>OU611777.1:17500000-20000000 GCA_914767645.1 Hydraecia micacea
ATAAAAAATAATATTGCCGATGTTGAATATTTTTGCGTGTTTACCAAATAGCTAACCCTATCTTCTCTTCCTCTTCTGTACAAGATTCTTGGAAATGAAACTATTAACTACATATCAAACAGATGGAATTACTTTTGAAGTCTACTTAATATTATAATAATAGTAGGAAAGGGCCTTCTAGTAACGTAGGTAGTTACTAAGACAAGGATAATAATGTTCAAGAAGGATGTTCTAACGATGCATTTGTAAATGCAGTATTCAAACAAACAAACAAAGGTATCAAGTTAGTGTAGTCGCGTTAATAAGTTTAAAGGTCAAAGATTTATCAAGTAGGTACTGTCCATTGGTCATTCCGTCTATGTAATGAACAACACTAAATATATATTCATTTGATTCTAGGAAGTGATTATATTTTATTATATTGTCAGTTGTCACTTCTAAAGAATTTGTCGCTTCATCTTTCAAGCTGTGTAATAGGAATATAGAAGAGTTGTGTGTTTACGAAGCATGTACAGACGCCAGCACATCAAGCTACTACAATCTGTCAAATTTCTTTAATAGATTTTCAACTTTACTGATAAAGCATAAGGTTCAAAGTTGATTGGGAAAAATTTGACAGTTTCGGGTAGCTTGATGTGCTGGCGTCTGTACAATTCGATTAAAATCATCCAGCGTTAATAGATGTCTATCACCAACACCATACTAGTCCCTATGCGTACCTATCTCAATTTATTTGGGTCGACTTGTGTCGTGTGTCGACGCATGTCATCTTCTTCCATATGACTCTACCAGCTGTCATCTCAGTATTCACTTCTAACCACATCATCTTTCACGCACAATGCATCCACCGTTTCATTGGTCATCTTCTATTCAAGTCTTATTTATTACCGATTTATGAAACTCTTATGTACAGACGCTAGCACATCAATCTACCCGAAACTGTCAAATTTTCCCAATTAACTTTGAAATTTATGCTTTAGTGATAAAGTTGAAAATCTATTACAGAAATTTGACAGATTGTAGTAGCTTGATGTGCTGGCGTCTTTACAGTGGTAGTGATAGTAAGATTGGTCTCCAAAGGACACATAAATAAATCAGAAACGCAAGAGGTCATTGATGAAAAAACTCGTACAGTCAACAAAAGAGATAACTATATATAACTATAACCATAACTATGCAGGATCGTCGGATATAGTTGAAGTTTAGTAAGAAACCGATGAATGTTCTCGAATAAAATTAAAACAAACGGCTCATTTATCAAATAAAATGTCTGTCGACAACATCCATCGGTTTCTCACTAAACACCAACTATATCCGACGATCCTGCATACTTATCTTTTTTATTGACTGTGAATACAATTTGGTTATATGACCACTACCAGTTTTTAACAAGCAAAGCGGAACCTACCAATCAGCTTACAAAAAGAGAAATAAGCGATACAGCTTCACCTCTGATCTTAGTTCAACAAACCTTTATATAATAACTATGTTAATGCATATTCTCGTAATGGATGTTTGCGAACCTATTGTACTAAGATTAGATAAGAAATAAAATAATGGAGTGAACTCATGAACTCGTTTATTTATAGTCACATGCATAGTCATAGTGTATGAAGTAATATAACCTTCATCTCAATTCAATCCACTTAAGATGCAACATCTTACATAACATATATATACATCGGCACAGGGTGGAATCAATGAACAAATATTTTAAAATTATTTGTTTACTTTTTGCAAAACATCGTCGTGGAAACCTGCGTACAAGATAATATTTATACAATTCTGAACCATATGGAGCACGAATAAGCCTTACATTTGAATGCATTGGCGACATCCGGGATCGACAGACCAACAATATTGTTGATAACACACATTGTATGGAAACTAAAGAGACACATTATTAATCATGAACCATTAGCGAAGTATTCAAATAAACAATTGCTAAGTTGAACAGAGTTAATGATGGCTAGTTTAATTAATTAATGTTTTCCAGAAATAAATAGTAACAAGTTAAGCACGTCTGCTAACCAGGCCAAGTTCCTTTTGTTTCTAAGACTTCTGTATAAATTAGTGCCTTGTAATTTTAAATACAATACCTACCAACATTGTTAAAATTTCATTTCCTTGCTTACATCCTGCTATTATATTCATAAACAATAAAACCTTGCAAACGGCCTCTGCAAAGTTATTTGAGAAATACATTTTGAGCAAAAACAAAATAAATGGAATGACGTTGAGCAAAAAGGATTTGGTCCAACTTTAGAAGAACGTCCCAAGCCAACAAAGCCAGTTCTTCGCACTTTGTACCGACTTATTTATAGCCTTTATAAATATTATTATCACTTAATTTTTTGAGAGATTTATCGTCACTATACTTCGGTTATTCGGTTACACATTGTATTCACGTACAATATCGATCCGTAGATCCACTGAATCCTAGAACTTCACAGTCACACACACTTCGTTGATCATCTGTTTTCTTTCTCAGCGACTCTGGCGCAACTTTCGCAGTTAGCGTGGGACCTCATGTTGTTGTTGAACTTCCTCTTCACAGCAAAATTTCGTTCCCTTGAAGGGAACTTCTGTATCTTTTTCTCTTTGCCCGGTTCTTTATCATTTCCAGTGATGCGTCTGTATACATCCGCCCACTCCAATTGTTTCAACGAGAGACACATTGTTTGGCTTGTTTGATTTTTGAGTGCGACACGACTGTTCGGTATGACCGCGGGAGCAAGAGTGGACATTTTGTCTCGATGCGCGGCGCACGCGCTGGCCTCACCGCAAGGCTGATTATCCCCTCGTTAGTCGATTTCGATCACGTTCGATGGCGTGGCGTGAATGATCGTTGATAAGGTATCTGTGACCCGGTCACAACAGTTTGATAACGTAATGGTTATTAGCGATTTTTAAGCATTGTCTGTTTTATTTATTGCTGCGATAACGTTTGCAGTAAATGTAATCTCAACATTGTTATTGACTTTTATATTTTTGGTGGGTTTGGCAATATGATTAATTTTAGAGTTTAACCTAATATAATACCCTAACACCAATACAAGGAATGGTTTAAGACGTCAGACAAGGAGTAGGTAATAATAAAGTGGATTCGGTGCCAAATTCTTTGATAACTTGTAACAAAGACGGAGTCACGGAGTGTCTTTGTTTCAAGTTACGAAACAGGACACGATGTAGATAACGAGACCCAATCATTGTGATCCAAATATGAAGGAAAACTGTCTACGTGACACCGTACACGAGAAACAAAGAAACGGGAGGTATACTTGAGTCAATAGAAGTGACGAAGGTGTCAACAGAAGACGCTGATAGCTCTAAATGCAAATGATGCAGATAGACAGACAAGTAAACATTTTCTTTATTTGTATGCACAAGGTATACGCCATAACCGCTTCGGGGTCGTGGAACCAAGGTTCGATGATAAAGTTATAGTTTCCTTGTTCTATTTTATGGGCTAAAGACTTACCTCCACGCGTGTGGGATGAAGCCGGGGCACAGTTCTGGACAGTTGTCACAGGGCCGGCCTTCTGATACTTCTTTTATCCGAACGCCCTGTAAAGAAAGGAAATAAAGGTTGAAACGGAGAAGCAAATACAAGTTTCAAAGTAAAAAAATGAGTAAACATAAACACGATATTAAATAGTAACGAAATAATTAGAAAACATCAAAAGAAATTCATACGAACAGGAAAATAATAAAAATACTATGCACAGATTCTCATTAAATTGCTCAAATGAAACAATACTTTTCGTAGAATGTCGTCATCGTTTATTTGTTCTGTATTCCAATTCCACGTCAACAGTAAATGCCTAAATAAAGTCAACAAGCAGTCTGTACGGCAACATGATTATAAAGCTTTGATTGTTATGTTTAAACGAACCTCAGCAAGTTTGTCGTCAGAGCCAGAAGTAGCCAGTTCATTGAGATATCCAATCATATCTTCCATATCATCCTCGTTAGTGGAGCGCAGTCTCTCAGAAACCTTATCTTCATTAGAATCACATTCGCTGTAACTATCCGACGTAGAGTATTCACTATCACGCCTATACGCAAACAGTTTGAATATCCCAGTCTTCTCCCGCCAAGAATCGTCTCTCATATCTCCATTCTTCCTTCTTTTTCTATGAATTTTGAAAGGCACTTGCTTCAATCTTGGTTGTATGACATACGAAACTTTAGATACTATAGTTTTCTTATAATTTTTATCGTAATCCTCTTCGGTGATACCGCAATGATAGACGAGATAGTCTTTCCTTATCTGTTCTTTCCCAGCCGGGTCCCGCCAGTAGCTCTCTCTCTTTCTAACTCCTAGATAATAGTCAAGGTCTCGTTCACCTATGTCGTCATCATCTGTTTTTGTCTCGTCGACTTTGTTTACATTTTCTTCGCTATTGTCTTCGCAATCTTCAACAGCTTCCATCAGAATTTGAGATTTCTTATTATTCGGTTTTTTCTTGAGAAAATTTGCAGTGTTCGATGTTAGGAATTTGGTGGTTTTTCTATAAACTGAAGCAACGGATTCTCTTCGTCTTCTCATGTTGTTCATCTTCTTGTTCCCTCTACACAAACGTGATGCGAAAAACTTTTTTATGTTCCTCAATATTTTCCCGGACTTCCAGTTCATTGCCAAGTCTACGCCATCAAATCATTTTGTATATTTCAAATGAGGCTTTTAGTTAAATGGAATGACAAGGGAGTGAATGAGGGTAGTTCTCCGTGACGGTGCCCGCGGAAAACTAGTCAAGTTTTACGATTACGATTCAATTGTGAAGGTGACGTGATGGTGGTCACCTACCAATGGGTGGACGGTGTTCTTCTTAACCAGTTAACAAAGACCCATCAGGTGGTTAGGGAGCATTCCGTTCTCGTTGTTTAATTGAACAGACGGAGGGGGTGAGAGGGTCCTAAGTAAATTGGCGCTGTGGGTGGGTGGTTATGGCAAGGGCGTGGACTCTTTACGGCCATGCAAACAGATCTAAATGTGTCCACAGTAAATGACTCGACAAATTGCAACACCCTTGGGAAGTATTGCCTGTTAAATTTCTACCCTTATTAGCGCTCTTATTTGAGCGGGGTCAGTGACATGATGTTTGGTATATAAACAGTTTTATCGCAGTTGTAAACAAGAGATTGTTGTAGTTACGAGAATGCGTTGTTGTTGCTAAGATAGTAAAGTGAAACAAATGAAATGTAAACGACAATTATTGTTCGCGGTGTAATAAAACTGTTATGTTTCAAAAACCTAATTCCCAGGACTTATAGCGCCATCTGGCAAGCGATTCGAACACTTTACATAGTATCATGCAACAGTTTCAACTTCATAGCGCGCGGAGCTAACGCCATCTGTTATCGAGTAGCGTAACTAAAATTTACATGCAAGGTTTCCCTGGTTAGCTAAAACGTATAATAACAACGGAAATTAAGTGTTAATTTGCAGTATTATTGTGACCTGAAAAGTGCAGTTATATATATATTTTCCTCATGAATTTCCTAGTAAACAAGATAGGAGATACAAGGACAAAGGCGCCATAACCATAATTCGGTTGCGGAATTTTCTGAATGAATTTTTTTATGCTTGCTGATGCAATATCGATTTTATTATGTATTCTAGTCACGAAATGAACGACATTATTACCTACATTTATGAAGCTGCATACATACAGCCCATTACACGTTCGAAAAACAAGATCCTTCGTTGCATAATACCTAGGTACATATTGCCGCAGAACTAAGCTTAAATAAAAATTACATTTTACACTACTGTAACATTTCATAAAAATCTCATCGCTTTTGTTCCATGCTGTTAATTTTAATATTATTACTATGGGCAAAAATATTATCTTTTATCTGCTGCGACGTGTCCTGGAGTGGAGACCGCGTATCGGCAAGCGTAGTGTGGGACGCCCCCCAGCTATATGGACGGACGACCTAAAGAAGATGGCTGGGGTAGACTGGATGTGGAAGGCGGAGGACAGGGTGCTGTGGCGCAGTTCGGGAGAGGCCTATGATACCCAGCAGTGGAGTGCTATAGGCTGTGTTGATTGATTGATCTGCTGCGACATTTACTTGCTAAGTTGTAACATCAGTTTAGGTTTTTATATTTTTACCATTTCAACAGGATAAAGAAACGAATAAAATTGATTTATAATTACCTACACGTAATGTTTTTTCGAGAGCAGTGGTAGCCCAGTGGTAACGACCCTGACGTACGAGTTGTAGGTCGTAGGTTCGAACCCAGACAGGCGCTTTACTTTGTGTAAATATTTTCATCACCACTGCTCTCAAAACGGTGAAGGAAAACATCGTGAAGAAACCGGCATGTGCTAGTCCTTGAATCAAAAATTCGAAGATATATGGCATCTACCAACCTGCACTGGGCCCGCGTGGTAGATTATAGCCCACTCTCACTCAGAGAGGATGCCTGGGTTACTGGGTTCCAGCAGTGGGATCATTATAGGCTAGTGATTATGCTATGCTTTTTCTAGTTATTTTCAACAGAATCATGCTACATTTTTACATTGCTTACAAACTTGCATGTGCTATGTAAAGTGGTAGTCTGACACGGAGCATAAACTATCTCACTTTTACGTTACCCCAGGGGCTGGTAACTTTCGATGTTTTTCCATTCCAATATACATTGTATATCGCTTTGGTGTCGTTAGCAAATAAAACCTTGCTATAATAAATACAAACTTGAACAGTTGGCAAGGATATGGGTGGGGCTTAGCAAATGTTTGGAGTCACAGCTTTTATGTGACCTCTGGTTTTTGCATTCGCTTTTGAAGCTTTGAACTTTAGAAGAACATCACGCTGGTTTCGCCCAAGTAGTCGAGGTTTATCTACAGTCACATTTTGGCAGTTATGTTTAAGTCCCATGTATCGCAGGGCCTGCCTCTTGCCATCAACCGGGCATAGATTCAGACTCCAGGCTGCTACTCAGAAATTCCTGCTGGAAAAACTCAACAACACTGCCCGACTTGGGACCTGAAGCTCACGAGTACTGCTTGCGACCATTAGACCAATGAGGCAGTTTGGAAGAAGTACCTAACTCGTATTATAAATAGTCATTTATTTTTGATTTTCACGTGTGACGATACTGGAAATCAGTTTCGCTACCGATATTGTTGACTAGCTAATCGTTTAAACACAAGATGAGGCTCTTGCCATCGCAAGATTGTACTTCATTGATACTTCTAACAGCCGCCAGATGACTACTGTCAGTGGCTGAAATTGCATACCTCTGCAATAACCATTTTTTATATGTGGTATGTTATATTGAACAGATTCGCGTTTTGCCACCTCATGTAAAAATTGTTCCTAGTAAATAGATGGACGGATTGTGTGAGGTACATATTATGAAAGAAAAAGGAGTAAATGATTTGAGTGACGGCTGACAGGAGAGAATGGACGAAAAAAATCTGTTGCGCCGACCCCACGTAACATGGGGCAAGGACGGGAAGATCTACATATAGTAAGTTAGTAGTTTTTACTAGCACGGGACGTATAATGAAAGTAGGTACTTTCTTTTTTTTCTAGTTGCTTATTTTGTGTTAGAGAGTGTAGCGGTATCTATAACGCCACATGCGAACAACGCGTTATACTGACATCACGCAAAATCCTGCATCTCGCAAGCAGAGTTTACCGCGCAACTAGCATAGATACAACGGCCCGACATGAATCATTGGGCAGTTGCCTGTCAGACACAACTCCCGTCTGGTCGGAGGGTCCTCCCTTTTCTATAGAGTATGAGTGAACTTTACACCCTGTTCCTCATACCTCTATAAGAGAAAACCTCGGATTTTGTTTTAGCTAACGTGAAATATAAATATTCTATCGCGATGATTTCCAATTCGTCAAACAAATTGCTTCGCATTCCGCTGGCGGCATTTTGGACCATTTGAATGCAATTTGAGTCGACAGATTTTTTTAACAGCTTTTCATTTTTTAAATCGATGACCCGATTTAGAAAGCAAGTACCGATTTAGTCTGCAGTACCTATTAAGCCTATCAAGGCATTCAGTTCTGTTCTAATTATAGATATCTGTGGTTCTAAAAACACTATATAATTATGCGTTCCTTTTGAGATGAGAAGTAGGTATATTAAAAATATATATAAATAAACATCAAAGATGAAAGTTCAAACCAACTGCTAACTTGCACAAGGAACCTGTGTAGTGACTGACCTATTTCGTTTGACTTGCACAAGAAAACTTTTCACAGAACCTTCGCTTCCACTACAGCGAAAACTTTGTTTTTCTTTCTTATTTGAAATAACATTTATATGTATTGATTGCTGTGTACTAAACGGTTTTATGATGGAAGCAAGTTTATTGCGACTGTAAATCGGTGGGATTTTACGATTGATTGCCAGTGGTACGTAATAAGATTTTGTTAAGAAAAATAACATAAATCATCAATCTTATTGAGTTTTGATTGATTGTTTTTCTTTTAAAAATGGCATGGTTATTAATAATATTTTTTAAATTATAACCGATGTAAAAAGAAACTTAACGAAGCCAAGAGTCACTCGTGCTCCCCGTCATTGTGATCATTTTTTGTATTGGACCTGGGAACCTTGTGGTCACGGTGATAGACCGATATATGACCGATGATAGATAGATAGATAGACTAAAATTCCGAATTTTGGTGTCGTTTTTTTACTATTTATTATTATGCAATTTTACTTAGTTTGATGTACAGAATGCTTAGTTGACGGCTATGTGTTGGATCTTTTATATATTATAAAATTTTTTGGCTATCCGAGGCACGGAGGGGTCTTGATATGTAAAGATGCTCACCCATCCACGGACCAACCGCGGCAAGCGTAGCTTAAGATAGATCGACCCACGCAACTGTTATTACTTAGCCACAAGCCCCTGAAACAAGGCCTGAGTTTGAATTCTTAGCAAAAATACTTTAATTAGGTTTCATAATTGCACTCGCTAGATGGCGTTTCTATCGCCAATTATCATTTATACCCTAAGTCATCAATTCAGATAATTTATGTAAACAAAGGTGATAACAGATCAAAAAAATATCGTCTTGGTGGTAATTCACATAAAATGGCGGAAAACAAGGTTAGACTTGCTTTTAAGTACTGATTTTAGAAATAATAATTTAAAAAATATCATACCGTGTTAATTTTAATAAGTTTTCGGTGTTAAACAACGTTATTAAAAAAAGAAAATATTGTGGTACAAAATATTTTATGATACTGGTAACACTACAGGCGTTCCCAACATTTTCAAATTTCGTTTGACATAATTACAAAGTCGCGTCTTTTCAATACATTCGTTTTCTTTTCCCCGATAATACTACTCGCTGCGTGTTTGTTAATTGTGCTTTATTATCATCGTGTGAAGTTACGGTATTTTGTTTGCATAGCTCATATAAATAGTTAACTGTAATTAAAAGATAGAAAAAAATTATGTTAAATTGTTGTGCACCACTGTCCTGTCATTTTGACAGTGACATTTCTTTGTTTACTTAAATTATCTGAATTGATGATTTAGGGTATAGGACTTTGTGTCATATTTTCTCGAGAACGATAAAAGTATGAGTCCGGAGACTGCAAGGGAGGATCAAAGTTCTTGTTACAAAAATCTTCAGAATCTTCTGCCTTCTTCTTCGAATAGAGTGATATAACTTTAATATTTGTCTAGGTACTCAGGTAATTATAATAGGTACACTTATGTGTGTCGCTTTTTGTCATCTAACAATCCGCATATCTACCAACCCGCACTGAACACTGGGCCCGCGTTAGGTACCGCGTGTAATCTACCGATTACGGCCCAACTCCCTCTCACAGAAAGGAGGCCTGGTTAAAAACGATTCAAAAACAAGACATTTCAGTTTAGGTTCCTAAACTGCATTGCTTGAGCTGCTCTATGGACGTCATGGTACCAAACAAGTACCTATGAATGAAACCAAAACTTGCGACTCAGTTTGGGACAATCGCTGTCAGCAGATGGCACGGCCTAAACTGCATCGTTAAACTGACGTCATGGTACGAATTAGAAGAACAGTTCAGTTTAGGTCTTAAAATGGATCGCGTTAAGAGCTTGTGGTAGGCCTCCTGTGTCCCAGTAGTGGGAACGAGGCTGATTATCTTATGTGTGTCACTTTTAAAGGGCATTGCTGAATCTAATGGTTATTATTATTCTGTAAAGCCACATTTGTTATGGTCGTGAATCATATTTTCTTTCATACATCCTGACATTGACCTGCAAATTGCAAAAAAAACGTAAGAAAATTTTAATTTCGCGAGATTTTCAGTTATTTCAATTACACCTTTCTTTACAACTAATAGTAAGTCAGTTCATCCCCGTAGGTACTTAATTAACAATTAAAATCCCATTGTGTCTCGCGTGGATCCACGTTCCGAAGGGTTAATGCAGATATGTGCAATGCATACCGAAACTAGCTGATTCATCAATCAAGTAAAGCGCCATTACTTATGCACAATGTGTGACTGCGGTGATTAAACAGAATACGTTAATACTAAAGTGATTAGGAACCTAATTAATGCAGTCTTGACCTAATCTCCATTATTGAGTAAGTACATCTTGTCCTTAAAGAATGGAAACAGACGATAAGATTTAAAAAGGGGTATTCCTCGAAACACACCAACTTCGAAACGCACCAAAAGTATTCCTAAAAAAAAACACGTATTAAAGAAAAAAAAAAATTATAATTTTATTCCTCGAAATGCATCAACGATGAAACACGGAGCATGAAGTATTCGTAATAAATGATATCGTTTATAGACGTTTCATTTGGTGCGTCTCAATGTTGGTGCGTTTCGAGGAATACCGCTTTAAAAATTTCCCCGACGCAAATATACCTATACCTCTAAAAAGTAAAATTATAATATGCATTGGCTCTTTATGTTTAGAAATTAGAAATTATTTATTTGTCAATATTTTATTTAGATAATGATGGTTATTTGATGAGTCCTGATACATTTTGCCTTACGGCATGCAACATTATTTAATATAATACATTTAGGTACTAGACAAAACCATAAAAACCATAATAAAAAGCATTCCATTCATTAAGCAACATTACTCGTACTATCATTATTAGAAATACTCATATTATTCAAAAACATTCGGAATTAAAAACAATGACAATAATTTAAATGTAAAAAAAAAAACAATACATTAATGTCAACAAATTAAATTAAAAATGTCAGAAAATTCACTTATAAAAATGCACTTTATGTTTAATATAATGTTGTAGTCTGTAGGTAATATTTGGGGGCTAGTTGGGGGACGGCTATTCTGGCGTTTTCATTAGCAACTACGCGCGACTCGTGGTTCAAAATATTACCTACAACTTATGTTCAACTTAAAGTGCCAACATAATTATTATTATTATTTTGTTTTTTTAGAGGTTTTTGTTTGTGTCGGCGTTTTTTTTTTAGGTAATTTCTTCAAAAACATTTTTAGAAATGAGTAGGTATAGCTAGATATTTAGCAAAATAACAAAACATACCGCAATGTAAACAAGTCATTGAAATTCCACCTACATGTTTTGTGAACAAATAAAATTATTTGCTGAACAGATTAACAGTGGTTCGGACAAATAATTGAATAAACGCCAATTCTCGCTATTGACCAATGGATTTATTGCCAGTGCTAACACCTAATGACGAAACTAACACGGGTTTTAATAGTTCTCAGACTTTTAGAAAATGATCAAAAAAGTGTTTTGAAAATTATTATCCTAGTCAAGGAATTGTCTCAATTAAAGGTTCTCGCAGACAGGCGCGATTCTGGTAGAAGAATTTCCATGAAGTTTTCATAGAAATTGTTATACTACAGTCGCGTCGCGCCTGTCTGCGGCAGCCTTAACGGCTTTACGAGAACATATAATTCAAATTGAATGGTCATTACTGCGTGTATTAATCGAACCTCAAATAATTAATATTTTGCTGGCCTTAAAATGTCATTGGACTGTCGTCGTTGGGGTTTATGTCCAGCAGTGGACTGCGATAGGCTGAGTTGATTAATTGAAGTAAAGATCAACGTCTGCATGTTTGACGTCCAAACGTTTAAGTATAGATAGTTCGTTGATAGATATTTAGATAAGTAATATACGGTCCCTCTAACAAGAAACAGCAGGGTAATTGGGTAACACACCATCAGTAGCAATGATTTTCATTTTGACAGTTCAACAACATTCATTGCGTTATCTACGTTGTTGAGTAGGTAGACAATGTTTTTAAATATTTCTAATATGAAGCAATGGATTAGCAATGGTGCCGATTCTGTTGTTCACAAACTAAACAAAATTTAAGTTCAGTGCATCTTTTTCTTTCTATTTCATTAAGAAAAGGACAGAAGAAAAATTTTAGTGTAGTCCTTTCAAATTAGTCAGCGCCTGACGTAAATTGACGTACCTAATATTAGTAGGCAAGATTTTAATCACGTCTAAACTTGTATGAAATAGTGTCAGGCGCTGATTAATTTGACAGACATTTATTTATAAATAATATTTGTGATAGCCCTGCTTATTTACATGAAGTCCAATAAGTTTGAGCTCAAAGAAACAAGAAGAAATATTCGGAGTTCGTGGCCAACCTTCAATAGTTGGAGAGGAACCTTAAAAAGAATAATAAGAAATCAAAAACAAACAAACAAAATTAATCACTATTTTTTCTTGCATCAGTCCCCAACCAAACTAATATCGCACGGCTCAATGCGTAGGCGCCGCCTTATAAATCACTTTTACGATATTATTCCTTATTCGAAATCGATCTTCACGTAAACGATGCATGCTGTCATCGTTATTAGTCGTCGGATCACTACTCGAAATATTCGATTACGCAACTGCGTGGTGGCCTTGTGGACAGAATAGGGAAGAGGGGGGCTGGTACAAGGGTGAGGAGGATCGCGATTTTCATTTGGCGTTTTTAGTTACAGTCCGCGCGGAACTAGTTGGCCGCTGAGGTGGGACAGGGGTGAGGCGGCGGTTCGCAACGCACGTACTGAGTAATGTGCCCCCGTCCCTCCGTTCCACCGCTCACATACCTAAGGCGCGGCCAACTAGTTCCGCGCGGACTAAAGGTGGTAAGAAGTTCAGAAGGGGCTCGTGGCTAAATAATAACAGTTGCACGGATCGATCGAAGGTTAAGCTACGTTTGCCGCGGTCGGTTTGTGGATGAGCAGTGAGCACCATTACATATCGAGACCCCTCTGTGCCGTTGGTCTCGGCTGTCATTCGTAGATCTTTGACAGTCGTTACGGGTAGTCGGAAGACCAAAACTCTGACAACCCGTCTTACCAAGAGTTATCGTGTTACCCAGTAACTGGGTTGTGGAGGTCCGATAGGCAGTCCCTCCATGTAAAATACTGGTATTCAGCTGCTTCCGGTTAGAACCCGGCCCCAAAATTATTCAACATTGTTCGGAAAAGGCTAGGCAGATGACGACGAGCGTAGGTGGTAAGAAGTTAAGAACTGTAGACAATTGACTAATTAATTGTAAATGAAATGGCATATTAATTGAGTTTTTCACAAAGAAAACATTAACATGACGAAGTGAAGCTTTTTCAGAATAAGAGGCAGCGATAATAGTTTTCAGTCGACATCAATATGTTTGGCCAATGGCTTAGGATTTTGTATAGATTGCGCGTTGTCAATAAGGTCATTAGATTCTCGATGATCGGTAGGTGGGTGATTGTTAAATGAATCTATTTTCTGTCTTAGGTATAAGGACGTTTATCCAATGTGTGAAAGACATGGATATGTGTGAAACCTCTGAATAAGCTTCTTACTTAACTAAGGGCTAATTTTACCAATGCTAGATAATTTTATCGGAGGAATAATTTTGAAATTTTGACAGTTCTTCCATACAAAAACTGTCAGACGTCAAATTTATGCCACGAATAAAAATTATCTGTCGATTGACAAATCAGCCCTATATAGTAACATATTTTAGACAATTTAATAAAATATCTAGCTCTCAATAAAATTTACGATATTTTCACGCCGCCAACCGCTCATGTTTTGGGCCGCACACAGCGAATCACACGCGCAATGAATCAGTGGACATTTTGTTTATAAAACGATGCCCAAATAAAGGAAACATGTGTTTTCAGTTTGCTGAAGAAATGTGACTCTGCTTATGAAGACGAGTGGGTAATGATGATGACTCACTGGTATTTTTACAGAAAAGGTTGAAGTTTCGAGGTTTAATTGAATGAATGAATTGCACCGATCCCAGCGTGGTTAAACCAGACTCGATTAATCGAATGAGCCCCAAGATTCGCACTAGCTCCTGTTAGCCTCATGTTCATGGTGCTACAGCGACCATTGCATATCAAGGAATAGACCGGGGGGCGCGGTGATGGTAGGCGGAGGTGCCAAACAAAAAGTGGAGGCGGCCTTGAAAGTTAGGGAGCAAAGGTGGTGCAAGCACTGTGTAAGCCCACGTTACCACAAATTTTGGGATTTTATCGTGCACTGGATTTCCAACTTTGGGTGTTAAGCCGAGCGTTGAGATTCCAACTGACCTCATCCCAGCATGTCAAAAAAAACACAGGTTTGGTTTTTAACTCTCGGCGCTAAGCAGTCCGTTGAAAATCCAGTGCACGAAAAAAAATCGCCGCGGGAGAATTGCGCCCATGCGAACCTGGGCTAAAAAAAAAAAAATTGACGTCTGACAGTTTCTGTATGGTAGAACCATAGATATTACATTTCTATGGGTAGTACTGTCAACAATTCAAAATTTTTCCTGCGATAAAATTATCTGGCGTTAGAAAAATCAGCCCTTGAAGGAAAGGAAGGCGGACAGAATGCTGTCAATGTCAATTTAAAGCGATGAAAGCCAACCCTTTAATAAATTCTGCAACTTTTTAGACTGATAGCCAATATTCAGGATCTTTATCTTATCAGTCACCTCCCATAGGCATTCTACATAACAGCAATACCAGTGGGGTAATTGCGTAACATATTAACAGTAGGAATGGCTTTCATTTTGACAGCTCAACAACATTCATTGCGTTATTTACGTTGGAAAGCAGACAAAATTTTTCGAACTTATGAAGCAATGGATTAGCAATATCTATCAAAATTATTTAGATTCTTATTGATAGTGCGTTTCGCAATTAGGGTACCACTTAGGAAAGTAATCAGTATCTGTAGACCATTTTATATTTTATCAAGTATCTGGTACTTGTTGACAGGCCTACGCTATCCTCCCATACCTACTGTAATTTGAAAACGTAAAATCCAATTATTTTTTAAAAGAGTAACCGTGGAGTTTCTTGCCGGTTCTTCTCCATAGGAAACTACCAATTGGAACCGTGCACCTAGCTTCTGACGTTTTATAAGTGACCATGTAGGTTTATGTGTAATAAAATATTTTGATTTGATTGATTTGATTTGATGAGTAATCACACAAATACTTTTTAAGCCCATGTCATTGATAATACAGTAAATACAATAACGCTTTGAACCTCTCGGTACGGCAGCTATTCGCAATAACACTTGCGCTTCTCTAGAACCCCGGTTGCTTTCCAGTACAGATACAGGATGAGTTCTAGGAATCTCCCTCAGCCAGATTAGCGTGTTACAAAGTAGGTACTCATTAGTTCCCGCCCTGCTCGTCACTAAGAGACATACCTACTCGTAGAAAGCGAGTTAAAAACGTGCTAGGTATAACTAAAGAATTAGCCGCACCCGTATAATTTAACTAAGAGTTCTTGTCACGCCATACTCTGGTTTGAAGGCGTGCGGGCGCGGACAAACTATTATTCATGTTTGTATTATTTATATGTATACAGGCTGTCCCAGAAGTCGACGTCTAGCCGGAATCGGGCAATAGGCCAAATCATATTAGTTTTTTTCCGTTAGCCTGTACTGTCTCACTGCTGGGCAAAGGTCTCCCCCATATTCTATTAGTTATCAGAAAAATAAAAAAAATAATAATTTGTGTATTTTAAAAATAATTGGCATTTAAAAAAAAAAACGAGAAACTCTATATTCTGTGACGGTCTTAAATTTTCACTCCTGTTGTTACAAAAATAACTTTTACATTTTTTTTTTGTTATGGGATCCTGAATAATGTTTCTGTAAACTCTTGCCTAAAACGTAAAGCCCAGCCAGCTCCATCTTGGAAGAAAATGTCACTTTTTGCCCAAACAACTATTCAAAATGAATACTTCGCCCAACTTTGACTGACTGTACTTAGAAAAATTTACTACCTATGCGTGTTTGGTAAGTAAGTAGTTTGAGTATTTTTTTTTTTTCTGATAACTATTATGACTTGGCCTATACCTGATTCCGGCTTGACGTCGACTTCTGGGACATCCTGTATACATATATAACATTAAAGTCGGTTTTCGTGTCTATCTGTGTGACTGCGTTGTTTTCATAGACTAAACAACGGATTTTGATGAGGTTTTAACCATTATTTAGAGAATTCACTCCGAAATGTTTATGTGGTAGGTCTATAATCATTAGTCATATGCCTAGCCTTTTCCCAACTATGGTGGAGTCGGCTTCCAGTCTAACCGGATGCAGCTGAATACCAGTATTTTACATGGATCAACTGCCTATCTGACCTCCACAACCCAGTTACTGGGTAATACGATACCCCCTGGTAAGACGTCAGATTTTTGGGCTTAATCTGACTACCCATAACGACTGTTAAAGATTCACGAATGACAGCCGGGACCAACAGCTCAACATCCTTCCGAGGGACGCAGGGGTCTCGGTACGTAAAGACGGTCACCCATCCACAAACCAACCGCGGCAAGCGTAGCTTAACCTGATCGATCCAACTGTGTCGGCTGTTTTTATTTAGTCACGGGCCTCTATTAAAGTTAAATATAATAAAGAAATGTTAATGTTTTGTTAAGTCATAAAAACCGTGCGGAGCAGGGGCGGGTCGCTAGTGTATTTATATGATTTATTCCGGTCTGATCCCCTGAACTCCCCCCTCCACCCCCCCTCGATCCCCTGCTAGTTACATACAATCATTAGGTTTTTTGGGAATCGATATGTTTATGCGATGGTTGCGTGTTAGTTTGGTCACTGCTTCAAAGGTCACATCACCATTTCTATGAGTGCTTTTGCCTCGAATTTGTCCTCGTGGAATTCGGATTTTCTCATACAAACTTCAGCGCTCTATATCACTTAGCTCATCATCATCATTCCAGCCGAAAGACGTCCACTGCGGGAAATATGTTACCCCAAGCACCGCCACTTCGACCGGTTCTGTGCTTCTCGCATCCAGCAGATTCCTGCGTCCTTCACAAGGTCATCGATCCACCTTCTGGGAGGTCTTCCAACGCTACGTCTTCTAGTACGCGGTCGCCACTCCAGAACCCTTAGACCCCATCGGCTATTCGTGATTATTTATGCCTATATCCTTCCTTAAGTTTTAAGCTAATCCTATAATCAGATTTCGTCAAAACTCTTCAGCGGTTTAGCCGTAAAAACGATACAAACAAACAGACGCTTTCGCATTGATAATATTAGTATGGTTTTCGCAGAATTCAGACGTGAAGATATTATAGGAACATGTGTTTAGGAGAAAATCCGTATATACGAGAAACAGCAATACGCTTCGCAAGAACTCTTATTAACGCGTAGAACCTCATATTACTCGATTTTTCCGGAAAAGCTTTTTACTTCCATGAGGACTTTATTTAGTTCTGAGAATCTGCTTATGAACGAGAGCTGTGTCCGTGAAATTGATTGGGTATTACATGAATTTTATGAGTTTTCTAAAGCCTCGTATTCATGGTGTACTAAGGTTGCGCGTCATCGTTACTTAGCTGCCTCGGCTTATTTTTAATTATTTTATTTTTGGATTGTTGTTTTGTTACTATTTGCTGTACTCTGGACGCTTTCTTTTTTTACAATCTTCTCACATATAATTATAAATTCAACATTAATGATGTAACTAATATTTTTGTAAAAATATAATTTGTCCATGGAGTTTCTTGCCCGTTCTTCTCCATAGGTACCTTTTCTGACTGACCGACTCGTTGAAAATTCAAAACTGCCAGTGAAAAATAGTTTAATTGACATAAATGCTTTGAGTTTATTATAATGAGTAGGAAGATGTTTATTTAAGTTTGAATGTGGGTCCAGTTGACCAAAGAAAAATACAGAAAATCAATGATTGGTCAACTGGACCCGCGGGTCAAGTTCGAGTGGGTCCAGTTGACCAAAGACTCCCTAAAGAAAATTATTCACCAATTCTACTTTTGACTGTTTCCTAGAACCGGATGAATGAAGTAGCAAGCACTAGATAATGTGGTAAGTACCCATCAATCACTGATGAGTGATGACTAACATCCGTACGCGAAAACACTATAATTTATAGTTAAAATATTTAGTTTGTAGGCAATTATATTATGAAGAAGATAGTACAGACGCCAGCACATCAAGCTATTACAATCTGTTAAACTTCTTTAATAGATTTTCAACTTTATCGCCACAGTAAGGTTCAAGGTTGATTGGGAAAATTTTACAGTTTCGGGTAGCTTGATAGCTTGATGTGTTGGCGTCTGTACATTACTGGTTTAGTTATTTAAAAGCTAACACTCTTAAAACCATAATAATATGTACAAATACATAAAAAACTTTTTTACAAAAAAAAACAACCGACTTCCAAAAAAAACACTACAAAGTGAAAAATAACTTTAATTTTGGAAGTCGGTGTCGTTGGTTCCACATTTTCGTTTTTTTGACACCGACTTCCGAAATTAAAGTTATTTTTCACTTTGTAGTGTTTTTTTTGGAAGTCGGTTGTTTTTTTTTGTAAAAAAGTTTTTATTTTTCGCTTTTTAGTTGTACCTACCCCATAATACAAATTCATATAACACTAATTGCTATGTGAATATTAGTGACAGAAAGATAAACATCATCAATATAAACTGAGTGGAAAACAAACGTATTCATCATCATCATCTGCCTAGCCTTTTCCCAACTATGTTGGGGTCGGCTTCCAGTCTAACCGGATTTATTATTTTCTAATTTATTTCCTAATCAAACCATTGGTTTAGAATTACAAACCTAACTAATTATTAGGAAAACAAACGTATTGTTGAATCTAATTCCAAAACTACCCAAGCAAAGTTCATAAAATTTATATGGGACCACCTCTGAAGCATACCTTATTCATTAATTAGACTAGATGCTGATAATCCTGGCTGCAGCATCAGGCCAGACTTATGTCAACATTGCATTGAACTTATAATTTAGTCCTGTTTAAAATGAGCCCAAACACGACTACGGTGCTGTAATTTCAAGGTTTGTACTTTTTCTGATGCTCCTGGCTTCAGCATCAGGTCTCTCTCGTGTTCCTCATTAACAGTACATTTATCCACACATCGAGCCCTTTTCAATGAGCCTAAACACGATATATCTGCTGTTAGTTGTCGAGGAGTTAGGCACTCTGCAGACTATCCTGATGCAGCATAAGGTCATGGCATGATGATCATGAGACCAAATGTGGCAAATGCCCTATCCATACCAAACATCAAAATAATTTACTAAAACGGGACCCTTGCCTGTTCGAGTAACTTCTTACTGTTAAGAAGTTGTACCTTCCATCATCAGCTCAGCTACCTGAGATGGTGACAACCATACGCAAATACACAAGATACTTCATAAAATATGCGAAAAACAATAAGTGAGCCTATAAAATTTGAGGGTTGCCCTCGATTTCTCTAAGATCCCATCATCAGATCCCGACTTGTTGACTATGGGACCATTTGGGAAGTATACCCTTTCCAACAAAAAAAGAATTTTTCAAATCGGTTGGCAAGCGACGGAGTTATGCGCGAACAAACCTAAAAAAAAAAAAAAAAATACAAACATTCGAATTGAGAACCTCCTCCTTTTTTAGAAGTCGGTTAAAAAGGAGGCGAAATAATAAAAGGGCATCAAAAAATTCATCCGCATTGCTGTCAATAGGAACAGTGCCCAAAAGGCTGGCAGCATTGCCACGTTGTATGGCAATGCTGAGTGCTGATGCTTTGGCCAAAATAAGATTTGAAATTATATTCATTAGGTATGAAGAATGAATATCATTTGTATACTTAGTTTGTGATGTATGCGGGGTGGTGGCTTATCATGTAGGTAATATTATAGCTGTAAAGTTTTTTGAAGAGAAAACTACTTCAGGCGCGTTGGGAACTTTTTGAGATGGGAAAAAAACATTGAACTCACGACACTGTTACCGACACCGCGCTACATTCGAATGTGTTCGACGTTCCTCGGGATTTACTCGGTTTTAATGTACATATTTCCGATATGTCAGTGAGTGATGGCAAAGTATTAGCTTTGTGTTTTGTTTATATGACGATTCAAAAAATACACACGTAATTGTTCAAGTTTACACTTCTGTCGGCACTCCCGGAGTGCCACTTTTTTAAGATTACTTACAGTTACCGTCTCTTTGATCTAGTGACGGCAAGGGTTGGGAAAATGTTATTGGGATTTTTCATTGGGAGTTTCTCAGTAGCAATCTAGAGGCCGGATTAGTGCTCGGTAAATCGCAAAAGATTCATCAAGTCACAAACAAAATGAGGAGTATATTTTATAGTATACTCCTCATATGGCAGATATGTATAGTATAGCCCAACCTTTTGGGCGATTAAAGACGTGATGATGATGAAATATTTTTTTTCCAATCTGTCAGTAGCAAAAAAGTGCAACTAATGCCTAAAAAGAAGAAAGAAGTTCTTCTCCATAGAGATCTACGTTTTGGAATGGGCAACTAGCTTCAACTTTCTGACTAACTGACCGACTATTTAATTTTGACAATTCAAAAGTACCTGTACATGGTTTAATTGCAATAAATGCTTTGAATTTGAATTTTAGAATTTCACAAGTGAGCAAATTAAAATTCTCAATTCTGAAACCGTTTTGAACCGCTACTATCAATTGAAAAGGTGTGACTGTTAGTCAGCCACTCAGCTGGCATAATAATGTGCCCAGTGAATGTCAATAAATAAATTGATGATTTCATTTCATTATCTTTCGTTCAATTTATTATTAACCAGACTATCACGGACAAGCCAGCAAGGCTATGTACTAGATACGCCTTGTTTAAAAGATTCTAATTTCCAATGATAAAATAAAATGCAAAATTAATATGACACTGCATGCGTGATAAAACTTTTGTACATAAAACGCACCCAGACGAACTTGTATCAATAATTTTTGACTACTCAACCCACGCACAACTTCACTTTAAAGGAGTGCTACTAAGCTGCCTGCATACTTATCACTGTCGTTGACTGTACGTGATGTAACACTCCCATACATTTGATTGATTTATGATAACGATTGTAGAGACAGACGTCGTCTGGGGTTTCTGATCGGTATGCAAGTCACGATTAAGTACGTAGCGAATTGTCGCTTGTTGCTGTGCTGGTATATCGCATGGGTAAGTTTAGGGCACTTGTTAGACTGCCGGCGAGTAGAGCTGGCAACTTAAAATGTTAGTAAGCAACGAGCAGAGACTGCGCGACGGTAACGAGTGATTCCTCGCTGTTATGCGTAAGTACAGACGCCAGCACATCAACCTACCCGAAACTGTCAAATTTTCCCAATCCACTTTGAACCTTATGCTTTAGCGATAAAGTTGAAAATCTCTTAAAAAAAATTTACAGATTGTAGTAGGTTGATGTGCTAGCGTCTGTACCAAGGATGAGCCTTTCAGCGAGTGTTCTACGCCAAGCGAGCGTCTCTGAGCGATTACTCTCTTTGGCAACTCGTGGTACCGATTCCCTTGTTCACAAACTAAAGTAAATTTAAGTTCAGTGCATCTTTTTCTTTTTATTTCATTAAGAAAAGGACAGAATATAAATTTTAGTTTAGTCCTGTCAAATTAATCAGCGCCTGACACTACTCCATACAAGTTTAGACGTGATTAAAAACTTGTCTACTAAAATTACGTCAATTTACGTCACATTTTCTTCACGTTTTATCTTTTGTATGTAGTTTCTTGAGCGAGACAAATAGAATAGAATATAATACTCTTTATTATGTACACCATATAAATTACAGACATAAATATAGAAACTTTACAAAGAGTGACACAATGGGCGGTCTTATTGCTAAGAGCGATCTTTTAAAGACAACCTTTGGATGGATTAAATCGTTACTAACTAGTCGCTTCCTCGTCGCGGTGGGACAAGTGCCTTAGGTACTAACACCATAATATTAATCTCGGTCAACACAACCTTATCAAATACACATTATTATGGCATGAATACCACGATTAATACCGTATTGGGTCTTGCTATAGTTTTACACACAATAGGCTCAATACGTATTAATGTAGCGGCGGTGTAGAACAACCCTGACCCTGATCACTGTCTGACTGTGTAGACACGGACTCCCTAATGTATAGTTCGCGTGTACGATGAGTATATACGACTACTGTTCAAATATTTAAAACTTTTATTTGTAAGCCTTTATTGTGTCCCACTGCTGGGCAAAGGGCTCCTGTTTTTCCTTCCAAACCTCCCTGTCGTGTGCGGTCTCTGGCCATGTTGGCCCAACAAACGTTATCAGATTGTCACACCACCTTCGCTGTAGTCTACCTCGACGGCGATGTCCTCCCTCAGGCGTCCAGTGTGTGACGCTCTTTGCCTATCTCTCCGGGTACATTCGTGAGACGTGTCCGGCCCACTCCCACTTCAGCCTGGCTGTTTCTTCTTCAACTTCCACTACTTGAGTTATGGAGCATATCGTGGTGTTTCTAACTCGATCTGTACGCTTAACATCTATTATGCTTCGCTCCATTGCCCGTTGGCAAATCTTGAGTTTCGACTTCTGTTGTTCAGTAAGTGACCAACTTTGTGCACTTTATAAACTTATATTTAAAACTGTTTATTTAAGGAAGAAAGAAGAATCGATTAGCTCTTTCTGCGGTCGTGCATACTGCACCTAGCTTGATAGCTTAAAGTCTGCGGCGCGAGGTAAAATATTCAGGCAATAGCATGGAAGTCACCGTTGTGGAACCAGCCTTATATATCAATGCGGTTCATAGTTTAATTGCCTTTGTCAAGAATAATAAACCTACCATATCACAGCGGCAGAACCTATTAAATTCACATGATATAAGCCCTATGTGCAAATACTTAAGTCGACAATGCATTGCAAAGTTGCACACGACAAGCCAGCTACTGACAAATTTCAATGGAAAAATTAAATTGAACAAAAGTCCCTTGGACAAAAATACACACATAACCTACACCCTAGTAATGAATTTTGAAGATAATTATATTTATAAGAGCAGTAAGAAACAATTTTTTGTCGAAAATCGACGTCTGAAAGTTGATGCAACAAGGTGCTTTCAAAATCCACAAGGACGAAGCGACGGCGCAAACTTAGTTTCAAAATAAATAAATGTCTAGACGCGTTAATAAAACGTCATTCAATAACATATTCACGCAACGATACACATTGCACGATAATTTCTAATGTTCAGTGCAAGATAATCTTTCCCATCACTCCATTGGAAACCTAATGGCTCGGACAGACGTGCGGGATGCACGATTTACATACACATTTAAATCTTGTTCGGAATTGTGAACTATTAGTTCTTAGTATTGTACTCGAATTGTGAGCTTTATTTATGAGTCTTCTATATCTTTACATAATTATTGTTACATTTATTAGGAAGATAAAAATATATATCCTAGAGAAACTTATGCTAAATAAATTAACAGACTATTAAAATATAATATCCTAACCTAACTAAAACCATTAACAAACTAAAATATGGCGACGAAAATTCCTTATTAAAGTCGATTTTGGTGTCTGTGTGACCGCGTTGTCCTTCTAAACTAGACATCGGATTTTGATGCGGTTGTCACCATTTATAAAATTTATTCAAAAAGTTGATGCTCATAATAAAATTAATATTAAACTTTCAAACCAATGTAACCTTAATGAATTTTGGTAAGTCGTAAAAATCGGGGTGGACCGCCAGTGACAAATAATAGCAATGATTTCCACAGTCGATATTGAGACGCTACTGTTTTATTGCATTTTAGTTGTTTTTCAATGAATGATTATATTATCTGAGGGGTCTGTGGCTAAATAATAACAGTCGCATAGGTCGATCAATCAGGTTAAGCTACGCTTGCCGCGGTTTGTGTGTGGATGGGTGACCATCTTTACATACCGAGACCTCTCCGTGCCTCGAAAAGCACCGTGCATCGTTAACAGTCGTTACGGGTAGACAGAAGCCCGAAATTCTGAAAACCAGTCTTATCAAGGGGTATCGTATTACCCAGTAACTGGGTTGTGGAGGTCAGCTGTAAGCCGACGACGACGTAGCGGCCAACAAGTAGGTTGCGGTGCCGCTTGGGCGACATCGCAACTGAGGCGCTTCAGCTTAGCGGCTGGTGGGAACATTGTAGGCTGATTATGCTATGCTATGCTTATATTTCTGGAAAATTGTCAAAGAAACGAAGTTCTCAGGCCCTTACTAGTCTAAAGCAAAGGTCCAAGGTTGCAACTTGGCTCCTGTTAACAAAACTTAACGGAGACTTCAGCCCTTTGTGCGCTAATTGCAGCAAATATCTTGTTACATCATTAAAACTTCTGCGTTTTGCATTTGATAATGTTTTTGTTTTACCAAACTTTGAACGGAGTTTGGTTCGATCGGTTTTCAATATTAATTTTGTGTTTGAATTTGTTAAATTTTTTTGTTGCTAAGACCGTAATGCCACAGGGTTATTGTCAGTTTTCTGAGAAATCTGTAAGTAAATAGGTTTGTAATAAACTTAATAACTTGGTTGAAGGTAAGATGTAAATAAAGTTTTAATGGGTGTTAAAGGATATAAGAAAGACGTTTTTGAAACGAAAACTTATTAAGGCGCGTTGGGCATTTTTTTAACATGGGAAAAAGCTATTGAATTCGCGCCACTGTTACCGTAAGCGACACCGCTTCGGATGTGTTCGGCTGTCCTCGGGATGTACTCGGTTTAAATGTTTATCCGATATGTCAGTGAGTGATGGCAAAGTGTTCTGTTTATGTTTTGTTTTCACTCCCGGAGTGCCACTGTTTTTTTTAATATTTCGATGGGTGTTACACTACTTCGACAACGTGCTGCTCGTGTATTTGAGATCCGTTGACGCGTGCCGCTCGTGTGCATGCACACTTAGATGTAAGTAGTAATGAAAAGAAAAAAAAAACAACCAAATTGATAACCTCCTCCTTTTTTTGAAGTCGGTTAAAAATAAGTATCTACACTGCTAGCAGTCTATCTGATCTTACGCCTTAGTATTTTAAGTTAGTAGGCAATAATTGAAGCTTTCAGAGAGGTTATTAAATTCCTAGATCTTTTATTGTTTTTAGTTCATCGAGATACAACTTGAAGCTGTTGTTTTGATCTTATTTTTACAGCGCGTGAACGTAGCGTTAAATTAATTAATATCGAATTTCTCCTTTAAACTTTATTGGGTTGGATTTTTATTACTTGTACTTTCTTAGATTACAAGAAATCTTTGATACCTATATACCTAAGTATAATTTTATACGTGAGCAGCAACAGAAAAAAGCAGACTATACGGCGCTAAAAAACGATTTTATAGGTAATACAATACCTATTTTTAGGGCCGAATATTTTTACGCTAGAAAAGCTCGTAATTGAGTTAAGTATTATAGAATTGTACAAAACAAGTGACAAAAATGGCTTAAAAGTTACTACGAACATATTATTTTTTTGGTGGATTATGACGAGTCTGTATAAGATACGCACGGACTTCCCACGTTTTCCAGAAGAAGTTGATGATGTGGAGTCGGTTGTAACGTCTTCAGAGTTCGGTAAAGTTACTGAATATTCTGATTCCAACCAATTGCTGTTTTGTTTTTGCGCCATCCCATCTTCCAAGCACGGTGAGCTGTGCTGTGGCGGTTGCTGCAGGTGCGGAAAACCTCAAACGGCGCAAATACTCCAATCTCTTTGGAACTTATATGTTTGAGCCGTTTGGGGTTGAAAGTTTGAAACCACGTTGAAACACTAGTGCCATGGGGTCCGAGTGCCCACTTGGTTTTTCGAGATATCGCCAAGCGGTTAGTCGACTCTTCACGTGACCAGAGGGCTGGCCTATTTCTTGGCCAAAGAATTAGCATTGCCATACAACGTGGCAATGCTGCCAGCCTTTTGGGCACTGTTCCTGTTGACAGCGATGCGGACGAATTCTTTGATGCCCTAAGATTATTTTACTTATTTTTTTATATAAATGTACATATTATTATAGTTTATATATTAAATTATTAGTCATAGAATTCAATGTAACAACTCTTTATAATTATACTATCTATACATATAATAAAATCGTAGGAAAGTCAAAACTGTACATTGAATATTTTTTTAAAAGAATATTTGGGGCGTGATCTACAATCGATTTCGAAGCCGAAAATATAATTTTTAGAATTTTTGTCTGTTTGTCTGTTTGTCTGATTGTCTGTCTGTATGTCCGGGCTAATCTCAAAAAGTGCTGCATGGATTTACATCAAATTTTGCATGAGTATTACTAAGAGGTCGGGTCAACATATAGGCTACATATTATCACGCTATCACCTACGGGGGAGGAGCTGTGAATCTTTATTTTTCTTACGCATTCTGTGACAGCGTGTAATCTAACGACGCATATTTAAATGTTATTTTTGAGTAAGCCATGCTATTATCTAGCTTTACACTATAAAAACTACGCCATTTAAGTAAAACTTGGGCAGAGAAACATAGTTTAATGAATGTTAGTAGTATAAAAAAAATTTTGAACCAGCGCCATCTAAGAGATTTCATAAAAATCAAATCAAGTTACATGTTAACAATTTTTGGAAATTAATAATTTAAATTTGATCATGTTGGCGAGGTTAGTAGTTAGTTATTCTTAAAATTCATAGATGGTAATGTACATTTTCTTCATACAAGTTGTATCGTATAGTTCGTTTTGACAAATTCAAGGTCCAACAAAAACCTCAAAATCTTGAGCAGAGTTGAGGAAGACAATTTAAAAAAAATGCGGTGTTAAGTATTACAAGAAAGTTATGTTCATTGATGATGATCATTTCTTCATCAATTTCATGTTGTTAGTACAAAATAAACATTGACTGTTAATACTTTTGTTCGGTATTTATCTGTGTGATTATCGCTTGGTAATTAATATATTTTCATGTCGTATACCTAATTTATAAACTTAAATGTGATGTAAAACAAATCCCTTACGTATGACGAGGTGCCTTCATATTACACGTACGACAAGCAAAGGGGTTTATTTAACCGACGTCGACGAGGAGGTGCTGTAGAAAGTTTTCCAGGAATTTTCAAGGACACCGCATTGGGTAGGGTTTATACCGTGCATCCGAATAATGGCGAATGCTATTTTCTGCGGTTGTTACTTCACACTGTCCGAGGCCCAACGTCTTTCGCCTTTCTGAGGACATTTGATGACGTGGAGTATCCCACTTACCGCGCAGCCTGGGTAACACGTGACCTTCTCGACAGTGACCAAAATTGGGATGAAACCCTCGCGGCGGCGAGCGTCAGTGACAGTCCCAGCCGCATGCCGTCATCTTGGTGTTTTGTGGAGTCGCGAAACCGGTAGCTTTGTGGGAGAAGTATCGCCATCATCTGTCTGAAGATTTTCTACGAGCTTTAAGGCGTGCTACTGGAGACGAAGTCGAAGTAACTGATGAACGCGTGCTGAACACCTGTCTCAGTTCACTTCAAAATGTGGTCATTTCTATCGGCGGCAATCCACTGATCGAATATGGATTACCAGCTCCCCAATCATCACCGCATCAAGACCGTGGAAATCGGGACTTTAAAATTCCCATCGATTCTGTTCCACAGTTCTGTTCAGTGGCGATTTCCGGCAAACGCTTTCCGTGGTGACGCGGGGATCGAGGGCTGACGTGGTGAATGTTTCGTTGAAATGATCTTCGTTGTGGTCACGAGTTCGTACGCTGCGCTTGACCATTAACCCATCGTATGCCGGAACGTAGATCTACGCGAGACACAATGGCTTTTTAATTGTGTCTGTAATTACGACATTCAACCGTTTAATATGAGAGCTCGGCTCGGCGGCAATGCACGTGCTCAAGAATTCTCCGATGTCCTTCTAAGTCTTGGCGAAGGCACTCTACCAGAAGAGAGAGGTGGACAGGTGGTGCTTCCAGAGTCTCTCGGTAGAGTGGTATCCAGCATAGAAGAACTCATTCGCTGTGTGTACGGGGACATCAGTCGTATACCGCACCAGCAAAATTCTTGGGTGTGTGAGCGGGCCATTTTGACGCTTAAAAACGATCAGGCTGCAGCAATTAACGAATGCATTCTCTCGGAAATTGAGGGGAATGAAGTAGACTACACCTCGATAAACACTGTTGTCGAGCAAGATGACGCCACACATTATCCCGTGGAATTTCTGAACTCCCTGTCAGCAAGTGGACTTCCAGCGCATACCATCAAGCTGAAGGTCGGTGTCCCGATTATGCTTCTTCGGAACCTATCTCCTCCGAAGTTGTGTAACGGGACCCGCCTTAAAGTCATCTCGCTCCACAGACACACAAATTGAGGCGGAAATTCTTACGAGTTGTGGCGTTGGCGAGGCAGTATTTATACCACGCATTCCCCTCATACCTCATAACTTCCCGTTCCAGTTCAAGCGCGTACAGTTACCCGTGAGTGTTTGCTTCGCGATGACCATCAGAAAGTCGCAGGGGCAGACACTGAGGGCAGCGGGTGTCGACCTCAGGACGAGTTGCTTCTCACACGGGCAACTGTACGTCGCTTGCTCCCGCGTCACCAGTCCTGACTCTCTTTACATTTTGGCTCCTGGCAGCATAACTACCAACGTACGTTATAGGGAAATGTTGTAAGGTATGATACCTTTGTACGTATTTTTACTCTTTTGTGTCCTGGAATGTATTCCTGCATTATTTTCTCTATTTCCTTCAGTCACATCTTATGACTGAACTCAGCAGGATTCCAATATAACTCTCTTCACTTGCTTCGCTTGCAAAAAAAACTTATATTTTAATGCTATTTTAAAAGTTGTTTACTTATAATGCTATAGCGACACTGGCATCTTAGGTATTTTTGGTGCTGTAGAGCCTTCACGCAGACGACGTCGCGGGCAGCAGCTAGTTTGAAATATTAGGGTAGTGTGCATCTTGTTGATTAAACTTTTCACACGCAACATGAATGCATAAGTACAAGATAAACGGCGTAATATAAATGAATTGTTAATAGTAAATTACATACAAAACATACCGCAACCTATTGATATAAATAAATAGTCTACAGTTGAAACCGCAATAGATAGCGGTTTTCCGTTTTCTGACTTTTATCACATTTTTACCATTACTTCGAAAATCGCAAATATCCGCAGCAGATTTTTATTTGATGATTTTTATGAATAGCTATGTTTCGCACGGGCACAATCTACTGATGTAGCGACATGTTAAAACATCGAGATGTGTGTACATACTATGTCTAAATTAAATATTTATGTATATAGGTACATGTACATTTAAATAAATTCTCTAAACGATGGTGAAAACCGCATCAAAATCCGTCGCGTAGCTTACAAGATTTAAGCAGTTACACGGACAGAAACGAAACACGATTTTTTTACTTAGATAGACAATTTTTTATTATTTGTATAGAAAACACATATTTTTTAACTTTCTGAAATTCAAGGTTTGCTAACTCTTTTTATTGTCCTTTCTGTAATTTACAGGGCTAAACCCAGCCCCTATTTAATTTTAAGAAAAGTCTCAATACGAAATTTTAGTTTCGTAGGCTTACATGCTATTTGTACGCCGTTAACGGCAAAACATAGAGATCTCTGTACCTATTTTATTTTACACCATCTATTTTTACACTTATGTTTACAAATAAAAAACTTTGACTTTGACTTTGACTTTGAAAAAGGCCAGTGCACAATTCTATTCCTAGAGAGCATCTGTCACAATTTGACTGATTACCCAAACGTGACGCAGCGGCCAGCGAGGCGGATTCATGTGCATGGCTAAAATATTCATAGCACGTTCCGATCTCAGTTAGTCTGTTTGGGGGGTAAGCAGATATGTGAGGGGTGAGGGATACATAATTGTTACTGTTCTAGTGATTAGTATTAGTGATTACTTTTATGGTGATTGATATACATAAGAGGTAACTTTAAAATATAAAATAATGGAATACTCTATATTATGTAACAGCCGCACGGGTCGATCGATCAGGTTAAGCTACGCTTGTCGCGGTTGGTCCGTGGATGGGTGACCATCTTTACATACCAAGACCCCTCCGTGCCACAGAATGCACGTTACGCCGTTGGTCCCGGCTGTCATTCGTGGATCTTTGACAGTCGTTACGGGTCGTCAGAAGCCTGAAAGTCTGACAACAAGTCTTACCAAGGGGTTTCGTATTACCCAGTTACTGGGTTGTGGAGGTCAGATCGGCAGTCGCTCCATGTAAAATACTGGTACTCAGCTGCATCCGGTTAGACTGGAGGCTGACCCCAACGTAGTTTGGAAAAGGCTAGGCAGATGATGATGATGTACAAAATAAAAATGACAGATATAAATGTAACATTTTTACATAGGGTGATACAATGGGCGGTCTTATCGTTAAAATATCATATGCGTGTTTTACAACAATCAGAGGGGCAATTCTCGTAATTTTAAGAACGTTCACAGTCTGATCTCAGTCTCAATCTGTCAAAAATACCTCTAATTTCCCTACACTTTAGACAAGTTTTTGACATTGATTGTCGTTGAGATGAGATTGCGACTAGATTATGAACGTTTTTAATTACAGGAGTTGGCCTTCAGTAGTCTGTAAAATGTCATCATTGATCTGTATTACTAGAAGCATCGCAGTGTTGGCTTCATAGAGACAAAGCTGAAACGTCTCATGGGTCTTTAATCGCAGTGGACTCTATAACTTTCAAACCGTAAAGGTGCGTCCACACTGTAAACATAGTTATATAACATATTTCTATAGAGAGGTTAGCAATGTTAAATAATTTGGACGTGTTATATAACATACTCGTATGTAAGTTTATGTGTTATACAGGATGAAATTTTAATCACCGTTTTCCTCTTAATGGGTCATTGTACTCATCATTATGAACAACTTTTACTATGGGAGCAAAAATGAAATCGCGAAAAAAAAATCTGCTGTTCCCTACATTTTGACGAGTTATGCACACATAAATGTATGGAAAGCTGATTTTTTTTCACGATTTCAGGTTTTGTCCCATAGTAAAAGTTTTTCATAATTAAGAGTAGGTACAATGACCCCTTAAGAGGAAAACGGTGATTAAAATTTCACCCTGCATAACATAATCTAGACGCACCCTTATACAGCAACGTTGATTGTTGGCAATAGTAATGGTTGTAGTATTTTCCCTGCCCTAATTGGTAATAGAATTCAAAAGAGCGAAAATTTTCAATCGAGTTAATTGATTACTCGCTTATCGCAGTAGCTGTTACGCTATAGATCGTCGCTTCAATTTCCGCACGAAATAAATATTTGTATGCCTATTGCATTGATATAATTTTCCCACGATAAAGAAGAGCCGGGCAACGTTGCCAATTAAAAAAAAAAAAGAATTCCAATCCAAGCTGTCTTATGCGTGAAAACATTTATTTATTTAAACTTTTCGCACAAAAAAAAAGGTACAATGGCGGACTTAATTTAGGCATTCTCTACCAGTCAACCAAGGGTGGTGAAGAGATTATATGGCAGGTGCTTTGGTTGAGAGGAACAATGATAAAAAAAAACTCTTAAAACTAGGTACACAAATACATAAATAGTTTATAGACACATACATACACACAAAAAAAAAAACAAAATAACATTTTCAGAAATTCATTAAAACGAAATAAAACACTGCCTTTCTCTACCCACGCCACAGTGCAAAAATATATGAACTTTAAAATGTCAGCAGATCGGTCGTTCGTTTGAACAACGCTACGTGTGTTATAATGTTACGATCACAGGCGGTAATGGCTGGTGTAAAGGGATCATTAATTGCGGATGAGTCAACACAGGTGGGCGCACAAATCAAAGATTTGAAAATATAATAAATATTGGGATATGTTCTGTGGATATGGTGCAACAGTACAAGTACATAGATCAATGATTAAATATATTAATAGCAGATACTGATAACCCGAAAACGAGGTCTATCTTTAGACCCAGGTTTAAACCATCGAGCCATTTTTATATTTCGAACTATAATCCCACAAAGTTAACGTTAAGTTCTTATTACAAAAACTCACGTTAAACTTGAGTCTAAGTTGTCAATTTTGCATTAAGAACTAAGAACTGGCCTCGAAGGTTTTGGCTACGTCTAAAGATAAGCTCGTGTAATAAAACGGTTATGGTTTAACGATGAACTAAGATGCCAGTTGGACAAATTGCCTTAAGACGACACCGACCGCGCAGTGGCACCGTTTGTTTGGTTATTTCTATTTCAACACACTTGCTCGTAAAGTGGCTCTTAATGACCCGCTAAAAGGTCCATAATGCAGTGTATTAAACACGCGGGCTTTTTACTTTATGTTACACAAACTATTTACTATAATACATAATAATAACGTATACTCTTGTGGAGCACAACGTAGCCTGCTTATTTTCTGAATTTTACATTCTAAAATAAAATAAATAACCAAACAAACGATGAGGGCGCCAATGCGCGGTCGGTGTCGTCTTAAGAAAGGCGATGAAAATAGTCTGTGCAGTTAAGGTGAAGTGCTAAGATGATTTAACAGTCAATGCCTCGATAGGATAGTGCACAAGGTTATTAGCAGAATAAAAACTAGGAACAGAATAAACATCAACAAACGAAGTTAGGATGACAAGCTTGTCAAAATCTAATTTGAAGCTCTAGTTTAGTTATCCACACTACGGAAGACCGCATAACTTGGAGACGCGTCATATGTGGTCACGATCCTCAGCATTTACAAAACAACGAAGAAAAATTTTAGTGATCCCGAATCGTATGAACCAACATTCGGAACTTCGTAAACAGTCAGAAAGAGAGAGAGCACCTGTCTGTGCACTTGTGCACTATAATATCTCCCGCGTGGAAGGCTTTTCTCTGTTGAGATTGGCCGCTATGGCCAAAGGACTATTATTAAATAGTCAGAAAGACGGCAACAACGTACGCAGAAACTATTGTAGAAAATGTAATAACAATTTCACATACAGTTGTATGTCGATAAAGGGTGACAATATATTAGCATAACGGGAGCAGTTCTAGCAGAAGTTCGGAGTCGACATTTTGTTAATGGGCACATGTCGTGTGTTTGTGTAGTTTTGTGCACAGGGATGTATTTGGGTTGGTGGTGGGTGCAACAAAATTTGCATTCAGAGGGGCAATTCCCGTACTTATAAGAACGATCACTTCCTAATCTCAGTCTCAAACTGTCAAGCTTACCTACCTCTTATTTACCTACATTTTTGACAAGTTTTTGAAATTGATTGTCGCTAAAACGTTTTTAAAGTATGATAGCTAATAAGTTATAGAATGGCTAAATAATGGGTGTAAATGCTAAGTGTGGAGGAGTCTTTTCTAGTGCATGCCTGTTTCCCTGGACAGATGGAGGAAAGAGGATATTATTCAGCTAAGGTGAATTTTAAGCAGGGTGCAATGATTGCAGAAATTAGAATACCCACTCAGTGAGACGTGCGTTATATCAATTTTTTTGTGAGAAGTTTAACGAATAAAGACTCGTTCGAGTTGTCGAAGTCAAACTCCATTATTTGTTCTTATTAGTTATTTCACCATTGTTTTATGAACTCATTTCCAAAAAATCCGAAGCACTAGGCCTAAATTAGGCGGTCGCACCTGTTCTAAGCCCCCTAGTCCGGTCCTGGTCCATATTAAAGTTAACAGTAACAGCAAAATTAACAATTACCAGCAATTATCGTTTATAACATTGTGCTGATCTTTTACGACACATTCGGCGCCAGCGCCACAGATTAGCATATTTGCTTGAACATTATGGAGCTGCTCGCTTGCTCAGGTAGTTGTAATGTCATGTTTTGTGTACTGTACTCTGTAGGGAGCGATGGTAATATGGTCGAATGATCGTTGTAAAGTGGAGAGTTGCTGTTCTTTCGTTTTTAGTTGAATTAATTCTTGGAACATGGGCTACCACGCGGGCCCAGTACGGGTTGGTAGATGTCACTTCTTTTCTGGTTTGCCATTCTTGATTCTGGCTAGTTCTAGCTTGCAGAATTTGAATTTGGAAACAATAATATGCAATGCCATGTGTTACGCAATTGCCCCGCTGAGTATGATCCAACAATCTTCACAAACATTTACAAATATTTACAATATTAGTAAGGATTCCTTCGAAAGTGTACATAGAAAGAGCCCTTTATTGCATTATCAAGTACTTATGACTAAGTGTAAAGTTACGCAGGACTGCTGCAACTCCTCATGCTAACGTTATGACATCACCAGACAATCTGTGATTCAAATGTGGATACGATTGTGTGTCTAGTATTGTGTTGTTGGTCTTACAACATAGTGTTTCTGTTAATGTGGTAATCGTATGTTGACCTGGTATTGTCCTAGTACATACGAAAGGTAGGTATATTCCTTATCCTTCCATATTTTAAACATAACGTAGATAGGTTGCGGTTTTTGAGATATAATTAAGGCCCTTTTTACAGACGTAATCTAATGTATTTAATTGGATAAGGAATAATACTGTATTGTTTAAAATAGCTTGGTAAATAACCCATAATTTTTTTGTAACATGTAAATGATAAAAATGGTTACTGTGGGTTATCCTTAGGATATAAACATATACCATCGCGGACTTTTTTATCGATATTTTTAAGATATACAATTTCGTAGTACAGACGCCAGCACATCAACCTACTACAATCTGTCAGATTTCTGTAATAGATTTTCAACTTTATCGCTAAAGCATAAGGTTCAATGTTTATTGGGAAAATTTGACAGTTAGGTGTAGGTTGATGTGCTGGCGTCTGTACATTAATTTGATCTGATCTATCTCGTAATGTTTAACCAACGTTTGCAATGTAAGCGCACAAAAATATGTTTATTACGACATCAAATTACAAATCTTTGAATTTCTCGGCTTTTCTCTGCTACAATATACATGTATTATACATGTGAACCTTCCTCTTGAATCACTCTATCCATTGCTGAAAACTGGATTATAATCCGTTGCGGAGTTAAGATCTAAGCTAACAGACAGCGGGAGCGACTTTGTTTTATACTATGTTATGTATATGTATACTTATTTATACATTAATTCACGATTAAATAAAAATCTGCAGTTTAGCTCTACATTACCCTCTACGGATCTACCGCAGTTCAGCTTCAATACCGGACTCCAATCGCAAACCGCACATTTCGATCCAATATTTACCTGAAAAAATAAAACAACGTTATTAGTCTAATGATTGATAAGACTTATCATTATGACAGTGCAAGGGTCGTTCCAGTGCACTGACGAGATATAATCACCACAGGCCACCCACTTGAAATAAAGTTTAATAGGATAACATAGATAATTAGTGTGAATCGAATGTTTCGAGACATCGCCAAGCGGTTGGTTCACTCTACACGTGACCAGAGGGCTGGCCTATTTTTAGCCCAAAGAATAAGCATTGCCATCCAACGTGGTAATGCTGCCAGCCTTTTGGGCACTTATCTTTATACACTTGTATATAATATATATATTTTAGATTGTAAAATACTTCTTGTAATATGAAAATTGAAATTAAAAGCAACTTGTTTGCGTCTGGGCGCCCCTTGCGTGGCTCCGCATCGCTGCCAATGCGGTGAAGGTGTCGACTGCCTCGGACACCATGGCTTATCCTGCAGTAAAAGCGCAGGCCGGATAGCACGGCATGCCAGCATCAATGACATCATCCGTCGTGCTCTTGTCACCGTCGGGGTGCCAGCTGTTTTAGAACCCAATGGCTTGGCACGCGACGATGGTAAGAGACCAGACGGAATGACCATAATGCCTTGGAAGGTAGGTAGGCCTTTGGTGTGGGATGCAACGTGTGTCGACACCCTTGCGCCATCCCATCTTCCAAGCACGGTGAGCTGTGCCGGGGCGGCTGCTGCAGGTGCGGAAAACCTCAAACGGCGCAAATACTCCAATCTCTTTGGAACTTATATATTTGAGCCGTTTGGGGTTGAAACACTAGGGCCATGGGGCCCGAGTGCCCACTTAGTATTTCGAGACATCGCCAAGCGGTTGGTCGACTCTTCACGTGACCAGAGGGCTGGCCTATTTTTTGGCCAAAGAATCAGTATTGCCATACAACGTGGCAATGCTGCCAGCCTTTTGGGCACGTTTCCTGTTGACAGCGATGCGGACGAGTTTTTTGATGCCCTTTGATTATTTCCCCTCCCTTTTTATATACTTGTACATATTATTATTTTAAGACCGCTTTTAAATATTGTAAATATTTTGATTTGTAAATATAGAAAAGCATTACTTAGGATTAGTGTGATTATAATATTATGTATTACGAGTAGGTATTGGATTTCAATTTGGCAAGCTCTTATTGTTTTGTCAAAGGTAATTGAATTAAATGCTCTTCATTTAGTTCAATAGTTAAGTAAGTAATTATAGCCGATCTATTCTGTAAAAATCTCACTGTGAAAACTTCGGTGAAGTGAGCTTAAAGTGAAGTCAGCTTAAATTGAAGTGAGCTTAAAGTAAAGTGAGCTTAAAGTGAAGTGAGCTTAAACTTAGGTGAAGTGAGCTTAGGTTAGGTATCTCATACTGTTTGCTTGTTTTTATTGCATGATGTGGTCTCCTTTAATTGAGGGAGCACATAGATTTTTTGTTCCTGTCCTTTATATTATAACTTGTAAGGTGTATTCCTTGTTGATCCTAATAAAATAAAAATAAATCCAGGACATTTTTAATTAAAAAAAAATGCATTCTATTTCTTTATACAAATATTGTAATAGTACAGACGCCAGCACATCAACCTACTACAATCTGTCAGATTTCTGTAATAGATTTTCAACTTTATCGCTAAAGCATAAGGTTCAATGTTGATTGGGAAAATTTGACAGTTAGGTGTAGGTTGATGTGCTGGCGTCTGTACCTATTAGCCTAGGTACAATATTGTTTGAAAAAAAAAAGTGGTCTGATAGTTTCGGGGTGTCAGTAAACCCCTCGAAGTGTCAGGCCATTGTAATAGGAAGTTCTCGCATGATGGTAGGGTGACGCTTAGCTCTCTTCCTCCTCTTATTTTCAATGGTACCGTCATACCCATTACCCCTACTGTAAAAGATCTCGGTTTGCATCTTGACTCTACACTTAGCTGGCAACGCCAGCAGGGCAATTGCGTAACACACTATCAGTAGCAATGGGTTTCATTTTGACAGTTTAACAACATTCATTGCGTTATTTACGTTGCTAAGCAAACACATTTTTCGAACATTTGAAGCAATGGATTAGCAATAAACTTCAAAATGATTCAAATTGACAGTAATAGTGTGTTACGCAATTAGGGTGCTGGTCTCTAGTGTTAGTCAAAGGGTCAACGGTACTCTGCGGTCCCTGTATCGTCTGAGAAACTTTTTGCCCGCTAAGACGAAAACCATGCTTGTGCAGACTTTGATTTTCCCTATAATCGACTATGGTGACGTGTGCTACTTTGACTTGAATGCGGTTTTGCTGGATAAGCTCGACAGATTGCTCAACAATGGTATCCGGTTCATATTCAACCTTAGGAAATATGACCATGTGTCGAGCTATAGGTCTGAGCTCAAATGGATGTCCATTCGCCAAAGAAGAAGTTTGCGCGCTTTGACCACGCTTTTCTCCCTTCTCAACTCTCCCACTCCTCCTTCTTATCTCGTGTCTCACTTCCAATATCTATGTTCTTCTCACGCTAAGAATCTGCGTTCTTCTAACAATCTTCTCCTACTCTGTCCTTCTCATACTTCTGACTTTGTTCACTCCTCCTTTCATATTCAGTCCATTCTTCTTTGGAATGCGCTTCCTCTTGATATTAGGACGGCCACCAGTCGGTATGCATTTAAGCGGAAATTGCAGAGTTATTTTCAAAACAGGTAGCGTAGAGTCATCTCAACATCTCTCTCCCTTGAATTTGTATATATGTATAAATATATATATTATAAGTATATATTATAGTGAATAGTATGTATGTGTATATAACCTATTTATGTATTTGTGTACCTAGTTTTAATAGTTTTTTTTTTCCTTGTTCCTCTCAACCAAAGCACCTGCCATCTAATCTCTTCACCACCCTTGGTTGACTGGTAGAGAATGCCTAAGGCATTAAGTCCGCCTTTGTACCTTTTTGTGCGAAAAGTTTTAATAAATAAATAAATAAATAAAAAACAACAACTTGGAACCCGTCCAGGTAGGGGTACCAATAAAAAGAAAAAAAAACAGGAGCAAACGTCCTTTGCTCGTAGGTACACTCGAGGCCAGTTACTGTATATGGTGCAAGCAAGTCTCTAAGCAGTAAACTTGTGAGGAATGTGCCAACAATGGGCTTCCGCGTGCCTGTGTAGCACTGCCTATTACTTCTGCACTTAAATGTACCCTATTTACTGTATATTATATGTATAAGAATGTGGTTATGTTATGGGAAAGGTGAAGGTGAATGTTTTGCTTTAAATATATTATTATGTATATGCTAGGAGCAGTGGTGGCCCAGTGGTAACGGCCGCGACTTACGAGTTGCAGGTCGTAGGTTCGAACCCTGGCAGGCGCTTTAGTTTGTGTAAATTAATCCACCACCACTGCTCTCAAAACGGTGTAGAAAAACATCGTGAGGAGACCGGCATGTACTAGAACTAAAATTTTGAAGACATGTGACATCTACCGATCCGCACTGGACCCGTGTGGTGGATTACGGCCCACTCCCTTTCACCGAGAGGTGACCTGTGTTCCAGCAGTGGGAACATTATAGGCTGATTATGATATGCTAAATATTAATTAATAAAAAAAAACCGGCCAAGTGCGAGTCGGAATCGCACGCGAAGGGTTCCGTACCACCGTACAATATTTAACACTACATAAAATATATAAAAAAAAACACGTTTGTTGTATGGGAGCCCCGCTTATTTTATTTTAATTATTTATTTTTAAAGTGAATATACAACTAAGTACCTATTCTGTAAATATTTCAAGCGCCGTTGCCGTTATTAATATCGAGCAAAAAACGGCAAAAAATCACGTCTGTTGTATGGGAGCCCCCCTTAAATATTTATTTTATTCTGTTTTTAGCATTTGTTGTTATAGCGGCAACAGAAACACATCGTCTGTGAAAAATTCAACTGTCTAGCTATCACGGTTCAAAAGATACAGCCTGGTGACAGACAGACGGACAGTGGAGTCTTAGTAATAGGGTCCCGTTTTTACCCTTTAGGTACAGAACCCTAAAAATGAGAAATCTACCTAGTCTAATCTTTTGTATAAGATGAAACAAGGAAACTTTTGGAAGCTAGGCGAAATAGCCGTATTTTAATAAAATACTACCTACCTACAACTGCTACCCAATTTGTGAGAGCAAGGCTAGGTCTCTGGCACCACGCCAAGCATATTCCATGTTGAAGTTCATATTTAAGTTAACTTTTACTATAAATTCTTATGGTACACACTTAAACTTATTGCTATCTTTATGGCCTATCTAATAATATATTAATATAGTAATGAAATAATTTCTTGGCGATGCACCCAGCATATTAATTTTATAAACCACAACTTGAAATATATATTTATTTAGTTGGTTGGTTTTGTTTTTTTGGTTGATTTGGTTTGTTTAGTTGGTTGGTGTATCTATGGCGATGAATATAAAAATGTGAAAGTTTTGTTTTCATTCATAATTATTGTCATTTTATAAAGTTTTAAACGGAAATCCACAGTCTCATATTTTATTATAATATCAACACAGTTTACATCACGAGCGAACCACATGTTTGTTAATTACTTACTTAATACCAATATCATTCAACTTCAAAGGATAAACAATGCAGTTTGGCGCTAGTAAGCTCAGTATTACTGCATTTCTCAAATTCCAGATCAGCATACCAGCATAAAACACAAGCAAATAAATACCTACTTTATTTCAATTTATATGTGTCGCAGGCAACTGGTTAAATTAGCCGTTTAGTTAAACGCCTGACCTTTGGAATTAGTGCTCGCCTCGCTTAGCTCTCTTTGCTCGCACGCGGTTGATCACAGTTCTAACCTAACCTAACCCATTTGGTCGGGGTGCTCTGGCTTAGTTACTGCGACCAATTCGGCTCTCGCGTGATTGGTTACAGTTCTAACCTAAACTATAATATTGAATATCATTCAGGCCGATAGTTGAACGACCGCCGTTTAGTTAAAAGGCTAGGCGTTTAACTAAACGACTAATTTAACCAGTTGCCTGCGCAATATGCACACCGAAATAAACTTGTACCTTAAAATATCACCGCGAAATCGCGTCGTTAAGTGAAGTCGACTATATTCTTAGAAGGAACAGGTCATATACCTTTAGCTTACTGTACCTACCGACACAAGACTAAGAAGTAGTGTAGATTAAAGTAATTCTGTCATGTTTATATTGATCATGAATACATTTTTTTTTTGTTACATTCAGTACCTACTGTGATATACAGACGCCAGCACATCAAGCTACTACAATCTGTCAAATTTCTTGAAAAGATTTTCAACTTAAAAAAAAAAAAATCTGGTATCCAGCTGCATCCAGTTAGACTGGAAGTTGACCCCAACATAGTTGGGAACAGGCTAGGCAAATGATGACATTGCGTTATTTAAGTTGTCAAGCAGATGAATTTTGCAAACTTATGAAGCAATGGATTAGCAATATCCTTCGACATAATTCAGATTGTAATTGAAAGTGTGTTACGTAGTTACGGTGCAGTGCCGTATGAGTAGTGGTGGCCCAGTGGTATCTGCCCGACCGAGTTGTAGATCGTGAATTCGAACCCAGGCAGGCACTTTGTGTATTTAATTTCATCACCACTGCTCTCAAAACGGTGAAGGAAGACATCTTGAGGAAACCTATGTTCTAGAACCAAAAACTCGAATTCATGTTACATCCACCAACCCGCGCTGGGCCCGCGTGGTGGATTATGGCCCATTCCCTCTCACAGAGAAGACAGGCCGTGTTCCAGTGGGAACAGTATAGGCTGATTATGCCGTAACCGATACCTCCTCTTTCCTGCAATCACGTATTTATCTTCCTCCCATCTGTCGGCTCGCCTACCAAAAAATCCAGTGGCGTAGCTACGTGACCAGGGGCCCCGGTGCAAAAAAGTTGGGGTTCTATCTAAACTGGGTAGGTTTTATTTTATCAAGTAAAAAACATAAATATTTACATATGTAAATGGTTTAGGGTACCGTAACAATATTTTGTAGGGAAGATGTCAAGGATATGGAATTTTGTCAAAAAAGGGAGTACAGTTCATTAGTACTAATATTTCAGTAGAGTAAGCTAGTATATAAATCGGTCGCATAACAGCCGATCGATGGTTGAAGTGGCTAAACACAAGAACTTACACAACACTAGAAAGAATTTATTATATTTATGTTCTGAAGGTGAAATAATTTTTTTGCTAGGTCAGTTCCGAGGTTTGCTGGTCAGGGGCCGAGGGGCCCTCTGAGCCTGGGGCCCCGATGCACGGCACCTGATAGCTACGCCATTGAAGAAATCGTTCTACCTCTCACAGCAAACCCTATTACAAGTTAATACAATAGTAACACGTCCTTCTCTCTTGCTTTCATTACTGCATGGAGGTAGCTCCCCAAAATTTCATGAATACGATATTCAGAGAGGTTACAAGTAGTGGTATAAAGGGAGGGATGTAAGTTGGTTTCGCCGTAGTGTTTGTATTATTAAGTGTATCATGTAAGACGGTCGGAAATAGCTCTGCTGTATCAGATTGCTTGTAAAGGTCATGCGTAAATAGACTGGACTGTTAGAATTAATGTAGGTGGTGCATTGGAATATTAATTAGAAAGATTACCATACTCAGACGTGCCATAGTAAAGCAGCAAATATATTAACGTGAGAACTTCACACTAATATTATAGAGGCGAAATTTTGTGAGTGTGTGTGTGTGTTTATATGTTTGTTACTTTTTCACGCTCAAACGGCTGGACCAATATTGATAAAATTTGATATAGAGGTAGCTGACACCCTGGATTAACACATAGGCTGCTTTTTATCCCGATATTCCCACGAGATCGACACTTATGCGGGTGAACCCCGGGGCGCAGCTAGTATAGTATAATTTTTGGAGTCGCGTTCAACAGCTACCATAGCGCAGCATCATGCTGGGTAGAAGCCTCCTTGTCACAGTCATGACGTGCAGCTGTCGACTATTTCTGTTTTGTGCTCGTAATAATAGATCTATTTATTTATTAGAGCTAATTTTTACTGTTTTGTATGCACGTGTTTCTGTAACAAATAAAACTATTTTTTTTTCCACACATTTGTGTGGTCATCACTGTAACAATAAGGGATATTTACCATGACATGTTTTTTGACATGAGATTGCCATCCTCCGTGTTGAAAACTACACGACGCGGATTTAAGGTCAATTTAGGCTTAGCATAGATGGCTGATGTCGCGATATCAAGCGCTTAGTACAGCCTATTTTGTGCATAGCCTAGCGCTGAATACGTCACACGTCGTATGTGCGAGCGATCAATTGGGATTTTGTGCAGTCAGTTGGATACTTGAACCTACACTGACGCGTTATCGACACACACTGACATTAAATCGTATACACTGACATTAAATTGTATTATGAACTTAAAGCTTCGAACCATATAAGTGGGCTTTCATAAGTTTTTGTATAACTTAGTACAGTCGACTGCGCGACTATGGTAACAATTTGCTATTTACAGCGCCATTTTGTCGCAGGTAACAACAGTAAGGGCGATTTTCCTAGTTTAACTGTGGCTACTGACGTGCTTTAATAGAACTATGAACAACGAAGATACATTCTAAAGTTGATTCAAATCAAGCCGGCAATTTAGTACTTCTCAACTTCAAATGTTACAAAAGCTCCCAAAAACGTCATCCTTCACCACTTCCTGGTGTTTGAGCTTAGACCATTGTTAAAAGATACCCACATCCATAGAAATATATATCTATGCCCGCATCAGTCTCTTCCTATGACCCACATATAGATTGGTAAAAGATAGGCCACCGGGTATACGCCTCCTGTCAGATAACAGGCAGGTGCATGAAAGAAAACAAGGGTGAAATGAGACAATATCATATGTTCCAAAACAATTTATGTTGTTGTTGTTATCTCTCTTAGGTAGGTAGGACTGAGGACCCTGTTGGTCTCTGGTCGCAAGTGCGACTGCTGACCGTGGGGTCCTGGTTCGATTCCCAGGTCGGGCAATGTATTATTGTGTTTTCCATTAGGAATTTTGTAGTGACAGCCCGGCGTTTTGAAATTGGCGGTGTGGTCTCGGAAAGCACGCTAAGCCGTTGATCCTGCGCCTGATCTCTCTCCGGTCGTGTCGGATTACGTGTCGTCCCATTGGACTATGAGAATGAGGGAAGAGAGAGTGCACCTGTATCTGCGCACACGTATCCATACTAATATTTTAAATGCGAAAGTGTGTCTGCCTGTCTGTTACCTCTTCACGCTTAGGTAAACCGCTGAACCGATTTAGATGAAATTTGGTATAGAGATAGTTTTGAGTCCCGGGACCGACATAAGATTTTTATCCTGATATTCCCACGGGATCGAAACTTATTCGGGTGAAACCGCGGAGCGCTGCTAGTTTACTATAATATCTCCCGGCTCCCGCGCCGAAGGCTAGACAGTCTTCTTTGAGATTGGCCGCTATGGCCGAAATACGATGTGGAGGAATATTATTATTAGGTAGGTAATTGAAAACATAAAATTTAAAAGGCAATGTTTCATAGGCTTCCCTGCAGTTTACACGCTCCCAGTATCAAGTTTATCAATACTTAAAGCATTCACCTGTTTCTTTAACACCCAGAAAAGAAAAAAAAGAGACTTCATTTGAAACCACATCAATTACTTACGCCATCGCCAACTAAAGTTCAGAGAAAATAATGCAAAAGCGAGTCAAAACGAAGGTTGGAGAAACCATTCGCAAACGTTTCTAATTAAGCTTCATGAAGCTACTTCACGCGGTGATGCAGAAAAACCACGAGTTACGTCACATTTATTTTGATACAGAACAGCGCTGTTTCTGAGCAACGTTTTTATTTTATTTTTTAACTTTAGTTTTTTATTTTTGTTTTTATTTGCTCTTTTTTTTAGAGGTTTGTGTCAAAGGATCTATTTCGATACGCCTGCCAATATCGCAGAACAGAGGACGTTGTGAAAAATAGTGCAAAGGAGGAACATGCATTCGAAAAAAAAAAATCGAAGGGGAACATTATAATATATTATTATTATGCTATGATAATTTTGAACCGGTAACCGGACTGAACCCAGACCTAGGCTGGTTTCTGGAAGTCTGATCAAGTATAGACTATATCACAGAATATACTGCCGAATCTAATGTCAACGCACAGAGGAAGAATGGAGAAAAAAATACCCAAGAGGACACAAGACGGAAAAAAAACAAGCGCAACCGCAGGCACAGCTAGTCCACAACAAATCACAAAGGTAAAAATAAATTATGCAATTATCACGCAACACTTTATTTCCAAAGAATAATTTCATCCATCACTTTCAGAAAAAAAAGTTGCAAGACTTGCAAGTTATTTTCAGACATAAAAGCGTTGGCGTTATATAATATAACTTTGTATTTATATTGTTTGCAGTTTAAATTTCGCAATTAAATCCAGTTTGTATTTTTAAGTCTTCTTGTGTGAATTGAATATACAGGGAGCTCTATTTTGTGTAACGCTGCGGTTATAATGGACGTTTGTTGCAATTCATCATCTGCCTAGCCTTTTCCCAATTATGTTGGGGTCGGCTTCCAGTCTAACCGGATGCAGCTGAATACCAGTATTTTACATGGAGCGACTGCCTATCGGACCTCCACAACCCAGTTACTGGGTAATACGATATAATATATAATACGTTTGTTGCAATTACTGGTGATAATTTGGTTGGCTATGTGTTTAATGTGCCTTGTAAATGATAAATGATTTTATTTCTGTAAGTAGGTTTGCACAAACACTATTACACGTCAATCATATTTTTTAAAACTAGATGAGGTCGGCGTTTCCTATCTGACTACTCTGAGAAGAAAGGCCGAAACAAACTCAGAGGCCACAGTCCCTTTTAAAGTCCAGACATAATCTTGGTCAGGTTATATGAAGACCATGTAGATCGATGTCCGAGATGGTCTTTTGATGGTCTTTTGTAATAACATGTGATCATCTTGTGAGGATTGCAGATAAATATAGGTACAGGCTGGAGGAGGACTAATGGGAATAATAGATAGTGCGACTTACGAGTTGTCAGTCGTGGTCGATCTCAAGCAGGCACTTTACTTTGTGTAAATGATTTTATCGCCACTGCTGTCAAAACGGTGTTACCTAAGACTGGTCCATTGATGAACAAACTACAAACAGTACCTACCAGTGTTATGTGTCCTCTTTCAAAAAAATTATTTTATTTTAATACAAATTGTTTCAGCACGTGTAGGATCGCTTCAATAGCTGTAGGTACATCTTTTATTAATATAAAATGCATTTATATATGTCAAACGGAATCCGTTGGAAGTTTCTTTCATTAGTTCTTCAAAGGTATATTTTTATTTTTCTTATTATTTTAAATTGAAAGAATAAATACCGTGAATCATATTTTTATTTTATATAAGTAAATAAACACGTGTTTAATGTTTCATTTCATACCGTGTAATAATTATTACATTTTTGTATCCAGCCTGTATAATAACTGTTATACAGGGCGGGTGGGTTTTGGCGGGATGTATGTGATCTGAATCTGATTATTTTTACTTCAAATTAAAAAAAAAAAACAGGTACCTCTAAGGGATTACTTGATTATTTTGTATGAGAAGTCATAGGTAGTTGAATTTGGATCACTGGAATTTTAAATCATAATGTGCTGTGTCACAGCTGAAGTGGAAAAATGTCAACTAACTTTTGGAAGCCACTGTATAAGAAGCTGGATTGACTGAACTTTACCTGGAGCGACTACCTATCTGATCTCCATTACCCAGTGGTTCTCTATCTATTTGCATAAAATTTTAAGACCTCATATAACTTGGCATACTTTTGTTTCTCCTAATTATATTTTCGCATAATTATTTACGCATAACAGCTTACGCATAATTTCTCTAATCATAGCATAACATTCCAAAACATAAATTTTGTATGTTCGTTTTATTTCTAACGACGTCAGGTCGACGGAGCCCCGCTGCGCAGTGTTCCTATTTCTGTCTGCAGGGCTTAAAAAACCTAACCAAACCGAACCTCGGGGTGCCCATGACGTCGTTTAGTATTATGCGAATTAAATTTATGCCAAAACAAATTAGCCTTCAAGATAATTATGCCAACATAAACTGTATGCCAAAAAAAAATATGGCAAAGTATTATTATGGCAAAACAAATTATACCAAAATAGTTATGCCAAAGTATAAGGGATCCCTTACCCAGTTACTGGGTAACATGACAGCCTTTGGTATAATCATGCCATCACGCGCCATATTAAGATGTATCAATAGTCTTCTCACCATATTAAGGTCAGTGAGTCCTTTGGCACTAAGTATCATGTCGTGTAATGTTATGCGTGTCTATTGTGTAACACAAAGACTAATTTGCAAACAAGTGGAGCTGCTAATAAATTGGCGTGCAGTGTAAAGACTGATTCATTGGGGTTGGTGGAAGGGAGGAGAGGAAGCGAGATAAACAAATGAACAGAGATAAAATATGTACTGTTTGTCAATTCGCATTAGAAGAACCAGAAATAAACTTTAGGCCCTTTGTACGCGGCGGTTTCTGTACGGTACGGCATATAAACGGCGCTGTAAAAAAACGTGTCCGTCAAAAAGCTTCTATAAAGATCCATAAAACACTGACGACCGTGCCTACATACGGCGAATAAGGTGTAGTTTTTCACGGATATGGTTAGTTCTTTAAAATTATAGATTTTCAAGCATTCAACTTAAAGTTTACGATTGCAAGACTAATCCGGAATCCAAGAATTACATTCAGGATTAGTCTTGCAATCGTTAAACAAATCTTCATTAAAAACCCAATGTATAGTTATTTTTAAATTATCTCCAATGGATATCCCATTTCTTGGTTTTCATCTATTAACACCAAAGGTATTCCATAAATACTTAATTGTATCAGTTTTGGTATCGAACGAATGGGATGGTAATATGAGTTATTACTATCTGGAAATTCCTCTCCTGGAATCAGTCTGTCTTCTTTCTTATAGACTGCGGTTCCACTATCACACTAATATTATACAGGTGAAAGTTTGTGGAGTGTGTGTGTTTATATGTTTGTTACTTCTTCACGCTCAAACGGCTGCTGGACCAATTTTGATAAAATTTTGTATGGAGGTAGCTGACACCCTGGATTAACACATAGGCTACTTTTTATCACGATATTCCCACGGGATTGAGACTTATGCGGGTGAAACCATGGGGCGCAGCTAGTACTATTATAAGAAAACTGATTACATTTCACGGTAACCATCATCATCCTATACCTTGCACCAATCAACATAAGTGACTAAACCGGTGCGATTCTGGCTACACAGTGAGCCCACAAGAACAGTAAGCGTGCCTACATACCTACCAAGTACAGTGGGTACCAAAAGTGCTTGCACCAGTGATCTCAACGTGTGCACTACACTAATCCAAACTATGCTATTTACTCGCCGACTGTCCTAAAATTGTAGGCATTGTTGTTTGAGTAATTGCTGACTGGAATATGTTAGCTCCTAAGAGGCCTAATGTGATGTTAAATAGCCTAGCTTTCCTCAAAAATTGAGCTATCAAATGCAAAAAGGATTTTTAGATTCCGACTGGCAGTTCCCGAGATTAGCGCGTTCAAAAAAACAAAACAAACCTTTCAGCTTTATTAATAGTAGTATAGACTAGCTGCGCCCCGCGGTTTCACCCGCGTAAATATCGATCCTGTGGGAATATCGGGATAAAAAGCAGCCTGTATGTTAATCCAGGGTGTCAGCTACCTCCATACAAAATTTTACCAAAATTGGTCCAGCCGTTTGAGCGTGACTTTCGCCTTTATAATATTGGTGTGATTACCAATTCATGTACTCGTATATTTGTGTTCCTATCTGCGTAGCTACCTAAAGTCCAAAAGTATTTGAACTGTGATCTCACCGCGACGACTGTTTACAAAGTTGTCGTTAATTAGTGTACCTACTCATTCAGTACATACACAGTCGAGGAGGAAAGTAAATAAAAATGGGAGCGATGCTCGGATGTGTGATAATATCTCATTAAAATACGTTGGTTTAAGAGCAAACGTACACAATGCAGTGATTTTCTATTAATATCTGATGCTCTGTTGGATAAATAGCGGGATGAGTTAGTCTGTGGTCTTAATTACTTTTAATTTAACGGTGGGACTTTGCTCATGGGTGTATGTATGGCTTCTATTCTCGTACTTATTTGATAGACGAGACGGGATGAGACGGTTGCCATCTAAACTAGGTCTAATGCCCATTATTACTAACATTTGCATAGGCCTCTCCAATTGCTCGCAATTTAACTCGATTCTCGGAAATTCTCATCCAGCTGCTACCCTGCGAAGATCGTCGCTCCACCTTTTTTTTTTTTTTTTTTTTTTTCGCTGAGAAATGCATTACGCATCCCCGCTCGCGGGGGTCGAGACAGGGTATGTGGGACTCCTGTCGGAATGGCACCGACAGTATACCCACTAAAACTCAGCGGTGTACCCACATCACCGTGATGGGAGGGCCATGGGAAACCGGCTCAGCCTTTACTTCCACAACCCTCCCGGCGCATGCCCGCCTAGCTAGCCTGAGGGCGTCCAACCTTACGTTTGCAGATTCGCGGTCTCCACTCAGGACCACGTCCGCCCCAACGGTCACTGTTTGTTCTACAGCTAATAAGGCCGGCCACTTCAGCTTGCTTTTTCTGTGAGCTATGTCGAAAATTACTTGCACCACACTCCGATAACTTTGACGGATCTTTTTGGATCACTCATTACGCATTCTTAAATAAACGCCTAACCGTAATTGCACTGTTGGATTGTCAACACTTGACGCTGAGTTAAGTTTTGAACATCTCAAGGTGTGCTTTTATTTAGGTATTCGTTCAGGTATTATCTTGTGTTAGTGAGAACGGGCATATTATAAAGATTGTGGACGCGGAATATAAGTGCCAGATTTATTATAATTTCATAAACTATAATATATATATATATATATATCCTTTCATATTCAGTCCATTCTTCTTTGGAATGCGCTTCCTCTTGATATTAGGACGGCCACCAGTCGGTAGCGGAATTTGCAGAGTTATTTTCAAAACAGGTAGCGTAGAGTCATCTCAACATCTCTCTCCCTTGAATTTGTATATATGTATAAATATATATATTATAGTGAATAGTATGTATGTGTATATAACCTATTTATGTATTTGTGTACCTAGTTTTAATAGTTTTTTTTTTCCTTGTTCCTTTCAACCAAAGCACCTGCCATCTAATCTCTTCACCACCCTTGGTTGACTGGTAGAGAATGCCTAAGGCATTAAGTCCGCCTTTGTACCTTTTTGTGCGAAAGTTTAAATAAATAAATAAATATAAGGCTCCCAGTGTAAATACTAGGTAGATACCTATGGTAAAATTCTCGTAAAACTATAAAAAAATTAACGATACACGGGAAACGATATCTGCTTGAATTTGGCTTTGAAAGATCGTTCCCATTTTGGCATCGAATAGAATAATAATTTTAATTAAATAGCCATAACTTTTAAAACCCCATATTTCTAGTCATAAACTTACTATCCAAATCCGCATAACTTCGGAACACAAAAAAAATCTTGCAGATAAGTAACCAAGTTAATGACCGAGATAAAATACGAAAGACAAATCACAGCACAGCGAATTAAGACCAAAGCCTCGCGCAGACTGGCGCGACGCGACATCGCGGTGCGACTCTTTTTGAACAATTTCTATGAAAACTTCACGAAAACTGTTCTATCAAATTCGTGTCGCACCGTCGCGTCGCGCCTGTCTGCGTGAGGCTTTAATAAACTTACCCGTGTACCGAACATTTAGTTTGGAATGCAGCCAACTTCTTGCTGAACTGTCATCTTATCACAATTTATATTTTTCCTTTAGCCTAGAAAGTTGCAGGAGGTGCAGGAAGCGATGGTGGGATGTTGAGATATTCGGCGTGAGAGCTAACATGTCGGATGTTGAAATGCACCGAGGAATACAACGCGTAGTCAGAGACATGTATACATCGTCAAGAACTCATATAACACATATATATTAAATTGTAGCTTAACATTGATAGATACAGTATTATGGAACACAAGTTGTAGACTCGATGCTTCTGTGTCAATCAATTAGCTCTTGTTCCATCTTTTTGAGGCTGACTGTACGCTAAAGTCAAAATGTCCGATGTCGACATGCATCTTAATGGTCCAGTGCTAATGCTTGTCCAACGCCTGCTGGTCTAAAGTAGTTTAGAAACACCTAGCGATGCTTTAAGTGTCCGGTGCCGTGCCAAAATTTGGCAAAATAGACAACTAGCTTTAGTAGAACGTGTAGAGTTAAAATGTGCCACATAAATTAATAAAAAAGTCATTCAAAGCATAGTGCATTTAAAAATCTTGTATCTTTATATTATCTGCTAGCTTTTCACCCGCGTAGAGGTTGAAAATTATCAAACGGGAACGTACTACTAGGATAAAAAGTATCCTATGTCCTCACCCAGGTCATGGTCCATCCATGTACCAAATTTTATCGAAATCCATTCAGCCATTCTAGCGTGAAAGCGTAACAAGCAAACAACTCGCTATCGCATTAAAATGTTGGTTGGGATGGACAAAAGCTTAGCAAAATAAAAGAAAATCAAAAGTTACTTTAAACTTGGCACTCAATCTGTATTGTGAATTTATTTGCACAAAATCAAAACTCCGCATTGACGCCCACGAGACATCCGGATCGCCAAAAATGCTTTAATCTTGCAAGGAAAACGTAAAGCGAAGAAATAGTAATAAGAGCAGAATGCATTGCATAAAGAAGACGTTGATATTATTATTTCACACATACGTACACATAACATACTATAATCAACCTATAATGTTCCAACTGCTGGGACACAGGCTTCCTATCTTCAAGTGGGCTGTAATCTACCACGTGGGCCCAGTGCGGGTTGGTAGATACCACATGCCGGTTTCCTCACGATGTTTTCCTTCACCGCTTTGAGAGCAGTGGTGATGAAATTATTTACTCATAGTATAGCGCCTGTCTGGGTTCGAACCCACCATTCGACATTCGTAAGACGATCCACCTACAACTCGTAAGTCGAGGCCGATACCACTGGGCCACCACTGTTCTTATTATACATAAATACTATAATATATATGTATAATAACTGTAAATAACTGTCAAATTTTCCCAATCAACTTTGAACCTTATGCTTTAGCGATAAAGTTGAAAATCTATTAAATCATCCCCTTTCTAGCCATATCATCTTCGCACTGTACCTACTGCAGTATAATATTTGACAGATTGTAGTAGCTATTGTGCTGGCGTCTGTACGTTAAGGCGCTCCGCAGACGGCGGTCATTTTGTCCGCGAATGACCGCGAGAGACATCATCCGACAAGCACCGGCGGCGCGGTCTTTTGGCCCTCTATGTGCGTTGGTAGTGTAGAATTTCGTTTGCACTATCGTTCGCGGTCAAATTGACCGGCCCGGCCCGCCCCGCCGTGTGTTTTGCACCTAATACGCACTGCGTTAGTTAAGTAAATGTGCCGCGGTTATTAGCGCCCACCCCAGGAGCAAAAAACCACTGAGTTCCATAGCAACAATTTTGGTTATACTTATAGGTAGAAACTAGACATAAACATTTAATTACAAGAGATGGCTTTGTCACTAAATATACAGGAAAGGATCTCAGTAATTCCACATATGAAAATTAGCTGAGATATCCAATCATCATCCATTAACTAATAGGCGAAGATAGACAGGAAAGTACAACACATTTCGCTCGTGATGTCATCCATCTTCTTGTGTTTATGTGCCGAATTTCATACCTAACAGGACGTAACTCTAAAATGATGAATTTGATGCATCCGTCTCCTCTGACGTTCGCAAACAGTCGCCGTCGGTCTTCGGTCAACACGGCTGTTTGTATTGGTTATAGAGGGTAGAGTTAAGGAGAACCGTCTCATATGGGGGGAGAGTTGAAAAAGTGTCCAGCTATAAGCAGTATAACACACTCATCATCTGCCTAGCCTTTTCCCAACTATGTTGGGGTCGGCTTCCAGTCTAACCGGATACAGCTGAATACCAGTATTTTACATGGAGCGACTGCCTATCTGACCTCCACAACCCAGTTATTGGGTAATACGATACCCCTTGGTAAGACTGGTTGTCACACTTTCGGGCTTCTGACTACCCGTAACGACTGTCAAAGATCCACGAATGACAGCCGGGACCAACAGCTTAACGTGCTTTCCGAGGCACGGAGGGGTCTCAGTATGTAAAGATGGTCACCCATCCACAGACCAACCGCGGCAAGCGTAGCTTAACCTGATCGATCAAGCACCTGATTGATTAAGCAGTATAACACACTATCAGTAGAAATGGCTTTCATTTTGACAGTTCAACAACAATCATTGCGTTAATTACGTTCTTGAGCAGACAAAGTTTTCGAACATATGCAGCAATGGATTAGCAATATCCCTCAAAATTATTCAGATTAACAGTTCAAAAATCCGCCAAAATGGCGTTAGCGTAGGCAAAGGTATTATGTATGAATGTAGCAGTTACTGTTGTTGACGGATTGAAGTATGCCGAGTTAGAAAATTTTATATTGTTAGTGACTAGAGTAGTTAGTGACAACCCAGTCTATCAAACCTCAACTATTTTGGACTACGTAGTCCAAAATAATTTTGTAAACATAACCTAAAATTACTGCTGTGAGAAATTTACCTGTGGCGCCACCCTAATTTAACGCAGTTTGACGGACACTTTTTCAAAATAGTATTGCTATATAAATAATAATACGTATTATTGTCCCACTGCAGGGTAAAGACTAAAGACCTCTTCTCATACCGAGAAGGATCAATGCTCGTTGCATGCTCGTGGTATTGATCATCATGCTTGCTCAAGACGGGTTGACGATTTTAGACTTCTATTAACTATAAGTCCAGGTTTTTTCACGATGTTTTCCTTCAACGATGGCAGAAATGTCCAAGATTAACTCAGGAAGTTCATATGAATTGAAAGTCACATTTGTACTTGCCTAGGTTTGAACCCACAACCTCGTGCATGAGAGGCAAGGCAACCACTGGTCTTTCACGACATTTGTATAGGTATACATACATATATAATATATAGGTATACATACATGTATATAAATATATTATAAAATACATATGCATGAGTGACCTGAGACTTGAATGAATGTCTTACGAGAATGCTGAACTTGACCGTTCAGTACGTAGGTGGCCATTCTGAATAAGATCTATCCGGGTGTCATTTCGGTTCTGCGAAAAAACAAGTGACGGTCGGATAAATGACTGTTGTTTTTGGAATGTTTTCATGTTTGTCACATAGGAATTAATTGATTACACTGATAAAGACACAACCATTTCACACTTATTTTACCTCTGATTTGACATCCCTTTCAAAATCGTTGTTGCAGCAGCGTAGACCCTCACTTGGCTATGTGCAATAAATAACTTCACTTATTTTTTATTTTTTTTTAAAGTGTTCTTGGCTTCCTGCCAGTTTTCATTAGTACCTAAGTGCACGTCTATTCTTTATTATTATTTCTGACTAGCTGTGCCCGCGACTTCGTCCGCGTGGAATAGTGACTTTTCGGGCAGCACATTTTAAATTACACATACCTACCGTCGTTTGGGTAGCTAAAAATTTACTTTACAGTAATGTTTCTCTGTATTACCTTAACAAATGTTCGCCGTGATTCTTTAAATTGACATAACTTTTTTATTTATGAACCGATTGACATGAAATAAACACTAAATGTTAAGTGAAGCTTACTACAATATATTAGTGAAAACCGCATCTAAATCGAATAAGCCGTTTCTGATATTAGCGTGCACAAACACACAAACAAACAGACAAACAAAAAAAAAATACACTTTCGGGTTCGGCATCGATATAATAACAACCCCTGCTACTTTTTTTTAATATATTTCCATTGTACAGACACCACTTTTCTACAATTTTATTATATGTATAGATAGATAAAGCATATAGCGACTGCTTACTGACCTTTTCTCTTGGGATTAAATTTTGTACGATGACTTCATTTGTGGTGTAATGTCGGTTGTGCTCTTGGAAATTCTGTTAGCATAATAATAAGGTGGGTGTTGCTGTAACGTAACATCATGACATCACGCCTGCTTGAAACAGAGACAGCTGGGTTAAGCAGATTTGTACAGACCAGCACATCAAGCTACCCGAAACTGTCAAATTTTCCCAGTCAACTTTGAACCTTATACTTTAGCTATAAAATTGAAAATCTATTAAAGTTTGACAGATTGTAGTAGCTTGATGTGCTGGCGTCTGTACCTTTAGTACACCTACATTTCGTTAGTTATGTTTAAGACCCATGTAATAGAGGGAAGAGGGGTAATTTAACTTTTAAATAATGTTTGCCATAATTTTAATAATCGTTACATTTTTTAATAATAGGTATATTTTCTTTTACCTTTCCTTTACAAAAATGTGCCATATTGTACATAATATCAAAGGTTTTCTCAACTCAAAAATCAAAGCATTTTTTTGAATTAAACCAATTAAAGGCACTTTTGAAATTGTCAAAGCATCGGCCAGTCAGAATGTAGAAGCTACAGTCCGGCCGGCCGTCGAGAGGATGTGTTCTTGACACCGGTCAGTTTCATATAAATGAATACGTGTTTTGCGAATTTGATCTTTATTAGTTACTAGAATTGTCGCACTGACAGGTGCCAGGGACGCATTACCTCGACCTGTAGGTGACCACCAAAGCGTAGAAGGTTCCTATTAGTATATACGAGTAAATTACTATCCTTCTATACTTCCTTGCCAATAAATCCATAACAAAAGCACAGCTACCATTGTTTCCTACAACCGCCTCACAGTCTAGCAGAACTCTCAAAATGGCGGCCAGAAACAGTGAGGTAACATCAGTCATGAGTCAATTAGCGTTAATTCGCGCACCCACTTGATCAGCCGTGTTTGGACTCATCATCATTATTTTCGATTGTGTGAATCAGTCGTAATTATAATGTTTTGTTTCTAGTGTGATTGTTTGGTACTCTGCTCTGTGGAGGAGGTTAGGTATTTCCCTCCGTATCAAAAACTTCTGAAAGCAAATGGTTCTTTGCTGTTGTTTCGTTGTTTGAGGTGATCTTTACGGGCAATAAACTCCATGGATCCTCATTAAATCAAAATATTGGTTACATCATTCAAGTTGAAATCTGCTGAAAGCTGTGACTGACACTATAACAGTACCTTGACTGATTATCAGCTTATAACAGTAAATGTCCGCAGCCGAACATGTGCCTCAAAATGACTGGCATGCAGTCCACGATTTCAAACTATGAACAGCCTGCAATTGAGATTTGTCCGAGAGTTAAACTCAATTACATTTTGCCTCGGTAGCCATGTTTTCGACGACAGTATTCATCCTGCATACAATGTGCATAATGTTGAATACATTTGGAATACGTTGTGTTTCATTCAAAATCTACTTCAACAGAAAACTTTCGTAGCACGATTAACTATTGTCACATTTTTTAACACAAAAACACAGAAACATCAAATACAGCTTAATCACGACACGAATAAAAAGAAGGTTCCATTTTCAAGACTTTTTTTTCACATCGATGATTCCATTTTTAAACAGCTGTCAAAATAAATGACCGGTAACACGAATCGAATTATGTGACCAATAATAAATCGAACACAAAATATAAGTATGGACGTTGTGATTTAACTATTAATTTTCCGTAGCGCTTTTCATGCCATGCAGAGCACGTCCAATGTCCAGTAGTGACGTGACACATGCCAGTTTGGCGTTCCTCAATGGAATCGGAAAGCCATTTGTTTACGTCCTTTTGATTGGCTGTACGAAGTTGGTTGTTGTTGTTAGAAAATGGAAGAGACTAGTTCTTGGTTGAGTGGTCTAAGCCTTGCACAGGATAAAAGTGTTAGCCTAATAAATTAATAAACATCGTCGTAGATGCTATTAGGCATAGGTTAATTTATTCTCCATTGAAAATAGAAATACTTATAACTTCGGCCGATCACAGGCGATTGTGGGAGAATGATTTCCAATTTATTTAATTACTAGCGACTACTATCCAGCTTCGCATGGTTTTTACGCCTTGAAAAAAACATCGTGTTTTCGTTATTAAAATACATACCTATTAATGTAAACCTTCCGGAAAATTCAATTCTCTTACTTTCTCTAATTGATAATGGAAACCTCATCAAAATCCGTTGCGTACTTTAAAAGAACCGGTGGTGGCTCAGTGGTAACGGCTGCGACTTACTCGTACGAATTGTAGGTCGTAGGTTTGAACCCAGACAGGCGCTTTATTTTATAAAAAATATTTCATCACCACTGCTCTCAAAACGGTAAAGGAAAACACCGTGAGGAAACCGGCATGTCCTAGAACCAAAAATTCGAAGACATGTGACTTCTACCAACCCCCACTGGGCCCGCGTGGTGAAAAAAAATAAAGAAAGATAGAAATATATTTATTTAGCACAGACCAAAAACACACAATACACCAGATACATACATGACATCAGATAAAAACAAACAAGAAAAAACAATAAAAAAATAATAATAATTAAAAAAGATAATTAAAAAAAACAGGAAAGGTTGCCTCACGGCTGCTCTATAAAGGTCCCAGTTCAGCAAAAATGCCAGACAACTAGTGCCTGACGCTGGTTTTCAACTGGACCTGGTGTGTGAGCGGTGACGGATGTAAATCAGTTTCATAGTGCAACATGACGTATTGTTGGATTATGGCCCACTCTCTCTCTCAGAGAGGAGGCCTGTGTCCCAGCAGTGGGAACATTATAGGCTGATTATGATGAATGTATGTTATATAAGGTATTTGGTGTTTTTTTTTGGATTATTTTTCTGCCGAAAAAAGACTCAGGCTTTAAACGCACGATGACGTCGAAACTTGGAGTACCTACTTAAGATTTTTGTAAGTAGTTAAGACGACAAGATCTTAATAAACAAAAACAAACAATAGCCTCGATCTTAGTCAGCAGGAAAGAGTCATCTTATACAAGGAAAATCGTGTTCAACTTTTTGGGAGCTGACGTTAAGTCTTTTTATGATACCTAAACACACTTTTTCCTTATAACTACATAAGTACCTAGGGTAGAAAATTGTAGGGCAACATGTCCACGATTAAATCACCCAGTTAAAACCATTTAATATATATATGCGAAAGTAACTCTGTCTGTATCCCTTTCACGCCTTAAAGGATTTCGATGAAATTTGGCAGAGGGAGACCATGGCCTGGGTTAGGACATAGGATACTTTTTATCCTCAGAGTACGTTCCCGAGGAATAATTTTCGACCTGCACGCGGGTGAAGCCGCAAGCAAAAGTTGGTATACTGCTGGTCTATTCTATAAAAATCTTTCCGTGAAAACGTAGGTGAAGTGAGCTGTCATCCAGTCAGGGATTGACACTATTGACAGCTCACTTCACTCAAGTTTTCACGGTGAGCTATTTACAGAATACCACTGCTGAAGAAAATTTGGGATTAATTTCCCGTAGCTACATCTCATGGACGTGGATGAAGCAAAACTAGTAGTTTAGAATCATTTTGCACATAGTGTGTAATAATAGTATGGGGAAGCTTAGGCATGTGTTCATACCATGTGGGGACGACAATATGACAATAAACTAAAACACTGACAATACTAGTGCTTTTTTTTTTATGGATGGGAAGTCATCTAATGACTCCTCCCGCTCTGGGTGGAGCGGAAGGGAGTGTCAGACTCTTACTGACTAAAACCCACCCGTGTTCCTTCCTTAGCCCTTTATGTTCCGGGGCAGCGGTAACCCTTTCGGACAATCCCGCTACCCATTTCTACACCCCCCAGCGCAGATTTTTATTTTAGAATACTAGTGCTTAGGAGTACATTGAAACCATCGAATACCTAAAACCAAACATCGAAATTAAAATCAAAATTATTCTAAAATTATTAGTAGTGATGGACCGACTACGAGTTATATTAACTAAGGGCTGAATTTTCCAACGCCAGATAATTTTATCGGAGGAATAATTTTGAATTTCTGACAGTTCGTCCATACAAAAACTGTCAGACGTCAATTTTATTCCACGAATAAAAATATCTGTCGATTGAAAAATCAGCCCCAAATGGATATAAGGAACGTATTTGATTGATTTATTGTTTTTAGACTGAGCATGTTATTAATTAGATGTACGAAGTTTAATTTATTGTCGTATTGACATCCCCCAACCCTGTAATATAATAATTATGTCATCTATTAATATGTCTTTGGTCTGTAGTTTCGGGTACTACCAAGCTTCTATGAGAGATAAAATACTAGTAAAAGTAGTAAAGTACCTACAATCGTGCATTACATTACAAGCAGACCTTGGTCGTTGGGTTGTGTATGTATTTTTTGCAACACACTGTAAACTGGGTGCGGTGTGTGCCCTATGTGTACACTTTCTTAAAGGCCTATTCAAACCTAAGCGTTATTCGCTGCCGCTGTGGGTAGAGGTACAGAAGCCAGGACATCAAGCTACCCGAAACTGTCAAATTTTCCCAATCAACTTTGAACCTTATGCTTCAGCGATAAAGTTGAAAATCTATTAAAGAAATTTGACAGATTGTAGTAGCTTGATGAGCTGGCGTCTGTACTTTTAGCTAACTGACAACTGTGGTTCATCCCACAAACATTAACAGGTTACATCATTCATTGGTTGGTTTTTACTCAACGAACATAATATGTGGGAGGACAAGTGGATTATACTTGAATTCCTAGTAAACAGCCAACACGGTTTTTTACTTTTTGTTACCATAAGTTGGTTAATAGAATCATCATAATCAGCCTATAATGTTCCCACTGTTGGGACACAGGCCTCCTCTCAGTGAGAGGGAGTGGGCCGTAATCCACCACGCGGGCCCAGTGCGGGTTGGTGGATGTCACATGTCTTCGAATTTTTGGTTCTAGGACATGTCGGTTTCCTCACGATGTTTTCCTTCATCATTTTGAGAGCAGTGGTGATGAAATAATTTGCACAAAGTAAAGCGCCTGTCTGGGTTCGAACCTACGACAACACGAGTGCTTGCAAAATTGAGTCCACTTTTCCTATTTGCCAAACAACAAATAGAATCCACTTACATACTGCCAAACACTACTCCGAATCGGTTAACAAAAAAGGAAATAGGTACCATCCGCAAAATAAGGCCCGGCCCACACACGTGTCCACCGTTTTTATCGCCAAACATTCTTAACGCGACCATTATTTGTATAGTTGAGGTAACGAGCCTTCGCGACCAATTGGAAGTTTATTGGAAAATTGTCCGGAATGCGTCTGTGCACCTAAGCTGTCTATTAATGCTTATCTTTGAATGTCATATTCATTTTAAACACCTACAGTTAATTTAAGATACTTTGTGGCAATTCCAGAAAATAGGAGATGATGCATTCTTTTGTTCGGGGTTTCATGTTCTGCTACATGTAATTCTCTAGGTCGAATTTCGGTCGTGGCGAACAATCTCAGTGCACAAGAAGTGTGTTCGTAGACACAGGTGCACTCACTTGCATAGTCTGATGGCGGAAGATCAGGTGCAGGACTGCTTAACGTGCTTTCTGAGGCACGGGGGTATCACACCGCCAACTTTCAAACTCCGGGCTGTTATTAGGAAATTCCAATAACACTGCCCGACCTAGGAACCGAATCCAGGACTCCCACGCTCAGCAGTCGCGCTTGCGAATCGAGACCAACGGGGGTCTACTTTGAAATGTGTGAAGACTCTGCAGTTTTTGTGACTTGCAAAGTCGGACTGTAAGATGGCGGGTGACGTATAAGTAATATAAGTAATTTCAATTAATATTGAGTGATAAATGTAGGGAAACGGCACGCTAATTACATAACACACTATCAATCACCATCTGAATTATATTGAAGAATATTGCTAATCCATTGCCTCATATGTTCACAAAATTTGTCACTTCAACAACGTAAATAACTCAATGAATGTTGTTGATCTGTCAAAATGAAAGACATTTACTGTTAGTGTGTTACAGGATTATCCCGTAGATGCCGTTCTACATTGTTATATGGGCCACTATAAATGAAGTACCGTTGAAACTATGATTTCTCGAAGTCATTTTAATCATTTGTAAGGTTCCATGTACTCTTTAGGTTTAGTAAATAATATTCAGTATACTTATCCCAAAATACTTCGGTCCTTCTGAATGACTAATATATGCATCTATAAGCCCCATTACATAACTATGAAAGCTATTCAAAATGGTTTTCACTAGAACATTTTCGGCGCCCACTGCAGTATTCAAGCAGAAGCGGTTGGGCAAAGTTGTCAGTAATTCAACAATGGCCGACCAAGTTAGGCCACTTTGCCCGTTATGTAAACCCAGCTATTACAAATAGAAGAGAGGTACATTTTTTAAGTTTGCAGTTTAAATTGTGATGACTATTTACAGTTTGTGGTTTTTCCATCTGGAATTTCTCAATAGGAGCCGGAGTCTGGATTTGTGCCCGGTTAATGGCAATAGGCTCTCTCCCTATTACATGGGACCCAAAGATAACTGGCGAAATGTGGGTGACCTCTGCCTAATCCTTCGTGATGTTACATAATGTTGTTTACAATATTTGAAAAAGGAAGCAGTAGGTTTGCTTTTGTTTTCAAAGAAAGCAGTAAGCCACTCAAAAAAAACAAAAAAACCCACTATATGTATATTAAATTGCCTGTAGTTTATTTTCCTTGCCATTCAGCGCAAAATTAGAAATTGCCTAGCTGGTTGCGAATTTTTATAATTTTCGTTTCTTTTTTATCTTAACTGATATTTATTTTCACATTGGACTATTGGACATTTTAATACGTAAGGCAAACATTCAGCCAATGCAGACTGTTCAGTTATTATTTGGGGTTTGTTATTCCAGAGCTTCTATTTAATTGCCTTTGCTTATACATTCTATTTAATGCTTTCTTGAGGCCTATTTAATAAAACCGACAAGTGAACGGTGACAGAGGCGACAATTAGACTATTTCACAAGTCCCTTTTATACATTTTCTGGTTTATTAAACAGCACTTGTCGAGAAAAGTGTCATGTTTGATTTTTTTTTGGCAAATATATCGCATTGCCAGTAATATTAAATAGGGGGACCTATTTAGAGGTTACCTCATCTTATCCGTTGAAGGCCAACGACTAATCCATCCATTTTAAAAATTCCATATTTGCTCTCAAAGCCAGACTTTTAATAAAATCCTCTCTATCAAAGTGAAATCCCTGACATTTTAGTCCGTTTCACTTTGATGCTGGCATGCTCCATTTGCAACTTACTGCCATATGCACTTTGGAGAGGAAAAAATATGAATTGGGTAGGTATACCAGTGGTATATATTTATCCGTCCATCTGTATGTATGATGTGGAATTAGAGGAAACACCGTGCATCAAGATATTTTAAGGAACTTATTGCACCAGAATTTGCAACAGGTACGTGAGGTACTTTTCATGAAGAAGATACTTCAAAGACACTTTTGTCAAGATATGTTTGTTGACACGCAAGATGTCGAAAACTCGCATTTTGTTACCCAATGCAGCAAGAGACTTAGCGAACAAGCTTCTACGGGAGATAAAATACTAGTAAAATTAGTAAAGTACCTACAATCGTGCATTACATTACAAGCAGACCTTAGTCGTTGGGTTGTGTATGTATTTTTTTGTACATAGAGTAAGTTGTGGTTTGAATATACGGGCAATTTAAATTGTCGGTCGGTTTTCTTAGCTATTAATTTCTCTGCCTTTACATACAGTATCTGAAAAATTAAGCACGCTACGTTCCCAGTGTTTTGATCTCCTATATATTCAGGAGAACTTTGCAAGCTTGAATTTTTAACGAGACGGAGGAGCCTGACGATTGCATTAATTGTTCTCAAACCCTCTGCCGTCGAGACTTGGCATTGTGCCCGTGCCTTTAAATAAGTAACTAAATCTTGCATTGCACTTAACACCAACATCGATAAACTTGTCGTCTGCATCTTAAATCTGGAAAAGGAACACCGATATGATAGGAAATCAATTACAATCATCATGAATAAAACCAAGAATACATTAACTGCATTGTCACGTTTTCACTATAATAATATCTAGCTGACCCGGCGAACTTCGTACCGCTTCAGAATCAATAAATTTTGTGTTAAATCTCTCAATCCGTTCTCGACACATCATCAAAAAAGCCGTTCCATACAAAATGTATAAGAAAATGAATTCTTTTCATTATTATTTTTTCGTGAATTCCGGGTGGAGACAAATCCAAAATAATCAAAGATCATAAAAATCGGTCCAGCCGTTCTTGTTATAAATGGTGTAACTAACCCGACTTTTGTTTTATTTATATAGATATATATGTATATAGATATATAGATAATTCATTTATTTTAGACAGTCCATAATACACATTTCATTACGTTCAATTAAAAACCAGTTTCAAATGAAATAAATAGATAAAAAACAGAACTCAATTTACTAGAATATGGATACATACAATCTTATTGTTTCCAGATCATGAAAGATTAGAAAATTAGGTTTACAAACCAATAATGACGTTTTTGAAGTAAGAAAGTCGTAACTGTGTCGTTACGACTTTCGTGCTTCAAGAACGTTGCGCGTTCGAAATACTACACACTTACGACATTATTCCTTCAGAACATATAATTCAGATGAAATATGAAAATGAGGTTTTAAGAACAAATATTTGTTCGTCATTGGCCTTCCTAAACGTAGTTTATAATGTATAATTATGTACCTACACCTACGTAAAGGTTTTTGTTGATTTGAGAGCATGAAGTCATCACCTATGTTATGTATATGTGTTGAGTATCTTTATATACGCCAACACATGATTGTTACTTCAGTTATTTAATCAGATGCTCAACGAGCCTATTTATTAAGTTATGTCAATCCATTCAATATTTTATTTCTTTTTTATTTCAAACATTTAGTCATCACAGAAATGTCCTTCGTGCGATATGGTTGTGTGTGTAAATGAGGTAATACTTGTAAGTAGCTAAATTAATTTGGGTTCCCTGATAAGAAATTGGCATTACAAAAAATAATCTTTAATTAAAAAAAAAAAATGTGTGCCTGGGGGAGCCTGGAGGCCTTTGCCCAGCAGTGGGACTTTTTTTTTTGTTAGCCTACTAACAAAAAAAAGTGAAGTACTGGTATTTCGTTTATATTTTTATCATTCTAATCCACGTTCTTCCCCTGGGGTCGAACGTGGACAACATTTAGGGTTTCAACATAGCCGGGGGTAGAGATTGTGGGGGTTGTTGAACCACACGGAACAGAAAATTCTGTTCCGTGGGGTTCAACAAGGACTAAACCCTAAAAGTAACATACCTACCTATAGTTTGGATATTTTTCAAGAAACTTTTGCATAAATTAGAAACATACTTTTTACTATTTTTATATGTGCTATGTTTACTCAAAAGATCACCACAACCCTTCCTTTCCCTCCTGCAGTTGGGTAAAGGCCATGTTCTATTTTCCCGGCTGGCAATCCCATTTGCCGTCCTTTCCAATCTTGTAGTCCTTTCACTACACATTCAACCTTCGCGCCGGAAATATTGCATGTCGTCATATCCTCTAGCCTTCGTTTATGCATTCGGTCAAATTTCCTTCATGACCCTGGAATTTTAAATGAGAATCGAAAAATACGATCGTCCTTTCATTTGCGAGTTTCATTTGGGAGATGAGATGTGCTTAAAATTAGATTGGCACTCATTTTGCAGGAAATAAGTTGGTGGGTAAATTGCAGTAGATTTTGCGCTATTTGTGATTTTTATGACGTAGAAAATAGATTAGAAGGATTAATTAACAAAGTGCTTTAACACCAGAAATAAGGAAATTAAGGAAATCTCGATACGGCTGGTTGACTCTTCCCGTGACCCAAGGGCTGGCTTTAACCTAGGCCAGAGGCTAAGCATTGCCATACAACGTAGCAATGCCGCCAGTCTCTTGGGCACACTTACTGTCTCTATACCTCCTCACGCCTAAACCAGTGAACGGAATTCGATAAAATTTGGCAAGAAGATAGATGGCATCCTCGGGAAGGACATAGGCATACTTTTTGTCCTGGAAGCACATTCCCCGGGGATAATTTCCGTCAACCATGCGGGCGAGACCAAGGTAACCGACATAGCCCGAAGAATACCCAAACTTAAGGGGCAGTGGGCAGGACACATTGCTCGCAGAACAGATGGCCGATGGGGCCGAATTGTTCTGGAGTGGCGACCACGTACCGGAAGACGTAGCGTTGGAAGGCCTCTCACAAGGTGGACCAACGACCTTGTGAAGACCGCAGGAACCCGTTGGATGCGAGAAGCACAGAACCGGTCGAAGTGGAGGTGATTGGGGGAGGCCTATATCCAGCAGTAGACGTCTTTCGGCTGAAATGATGATGATGATGACGCGGGCGAAGCCGCGGGCAGAAACTAATATTGTAATAATATAGCCAATTATGTTCTACCACCCATAACTTAATCTTCCATACAGTGTACAAAGTAAAACCGGAAGACGAACTTAATTAACAACAGCAGGGTTATCTAAACTACGGTAAAGGGTATCCGTATAATACGGTATCGATAATAATTATCGTGTTGTATCGCTTAACACGATTATTCGATTAGGTCATAATCGATATGGCTCGGACACTGCATGTTAGGTTTTCCCAGAGGAGACAGTTAAGTAATTGTTTGAAGTAGTATGATACAGTTGTTTAAATAATTATGTGTTTATTTAGACACTTTCAATCATAATCCGAAGGATTATGAGGGAAATTTCTAATCCATTGCTTCATGAAAAATTCGTCTGCTCGACAACGTAAATATAACGCAATGAATGTAGTTTATCTGTCAAAATGAATGACATTGCCATTATAAGTGCCAGCACTATGGAATTTGCTGACGCGTTGTCAAGAAGGGGCAAAGTTGCCATCGCTCATGTGCTTAGCATAATCAGCCATGTACCTACTGTTGGGACCATAGATATATTTCTATGGTTGGGACACAGGCTTCCTCTCTTCGAGGGAGAATTAGCTGTAATCTACCAAGCGGGCCCAGTGCGGTTTGGTAGATGTCACATGTATTCAAATTTTTAGTTTTAGAACATGCCGGTTTCCTCAAGATATTTTCCTTCACCGTTTTGAAAGTGGTGATGAAATGATTTAAACTAAAAAACTTAGGGGCTGAGTACCTTGATTTTACGTAGGAATCGACCACTGTTACCTAACCTACACGATGCTATCTAAGTTATGCTGTAAATAAAGCATAAAAGTTATAGCACACATATCAACTCGGAAAGGGATCGTCACCGTATCAACTCCAGCCATTCAGTATTCTTTGTATGAAAACTCCCTGCTGCAACGCAAACTAATCGGAATCGTAACGTAATCGCCTTTGCCTCGGGACAAGGTCACGAACCGCGGTGCAGTGCGTGGTCAACTTGCAGTTCCCGCGCTTACGTCTCTCCGTACCCGAGCTTACGTCTCTTCGTCCACCCTTGCCCCTCTTGCCCCTCCCGAGGCCTGCCTGCAGCTCCATCAACCAGCGGTTGCGCCGCCTAGCCGTAGCCGAGTCGACGTATCGGAGCTGCTGATCCGCTTTGGTTACGTGCTTACATTAGGTTGATGTCTGTTTGACGGTGAGGCGAAAGGCGATACGGTGACGATCCCTTTCCAAGTTGATATGTGTACCTTAAACCACTGATCTTTCGACCTTGACTGAACGAATCTCAAGGGTGGCGTATTTTCAAGTGTTACTACTGCAGGTAAGAGTCGTATAAGTGCATAACCCGCCTAACAGCTCTTAAATAGCCAATAGACTAGTAAGACAAAGACGCTGTGACGGATATATTCAATTAGACAGTCGGTCAAGGTTCTGGAAGGTATATTTTAAACCTTGTTTAACCTAGATAATGTGACATTAGTTTCTGCAGCACGTCTATTTATTTTTCTCTTCCCTTTATCTATCATTCTATGTATATTATCTTATTAGGGATTTTTATAAATATTTGAAGAAAAACAATTTTATTTATACTAGGGTAGGGGGTGATTTTTCCATCGTCAGATAACTTTTATCCGAGGAATAAATTTGACGTTTGACAGTTTTTATATGAAATAAGTAGCTGTCAAAATTTCAAAATTATTCCTCGAATAAAGATAAGATGATTGAAAAATCAGCCCTAAGACGCACAATCAGAAAAATACTTATTTATTATAACAGTATTGTGTATATGTGTCTTATTTTATGTCTACCAGTCATGACTGGTCTAAATTGCTCGAGGTTAAATAATAACAGCCGCAAGGTTAAGCAATGCTTACCGAGATCAGTCCGTGGATGGGTGATCATCCACAACTTATCGAGACCCCTCCATGCCTCGAAAAGCACGTTAAGCAGTTGGTCCTGACCGTCATTCGTAGACAGTCGTTACGGGTAGTTAGAAGCTCGAAAGCCTGACCACCAGTTTTGCCAGGGGGTATCGTGTTACCTAGTAACCGAGTCGTGAAGGTCAGATAGGCAGTCACTCAATGAAAAATACTGGTATCCAGCTGCATGCGGTTGGACTGGAAGCCGACCCCAACATAGTTGGGATATAAGGCTAGGCAGATTGTTACTTGTCTAACACTTGTTTATCTTTACAATATGTTGAAGCGGAATTTTCTAAGCGTTGCATAGGGGATCTTCCATCCACTACGATGGTTAAAGTTGCAGTCTTATTAGTTTGTTTAGCCGATGTCTTAATGATTTTTAAACGCTATTGACTTTGACCTCGGTTGTGTTTGTTCTGTTCAATAATACCTACATTTTATTTTGGCATGTTTTCAATCGCATACCACTTGTGCAACTTTGTAACGATTTGCTGTCTTTTTAATACCAAAAAAAACTGACGATCTCTTCAATGTTTTTTACGGTTTCATGTACCGTTTGAATGAACAATAATTAATAATTACTAATACAAGTATGTTTACAAGAACCAATGGCTTCACGCATCGGTGGCCGCACGTCGAATCGAAACATGACGATATCGAGTTACAATCTGAAAGAAAGGTGTAATTTATGCAATTGTGAGATGTTTTGAGGCTGATTGTCAAATCTTATATGTTTAATCTCTAAGCGGTCTTCTTCTTTTGCTCGATATTCTAATGATCGTTATAACTAATAATTATAAGTAGGCATTGGAAGACAGTTTGGATACGCTCGCGCTGTCGACAACATGCTACAAATTAAGTCGGCCTTAAAATATTGGTTTTATAAATTTTTATTTAATTGCCTAACTGCATCTTTTTCAAACGGAGACATTGCAAGAGAACGGATAAAAATAATGTCTCCTATTCTTACCACCTGAAAAGTATACGTTTAGATAATGGCGAAGATACGAGGTTGTTAGTTTAAGCGTTAATGTGAGGTATTCCACTCAGAGCACTGATTTGAACCGCACTTGGACGAACAGCACCTGAGCACTTCCACTAACCGCACTGAAACAAAATTTTGTAACATGCGGTTCGGTGAGATGAGATTTAAAGAATTGTGGTAACTTTCACGTTGCATTCATTGGCAAGATAAGTACAGTCAGGGATTTTTTTAAATATATATAACTAGCAGCGCCCCGCGGTTTCACCCGCATAAGTTTCCCGTAGGAATATCGGGATAAAAACTATCCTATGTCCTTTCCCGGGACTCGAATACTTACGAAATTTCATCTACATCGGTTCAGCGGTATAAGCGTGAAGAGGTAACAGACAGTTAGACTGACACACTTTCGCATTTATAATATTAAGTACTAGCAGCGCCCCGCGGTTTCATCCGCATAAGTTTCCTGTGGGAATATCGGGATAAAAACTATCCTATGTCCTTTCCCGGGACTCAAACTATCTCTATACCAAATTTCATCTAAATCGGTTCAGCGGTTTAAGCGTGAAGACGTAACAAACAAACACACTATCACATTTATAATATTATAGAATGGATGGATTGAAGCAAACTGACACTCTATGTCAATGTGTCGTGCTATAGCATGGTTATAGCCAATTCATAAAACTATCAAAGAATTATAGCTGTGATTTAAATATACGAATAATATAAGTCGGTAGTCACTTTGCTTAACAAATAATTTCGTTCACTTTACATCAGCAAATATTATAGCAGCGGTATTGCCATACATTTGATTAACAAGGATCGTTTTATCAATAACCCCAATTTTATATGACCCGGTAACAAAGTGTTGATCATTTTGACAACACTGCTCTTCCAAAAATAAAGACAGATTGGTGTGGGTACGGACCGCGGCGACCGTTGGGGTGACGCCGTGAATATACACGCTTCAATTAACATCAAATTTTGTACAAGACACCGGTTTTAGAAACGAGAAGATGTGCAGAACATGACATTAGCGGAAGAAACAAAAGAAAGAAAGAAAAAGTATTTATTGCGACTCGTATAGGAAGATCACAAACTAAACTAAACACAGTAAAAAATAATAATCCAAGTTATATAAAAAAAGTAGGTAATAAAAAGAAAAATGAAACAGAACGTCCTATATACGAGGCCAACGGCTCCTATCTCATAACACACAAGTAAGACAACTCCTTGTTGCTTCTTTGAAAGGAATAGTATCGTACTTTGCCGCCAAGCAGCATCACTGTAGTCTGAAGGGTATACATACAGGGTCCCATTAAAATAGATGGACAAATTATAACACAGCGCTCAGTACGTCTAACCAAAGATCTCCAAGCAAAAAAAAAAACACTGATTAAAGTGATTTTATTTTGACCTAAAATAATAAATTTCCGGCACATTACTGTATTTTTGTTAGCTAATTATTTTTCTTGTAAGTGTCTAATGCGTTTTTCTTATATATTTTTTTTTACCATCGTCCTTATTTTGGTGGTCTGAATGATTTCTAAAAGTTTGTCCATCTATTTTAATGGGACCTTATATACAATGTTGGATTGTATTTGGTGGTTATGTGGGTTTTGTGTGATGTTTTGGTACTATTTTAATGCACTGAAAAGTACCAAGTTTCTAGTACATATATAGTATAGTAAAATTGCATGTGTAATATTTCGTCACATACAGCAATAGATAGGGGTAAGTGAAAGGAGGGGAGGCTTTTGCAACATTGGGACCCAAAAAGCAGATTAAGAAAAAGGTTTTGCTTATCCATCGCGAAACATGAAGTTATATCATATCATATCAGCATAGGAACATTTCAGTGATCAATCACTCTTATAATGAAGTTGTGGCGACATCTACCTCGCCACATGTGAGCTACGCATCACTTGACGTCACGCAGAATCCTGCAGCGCCCGCGAGCAGAGATATCTCGCAACTAGCATACTATTTTATGTACAACGTCCCGATATCAAACGTCGTGCAATAGCCCACAAGACACAACACTCTTCTGGTCGTAGGATCCTCCCTTTTCTATGAGCGAACTTTACCCCCTGTTCCTCATACCTCTATGAAGTAATGCCGTATGAGCCATAACTAACCTACTTCTATTTTTAGCTCCAAAAATGGCTCATTATCTATACGACTTCTCTACAGCTAAATCCTCTTCATAATTTCACAGTCAATTTCACAGTTAAGATATAATCAAGTTAATATGCCTTTGCGAAATTACATCAGGTTTTACGAAAGGAATCCGTTTTAAATAGAGCGTTACGATAAACTGTTATCATAAACGAGTTTATTATGAGGCCTTTTTATGGCCTTTTTAAAGGACATGCATTGTTGGCCATGTCCTCTAAAAAGGCTATTAAAATCTCAATAGGTTTGTGAGGCTTGATGTCTTTTGTACAAAGGGTTAAGACCAGAACAATATAGTCCTACTGTGTTGTTCTGGTTGGCAAACGACCACTAAACAATTGGGATGTAAATGTAAACTTAAATGTTATAAATAGTTCTTTATTAAGGGGCTTACAGGACCTAAACGCAAAAAAACGCAAGTTTTAGAAACAATAAAAGTATATGATCAACTACAGTAAACAAAATCAAAAAAATATATGATATTCTTCAGGATATATGCTAGGTAGATAATATGTTGAAAACATAATACAACTTATTGGGTACGATAGAAAAAAAATCATGAAGATACCTCTAAAAACTTTCTTTTTACAATAAAAACTATACCATACAATCATTATGATTTTTTGTCAGATTATTCTACAAGCAACATACTAAAACTGTAGTGTTTTAATTTTTTTGTCCAAACAATAGATTTTTCGTAAATATGTAGATAATTGCTTCATATTTTGCAATAAATTACCAGCGTTGTGTCATCGCGCTTCTCTTTCTTTTCTATGCAGTCCGACAAAGACCGCGCTTTAGATCACGGAGTCCTCTTAATTACTTACTCGTATATTTTATTTTATATCATCATTTATGATATTATTGTATCAGAATGGTTCTGAATTTCTCAAAACATAATATGTAATAAATCATTAATAAGTTGGTTATCCCAAAGAACTTAAGAATTTAAAAGTAATATTAATTATTACTTAGACACACATAGGTATGTGTATGTGTGTATGCAGATGTTGATGATGTTTAGGAGATGTTTTATTATAGACACTTCAGTTGCAATCTTAATTTGTAATTAAAATCGGAACTGGAGTAAAATTAATAGAATACATATTAAACTCTTAGCATTATATATGAGCTTCTATCTTCTTCTTAATATACACTATTTTAGGGACACTTAATATCGTGTCCTGCACGATACAGTAACTGATGGACGCTGGTGATGGCGCCAAACAAGTAGCCGAATTCTGGGCCGAGTCCATTTAGATGGCTATCGACACGCTAAGAAGAAGAGAAGACGCTTCTATGAAATTGTGAAATACAGTGTATCGATTTATCAAACAATTTTGTGTCATTATAGAAGATGAGTAGAACTAGTACTGTTGCATACGATTTTTATCGCTAACCGTAACTGCCTTGTTTCGCTATTATTTTCTTCAAGTTCACCAAACTAGTATGTTCATTATTATAAGGTCGGTCATACACATCCGCAACCCGCGCGTCGTATATTTACGACCGTTAAGCGCCGGTGGTTAGCCATAATAACCGCCACATGTGAAAACGTATATCACACTTAAATGTTATAAAATGCAGCGAAGAACTCTTTGCCAAAGTTTTCATGTGACATTTATATCTATCTAATAGCCGAAATATGAGCTTTAAGTAGGTACATATTATTGTTATGGATGATGCTAGTTTGATATTGAAGTTTAAGTATGGAAAAGTTATTTATACTGGTCGGATCTTTAAATCATCGGAAAGTGGTCAATTGTTTGAATTATGGAAGAGAATTATTGCTTTTCAAAATGAAAAGGATTATTTATTATTTTTTTCTTAGATATTTATTTATTATTATTATTTATTTATTGTTGTAAGTTAGATAATAATATAATTGTGTTAACTATCAACACATACATACAACTTAAACAAAAAAAACTTAGTCGATTTTCGTGTCTGTCTGTGTTTGATATAGAGAATTTATTCCTGAATGTGTTTGTGTATAATAATAACACCAAACCTCTGCTTAACCCTTCGGAAAATTAGGCATGATGTCAGATACGAAAAAAAAAATGAATGAATGAAATGCACCGATCCCAGCGTGGTTTGACCAGACTCGATTAATCGAATGAACCCCAAGATTCGCACGAGCCCCTGTAGCCTCATGTTTCATGGCCATTGCATATAAAGGAGTAGACCGGGGGTCACTGTAATGGTAGGGAAGACGTGCCCTTAGGATAAGAAAAGATTTAAGAGCTGTACCGCAGGTGTAATATTATATATATATTATTAGGTATATCTATATAAATAAAGCAAAGTCGGGTTAGTTACACCTCTTATAACTCAGGAACGGCTGGACCGATTCTTATGATCGTTGATTTGTTAGATTTGGGTCCGCTCCGAATAGCAGAATAACTTTTAAAACATGGGAAAATAACACGAAAAAAAATTATGAAGATAAGATTTAGTATAAGAAATATTTTGGCATCGAAATTTAAATAAGAATAATAGTGTTATATGTTATATAATATTAAATTGTAATTTCTGTAAACTTTGCAGGTGTGAACTTCTGGTAGTTGTTACACTTAGTTACATATACTGTACTTGTCATAGTAATCTGTGGAAACTGTTTCTGGATTGTGTTAAACTAATTTTTATACTTATGTTTGTTATTGCATCTGTTTGTTTCCCAAATAAAATAAAATAAAATAAATAATTCATTTTCTCATACATTTTTTAAGGAACTGCTTTTTTTGATGATATCTCGAGAACGAATTGATTGATTTCGATAATGATTCTGAGGCGGTACGAAGTTCACCCGGGTCAGCTATTGTATAAATAAAATTAAATTTTGTGTGAAGTCGTAAAAACCGCGCAAAGCACGGACGGGTGGCTAGTGTTATTACATACAAGTAACTGTTTACACTAGGAACTAAATTAAAGAAAGAAGCAAACAAAGAAAAAGTATTTATTGCGACTCGTACAGGAAGATCAAAATCTAAACAAAACAGTAAAAAAAAAACAAGTTATATTAAAAAAAGACAACAACAACAAAACAAAAAACTACAACACACAACTAAACAACTTACTACACTCATACATACAAAGAAAAACAAATAGGCAAAGGAAATAGGCCACTTAGCCGTCAATAGGCAGATAATTCCCAATTAATTATTGTCATATATTTCTCAGCGCGTCCTTCGTCGGTCAGTAATTAAATCCAGCAGGCCTTGAAGTCGACGTACCCTACTTCCGACATCCGCTTGACCTTACACTTATAAAACTAGAATGCTTTATTTATTATTAGATTTTTAGCTATTTATAGTAAACTAGCTGCGCCCCGCGGTTTCACTCGCATAAGTGTCGATCCCGTGGGAATATCGGGATAAAAACTATCCTATGTCCTTCCCGGGAATTTGGTAGAGACATAGATTGCAAATCTATCTTTCTGCCAAATTTTATAGAAATCCGTTCAGTGGTTTAGGCGTGAAAAGGTAACATACAGACAGACAGACAGAGTTACTTTCGAATTTATAATATTAGGAAGTATAATTTGGTTGCTAAGCAAAGAGTAGGAACCCTCGGGTCACCCAGATCTTTTGCACATGTTTTGAACTGACTAGAAGACCTAATTCACTTCTGGAGGGAGTGGGCTGGTTGGAATGACCAACAGCGGCCGTTATTGCTCACAAAGGTGCAGACGTATAAATAAAAATATAATAAACGTATTATTGAAGTCCTTAGAACAGCCTTTTCTTTGGTGTTGAAGGCGAATACATGACCTAAAGCGCGGCCACTGTCAGACTGCATAGAAAAGAAAGAGAAGCGCGATGACACAACGCTGGTAATTTATTGTAAAATATGAAGCAATTACCTATTTACAAAAATCTATTGTTTGGACTTAAAAATTAAAACACTAGTGCTTTAGTATGATGCTTGTAGAATAATCTGACAAAAAATCTGAATGATTGTATATTAGTATGGTTTTTATTGTAAAAAGAAAGTTTTTAGAGATATCTTCATGTTTTTTTTTCTATCGTATCAAATTATTTGTATTATGTTTTCAACACACTATCTACCTAGCATATATCCTGAAGAATATCATATATTTTTCAGATTTTGTTTACTGTAGTCAATCATATACCATTATTGTTTCTAAAACTTGCGTTTTGTGCGTTTGAGGTGGTTGTTTCTCCATAGAAACGCTCTCGCCTGTTTTATTTCTGGTTAATGACCATAAAGCAATGTTTTTTTTACAGAATAATAAATATTAACTACTTGTATATCCCTATGTTTTCCTTTTTGATGATACATTCTTTTTATAAGCACTAGAAACCCTTTTTTTTTTTTTTTTTTGTGGATGGGAAATCATCTAATGACTCCTCCCGCTCTGGGTGGAGCGGAAGGGAGTGTCAGACTGTCAGTCAACAGAGGCATATTGTACAAAATTCCCAACTATTAATAAATAAAGAAAAACATAGGGACACAGTATATATCCTTCTTATTCAAAATAGGCGAGAGCTAAACCTCGAATTATGACTTTTTACTTAAGTTTTTTCAAAAGTCTCTCCGACCGCATTTCCTCTGGAAACATGTACACATATACTAGTAACAATGATAAGGTGTGACCTGCGATAGGCTGAGTTAATTGATTGTTTCACTAGAATGCTAGTGATGATGCTATGTTTAGCAAAATCGCAGCACAGGTCAGTTGATAATACTAAAGTACTGACATAATTTACACATATTATTAGTTGATATCTCCACAGAGGTTAAACAATGATGTCAACCTTTATTAAATTGGAATGCCAATAATATTGTAAACTAGCTTTTGCCTGCGGCTTCGCTCGCGTTAATTTAGAATTTGACAATCAATTCGACTCTAAACTCTAAAGTTTCTAATATAATTCAATCATGATTCGAAAGACACGTGGCGCCATCTATTATCATAATAATGTTATTGTTGTTTTCCTCAGGAACAGCACTTTTTCGGGATGAAAGGTAGCCTATGTCCGTTTCTGTACACCTGACAACGTTTATGCCAAATTTCAGGATGATCGGTTCAGTGGTTTAGGTGTGAAAAGGTAACAAACAAACAACCTTACTTGCACATTTATAATATCACATAGTTAGGATACTCGTAGTTAGGATATACGAGGAAACTCTTATTGTCTGCGTTTTGAAGGCGTTATGTCATCAATTAGGAGTTTTCTAAATATAGTTTTATGTGTATCTAGTAGTTAACAGAATTGATAGCAGTTTGAAGAATAGGCATCGAGATATCTTATTTGTCAAAATACGACGAGTACTTTAGGAGTTATGAGGGAACAGATAAATATGCATACATAACCTGTTAAAATCATAACCCTCCTTTGGCTTTGTCGCAGTCGGGTAAAACACAAGAATGTAGAACGGACATTGTTTGAAAAATATGAAGGAGGTTTCTTTTCAGTATTTGTAGAACCTTTCGAGGAGGTTATAATTATGGTGTAATATATACAATCTTTTAAATTTAATTTGAGACCCCTTTAATACATACTTATAATGTCAACTGTTGAAAATAGCTACCATGTAATTACTTAAAAAAACGCAATAATCGTTACTTCAGTAGGCACTTACATAATGCTTAGCCAAGACTTAATGATCAAGCCCGTGAAACACTCACAAGACTAACCAATTACTGTATATCCCACTGATGGGCAAAGACCTCCCCTTTTTCCTTCCAAACCTCTCTATATAGTGCGAGCTCCGACCATGTTGGCCCCGCGAACATGATCAGAGGGGCAATTCTCGTAATTTTAAAAACATTCACAGTCTGATTTCAGTCTCAATCTGTCAAAAATACCTCTAATTTCCCTACATTTTGACAACTTTTTGACATTTGTTTGTCGCCGAGATGTGATTGCGACTAGATTTTGAACGTTTTAAATTACGAGAATTGCCCCTCTGATCGTCACACCACCTTCGCCTTGGTTTACATCGACGACGATATCTTCCCTCAGACCTCCTAGACTAGAGACGATCTTTGCCTATGTCTCCGGGTGCATTCGTAAGACGTCACCAACCAAAATCATAATCCCAAATTCAAATTAAAAAAAAAATAGAGCATGTCTGATAAAACTAACTTGTTGAGTTAATTTAAACCATACACTTCACGCCTCAGAAACTCCGGAACTAACATTTGCTGATGCTTCAACCTCGTCAAGTAACACTTAACACTAATTAACTGCAACTAAAAATATTTTAATTAATACGTGGCCTCTATCTGGTCATGTGTAAAAGTTATTTTAATTTAATGTTAAAAGTAAACCTTGTGCACTTATGTAGTAAATTATTTGCTTGAATCTCCCCAAGCCGAATGGATGAACGATTTGAGCCTTTTGATAAGGCGCCCGTGTAATTTATTGGTGAAATAGCTTACATAAAGTTTATAGAGCAGACTTATAAATTGTAGACGGTATTCTGCCCGGTTGATGGCAATAGGCTCGCCCCCTATTACATGGGACTTAAACATAACTGGCGAAATCTGGGTGTATTATAGGTACCTACACCTCTGCCAGGGCCGTCTTTACCCGGGGGTGAAAGGGGTGCGTGGTACCCGGGCGCAGGGTCTTAGGGGGCGCAAGCCAATCCTTATACTACACGTGACGTACCATGCGTAAACCTTCTTGAAATTGAAATTAATAAAAAACTACTTACGATTGACTATGACTCAAGTCAAGATAGATTGACTTTGGCTATAGTATACTATGTGTAGATGTTTGAAAATGTACCTAATTTTATTGTAGAGTAAGTATTAAATAAAAAAATAAAACACAAAAATTGGGGCGCCGGCTGATTTTCGCACCCCGGCGCCCAATATGGTTAAGACGGCCCTGACCTCTGCTCAAATCCCTCGTAGAGATTGCCAGGTGTGAAGTTGTGTTATGTTACTTAGAGATTTAAAGATAAAACTAGTGCAATTTTACAAACAATAGTCATCTGAAAATACCATAACACATTAGGTAAAGAATTTAAACTCTGCAGTTTGCGCTTAGTGACATGTGTAACTTGGGACAAATGTAAAGTGAACTCGAACAGACAAGACAGCGCGCGCCAATCAAGTGATTCACTAGGGCCACAGACTTTCCAGGAACTCTGTGCAGGCCATGGACGACTATAAGAGAATAATTTTATCATTTGAATAAGCCATGTGCCCGATAGGATTTCCCATCAGCAAAAAAGACTTTGAACTTCCATAAAAATTTTCAACCCATTTAGTGCTCACCTTCGTTATAAAAGTAACTCTTGTGCAAAGGAGATGTTTCAAAATGGGCCAGGTCTATGTACAGTAACTCAAAAAAAAGAGAAAAATCCGTAGAATTCGGGAAAAATACAGATAATTCAATTAAATCTATACTTTTGTGGTAGTGAATTGATAATTATCAATTATTTTTATCAACTTTCAACATGGCGTCTCACCGATTTAGTTACTCTGTGCTTAGAAACAATGACAGTAAACCATAGATCGACCATTGATCATAGAAACAGAACTGTCAGCTGTCACAACAGTGTCACTTCTTCAGAAATAAACATGTCAAACGTCATTAATCAATCAAAATGACAGCTTACCGCCATGACGGGTTTTTGTTGTGTGTTGCAATTTCAAGTGTAATTTCTTGTGTTTACCAGCAAACCAAGCCATTTCAAAGTAATTGGACAGTTGAGAACTATTTTAAATGAATTTCCCTATTTTTAAGTATAGTGTACAAGGACCTGGCCCAGGCTCCATACATTTTGAAACATCTCCTTTAATGCTTGTAGACCCAGCGGTGTAGGCTGTGCGCTGTCTGTCAGCGAATTTAAGATTTTTATTAAATAGAAGATATATATCCATACAAAGTCGTGTATTGCATATGACATAATTTTACTGATAAGAGAACATTTCAAGACCTACTAGCAGTGGTCGTAAGATGTCAGAAAGCTTACGTAAGGACGTGCCTCTTTAAACTTGAACACCTGTACACAATTATACCTCTAATCAGGGCACCCATTCAAAGATAAAGTAAGTCGGAGACAAGTATAGTTGTACAGACGCCAGCACATCAAGCTACCCGAAAATGTCAAATTTTCCCAATCAACTTTGAACCTTATGCTCTAGCAATAAAGTTGAAAATCTATTAAAGAAATTTGACAGATTGTAGTAGGTTGATGTGCTGGCGTCTGTACCACTAACTGTTGGCCAACTTAACGAACTGTATATTGCACTAGAAGGCAGTAAAGAGGTTGCAGATGGATATGTTCTGGCTATCAATGTGAAATCGTCACTAATGTAGTGAAATAATAGTAAAATTATCAACTGACACAAGACTAGTTTGACCAAAGAGTAAAAACTACAAATAAAATAAACCGTAATGCCAAATGTGTGCAGGTGGAGCGGCGATCTTCGCAGGCTGGCTGGTCAAAGCTAAATGGCGTGCAACTAGAGATGCATATGTCCGGCAGTGGACTGCTGTAAACTGGTGATGAAAGCCAAAAGTGTAGAAATACTTAGCTTCAGTTTTCTGTTTTACTATAGCTTAAAACGAAATGCAGTCGCCTGGTGAAGCGAAGAGATCTTTTAAAAGATATTCACACATTTATCCTTTGAATAAAATCATACTTACACGTATACTTTTATTTCCCATTTGCATTTTTAAACTTTAGTGCCTAATAATTTGACCATGAACGAAATTGCTTTTTCCAAAAAACTTTTACAGGCATTGTCTGTCCGTTTTCCAGCGATGTTCCAAAACTTTTCAACTGGGTCACAGGGTACTAACTTTAATTACAAAAAGGGGTGTTAAAAGCGCTTGTAATTTAATAAAATACTTTTAATTTGGATGCATGATGCGGTGCAGTTTTCATGTTAGGAGAATGTTGCAGAGTTGTTTGGAAACAATGTTAAAACAATTTATACAATTTTTGGCTCGCTCAAGGGAGAAGTTTGTAATGCGTTAAAAACAACATACAGAATTATTAAAACAAACATGAGATGAGTATGAAACATTTGTGTACCTATGTTTCCGGGACAATTTTTTTTGCAAAGCAGAAAATAAAAATATTAGGTCCTTGATCTATGAAATTGTCGTTTTACATAGAAAAAATCTTATTATTTTTATCGATAATTATATATTTAATTAATCGGAGTATTGGCCATTAGTGAACATGTGCTTTTGCCATTTTAGTGGAAGTTCGTTGATGGCTCTGCTATAAAAATCCTGGGGACGGAAATCGATTTACTCTTTAGAGGCGTTTTTTACCGCTTCGTTGGATTTGAATTTATTCCCCTGTAAAAAGTTATCCAAATTCCAAATAAAAATGGAAATTAGTTGGAGCAAGGTGGGTGACGGAGTTTCCAGTCGTAACTCCTACAGTTTTGAGATGGTCCGTTGTATGGTGCTTCGACGCGATTTTGTTGTTATTGTTCAGAGAGTTCATACGGTGGGTACGGAGAGTAAAAAATAAGTTTAAAAACTAAAACCCGACTACCGAAAAGGGTGAAACAAGAAAGTACCTTCCCGTGGTCGCATGCCGCTGTACTAAAATATTATAAGCTGCGACCACGGGAAGGTACTTTCTTGTTTCATCCTTTTCAGTAGTCAGGTTTTAGTTTTTAAACTTATTTTTTTTATCTTTTCAATTTGGAGTAAATTAATAAGTATGGATTTGTCACTTACGTTGAATGCTGCTGCAAGTTCCACCGCGATTTGAGATGAATCTGCTTCCAATATGGCTTTCAATTCATCGTTATCGACTTTTATCTCCAGCCGGCCATGGGGCTCAAAATTTCCAGAACGAAAGCGATCAAACCAAAAATGAACCGTGAGTTTACATGCCGTACCATGTCCATACACACCGTTAATATTGCATGCTATCTGTGCTGCGTTGGTGCCACGACGGAACTCGTATTCGAAAAAAGCGTGCAATTTCTATTTGTCCATGGTTATAGAACCAGCAAAATTTAAAAATAATCGAACGGCAGGAAAACAAATGAACAACTGATTTTGAAAAACAAAATGTCATGCTATATTATAAAATTAATTTGTATTTAGAATTATAAATAGAATGATCTTCACAATAGCCAGTATCAAAAATCAGCAATTTCATAGGTAAGGACCTAATAACATAAAATACGTGTTTTTCCGAAAGGGTTTGTTTAAGGCCCATGCCATCAACCGGGCACATATCCAGACTCTGGGCTGCTACTGAGAAATTCCAGATAGCAAACTCGGACTGGGAATCGAACCGCTACTGCTGAGCATGAGGTCCTGCCTTATGCTCAGCAGTAGCGCTTGCGACCACTAGACCAACGAGGAAGAGAAAACAAATAATACATTCGCTGAAAGGTTTCCTTGCAAATAATGAAATTAGCAATAATATTAAAGTGCACTTGACCATCCCACATACCTACCTAAATAATACAGAGTCTGATACATTAGTGATATGACCTCACTGATTTGGATAACGTCCGCGAAGTGTCGATTGTGCTAATCCCTCGGATAGTGGTGACAGGCAAAGCTACTGATAGGGTTGGGAAGATAATATCGGACAATCTTTTTTTTTTGGTGCGCGGTGGAAATCCTCGTGGACTTCTTCCATCGTGGGGGTGACAGAGACAGAGGGGCCATGCCGGACTCTTACCGGCTAAAACCACCGCGGTGTTCCACCTCTACGGTGCGGGATTCGCATAAGCATTCACCGCTCAATATCGGACAATCTGGATAAGCTTTTAATTTAGATGGTCTTTTTGGCTTTGTAAAAGAACTCAAGTACAGAATTGAAGGCTGGTTTTATTTAACGAGAACTGATACCTACTCCTCCTCCTGGGTTTGATTTCCAGATAGAGTACAGTGTTATTGGGTTTTTCCATCAGGGATTTCTGTCTGAGTCCAGACTCCACCATTGACGGAACCATCAACTCCAGGGCACAAATCTGGATTTCTGCCCTGGAGTTGATGGTTCCGTCAATGATTTCTCAGTAGCAGCCCGGAGCCCGAATTTGTGCCCAGTTGATGACAATAGGATCGCCCCCTGTTACATGGGACTTAAACATGACTGGCAAAATGTGGGTGTACCGATATCCGTGGGGTATACTATAGCTACAGACGCCAGCACATCAAGTTACCCGAAACTGTCAAATTTTCCCAATCAACTTTGAACCTTATAATTAAGCGATAAAGTTGAAAATCTATTAAAGAAATTTGACAGATTGTAGTAGCTTGATGTGCTGGCGTCTGTACAGACGACGATACATCAAGCTATAACTTTCCAGGTTTAGCTGAGCTCGCATTGTCTAGGTTTTTCGTACATTGAGAAGTCAGCTTATACTGGAAAAGTATATAGCTTGATATGTCGTCGTGTTTACACCTCTGCCTGACCCGTTGGGGATTACAGGCGTGATGGTATGATACCTACAGTATTTCTTACATTGTCAGAATAAGCCTATAACGTTCCCTTTGCTGGGACATACACAGGCCTCCTCTCTTTGAGAAGGGAAGTGTGTAATATAATGCGTGACTCATAGTCATAATCTATTAATATGTCGAATTTTATTTAACAGGAATTACTGATACACTTTTTAATACATTGTCAAACCTACTTTTAATAATACGTACTTTATAAACCATATTCTATAAATGGAGGTTACACTTACAGGAACGTTGTCGGTATCAATATGTACGCGCTTACATATTGTACCTGTTTTGTGGTTACAAACTGCGTCGTTGGATACCACAATTGGGCCTTCCACGGCTGACCACGATCGACCATAAAGCAACCTCGTACTGAATTATTTTGGTTTTTCAATCGACCGTCGTTTGTTGGTAATAATGGGTATACATTGTAAACTACTCAAAACAAAATAGGGCCCACCTCGAATCAGTCACTATTTTGGTCAAAATAAAGTTATCTAAGTAGTTGTTGACAAAGTTATGCATTGAACCGTCAAGCTGACATGTTTAGGAACCCTTATCAATGTTTATTTCGACAACATTCATATTGGTTTCAAGAGGGTAGCTAAAAAAGTGAAGTACTCGAAAAAATCGTCGAATGCACAAATTCTCAGTCACTTAAGTTTTCAGTCTACACTAAACAGTGTTGTGGAATACTCACGTTTTTAACAATTTTGTTTGGTTTCTGTGTTAGTTGTGATCACTATGCCTGGTCCTCGCCGTCATATGGACATGGAAACCGCTGCAAGAGCAGTATCCTTGCTTCAAGAGGGACAGTCTCAGAGGTCTGTGGCTATCCACCTCGGTGTTTCGCGACGAGCAATCCGAAATGTTTGGGAACGGTATCAGGAGACCGGAAGTGTAGCTAGGAGACCTGGCACAGGAAGAGTTAGGGCTACGACTACCCAGGAAGACCGATATCTAAGGTTAACCGCACGACGGGAGCGTACTGTTACCGCTCGGACCTTACAAACTCGACTACGGCAATCCACAGGGACGAGAGTCAGCGACCAAACCATTCGGAATCGGCTTCACGAAGATGGACAACGCTCTAGAGTACGCGCTATTCGACTGAAACTAACGAGGGCTCATCGTGCAGCACGATTAAGGTACGCCCGGGAACATTTGGAATGGACCATGGATAACTGGAGGAATGTGCTTTTTACGGACGAGTCTAAAGTGAAGTTTTACAGTGATGACAGACGGATACGCGTGTGGAGAAGAGAAGGGGAACGTTTTTCTGAACCATGCGTCCATGGAACAGACCGATGGGGGGGTCCCAGTGTTATGGTATGGGGTGGAATTAGCTTACACGGCAAAACAGAGCTGGTAATTCTCAATGAAGGTACCGTAACCGCCGCCAGTTACATCGAGCGAGTAATCCGGCCACATGTCATCCCGTTTTCACAAAGAGTGGGCAATAATTTTGTCTTTATGCATGACAACGCTCGCGCACACACAGCCCGCACCACACAAAGAGCCCTTTCTGAAGCCAATATCACCGTTTTGCCATGGCCAGCCATGAGTCCCGACCTCAACCCAATAGAGCATTTATGGGATCAACTCAAAAGAAGCCTGAAAGAAAACTACAGTGATGTTAACAGCCAGCAGGAGCTCATTAACGCCCTGAAAGTCTGTTGGGAACAAATACCGCATACAAACGTGACTCACTTGATTGAAAGTGTACCAGATAGGCTCAGAGAGTGCATACGGAGCAGAGGAGGACCCACTCGTTATTAAAAAATAACAAGCACCATAATTTTTTTCAGAAGACGTGTGCTTTACAAGATCATGTTGATCCTTTATTTTGTGTAATTTTTCCTAAAAACTGTTATTTGTGTTTTTATTAAAGGAAATAAACAAATGATTCCATTGTTTATTTTTACACTATTCCTGAATGCCCACTTGACACTTGTACATTCATAAAAACTGAACAATTACGTTCAATTTTAAGTTAAGGCAAAAAAACATGGTGGGCCCTATTTAGTTTTGAGTAGTATATATTGTTCGTGTAAAATGTTGCAGTTAATGGTACATTTTTGGTGTTTGTTGCACTTTTATTGAAAAGTCTGTGTAGATGAGTCGACCTGGGAATTGATAGCTATATAACTCAAATTCTGTAAGTTAGTTTAGAAAACTATCTACTTGGCGACTGCTACTACTTCTAAGTAATTTGCAAATAGAATTGCGATTGATGATGATTGATTGACCGATGAAGCGAGCTGTGATGATATAATAATAATACAGATTAAACGAGTTGTGTTATTTGGTCGTATATATACGACCCTGGCGGAATGGACACGAAAATATTTCTCGGATTAATCCGACGTAAGCGGTTAAAAGGTTAAAATGTTCGAGATTTTCAAAAACTCATACTTTCTATAACAAACAACTTTTTTATTAATTGATCTATATTAATAAAACAAGTTGTACTTAATAACTTCTATTTTACAGCCCACATGTTTGATCTTCAAAGAATTACAACATAAAGATGCGATTCAAAGACCATCACTCTACTCCTTATCGCACGACAACCAATTCCAGACAACCTTTATGATCTAGAATATCTAGATCACTAGCACACACTGTCATTCAGAAAACAGATTGACGCCATATTGAATGAAACTCATTCCCATATACAGCACATGTAAACCGTATGCCGCTGAATAGCGTAGCAAATCAGTAAACAGTGCACCGACCACCTTTACTTGAGACGACGGGGTGGCGCTGCTTGTCAAGGCGGAATGCGTCAAACTGTCAAATCCAGTACATTTTTAAGTATTAGTTCCGTTAGTTGCCGCGGTCTAAGTTATGTTGGTGATGCAAATGGGCTCGTTGATTGATGCGTTCCGTACGCAGATAGCCGTGGCCGATTTAATCCACAGGACAAACATGGATTAAATCATGCCACAGAGTTTGTGTGCGGTAATTTGTTGATGGGAGAATGCTTTGATGTGATTGAGGGAGAAATAAGCTTATCAATCAGAGAGGTGGTTCGTTTTGGTGCATTGATTGATTGACCTGGTGCAGTTCTGTTAACATTTCGACACAGTTTGGAACAAAGATTTGCCTACAGATATTTGTTCCGAAGCCTACAGATATTTTAATCCATGCGTCATGTTCGTGAACGGGCGCCGTCGATAGAGACAGAAAGCCAAATCCCGTAATTAAAAACAATCAAAATCTAGCCACAATCTCATCTCAGCGACAATCAATGTCAAAAATGTTGGGAAATTAGAGTTATTCCGGTCTGATCCCCTGAACAATCCTCGATCCAATAGAAGTATTTTTGACAGATTGATACTGAGATCAGACTGAACATTCTTATTTATAATTACGAGAATTGCCCCTCTGGTCATCTCTTTGCTGCCACGGTTTATTTTAATTTAATATTTGATTTGTTTTTATCTTTACATTACGGACGCATTTAACGTTCTACATCTTTCTCACATGCATAATTTCAACATGGATAATGATGTAAACAATATTTTGTAGCCATTTTAATTTAAAAGAGTGTCCGTGGAGCTTCTTGCCCGTTCTTCTCCATAGGTACCTACTCCGCTTTGGAATGGGCAACTAGCTTCTTTTTTATGACAGACCGCGACCCCTTGAAAATTCAAAAGTGCCTGTAATTGGTTTATTTGAAATAAATGCTTTAAGTTTTTGAATTTGCTCAAGCAGTGACCCAGTGGTAGGTATCGGTAACGGCGGTAGGTCGTGAGTTCAAACCCAGGCAGGCACTTTACTTTGTGTATTTAATTTTATCGACACTACTTTCAAAACGGTGAAGGAAAACATCGTGAGAAAACCGGCAGGTTTAAGAACCGAAAATTCGAAAATATGTGATATCTAACAACCCGCACTGGGCCCGCGTGGTGGATTTTGGCCCTCTCCCTCTCTCAGAGAGAACGACTCTGTCCCAGAAGTGGGAATAGTATAGGCTGATTATGGTATTTGTTCCGGGTCTGGACGTTAGTGAGATGGGCGGTACGGTTTTTTTTTTTTGCTAACTTGCATAATGTCACTACAGGGCGAAAGCCTCCTCTTTTCACTTCCTTATACCGTCGCCATTATGTGCAATGTCTGGCCATCTCGTTCAGGATATGAAAGAAAATATCTTCCACGGAAGTAAAAAGTCTCGGGTAGTAAATTGCACTGTCGGCAGCGTCGTCATTATGTTCCTATTTCCCTAAGCCCGTTACTACAAGTTTATGAGCGAAGTCTATGTTTAGCAGTACATAGGTAAAGCCATAATCACCTAGAAGGCTACTAGATGACTAGTTTGATGTTATCAGTTTAGAAATTGATACTGTCCATCCACTTAATTCCTGAGTCACCTTAAAAGTACGAGAGACCCTATTCATAGTCGAGACTTCCATGTATGGTTCGTATCTGTAGGAGCCCTAATTGAAAGGGATACCTTTGGGGTCTATAGATGGGCTATCAATAGGCTTACTGAGGAACTAATCCGATTTCGACACACGTCTTGCGTTGCCATAAAATGCTATAAATGGTTGGAGACGGGATAAAGGTCGCTTGATCTAGCCCTGATGAAGTATTGTGCATCCTGACAGATTTATGTATACGTTTAAGAGTTATCGAAGTAAGTTAAAATTACACACAACACTAACATAACACTAACATAGCATATAAGCACAATCTGTTACTAACAACTAATAACTTATGGACTTAGGTCTGAAATAAAGATTTTTTTTTTATTATTATGTAGTGTGATTTATTATTTATAATTCTTGCAAGTCAGTATAATTTTCGGCGTAAATTCCCCGGTCGTCTAGCGCGCATATACTGGTTTGGTCCCTGGGGTGGTCACGGCGTGCTATGTGTTCTGGTGCGCCGGTGACGGGGAATACTCCCCAGAGGAGGGTCCGGTGACGGACAGCCGCGGCGGGTTCACGGATGAGTGCTAACGCGTGCCCATGTTCCCGCCGTAAGCGGCAGAGGAGGACACCGTGGAGTTTTAGTGGGTTAGAGTCCTACATAACTGCACTATCTCCCCGTGGTAGTGCAGAATGCATGAGCATTTCCACACGTTAAAAAAAAAAGACAATTGCAGTTCCACTCAGTCCATTCAAAAAACCGTAGGTACTCTGCCTGTACTATACTTGCTGGTATATTTTAGGAACTTTAGAGGTCCTAATATTCTCGATGGATTGAACATTACTTTGATATATTCACGCTGCAAAATTGAATTACTTGTAGTGATAGACTGTCGGCTGATGAAATTATGATGCCTAAAATAGCCGGATTCGCTTAGGTTAGATATTAATTAATGTTATGGTAGGAATAGTTTATAGTGGCTTTGTAGATGTGCGTTGTTTATGGCTGGTTAATTTTATTTTACTTAGCATTTAGGATCGACAAAAATAATTTTCTAAGACAATGTTTTTGTATAATATAAAAATGTAAGTAAACGAAACATTTTAAAACATGATTATTACTATGCAGTTTCTTGCACATTCTTCTCCATACTAGAATGGATTCTATTTACTTGTAAATTTTGACGTTCAAAACTGTCTTTGAATGGCCTACTGACCTAACGGGAACTTGAAATAAATGCTTTGAAGTACAGACGCCTGCACATCAAGTTACCCGAAACTGTCAAATTTTCCAATCAACTTTGAACCTTATGCTTTAGCGATAAAGTCGAAAAGCTATTAAAAAAAATTGACAGATTGTAGCAACTTGATGTGCTGGCGTCTGTACCTAGAACTTTTCAATCGTCACAAGTTTTTACACACAACGTTTTCAAAAATAGATTCGAAAACACGAGGTCTATTTACTTCGAACTCGTTTTCAAATCGTTCAGAATTGAAGGTATTCGCAAAAAAGTTCGAACCAAAAAGGTGTTTTCACAAAAAGTTAAGAGTTAAAGTAAAAGCACATTTGAGCAATTCTCTATTCGGTCGGCTGGGCTGTGGCGTCCGTAGCGCACGCGGTGTCAATCCGATTTTCCGTCAAAGTGCTCCAGTTACAGATTGGCCGGATCACCGGCGCGGCGTCCGTCCGGTTCGTCGGACGGCTTTCCAATGAGTCTGCGTAGTTCCGCAAAATGCGACTGTTTGCAGTATTCCTGCGTTTTGCTAGGGCTGTGAGTTTCTGAGTTTATTTTGGAGAACTGAAATCGGTGAAGGAAAAATATCGTGAGGAAACCTGGACTTGTCGAATCAAATCCGATGTCGAATCCGTGTAGCTTAATTTTTTTTATAATATGACGTGTAAATCCGATATCCTATTTACAGAATAAACTATTTCATTTAATTCCAACCTATCTTTAGCAGGCGTGGTGATTAATGCTCGTGCCTTCTCTATATGAGAAGGCCTTTGCCCTGCAGTGGGACAATGATAGACTGGTATTATTATTATTGCACAAGTATTATGATTGGTTACCAACCAACACTGGGCCCGCTTGGTGGATTACGGCTCACTCCGTCTCACAGAGAGGAGGCCTGTGTACCAGCGGTGGAATCATTATAGGCTGATTACTATGCTTGGTTGAACAACTGATTTAGTTGTTTAGTTGGATAAGTATGGGAACAATGCAATTTAGCCACTGATGGCGCTCAACTGAACATAGTGTTAAGTTGGTTCGTATAAAGAGAAGTTCGAATATTGATCTTCGTTTAGTTGTCGCGTTGTCTTCATTTAATGTACCTATTTAAGGTATAATAGAGCTTTAAGACTTCTGTCGGTCTATTCTGTAAATATCTCACCGTGAAAACTTAGGTGAAGTGAGCTGTCTAGGGACTGACAGCTCACTAAAATTTTGGAATTTTAAATGTCAAAATTTCAAAACAACGTTTTTTTCTTTTGTAGCTTTCAAATAACATGACAAAACAAATGTTACCCGTTTCGTATGCAGTATTTTTGATACTACGAAAAACAGCAAACGAATATTCCGAGAGAAATTGCGTTTCTGCTAACTGCATAACTAGATTGAGCCACTTTAACAGAATCCGCTTTTTAAAGCGGTGGAAATCGTTGAAAAACATGGCGGCTACGTTTCTATCAGATTGCTCGTCATACACTGCTAGTTTTTGAAGGATCAACAAGTTTTTAAAATCACGAGAATATTAATCAGAAAAGTAGGCATTTTGAGAATAATGTAGTAGGTAACTTTATTTCGCCTATCATTCTGGTAAATGCTGTTAAAAAATTGCCAATAAGACAAAACCATACCATAATCAGTCCATAGTGTTCCCACCGCTGGGACACAGCCCTCCGATCTGTGACAGGCCATAATCCACGATGCCGGCCCAATGTGGGTTGGCGGATGTCAAATTATATTCGAATTTTTTATTCTAGGACATGCCGGTTTCCTCATGATGTTTTCCTTCACAGTTTTGAGAGCAGTAGTGATGAAATGTAATACATAAAGTTAAGTGCCTGCCTGGGTTCCAACGTACAACTCGTAAGTCGGGACCGATACAACAAATAAAGATAAGACAAGACCATACCTTTACTTAAGAGGACTACATGACCTAAAGCGCGCTCTTTGTCGGACTGCATAGAAAAGAAAGAGAAGCGCGATGCCACAACGCTGGTAATTTATTGCAAAATATGAAGCAATTATCGATTTACGAAAAATCTAGTGTTTGGACAAATAAACTAAAACACTATAGTTTTAGTATGTTGCTTGTAGAATAATCTGACAAAAAATCATAATGATTGTATGTATATTAGTATGAATTTTGTAAAAAAAGGTTTTAGAGGTATTTTCATGATTTTTTTCTATCGTACCAAATAAGTTGTATTATGTTTTCAACACACTATCTTCCTCGCATTTATCCTGAAGAATATCATATATTTTTTTGAGTTTTTTTACTGTAGTTTATCATATACTTTTATTGTTTCTAAAACTTGCGTTTTTTGCGTTTAGGTCTTCTAAGCCCCTTAACTGCCATATTTATTTTCATTATTATTGGAGAACCATTTCAGGTAGAAGATACTAATTTCGAATCACGTACTTGTTAGCAGTTCGACAAACAACTTCATTTTCAAGTCGATTCAAATCCTTGGTTGTCTCGACACTATATTGAAACCCCAATACTATTAAATCCATCTGTTTGTCCGAATGCAGAGGCAAATAGCGCGAGATACCAGCCAGAATAAAATCGGATTCAAAAATAAAATCGACCAGATAAGCCCAAAATAAAATCAGTATTTAATTTCGATGCATATTTTAGTGATAAAATCTTGTTTCGGTGAAGCGGTGCTATAATAAAAAAACACTGTCATCTTTTATTTTAACTGCACAAGGTGCATTTTTAGGGGTATTCCTCGAAATGCACCAAGTTTGAAATGCACTATCGATATGAAATGTATGCCAAAAGACGATTCTGACTGTAAACTTTCTGCGATATGATTGTTCTGCCATACAAAATTATGAGTTTTGAATGTATCATAAATGAGTGTATGCCAAACGATGTTCTGCGAAATAAAGTTTATGCTATCCGCTGTTATGCAAAATAATATTGTGCCAAAAAAAAAATTCTGCTATAAAAGATGTTACATGTCTACGAATTTTTGGTTCTAATCTAGAGTATGCCGGTTTCCTCACGGTTTATTTCTTCACCGTTTTGGGAGCAGTGGTGACGAAATAATTTACACATACTAAAAAAAATACAACACTGAAATACCATACTAACAAAAACCTACACAGTTCATACCCACTATGTACCGTTTCTATAATAACAAGAAAGTACCTTCCCGTAGTCGCATGCCGCTGTACTAACATACTTATAAGCTATGGTAGCATGCGACCACGAGAAGTATTTTCTTGTTTCATCTTTTCAGTAGTCGGGTAATCGTTTTTAAACTTATTTTTTATTTAATTATTTTGGGGCTTATTTCAGTAATATTTATATTTTTTTTAAAGTGCTAATTAAGCCCTTTCATTTGATACCCAACAAGGCACCATACCAAAATATTTATTTTTCAATTCATTACTTTATGTCCTCTAGAGGGCGCCATATTGAATTTAGTGTGACGTAACATAGCCTATATAACCAGCGGATGGTCAATACGCTTCTAACGATACCTCATTTGTCAAATTATTATAAGTAATTTTCAAGCTATAAGGGAACAGATAAACATACTTACATACATAAATACTGGTTAAAATCATATACCCTCCGTAGTCGTGTCAAAAAGGGTTGCCATGTTGACAAACCATCGATCGTCCCATTTGAAGTTCAGTAACATAACTCTATTAATAGAACTTTGCATTAGCCATGAGTAAGGTGAAAGTAATCCCCTGGCGTAGAAAGCAACTGTGACCGACGTTAATAAGGACTAGTTTTCTTTGAATATAGTTATTATTTATGATTACTGGTATTTTCACTTTGTTTCGTTGTGTATGAAGGTTTGAACCGTTCGAAGGTGGGATGTGGTGGCATGGTACGTATTGATATATGTTTTGGACAGGTTCAAGGGTATATCTACAAAAAAAAAAACAACTTAGAAGGTATCTAAATGGTGGTCGAGCTGGGTAGTCACAATCAGAAGAAAGGTTAAGGACATATTATAACATATTTTAGTGTTTTAGTGTTTTAGTTATTAGTTCATCAACAACTTTTCCTGGTATTAGCTAAAAGTACAATAATAATAGTCTAATAATCACTCACAGGGCAACTCAACATTCATAAAGAAGTTGAGCGAAAAAACAACTAATCTGGTTAAAAATACATTACTTAATCTAAATAGAATGTTCGTTATTAGCTCAAATGATGCCAAACTCATGAATGCTTATGAGGTTGCATGGAAGAGATCGCAGATAGCGATGAGGCCACCCATTGTAGATTTTTAGTATTCGATCTTATTTTGGTTTTGTATTTTTGTGGTGTACAATAAAGTATATACAGGGTTATTGGAAAAACACCAACAACCTCATAAGAGGTCATTGTACGAATGATTATGAACAACTTTTACTGTGGGACAAAACCTGAAATCGCGAAAAAAAATCAGCTGTTCCCTACATTTTGACGAGTTATACGAACATAAATGTAGGGAACAGCTGATTTTTTTTTCGCGATTTCAGGTTTGGTCCCATAGTAAAAGTTTTTCATAATGATGAGTGAATGTTCCAATAACCCTGTATAAATAAATGCAATTTAGTGCCACTTATTTATCCATACTATTCAATGTATCCAGCACGTCCTCGCTGGATTTGGCGTACACAAACGTCGGTCCCATCGGAAATGTGTCTGTATTTCAGCATCACCAGGTTCTTATAAGCTCATGTGTACAGTAAGCCTATTGCGGCTTATGTGTCAGGTATATTGACACTGAGCCTTTGACGTATTGTGACTACTTCTACATAGCTTAGATTGAGACCTTAACGAGCTTGTGATTTGAGGAATTTGAGCATTATACTGGGCGACGGGACATCGACGCACAACTTTGTTACCATGGATTCAATAGATGTTTCTGAACTGAATGAACCTACCTACGAAAAAGTTCAACGTTTATAAAACAAAACTAGCTCTCCCATACATTTTGACAGCGTATTAGGTCTTGCACTTTTCTATGAAAGAGCTGCTTTTTTTATAACCATCGAAAAATGTCTACGCTCTAGGTCATCAATAATAATCATGTGCTGTATTCATGGTTTCATTTCGCGCGTCGATGTCCTTGCAACCCTGTATTTGTATAAGAGATTTCTTAATTTTGCTGTCATAGTCACCATGCTTGAAAGTCGAAATGCTGAACAAGACATACAGACGCCTATTTCTTTGACTATCCGTGTCATCAAATCAATATTTGACTGACCCTACCTCGTTACATACATAGGTGTCCACAGTACAGATGCCAGCACATCAAGCTACCCGAAACTGTCAAATGTTCCCAATCAATTTTGAACCTTATGCCTTAGCGATAAAGTTGAACATCTATTAAAGAAATTTGACAGATTGTAATAGCTTGATGTGCTGGCGTCTGTACATAAGCGTCCTATTATTTTCATACAACAATCAAAAAGATTTGTGGACGTATTGGTAAGCGATTAATACGTTGATGTGCGATGTTACCATTAAATAAATGTTGGTTGGGACCTGCTGTTCTATACACCTGATATTGAATCCAATAATCCATACTAATATTATAAATTCGAAAGTAACTCTGTCTGTCTGTCTGTATGTTACCTTTTCACGCCTAAACCACTGAACGGATTTCGATAAAATTTGGCTGAGAGATAGGTTGCATCCCGGGGAAGGACATAGGATAGTTTTTATCCCGATAATCCCACGGGATCGATACTTATGCGGGTGAAACCGCGGGGCGCAGCTAGTATTGTATATAGCTCACACGCATAGGCTTCGCATAAGTTGCTACCAGCGCGCCTAGAGTAGATTGCGTGCGGAAACTATACGCATTACTATATTTAGACACTTTTTAAAACTACTCGTAACTATTGTGTGTTTGTCATTTTTCACGCCAACAACGTAGACACACCTGCTCAGACATACAAAATTCACCAAAAGACGTTCACTGCTCGAAAAATTTACATAGACCTCCCCAAGAATGCAACAATCGGTTCTGCTATAGCATCCAGAAGATTCCTGTGACCTTCACTAGATCATCGTCAACCTTGGGGGGGGCCTAGCCAAAACAATTGATACATTATTTTGTAGTATGAATATTTGATAGTGTCCATTTCGGATTGCGTGTTAGTTGGCTGTTCGATGGGTATTGTCTACATCGTAACTCTTTTATAACCCTAAGGTCGACTGTCACTTACACTTCATAAAACGACAAGGCCTATTTTTCTATGTAATAGTAAGAAAGTTTCAACCTTAGTGAAGTTTCAATTTACTGGGAATTTATGTCAAAAATTGGAAAGAGGTCGACTATACTTAGCGACTCAATCAATCTGCCTAGCCTTTTCTCAACTATATTGGAGTCGGCTACCAGTCCAACTGGATGCAGCTGAATACCAGTATTTTTCATGGAGCGACAGCCTATCTGACCTCGATACCCTTGGTAAGACTGGTTGCCAGATTTTTTTTTCACTATACTTACCGACTCATCATAAATATTTTTTAAATAATCTCGGCTACTAAAGTAGGTGAAGAATTCTCAGTCGCCTTCAACTTTATTCCTGTGAGACCTTACGATTGACATTATGGAACATAAATATCACACGCACTGAGTCACCAAGGCGTTCAAGTCTGTGCTCAAACATGCGGTGAACTATTTCTCGAATGCGAGATGCAATTTCTCTCTTTTCGAATCGCATGTCGTATGAAATTTAATTGCCGAAGGATTAGTGTTAAGTTCATTTTTAGTTGGCGACCCCCATGGGAAGAATGTGTGAGTTTATGTGTGTATGTAATCTGCATTCGCGATATATTTGCCAAAAATGTAAACAAATATGAGTTTATGGAAAAATAACTTTAAATCCTACACAATAAATTTTAGTTTACGCTACAACTTCAAACATTTTTATAACTTTTTCAATAGTGCTAGTCACTCTTAAATCAACTTAATTACCATTAAAATAAAGTTGATATTTTTTAACTTGAAATAGTATTAATTTGAAACAAGTTAAGTCCATTTTATTGTTTGTCGGTTCCGAGATTATTTTACTTATAATAACTTAATTTATGAATTATATTATGAAATTATCAATAACATTCTTGCACTAGCAGAACTCATTCAAATTAACATTGTGTAGCGTTTGGGTCACCAAGATACAGGCTGTACCTACCTAGTATAGAGCCCGCTGTTAAATCAGCCAAAGTTTTCTATTGGTTAGAATTGCATGCCATAATACCTGTATGTTTGTGAACTATGTGTAAGTTTAATAAATGAAACTTGAAGTGTGCCGACTGCCAGTAGGTAGCTAAATTGACAGATGGCGAAATCAAAAAGTTGTTTTCACGTTGTTTTGGCGTCGCGGGCGCATCACAGATTGATTTGTATTGTCATTGTCAAAATCTCAAATTGTCATTTGTCAATGTCAACTAATGTGTGTTGTCTTTGGTCCCTGGCCATCAAGCAATGGACAAAATTGTCAACATTTTTAAGCTTGAGTACGAGGCTTTTGAATACGTTGTATGTGTATATTTTATGTCTTTTTTTATTTTATTTGTAATGTGCGTTTTGTTTGTGCAGAATAAAAACAAATCTTTCTTTCTATTCTTCTAAAAAAACTTATTTCATTTACTTTGCCCAAATTACAGTTTGAATCCAGTGTAATAGAACAACGGATCTCATAGTTAAATCTATATAAACACATACATTTTCCTTAAGTTTTGTCTATTCCCTTGTCACATACTGCGTGTCCTATTGATCTATTGAACATAATACCTCTTACTCCTCCTATTTCGTGTCACATTGAGTCTCAAAAATGCATGGCTGCACCATCCGGTCACACTCGCACCACAAGCCGCAACCTTGGCTCCTACGCGACCGCCGAACGTCCCCGTATTAAATTAAACATTAAACTGCATAACAGGTTAATGCAGAAAATCCACGAAATGAAAGGTAATATGCTGGGTGACACTTAGGCTCAGCACAGACAGAACCGAGCGCAGCGGAGAGGATTTTATTAACGCACTTGAAAATAAACTTTAAAATTATTACAATAAAGTGCATAAATGTTTGAACCTGACAAAAAATGCTCGCGCGTCCTCGAAGACGCGTCCTCGCAAGCTCGAACATACGCGATCCGTAAAGAAAATGCCGGAGACCGCGCGGGGATTATTCCTCTCTGTCTGCGCTGACCCTTATGTAAATGATCTGGAGCCGTAAGAAACTTTTATCCATCATTGTTCGTTTCGTAAATGCTATGCCACGATGGTGTTATTCCAGTCGATCCATGCTGCAATATTGTCACCTAGAAATCTTAAATAAAGCGAGCTGTCAATAGTATCAATACTTAGCATCACATGGAATGACAGCTCACTTCAAGTTCACTTTACGTAAGTTTTCACGGTGATATCATCATCATTATCATCATCTGCCTAGCCTTTTGCCAACTATGACCGGATGCAGCTGAATACCAGTATTTTACATGGAGCGACTCACAACTCCACAACCCAATTACTGGGTAATACGATACCCCTTGGTAAGACTGTTTTTGTTAACTGTTCACGGTGACATTTTTACTTAATAGACCCGCAGGTCTAGATGTTTGTTTTTGTAAAAGTGTGCGAGCAACATATAAAAATACAGTTACCAGCAGTACAGAAACTCGTAGTATTTTCGTAGCGCCGTCGTCGTAGCGTTTACGTAGCATAGTCATAGCGTTTTCGTAGCGCTGTCGTAGCGTTTACGTAGCACACTCGTAGCGTTTTCATAGCTCTGTCGTAGTGGCTACGTAGCATACTCGTAGCTCTCTCGTAGCGTTTACGTAGCACAGTCGTACCGTGTTCGTAGCATAATCGTAGCGGTTTCGTAGTGTAGTCGTACTGTAGACATAAGTACGTTTAAATCGCTGTATCTATTTAGAAAAGAAAAAGTATCCAAGTGGGTCTTCTGTGCACGCCTACTCTATGATCAAACCTCAAACCGGTGACGTAATTCGATACAACAAGAATTAGTTGTTTTCGCAAAATGTTGCTATAAATATAAATATAGTGGAATCTACTTGTGTGAATCGCACGACTTGTTTTCTCGTTAACGCCAAATAAAATGTTGTTTTAAGACTGCGTTGGTATTTTGTAATGATATCGCATTTAGTATCATTTGTGAGACGATTATTGGGTTTGTACAATGACGCGACTCAGTACTCGCAAAAAGTTTTTAGTTAATTTCAGAGTGTATAATTTTGACGCAATGCTGAATAGAATAGTCACTTTATTTTTCATGTTTTATGGAATTGAAAGAGTTGATATTCTTATTCTTCGTGTCACTGGCAGGTCAGTCTTTCAAATCTTGAAAACGCCTCTTCACGGAACAGAGGGCTGGATTGGAGGTGCATGGCTCCACATCCACACCTTGCTGCCGTTCCATGGATTGGAGGTGCATGGCTCCACATCCACACCTTGCTGCCGTTCCATGGGTTGGAGGTGCATGGCTCCACATCCACACCTTGCTGCCGTTCCATGGATTGGAGGTGCATGGCTCCACATCCACACCTTGCTGCCGTTCCATCAAGGTTTACCAGGTTGGAGTTACAACTTCCCACTTGGTTCCGGAGACGGTTCAATAGACAATAAAATCTGTTGATACTTAGATATGACAGTCAAAGCAAAACCTCTTTTTACCTTTAGTACGTTGGCGATCAATGGGCCAAACTTACAACCTAGTGGGTCCCGCTTAATGGGAAACGACATCGTGGCAGGCCCAGATGGAGATGGCGGGATGAGCTGGACTCCTTTAATAAAAATTGGTCCTTGGCAGCTCTGGACAGAGTGAGGTGGTATAGAATAGGGAGACCTTTGCCCAGTAGTGGGGTATTAACCCTTCGTATCGGCGGAACGTAGATCCACGCGAGACACAATGGCTTTTTAATTGTGTCTGTAATTACGACATTCAACCGGTTAATGGCTAATAATAATAATAACGTTGACGATGCTTCTTCATTGCATAATGAACTCAAAACACATGACAGACTGTTCGATTTAAGTGTTATTCTTTGTACCTAATGCAAACATGAGTTGGATAAGGAAAGAAACTTTTGTTATTTAATGAGTTATCGATATGAATAACGACGTAAACACACAATTAAGCGAAATAAAAATCAATGTTTGTATGTTTGTCCTCTATGCGTTCCGAAACCATTGGTCAGATTGTGATGTAACTTTGGTAGAGTGTTCTGGGGACGCCCGGGAGGGTTCCTATATTATTAAAACATGGGAAAAAATAACAAAAAAAAAATAATCTGAGGCGGTACGACGTTCGCCGGGTCAGCTAGTAAGTAATTTATGAAATCACAAACTTATAAGTGTGCAATGGAACTCGTGGAATTCATTATTTAAATAACAATTTTATTAAAAACTAGTTTTTGCCCGCGGCTTCGCCCGCATAGATGTCGGAAAATATTATAGTCACGTTACTAACAAAAAAAAAATGCTTCTATGCCATTGACGAATTACTTGCTGACAAAATGTCTTGTGACTAATCCCGTTAGCAACAGCCGAGATGTATCTAAGTTGGCATTAAGTTAATACACTCGTATCGCTTGAGCAACACTGTGTTAAGTGAGTACACAGATCATTAACCGCGCCGTTAGCGTCAGTTACTTGATTTATATTTTATTAACTACTGTTTTATTATATTTATAGTTTATTTTGACTTATGTGGAAAGGTGTATTCAAGTATATTCGTGCCTAAGAACAACAAAAAAAAACAATCGAAGGCCACTCTAAATTGCGCTGAATGATTTGTTTCTTAAAGTTTAGATAAAGCATAAGTTGATATGGTTGAAAACTTTCGATACCTACTTGACGAGTATTAAAAGGCCCAATAAGTTACAGTCGGGCCATCAGAAGAATACATTGCTGACACCTGTCAGTGCGACAACTCTTGAAGTTAATAAAGATCATATTCGCAAAACACGTATTAGTTTGTATGAAACTGACAGGTGTCAAGAACTCATTTGACTAAAGAGCCTTCGCTCGTTGACCGGACTATAGTAAAAAAAAAATCTACAATTACGACTTCATCGTCATCATCATTTCAGCCGAAAGACGTCCACTGCTGGACATAGACCTCCCCCAAGCGCTTCCACTTCGACCGGTCCTCTGACTCTACTACGACTTATTATTTACTAATTCGTTTGTGTCATAGAATCTTTAGGCATGACGTATACAAAAGCTGAGCAAGTGTAAAAGAATACGGAAATGCCTGAAGTCATATTTATGCACTTTTTCATTGACAAATGCAACATTGACGTAACATGATCCATCACAACAGGAAGCGATAGAACTTATTAAGCGCATTTTTCTGTTACTTTGTGGGTAATTACGTAACACACTAACAGTAGGAATGGCTTTCATTTTGACAGTTCTACAACATACATTGCGTTATTTACGTTGTTGAGCAGACTAATTTTTCGAACATATGAAGCAATGGATTACCAATATCCTTAAAACTCAAAGCCAAAGTATTTATTACTGCGATTTTGGTGATATAACAGGTATTACAGATATTTTATAGAAACTCAAAGATCTACCTTTTAGCTTACACTATCAAAATCAAAATGATTCAGAGGCTGATTGATAGTATGTCACGCAACTATGATGCAGGTATGCAGCAGAATTGAATGCGTAAATCGATGTGTGTCGGCTTCATGACCATTGAATTCACTGTAGTTAATGTATGTATACAAAAACTCACGCCTTCTTTGCAAGGGGTAGGCAGGAATAGAACAGTGAATATGTTGCTTATATTATAGTTCATGATAATAATAATAGTCTTCAAGACATCGAATTTTGGATGCATGAAGAAGCCTCCTCGTGTAGCGCAGTTTGTTGCGCCAGTTACTCAACTTAACCGAGCGCTCGGCGCATCCTGGACAGTCACACCCATCACCTTATTTGACTAGCTAATTCTTCCCTTGTGGTGGTAGAGCTAACGCCCGCCTGGTTTGCGACCTCCCACCGGGTCCGGCGTCAAGCAGCCTGCTGTGTTTCGTCGAAACGTGGGAGTTCCAGTGCCTTAGGCATCTTCTGGGCATGCTCGTTCCATCATAGACCTCATCCATCGCTTTCCATCAGGCGTGATTGAGGTCAAGAGCGGGCCGAATCAGTAATAAAAAATAAAAAAATTCGGCCATGGCGACCTATCCCAGCGGAGACTAGCCTTGTGCGGGGGATATTATAGTGCACATATGTGTACGCAGACACGGGTGCACTCTCTCTTCCTTCACTCTCGTAGTCCGATAGGACGGCAATCCAACACAACCGGAGAGAGATCAGGCGCAGGAGTAACGTCTTAACGTGCTTTCCGAGGCACGGAGGCATCACACCGCCAACTTCCAAATCTCTGGGCTGTTACTAAGAAATTCCCAATGGCAACCCAATAATGTTTTGCCTGACCCGGGAATCGAACCCAAGACCCTACGCTCAGCAGTCGCGCTTGCGACCACGAGACCAACCACTTACATATAAAGCAATGGTCATTATTTCTTCCTTTAAGAGTCCTACATCAACTGCATTGTTATCAGTAGTCTAAGGATATGGAAATAGTAGCCATTTCTAATGAAAAAACCCACCAGCACACACTGCACGATAAACGCTCTTTCTAAAGTGTACCTACTCCTTCACTTATAAGAAACCAGAGCATGCACAATAAAGTTTTAAAGGTCAATTTTGGTAAAAGGAAAAAAGAAAAGAAAAAAAAAAGGGGTGTGCTTATGACCACACGACTGAAGTGAAACTTCAGTATTGCGTATTTGGATATGAGAGGAAGAGAGAAAGAAAATGTGCGCGCGCACTGCTGTCTCTTGCTTATATCCCCCACTCAACTCCCGTTCACCTCGCCCGATCACACTTTTCGTAACGCTTACGTCACGCGTTCGCCAGCTTACTCCCCAAGTCAAGCGTGCGTAAAGAAGTTTCACTTCAATTAGATCTAGAATCTCTCTGTAGTTACAGAGAGAGAGGACCGAGCTTTCAGGTACAAAATGCTTGTGTTAGTATTATTAAAGTCATCTTCCAAGATTGTCATACAATCACCTTTACAGCAATAATTAAGTTTGAACTTAAACTTAGCGAATAATCACAAAGTTTTGAGTGTACTCTTGTTTACAATTTAACTTACAAAACTATACACAAATTACACACCTCTTGATAGTTGACTTAGGATATGCTACTATTAAACTTGACTATAAGTGATCTGTTCATTCGAGGGTTCATTGAACCTTTGGCATTTAAGCCTGAAGGTCACACGACCATTAGTTTTCGATATCGAACGTGAACCATAGAATACTCAACAGGTTTGGTAGGACTGAGGTAGAAGTTATGTTTTAGATCTAAAACATGGCTGAAAAACTATAGCAGTGTTCATAATCTCAGATAATATACATTCCATCGCCATTTAATCAGTTATCTACTTTAGTGAAATGTATTCTAAGTTGATTTCTGAGTGACCATTTGTAACAGAAATGTCCTATTAAGTTTTTGGTTGCAATGGAATTTGAACTTTGGTATGACATTCACTTGAAAATTATCTCAAATTCTTAATTCAAATATGAATCCCTTCACCGTTTTGTATCACCACGTATCGCAACATATTCTTAATAATAATGTGTGCAGTCAAGGAATAAACATGTTAATTTTCTACACCTTAAGGTAAATTTTTACTTGCACCTTATTATTTAACCAACCGCGTCATTGCCAACCAATCAACATTTTGGAAATGACAGTTCGAAAAATAGACATGCACCCGCTATGTGGAAAAAAAATTGTTTTGCTTATCATTATCGTATCCTTGACCGTAGAACCACATAATTGTCAGATTTAATTCTAACATCTAACAAGAATAACTTACACAAAAAACAAACTTCCCTCCGCATGATTCAGTTGATCTTGATTTAATTACCATACCTGCGCACACGCATCGTCTCGTTCAATGGCTCCCCTGAGCCGTGACTCCCTTGCATCATTTGTATGGCAGGTGGGCGGGCCCTGATCTCCGATATGCACTGCAATGCAGGCTTCCCTTCTTTATTGCACATGCCTATGTTATTATTTTTCAAGGCTACTTGAGTAGAACTGTAATTATCTATAAGTACACCCAGTTTCTGAATTGAGAATTTGAAGTTGATAACTTGTTAAACTCCAATGACCGTGCGTCAACAAACTTCCATAGTGATCCATACATCACTGACGACTGGCGGTTTAGAGTACATTTTTACGGCAAGAAAAACATGGTGAAAGCCAGCACAATTCAAAAATTTGCAAAAAACGTAAGGCATTTTAAACTTCGCGGGCTACATTGAAGGACCATAAGAAATGCTACAGGAGAGTTTGCTAAGATCTCAATTTTAAATTCTCAATTCAAAAACCGTGTGATAGTGTGTTTGCCGATGATGTTACCGTCGATATATTCTCTATGAACTTCGATACTGCTATTAGTTATCGGTCGACATGGTAGTTTATTTGGTGGACACAATCAGCTTACCGTATCGAAATTCTATTCAGAAGATAATGAAACACTAATGTCCAATTTATATTGTCGTATAAGTTAGAGAAATTGTACTGAATGTTTCGTTCCATTGTTTAAGTAGGAGAAACTTTCAGTTTTTCAATACTATGTATTAGAACTTTTAACAGGTATAATTAAGTATTTCCCTAGGTCCACTTTGACATAGTCTAGTGGACTAGTGGTTAAGATCATACGATTGTCCGGAAGACATGTATCTTCACTGTATTGCTTGTAGATTCAAGAACGACACAAAAAATCAAAATTCATTCATTCAAATTAGGCTCAGCTCGGCTTAGGAATCAGCAATTTCGAACGTCAAAATTACATAACGCAGTCCCCCAAAACGCTCCCCCTTCGCCAATTCCTAGTGCTTTCGCTGGGAAGTAGTGGCGCAACAAACTCCCCTAGCAAATCCCATTCAGCATACAAGCTAATGGATTTTTAATAGGTGACTACAAAACAAAAGAACGGTGCTTTCAAATTAGCTTTTGTTTTATTTTACTTTGACGCCATAGGGACAAATAGTGCGAAAGATTTAGACGGAATTTGCTTTGTAGGTACTCTCTTTTTGTGACTTGGAAAAGTCGAGTGTGAAACCAAAGAACGGTGCTTTAAAATTAGCTCTTGTTTTATTTTAGTTTGTAACCTCCCAATAAGGACAAATAGTGATCGATTGGGACGTTATTCGCCAAATAAATAGGTATGAGTCAGTCGCTAGTAATTTTCCTTCACAGCATCCTATTATCTTTTTGCAGTCATCAAATTGGATTTTGAGAAACTGGTTTTTGTTGAAGACTCGTAAGTATCCTTTAAGATTTTGTAATCATTTGATTTCTTGAGAGAAAATGTATAAGGTATTTTTGTTGTTGTATTTTGATGATTACTTAATTCTTTAGAGAAAAATGAAAGCGGTAAATTATAACTTAATATGGGTTTTAGAATTCTGAATTCGATAACTGTGCAAAGTTCCTATAGTAAAATAGTGTAAAGAATTTCGCGAATGAATAATTCGCACAAAAAGCGATGTTAATTACTCAATCAACTAAAAGCAATAAAGAGATGTTATGTTTAAAACAATAAAATAAACTGCGTGAATTAATTAGTTAAACGCAAGAGTGGAACTCAAATAATTATAGTAAAAAATAAATTATTGTTATAATGAAGCGAATCGGAACGCCTACCAGTTTATTGGACAGAGAACTGAGTTCCGTTTTCCAATTCTAATTCTGAACATGACGCCATTTTATTATTCTGATTTCAATTAATTCCATATATAAAAAATGAAATGCTCTTTCTTGGCATCGCTCGAGAACGGCTGGACCGATTTGGTACTTTTTCTTTTTAAAATGTTCTTTAATAGTCCGAATAAGGTTTTTAAGGAAAATAAAATTGACAAGTTGCCCAGAAAATTAGAACATTCTGGAAAATCAGTTAATGGTGCTTTACTTGTATTATGGGATTTTTATATGCATTATTGAAATTCAGACAGGCGCTTTACTTTGTGTAAATTATTCCATCACCACTGCTCTCAAAACGGTGAAGGAAAACATCGTGAGGAAACCGGCATGTCCTAGAACCAAAAATTCGAAGACATGTGACATCTGCCAACCCGCACTGGGCCCGCGTGGTGGATTATGGCCCACTCCCTCTCACTGAGAGGAGGCCTGTGTCCCAGCATTGGGAACGTTATAGGCTGATTATGTATGTATTGAAATTCGAACAGGACAATGTCAGTCGGGTAGTTATGAAATATTAAGTTATGATCTTACATGTTTTCCTTCTTTGAATATGGCTATATTATAATTATATAACCAAGTCTCTTTTCCACAGAGTAAGAAGAGAAGAAGACTAGATATTGATCACCTAATTCTTTGCAATAGGTTTGCAACCTGAACATGAAATGAACTAATTAAACCTCTGGATTCTGATTTTGAAAGTCTCGATAGGACATTGAGTCTTATTAGTAGAAAATCTTTAGCCATGTTAGGAACTAAAAGGCATAATTTCTTCTTTAGACCGTGTCCTTGTTTTCCATTGGAATCGCTACATATTTCCTTTATTATCGGGAATCGCTACTACGGCTACATTTGAACTAAAAATATGCTATTGAGGGCACCTCACCTGCCAAGAGCCAAGAGTAGTGGATTTAGTGATTATGGTAATGTGCTGGTCCGTTACCGTATTGTACGGGCAGTTTGTTCTAATGGGTGCTGAGTTGCTGAGCAAAATAGGGTATTAGATACGCTCTTTAGATGTCCAGTAGTGTTTAAGAGTAATAGCGAAATAGTGTAACGGTTGGTGTTCATGACAAAGTCAAAGAAGGAATATGATTCAGCAGACTATGTTATATCAATGTTTTTTTTCGCCATCATTTAGAAGTTCTTAACTGATTTGGACTAAAGTGGGAGAAGAAGAAACTTCATAGTTAAAGCGTAATTTCCCAACGGTGGACTAAACTCAAAAGATTAATTGAAAAATTCAAGCTTTAAAAATAATGAAAATGAAGGTGAAAGGTTTACTAAAACAAAACACAGCTTTTCCTCCATTTGTTTTAAAATATATTGTAGCTATGCAGCCTGTCCATGATACAAGTTTGAATGAAAAAATATTTCAGGCTACTACATGAAAGGGCATCGTTTTTATTTTAGCAGCACGTGTAATATAAATTGAAGCTGTGGTTTTATTCAGAATTCAGTCGAGGAAATAGTCATTCAGTCTAGTTCTAGGTAAAATGGTGAACTGAATATAAAAACTGAAACATTTCTGAATCAAGGATTGATGGATATGTCACGTCATGGTTATTGTTATGCCGATGTTCTCAATAAATATGTATAGATTTTACCTTAACATTACAAGTAGATATCACCCAAAGTTACTTATATGAATAATTTACGTCATTTTTTTCCTCATTTTGAGGTGATGTGTAAACAAGCTGGCAGATTAACAGACGAGCTAGTTTTGAGCTATTGCAATGAATAAAAACATGGTAGACAGGTATGTATTGCCACAATAATTTTTATTTTAATATAGTTGCTACTATTGTGTTACAAAATATGCGTAGTAAAATCATGAGTTTATAAAATGCTAGCTTCTGTTCGCGACATCGTCCGCGTGTAATTTTTTGTTTTATCATAAAATGTATGTATCCTATGACACTCGGCAATACGGTAGCTTCCCATTAGTCGAAGAATTTTCGGATTTGGATCAGTATTTTCGAAAATTACCCCCTACATAGTACATACAAACTCACAAATGTTACATCTCTTATTAGTCATCATGTGCAAGTTAAGTAGCCTTTTCCCAACTATGTTGGGGTCGGCTTCCAGTCTAACTGGATGCAGCTGAATACCAGTATTTTACATGACGCGAATGCCTATCTGACCTCCACAACCCAGTTACTAGGTGATACTATACCCCTTGGTAACCTAACCCGTAACGACTGCCAAATATCCACGATTGACAGCCGGTACCAACGGCTTAACGTGCTTTCCGAGGCAGGTCTTGAAATGAAAAGATGGTCACCCATCCACGGACCAACCACGGCAAGCGTAGCTTAACCTGATCGATCGACCCGCACGACTGTTATTACTTAGCCACCAGCCATAATATTAGTATAGTAAAGAAATACAGAAAATCTTCAATAACGTTAAAATAAGGTGGATTATATATTGTAGGATCCGGTGGTCTTCCGCGAAACCTTTCCTAACGTAAGATCATAATAAAAAAGTAGGTTATGAGGTTAACTATATAAGGGATCATTGATAAAATAAGGTGTTGGGGTTATCATGTTCCCTGATTATGATGTCATATCCCTTATAGACAAAATCGAATCCGATGTGGACTCAACAAGACTTATGTTGGACTAACCAACGAATGGTGTATTATTTTTGAAGGCATAACATTATTAGGAATGTGATATGCTATTATAACGTTTTGATTTCTGTTTGTTGATATCCGATTCCCATAATTAATTTACTAAACGGTACGTGTTTAATGATCATATTAAAAAATTGGTAATCTTGGTTCATTTTAAACCTAAATTCGTGATTGTTGGCATGCCAACAATTGTGAAATTGACCTTAAACTATCAAGATATAAGAGTCAGAATTTCAGAAAAGTTGCAGGTGATGATGGCATCTTCAAAGCGGTGAATATGTTTGGAGTATTTGGCTAATTTTTTTTTCTTAGTATTAAAGGTTTAACTTGAGACTTTTAGTTGTAAAGCATACTAATTCATAATTATTTAAATCTAGGTAGATTGAAATAATTATTAATTTAATAAAATATAAAGCAAGATTATCGTAAATTAATCCTTTTGTTATTACAGGGACTACTTATTCTAAAGAAAATAAGAATTATTATATATTTTATTTTTTTCAGCTTTCGAACTTAGGTCGTTGGTTACCTTACATGTTATGACAATAACTCATAGTTACTATATAAAGCCTAAACTAGGCTTTCAAAACTTATCTGGTACTGTCAGGGAAATTAATTAATGAGCAAATTGCCACTCTACGTCAATTTGTCGTGTTGTAGCCATTTGTGATTTAAATATACGAACAATTTACGTTGGTAGTCAATTTGGTAAAAAAATAATTCACCCGATACCTATTGAATCTCAGTAAAGATTATGATAGACAGTGAAGTTTCATCTAACGTAATATTTTCGACAAAGCCGTATAAATTACCCATAAACCGAAGATACCAATGTTAGAATGCTATAACATGTAGGTAACATAATTAGCATATCCTACTTTTGGGCTTGTAGTTCTATTATACACATTTGTAAATCAAACGATGGAGACTATACTTGGTCGATCACAAAGGATTATTTACAATTGTATGATAAAAACTTAATGTTAAATCGACAAATTAATATGCTACAGGAACTGTAGTAGTAGGTATCAAAGATTCTTCATTTTAGTTATGAATTGGGCTATTTATAGTGTCACATTTTAACAGAAACACTTTCATGTGCTTCATGCAGACTAACATACAATTTAAAAAAAAAAATGCCGTGGCTATGGTCCATTGTAAAATTGACACTCCTAACCAAATGCTACACTTCTATTAACCTGACATTGCATTTAAATGACAACCAATAAGAAGAAAGAAAAACTAAACAAGAAAGAAAAAAAAAGAAAGAAAGTTATCCCTCTATTTCTAAAATACTTTATTAAGTAGTTAACACCCAGTCTCTTGAAAGTCTCATCAACACAAAATAGTTACTAACACGCTGTCAAACTCTTGTGAACTACTTGTACTGCCAGATTGAAGTAACAACAGCTAATCATATCGCTCGACAATCATGACATGACAGTAGATTTTTTAATAAATAGGTAAATATAAAATTTGAACACTCAAACTTGAGGCGAGGTAAATCATTATAATTTTCATAGAAGACTCAGACTTTCAATATTCTATTCCTTCAAAGCGAAAAGGTTATTCCCACCACAAATAGTAAAATAGTTCTAGCTAACACGTAATTGGTTCCTGGCTAGTTAATTCCTTCCTATGTTCATGTAATCTATTCTTAATGGTCTCTTACCAGTTGCAAGACCATTACGTTCGTATAATACACGGAATTTTAAGTCGCATTCCCTTATATGTCTGACTGTATGGTTCATGGCCATCTACTAAACTTGTAGATCAGTTTGTAGATAAAAAAAGTTGTCAAAAAATAATGGAGTAGGTAGGCTATGTTTATTTTGGATGTTGCTATACAAGTTTTTAAACGCAATTTGTTTATAGGTGATATATTTATTAGCATAATGTCGTCAAATATTGTTGTTACAAAAATAAACTCAACTCTACATTTATCAGTCAATTTATTGATAAATTAATAAAGCGAGCAAGAAGCAGCGAGCTATATTGGCAGTCAATAATTAATAATTAATATACCCAGCCTAGCATTGCACCTATTTGATAAACGGCCGTGGTTACTGGCATAAAGATTATCATCAACGACAACACGGTATTGCCAGCTAAGCTGATAAAACCGAGCAAGTTAATGAAACAACAAAAAACATATGTTGGACCACACTTAATATTAATTATGTAAAAGTTAAACAGAGCATTACTCATCTGTTACTCAAACTGTAAACAAAACAATAAATCAAAAACATGAATTTATTTTATTGATCGATTAATTCGCGACGCAAACGTTAGTGTAACTTATCATTTGTTTGTAACCCTTTGAAATCAGTAAGGGGACTGTATCCGAGGGGAAATGTCCGGCCTTCAATGGCTTCGGTTCACCCAATAAACCTTGCGACGAGATAGGGTTAGCACCAAAAATGTTCAACCCAAGTTGACAAAAATGTCAACAATAAAATGCAGCTCGATGAATATTCATAATTATGTGTACACTACTCTATCTCTCAAGATGAACTCACCATTTCAGAGAAAGCGCTCTTAGGCCTTCTAGCCGGCGTCCCATTCATCCTGCTACCGGACACGACTTTAACAAAACAAAACAAACCGACCAATCCGATCGCACACAACTTTTTCACGGACACTTGTAGAGTTCACCACTGTCAAACTTTAGCATTGAACCTTCGCTAACTTTTCTCAAGAAACTTGTTGTAATAATAACTGAGTTGTAAGTTATAAACTTTAGAATGCACTTAATTTAATCGATGACTTCATGCAATTATTTGCTGATAAGTTATCGAGAAGTTGTGACTTAAAACCAGTCGTGCAGTACGAGCCGTCGGCCCCGAGGTTCGAGTGAGACTGAGGCACTCAGCACGCAGTCGCTTGCCGGCGACTCGCTCGCCAACCGACCTGCATTTTTTACGCTCCCGCCGGACAATGGGTTAACTATTTTGGAGGTTAAGTTTCAAATGCACGCGGTAAACAAGGGTTGGATATTTAACACTCCATTAAAACACAAAACTGCGTTATAGTTGTACAATCAAGATATTCATTCGAGTGTTTACTTTCTACAGCTAAAGCGAGCACACATGATTCACTTAAGGCATGTTTACACTCTATATTTAGTTGGTCGCCGGTTAATCTTGGGTTGCGCCTGCGACGGTGACGTCATCTGCCACATTTTTATCGGCAGATAAAGGACAGCAATTATTGCGATCTCGGGTGGCGTGACTTCTGATCTTAGTATCGTACCGGTCACTAGCATGATTCGAGGAATTGTTATCATTTACATTGTTTGCGAATTCTTTAATTAAAAACACATTTTAGATAATAATGAATGAGCCTCTTATCTCATATCTGGAGACGTGAATCAGTGAAATAGCAACAGTTTTATTCAGATACCTAATAAAAATTCGTGTGAAACAAAATCTGCCTTTTTAACCGACTTCAAAAAGGAGGAGGTTGTGTGTTTGTTACGCGATATCTCTGGCAATTGTAAATCGATTTCAATTTTTTTTTTTATGGATAGGATGCCTCAGGGGTCGTCCCGTATAAGTTTTATTAACTTTGCTTGGGCAGTTTTTGAGTTAGCTTCAATAATTAATACGTATTTTTGCTACTTAGTTTATATTGATGATATTATAATTTACTTAGCAAGTAGTGATATACGAATTTGTGTGGGGTAAGTACAACTTAAAAGTGAAAAGTAAAAACGTTTTTAAAAAAAAAAAAAAAAAAAAACAACCGGCTTCCAAAAGAGACACTACAAAGTGAAAAATAACTTTATCTTCAGAATTTGATGACAAACAACGAAAATGCGAACCCAACGACACCGACTTCCAAAATTAGTTATTTTTCAATTTTTTGTCTTTTTTTGAAATCTGTTGATTTTTTAATCTTACGCCTTCTTCTCATGACTACAGAATGCAACCTGCCTCGTAGGGTGTTCTGTAGTTTGCCTAGTTATTTAGTAGATGAAGCTAAAGGAGTATGAAAGAATTGTTCCTTTCGTACTCCTTTTGCATCTACTAAAATAATATTTTAAATCATTTAAAATCATAGATATCATAATAAAGAAAAAATAGACTACCTACCTATAATTTGCATTTGTTAAATAAGCATAAGCAGGTGTCCATTTTCTTTTTTAACCTTGAACAAAAATACATATTAAATTTTATTATAACAGGTTTTGGAAGCACTAGGTTCTGTGACTACATTTTGGTTCTGTTAAAAAAAAAAAACATAGCTACAAAACAGGTAATTTAGAATAAAAATAATAGAGTGTAGTCAAGTATAACTTTCAACAAATTAAGTATTGTATTTAGGTTTAAATCTAGTTGAGTTGTCGTCTTGTTCCCGCTTGATGGCAATAGGCTCACCCCCTATAACATAACTGGTGATATGTAGGTGTACTGTAGGAAAGTACACCTCTGCCTAGCCTTTCAGGGATTACAAGCGTGATTTTCTGTGTAACTAGCAGCGCCCCGCGGTTTCACTCGTGTAAGTTTCGATACCGTGGGAATGTCGGGATAAAAAAGTACCTTATCTGTTAATCCTGGTTATAATTTATCTGGTGTGCTAAATTTCATGCAAATTCGTTCAGTAGTTTTTGCATGAAGAAGTAACAAACATACAAACACGCTCACAAACTTTCGCCTTTATAATATTAGTGTGATATGCAACTATAAAGGAAGAAAGGGGGAGACCTTTGCCCTGTAGCAGAACTCAAAAAACTAATATTAATACTAAAAAAGTATAGTAGTAGAGATTTTACTTTGCCGGATTCTAATTTATCTAGGGTGGGGAACTTTGAGGAGCCAGACCAAGAGAGATACAGAAACCTGCAGTAGCGACCCTGCGGACCTTATCTCCCTGGAGAAGTCTTGTTCCTCATCTCAATCTTGCCTTTATTGACCGGCGTGAGTGTATTTGTTCATATTCATATATCCTAATAAAAGCACTATAAATAAATCACCTTCCGACTGATTGTAGACAAAACAAGTTGTGTAGTTAATAGTTACTCGTGATTGTATTGTCAATTATGTCTAGACGTTGCATATATTATAAAGGATATTATATGATATGTTGTTTACATGTATTTATACCTTTTATGTTGTGTGGAGGACGTGCCTTACATTGCTTTATGGTAGCGCCACCTCATTATAATTTTCCAGGGTAAATCCTACTCTTACTAATATTATAATCGCGAATGTTTTTGAGGATGTTTGTTACTCTTTCACGCAAAAACTACTGAACGGATTTTGATGAAACTTTACAGTAATATAGCTTATACATCAGAATCATAGGATACTTTTCATTCCGATATTCCCACGGGATTGACACTTATGCGGGTGAAACCGCGGGGAGCTGCTAGTCACTACATATTATTCAACAAAGTCCTTTCGCCGCGTCTGTCTGTCTAAACGCGATAAATTAAAAAAACTTCTGAATAGATTTTTCTACAGTTTACATTGACGGAGTGATTCATGAGGAAGGTTTTAGGCTATTTAACATCACACTACCTGACAACTAAAAAATTCATTGTCTGTAAAGTCGGTTTACGGACGATAATTTTACGTGATAATGTCATAAGAAAACATGCCTCTCTATCGCTTGTTCCGCGCTCTCGCTTGCACGCTCGGCTCAGGCGGAACGTGACAATGAGTCATGCTTTTTCGTGCGTGCAGCCGGTGTTCATCGAATTACCATGTCAAAAAACACGCTACTGACTATATACACTGGATAAATTTCTTATACTAATACTAATTGACTAACAAACTATTAAAATATAATATCTGATCTCCTAATCTAACTAATACTATTAAGAAACTAATATATGGTGTTGAAAAATTCAAAACCTTATCGGTAAATTGTATTTTCGAGCCGTTTGGGGTTGAAACCCTCGGGTTGTGGGGGTCCGAGTGCTTATGGTTTGTTCAACGAGATCTCCAAATGGGTGGTTGACACTTCCCGTGTCCCAAGGGCTGGCTTTTACCTTGGCCAGAGGCTAAGTATTTGCCATACAGGTACATTACGCGATAACGATGCGGAGGAGGTTTGTTAACAGTTTTAGTTAGGTTAGGTTATAATATTTTGTTAGTTAATTTAGTATAAGAAGTTTATCCAGTTTATACAGGGTCCCATTAAAATTGATGGACAAATTTTAAAACAAGCGCTCAGTACGTCTAACCATAGATATCCAAACAAAAAAAAAAAAACACTGATTAAAGTGATTTTATTTTGACCTAAAATAATAAATTGCCGGCACATTAGTGTATTTTCGTTAGTTGATTATTTTTCTTGTGAGTATCTAATGCGTTTTTCTTATTTAATTTTTTACCATTTTGGTGGTCTGAATGATTTCTAAAAGTTTGTCCATCTATTTTAATGGGACCTTATATATTTTATTTTACAGAAATAAATATAAAAAATAATAACTTATAAGGTAGGTGAAGCCATAATTTGGCACTAAATGCAGTCTCACAGACTTTTCCCCTGACGTGAGAAGTAGAGTTACCGATTGTTATTCCCAGAACGCTAAGTGCCTGGAATCTGACGCGCTAGGAATGCATAAGTGCTTAGACAAAACAGCTGATTTATACACGGACGGAATAATAGCCTTCGTGATATGTATCGAATATATTATGGGGTTTTATTGATGCTCAGCGATTGAATATTTAGTATGAGATATTGACATTTAGTATGAGACATTGACACGTCACGTCAGAATGGATTTAGTTTGAATGTGAATGGAATAAGGAGTTGAGGCAATGCATGCTTCCTGCATGCTATTCCATTACATCATCTGTTGTCAGTAAAAATACTGGATATTTTGAAAAAGGCCCTGCCATAGTATATTATTTTGAACATTATCTGTGAGTTCGAATCTGACTTGTCTACTTTTCCCATAAAGTCTTACTAAGAGAAGTTCAGTGGTTGAATTTGAGCCAGCAAACTACATATGGTCCGGCGTTTCTAAATTTGCCAAAGATATAAACAACAATGGCCGCTCGAAATTGAATAAAATCGATATACAAGAACATTTATTTTAAGTAATGTTCTTGTATATCCATTTTATACAATTTCGAGCGGCCATTATTGTTTACATCTTTGGCAAATTTAGAAACGCCGGACTATAAATGGTTTGTTTTTTGAAAATAAGACAACGGGTATGTTTATAAAATGCACATAGTGTAGGGCGTTCATTACTCTGCCTGCCAATAACATATTCCCTGAAAATAAAGCAGTAGCCAACAATTCGACATCTGATTGACAAACATACGATATCAATCGAAAACCTTAAAACTTGGATGTCTGCCCACACCGAATCCGAGCCACCTTGAGCATAAGTAACAAAATGTCGCCAGTTCGCAGGTACGGCGTCCGCAAACCAGTTGACGATATTCTAATAAGCCAGGCGAGGTAAAAGTACCGGTACACGGCACAAGGGTGACGGGCCCAGGAATGTGTAGGTCTTGTGGAGCTGTAGACCAGCTTTATGTTAGAGCAAGGCTGCGTATGCGCAAGGCAAAATTAAGCTTTGGAGTTACTGAAAAGCGTATAAACGCTTTTTACACTTAACTCAATAATGAGTTAAATGGATTTATAATTACCAATGAAAAGGCATCAGTTGAGTTAAGTGGATTTGTAGAGGTATATTATAAACGTTGCTTAAAGTTAAGAAATGCAACGTCTGTTAAACCATTTTTTTTTTTGCTGACGATATCGAGATGATAAGAACTACATCAAACTTTAGACTGAAATAACATGACTATCATCGTCTGCCTAGCCTTTTCCCAACTATGTTGGAGTTGGCTTCCAGTCTAACTAGCTGCCGCTGAATACCAGTATTTTACTTGGCTGCCTATCTGACCTCCACAAGCCAGTAACCGGGTAACACGATACTCCTTGGTGACAGCAGGGATCAACGCCTTAACATGTTTTCCGAGGCACGGAGGGTCTCGTTATGTATTGGATGGTCACCCATGCACGGACCGACCTTGGCAAGCGTTGCTTAATCTAAAAGATTGACCCGTGCGGCTATTATTATTTAGCCACGAGCCCCTTTTTAGAAAATTAAAAATAACTTTTAAATAGAGAATAAGTTTATGCAGAAATGCCTGACGATTCTAGACATAACTTACGAACAGGCAAAGATCTTTGCATAGCTCATAAAGCTAGCAAATATCGTATTACAGTTAATAAGTGCATGGTAAAAGCTCTGTAGAAAGCTCACAACTTTCTCCAAAGAACTTGTTTCTCCACTAGATATGTACCTGTTGCTTGTTGTATTTGAATCTAGACTTAGGATCGGTATGTGTTAGGGCGATTTGTCATGTGTTTTGTGGATAATTGATAGATGAAGCTCAAAGCCCAAAGTTGTCGACATAGCTCACAGAATAAGCAAGCTGAAGTGGCAATGGGCCGGCCATATTAGCCGTAGAACCGATGACCGCTGGGGTAGACGTGTTCTTGAGTGGAGACCGCGAATCGGTAAACGTAGCGTGGGACGCCCTCAGGCTAGGTGGAGCGACGATCTTCGCAGGCTGGCTGGTAGCAGCTGGATGAGAGTTGCCGAAAATCGAGTTGAATGGCGTGCAATAGGAGAGGCCTATGTCCAGCAGTGGACTGCTATAGGCTGATGATGATGATGATGATGATGAAGCTTATATTTAGAGCAACAACAAAAAACACAAAATATAAAAAACAATAATATCGCAAATAAAAAACAGTCAACGTGACGTAATAATCATACTATCAAGTTATCAAATCGTAAACAGTCTTAAAAAGTTGAACAACGATAAAACAAAATGCTTGCCGGTTTATTATGTAGTGTGTCACGTATGTATCCATATCCTTATGGTAGGCGTTCTTTTTTACCGATTTCACAAAAAAGGAGGTTATCAATTCGACACGTATGTATGTAATATTATTGGAACTGCATTATATTCACATTTGACAATCTATTAAGGCTTCCAAACAAATATACAAAATTTTATAGATTTCTCCGCAACTATTAATCGGATCGTGAGTCGTGACCATTTTTTTGTATTGGCTTACATTTACTTCAACTTAGGGAACCGTGCAAGTTTCATCAAAATCGATTCAATCATTTTCAAGATACTGGCTTATTGATACGAGCTACGGGTGTAGTGTCAAAGGGAAAACATCTCAAAACCTTGGTCAAATTCTAGTGAAATATTTACGACAAAATTATTACCTACACATGCTGCAACAAAAAATGGTCAATGTCAGTATTCTATGGATTGCCATAATTTATTTTTAAAGATGTTTAGAAGAAGTAAAAGAAAGGAGAGGAACGACCAACGACTCTTGCTAAACTACGTGCCCGGACTGTACACTTCTTCCAATTCAATCAACAATATAAAATGAGGTAAGTATTCATTATTCAACTGGACCAGTTTTTCCTTCAGACACATAAAGCTTTAGTATTTTTTTAAACATAACAGCTCTAGCAACTTAATAAATCAGATGGTCCTTCACAAAACCTTGGCACTATAACTATCTATTCAATCTCGTTTCACCCCCTAACAAAACAACCTATAACTTACCAGTCCCCATAGACACCCTTAAGGACATGCTACAAGCTACTAACTCTATTGGCGCGACCTTAAACCCTCGTGGCTAATTGTTACTATTTTTAGATCGTTAACGTGAACCCCGTGAGCGACGGACGAAATGCGGCAAGATAGGGTTGAAATATTTATGTGAGGGTTGTTTGTTATGTTCTACGTTACAGGGAAATGATAATTAAATAGGCTGTTTGAATAGTCTCTTAGCTGTAATTAATATAAAGAGGGTGCTTTTGTTGATAAACACATTGTTTTAACAAATACCTTAGTGTACCATGTTTTAAAGCAAATAAATATATTCTATTCTAAAGAAATGAGGAGAAATGTAGTAAACGATCTGTATCGCTGTCTTATTTATTTTATTATTTATGTACAGACGCCAGCACATCAAGCTACTACATTCTGTCAAATTTCTTTAATAGATTTTCAACTTTATCTGTAAACTGTCAAATTTTCCCAATCAACTTTGATCCTTATAGATCAAAGTTGATTGGGAAAATTTGACAGTTTCGGGTAGCTTGATGTACTGGCGTCTGAACACATAATAAAATGGATACAGATACAAAATATTAGTATTGAGTACAAGGTATAACTGCTTATTTCTTAAGAAATTTCTTCCAGCAGTCCTGCGCAAGGTGAAATGAAAAGAAATGTAGACAATAGTGTGTGAGATCAAGAAGAGAAGACTTTGATTTTGTGACGTCTAAAACTAAAATATTCCTGCAGAGCTTTTGTAAAAGACACATGCATAATCAGTCTATAATGTTCCCACTGCTGGGACACCGTCCTCCTGTCTGTGAAAGGGAGTGAGCCATAATCCACCACGCGGTCCCAGTGCGGGTTGGTGGATATCACAAATGTCTCTGAATGCTGTAATCAATAATCTAGATTGCAACTTTACCTACCAGGCTACCATACATCAATTGGCCACTTCCAATATCTCGCAAAAGGACCCTTGGGTTCACAAATGATCTGAAGGTCAAGGCTAAACACCCCGACCTTGTATCAAGGCTCCTATTAACTTGCCCCACGCAATATGGTACATATTGCTTGCTCTGCATTCCCAGTTAATTTATAACGAAAATCCGACATTCTGTACAACATGGACGTTATATTTTCATCATTCACGCTCCAGTTATAATGTGGTTTTGGGAATTGTGGTGTTTACTGCAATGCAGTTTGATATGAAATGCCGTAAACCACTGCTGAGCATCGACTATAAAAACGATGATATTGCAGCATTTCCGACGCATTGGTGAATGGTAAATGCTACGACTGCAAATAACTGACAAAGAATGATGGACATTTTTGTATGGAGCCTGGCCTGATGAGTTCTAATGCATGTCAACTTATTGCTTATAACCGGCAATTACTGTAACAAAACATTTTATCTCCTAGGCATGGAGGTGTCTTGGTATATAAAAATGATCACCCATCCAGGGACCAACCACGGAAAGCGCAGCTTAAGTAAGACTGGTTGTCAGACTTTCGGGCTACTGACGACCCGTAACAACTGTCAAAGATCCACGAATGACAATCGGGACCAACGGCTTAAGCTTAACTTGCTTTCCGAGGCACGGAAGGGTCTTGGTATGTGAAAATGGTCACACATCCACGGACCAACCGCGGCAAGCGTAACTTAACCTGATCGATCGACCCGTGCGGTTGTTATTACTTAGCCACAAGCCCCTCCTCATGCTCTCAGTATCAACTTGAAATATATTGAGTAGCACCGTACGCTGTGCAAACGTGGTGCATACTACACCATAATTACCTAACTATTATTAGGTTGAAGCACGTCGACCTTAACTTCAGCCTAATTTACCGTGCCTAAGTAATTAAGCTAACACCTGTGTAGTAGGTAGAGTACCGTTTATTATAGATATAATAGAGTTAAGTTTTTAGCATAGTCGTTTGGTTAATGGACTCTAGAATGTAGGTTGTTTTAAGTTTTATCCTCAGACCAACAAAAAAAGATAGACAGCGCGCCGCAAACATCAAAAGTGAAGCCATAAAACCGTGCTCCTGCAAGTAAACATATGTATACGCTCACGCACACACCTACACTAAAACCATGCTCATTGCTCTTAGTTTATCACAAGTCGTCGTCAAGATAACATAGATTTAAAAAATATAATTATGCCTTCCTGTGTAGTGAAAAGTTGCAAAATCACACAAAAAGTCTCACGGAATCGCTTTTCACTTATAAGTACTTGAAATAACATCGTTTCTTTATTATTTATCTATGAATTTTAGGTTACTTGGAACAAAAAACCTCAACGAACGAAAGCAGTGACATAAAGTGCGGAAGTTGCCATAAGACGATTTAAAATTTCCCCATTCGATTAATCTAAGTATACATATAAATATGATTTCTTACTTCGAGTTATATTCCCATTTTCTTTTTATACGTATTTAATATTTTAGGTTTCCAATTAATAATGAAATTAAAAATAAATAATATAATAATATGTAATAAAGTTGATTGAAAATATGAGTTGTTTTTTTTTTAATAGAAGTCCTTCTAAAATCTAAACAATTGAGGTACTATACCATACTCAACAATACTCGTACAATATTATACTAGTTCCTACCCACACAAATATCCCCAAATTATAGGGAAAAAATTTAACAAATGGCAACCCTTCAATACACACATAGATAAAAAGGTGGCTTCACTTTTAATGTTCGCGGCGCGCTGTCTATCTTTTTTTGTTGGTCTGAGGTTTTATCAAATTACTGGCTGTCGCTCGCGGGTTCGCCTGCGTGGGTGTCAGATATCATCCCACGGGAACGTACTACCAGGATAAAAAGTATCCCATGTGTTAATCCAGGTTATAAGCTATCTGTGTGCCAAATTTGATCCAAATCAGTTCAGACGTTTTAGCGTGATTGAGGAACAAACATCCACACATTTATAATATTACTAGCTGCACCCCGCGGTTTCACCCGCATAAGTGTGAATCCCGTGGGAATATTCGGATAAAAAGTATCTTATGTGTTATTCTGATGTAGAAGCTATACGACTGTAAAGTTTCATCGAAATCTGTTCAGAAGTTTTTGCGTGAAAGAGTAACAAACATCCATCCATCCATCCTCATAAACTTTCGCGTTTATAATATTAGTAGGAAATAGGATACACATTTTAATAATTTAATTATCATAATTATAATATATGTTATGTTATTTATTAAGTTAAAAAAAATCATCTGTTCCCTACATTTTGACGAATTCTGCAGACATAAATGTAGGGAACAGCTGATTTTTTTTTTAACGATTTCGGGTTTGGTCCCATAGTAAAAGTTGTTCATAATGATGAGTACAATGACCCCGTAAGAGGAAAACGGTGATTAAAAATTCACCCGGTAATGGACGCTAGCGCTGCTGAGCATGAGGTCCTGGGGTTGATTCCCAGGTGGGGCGAAGTGTTATTGAGTTATCCATCTGAAATTTCTCAGTAGCAGCCCGGAATCTGGATCTATGCAGCTCGGTTGATGGCAATAGGTTTGATCCTCCCCCCCCCCCCCCCCCTATTACATGGGACTTAAACATAACAGCTGGCGTAATATGGGTGGATGTGGTTGTTTTGGGACAAAATGTTTACTTTGTTTTGGTAAAATGAATTCTATACTATGTGTTTTACCTATACGTTGGATACAATGTTATGGAACAAAGGTAAACAATAGAATAGAATACTCTTTATTATGTACACCAATAAAATTGTTCCTTATCCGTATATACATATTTTTGGGGCTGACTGTACCTACACCTCTGCCCAACCCATCCAGGAAAGAAGGCGTGATATTATGTTACAATATTAAATGATAAATGATTTTATTTCTGTAAGTAGGTTTGCACAAACACTTACACGTCAATCATATTTTTTAAAACTAGATGAAGTCGGTATTTTAAGTTAACTGGAACTTATCTCAAGGAACTAAAATCAACCATAAGACTCACGGTGACCAATCGTCCCAACTTAAAACCCACTTAATTCTTCCAATCTTAGACAGACGACCGAAGAAAAAAAACAAATCTCCGGACCCGCTATCCGCTAAGCAAAAAGTAGGTAATGTTCTTTAGATGTTTACGCTCCGGCAGCACTGAGCGCACGCGCCGATCGGTCAACGTAACGGGACTGTATATAGCATGCTTTATTGGAGTACGTAACGTGGTATGAAGCTGAGGCTGGGTTGAATTAAGTGAAGAAAGAGGAACACATACAATTTATTATAATTATTCTTTAGGGGCGAGTAGCTCTCGCCCCTACTTCCCACTTCCCACGCTATTTACGACTTGACAAAACATCGAGATTTCCTTTATACAGGGTTATTGGAAAAATATTAACAACCTCTTAAGAGGTCATTATACTCATCATTATGAGCAACTTTAACTATGAGACCAAACCTGAAATCGCGAAAAAAAAACAGCTGTTCCTTACATTTTGACGAGTTAGTTATACGAACATAAATGTAGGGAACAGCTGATTTTTTTCGCGATTTCAAGGCTTTCTATTTTCAGTAGCAGCCCGGAGTCTGGATTTTTGACCGGTTAATGGAAATAGAAAAAAAAAGAGAAAATTAACATATAAAAAAATAAACTTAGACAATTTTTGCTAAATAAATGTTTAAGTTAGATTAATTAAGAATATGTTTTTACTATCCTTGCAAAACAAAAGTGTATCCATAAACATCACCAGCGCCTTTTGATTAAAGTAATGTGTCGATTTTAAGAATAAAATATTAGAAAGATACTTATGCGATTGTCACAATAAAATGGCCAAGTCGATCGTTTCTGCATGACCTCAGGATCAGTTGAGAGGAACGCCATATTGGAGTGTTTGCAACCAATAGGGATAACCCTTCTCAATTTTTATAGTCCGTTGTGATTTTAAACCTATTATTTTATTGTATGTTTGAAGGTCTGAAGGCCATGCACTTAACATTGAAAATACAGAAAATGGAATTACAATATTATGGTAATGGAATATAACTGCTACATGTGTTTTCATAGAATAAGAAATTACACGAAAAGTCTAATTCAATTATTCAAGAAATGACTTATTGCTCAACGAGACCACGTAGGCACCGACGTCGAATTCCGAGATAGTTTTATATTTTCCAGTAAAAACGGATTTCGCGGATCTGTCTATATACCGACAAAAACATGCGTGCGAAACTACTGTCTTTTCACCAGAATTACGAATCACCATACAGTTTAACAAGATCCTGCTAAAAACATCATCATGTTATAACCTCATCAATCTGCCTAACCTTTTTTCAACTATGTTCGGGTCGGCTTCCAGTCTACTGGATGCAGCTGAATACCAGTATTTTACATGGAGGGACTGCCAACCTGACCTCCACAACCCAGTAATGGTTTTACCCCTTGATAAAGACTGGTTGTCTAACTCTTGGGCTTCTGACTCCCCCCATAACGAACACTCGTTATGGGTCATTGTACGAACGGCAGCCGTTGGTCCCGGCTGTCAATGGCAGCCAGATACAATGGATCAACGTTCAGAGGGTCTCGATATGTATTGGATGGTCTACGAACCGACCGACTGCTGCAAACTTAACTAAAACTTTCAATCGACCTGTGAGACTGAGCCTCATAAACACCCAAAAATATCAAGCAATTATCTTCCAAGAGCCCCTAAAAAGACCCCAAAATGCAAACACACGTAAAGATAAAGACCCTAATAAAGAAGCAGGATACACCTGCATTAAAAAATCGCACCTGCCTTCAAATGTAGGCAGAATTATACCTACCTATACTTCGTTAAAATATACGGTTCGTGGGACCACTTGAGGCCCTTTTTGAGCTGCGGATTACAAAGCGTGTTTGCCCGACTCCGACGCTAACGAAGGATACGTGCTGTTTAGCGTTTTGGTGTAATGTTTAGTTGTGTTTATCAAATTTTTTAGTGTTCACATGATTATGTTTGCTTTTGTTTTAGTTATTTTTAAACCGACAACGGCCAAGCCAAAGGACGCGTCAATTTGTGCAGACTATGTGTGGCTACGGTTATACGAAAACCGATAAAATCCTCATTTATCGTCATCAATTGTTGTCGTAGTTCGGTGTTAGTTTTTTAAGTATAAGTAAAGTATTATAAAATAGGTATCACTGTGTCCCGCCACAGTAAACGACATACAAATATGTATATTATTACAAAATTAGAAACAAAATATTGTGAAAAACATAGTTTGTATTAGTATTGAAACTGGGATGTCCTAGAACCGATAAATTCGAAGACATGTGACATCTACCAACCCGCTCTGGGCCCGCGTGGTGGATTACGACCCACTCACCAAGCGGAGGCCTGTGTCCCAGCAGTGGGAACATTATAGGCTGATTATGAGTTATCCATTCCACTGCCTCTAAAACATAGAATTTTACTAGAAATGGAAAACAGGCTTAGGGCGATTGTGCACTACAAGTAATTATACCGTCCGGCAGTCCGATTTTATTTTTTTATTATGGCGTGCCAACATGGGACCGTAAAAAATCGGACTCCGGACAGTAAAATTCCCTGTAGTGCACAAACGCCCTTTAGGAGTTCTAGAACAGCTTGGTGCAGTCTATCATTAGTTTTTTTTTTTTTTGGCAACTAAAAACCTCCAAGAGTCTTTCAAGATTTAGAAACAATGATGATTCTGACATCTGATTACAAAACATTTTGACAGTAGGTACTTACGATTAACCTTTTCAGCATTCGAAAGGAGATGGGATGACCTATTCTCTAAGACCTCTGCCCCACGGCCAGCAGGGAAGCGAGCAGCTATCAAAGACATTCTCGCTCAAGAAACGTACAAAAGATTGCAGGTACCATGTAAGTAAAAGAGACACATATCGAGCCTTTTCAGGAAGAAGATCGTAACCGCCATTTTGCATATTTTACAGGAGAAGGTGATGCAAAATGCAAAATCAGTTGATCTGGCGATTAATATTAAAACAGTTTTTTGGGATTTTTGGCGCTTACGATGTTCTTCCTGAAAAGGCTCGATATATTAATATTGATCGCTGATTGTTCACATCACCGGCCGGCGAGTACTCGTCCGCTCAGCAACGCTCGCTTGAGGAGTCGGGGTCCGCATGGATCCATGCGGACCAACACCTGGCCGGGGTAGCGTGACGAAATGCGCAAGCACTCCAGCACCCCGGCTAAAGGTAGCAGCAGGACACCGTGTGGTTTTAGTCAGTAAGAGTCTGACAGACCCCTCCACCCACCCCAGGGTTGTGGATGTCCATGAGAATTTCCACACGATAAAAAAAAAGAAAAAAAAAAGATCACTCGCTGAGAGACTCACTCTTGGTGAGTCTTTCTGCGAGTGACACATACATAATACCAGCGTGTAATCACCCAATGCTATCGCGCACTCGCTGCTCGAAGTTCCCCAACAAATTTTTTGTTGGTAGCTCTACTCAGCATAATCAGCCTATACTGTTCCCACTGCTGGGAAACAGGCCTCCTCTCTGTCAGAGGGAGTGGGCCATAATCCACCACGCGGTCCCAGTTCGGGTTGATGGACGTCACATATCTTCGAATTTTTGGGGTTCTAGGACATGCCGGTTTCCTCTAGATGTTTTTCTTGAAAGAGAGCAGTGGTGATGAAATTAAATACACAAAGTAAAGTACCTGCGTGGGTTCGAACTCACGACCTACAACTCGTACGTCAGACTTACGACACGAGTACGTTTCATCTTTGACTTACGTCGTTATTCGTCTGACTTTTGTCGAGAAGCGAGTACACTCGAGTAACTCGCTTATATCGCAGAATATCAATACGAAAAGCGAATACTAGCTCTAATCGCTTCCCGTTAATCGTCGGTAGTGGGACAGATGTCTTATCCTCGATAAATGGCCTTCGACCAGGTATTGTTAGCTGTACTAGCACTACAGTCACTAATAAGCCAAACATTTCAATCTAAATATTCATAGGTTAATCAAAATTAATGGTCATGACCTATTCAGGCTGATTTATAATCTATTAGATTTATAGCGGTAGGTTCTGTTTCGTGGCACACTTTTAATACCTATCAAAACAGTCTAATGGCGATGAATTTTTAACGTCATTTATGATTGTGTCATGTTTTCGAGCATCTGCTATCATATGTAGCAATATGCAGTACCTATCTTAGTTAAAATATTCCTTGACAACAACAACATACTACTAACTTCCAACATATAACATTTTTTTTATTTATATGTTTAAAAAAAATATATATATGTATAAAAAGATGGACTCACGTAGATTTAAGCTAGTATTGTAAGTTTAGAGTAATATGGATGTGTCCGATGCGGGAGTATGAAACTGTTCCCTAGGAAAAGAAAGAAAAATGTAAACAATAAAACACTATAAAAAAGGGCGCGGACCATCAAGTCCGCGGTAATTAATGTAATAAAAAAAAAAACATATAACATTTTAGAAGGGTTTTTAGTGTTAAGTATTGAAAACAGTCAGAGTGAGTATTTTTTATTCTTATTTGGGCTTATGTGTGTTTAATTTATATACTCAGAAAGTACTCCTTAAGACCTTTCAACGATATACTTAGTATTTTTTTTTGTAACACTTTACATCCGCTATAAGCCGCCATGTTTGATTTTATGTGACGCCATACCCGCCATATCCGCTAAGCTTATAACCCGCGGAACGAAAAGATACCTCATTTGTACAAAATACGACGAGCAATTTAGCAGTTATGAGGAAACAGATGAACATACATATCTACATACGTAGCATGTTCAAATGATAACCTTTAGCCCTCCATTGGCTTTGCCGTTGAAGAACGGTAAATAAAAACCCAGTGGAAACAACTTCTATCAAGAATCACAAGTCCTGCCATGCATGAATCTGCCATTTACCACCATAGTTATCAGATGGTAGCTAGTGGCAGCAGCAAGTATCAAAACTCTGCAATCAACTTAGCCAAGTTAAGCTTATAACTTAATAAGCTTTGGTGACGTCCGAGCAAACTTAGAGCTGCGATCCATCTTTGTTATTTTTGAATTTATTTTTACTTTAAGATATCTGTTTTAAATGTGTCATCTCTTGTTGGGTGTAGTAGGGAGAGGGAGGATTCGTTATTGATGAATGTCGTAAGTGAACGGGATTTGTGCTGCAAGTCGCGGTTATGGGCACCCTTCCGTGTCTCGGAAATCACGTCAAGCCGTTGGTCCCGGCTGTCATTCATAGATCTTTGTCAGTCGTTACGGGTCAGAAGCTCAAAAGTCAAACAACCAGCCTTTCCAAGGGGTATCGTGGTACCCAATAACTGGGTTATGGATATTGGATAGGCAGTCGCTCCATATAAAGTACTGGTGTTCAGCTGCATTCGGTTAGACTAGAAGCTGACCCCGACATAGTTGGGAAAAGACTAGGTAGATTAATTGTTTGGCGGTTATGGTCCTCCGCTTAGATTGACTACTTACAAGTTATTTATGCATTTTTTTCAAAGACAATAATTTGGAAAGGCTTTCTACGGCTGACGGTTTTTATGTAACCTGTTTAAAGCCGCCAGTCCACCGGAACGGAGCGAGGCAGCGGAGCGGAGAAACAGAGAAATATTAACCAATAGGATTGCTCAAAATCTCCGCTTCTCTTCAGTGGACAGGGAGTTACGAACTAGTTTAAGGCTGCCTGTCCACCGGAGCGGAGCGAGGCAGCGGAGCGGAGAAATATTAACCAATAGAAAATGACAGTGTGCCGCCGTAGTCCGACCAGTGCCTACGTGACCGACGCAGTGAAGACAATGGATGAAAAACTTATCGAAAGTGTAAAAAAGTTTCCGTGCATTTGGAACATATCTTCAGAATTTTACAAATGCAACGAAACAAAAGATGCGGCGTGGGACCAAATAATCATTGAAACAAACATGTCGGATGGTAAATATATTATATTATGTATCTTTATTCTATAATACCTTTTGTTACATATTGATTTCTTTGTATTTTTTTTTATTTAACAAAAGAATACATAAATAATGTCCGTAGCTGGTCAACCTATCCAAACCTGTCAAAGTTCCTCATCCTAAAATGAACCACACTGAAGATAGATTCTTTTCAAAATCCGAGAATCTTGCCATGGAACATTCCCCTGATTATTGAAGTATGAACAATACATTTCGCGAACTTGATAACCATCATTATTAGAATGTTGTGTTTCTGTAATATTACCAACTAATATAATAATAATATTTGCTCTATGTTATTTTAATTATTTGTTTATATAACCAGGTTGTCTTTGAATTAAATAATTTTGCAACACGCATGTTACTTTTATTACCTTGTCAACTCTTTCTATTTTGCATTCCAAATCTTTATGATAGACATACCACTTTATCGTTAACACACCGAAGGTTGCCTCAACAATGGGACGTGCTCGTAACAATCGGTAATTAAATATTTTTCTTCCTGCATTTAGTCTATCACCAGGGTATGACTTCATAAAATTTTCCATTAATGGAAAAGCTTCGTCTCCTATAAATACGAACGGCATTTTTACTCCACCTTGATACAATGGTACCGGCTGAGATAAATTCAATCTCTTCTCTTTTACTCTTCCCGAAAATGCTGTTACCAAAAATCTTCCCATAGATCCCACATCAACCATTATAATTTTCCTACTGGCATCAGCTAAACACAACTACACTGCACTATACTACAGAAAATCTCGTTTTGTAGTTGAAAAAAGAGGATCCGGTTTTCGAGGGAGCCTTGATATATACGTGCTTGCCATCAAGAGCACCTGTACAATTTTTTAAATTGCCATAGTTCATCAAAATCTATTGCGATTTCTTTCCAGTCGTTTTCTGTTGGTTCCGGCATAACAAGAGGTTGCAATACATTCCATAAAGCATCACAAACGTCATCAGCAATTCTTGATACACTTTTCAATCCAGTTCTAAAATTCTCTCCCATCGTCGTAAATGACTGGCCGGTTGCTAAATACCTGAAAAATAAAAAAAGCTATATGCCTATAAGTAACGCAAGCACAGCAAGTGCATGCAATATTTTTTTTATTAAATAGACCGTCCTGTATAAATGTATGGAATACATTTTTGTGTTTGTTGTTTGTTTCAGTTCAAACTGCCAAGTCGCGATGGAAACAACTGAGAGACAACCATCGAGATGCATTAAAAAGACAAAATGGAACAAGGAGTGGACAGGCTAGAAAACAACGAAAAGAATGGAAATATCAGAACGCCATGTCATTTTTATTGCCTTACATGTGTAACAGAGACCGGTCCTCAAATTTTGCGCCCTTGGAGGACTCAGTAAGCGAAACTTCAAATCCGCCAAATATCATTGATGAGAGTTCACGGGATTCATGCAATTTGTTGCCATCAAATTCAAATAATCTTCCTTCTGTCAATGATTCAACAGCATCTAGGCCTCCCCCACCCACATCCAGAAAAAGAAAGAACGATGAAATTCTAGATTTATTAAAAAAAAAACAAGAATGCCGCGAACATTTGGAACGAGAACGGATAGAAGTTAAAAATATGATGTCAGCCAGTGATAAGTACGATGAAATAGACCTATTTTTTTTAAACTTGGCTGCATCGACGAAAAAGCTGCCGTATTATTTACAACTTCAAATTAAAAAAGACTGCTTCAATGCGGTAATGTCAGCTGAAGAAAGTAATCTTCAACAGTGTCGGTATTCGCCGAATAATTAGAGTTATTCTACAGACTCCACACCTACACCAGATGATATATCAACACTAGTATCAATACTGCTAGTGCTCCAAATGATACCAACACTAGTATTAATACTCCTAGCGCTTCACAAATTCAAGCAATCCAGGATATTGAAACATCTGCAGCAGAGGAAACAGGACAGAATGAGAAATGCGGACAACATTGTGACAGATAATGATTTTTAAATTAAAATAACATGGCGTCCATTATATGCAAAAATAAAAGTAACTTTGATTTCAAAATGCGTACTTACTTTAAACACACTGCTAATCTTTCACAGTTACTGATTGAATCTCTGTAATTTGTGTCTTGTTTCCGAATGTCCATCTTGAAACTCATAAGAATTTTCGAAAGCGTCATCAGCAGTTTGCAAAAAAGTAAAATATTCACCATGTTCTGAACGATGTTTGATATTATGTTTCCTTATAGAGTTGTTCAAATGGTATATCGTAAGTAATTCGGTTTCTTACGACTCCAATTCTTCCCCCTCTGCCTCTTCCTCTTTTCTCCTCTTCTTCTTTTCTTTTCTGTCTTTCTTGAGCAATGTGAGGTAATAACGTATTAACTTTTTATATTACATGTCTGCTGTAAGTGAAATTTCGCGTAGAACTAAACCAATCTCCTGCAGCCGGGAGCTCGAAATGACTTGTCGCGTGCCCGCGACCTAGCTCCGCAAAATTTTTAAAACACAGTGTACAACTCTGATCCGCATTACTTTCTCGCTCTAGTCCGCTACCTAGCTCCGCGTCTATGGACCGACACTGTACGCAACTCCGCTCCGCATTACTCCCTCGCTCCGCTCCGCTGTCTCGCTCCGCTCCAGGGGACAGGCAGCCTTAGGCTGCCTTTCCACCAGAGATGAGCGAGGATGCGTAGCGAGAGATCTGTGTAAAACTAACAAATACCAACGCTAACTTAGTTCAAGCAATAAAAATGAAGCGATGTTATTGGTTGATTTCACACACATCCCTCGCTACGCATCCTCGCTCATCTCTGGTAGAAACGCAGCCTTACGCCGCAGCACCGCGTGCTTACGTCATCCGAACGAAGTCTCAAGTTAACTCCTGAGAGAGAATACCACATTTTGAACAACACAAAAACCAGTAGGTAAAGAAAAAAAAAGAAAACATAACAAAACTCAATACTTTGTAACAGCAGGAACGATTCCCTTGTTTTTTCATCAGCTCAGTTTGATGCAGCAAAAAATTAAAATGGTGGTCCCATGTTGCGTTTTTTGTTGGTCCACTGGGAAATGATATCCATGACGGTAACGTAGATACAAGTCAGCTTCGAAATTAAACTTATTGCTGTGATCGTTTAAGGCTTTGTGGTTTGACAAATTAAAACACTGTGCGAAAATACCGCTGTTAATTTTTGACGAAATAATTAATTTTTGGCGCAGTTTTGCGTGTGTGACGGTTTTATTTTATTTGATGTGGGTGTGATATATTGAACGTTGTTTATGTATGGGATTTCACATCTCTAATAGGATCTGGTCTATAAAGAAATCGCATGTTCCAGTAAAATAAATAGCTAGCATCATTTTTCGTTATAGTCCAGTCAATGAGTTGTGAGTTGTAGAGTGCATGAGCAGGGACCTATTTTTTTTTTGGTGCGCTGTGGAAATCCTCATGGACTTCCTCCATCGTGAGGGTGACAGAGGGGCATGCCGGACTCTTACCGGCTAAAGGATGCGGGATTCACATAAGCATTCACCGCTACCCAGACAGGATGAGCATGGACCTAAACGATTCCTTCAGAAACTTGTTCAGGGTACTTAGGAAGTGAACATACTAAAATTCCTGACATCTAGAAGGTGAGCCGGAGTGGGGGGAGGGGGGGATAAAAAGTTCCCACTTTTGGGTTTTTCGCATAAATCTCAAAACCGATGGTAGCCTTTCCCAACTATGTTGGGGTCGCTTTCCAGTCTATCCGGATGCACCTGAGTACCAGTAGGTACTTTACATGGAGCGACTGCCTAAAATCTGATCTCCACAACCCAGTGACTGGGTTACACAAAACCCCCTGGTAAGGCTAGTTGTCAGACTTTTTGGCTTCTGACTACCCGTAACGACTGTACATTAAATTTTATCACCTAAAAATCGTATCAAGAATTACGTATTTAAATGACAAAATAAGGCATGAAGCTATGCATGAGCACTCCTAACTAACTTCATTATTAGGACATAAGGATTCTGTTGCAACAGCGCCTGCGCCGAAAGCTCAGTCACAAGACTCACAAGGCCTCCCTTCGCTCTCGCGGCTCACTTAGTCATCAATAATGAGCACTGCAAGCTATGCCATTCTAAGGTAATTGTTGCTTATGATTTTATCAGCTGTTCGAAACTTAGTGAGTTAGCACCATCATAATACACATGTTTGAATACATATCTACGTACATAGGATTATGAGTATTTTATTTACTGCTGGCTGGGTCAGCGTGAGCGCTGGCGCTAGGTCTCGGTGGTGGGGCGAGACGGGTGCCGCACGCGGCAGCGTCTTTGAATCGATTTGATTTTCCCATCACTAAATAGTGCTTGTGATGTCATAGTAGGTAGTCAAAAAATGGCACGCTTGGTTTTCATACAGATCGTGATACTTGTGTTATCTAGGTCCATCTATATCTGTGGATATTACCGAGCAATTCACTGAATTCCTAATATTAATTACCTAGTTATTCTACAGGCGTATAATATTCAATACAAATATTTGCCAAGGTCTTTTCCTTTCGCTGTGGCAGTTGGACATAGTGGCGGTGTTACACGGGCGATTTAAATTACAGAATTGTAATCGCCTCGCTAATATTGGCGACTCGGCAATTTTGATGGCATGGCTAAACGAAACAACATGGTTGAATAGCGCAAATGTTAATTTATGGGAACTTCCCAGTAGGGTATGGTTTTATCCAAGAAATACACAATTAACGTTGGCCATACAACCGTACTTCTCTTGGAATTTCAGGTGCTGTATTATAATAATACCAGCCTAATAATGTCCCACTGCAGCGCAAAGGTCGCTTCTCATATAAAGAAGGCACGAGCATTGGGCACCACGCCTGGTCAATGTGTTGTACACACGCCAGCACATCAAGCTACTACAATCTCTCAAATTTCTTTAATAGATTTTCAACTTTATCACTAAACCATAAGGTTCAAAGTTGATTGGGAAAATTTGATAGTTTCGGGTAGCTTGATGTGCTGGCGTCTGTACATTTTGATGCAATCGAGTTTCAAGTGCGAGCGAGACTATACCCTTTTTCGAACAAGAATCATGATGGCATTAATAACTTCATAAATTATGGCAATTTGTGTACCTAAATGGACGGCATATACCTCTATTCATCGCTGGTCAGACTGTTTTCAAAAATAAACATCATTTTCGCGAAAATATTTTGCCTTATTTCCAAAAACTGCCTGCAAAAATCTGTATGAAAAACTGTTTGTTTGTGACTGTATGAAAAAGTCTGGGCACAGTTGCTCGGAATTGTAACAAGATAAGTTACAACAGGTAACAAAAAACTGCCCGTGTGTATACGGCAACAATGTTTCGCTAAAAGATGACTAAATTATACAGATCAGGCCATGCAGTCATCGGTTTTTTTGTTTACAGCTTGTTCTGTGGCCGCAAATTGTCGTAAATTGGTTATTACATAAAAATACCAGCGATTCAGACTGATGAATTACCTACTGTGTTTATGTTTTTTCGCCCAGTAATCTTCGTGATGACTTTAGTTTTATTTTGATGTCAGTTTTAGAAGAATTTATTTTATTTTCGGTGCCAGTTTTATAAATTATTTTATGTTGCAATTGAGGAAAAACAGGGTGTACACGTTTATTTATAAGATTAGCTTGACTGTTCATTTCAAATAGGCACCTACCTACCTTTTTACTTCAATTTAGAGGAAATTTTAAGATGCAAACGAAGTAAGTATTTATTACTTTGTTTGTTGATTAATTAAGTAAGTACTTAATCATATTATCATTGGGTGAGCGATATGGTTACATGACTTTTAGCTAAACTACAATTTACATAAGTAGGTGTATATACATAAACAATAAATACCAAGATTTGAAGTTATAGAATTGCAAGATGCATTACAGATTAAAAACAGCTACCTACTCGTATCAGTACTTCAATCAACTCAGCTATCGCAGTCCACTGCTGGACACAGGCCTCTCCCAAGCTACGCCACAAGACCCTGTCCGCCGTCTTCCGCACCCAGTTTGTCCCAGCCTCCTTACAGTTGCACCTTTCTATTATCTCTATCATGCTTATTCGCTTAATCAGCTCTTCACAATACAGAAACCGTAAAGATAAAATAATTGCCACTATGACGTGATTTCATGCGACAAGCCTACCTAAGGCTAGTCATACATGCGTGAGGACGTAAGGCCACAGGAGGGGCGCGGGAGTGTCGCGGGAGGGGGACGGGAGGTCGTTCGACGACCCGCGTAGGTGGCGCGGTCCAGCAATGTGCAGCCTTGCCTTTGAATGTGCGACGCCGTGCCTTGCAGCGACTGTGCGTGGAATCGGTAATCACTCGTCAATGAGGTGACGTGGTTTCTGTGTTTGACATGCGATATTAGCTCGACGATTATGACGACCACGAAATAGAAAAAAATCTATTCCGTGATGACGACTGCGGAGCCGAATCGTGATTTCAAACTTCACCAGTAGGAGGCGTCGTCGGCTAAGTCGATTGGCACGAATTTACTCGCCCGAAACTGGCGAATCATCACTTTTCAATAATAATTACTTATAATTTTTTGTAGGCTATACCTACGCGACTCGCACGAAGTTAATTTATTTGTGGGCGAGTCCACAACTTTAAAATTGGCGTATTTTAAATTATATTCATTAAAGTACCTATAGAAGAAGGGCACTAGCACACAGAAGTGATAAGAGTTAAATATTATATATAAAACGTGTACCTATACATTTACCTAAGTTATTTAGCTTTTATTAATAACTAGCTGCTGCCCGCGACGTCGTCTGCGTGAAGGCTCTACAGCACCAAAAATACCTAAGATGCCAGTGTCGCTATAGCATTATAAGTAAACAACTTTTAAAATAGCATTAAAATATAAGTTTTTTTTGCAAGCGAAGCAAGTGAAGAGAGTTATATTGGAATCCTGCTGAGTTCAGTCATAAGATGTGACTGAAGGAAATAGAGAAAATAATGCAGGAATACATTCCAGGATACAAAAGAGTAAAAATACGTACAAAGGTATCATACCTTACAACATTTCCCTATAACGTACGTTGGTAGTTATGCTGCCAGGAGCCAAAATGTAAAGAGAGTCAGGACTGGTGACGCGGGAGCAAGCGACGTACAGTTGCCCGTGTGAGAAGCAACTCGTCCTGAGGTCGACACCCGCTGCCCTCAGTGTCTGCCCCTGCGACTTACTGATGGTCATCGCGAAGCAAACACTCACGGGGAACTGTACGCGCTTGAACTGGAACGGGAAGTTATGAGGTATGAGGGGAATGCGTGGTATAAATACTGCCTCGCCAACGCCACAACTCGTAAGAATTTCCGCCTCAATTTGTGTGTCTGTGGAGCGAAATGACTTTAAGGCGGGTCCCGTTACACAACTTCGGAGGAGATAGGTTCCGAAGAAGCATAATCGGGACACCGACCTTCAGCTTGATGGTATGCGCTGGAAGTCCACTTGCTGACAGGGAGTTCAGAAATTCCACGGGATAATGTGTGGCGTCATCTTGCTCGACAACAGTGTTTATCGAGGTGTAGTCTACTTCATTCCCCTCAATTTCCGAGAGAATGCATTCGTTAATTGCTGCAGCCTGATCGTTTTTAAGCGTCAAAATGGCCCGCTCACACACCCAAGAATTTTGCTGGTGCGGTATACGACTGATGTCCCAGTACACACAGCGAATGAGTTCTTCTATGCTGGATACCACTCTACCGAGAGACTCTGGAAGCACCACCTGTCCACCTCTCTCTTCTGGTAGAGTGCCTTCGCCAAGACTTAGAAGGACATCGGAGAATTCTTGAGCACGTGCATTGCCGCCGAGCCGAGCTCTCATATTAAACGGTTGAATGTCGTAATTACAGACACAATTAAAAATCCATTGTGTCTCGCGTAGATCTACGTTCCGGCATACGATGGGTTAATGGTCAAGCGCAGCGTACGAACTCGTGACCACAACGAAGATCATTTCAACGAAGTATTCACCTCGTCAGCCCTCGATCCCCGCGTCACCACGGAAAGCATTTGCCGGAAATCGCCACTGAACAGAACTGTGGAACAGAATCGATGGGAATTTTAAAGTCCCGATTTTCACGGTCTTGATGCGGTGATGATTGGGGAGCTGGTAACCCATATTCGATCAGTGGATTGCCGCCGATAGAAATGACCACATCTTGAAGTGAACTGAGACAGGTCTTCAGCACGCGTTCATCAGTTACTTCGACTTCGTCTCCAGTAGCACGCCTCAAAGCTCGTAGAAAATCTTCAGACAGATGATGGCGATACTTCTCCCACAAAGCTACCGGTTTCGCGACTCCACAAAACACCAAGATGACGGCATGCGGCTGGGACTGTCACTTACGCTCGCCTCCGCGAGGGTTTCATCCCAATTTTGGTCACTGTCGAGAAGGTCACGTGTTACCCAGGCTGCGCGGTAAGTGGGATACTCCACGCCATCAAATGTCCTCAGAAAGGCGAAAGACGTTGGGCCTCGGACAGTGTGAAGTAACAACCGCAGAAAATAGCATTCGCCATTATTCGGATGCACGGTATAAACCCTACCCAATGCGGTATCCTTGAAAATTCCTGGAAAACTTTCCACAGCACCTCCTCGTCGACGTCGGTTAAATAAACCCCTTTGCTTGTCGTACGTGTAATATGAAGGCACCTCGTCATACGTAAGGGATTTGTTTTACATCACATTTAAGTTTATAAATTAGGTATACGACATGAAAATATATTAATTACCAAGCAATAATCACACAGATAAATACCGAACAAAAGTATTAACAGTCAATGTTTATTTTGTACTAACAACATGAAATTGATGAAGAAATGATCATCATCAATGAACATAACTTTTTTGTAATACTTAACACCGCATTTTTTTAAATTGTCTTCCTCAACTCTGCTCAAGATTTTGAGGGTTTTGTTGGAACTTGAATCTTTCAAAACGAACTAAGTATACGATACAACTTTTATGAAGAAAATGCACATTGCCATCTATGAATTTTAAGAATAACTAACTACTAACCTCGCCAACATGATCAAATTTAAATTATTAATTTCCAAAAAGTGTTAACATGTAACTTGATTTGATTTTTATGAAATCTCATAGATGGCGCTGCTTCAAATTTTTCTTTATACTACTAACATTCATTAAACTATGTTTCTCTGCCCAAGTTACTTAAATGGCGTAGTTTTTATAGTGTAAAGCTAGATAATAGCATGGCTTACTCAAAAACAACATTTAAATATGCATCGTTAGATTACACGCTGTCACAGAATGCGTAAAAAAAATAAAGATTCACAGCTCCTCCCCCGTAGGTGATAGCGTGATAATATGTAGCCTATATGTTGACCCGACCTCTTAGTAATACTCATGCAAAATTTGATGTAAATCCATGCAGCACTTTTTGAGATTAGCCCGGACATACAGACAGACAATCAGACAAACAGACAAACAGACAAAAATTCTAAAAATTATATTTTCGGCTTCGAAATCGATTGTATATCACGCCCCAAATATTCTTTTAAAAAAATATTCAATGTACAGTTTTGACTTTCCTACGATTTTATTATATGTATAGATTTTAGTCATAAGGATATTGTACAAAATTCTGACTTTTGATGAAAAAAAGAATTCATTCATTTATTTAATTGATATTAAATACATCTGGGTATTTGCACCTAGCTCCCTAACATAAGTAACCTCATCCACGTCGTAACAACGAAGGGTTTACGTACAACGTTCATGATTACCCAGACCGTCTCATATTTTCTGTACATACGACGCGACGGTCAGACAGAATATTCGTGGGATTTCCTCTAGTCTGTATTGTAGCGCAAATGAAAGTCTGTAGGTAGGTACTTATTGTACATATGTACCTAACTACAATCCCACATTGTGTAAGTACATAGAGCTAGTGTTGAGAGAATTCCCTTGAATGTACCTACCTAGGTTCCACATTATGCATTTTGTTTGGATTGGATAGATAACTAAAAACGTTTCTGGTTTTAAATGCGTCGACACGAATTTTGGTAATAAATAGGGGATGTCTCCGATTTTATATGTTGGTAGATTTAGGTAATTTTATTAAATAACAAGAACGTAGGTAATAAGACAGAAGCTCAGGTAGATGGGGGATAGGATCCTGAATGAGGTGATCCGACAGAGAACCTTTGTCGACAGTTCGACATAGGGCACAGAATAAGCAAGCTGAAGTGGCAATGGGCGCCCATATTAGCCGTAGAACCGATAACCGTTGTGGTAGATGTGTTCTTGAATGGAGACCGCGAATCGGCAAACGTGAGGTAGGACGCTCTCAGTCAGACTAGGTGCAGCGACAATCTTCACAGGATGGATGGTAATAGTAGCTGGATGAGAGTTGCCGAGAATCGAGCTGAATGGCGTGCTGAGATCCAAATGAATCCAGTAGGTCAAAAGTCACAAAACAAAACTAAACCAATCAATAAAATAGGTTAATATCTACATAACCTTTGAAATAAAATCGCCTTTCAATTTCAGCATTTAGGTAGTAGATACTCGTACCTACTTCATAAACTATTATTCAACTTCAATAAGTATTTTCACGTCATTGGCTTTGGCGTGTTTCGAAGTACCTGCACAAAATTTACGGTTTTGTCTTTAATCTTGATCTGCCCGAATTAAAAGTTAATGTTATATCGAAACTATTACAAATAAGTATAAAAGCTTGAAAAAAAAAAGAAAGCTCTTCGTCAAATCTTAGTGGTGGTTGCGATTATCGCCATCTATTGGCGAATAGCAAAATGAGAATTTAATGCCATCTATGAGTGAATAGTCTAATCTTAAATTCATAATATTCTAACTAGATGGCGTTATCCTACCAAACATTCTGAATTAATAATAGTATTTTTTTGTCTCATTAAAACATAGAAAAAAAATTATTCGGTTTTAATGAACTCATTATTCTCCTTTTAATTTTAAGAGATTTGTTGGTCTAAAAATATAAAACGAGTGCGGTGTATAGCTGACGTCTTTAATGTATAGATGGCGCTGTCCTGTGCGCACTAGCGACTTTTTGTTGACCGGTAGTTTGATCGTTCAGGGAATTAGTATGGAGCTATATTGAAGTGCACGCGTTTGATCTGCCGATTTTTAATCGCCAAATGCGTGCACTTACACTAATTCCCTGAACGATCAAACTATAGGTCAACAAAAAGTCGCTAGTGCGCTCTGGCTCTTATGGTATCGTTTGTATTACCAGCAGCGTTTGGTTATACTTGTGGAATTGTGGACGAAAATGTTGTGTATTTATATTTGTAAGTAAATCCGATTATATTCGATTTCTCGAATAAAACTTTTGAACATCACAGGCAAGACCTGAGATTTTTATACTTCGTTATGGTTGCGGGTTCCATGCCCGTAGCCGGGACGTCTGCGTGGTTGTACAAAACGTAGGTGTACGCACCTATGATACAAAAAAACAACCGCCTTCCAAAAAAAGCAACTACAAAGTGGACTACTATAGACTATACCTAACGACCTAACTTTAATATCGGAGGGCGGGTCTTTGACTTGCGAAAGTCGGTTATTAAAAAAAAAAACAGTTTTTATTTTTCACTTTTTAGTTGTGGACTGCGGTAGGAACTACATGTCCTACAAAAATTCTTATAACACTACTTGTTATATAAACAACAGTGACAGAAACTTACAAAACTTCTGTATATCTACACAAAGTGAATACGTGTCTCCGCTTGGACGCATATTGTGTTGATGAAGCTGTTGACAGGTCTCGGGTATCGCCTGTCCTGCTGCAAGAGCGCAGGTCGCATAGCACGGCACACCAGTATCAACGATATTATTCAACGAACCCTTGTCACCGCCGGCGTACCAGCGGTATTAGAACCAAACGGCTTGGTACGTGACGATGGGTAGAGACCAGACAGCATGACATTCTTGCCTTGGAAGGTGGGTCTGGTGAGGGTCGCACCAGTCTCCTATGCTGTAAATGTTGGCCTTGTACGGACATGCCCTGAGTGCGGTTTAAAATTAGTAGGTTCCTCATTTTTGGTTGTTTTTGTTAATTATAAGACTATTCATGTGGAATGTAAATTTCTTGACACTCATCAATTTTGCCAACAACGTCATTCTTATCAAAATGCAAATATTTGTTTTTCATTTAACCCAGTGACTGATATAGCATACATAAGCGCACAAAAATGCAAGGTCCCCGCTGACAAACATTACCACTACATAACCAGAACCCTTATTTTTAGATAAATAAGGTTGAAATTACTTTGTAGAGGCTTTAAGTAAGTTTGTAAGAAAATCTGCCTTATCTTCTTTGGATAAAGTGGGCTATTTTCTTACAATGTTATATAAAATAATATAACGAAGAACAGAAGACTCAGAAGATTCAGTATCATCATTCTCTTGCCTTCAATCCCTTTTATTTGGGGTCGATCATCTCAGTAGTCACCCCTTTTCTAGCCATATCATCTTTCACACCGGTCATCCCTCGTTTCTTTGGTCTTTTCTACTCCTATAGCTACCCACATTCATACTCAAAACTTTCCTCACGACATTTTCCTCGTGCCTTAGAAGATCTGTTCAGTACGGCAAAAATAAATCGAGCTATTTTTTTGTGTCATCTCGCTGGTAAGCCTAGGAGGCTATATATCGGCTGCTTTACCAGGCTATCCTGTGGGTGCCTTTGTAAATTAAGGCCTCCAACCAGGGCAAAATTCGAGCTTATACAGTCATAAAATATTATGGTTAGAAGTGACTATACTGCTGTTTTAATTAAAAAGGGCACAACTAACATTTTTCATGAAATTGAGTTATATATCCGTAAGGCCTTTTTTTCCTGATTCCGGATATATATATAACTCAATTTCATGAAAAATGTTACTTGTGCCCTTTTTAATTAAAACGGCAGTATAGTTGAGCGTAGGATCCTGAGTTCGTTCCCCAGGCCGGACAAAGCTCTATAGGGGTTTGTCGTCAGGAAAGAATTCCAGACAGATTCTGGATTTGTGTTAATGGCAATAAACTTGCGTCTTAATTACTATTAGACATACACAATAACAATACCATCAAAGGCCATAAGTCCAGTAGCATGTGAAAATGGATGCATGCTTTTAGTGATAAAACCGCCCTTTTGTGTCACTCCAGGTAAAATTTCTACATTTATATCTGTAATTTTTATGGTGTACATATTAAAGAGTAGGTATTCTATATTATGTGTGTATGCACATCAAACTGCATCAAAACCAACCGCACTTATGGCTTTCTTCTATAAAGACATTTCACACACACACACATACGCACACGTACGCACGCACACGCACCCTAACACGCATGTGTTAACTACTCTTTAACACATGCGTGTTAGGGTGCGTGTGCGTGCGTACGTGTGCGTATGTGTGTGTGTGTGAAATGTCTTTATAGAAGAAAGCCATAAGTGCGGTTGGTTTTGATGCAGTTTGATGATGATGGGCGAGATTGCTACAAGACTTTCTGACCGCAGTTGTACATAAAATTTTATGCATTCTAAGGAGTCGATCTTTTGTACTTTCTCCTTTTTTATGTAGTAATACCGGTATCACTTGTGCATGTCGCTTTTATAGTCTAGCTTTAACGAGAATCTAGGACTTATTTTGCACAGGAGTCACGTCTAGTTAATATCACTGTCGTTAATCTAACGATGTTAATCGTAAAAGTGAAACTTAGTAACTAACATTATACTGGACTTGTCAGGCCTGTGACGCAAGCTATATTGCTTGCCTAAGATAGAGCACACCTGAGTCTAAAAAAGTTTTGTCTATTGTAGACAGAACAGCTTTATTTTAGGGTTAGACAAGTGGCGATCGCTTTTAAAATGTTTCGTATTCCTGCAACGACTTTCAGCAGGTTTGATATAACTTTTCAGTTGCTTACCTATGTCCAGAAAATACATAATAAAAAAACAGTGGCACTCCGGGAGTGCCGACAGAAGTGAAAACAAAACACAAACAGAATACTTTGCCATCATTCACTGACATATCGGATATACATTACAACCGAGTACATCTCGAGGACAGCCGAACACATCCGAAGCGGTGTCGGTTATACATTTTCGCCGCGCCGTAGAAAGAGAGGGGGATACTCCTACGCCGCGCCGGCTGTCTACTCTCCATCCGTCTTACGAATTTTCGATCAGGGTCACGTGTCCTGACGCGAGTTTAACATTTTTTACCCATTACAAAAAAAGTGTACAACGCCGCTAAAGAAGTTTTCACTTCAAAAAAAAAATTACATTCAAAGCATACAATGGAAAGCCTTATCGCTTTCTGCGATTTCTTCCAGGCAACCTTGGAATGGACAGTGATTGCGTGGACATGCTCGTAAAAATGGCAATTTTTGTATTGAATTCAGACATGCTAATCATGCTATCTTGGAATAAGTTAATGCCTACTCTCGAAGAGTACTACAACAACCACCATAACAGATCCTCCACCATAACTCACCTTTATTTCCTAGATCAGCAAAAGGTGGTGGATCGAATGGCATGAAATAAACTAGATGTATTCCTCCTTCCTGCCCATCACCTCTCGCGCGTATCTTCACCCAGCCAATTATTTTTGATCCTTTGAAAATATTCCTAGTCAAAACAACTACTCTATTTGAATCAAGCGCCATTTCAACTAACATAAATATATAAAGAAACAAATATTTAAAATAAAGGTGTCAACTGTCGGGTGCCCAGAGGTTGATTGTCAAATGTTTTTGTTACGTCTGTCGGTGACATAGCCGTCACCATCAATGTGGATGTTAGAATTGTATTTTATTCGTTTTAAAACTTTTTTTTTCTCTCATGCACACTTGTTTTTCCAGCTCACTTTAGACATTGGCAGAATAGTCGACATCGGCTTTGCTTGCCATTTATTAAAAATAGAATAGAATAGAATTGTATTTGACGTGGGGTTTCACTGATAGCGTAGTACTGAACGAACCAAGGGCACATAATAATTAAATGGTAGAAAGATTTCCAAAAGCATCCAATAGTAATTCAATAATAATATTATTCAGACAATACTTAGTTGTTGAAAAAAATGGTAAGATACAAAGTTACATAATCAGCCTATAATGTTCTCACTGCTGGGACACAGGCCTCCTCTTTGTGAGAGGGAGGGGGCTGTTACTTTATATTATAACCAGATATACAAGTATATGTTAGAGATAAAGACTATTTTAGTGGTTATTTAACTTGTTCGAGCGGCAACACTTCAGACTAGTCAGTGTTGGGCTGTCAGTGTTGGGCTGTCAGTGTCAACGTGGTATCTCTGCCGTCCTTTAACTAGAAGGCCGTTAAGCCCAAAAAGTTGTTTCGGAGTAAATGCCAAAAAACGTGGGAATCGTTGTTTCTTAAAAACTATGATACTTAGGATAATGATTGTTGGACACATCAATTGATATTTCTTTCTGTTTATCGTAGATAACCCTTTTTGTCCAATAACTATTATTAATTAATTTTAAAATTAATTTTTCTCATTTTGTTAAGCATGTAACCTAGTTATTGCATCTTATTACTGTACTAAAAGGCCGTTATCCATACCTTAGCGGCTTTTTAGTCAAGTAATTTATTTAAAATGTTAAACTTCATAATGTTTGTTATATTTTGTTTAGAAATACTTAACTAAAAAGTTGTTAAGTGACATAACTGCTTTATAGTCATGACATTCGCTTTAATTTCAATTTCAATAACTTTCCTAATGAGCAGTTACGGGGCTTTAGATGCTTTTTAGCTAATTGTTGGCAATGTTATATGGAATTTTTGTAAACTCTTAACTACTTTACTTAACTAAAAGGTGGCTAAAAATATTTCGCTTGTGGTTAACTTCTGTATAGTGTAGCATTCATATGGAAATATGTGAGTAATTAATTAAATATTTACATCATGTTCTTTTAAAAATGAAAAGTATAATTCAACATTTAAAAGATAAAAGAATTACTAATAATTTTAATACGCAATAATAATCAACTTATAACTAATTATGATCTAACAGATCATGAGCTCATTATTTGGCATGGACAATATTCTTAATCCATTTTCTTTATTCCATTGATTCAACCATTGATTTAATAGAAAACTTCTAACCCAGTTATTTTAATAAACTAAGGCTACATTATATCAGACATGAGGCAACTTCAGTCCTAAATTATTTAAATATTATAACAAATAAAAGTACCTAATAAAATATGTAGTAAAATTGCACACTAAATAAATAATAAAACATAAGCAGCACTTTCAAGTGTAGATAGATACATTTGGCACACTGGTAGACCATGACCTGGAATAAAACATTGAATACTTTTTATACCGATAGTTCATTCCCGTGGGTTAATTATTCGAAATGATATCGTTTACCAACCTCCACGCGGACGGATCCATAAGCAAAAGCTTGTAGTTTTAAGTATTTAGGAACATAAAAATATCTAAATTAAACACAGTCATCAATATACTCAGCCTATCGCAGTCCACTGCTAGACAAAGGTCTCTCCCAGGCTGCGCCATAACACCCTGTCCTCTACCTTCCGCATCCTGTTTGTCCTAGCCACCTTATTTAGGCCGTCGATCCATCTAGTTGGGGGAGGCTCACTCGACACTTGTCGATACGCGGTCTCCACTCCAGGACTCGTCTGCTCCACCGGCCATCGGTCCTTCGACAAACATGGCCAGCCCACTGCGACTTCAGTTTGCTTACTCTGCAAGCCATGTCGGTAACTGCGGTTCTTTTCCTGATCATTCCTGATTTTATACTTCAAAGAGACTCTGAGCATAGCTCGCTCTATAGCGCGCTGAGCGGCCTTGAATTGTGTACCAGCCCGACCGTCAATGTCTTCGTTTCGGCAACGTATATCATGACAGACAGGACGCACTGGTTAAGACCTTAGTCTTCAAACACTGCGGGATAGGCGACGAGACGACTTGACGAAGTTTTCCAAATGCTGCTCAGCCCAACTGGATCCTTCAGTCGGCTTCTTTCTCAAAGTTGTGTCTACTGAGCTGGTTGACTTGCCCTAGGTAGACATAATCCTTCAAAACTTTGGTTGGACTCGTTAAGATGTGCGAATTGTACATGAATTTTGTCTTGTCCAAATTTAAGCTGAAACCAACCCACCGAGAGGCTCCATTTCGGCTGAAGAGACTTAGTCAATATGACGATGTCATCGGCAAATCGAACAAGATGAACAGACGCTGAAACAGTTAGACCAGATGCTGCATAGCCTAAATGGAGGCTCCATTTAGGCTATGCAGCATCTGGTCTAACTGTTTCAGCATCTCTGCCATTAGGACGATATCATCGGCAAATCGTAGATGTGAAATGTACCTACTCGCCATTCACGTTGATACCCTGTCCAGTCCAGTCAGCCAGGGATATTACCTACATCCCCCTGTCTCACCCCTCTGAGCAGTTGGATGGGGTTGTTTTCTGATTCTGGATCTGAAAAGTCATTGTGGCAGCGTCGTACGAACATCTCAATGCCCGCACGCGCGCGCGCGCGCTCTCTCTATCTTTCTCTCTCTCTCGTCTCTTCGATGTAGCGTCAGTCAATTCGACATCGTTGCAGAAAGGCCAGAACTGCCCATATTTTGACGGAGTCGCATCGTTTCTCGTAGTCCACAAATGCTATACACAGGGACTGGTTATACTCCGCGGTATTCTGTATAATTTGCCGAACATAGATGTGGTCTATGGTACTGAAGCCTTTTCGAAAACCGGCTTGATTTGGCGGCTGGAACTCGACATGTCTCTTCGCGAGACGGTCCGTGACGACCCTCGGGAGCAGCTTGTATAAGTGTTTCAGCAGTGAGATGGGTCTATAGTTCTTCAGCGAGGATTTGTCACCTTTTTTGAAGAACAGAACCACCGCATCTCTGCTCCATGCCTCGGGCGTTGTACCCTCTTAGATGACGGAATTAAAGAGACTCGCTAGCTCTTTGATTTTATTCTATTTATTTTTTTGGATCGTAAGTAAGCACTAGGAAGTGGTGCAGGGCGGGCGTTTTGGGGGGACTGTCTTTTGTAATTTTGGCGTTCGAAAAGTGCTGCTTCTCAGCCTAGTTTGAATAAATGACTTTTGACTTTGTTTTCTTGTCGTTTTGGGTTTTTCTGTTTCAATATCTTCATCTGTATCGTCACTTCTTCGATCTTAGTTAGATCTCGTAGTTCATATCTTTGACAGAGTCAGTGTCAGTGCCCTCCGGGTGGTAAGATTTAGTCCGACGGGACGGCGGATGGCTTGAGCAGGGCACCCGCACCCCACTCAACCCCGGAGTGAACGCGGCGCGAGAGTCGGCTAACTGCCTTTTAGCTAAGTAATGAGGCTTAGCTGCTTTTTAGCTAAGTATTCTGGGAAATGTGCAAAATTACATGCTTAACTAAAACAGCGTTAAGGGCTGGTAACTGCAAATAAGTAAATTTTTTCACATAAACTGTTCTTTAAATGCTAACTATAAAGAAGTTATAGTCCGTTAGCGTCTTTATAGTCAAGAAAAATTAGATAACGTGCTTGTAGTTAAGTAGAAGGCTAGAAAATAATCATCACATCGGGCAGTTAAGGTATTTTAAAGTACATTAAGCTAAGAAGTGTGGGTTAGACGCTTTCAAGTAATGGAATCATCAAAAATTATGTTACTTAACGGCCTAAAAGATGCCCATATCTTTGGAACTATTTATGTTATAAAAATGTTTCTTAGACAGAAAGATAGAGAATTTTAAACTCTATCACTTTCTATTAAAAAGTAAAAATTGACCATTTGAGGGTTAACGGCTTTTTAGTTAAAGGACGGCAGATCTGTCAGTAGTGCGTTCGGTTTATATTGGAGTGATCTTGCTCTGGAGACAGCGCCTCTGTGCCGGTTGTGCGCACTGATTGATAAGAAATGCGACATGGCGGACACCAACACCGAAGACGTAGACGCTAATCCGTCCGAAGCTGCGACATATATTATAGTTAGTTAGAAACTGAATCATCTGCGACTAAGACACAAAACAGAACTGTATTTTGTGGCTAAACATATTAGGGTTTATTTATAAACGATGATTAAAGTTAAATAACGTTTAAACATCAAAAATGTATGGTTAAACATTCGATAACCACTACTTACCTTTAACCAACGTTTATGATTAAAGGGGGGACTATGATAGTTATATTGCACAGTTACACTTTCTACTGTACTTTAGAAATAATCTGCTACCATGAATTTCAGGACTGCTTAAAGCGAGTCAATGTGTGAAAAAAAAAAACGAGTGTGCTTATGACCACACGACTGAAGTGAAACTTCTTCTTAGATATACGGAACGTATTTGGCTATGAGAGGAAGAGAGAAAGAAAATGTGCGCGCGCACTGCGGTCTCTTGCTTATATCCCCCACTCAACTCCCGTTCGCCTCGCCCGATCACACTTTTCGTAACGCTTACGTCACGCGTTCGCTAGCTTACTCCCCAAGTCAAGCGTGCGTAAAGAAGTTTCACTTCAAAAATCGCTGTAAATGCTGCCCTCTACCGCACCAGCGGCAATTGCGGCGACATCAAAGAGTCATCGTTACATATAGGAACAGTTTTATTTTAATTCTGACGTAAGTAATCGTGTCGCGCGCGCAGGGTAACAATGCGTTTTGTCTATAATATCAGGACATCCGTGCGTCAATGAAAGTATCCTTGAAAACTGCATGTCATCATCATCATCATCCGCCTAGCCATTCCCCTACTATGTTGGGGTTGGATTCCCATCTAACGGAATACAGCAGTTAAACTAAATGCATTTATTTTAATTAAACCATTAACAGGCACTTTTGAATTGTCAAAGGAGTCATTCAGTCGGACAGATGAAGCTGGTTGCCCATTCCAAAGCGTAGTAGATTCCTATGGAGAAGAATGGGCAAGAAACTGCAGACACTCTTTTAAATTATATTAGTATTTTGCATATAAAAACTGCAAGCAGAAAAATAAAATAAAAGACTGCAAGCACCTACTGTTTAAAATAGAAGCAGGTACTTTAACTGTCACGTGACGAAGTCGACGCTCTGCAAGCTGCAAGCCATGTTTTTTTAATACTTTCCTATAATTACTGTAGTTAGCCATATTGGTATGTTGTAAATAAAGTAAATGAGTAACGCATTGAAAACAGAAATTTAGAAAGTTAAAGAAAGATTTATTGAGCGCGTAATTTAAATAATAGTTGTCAATTTATTTTTTTGCCAATATATCGTCTGTCTATTGAAGACAAAATATGTGCACTTTCTTTTTTTGTTATTCCTTATTTTTAAGCTTGTAATAAGGCTTTTTTACTTGCAAGAAATTGACAAAAAATATTTCGTAAAATTCTAAAGATGTATTTAATGTAGACATTATTTTTGCATCGTGGTACTGCCTCGTTGATCTAGAGGTTGCAAACGCTACTGCTAACCATGAGGAGGACCCAGGAACGCAGGAGGGTTCCATCAGAAATTTCTCAGTAGCAGCCCGGAGTCTGCATTTGTGCCCGTTTGAAGGCCCGTTTAAACATGATTGACGAAATGTGTGTGTACTAGGTGCTCCTCTGCCTAACCAAATATGGAAAATATAGGCGTGATGTTATGTTATGTTATGAACATAACCTAAACAAAAACATATTTTTCAATATTTCAGTCGACAAGTGCTTCTTTTGATCTATCCGCGAGCAAATTGTCCACTCAAATTCATAGCCACCTCCAGGCGCCTGTGCGCTCACACGGGTCGTAAATGAAAACGTTTCATTGCATCACACGTAACCATTGTTATTGGAACCCAAATAAACCTACTCTTGCTCCATGAATATTGCGCTCAGTTGCATTTCTTAGTCAGCGACCTTGCCTACAATGTAGTTGATAATAAAGTAACCTAATTCTGGAGCTGATCAGCTATTCGAAGTGATGAAGTCAAGCAGTGATGTATTGTGGTTACATTGATTTTAATTATGTAGAATTAAATGTCGTGGTTATTCTGATTAATTGGTAATTGACACGTGTGATGACGGAAGACAATAGGCATGTTAGGTATACAATAGAGTATTTTAATAGGAGCCTTTACAGTGTAAATAGCCAATAGGAAAGAGATCATCAGCAAAAATAGACGTTGGTCTATGCAGCAGACGGTGGCATCATATTTGGAAGAACACTCGATTATTGTCGCCTCAGATATCTTACCGACTGATGCTATGTATGAGCCTACGTAGGTAGGCTCATACATAGCATCATACAAGATTAGTAGGTACATAGTAGTATGTACCTACTAATCTTGTAAGACGAAGGAGACTAGTCTCCATGACACAGGGAATCCTAGTGTGGAGGCTAGTGCTATTCAAATATTGTAATGTATTTTTCTGAATAATATTTTTTTAATTATTTATTTCGTAATCGTAATCAGCCTATAATGTTCCCACTGCTGGGACACAGGCCTCCTCTCTGTGAGAGAGAGTGGGCCGTAATCCACCACGCGGGCCCAGTGCGGGTTGGTAGATGTCACATGCCTTCGAATTTTTGGTTCTAGGACATGCCGGTTTCCTCACGATGTTTTCCTTCCTTCGATGTAAACTTCCACCGAAAGTTGGTTTGAACGAGATCTAGTAAGTAGTTTTTTTTTGTATATATCATAAATCGTAAATCGCAATTTACCTTTCATTAAATAAACTCAAATATAAAAATATTTACAGAATAGGTACTTAGTTGTATATTCACTTTAAAAATAAATAATTCAATTAAAATAAAATATATTAAGGGGGGCTCCCGTACAACACACGTGTTTTTTTTTTAATGTAGTGTTAAATATTGTATGGTGGTACGGATCCCTTCGTGTGCGAGTCCAACTCGCGCTTGGCCGGTTTTTTTACTATTTGTGTTTCCTGTGCGTGAGCCAAATAAAATATTTTTCTTTCTGTCTAGGTAGATAGGCAATTATCTTTATTTATATATCTTATATAAATAAAAATGAATCGCCGAAATGTATGTAAATACGCGCATAACTTCCGAACGACTGCACCAAATTGGATAATTCTTTTTTTGTTGTGTTCGGACTTCGGACAAAGTTTGTATGAAAAAATTTCGGACACCCGAAAAAAAAAATTGCACCCGTACGAAGCTGGGGTGGGTCGGTACAATTTTACCCCCAAAAGTTATTTTTACCTTATATTTTTGACGTATTCTGTTTACAATCAATAGTGGGGGGAAACCCAAGCTCTCGATATCTTACATATCGATACCTCTGGGCTCAAAGGTCGTAAAGGACATTTGGGCGAAAATGACTTTTTGATACTGCTATACTCAGTTTTTAATTTTCTATCGATCTGTATATTCCGTTCTACGAAATTCGCAAAAAAAATGCCTTTACGACCCACATAATTTGAGACGTTAAGCAAAGTTTACCGCGAAAATATGGATGTAAATAACACTTAGTTACCAGTGTGAACTCATTTTGGTAGTAAAGCAAAGTATAAAACAACTTTTGGGTGTAAAATACATAAAAAATATCAATTGTCTTATACCACCTTAAGTGGTTAATATAAGTCACCTCAAAAATTTGGATGTAAAGGACATCGTCTTTGCAAATTGTCCTGTACACCCCTACAATTTAAAATAAAAAAACAAACTTGTCCTTTACTACCAAAATAATCTAAGAAAATGTGTTGTAAGTAGGTCCTTTACATCTTACATTTGTAAATCAATATGAGCTCTACTCCCTACAAAATGATATTAATTTACAATACGTTTGACTTAAATATACAACCTGATACACTTGAGCTGTAATAATAATTCTTTACGACTGTTTCTTATTTTTTCTGCATAGTGCTGCCGTCTTTTAACTAGAAAGCCGTTAACCCTCAAATGGTCAATCTTCACTTTTTAATAGAAAGTGACAAAAAATCCTCGCTGAAGAACTATAGACCCATCTTATTTCTGAACCACGTATGCAAGCTGCTCTCGAGTGTCGTCACGAGCTGTCTCGCCAAGAGATTTGTCGAGTTCCAACCGCCAGATCGAGGCGGTTTTCGAAAAGGCTTCAGTACCATATACCACGACTATGTTCGGCAAATTATACAGAATACCGCGAAGTACAACCAGTCACTGTGCATTTGCGTACTACGAGAAAGCCTTCGACTCCATCAAAATATAGGCAGTTCTGGCCTTTCTGCAACGATGTCGAATTAACCGGCGCTGCATCGAAGAGAGACGAGAGAGAGAGAAAAAGAATGAGAGAGCGCGCGCTCGCGTGCGGGCATTGAGATGTTTGTACGACGCTGCCACGATGACTGTTCAGATCCAGGATCAAAAAACCACCCCATCCAACTGTTCAGAGAGAGGGGTGTTTACTCATCATCTCATCAAACAGATTCTGTTTATAAAGTTGATTAAAGAAGAATTATATTTTCACTTCTTTAATTTTTTTTTACTAGTCGGACACATTTTTATTTATTTCTAACACATAACCTATTTTACAATTTAAGACTAAAATATTTATAGATATGATATACAAGTGTATAATAAAAAGAAAGGAAAAAAAAAGAAAAAGACAGGAGCTCATTTAAAAAAATTCGGCCGCTGTCAATGGGATAAGTGTCCAAAAGGCTGGCAGCATTACCATGTTGGATGGCAATGCTTATTCTTTGAGCTAAAAATAGGCCAGCCCTCTGGTCACGCGTAGAGTCGACCAACCGCTTGGCAATGTCTCGAAATATTCGATGCGCACTCGGACCCCAAGGCCTTAGAGTTTCAACCCCAAACGGCTCAAGCATATAGCTCCCAATAAGGTTGTTATATTTGCGCTGTTTGAGGTTTACTGCTTCTGCAGCAGCCACCCCAGCACAGCCCGCCGTGCTAGGAACATAGGATGGCGCGAGGGTTTCAACACAGGTTGCATCCCACACCAAAGGCCTACTCAACTTCCAAGGCATTATGGTCATTCCATCTGGCCTCTTCCCATCGTCGCGTGCCAAGCCATTGGGTTCTAAAACAGCTGGCACCCCGGCGGCGGTGAAAAGAGCCCGACGGATGATGTTGTTAATGCTGGCGTGCCGTGCCATCTGACCAGCGCTCTGGCTGCAAGATAGGCCATGGTGTCCCGTGTCCGAGGCAGTCGACTGCTTCACCACATTGATAGCGATGTGGAGCTCCGCAAGGAGCGCCCAGACGCAAACATGTAACGAGGCGGAATGTGGTGTCACCCAGCATAGTGCCTATGTTGGGTGACGGTAGCGCCTCAAGCCAGAGGCCCGACTCCCATTCACCCACAGCCAGCAGGCGGGCACACTCAACAGTATTGGTGGACGTATAAAAATATTAATTTATAATTTAAAGATTTAGAGCTTTGTGTTCAATTACAAATAAACGATCTCAATTTGATTACACAAATGTACGTTTTATTTGTATAATTATGTTATTTCATGAATATTTGTAAAGAAAATACAGTAGTATACACATAAATACATACAAAATTACATAATCCATTTAATACTTAAGTTTAATTATTAATTTATCCTTTCAGAATACCTTAGCGGATGATCCTTAAGACCCTAAAAATTATTACACTTGTCGATTATTTCCTTATTTTGTTTAGTTTTGTGCAGTAAAGTACATTTACGCCCTTAGGATTATCATAGGATGAAAATTTGAAGGATGTAAAGGACATTTATTTTTAAATTTATGGTCGTAAAGGAAATCTATCTCGGTAAATACAGCACTAGGGTAATTTTTTAACACTGCCCTAGAGAATACTATAAATTCTAAGCACTTTTTTCCTAGGTTTCATTTAAATAGCTCAAGAAACAAAAATGTTACAGTAAAAACAAATATTTTTTTTAGTTTTTTGCTTCTCCTGAAAAGTCGCATTTTGTCCTTTACGACCTTTGAGCCCAGAGGTATCGATATAGTGTGATATCGGTGACGTGTACAAACGTTTGCAGTATTAAGTTACTTTCAAACAGTTATGAGGTGCGATAATAGGCTTGCAACGCAAACCATATGATAAGCCAGTGTGCATGTACAAACTGTAGCGGATAGTGCATTAGACAAATAAAACGTTTTAACAATTAAACCTGTCCTTTAAAAAACCTCCTTGGAGAAATAGGAAAAAAACCCTTGGAGATTTTTTTGGATAGGAAATGTCGACACCAATTAGGTACCTACTTACCTAAAAAAAAACACAATCATCCGAACATAGTACCTCCTCCTTTTTGTGAATTCGGTAAAAATAGGCATGACGTGTAAAAGTGATTTGTATATCCTACTATAATTTTTTTTTAAATTGTCCTGGCAATGCCGAACACAACAAAAAAATTATTATCCAATTTGGTGCAGTCGTTCGGAAGTTATGCGCGTACATACATTTCGGCGATTCATTTTTATTTATATAGATATATTTATAGCAGGATCAGCGTATTGTGATCCCATTGTTGGGACACAGACAGACACACACTTCGAGAGGGAGTGTAGTCCATGTTGTAATCCACCACGCGGGCCCAGTGCAGGTTAGCCGGCCATGCAGGTTTCCTCACGATGTTTTTCTTCACCGTTTTGAGAGCGTAATGAAATTATTTACGCAAAGTGAAGCGCCTGCCTGTTTTCTTTTTGTATTATTCGCTTTTTTCAACGACAATGCAGCAATTCATTTTTGCGCTCTTGATATCCCGAGACCAAGGGGGTTCGGCCAGCGGCTAGTAACGTGATCCATTCAAAATATTTCAACATATTGCTTGGAGACTGGCGTAGCAAAACTGCTGCAAACATTATATATAGTGTGAGTATAAATCGTAACAACATGAATTCGTTAGTGTTGAGAGATATTAATGTTTTTGTAGGCGATCTCATAGGTGGAGTGATATTTTCTTGCACTTTTGATAATATGTTTCAAAATGGAGGAGAGATCCGGGTTTATTTAAAATGTGTATGTAGGTACACAAATAGATCTTGTAACTAACCTAAAATATCGGAAAGCAGATAGATACAGAGCTGTCAGTCTTGTTGCGCTTCATGTAGGTATGTAAAGAGGATATCGGTTCTCAAAAACTTTGGCTCTGACAAGGATGAATGATTTAAGTAACATATTTATGTATAGGGAAACTGAACCCATTCCCGCAGTTTCGCGTGGATGTTGGGAAATATCCTACTAACTACCGGAATTAAAAGTAGGTACCTACCCTAAGTCTTAATGCAAGTCATAAACTATCTGTGTACCAAATTTCATCTAAATCCGTTCAGCCGTTTTTGCGCCAATCCGGAACATACATCTAGATAAAAAGACAAACGGACAAATATTCTAAAAACTATACACCTCGTAGCAAATACTTTTACTCAAAAATATTCAATATACGGTTTTGACTTCGTTACTATTTTACTATAGGTATGTATAGAATAGATATCAGAATTCGTCATGTTACAAGTCTCTCCCACATAAATTGCACAATAACACACGGCATTCGGCAATTCACTTTGGGGCTTCAAAAAAAAATTCGCGCATTTACACACGTTTATTAATAAAAGCATGATTAGGAAATCATACTGAAATTAAAAATTACTCATTCATGAGTTGGCAAGTGTTGGCACAATTTTTGTGAAAATATTCAGGTCGAATGGAGACCATCCATCGTTCGAGACGCTTGTGAGATGACACACTGGGTACCATAGAGATTGTGCTTGACGGATTTATTATTTTATTTGTTTACTTTGGTGACCCGTGACTGAGGCTGGTTTTGGTCGTATCATAGACGTGACTAAAACTATGGCTCTACTGTGTGTTTGTAATCTTTAAATCTCTTTTTTTTTTCTTTGTAGTGTTTAGTAATCTTGGACAGCACAGTGAGTCAACAGCTGATGTAGACGTGGACGAAGGGCGAAGAAGGAGGAGGTTTTGGTTTCTTGGTTGTTCCTCTACCTCTTTCTCTTTTTTTGGGTTCCTTAGTCAACAACGAACCCTAAATACTAGTATTCAGCTGCATCCGGTTAGACTGGAAGCCGATCCCAACATGGTTGGGAAAAGGCTAGGCAGATGATGATGATGTAGCAATGGATTAGCAATATCCTTCAAAATTATTCAGATTGAGATTCAAAGTGTTTTACGCAATACTCGCTGGACACGATAATATTAAGCTTCTCATTGTTTGTGGAACAGCACCACACGCTTTCGGCTTTTGGATTTTTTTATATATTTACGCCACGAAGTTATGAGTATGTTAATTGAAAGAATGAGTACCGATTTGATGTAATAAGTTCAGATAAGGGCAACCTTGTATAGGGCCTTTCGTAACATGATATATGTATAGCATCTACCTGCTAATAAATAGCCTTATCTGATTACTAAAATACCTTTGTCAAGGCTCAGATATGACGTATGAAAGTTCTGGTAAGTAATTAGAATTGTTTACATCGTAAAGTCAGTTAATTAATTAATTATCTATGAATAAGCAAGTCTAATCGGGCCGTAGTTTCAAGGATCCTCTTCAAGAACAAGGAAGCATTCCAAACCTGCCATGTAAAGAAGACCCCTTACAATGAAGTTAATAAGTATATTTGAACTTTAATTTAACTGCTGTCTTTTCTGCAGGGGCAGAAATCTTGGTGATTCCTTTGCGCGCAAATATGTCAATCAATCAAGTCATCCTGTCACCGGTCACAGTCGGACACAAGACTTTCTCAAATTATGTTACTCAGTTTTCATATTTTGCATAGTTTCATGCTATTGTTTTCAGGGATGAGGTTACATTTTGGTTGTAATTTTTGCTTTTGCTGTTTTGTTCATGATTTAGAAATGGAATAGAATGGAAAATGGTGGTTTATAGTTTAGTTATTTTTTTTTATAAAAATAAAAAAATTACATTCAATATTTTCAGAAATTTATAAATATGTTACTTCCCGGTTATGTAGTGAGAAAATGTTGTCTTTAGAAAAGTATTTCTGAACTTAAATTTGGTTAAATATATTTTAGGAGAGCCCTCTGGGAATCAGCTGATCCTCGCTATCTGAAAAAACCTAATAACTGATTGTATTCCATTTTATCATTTTTATTATCTACTGATTACAGTGCGTCCATTATTTTACTTTTTATATTTATGTTAAATGTTAGTATTTCCTTAGAATCAGGCCATCAGGGTACGCTTATTACAACTGCCCAAAATGCTAATTACACCTGTCAAGAACCTTGTTTTAAATAAAGAACACGATAAAAGACAACATCACACATAAATTCCTTTTTTTTTTTTAAAGGTAACAGCTGATATCAGCGCAGCCCACTGCACTGGGACAGTGATGGCCTGAAGTGGAAAGCGATTTCATGGGTTTGCTCGCGGCCGCGCGGCAACCGGCGCCGCGTACTGACAGTCGACAGCACCCAACCGCGGCGCGAACACGTGCCTACACGCTCCGTCTCACACTTCCCGACACAAACACCATCCAACGAATTCGCGAACGATTTTTTTCGACACAGTTCCCTAGTTTTCCAACTGATTGTGTTACATTAGTGTTACCGTGCTGTGCTTTCGGCAGGTTCGGCGTTGCTAAGGTAAATAAACCGGCACTACTAATCCGCAAGTTATCGGACGTTTTGTGTGTTAAGTTATCGCTTATGATGGAATTTACTATTATTTTAAATTATGCTTAAAACTGTTGAAATTTCTGTTTCAGTAGAATGTTTTTTGATAAAGGAAATTATAGGTTTCATTCATGTTTCTTTAGCAAGAGTTACGCTAATTATGATTACCTGAAAATCGTTGTTGTTTCTTAATGTCTACAACGTTTCCGATAAGGAAAAATAGAATTATTCTTAGTTATAAAACCTGAAACCTGAAAATTTCGTAACATTTTTCAGTCATGAAAATATATCTGACTTTTCAGAAATTTAAAACCTGACACAGATAGCCACATGTCGCCAAATAAATCTTAGAACAATTAGATACGACAACAATACCAATTAAGAACCCACAAATAGATGAACTCATTAAAACACGCGAAAACAATGTAAATAAACAGTGTTTATTGAACAAATCGGGAACTATTAGCATAACCAAGAGCTGCTAACAACAAGTTAGCGGCGAGACCACCTGTTACAGACAACTCGGTGAAAGATGGTACAATACTTCAAGCAGTTATGGAGATTGTATAAGCAAATATGACAAGCTTTATCTTTGAGGGATTCTTTCCTTATTCATGTGGACGACGGAGATGTTCAGTGTGGAGACTCGTATTATCTCTAAGTGGCAGCTGTTGAGGAAAGGATATCAAAAGATGAAGGGATGCGTTTATGATTGTGAGAAATGGGTTCTCTGTTTTTTTAAGACCTTTAACCAGCAGAGCACTGTACTAGGCTGTGGAGAGGCGATTGATAAAAAGTCCTCGTTTTTGTGAATTTACTTCTGAATCTTAATGAGATTCAAATTGAAAATCTAGAGCATTATTATATTACACTTCTTGTATTTTTACAAGAAACAAGTCACTTGCGATGCGATTTTATTTCCGTACGACCGTATGACACGTAGTTTCCATATTTCTGTCGATAAAACTTTGAAATTAAATGTTTATTTATGTAAGTAGACTTTTTAAGACAATTTTACACGTCAATATTTTGAAAACTAGATGGCGTCGGCATTTTCTATCTGACTGATTCCTGAGAAGAAACGCTGAAACAAAGTCAGAGGTCATGGCCAAACCTTTAATTACATTTTACATGCTGCCTTCATAAAATTAGCTAAGTTATTCTATTTCCGACTCCTTGACTTGGATTGCATCATAGTCTTACTATCATATCAAGTTCTTACTTTAGCTAAATAATTCACAAGATATATTACACAAGCAACTATGATAATCAGAAACTAAAAAGATATGCTGGAATTTTAATAAAAACGGTTCACAAGGTGCTTCCACCTTTAATTGTGCTTTGGTCTGTCAAAAATTTAATTTATATCATCGTGTAGCAAAACTATTTGCATGTTTTGTTTTTATGCATTCCGTTTGTGTTCTATCATATCATCAGCATCTTCCTGCCCTTGTCCATGTTACTTGGGGTCGGCGCAACACGTTTTGTTCTTCCATTCTGCCCTGTCAACCGTCACGCTATCATTCATTCTCTTCTCATTCATTCTCTTCATTTCTTCAATCTGCATAGCCTTTTCCATATTGAGGTCGGCTTCCAGTCTAACCGGATGCAGCTGAATACTAGTATTTTACATGAAGCGACTGCAATCTGACCTCCACAACCAAGTTACTAGGTAATACGATACCCTTTGGTAAGACTGGTTGTCAGACTTTCGGGCTTAGATGTACCTATCTACGGACCTCTTTCATATCATAAATTATAGTAAATAATTCATTCATTCATTCTCCTGCCCTTATCCCAATTTATTTTAGGACGGCGCAATATGTCTTTTTCTTCATAGTAAATAATTTTAATTAATTAATACGAACCATTAGTTAGAGAGTAAGTCAGTCATTGAAGAAGGAAATGCAAAATGTTGAGCACCAAAATACCCACATGAATGAGACGAATCGATCGATTCAATACTTGATTTACAAGAACCGGTAGGTACAGGAATTTTAGCGGTATGATGCCAAATTAGTACAACCGAATACGTCTGCGGATTCCGATAGCAAGTTTGATTATTCTAAAGCGATAGTTGTAAGTTTACGCAGTAAGGAAATTAAAAATGATTTATATGTCAAAGACGAAAACATATTGCATTCTAGATAAACTGCTTTGAAGAAACACAAATTACTGCTATTACTAAAACAATAAAAATTGAGTGTCATAAATATTTTTTCAAAAAACGTGCTACTGGTGAAGTCGCTAAATTTTTCTGGCGACTTAAAAATGCGAAATATAGTTGTTATAACAGTAAAATATTTCTGTTCGTTCACCGGTTTCTGGCTTACATCGACATTTTTATTTTCAAGTCGTATTTTTTGAGTGCTCTAAATTTCGTGATGTTTGACCGTGACTTTGACTACGTTCATAATGAAATGAATTGAAATATTTTCAGAATTTAATAGTGGAGTAAATTTACTTTGGCAGCTAGATTTTAGGACATCAGTCAGTGTTGATAAGTCTGATGTCACAAAGATTAACCATGACCTAGAAGTCATGGTCAATCTTCATATAAATTTTAATCAAAATTGTTAAGGAATTTCTGTTTAATTGGTTGATTTATTAACTTGCAGACATAAAGACGAGATCCCATAGACCGTTTTTACGGACGATGTTTAGGATGCTGCTGAGAATAATAATAATTAATTAAAAGGTAGAAGTATACTATCTTAAAACTTAGCTGCTATCCAACCATCCGAAAAGCTCTGAAATAACATTTTAAGACACTCTCGGGAGGAAAAGCTGTTAGCACTTTTCTTGGCCACCAGAGACATTTTATATTCTACAAGAATTTTCGTAGTTGAATTTCTAAACGTTAAGGTAAATTAGTTCGCTCAGACGGTGATGTCATGTGTTATGTATTGTCAGTTATGTGGATATGTAAATATGTATCATTGTGTAAACACGGCGTTATCTCCATGTGAGTACTGGTTTCAACAATACTCTAGTTACAGTATAGTTCCGAGGCCTTATTAATGAAGGATGTGTCTAGTTTCTTGGTATAGTGTCTAGCTATTGTTCGGCGCTTTTGAGACTAATTATTTAATAATCATGGGTTTATCCCGTCGGCTATTACACGCATATTGCTTGAGCTCCTACTTTTATGAAAAAGAAAATGTTACTGCATAAGTTAGATGATTTGTCAATGACGTTTTGTTAGTACCTAGAAGTTTTGTAATTTTAACCTAAAAAGATTACATTGATAAGAATAAGGTATATGCTTTAAGATGGTAATCGACTTATATATATACTACTAGCTGCGCTCCGCAGTTTCACCCGCATAAGTCTCGATCCTGTGAGAATATTGGGATATTTTTTTTTTGTCCTAATCCAGGTCATGGTCTACCCCTGTGTCAAATTTCATTCAAATCCGTTCAGCCGTTTTAGCGTGAAAGTAAAAAAATCAAATTTTTTCTCCTTATTACAGTAGTTTAAATGATAGTACTTGTCCACCAGAAAAAAATAAAACAAGTGTTGCAACGTGTGTTTCTAAAATCGTATTCAGTACGTCGATTCTGTAAAATTCAGACAACAACTCGCATCTCACATCGCTATTCACTCTCACTTCGCATAAGGTTCAAACTGACCTTGATTTTGCATTCTGTAAGCATCACCTCGTCACTTGCGAAGTGAAGTGAGCTCCGAAGTGACCAATATTGCACTAGTGACTACCATCTCAACAAAATGTTAGTCGAGATTTATCTTGCTTCATACATCCAGTTTTTTGACACAATTGTTGAGTTTTTGGCACAGAATTAAATTAAAATTATTTTTTATAGTATGAAAATAGAACTTTGCTTTTAATTCAATATTTATTCCTAAGAACATTGTAATATTTCTCGAAAAAACAATATATTTGTAGCTGGCAGATAGATTGATTTGCCGATTGTCAAAATAAAAAGAAAATGGATAAAAGTCAAAGGATGACATGTAAACAAACAAAGGGAGAGATTGTGATTTTTATTATTGTAAAATTGAGAAAAAGTACTTTTAAACTCAAACCAACTCATCTGTCGCTATCCTTATAGCGATAATCGTATTTCGGTCGTTTATCGTCAAGTGCTGACTGAAGTGTAAAGTGTTAAAGTCAAGTTATGAGAAGTATACAAAAAAACAAGCTAAATTTACTATAAACTACATTAATTATTCACTTTACGTGTGATAAAGTGTCCCTTGGGCTTATCGTTTATCATGTTCGTGTTTTGGAAGTTTGGAAATGAAAGTTATGAACAAACATTCTGCAAGAACATGTCACCATGTACAGACCGACAGCGGCACAAATTGATGCTCTCCTCATCAAGATTTGGCCCAAGGCAACTTGAGGAGCATCGACAGTCGTACCTACGCTGAATCATCGACTGTGGGAAGAAATTTGCACCACGCTGAATGCTATATTATTTTTAGTCTTACTTGTAACAAATTGAAGATTAGTTCTAGTTGTTTAGTATTGTAAAAATATATATTATTCATTATTATCTAATGATTGTATCAGTCTTTCCCTCTCTCTTTGTGCCCTCCTCAAAGCATCTGCGACAAATAATCAGCAAATATAGCAGGCTGATTATATCACCTGCCGGGAGTTCTCAGATTCAAAATCATCTTGGGTTAACTCCGGAGCACTCACTCCGGCCCTTACCTATGCACATATTATGCAAAACACAGCAGGGTAACATTATTCTGCCTCCTCTATGTGCATCCTAGTGCACGTCTCTTGCTGCCAAGAGACACCTCCATCAACCTTTGACTATCCCAAATGTGTGTTCAATGGTGGAGCAGGCACGCTGTTTACAATAAAAAAAATCTAGAGCATAAACCTTAAAAAAATAGGTTGGTACAATTTCCTTACACAAATCTTTTAATATCTTCCGAATGCGTGATCCGATTTACATACATCCAATTGGAATATTAGTTTTATACACAACTCTATCATTTGAGACCGAATTTATTTCAATATCTACATAAACAAAAAAACACATTTTCAAGTTACGTAATTATACCTATATGACAATCCTTACACATATTCCAGAAAATGCCTTACAAACGTACTTTAATCAGTGTGCGGGATTGATCCAGGTATAAATACGGGAAGAATGAAAAAATACGTTGCTTGATGGTCACAGATGTAGGTAGCCGGTCGAAAAAGTTAAGAAAAATAAAAACGATTAGCTACAATCTACGTAGCCTCAACATAAACTGTAGATATGCGGATTTCTGTAGGCGCTTGCGATACTGGATTAGGATATGAAAACTAATAATAAAACTAAGCTAGATAAACTAATTATATAGTTATTGTACTAATTTTTATAACTGTGACATAAAAATATAATTTTAACACTATTTATATAGGATTTCTTCTATTTTCACTCGTAAAATAGCTACTTATTATTTGACACTTTGAATCGGGTTCGAGTGCGAAGTAAGCGTCGAAGTGACGGCGGAATTACGTTACAGAATACCACTTCTTACGTCATCTCATACTTTATCTGTCAAAATCTCACGGTCAATTTAGTTCAACTCGCTGACACGCTCGCAAGGGTAGCGCTAGTGTAGATTCGAATTGTCAACCGAGTTATTAGAATACCAATCAAGAAACTCACAGCGGATTCAGATTCGAACTTTAGAACGAGGTCTTACAGAATCGCACTGCAGGTAAAAATAAACGAATTCCAATCTGATTCAATTCCGGACTTTTTACACTATTTGCACCATTTTCAATGCCAAATGATTCAATGCCAGAATGCAAACTGAGTGTGCAAACTAAAACTTGGCACGAATTTAACGAGAGCATTATTAATTGTGATAACATTTTGTGAAAGTCTGGAGCAACAAAATGGAACAGTATCATTATAACAATCTAATAATAAAATCAACCGAGTGGAAATAATTGCGAACGCAAGTGAAAATATTAATAATGGAAACACCGAAGAAAGAGTATATTATGTACTCGTATATACATATTTACTTTAGTATGGGTAAAGTAGAACAGAGAAATGCAGTAAAACTAAATGGCAGGAAGTATTAACTGAAAGTGAAGCTAGCTAGAGACACTACACTACTCGTACAATAGTAATATAGAAGTGTCTGTAGCATCTATCATTACGATGGGTGACAAGAACACTAAAGCAAAATCTTTGTGATTTGTACTACACAAAATTTTATAACGGTCAAAACCTTTAAATTCCTTCTCAGAATCAGGTTTAAGATAATTTATTACATTTCAACAACTCACTTACAGTCTATTGTTTAAATTCCAAGACGATTCTCAGAATCAAATGAGTGGGTTCTTTTATAAGGCCATATTCAGATTTTTAAAGCCATCTTCGATTATCATTAGCTTTTTCATGATTTATCGCTTTGGTACTTATGTTATCTTCATTTTGATGATCGGCAGAACAGATGGCCATTATAACTCGTCTTGTTTTAACTTAATTGGTTTATAATTTAAACAAGTTTGTTGTTTAACTCTGGTGCTGAAGGATTAAATATGATTGGAGTTTATAAGCACGATACTATGTTTTGAGAGGCAAAGGCATGTTTATGATCCACGACTAAATAGTTTGTTCATCGCGGAAATATTTGTGTGATTTGTGTCCGGTTCAATTTATAATTGCAACTCATATACCACTAGTGCGTGGATTTAAGATCTACTAAACATTATATCGAAGCATTGTCAATATTTTCATTGATGCTAATGATAATTTCAACCACGCTAGATTTAGCGTTTGCAATTTCATGTTCCTTGTATACCATAATAACGCAACTATCCAGATTTAAGGTATCTAGTCACCTAAGAGTACAAAACTAGGTCACACTACTAAAATTGATTGATCTTATTCCCGTGGGTGCTTTGTTTTAGAGCCTACCGTTAGGTCATGTCGTGTTTTCCCTTCCGCTGATGATGTTATGTTCCGTCCAACATTCGCGCTGCAGTAAAAATGAGGGACTCGACAATATTGTGACATTCGCGCACATTAATCTTTGTGCTGGCAATGACACAAGAATTCATTGCATCATATCGCGTAACTAATAGTAGTTTATATTGGCGTGACTAATATTACTGAGTATCGTCTAGAAAGTGTATTAACTTGGTCTTCTAGTTTTCGATCAAGCATTCCATGTTGCTCTCTTTTTGGTTGAAAGTGTTAGGTGCAAGGATTTTTGCATGAGAGAATTTCATGCAAGAGCTGACTTTCTCAATAAACCACTAATGTGATGAGTCGTTATCTACTAGAGGTTGTCCAAAAAGCAGTGACAGAGATTCGCACAGACCAAGGAAGTATGGCACAGACTGGAGGAGGGCAGTGAATGGAACAAAGCTACCAATGCTGATGTTGATGATAAATGATATACAGAGTCAAATTAAATTAGCTAGCAAAACTTGGCAGACGTTATGGGTATCGATATCTAAACACAACAAAATAAAAAAGATTTGATGATTTTTTGTTTGGGGTCAACGACCGCTGGTAATGTAGTTACTTGATGTATGAGTTGAGAAAGTTTTTTTTATTTTGTCGTGTTACACTTGACGTCTGTGAAGTTTACACAAAAAAACTGATATTTCAAGTAACTAACTTCACTACCAGCTGTTGTTGATCCCAAAAATTAAATTCATCAAATTAATTTCTTTTTTTGTTTTATCGTGTTTAGATATCGATACTCATCACGTCGGCGAAGTATCGCTAGCTAATTTAGTTTGACACTGTTCTAGTTCATTTGTAAAAGGTTTGTCCTGTATTTAACAACTTTACTGAGAAAAAATGAGAGGCATGAAAATTGTGTTGACACCTAAATAAATTAGTACTTATGGCATTTACCGACAGTAATGAGTAATTAATTCAGCTTGAATGTTGCAGAACAACGGATAATGAACCAATTTTCACAATATCGTCTTTATTTAGTTCGAACTTCGAAGAAATCATTATTTCGATGCAAAATATTATCGACGACTTCGAACATAGCCACACTCTGTTCGAAGTCGACGATAATATTTTGCGCCATTAAAATTTCTTCGGATAATTAAGTCATATTCGTGCATACGTCAAAAGCGCGAGAAATCGGTGATAAACGATTTTGTTTGTTGAAACGGTCACGGAATGGTCCCGTTAAAGTGTGCAGTAATTTGAATAAGAGAATATGTACCGCATTCTTACTTACCTAAGTAGTGAAGAATATTTGTGTGGCTTGATTATGCGCGAAATCTCCCGTAATGTTGGTTTTGTATTGGTATTTATAATTTTAGCTATAGTAAATATTGTTTTAGTAAAATTACGCATGAATATAGTCAAAATAATACCTTTTGGCTGCTTCGTTGATCTACTTAGTGGTCGCAAGCGCTAGGTATATGAGCATGAGGTCCTAGGTCCGATTCCCGGGTCGGAAAAAGTGTTACTGGGATTTTATTCGCTGACGACAGCACAATATTAATCAAAAGTAAAGACGATGTGACATTTGAAAAAGAAATAAACGACAACTTAAATGATATAATAACTTGGCTAACTAAAAACCACTTAAAAATAAATCTTGAAAAAACAAATTACGTTTCATTTGAACAACAAACACACAATAAAAAACCGGATATACGTTACGGTAACAAAATTATCAGTGAAGTAGAACACACTAAATTCTTAGGTATTTGGATAAATAAAGATATGAGCTGGAAAACACACGTTGAAAATACATGCAAAAAGCTTAGCCAGTATTCTTATGCTCTCTATAACCTAAGAAAAGTGTCAAATCGTGCAACCTTATTAATGGCGTATCACGGGTATGTTGCTTCTACTCTACGCTACGGACTCATATTTTGGGGGAACTCGCCAGACAGAGAAATGGCGTTCAAAGCCCAGAAACAATGCATAAGGGCAATGTGTGGCATACAGAGCACAGAAAGCTGTAAGCCGCATTTTCAACAGCTCCAGCTACTAACATTCCCGTGTCTTTATATATATGAAATGGCGATCTTTGTCAAAGCGAATCTACATCTTTATACCCATCCAAGAAGCGAACGACACAAAAATAAAATATGTGGAAGACGTCATAAAAAAGCAGTATTTAATAAAAACATTTTGGGCATGGCACCAAAAGTATACAATAAGTTGCCAAAAAGTATCACAGACCTACACAAAATGAACCAATTCAAATTATGTTTGCACGAATTCTTAGTTGCAAAATGTTACTACTCAATTAATGATTATTTAAATGAAAGATGAGTCTATTTTATCTGAAATGGCACCACAAATATAAATATTATTGAAATTTTGATCTGACTTGTGTATTATGATAATTGACATTTTTTATATTGACATTCTATTTTTTAATGTAACTCAATTTAAAATTTATCTGTTGCTATTAGTACATTCATATATTAATTTGCACACCTCAGTAGGTTATAATACAATGTACCTTTCATACTTGTAACACCTTTTTAACATGTATTATGCAAATAAATGATTTGATTTGATTTGATTTGATTTGATTCTTTCTGAAATTTGTCAGTAGCAGTCTGGAGTCTGGATTTGTGCCCGGTTGATGGCAATAGGCTCGCCCCCTATTACATTGGACTTAAACATAACCGGCGAAATGTGGGTGTACCTACTGGACACCTCTGCCTAACCTTTCGGGGAATATATGCGTGATGTTATGTAATGTTGTTTGTTCTCCCTAAAGAGCTTGGTAGGTATGAGTAGAATCACCTAATTAACCCACAGACTACAGACTACAGAGCTTTTTCATTTTGCTTCATTAGGCAATTGCAAAAATTTCACGCAATTAAACATGGCAGGTTGTTGACTGCAATATTGACATTTTGTGTTAGACACGTCTAAGGCTTTTGAATACTACAGAGCTAATACCTCTTCATAATAATCACAGAAATTGAACTCTGAACTAATTAATAGAAACCAAAATAAACGAAACAATGAAATCAATAACCACATCGTAACCTTTGAGGACTATTAAATTTTAACCCTGGAATATTCTATTAACCACAAGCAAACACAACTTGTTGCTACGAAAGCTAAATTAATAATGATCTGAGAAATAACCCAGAATATTGGTTACATTTTAACGAAGGGCATATATAATCTGTGTCGTCAATATTATGTGTTTGAATTATGTAACTGCCTAAATAGAACCGCTATGTAATGTAAGAGAACAAACACCGTGAAGGTTGCTTATGTAATTTATCTACCTTACCTTTGGGGTCATATTCAAAAAGTTTTTTTATAGCGCTGTGTGACCTAAGCCGCACTTATGTCACGATTGTTTGTGACTTAAGAGGACTACATGACCTAAAGCGCGGTCTTTGTCGGTCTGCATAGAAAAGAAAGAGAAGCGCGATGCCACAACGCTGGTAATTTATTGCAAAATATGAAGCAATTATCGATTTACGAAAAATCTAGTCTTTGGACAAAAAAACTAAAACACTATAGTTTTAGTATGTTGCTTGTAGAATAATCTGACAAAAAATCATAATGATTGTATGTATATTAGTATGAATTTTGTTGTAAATAAAAAGTTTTTAGAGGTATCTTCATGATTTTTTTCTATCGTACCAAATAAGTTGTATTATGTTTTCAACACACTATCATTCTAGCATTTATCCTGAAGAATATCATATATTTTTTTGGTTTTTTTTACTGTAGGCGATCATTTACTTTTATTGTTTCTAAAACTTGCGTTTTTTGCGTTTAGGTCCTGTAAGCCCCTTAAGTGGTCCATTTTTACACTGAAAAGCGTGACTTAAGTGCGGGTTTAGTTCACAAGAGCTATAAAATAGTTTACGATACACACAAGTATCGTGATGCACAGTCAACAAAAGAGATAAGTATGCAGGATCGTCGCATATAGTTGAAGTTTAGTAAGGAATCGATGGATGTGGTTGACTGAAATTTAATTTGATAAATGAGCTGTTTGTTTTCTATTAATCTATTAATAAAATTAAATTTCATTCGAGAACATTCATCGGTTTCTTACTAAACTTCAACTATATCCGACGACCCTGCATACTTATCTCTTTTGTTGACAGTACTATTTAACGATTTGTGACGTTTTTTTTTCATATTTTTCACTCTTTTGGCCCAGACCAGAATAGAATATAAGCTAGTCTTTATTATGAACACCATATAAATTACAATAACTGCACACCACTGCAGTAGTTTGTTCTACCTTTAACCCATCCAAAGGTTGTTTTTAAAAAATCGCTCTCAGCAATAAGATCGCCCATTGTGTCACCCTGTGTAAAACTAAATTTATTATCACTTCGTTTATTTATCTATATACATATTAAATTACATGAATGAATGAATGAATTGCACCGATCCCAGCATGGTTAAACCAGACTCGATTAATCGAATGAACCCCAAGATTCGCACTAGCTCCTGTAGCCTCATGTTCATGGTGCTACAGCTACCATTGCATATCAAGGAATAGACCGGGGGGCGCGGTAATGGTAGGGTAGACGTGCCCGAAGGATAGGTAAGGATTTAAGAGCCTACCGGATATGCATCCTAGAGCAAGCATTGGACTAGTGGAGAGATGGGTAATTATATCTATGGATGGGCATCTTTTAGTGACCTTGCCGCCAGGTTGGTTAAGGTCGAGCTTCATTGTTGAGCTTTTGGCGGGATACATATTAAATTACATTTTTAAATATTTCTTAAAGTATAAAAAATAAGTATAAAAAACATTTAAAAATATAAAAAAATAGTAGACCGCCGGTGTCGGGAACAGGGTCCAAGCTACCGGTGGTTAGGGCTCCAAAGACAGGAACCTCCTCACAATGCGAGCCGTATCGAGGAGTACTGCCTTCTGAATCAGGCTCTTGATCCAACCGCCTAACGAAAGCCTCGATAGATGTTGATCGAGGCCACTATTATCACTATAATTACCATTTACATAAACAATAAATACATACCTACATACATTATACAATAATAATCATGAAACAAGAGCAACTGAGAGAGCGATCTAAAGTGTCTGGCAGTTCGGAAAAGGTCCATAGGCCTATCAGACTGTTCTGTCTGTGTTTTACCCATCTCGATCAGCTCTTCATGAAGATACTTATTAACCAGTGTTTTCTAAGCACATACAAACGATGCGACACTTTGTTTTCATCCATTGCGTGATTCAGATATTTTTGTCCTTATACATTCCGTCCAAATCCGCTAAAGCTACTAAGCTATGTACTTATCAAAAACAAATTGGTCAGAAGAGCCAAATACAACTGCAATTCTTTGGAGTCGAATTCCAAGTCGGGCAAATTTTATGTGCATTTGCCTGACTGTATCCACACATGCATTAGCAAAATGGCAACCCCAAGAACTTCTAACATCGCCTTTTTTAGCGAAATAAAATACAGCCACTACAGACAGCGAAAAAAGATACAACATATAAAAAATGCAAACAATATTATCAAACACAACGCTATGATATATCACTTAGCAACACACTCAATTTTTATGATATCGGAACTTGTCAAAACATCAACTGATTAAATATTTTCATAGGAATCAGATTATTTAGCACTTGAGGTGGGGCCATGCTTTTATGTTGGTATGTCAGCGTTATTTTTACATCAAGGTTGTCTGATAAACGGATGAAAGTGTATCCTGTGTCTGCTGATAATAAATGCCATCGATCGATAGTCCTTGTATTGAAATAGAATGTACTATCTCATCCCGGGAGTAACATCGGACATGTCTCATGGTCTGGGATTATACCTATCTATATGGAGACAGATGCAAAAACGCACGCGCTTTGGCCATAGCATATAGCATAATCAGCCCATAATGTTCCCACAGCTGGAACTCAGGCCAGGCCTCCTCTCGGTAAAAGGGAGTGGGCCAAAATCTACCACGAGGGCCCAGTGCATGTTAGTAGATGTCACATGTCTTCGAATTTTTGATTCTAGGACATGGCGATTTCCTCACGATGTTTTCCTTTATCGCTTTGAGAGCAGTGGTGATTCAATAACTTACACAAATTAAAGCACCTGTCTGTGTTCAAACCTACGAACTACTCGCAAGTCGCGCTCGTTAACCCTGGGCCACCACTGCTCGCGCTTTATCTACTATTGCAAAACCAATACATTCATTCATCTGTTTATACAAGAACTATGTAGCACATAATACACCGAGTACTCTTGCACAGTTAGGTTTCAGGGAGACTCCTTTACAGTCTCCCCAGAGATGTACTCACAAGCATTGCACAGAGGGGGTTTCGAATCGGTCTTTTGAGAGGTAACAACAGTTGCCCTTCTATATGCAGGTGGTGACCACCGGGGTTGTTTTAGTGAGTATGTGTAGTACCTAGTCATTATGCTCCTGACCTTTTTGAAGGACGTCATCAATAAGATCAGTATACAGAATGCTGACCGACTGACTGATCATAAACTCATAGCTGTGTGTACCTATGAGTTTATAATCAGTGAGTGGTGATGTTAACAAAAGATAGAGCAACTGTTTGCTCTTGCTTTCGTTAACATGCTATAACTAATTTTTAACCCTATGTTGGTCCTTAAGAGGAAATGCGGTCGGAGACACTTTTAAAAAAGCCTAAGTAAAAAGTCATAATTCCAGGTTTGGCTCTCGCCTATTTCCTCCTCCAATATTGCACCAATTTAAAAAATATGTCATAAATTGTATAAGAAGGATATATACTGTGTCCCTATGTTTTTCTTTTTTAATTAATATTTGTCAAATTTGTACACTAGGCCTCTGTTGACATTGGCAATTTTGAGCATTTTTTGAGGGTTTTAGTGCTTATAAAAATAATGTATCGGCAAAAAGGAAAACATATGGGCATAAAAGTAGTTAATATTTATTATTCTGTATAAAATCATTGCTTTATGGTCAATAACCAGAAAGAAAACAAGCCACCTTGCCCCACCAGTGGGGCGGCTGGTGGGGCAAAGTGGAATAATCCGTTTCTATGGAGAAAAGACCACCCGCATTTCCTCTTAAGTGTTAAAGAAACTGGTCGATGAATTCCAGCTATCTTCGAAAACATCCTTGAAAGTTAGTCATTATTTCCTACATAAATTCTATTGGATATACATTACTATTAATTGCGACTGTTGTCAACCGTTTTGTGCAATCCGTTTCAAGCGTAGGTGACCGTCCACGCGATCAACCGACCCTGAACTATTACTTATTAGACGTTGATAGAGAATTACTTAAGTTTTATGCATTTTAGAATTCAATGTTTTTAAAGAAAAAGCGTAGATTATATTGGGTATGATGTATGATTAACCAAAGAACCAGGCAGAATCATTCTCTGCTAAAGAGTCTATAAATGGGCTATAGGTATTATGTTTATATAAGGCCTGTGTAAAGAATCCATTTAATCGAAGGCCAGTAATATAAGGCCCAGTGTGGCCTTGAAAGAAAACAAATTAAATTGTAGAACGAGTTTTTTTTTTGTATTAAAATAAGAATAGACTGGAATTGTTAATTATTTTTAACATTTAGAATAAAGACTCGTTTCATAGATTAGCGTGGTTTATTTTTTTACTAATTTTGTATGAATACCATTTTGTTATATTTCTGGTTTTTTCATTATAACCTCTTACTAATTTAGAGTGAGAATATTACGTTGTAAATAGCTTAAATTGGAAACCGAATAACATTCATAAAAAATTTAAATCGCTAATTCACTAAACCTACGTCATTCAAAAATTGGCATGTCGTAGACGAAACCGTTAAAAGTACCAGGCTATCATAAAATCCAAAAGGGCAATCCTATCACTAATCCACAAACTACAATAGTCATGATGAATCATCACATCCTTAACAATCCTCTATACAGTTACTGGCACCGAAATCAGCCCATTTGCAAGCAGGGTACTCTCACTGACGTCATCAATAGTGACGTAACGACTCCAAAAATCATTCCACCAGCACCGTTAACTGTCAAAGTGGATAATTGATTTATGACTGTTTGCGACATTGACTCCAATCAACTCATTGGTGACTATTTAGTGAAGGTTGGCTTCATAGTACTGGCGTATGCCCGAGGATTATGATGAAGATGACCCATATTATAAAGAAAATATTTTTTTTTGTACAGCAGTAATAGATTTTTCAATGCCAGTGTCAGAAGGCCAACACTCGTACTTAAAAAAAAAGTTTACTTATAACGCCTATTTGTTCCGTAATATTCTACAATCCCTCTTTTCACTGTTCAACGATTCTCATTCAGTTGCATATTTATTGTCTACTAGCAGTTCGTGACCTGCGTCGCTCGGGTGCATTTCAAGTCATTTCATCTCCATTGGTTTAGGCTGTCTTCCGCATCCAGTCTGTCTCAGCCACCTTCTTTAGTTCGTCCATCCATCTAGCTGGGGGTCGTCACGCGTCCCACACTACGCTTGCCGATACGCGATCTCCACTCCAGGACTCGTCTACTCCACCGGCCATCGGTCCTTCGACAAACATGGCCAGCCCAATGATGGTTTCGCCTTCATTTAGATAGTTCAAAAACTAAAAAAATAATATTAAACTTACATACTTAGTAACAAAGAAATCTTGATATTTTGTCAAGTTGTTACAACCATGCGAAGCAGGGACGGGTCACTAGTTTATAATACAATTATCTTGACTGTCTATAAGGGATAGTTTCCATAGACTGCATAGACAGTCAAAGCGATTGTACTGCACTTGACGGTTGCAATTGAATTTCTGAGTAACATCAATTGATTGGTTGACCCCCTCAATTGGTGATGCGACACCATTGTCGAGAAATGAGACTGTAATTATGATATATGATTATGATACTGTCTTGTGTAGACACTCGGTTGGAATTTGGAATGATGGTCCTGAAAAGCGAGTAACGATTTTATTCATTTTGACACTCGTGTAGCGGTTGAAATCCTCAAATCTCAAACTCGATCGAGAGGATTTTTTACAAAACAAACTTCTTTAGACTGTGTTACATTCCATAATATACTATTGTATTGGTAGGATACTGATTTAGGTTCCCTACCATTATCAGTATCCTAACCATAGAATAGAGAGGGCCCAAGGAACCAAGAAGTACTAAATACTTTTATCTAGAATGTCTACTATAATTCTTAGCAAAGTAAGAGATGACAGATGACACACAGAACAATAACAAAACTGTTCTGAACACAAGTCGCAATAAGCACAGCCACACACGCACAATCGCACAATAAAACCCACATAGAAATAAAATCTAACAGCTCCCATTAATTTCATAGAAATCCCTACTCGTGTTTCAATACTGACAATATTGCAATACAACACCCTAGAGAGTGGGCCATTCAACAGTGGGCCATTAGTCGCCGATGTCCCGTTTATGTTGACATCCGGACCTCTAGCACCAACAGATGTTACTGTCCCTACAAAACGTGCAATTGTTTTAGTAATTTGTGCGTCGTGTGCTATTAAGTTTATCGCGTGACTTTGATAATTTCTCCCTATTACTGCATTTAGTTGTGTTTGTTTATCTTTGAAATATCAGGACCCATTTCCATTACGTATTTAATATCCTATTTCAGTTTCTTTAAGAGAGGCTCGCGAAATGATAACAGTCGCACAGGTCGATCAAAGTTTAAGATACGCTTGCCACGGTCGGTTCGTGGATGGGTGACCATCCATTACGTCATATCGAGACGAGACCCCTCTGGGTCTGGGACTCTGGATCCCGGCTGTCATTCGTAGATCCATCTATGTAAAATACTAAAGTATTCAGCTGCATATGATTAGACTGGAAGCCGATCCCAACATAAGTAGTTGGGAACGGACTAGGCAAAGTAATCAGCTTCTTTAAAAAGATTTCATGGATTCAGAATATTAGCAACATAGTCGTAATCAAATTGTACCTACTAAATTAAATAAATATGCAATGGGATAAATTTTATAGGGTTGCATATTTATAATGTTCTAAAATACACAGTCACGAATAAAATGCCAGAAAACAAAGAACCGTAAACCTTTAAAGGAGAATAAGACTTAAGAATGAATGATGATGATGATGACAAATCGGATATAGCACGTACTATGCGACTCTTCTCCCAAATAACGTGAATTTTGATTGTTATATTCGTTAATTTTGCCAAATAGTCGCCCCTCTAAAGCCATTAGTTGCAAATGTATTCCGCATCAACAAAACCGCTGCAACTATTTGTCGCCAAATGTTGGTGTTACTGCCATTAGCACCCTCTGAAACCCCTAAGATGTCCCTCTCACTAATTAAATCATTAAGAATTAAACGGAACTCTGCAACATGCTGCGAGCAAGCGTCGCGTAGTAATCAATGTTAATTTCTCCTCTGACTTTGCAATTCTTTGGCCAAATGCAGACTACTTTAGCATCGTTTGTATGATAACTGCGTATACATGAAAATGCAATCGTGTTTGATGTCTTTCCGACATTGTTTAGTTAAAACCAATATACTCGATTGGTTCTACACCAATACATTTAGTCTATAGTCATAGAATCTTATTCATCAAAAGGAGAAAGTATGTAAGAATCGTTATGTGGTGACGTTCTATTGTTTCTGCTTACCGCCATGCAAAAAAGGTGTGAGTTTATGTAGTATGTTATTCATCAGAATTACACTTAAGAAGAGTTAAAAAATGTCTTATGTTTTAAAAAATTTTAAATGTGGTATTTAATAATATGCCTTGACTAAGCCTTCAAAACTCCAAAGCCCTTTCATATATTCAGCCATCGAGCATTATAATATTCAAGCATTATAGCATTACTATTCAAATGCTGTCAATTTAGCCAAAGAGTCACCCTACAAATCATTATCCTCTGCTTCCATTCACGCGACCGGATCTGTCGAGACAATTTGCCGCCAACTGTCACCAACACCAATGCGTGGCACCCCTCTACTGGTAGGACATCTGTCCTTCTGACTATTGTTCATAAATCACGCGGTTCCGATCAGCTGCCAGTGTGAACTTGACACGCAAACCTTTTTTGTTTACCTTTTTTTTTATAGTGTCAAGTTGCATTTGTTTTTCTATATACCTATATCTGTCGGATCTAGTAACTATTCGATCATCGATGTTGCCTTCGCTGACCTACAAATATTGCATTGCGTTAAGTATGTGTATTATGTTATCTGCATTAATAATAATATATTTTATATTTAACTAGCTGCGCCCCGCGGTTTCACCCGCATAAGTGTCGATCCCGTGGGAATATCGGAATAAAAAGTAGCCTATGTTAGCTACGTCCATTCAAAATTTTATCAAAATTGGTCCAGCCGTTTCAGCGTGAAGAAGTAACAAACATATAAACACACCCTCATACACACACACACACACTCCCAAACGTTCGCCTTTATAATATTAGTGTGATATAGACAGCAATTAGAAGCTTTTTGCATTTGCTACTGTTTTCTTGGATTTGACAAAACTTATATTCTAAAAGGGGAATTTATGAACCTGTGTTATGAATGCAACGGTTCGGGATCTTACTGGCTTGTATAGTGAATGCAATAATTTAGGATAAATCTTGTATCAATTCACCATTCATCAATCAACTCAGCCTATCGCAGTCCACTGCTGGACATAGGCCTCTCCCAGGCTGCGCCACAATACCTTGTATTCACCATTCATACTAAAATGCAATTCATAAAATATGAATAATTACACATGTTGATATAACAACGCGATGCATAACATCTCTAAAACTTGTAACATGATCTTCAAGCTTAGGATTACAAAGCGATAATTTCATCTCACTGAAACATACAAATAGCATAATGCTTATATTGTGAAACTTAGTACTTAATAAGCTACAAACGCAATCCTCGCAATATTCAATTACTAACTCCAAGAAGTATCGTCCCTTCATAACTTTACGTCTTTATTACTAAATTTACTTACGAGATGTTTCGTAATTTCATAGCTAACTTTCTAATTAACTAAGTGCTGTATTTAATTCAAGAGGAGCCAGTAGCCTAATTAAGTAACAAACTTGTAGGTAAGGATAATAATCAATTTCATTATTCATTATAATAACAACTTGACGATATACCGACGTTTCAAATTGCGTTGACACTGTGTAACATACTATTAATCCAAATCTAAATTATACTCAAGGATATCGCTAATCCATTGCTTCATATGTTCGAAAAATTTGTCAGCTCAACAACGGAAATAACGCAATGAATGTTGTTAAACTTTAAAGGAAAGCCATTACTATTGATAATTTGTTACGCAATCACCTCGCAGGTGTCGATTAGGCAAATCATAATACCTACGTCATAAGAAGGATTTTGTTGTACTTATTGTCACAATGAAAACGATTGTGTGTTATGCAGTTAGAATGCAAAAACGAACTTAGGTGCGAGTATAACAGGTGCAACCACGGTGTATGTGAGTGCTCCAAAAAAAAAAAAACAAATGAACACATTAAATAAAATCACGTCTGTTTTCCATCAAAGATTGGGCAGAGGTGACCTATAGTACACCTACAGTTCACCAGTAATGTTTAAGTCCCATGTAATAGGGGGAGTGCCTATTGCCATCAATCGGACACAAATCCAGACTCCAGGCTGCGATAATTAAGAAATTCCTGCGGGGTAATTGCGTAGCGCACTATCAGTAGCAATGGTTTTCATTTGCATCAAAATTCATTGAGTTATTTCTGTTGTTGAGCAGACAAATTAAGCGAACATATGAAGCAATGAATTAGCAATATCCTTCAACGTTCAAAATTTAGTCGCAATCTCATCTAAGCGACAATCAATGTCAAAAATGTAGGTAATTAGAGGTATTTTTACCATATTGAAATTGAAACTGAGATCAGACTGTGAACGTTCTTAAACTTACGAGAATTGCCCCTCAGACCTATTCCCAGAATCAAACAAAATAAATCGCAGTGTTTTGTTTCTATTCATGAATGAACGTGTAAATAGCACATTGAGTTATGGAAAACAAAATATCGTTTACGCTAAACTATGTTCTACTCTACGTTGTTAAAGACAAATCAATGACAGTCTAGCGCGTTTTGTAAGTCAATGAATATTTTTTCATTGAGAATATCAAATTGAATTGGGTAATACTGATGTTATCAATGAAACTGATTTATTATTCTTGTCATGACGTGTGTGACGAATTCTGTAATATAAGCATGGTTGGCGAGTTGTAGGTTTTGTCGAGGTCCATGTTATGTATTCCCGAAATTATTGATCCAGGTAATCTTCTTCTTTAATTGTGGCTTTGAAAGAAATTTTTCGTCGGTTATCAAAACAAAAACATCAGCTGCTGTTTCATAGAAAAGTGCAATTCCTGAAAATGTATGGAACAACATTTTCTTTTTCTGAATTCGTGTTTATAATTTACTCACAAGTTATTGAGTTTTTCCTGTATTTAAGTATTAAGAAATTAAACTTATTGCTTTAGCAGGGAGCTATAAAATACGGGATATCCTTTTACTTAAAGTTTGTAGATTTAAATACTCACTAAAGTGTACACCAGTTAACATTTGACCAAATATGCCGTAAATCTTTAACGTGCTAAACTTGGGAAATTATGCAAAACGCCTGTCGGTTTAAACCTACTTAATACCTATACCTACACTAAGCATTACAATATTTTGAGATATTCTTTAGTTGAACGGTATGAATGACATGGATACGTTTTTATATTTTTTATTATAAAAAGGTATCCCTTTAATTTTTTATTTTATTTGTTTTTTATTTATTTATGGCAACTAGGCCTAATTGTTAGTAACATTGTTCTTGAAAACTATTGTTAGTAATAGTAAACAAACAGAGAAACAAAAACAATAAGAAAATTAGGTTGGCCTTGGGGACTTCTGACCAGCACCTTCACAGCGTGCATTTGTTTTGATTCTATATATTGTTATATTTAGTTAACAATTATTAAAGGCAGAGGAGACACATAGACATTAAAAAGAAAATATGAAATTAAGGTAAAAACATAAAACAATAAAAATTAACAATACTTTCATGAATCCCTCTCACAGTTCTTCTGATATCTATATATGATTGATATGATTCCTGGACTCACTAGGTACGTAGTCGAATGCAACTTTTTAAAACACCAAAATTGTTTAGACCCTATCCCTATCATAGCAGAAGGGGTTTTTGAAGTGAAAACTTCTTCAGAGACACTTTGCTCTCTTTCTGAACATTTAATTAACGAAACTGAACCCTCATGCTTGGGTCGGTGACGCTGAATCGGGTATACTCGGCTCCAGTCGGTTGTTGACGCTGAATCGGGTATACTCGGCTCCAGTCGGTCGGTGACGCTGAATTGCGTTTACTCGGCGTTGAGTCGCGTATACTCGGCTCGAATCGTAAGTTTTTTTATTTTTTATTATGACTATTCATACTATAATATTATAAATGCGAAAGTGTGTCTGTCTGTCTATCACCTCTGAACTGATTTAGATGTAATTTGGTATAGAGATAGTTTGAGTCCCGGTAAAGTCCGGTTTCCCACGGAATCGAAACTTAGGTACGCGGGTGAAACTGCGAGGCCCTGCTAGTATTTCATAATTAAAACCTGTGGGTATAAAAATAGACTTCTTTTAATTGATCAATAACAACATATTTAGATAAGTAATTACAGACTATCGTCTATCTACATAGACGATAGTCTGTACCTACCTAAGTATATGGCATAGGTAGGGACTAACTTTTATGACGGATTAGTAGGTAAAACTTATTTTAATATGTTAATTTAGCATTAATAGGTATGTAATGGACATATTTTAATGCGTTAATTTAGCATTAATATCTAATTATGGTTCAGTAGTTATTAAGAAATATTCATTAGATTTAATTGTAAAAGCAGCAATTAAAACTGGAAACTAAGTTTATTAAAGATCGAAGCAAATATCGAAATAATTATTATTATCTTAAATAACTTAATCCTAATTATGATATCCTGCAGAGCGAAAATGAAGTCTTTCCCATCCTTACGTAAACCTGCCTGCAAAGTATACCTATAATCATTTGAAAAGCACGACTTTAATAAAAACAAATGCACAAGTTACGTCACTAACCAATACCAACCAAACAATGACAATTGACTAACTAAAGAAAGTTTTCTCCGCAAACAGGATGTGGTAATAGATACCATCGCCATCGTCTTCAAAAAGCTTACAAAAGGAAACTACATCTCTCCGTATTTTTTCTCTAACCACAATCTCATTGAAGATCATTCATTCAAAGTTTCTGAACCACAACCAACAATATACCAACATAGATAATAAAAAAAGTCCTTTCAATTCCGAAAACCGCGAACGATGCAAGAAAAAACTGAATGTTACCAAAAACAGTCGATGCAAGGGAGACCACAAGGCTGTATAATGCCTTGCCTTTGCCTTACGATGGTCACGAATCCCATTGTTTCCTTGGCCAATAAAACATCAAAGGGTCTCCTGGTGTGTACCACTTTGGACTTTTTCATTGCTTCCTGTGTTTTTCGATTTTTGAACAGGTGTAGTGTTTTTATTGGATGTTTTTTGTTTTCTTTTTTTGGTTTGCGTGTTTTGGCTAAGAAACGGGAGAAGGTTAAACTGACTTAGCTTATAAATTTGTACGTTATGGTTTGTAAACATAATACGTGCGGTTCGTTCAATAAAATTGTTTATCTAATATTTAATAATTTATCCCTTCTACTAGGAAATCTGCAACATTCACAAGAATTGTATACAAATTTTATTTTATAGTTATAATTTTAGGAACCGAGAGCAGAGTGCTAAAATTCTTGTTTATCAATTCCTAACCTTTAGAACAACAATTAACTGTTAAGTAACAAAACTATTGCATGCTAAATATTGGCCAAATGTGTGTTACTATATATTTTATTATAAGAACTTCATGTACCTACCATATTTGATGCAATAAATGAATTGAATAAATGAACATTTTATGGCTCAATAAAAGAGGCAATTTGACTTGATCCTAGTAAAAATGTTCGCAACAATTTTATTGTATTTATTTATGAAATGTAATTAATGCAAATCCGATTATGATCCGGATCACACGTTGCGCTCTTTCGGGTCACTGGCACATCCGTTAACGTCATCTTAATGTCTCACCTACTAAAATTAATGTAAAAACAGCCAAAAACCGTAAAATGGTTTAACTTTTGTTTATAAAATATCTGAAATTGATTGAATATTTAGCACAAGTTTTAGAAACACTAATTGATTTCTGGAAACAAAAAGAAGAGCGTTAGATGCTTTCAGTTTTGAAGTATGAAAAGCTAAAATATACTTCCTTGATAGATCTCAGTACATGTATGCGATATTTCAGGTTTATAGGTAAGTGACAAGCCCTCCTTAAATGCATTAAATCTAACTATAAATAAAATGAAAACCATCTGGTTACAATACCAAACACTTGTAAGGAGTTTAATAACTGTACATTTAGTTCTCGTGGTGTTTACGCTAAGATAGTAATAATCTTTAGCCTGAATCGCTTCCGTGAGGAGAGGCATGTCCAAGCTCCTTGTACAAACACTTGGCTTAGGGGACAGGCATTAGTTTAGCTTGTAGGCGGTTGAAATAATAGTGGTGGTGATAATCTTAATCCCTAATGTGTGGTCGGAGGTCGTAGCTCCAGAAATGGAATAAAATATATTTAGGTACTTATGCGGCAGATTTTGCAAACTGATACGGCGTTATTTTTAGAAACGGAAGCCGGAACGAATTACAATTTTTTTTGTGCCAATTGTATCTTAACAATAGACAAGATTGATCTATAGGTAACTTTTTACTTACACAATGAAAAGCAACAATAAGATCTTAAATTATTTACATTACCTACCTAACACTTGTTTGAAATACAAATCTGTAACAAAATCTTTATGGCAGCTCATTGTGCCCTTTAAATTACATATTATTTATACTTCCTCTACATTAATTTTTAGTTTACAAAAATACAAATGTAAATAAGTAGACAAATAAAAGTTACAAAAGGAACACACTCAAACCTTGATGAGCCCGCTCATTTATTTTAAAAATAAAACAGCATAACTTGTTCCAATTATAAAATTTTAATTTCGAACAGTGAATGAGAATGAATCACGCGGTGACTCGGTCGAACTTCATTCATTCTTTCGAGCTATTTGTGTTCTTTAAATGTGTCACTGGGCCATCTTTGAAGTTTGATAGTTGATATTAATTACAAAGAATTTTCATTGACAAAAACATACTTATTTTTTTTTCTTTAGAATATAATTTTGACTTGATTAATGAAGGGCTTGTGCAGGCTGAGTCAATAAAGAAATTATTCGGGAAACAACTATATTTCGTGGCTTTTCGCCAATTTCAGTCGGCGAATTATGGTAGAAAAACACATTACTACAAAACTGGGTTAGTCCTCGTTTTCATGATACGTACCGTGTGACAGAACAAACTTGTTTCGGCGACTTCAAAGAGATAATGGATACAAATAAAGAAAGCGTGTAAATTGTCAGCCATATTGATAAAATTGCATGTTTTTTGATCGATGAGTATCTATAATATTGAGGCTTGTCCGCGACAACCTTTAAAGTATAATACATGTTTTTTATTACCTACTTAGATAATACCACTTCAAAAATGATAGCACGGGTTTATACCTACAGACGCCAGCACATCAAGTTACTACAATCTGTCAAATTTCTTTAATAGATTTTCAAGTTTAGTACTCAAGCATAAGGTTCAAAGTTGATTGGGAAAATTTTACAGTTTCGGGTAGCTTGATGTGCTGGCGTCTGTGCTTATATTATTTATTTTGGCAATTTATTGACAATTTTTTTTTTTTACTTTTTACAGGTAAACTCAAACCAACAATTGACGAGAAATCCGGAATAAAGTAAAGTATACATTTCAGTGAAAGGGATACACTCGCACACGGTGCAATAAAATGTTTAATACATCAGTTACCCATAGAGCACAATATGAACAACCCGGGGCCACCTTCCCAAGGCTCGTCAACAAATCCTGTCACTCGGACCACAGAGCATGAATGTAACCTACTCGGGCGTAATCGTGCACGTCGCGCGTCCGTGAGACGGACGACTGTGGACGTCTATGGTCTGATTCAAAAGTATCTGATGAAAATATAACAAATGAATCAGAAAATATACCTACACCTGTGAATGCTAATTTGTTACTTGCAAATTGAGTGCTTTGATTTGATTGGCTGATTCCTTAAACCCGAAATTCTAATTTTCAATCACTTTGAAGATATTTTTCATTTGAAAATTCAGGTTACGTTAATAAACTCAATTTTCATCGACGATAAAATGATAAATGATTTATTTTCTGTAAGTAGGTTTGTACAAACACTTTTACACGTCAATCATATTTTTTTTTAAGCTAGATGAGGTCGGCGTTTCCCATCTGACTACTCTGAGAAGAAAGACCGAAACAAACTCAGAGGTCACAGTCTCTTTTAAAGTCCAGACAAAATCTTAGTCAGATTATGTGAATGAGATCATGTGATGATTTTTCAATTCCCATTTAAGAAAAATCAAACAATATTTGTTGGAAAAACTGGTAAGATAACCCTCTGAATACTGATTGAGTCTGTATTATTAACCCTCTAGTCAGTGATTGCGAAAGTATTTAATCTGAACAGAGTTTGTTTACACTTTCGTCATGTACTTTTGGAATAGGCTATAACTGCCTTTGCCTCTGTTTTATATTATACACAGGCGCTTCTTGATACCTACAATACAATATAAACGGCTCATAACACTTCACTGATGATAATGGTCATGTCATTAAACAAATAACATTAGACGACATCATAAAAAACATCACTCATCGCCGGCGGTCGCTATTACCACCGTTACATGCTGCATTTACTGCTCAAGGTTGAACTCATCGTGCGTAGGTACACAAAAATGGCTGGTTTTATAGCTGCAATAAATGCAACCCCAAGGCTGGGTGAGATCATTTGGCGAAAATTAATTGTGTGAAAGTTGGGTGCGATGGTAGAGGCGGTCGCGGGGCGATGTACAAGCGAGTGGCATCGCTGTTCGATGATGTTGGTTTACCATGAAAGCTTGGTGGATATAGCCAAAATGGTCTCCGACACACGACACCCTTTGCACGACAACATCCATGTGCCATAAAGGCTGAAAAGCGTTTTTAAAGTTTGTCGTCCCATTCACTGGCGAACCATCACAAGAAAGACTGAAGCTGTGGCGAGACAGTCCTTTCTTACCCAAACCGTTCGTTCCATCCGCTGAAGACCTCCCACCTGGACATGATTTACCTTGGGTAACCTGGAAGTCTTTAAACAGAAGCAAGGAAAACCTGTTCAGGTGGAGATTCATAGACGACTGCGCCTTGGAGTATTAATGTGGTGCTGTTCCACAAACAATGGGACACTTAATATCGTGTCCTGCGTGTCCTGTTAGCTGCACGTTACAGAAACTGGTGGCAGGTAATACAATACCCCTTGGTAAGACTGGTTGTCAGACTTCCGTGCTTCTGACGACCCGTTACGACTGTCAAAGATCTACGAATGGGAGCCGGGACCAACAGCTTAACGTGCTTTCCGAGGCACGGAGGGTCTTGGTATGTACAGATGGTCACCCATCCACGGACCAACCGCGCAAGCGTAGTTTAACCTGATCAATCGACCCGTGCGGCTGTTATTACTTAGCCACAAGCCCCTCTCAGTATAGTTCATTAAAACAGTCAAAACAGCACCAGCATTCCCTTAATCCCTTTCCCACGCTTCCGTGTTCTAGCTTGTACCACTCACCCACTGATGTCAGTACAATGTCACCAGCGGCAGATTTACGAGCAAACCCCACATGTTCTCATTTAATGGTCGCTAGTGACATATTCGCACTACCATCATCTATTCCGACACTTTACCTACCAACTTTGTCATTATTATGGCAGGTTTTAATTGAAATAGCTCCGTTTATTGGACATAACGGATCACGGACAGCACTTTATCTGTTAGGGACATGGAAAAGGAGTGGTTGATCGTGTCTGTTAGTTGTTGGTCTTGTAAGCTTGTTAATTTACTACTTTCTGGTTGTTCATGGTCTTTTATAAGTAGAATGGGGAGCGTAATTGTTATCTGTGCATTTGATTGCATATAAAGGGTTTTTAAGGCTATTCGTAGAATTACTTTTTTTTAGTTTAAAATTAGTGGTACGCTTAAAATCAACAAGCTTGTGGCGGCAGCTACATCGCCACATACGAACTACGCATGATACTAACTTGATACAAAACCCTGCATCGCGCAAGCAGAGTTTACCGCAGTATTCTAGCATATATACAAAGTCTCGACATCAATCGTCGAGCAGTTACCGAACTTGCCCACCAGACACGGCACCCGTCTGGTCAGATGAACCTTCCTTTTCTATGGAGGTCGAGTGAACTTTACACCCTGTTCCTCATACCTCTATAAGCTAGTCATCAACAAATATAGGTATGTCTATGTTTCCTAAGATTCCCAGCAGCTGCTGCTCCACATCTCTCAATTTCTTCCAATGCTTCAGATGTTCGTTAAGTTTTAAAACTATTTTATCTATACCTCTCATATATTATTGTCGTTGACGCTGAAAACGTACTCTCCCATTATTGTTTATGGTGTGTCCTCATTTTAGGCTTTTAGTCCATTGCCATTAAATCCTTATGTGATGTCCTTGCCCCACATAGCTATTGACAAGAAGCCACGGTGCCACTATTTCTTTTATACTTCATTCTTTGAATTGAAAACGTCTTCGGAAATATTCATATACGAGTAGCTCTTTCTAATCGCGAAAATTGCCGTCATTCTTTGCCCTTCTTTTGTTTTCAATCTTCTCATCAACTCATTTTGAGAAGAATATGTACCCAAATATTTAGTTACCTACCTATTCTTCTTCTTAGCTTTTCGTTGGCAGAATAACTCATAAAATATTTATATTTTGCTAATTACAACATCCTCTCTCCCTGATCTCTGTGAGAGAGAGTCGGCTATAATCCACAATGCGGGCCCAGTGCAGGTTGTTAGATATCACAGATTTTTCTAATCAGTTTGGCCAAAAATTCAGGTAGGTACATATTTATCTCCCGCTATCATTATCACCACGGACCACACACCAAAACAGTCAAACACCCGAAATACCAAATTCCGAACGGTACCAAAAGAATAAACCTAATGAATATTAAAACTAACTTAGAAGGCAAAGCGTGAAATGTTTATTTAACTTGTAACCCTTACAATGCTAAGTGCATCTGTGTCAATACGCAGTCGTATGGGACAAAAGATTGGACTATCTTTGTACGTTACGTGGGAAACTATGCATATTATTCTAATGTTGTATTTTGGGTCATTCAGTTTCGTATGCTTGAAAAACAAGCATGCCATATAATAATATGTGAATACTTACTAATTTGTAAATGTGTCTGTGGAGGATTTAGTGAAGATTTTCATAGATTGGACGTCACTCGGATTTAATGAGATTCGAAATGTAATTTTTAACAGATTAGGAAAACAATAAAATTTAAATTTATTGCCAAAAATCATCGAAACATAGACATATACGGTGTCCCACAGGACGTGATGAGAACCAACCGTTTAAATAAATTTATAACCGAATGTTAATAACCAACTCACGCCATGTCCATAAAAGTAACAAAAAATGATGAATCTAACAACTAATTGATGATGTCAATATAAAATTCCAAGGTTAATAATAAAATATTTACTGAAACGTAACGCATTGTCTTCCAAACCCACGTTTTATCATTCTAGTAAATAATAGTTGCCTACACGCGCCTTTTCAAGGCAAACGAAAATACGCACAAAGATACGAAACGAATACATCCATTGACACCTTTGAAGGACTTGTCAAATTTTGAAAACCACATTAATTTGGCGGTTGATGAATTCATAAGCATGCAAATATGATTCTTGTAGCTTTATTTTAAGGTGTTATTCAAAATTGATAGACAGTAAAAATAAAAGTGCAAAGGTCAACCCGTTGACTGCCACCGTCATGTCAAGTTCAGTCAATTTCGTAATCGATGAGTCAGCTGTCATTTATGTCATATTCGCGTTATGTCATTTTATAATAACATTCAATTTATAAAATACACGTCATCGTGGATTTTATAGTTGGTCTGTGATGATTTAATTTGCATAACGTTTCCATTTTCGTTTTAAATTGTTCGTCATGAATATTGATGAAGGTTTAACTCATGCGTTTAGCTCAACGGTTTCCAGATGGAAAGAAATGAGAATTTGTAATAAATGTTTTACATTCATGGAGGACCTTATTTTACATAGGGTTTTTTGATCTCGTTGAACATTTATGGGAAAGGGTATTTAAAGCATGGATAATAATTTATTCATGCTTTTAGAGGATTTTTTTAAGTATGTATCGTTTAGAGGGCTACCAATCCCGAGATCCCGGTATCCCGGGATCCCGCGTGCTGCGGGATTATGGGCACAGGATGTGCGGGACTGGAAAGAAGCATCAATTGTATAACGATTGTTTTTAAAATCTTTTTCTGTATTTATGATCTCTATTAACTAATAGTGCAATTTGATTAATCTCTTGCTACTAGTAAAAATTGAAGTCATGTTGATTATTACATTCTTTTATTTATCTTATATACTTAAATATTATTAATTTATGTATATCTACCCGCAAATACCGGGGATCCCGCGGGTTTGAAAATTTTCAGTCCCGCAAATACCGAGATTGAAGATAGGCTGCGGGATTGGAAGCCCTAGTATCGTTTATGCTCTTAAATTGCGTATAAGTTTTACAGTTTCAGTTCCAACAGTTAATATTATTCAGTATTTATAAAAGCCGAAATATTCAGACGTACTCATTAACATTCACTCAGAAAAAATGTAACGCTTCAGTTAATTAATGGCTACTTAATTACCACCATCAAAGCTGTTGTGCCGGTATTATTTACAGAAATTTCTGCTGTTTTTTACATCATTATCACACCTAACAGTCGACAGCGACATGTATTACGAAAATGTACACCGAACCGAAAAGCTATGTCCGCTGTCACCATGAAAGGCAAATATTTTCCCTTGCCTATTAACAAAAGATGTGTGTCAGCGTATTGAACTAGTGTCAACATGTCACTAGTGTTCTAATTAGTCTCGAGGTGACGAACCGACTGACAGATTGTCAGTATTCCAGTGAAAGTGACGACATATTGCATCAGTGTCAAAACTTATTAGGCCTTTGTGAAAGATAACTTTTATGAACGTCATTAATTTTAGAACGAATTTTACGACACCGGCGTGCTAGGGTTATTGTGGGTAATTTATAGATGGGTGAATTTAGTGCGCGCTGATTTATGTGGATATTTTCAGTATTTTAATGGTAAGGCGACATTATTAGAAGTCAGCGTAAAATATTTTTAAATCAGGATAATTCATTTACTTCACTTGTCTACAAGAAAAAAATCGTGTAATATTTAAGCAGATATCTAATACCTTGAACATAATTCAAAACAGAAAAGGATCCTGAAAGCTTCCATTCATTCCCAAATTATGTATATCAATAAAACAAAGTTATTAACCCGCAGTTACACCATTTTATAACTCAAGAACCTGTGGGACAATTGCGTAACACATTATCAATCGGAATCTGTTTAATTTTGACAGTTCAACAACATTCATTGCGTTATTTACGTATTGATCAGACAAATTTTTCGAACTTATGAAGCAATGGATTAGCAATTTGCTTCAAAATGATTCAGATTCCGATTGATAGTGTGTTACGTAATTAGAGTGCAGGTTGGATCGATTTTTATGATCTTTGATTTGTCTCCGTCCCGAATAGCAGAATAACTATTAAAACATGGGAAAATTTCACGAAAAAAGAAATGTATTTAATTCATTTTCTCATAAATTTTGTATGGAACGGCTTCTTTGAATTATATGAGGCGCTACAAAGTTCGCCGGGTCAGGTAGTTATTCATTAAAGGCTCTCACCCTTTAATTCCAAAGTTATTATTCAACAAAAACTGAGCATTTTCAATAATAACACGATTGATTTATTAATTGTAATTGCATCCGACGGTACTACCTACATGAAGCCGTGACCCACAATCGATGACGTCACGAAGGCCTGACGGACCACATGACTTAATATGTTACATACGGACGAAAAGCCTTGCACACTTGCACCTGTTGCGGAGATGATTGATGCTCAAATTACAAGCGAAATTAAGTTTTTACAAGCTTTTGTGGAGGAGACAGGTGGTTGTCGTAAATTTTAAGTTTATGTAAGAGGAAGAAGATTAATTCTGTGTTTTTTTTTTCAAATGCATTAAATATTTAATTAATATTATGACACTATGATAGATATTGTTATTTGTTCTAATTCTTAATCGTAGTTTTATGGCTACTTCTATAGCTTTAATCATAATAAAATATGATTTAACGCAACCATTTCCCCTAGACAAATGTTTATTACAAAAAAAAAAAAAACATAAACAATAATTCAACATTAAAAACTTCCATGATGACATTATCTACGCCACCCAAGTCGAATTTTCATTTTGAGAAACGATTTACGCAAACCAAAGACACAAATACTCTGTTTCCGGGAACGATAATGCCAAATAAATAAAACATTTCAAATAAATAAAACATTTCAATCGGTCTCCCCTGTATTCTTATACATATAATAAAATAGTAACGAAGAATTTTTGTCTGTTTGTCTGGATGTATGTTCCGGATTGGCGCAAAAACGGCTGAACGGATTTGGATGAAATTTGGCACAAGGTTAGTTTATAACCTGGATTAACGCAATTTCTGTATTAGCCGTTAATGTTCCACTGCTGGGCAAAGGTCTCTCTACTCTCTTTCTATTTCTCTCAGTCCATAGATGTTAAGAACCAGTCTTTATTAAAGGAGTCCAGCTCATAGGGTACAGTCCATCTATGCTGTAACAATCTCACCGTGAAACCTTAATTGAAGTGAGCTGTCAAAAGTGTCAATCCCTAGTATCAGGTGGAATGACAGCTCACTTCACTTATGTTTTCACGTTGAGATTTTTACAGAATAGACCAGCAGATCTGATTAACACATAGAGTACTTTTAATCCCGGTAGTACGTTCTCGTTGGGATACCGACATCTACACAGGCGAAGCAGCGAGCAAAAGGTAGTGTTAAATAAATAAAACATTTCAATCAGTGTCGTCTGGAATAAATAACTTTTTGCCAACGGTTGGAGACACCTGTCCCATATTCATTTATCTTTGCAATTTCACCGACGCGACGACGGAAGATACCGGTGTAATATTTTTTTTTATCTTTATTCTGTCATGTGTATCGCGGTTTTCTTTTAATTAAAATAACTGATGAGGAAGTGAATTGTTTTTTTTTGCGGGTTTTTATTATCTACTTAGCGGTCAGATTCGGCGGTGTGCTAACAGGTGGTTTGTTATTAACGCGTGTAATTATATTGTGCTTGCTGTTTTTTTTTATCGTAGCTTTTTATAGCTGAACCAGAATCAGCCAACATTAAAGTTTTTTTTATTGTGAATCTCACAACATTCCTCCCTCAAATTAGTTGCGAGATAAACTATGTGGTCATAATATGCTACATTGTTATTAATTAATTAAATACGTGGGTGACTAATAATAAATTATTTTAAGCACACATTAAAATTTTATTACTTTGTGTCATTATAATCTCTTCCTAACCTTCAAATTGTTTAAATTAAACACTGATATATTATTCTGAGGCAGGATTCACAACTATTTAATACAGATTATGCAGACATTAGGAAACAAACACCAAAACCATGCATCTTATATTCAATGAATAATTTATTTTATTTAAATAATTTTATGATCCAATGTTTTAGTACTATAGTATGTTAAACTTAGGTTTTAATATTTATTATTCGATCAATTAAATAACTAATAAGATAATAAAATTATCAGAACAAGTTACATACCGGTATTTAAACAAAATTCTTATTCTTATTAATAAAAAAAATCGTAAGATAAAAAAAATAGAATGCTACGCAGGCAGGATCCGATAGTTTACATGCTATTTAATTTTAAGTGGCAGTTCCTATTATTTATTCTACAAAAAAAAGCAATAAATTCAATTTCATCCAAAAATTAGACAAAATAAGCTCATTCAACGCAACGAATCCATTTATAAAAGTAAATGCAAAACTAATGACTTCATTACGCTCAACAAAGGTCGCTCGCCACACCACTCTTCCGTATGTCACGCACTAACTCATTGTGAATCTAGTCTAAGCTGATGGATATCTAAAACGTTTTATTTATCGTATAATTTGTGTTACAAACGAGCGCATAATTCACAATGGGCCGCCTGATACGTCGTGTTGTGACGAGAATAGATGAACGAGTGAAGCACTAGTGCGAGTATATATATAGTATTATTATAAGATTGTGATAATGGAATATATAGATTTTGTGGAGCTGATGTCAGAAGCGAAGAAGCAATAGAGAGAAAATTGGAAAATAAGAGCTCTCTCTTATTTTCCAATCCAAAAGTGTATTTTTCATTGAATTGGTATACTTGGTTTACTTGCAGCAGCGGGGTAATTGCGTAACACACTAACAGTAGCAATTGCATTCATTTTGACAGTTCAACCACATTCATTGCGTTATTTACGTTGTTGAGCAGACAAATTATTCGAACATATGAAGCAACGGATTAGTATTAACCTTCAAAATGATTCAGATTGTGATTGAAATTGTGTTAATTAGGGTGCTGATGTCAGAAGCGAAGAAGCAATAGAGAGACAATAGAAAAATAACAGAGAGAGAGAGAGAGTGGCAGTGAGCAGTGCTCAGACAAAAACACAGTTTGGGATTTTTTTTTTCATTAACAATTTGACAATAATAATTCAAAAGTGCCTGACATGGTTCACAGTCCGACCGTCAAGAAAATACGTTCATGACAACTGTCAGTTTCATACGAACGAATACCTGTTTTGCAAATTTGATCTTTATTATCTACTAGAATTGTCGCACTGACAGGTGTCAGAGGAATGCATTCTCTCGTCGGCCGGACTGTAATTGAAATAAATGCTTTAGATTTACGTTTGTGCTCCAGTTGTCAATCTGCAAATGTTCTAGTTGTATACGTTTAGGTATTCAGATATTTGGCAACAGACATGGATGAATTATGAACACTTTATTATCCAGATCTTTTAGGATTCATAAAATATGTCAGTGTATAATACGTTAACCCTACACCTGCGAATGTAAATTATTGTCACTAGCTATGTCAGCGTGAGCAGTCAGCCCCCACAGTTCAAACATGATTTAGATATGAATACAATACATTATCTACTTTACTCACATATTCATGCACCTTTGTTTGAGGATAGGCAGAGAAGTATGTGTCAGTTTTTATTAATGAAACGTCACCCCATTCGAGTTTACTTGACATTTCACAAACGTCAAATACTGAGCCCTAGATGATGTTTAAGTTGACAGCTGCTAGAAAAGTAATTTTAGCAAAAGATTACATATAAAAAATAATGTACATAATAAATGTCCGTCTTTCCTAATTTATAAGCTGTTATCCAATAATCTACGTGAAGTATTTATAGCGTGAAATGGTGGTTATAAATAAAACATCTCTTCTGAACGTATTGTTGAAATTATTTCAGGAAAATATTTATTTACTAGCTGTGCTCCCGTGGGAATATAGGGATAAAAAGTATACTATGTCCTAATCCAGGTCATGGTCTACCCATGTGCCAAATTTCATCCAAATCCGTTCAGACGTTTTAGCGTGAAAGCGTAACAAACATACAAAAAATCGAATCTTTTCTCTTTGTATTAATAAATTAGTTTAGATAAATCACTTTGTCTACAAACGTGTTCGTAACCCAAATTTCGATAGGTGCTGAGCACCCTAAAAATAAAAAGTTAGATTAATTACTCCTTTTGCAAATGTCAAATTGACATTTGAGAAATTTCAAAGCTTTTTTTTATGAACTGTTCGTGATGTCTGTCGTCATAGGCACGAGTTCATAAAAAAAATATGGCTGTCGTTTTTTGCGATCAGTATTATGTCAAATAGCCCATTTTGTAACCGAATAGCGTAACAGAGATGCTTGTTAACTGACAAAAGATTGTTTTTATTGGCGAGCTGCGTGGTTCTTAGAATCTATTCAATTTTACACAAACGGTTTGCTCTTGACTATTTCAATTTATTAAATGTTTGAAGCTAAAAATGTTCGGTTGTATCGTTTTATTTTTGCGTTCGGACACGCTTGTTAGTGTTCTGAGAAAGTGTCTAGAATTAAACAGCATTTCAGAAAGGAAATACCGCGATTTTGTTGTAAGAGCGAACATTATTCTAATTAGACTCACTGCCGAATCAATGTTGTATTTAAAAAATTAGGGTGTGTGCTTATGGCTACACGATGTGAAAACGTACGATTGGAGCCGAGTACTTACGCGATTCAGCGGCGAGTATACGCGATTTAACGTCACCGACCAACTGGAACCGAGTACCTATACGCGATTCAGCGTCACCGAGCAACTGGAACCGAGTACCTATACGCGATTCAGCGTCACCGACTAACTGGAACCGAGTACCTATACGCGTTTCAGCGCAGAATAAAAATAGGTACGTGATTCAGCGGCCCCAACCTACTGGAGCCGATTATACCCGATTCAGCGTCACCGACACGAGCGTGACGGTTCACCTTCGTTCAGAAAGAGCTCAAAGAAAAGAACTTTTGACTTCAAAAACCATTTAAAATTACTGAAACTACTCGTATGTTCTGTGAATGAATAAGCACTGAAATATACATGAAACAAAAGAAAAACAAAAACTCGAAACTCACCTCTATGTTCGCTAACCATGCACAAACATTATTACCATATTCTAAAACTGAAACAAAACATGTTACCACATCTCTATTTGTCTGAGTCCTAATTTACATAGCGTCAAACGTGGTGGTTGAGCTGTAAACCATTACTTATGTGGTCGCAGCCTTATTTACAAGTTGTCTGGTTACATCGTAAAACGGTGACTAAGTACTGATGCACGGTACTTAAGATAAGATGCATGCAATTTGTTACAACATCCTTGTATTGTTATAAATCTTGGAATATGGTATTTCCGTAGGAGATTTTGTTTCTGTAAGAAAATTAATGATTTTCTATCTTTTTTGCGAGACGTTGATTTACAATAAATTGTTTCTACATGACTGGAATATGATCTTATAAATGAACTAAAGAATGATGTTAATCCTTATCAAAAATCGTTGCTCTGTAATTGTTTTTACAGGCCGAATATTTATTTAAAGTGTTTACATATTTAAAAGCTAACAGTCTTAAAATAATAATACGTAGGTACAAGTATATAAAGAGGAGGGGAAATATCAAAGGGCATCAAAAAATTCTTCCGCATCGCTCTCAACAGGAAACGTACCCAAAAGGCTGTCAGCATTGCCACGTTGTATGGCAATGCTGTTGCAATCGTCAGGTTTACCGAATCGCGGTCTTCGCTCAAGAACACGTCTACCTACGCATATAATATTACTGATACTTATTATTTCACTAATTTTGTTATGATGCACCGAAAAACATAACTTAAGTTAAAGACTGAAACGTTATTTTTCACATTTTTACACAACTTGTCACACTTCAGCGTTCTATTCACTGCCTAGACTCTAGACTAGAGTGACACCAAAACTGATGTCAGAAATCCATGCATAATCTTCAGTGACAATTTTTAAAGACTCGTTAAAATAAAACAAGATCTAGAACAAAAAAAAACGATGAGTCATACACTTACGTCACAGTGCAGAAAATCGTGACAGACTACCAGTCTACCCATTGCATATAAACCAAGATTTGTCACAAAAGATTACGTGATGTGAGTTGCATTTCCATACAAACGAATAATAATTGGACACAAAAAAATCCCTTGCTATAATAATGTATCTGTCTGGACGTTTATTAGCTGTAATAAAGTTTGACGGTGATCAATCTTTTTAGGCTGTGTCTGACAGGGGATTTTAGCTTGATTGTTTTACATACGCTAGGAGCTCATACACACGAGCGGCACGCGTCAACAGCACAGGCAACTGCAGCCGTCGACACGCTTGCGGCTGCCGTCGACACGCTTGCGGCTGCCGTCGACACGCTTGCGGCTGCCGTCGACACGCTTGCGGCTGCCGTCGACACGCCTACGTTTGCAGTCGACAACGTGCCGCTTGTGTACTTGAACACCGTACGCAAATACTCGAGGGGCACATAGTTGAAGTTTAGTAAGAAACCGATGGACGTTCTCGGCTAAAATTTTATTTCATTAATGGAAAACAAACAGCTTATTTATCAAATTAAATTTCAGTCGACAACATCGGTTTCTTACTAAACTTCAACTATATCCGACGATCCTGCGTACTCATCTCTTTTGTTGACTGTACCTACATTCTATGCAAAAATGCAAATAAACATTTTCTATTCTATTCTATTCCAATGAAAACTAAAAAATAAAAACAAACAATACAAGCCTTTAAAGGCTGGAGCAGCCACAAGTTGGTAAGCGAACGTACGAGTAGTGGATACCCAGCTTAAGACTTTATCGTTAATCCGCGCTTTGAAAGGAAATCTTAGGAAACCCGCCTTTGTTATATATTCAAGACATGTTTGTGACCTTGGGTAGGTACTGGTGACGATGAGGTGGCATCAAGGAGGATTATCTTAGAGTATACGTCATCTCAATGACATAGCTACATGATATAGCAATGACATCAACGCTTTATATTCTCACGAAGTTTCTCTCACGAGTTGGGTAGATGTCAATATATCAGTGATGTTAATGAACTACTTGATCATCATCATCTATAACCTAGCCTTTTCCCAACAATTTTTGTGTTTTTTTCGGTTTCCAGTCTAACCGGATGTAGCTGAATAAGTACCAGTATTTTACATGTACCTCTTGGTATGCCTGGTTGTCAGACTTCGGGCTTGATAATAATAAGATAATTGAAAGATATTTTACAAAAAAACACCAAAGATGTCATAGTTAAAGGCAAACTAAATAATAAAAGATCGGGAACCAGAAGTCAACGAAAAATCTGCTATCGTGAATAATTTGTAACTTTTGTGAATCAATCGATATAGCAGGTACATGCATGGCTACCCAACAGAATACTAGATGGATCCGATGGGGTAATTGCGTAACATACCATCAGTAGCAATGGGTTTCATTTTGACAGTTCAACGACATTCATTGCGTTATTTACGTTGTTGAGCAGACATTTTTCGAACATTTATGAAGCAATGGATTAGCAATATCCTTTAAAATGTTTCAGATTGAGATTGATAGTGCGTTAAGCATTTAGAGAGCTGAATCCTTTAAATCGAAATAACCCGTAATGTGGGTTACCTAATCTCTCGTCTCATTTTTCTATGTCTATTTATTATGGGTATTTACCATAGATAGATAGTTAAATCATTTATTTGGTGCTCACAAAAGACATTAGGACAACATACAAAACACGATTAAATAATAACTAATTACATGAATGTAACACAAAAGAAAAAAAACAAGACATATTGTGATAACACTACTGTCTGTGACACACTTTAAAATAATGAAATAACGAACATATAAAGTTCGGTGTGCGTCTCAAGGTTGCACCATGTGGTCCTTTTGAGGCCCGCTTCCTATTGCTCCAGGTTTAAAGGTCAGCTATGGCAACGAATCCCACTAACCTAACCACTAGCAGTACCATTCCAACTATTTCTAGATTCACGTACCTTAGAACATGATCGTTAAAGTTCCGTTTATGCTTACGGATACTCCGTGCCGATACATACTAAGCATTACCTAGCCTTTCGACAAATGGCTTGACATCTTCTTAGTCACTGTGTCACTGACTCATGCACTTCGGGATTACGCCAGCTCGCAACAACTTATAATTCTGGACGCAGATCTGTATCAGCACAGCTTGTGTATGACTTGAATTTTACGTTGGATACGTGATTCGTGTCAGTGCGAAGTTCGTTGTGAAACTGAGTGAGTCATTTTATTTTTTATGTTTTGCTATGTGGTTCTCACCAAAATGCAGGCTTTGTGGCTTTCTTTCCATCGTTACCACCAGTCATCAAGCAGGAAGCAAGCAGGTTGGAAGCATGCGGGACTTACGAGTATACCATTTTTATTATATTTTCAAACTCAAATGGGTCCCGCCTGGTTCCAACTTTTATTTAATTTAAAATGGGCTTGTTTTTAGCTTTTCATTTTTTTTTTAGCGCAGTCGGGTTTTTAGCTTTTTTAATTACGTTTTTTTTCATCAACACTGCTTTCAAAACGGGTAAGGAAAACATCGTGAGGAAACCGGTATGTCCTAGAACCAAATATTCGAAGACATCTACCAACCCACACTGGGCCCGCGTGGTAGATTACAGCCCGCTCCTTCACGAAGAGAGGAGTCCTGTGTCCTAGTAATGGGAACATTTTAGGCTGATTATGCTAATAAGATAATATCAGTAGTATCAGTTAGGTTAAGGCTTGGTTAAGGCACAAGATTTTCCTCTTACCAAAGGTAATATAAAACCATAGATATCCGTGTATAAAACAGATAATGCCAAACTTGTCTCTGCCAAATTGACATTTGTGAATTGCATTGGAATGTCAAATAAGGTAAAGTAGCATTTTATCTCTTTGGAAATGATGCGAATGACGCATTCGACGCTCCCAGCACCAAAGGGCCTAGACATGCTGTCTTATAGCTGCGAGTATTTACGACTGACGTATGTGATACGGAATAAAGAGTCTTTTGACAATTTCCATGAAATTCGAAGCCGACAGTTTAGTTAGTTTGTCGATATCGATACTCTTTTTGGCTGACCCAGGTGAAAAAGGGCTATCTAATATTACATTATAATTATTATCTATACATATAATAAAATAGAGGGGTCCGTGGCTAAATAATAACAGCCGCGCAAGTCGGTCCATCAGGTTAAGCTATGCTTGCCGCGGTTGGTCTGTGGATGGGTGACCACCTTTACATACCGAGACAGCCGGGACTAACGGAGGGGCCGTTAGTCCCGGCTGTCATACGTGGATCTTTAACAGCCGTTACGGGTCGTCAGAAGCCCGAAAGTCTGACAACCAGTCTTACCAAGGGTATCGTATTCACAGAATCGTATTACTCAGCAAAGGGAAATAAATGAGATTTCGGATTTGACAAACTTATGACAATGCATAAAATGTTAAATGCAAAATAAATAAAGACATCTAAAAAAAATTATCAAAAAAAGGGGAATATCTAAGCAGTTGTTTGCATGTTGCTTAGATTTTCTTTAAATATCCTTAAAAGTATTACTGGAGATTATTATCTTAGTTTATTAGATATTTTAAATGAACTGGGCGCTTTGAAAAACAAACAACGTATAAACGGATATCAGGCAGATGTCTTTTCAGATGTTTATTCAGAGTAAAAAAATACATCTACATTATTTCAGTATAACAACAATATAGTGTTAAACAATCAATAAAGAAGCTTATTTTAATGCATCATAGGAAATTTCATGTTAATCAGTCCATAACTCTCATAGTGGCCACTATTTTTTACTAAATCTGCTCTAGGTACTGTAAAATTGCGATTTTGTAGATGTCTTTTTCTACTTTGCTGCCATCGATGTGTGTGTTTCCCTAAAAAACTCAAAAGAATAAAGAAGATGTGATACTTTAAACAATCTACAAATAAAATCGATTGATGTCAAAGTCGAATGTTAGTTTAGTACGATTTTAATTTATTACCGATGAAAGAATACAAGAACAAAGTAAGTAGTTCGTTACCTGTTTAAATAACACATTTGTTATTTTTCGTTTTTTGTTTAGATATGAAAAGTATTGTCTCAGTGATTAATAGGTTAACCTATTTCTACCTGTTCAATTTCATTTAAAAATAATGTGGTTCGACCAAGCAATTTAACTGAATCACGTCTTCATTTAAGTAATTAAATATGTATTTAGGTATCGCTTTGGTTCGAGGGAAACTGGCAAACACTGGAAACTGTCGAGTTGACGTAACTGTCCAATCTGCAAAACTGTCCAATCAGTGAAACTGACTCATCAAAGAAACTGGCGAATTAAAGAAACTGACGAGCGGAGGAAACTGACCAGTGATACGCGGACTCCCCAAAAGAAATGAACATTAAAACAATACGATCACCATTTATTTATATAACCAATCACAACATTAAACATTTCAATTTCCGGGCGTATCAAGAGATTTATAAATAATTACCCTTTGACCCAGTTGCGGTGTATGGTGCATTATTACACCATGTGATGCAACATGCGCAGGAGTCGCTTCCTAGTAACTCGATACGTGAACACCTTGTGTTTGGCCCTTTGATCTGAGTGATGGACCTGGATGCGGATAGGAATGTTGGTATTTTTTTGTGATTTGTGTAGAAATTATTGTTTGAATGGGATGTCAACATTTTAGAAATGGTAGAGAATTTTCTGTACGACTAATGAAAATCGCAATGCATTGAATAAATATGCGAAATTAAAACAGAAAAATTCTAAAGGATTTTGATATATTTTGGTGGCCTAACCAAGGTTTATTAAAGGTGAAAGTGTGAAAATGAGTATTGTGCCTCACGAAAAACGAAGTTTAGAAAGAGAATTTATCGAAGTAAAAGTATAGCGAAACACCATGACATATGTCATGGTGATATTAATTACAACTTGATGAAGTCAATACCTACATCATTCTTTATTATGAACAAGTGTATTACTGAAGATGCCACGTGCCAATGCATACAGAAGTCCTCATTATAATAGTTATATAGTATTTTATTGTTTTCTATCACAATATACATAGCCATAAACAAGAATTAAATTAATTTCATAACAATTTTCCAATGTCTACTGCTGCAATGAAGCTTCCTTTATACTGCCAAAACGGAATGTAATATCTAACCCTAGTGTAATCGCACATACTCATCTGCCTAGCCTTTTCTCAAATATGCTGGGACCGGCTTCCAGTCTAACCAGATGCAGCTGAATACCAGTATTTTACATGGAGCGACTGCCTATCTGACCTTCACAACCCAGTTACTGGGTAATGCGATACCCCTTGGTAAGACTGGATATCAGACTTACGGGCTTCTGATTACCCATAACGACTGTCAAATATCTATGTATATGAGAGCCGGGTCTACGAAAATATAATATTGATCGATACTTTCTTAATTGATATATAGGTACAATTATGACAGTTAGTCAAATTAGAATAAAAATCATTTACATCATGGAAAAAAAACGTCCGATTATATACATATAAGTGTGACTACTTTAAAATCAACTACAAAAAGACGCGTTAATTTTTACCACGATCAATCATAACCACGATTAAACGGACGTGATGATGTCACACCGTATCATGAACGAGTGAACATGTTCATTCATTCGGATGATCCGTCAACATTCATTCATCATCAACTTGATGGGTGTCAATCGGTTTATCAATTTAATTATATTTGAGGTCAGGTTTGATGTAGTTTGAGTTAAGTCATTCTCATGGTAGTCAGTTGATGGATTAATATCGAGTTAAGTTGCTTGTCAACTTAATTGAAACTACGATGCACAAACCAAATATTTTATTTATAATGCAGCCGGTTATTAAATCAATAATCTAATAGATAGAGTTCAATTAGTTTAAGTTAGGATTTTTCTTAACGTTAGAGTGCAATAACACAGTACTTTATGAAAACTATACGACTATATCAGAGGATTTTTTTTGTACAAAAACCTGCGGTATTTCTATAAATCAAACACAAACCAAGACAAAGACACGAATGCCCTATAATTCGCAGATGTGCGCTAATACAACTCAAATGACTAACTTTTGTTGTTCCATGTACACAGACACGAACGTATGGAAAAAATACTCGCAATATTTCCTTATCCTATGTCTCATATCACTAAAGCTTTTAATCCAGTATTTGATCCTAAAGAAAAGCGCTGCCTACACATTGGATCGATATTACCCGGAGCTAAACCTATGAAAGTAAAACCTTTCTTACTTCATAATCCTGGCAAAATATTTCCCTTTTATCTTTGCAGATTTTCCTACCCTTGGTACTGGAGGCTTATATATAATACTAGCTGCTGCCCGCGACGTCGTCTGCGTGAAGGCTCTACAGCACCAAAAATACCTAAGATGCCAGTGTCGCTATAGCATTATAAGTAAACAACTTTTAAAATAGCATTAAAATATAAGTTTTTTTTGCAAGCGAAGCAAGTGAAGAGAGTTATATTGGAATCCTGCTGAGTTCAGTCATAAGATGTGACTGAAGGAAATAGAGAAAATAATGCAGGAATACATTCCAGGACACAAAAGAGTAAAAATACGTACAAAGGTATCATACCTTACAACATTTCCCTATAACGTACGTTGGTAGTTATGCTGCCAGGAGCCAAAATGTAAAGAGAGTCAGGACTGGTGACGCGGTAGCAAGCGACGTACAGTTGCCCGTGTGAGAAGCAACTCGTCCTGAGGTCGACACCCGCTGCCCTCAGTGTCTGCCCCTGCGACTTACTGATTTTCATCGCGAAGCAAACACTCACGGGGAACTGTACGCGCTTGAACTGGAACGGGAAGTTATGAGGTATGAGGGGAATGCGTGGTATAAATACTGCCTCGCCAACGCCAGAACTCGTAAGAATTTCCGCCTCAATTTGTGTGTCTGTGGAGCGAGATGACTTTAAGGCGGGTCCCGTTACACAACTTCGGAGGAGATAGGTTCCGAAGAAGCATAATCGGGACACCGACCTTCAGCTTGATGGTATGCGCTGGAAGTCCACTTGCTGACAGGGAGTTCAGAAATTCCACGGGATAATGTGTGGCGTCATCTTGCTCGACAACAGTGTTTATCGAGGTGTAGTCTACTTCATTCCCCTCAATTTCCGAGAGAATGCATTCGTTAATTGCTGCAGCCTGATCGTTTTTAAGCGTCAAAATGGCCCGCTCACACACCCAAGAATTTTGCTGGTGCGGTATACGACTGATGTCCCCGTACACACAGCGAATGAGTTCTTCTATGCTGGATACCACTCTAGCGAGAGACTCTGGAAGCACCACCTGTCCACCTCTCTCTTCTGGTAGAGTGGCTTTGCCAAGACTTAGAAGGACATCGGAGAATTCTTGAGCACGTGCATTGCCGCCGAGCCGAGCTCTCATATTAAACGGTTGAATGTCGTAATTACAGACACAATTAAAAAGCCATTGTGTCTCGCGTAGATCTACGTTCCGGCATACGATGGGTTAATGGTCAAGCGCAGCGTACGAACTCGTGACCACAACGAAGATCATTTCAACGAAGCATTCACCTCGTCAGCCCTCGATCCCCGCGTCACCACGGAAAGCGTTTGCCGGAAATCGCCACTGAACAGAACTGTGGAACAGAATCGATGGGAATTTTAAAGTCCCGATTTCCACGGTCTTGATGCGGTGATGATTGGGGAGCTGGTAACCCATATTCGATCAGTGGATTGCCGCCGATAGAAATGACCACATCTTGAAGTGAACTGAGACAGGTGTTCAGCACGCGTTCATCAGTTACTTCGACTTCGTCTCCAGTAGCACGCCTCAAAGCTCGTAGAAAATCTTCAGACAGATGATGGCGATACTTCTCCCACAAAGCTACCGGTTTCGCGACTCCACAAAACACCAAGATGACGGCATGCGGCTGGGACTGTCACTGACGCTCGCCTCCGCGAGGGTTTCATCCCAATTTTGGTCACTGTCGAGAAGGTCACGTGTTACCCAGGCTGCGCGGTAAGTGGGATACTCCACGCCATCAAATGTCCTCAGAAAGGCGAAAGACGTTGGGCCTCGGACAGTGTGAAGTAACAACCGCAGAAAATAGCATTCGCCATTATTCGGATGCACGGTATAAACCCTACCCAATGCGGTGTCCTTGAAAATTCCTGGAAAACTTTCCACAGCACCTCCTCGTCGACGTCGGTTAAATAAACCCCTTTGCTTGTCGTACGTGTAATATGAAGGCACCTCGTCATACGTAAGGGATTTGTTTTACATCACATTTAAGTTTATAATTAGGTATACGACATGAAAATATATTAATTACCAAGCAATAATCACACAGATAAATACCGAACAAAAGTATTAACAGTCAATGTTTATTTTGTACTAACAACATGAAATTGATGAAGAAATGATCATCATCAATGAACATAACTTTTTTGTAATACTTAACACCGCATTTTTTTAAATTGTCTTCCTCAACTCTGCTCAAGATTTTGAGGGTTTTGTTGGAACTTGAATTTTTCAAAACGAACTATACGATACAACTTTTATGAAGAAAATGCACATTACCATCTATGAATTTTAAGAATAACTAACTACTAACCTCGCCAACATGATCAAATTTAAATTATTAATTTCCAAAAAGTGTTAACATGTAACTTGATTTGATTTTTATGAAATCTCATAGATGGCGCTGCTTCAAATTTTTCTTTATACTACTAACATTCATTAAACTATGTTTCTCTGCCCAAGTTACTTAAATGGCGTAGTTTTTATAGTGTAAAGCTAGATAATAGCATGGCTTACTCAAAAACAACATTTAAATATGCATCGTTAGATTACACGCTGTCACAGAATGCGTAAGAAAAATAAAGATTCACAGCTCCTCCCCCGTAGGTGATAGCGTGATAATATGTAGCCTATATGTTGACCCGACCTCTTAGTAATACTCATGCAAAATTTGATGTAAATCCATGCAGCACTTTTTGAGATTAGCCCGGACATACATACAGACAATCAGACAAACAGACAAAAATTCTAAAAATTATATTTTCGGCTTCGAAATCGATTGTAGATCACGCCCCAAGTATTCTTTTAAAAAAATATTCAATGTACAGTTTTGACTTTCCTACGATTTTATTATATGTATAGATTGTACAAACACAGTAAGGTCAAAAAGCTTTGAACCTTGCTATTAAAGATGGTCTCATATTTACTGATTTGAAGATGAAAGCATTTCACACTAAAGATGAGGCACATACGACTATATTAATTTATCTCGGATAATGGAAGCGATGCAAAGGATGCATCTTATGCGGCTATAATCCCGTGACTAACGACGTGCACTGGAATGGACCATCTGCCAGTTCCGGTAAAATAGAACTCATGCATTCTGATACAATGGAATCTCAACCAATGTAGGACCACCCATGAGAATCTGCAATGTCATACAGTTATTTGCATAACAAAATAATTAACGATATCATTACCAACAAGATCAACACCTTTTACCGTTCCCAAAATCGATATATATGTATTGAACAATCCCTTTCTCTTAAGCAAAGGTGAGCACCTTCGAGTATTTCAAGCAGCTTTACGTTGGGAAAGCCAATTAAATTTACCCTTTCGGCTTATCGGGTTAACCCGAATAAATTATGAAAGTGCCATTGGCGTGTTCGCACATTTGTGCGATTAATATGTGCTGGCGCGGATATCTTTCGAGTTACGACATGCCCTTAGCGATCTGATTATGGAACTCGATTATTTTACAGTTTTTGCTGAATCTGTGGCACTAAAGGCTGGTTATCTAGCAGCTTTTATAGTTTGTCCTTTATCGTCGTCGTGGTTAGATTCTGATACAGTTTCTGTTATAGCATTTATTTTATCTTGGTTAGGAATATTATTAGAATTTTAATCAGTACTGTCTCTCTGCTGGTTTAAAGACTTTCCACAGTCTTCTCTTGGATTTGCCTTTTCTGGCTTATTTGTCTTAAACACATCAATCATCAGTGTTTAATTCTTAGGTGACCCAAAAATATCTAATGTCTTACTATTTTGATTATAAAATAGAAGACTTAGTTACCCAATGAAATAGGATTTCCGTTACCTTGTATTCTAAAGTGCTTTGGTAACAATGTGGTCGTTAACTATTCTGTTCTTTTCCACTTTTGCAATGTTTTTGCGAAGTATCACATCATTAAGTTGGCTTACCTCCAAAAACCACACCTAAGCTAACTCATGTATTCTTACTAAAACCAAGGAAAATAAATTGAATAATTGTGATAGTTCAAGGAAGACTTGCGAAACCACGTCAGAATTAAGTTATCTATTTCTGAATTGATCTCACTGGCATAAACATTCACTGGCGCGAATTTAGATTAGACAACAATGTTCTAAGAGCTACAAAGTATCTAGGAGTAAGCATACAAGTAGGTACATATAATAATATTAGATCAGACAAAACTCGTTTTGAAAGCTTCTTCTCAAGCGTATCAGCACCTAGTTCAGGCAAATATAGTCATTATAATCCTTCAAAATCTACAACCGTAACTAGTTAGCAAAACGTCAAATATACAAATTACATTAACATCAACAAATGACTTATTACGTTTTTTACAGTATTTTTTGTTCGCATGATTGCGATCTATTAAGAAGTTCAAGGTTACGCTTAGATATTCGTAGATTGCGTAGTAAATTGGTAATAGATTACTTACTAAAAGGGAATTAGGCTTTATATTGTGTTTGAAATACCTCCTTCCAGTCCTTCCTTGTTGTCCTTCTTGGCTTTAAAGCTTCCGAAAGGAAGTCAATATTTTGGTTCCTTTGATCTTTTAAAGATATAATACGTTGCAATGTTAATACTGAACGGGAAATGGTAACATTGAGGAACCTTCCGAGAATATGTGAAGAAATCTGAAAACGATGAAACGTATTATACCTACATGGGAAGGAGAAGTTTACCTTTGATTCGGCTGTCAGATAAAATAAACTACCAAAGCTTTCGATAATCATAAATGACTGAAATAATGTAAGAAACACACATTGCCCTTTAGTAAGTGTACAGCTGGACATAAAATTAATTTGATTGATAACGCAGTACCTGTTTCATCTGGGACCGGTTGCTTTGGCTAAAGTTCAGCGAACAGTTATTTAAATGCACTACAGAATAATGTTGGTAGGTAGGTACATAAGTACCAATACGATGATATGAAGACGCTTCGTATAATTATCTGTTGATTCTAACACTACCTTAATATCTCAATCAATCAATCAATTCGTCTTAAGCAGTTGTATGCACTAATTTAAACTACTTATGTATATATCTAATAACATAGATAGTTCAAATTAATAAGAAATGAAATAGTTGAATAGTATAACGTAGTGCTAACGATGAGAATATACATATTTATAAGACTGGTAGTGAATCTATTTTAAAACATCTTGGAGGTCAATTAGCAGAAGGTAATGAGGCAGTAACAGATAAAATAGAAACAGGTAAAGTTCATGCTAATTTAAACAATCACTAAGTTGATGTTAGAAAATCTAGATTTAAATTTATACTGTGACCATTATTTTTGATTCTTGATAGTGTTTTTCCAACCTATTAAGTTTTATAAAACACACTTTAAATCAGAATGATTGACTAAATTATTAGAATTTTGCACACAACCAATATAATCACAAGGTATTCACACACTTTGACGTATGAATTTTATTTTTTCAAAGCTTTAGCAGTTGCTCCTTATCCATAGTAACGATGGTAATGCTAAAGTGAAAACACAGCCGTATCTGGAAGTCTTAATCTAATCCAAAGACTTTAAACAGTCTTGACCGCAAAAATAAACCACTCGACTCTATACAGAACTAACGTTGACAATGCAGTACACGTTTTAAGTAGGTATTGTAAAAAAAAAAGTTTTAATAGACATCCTGGTTGGCAATTAGATGGCCGGCGCCAAGAGGTCGATGGACAAATAACTGTAATAGAAACCAAAGTTCTAGCCTTCGAAATAAATAATAGAGACACTCTACCATTAAATTTAAAGTCTGTTTTAGATTAAGCAAATGCTCCCGAGGCAAGAAAGGTATGAATTCGCAAAAAAAAAATGCTCTGAACATTTTACAAGTTACCACGTGCCATAGTCTCCATTGGCAAGTTTAATCCTTATTGGTCTTTGAAGAATTCGAAGATTATTAAGTATTTACAACTGTGTATATTAACTTATAAAATCAAGGCAAAAAACGTCAAGTAATGAAATATCCCATTTAATTTCGATGAAAAACTAAAAGTTCATAAAATTTTAACGAAGACAGGTCTACTTCGACTATATGATATATCAACAGAATCTTATAAAATAGGCCGCAAAAATTCCACCATAATTTCGCCAGCATTTATTATCGAAAGCAAATCGCTAATTGGCCGTGAAGCACCAATAATTATTAGCAATATGCTTATATTACTCAAAGATAACTCTGTTCAGTCTGACCCCGGAACCAAGTAGAAGATTATACGGCGTGTGCCAAAGAACAGTGTTTAGGCGTGATGCGAAAACGTGTTCCATTCTGTTACTTTGATTACGGGATGGAAATTGTACGGACGATCGGATGATACATCCAGACGTTGCAAGATTGCATTACGTAAACGATGGTCTGGGAGTTATAGTCTTCGCTAAATCAAATAGAGGATGTCTTGACTACCGGTTAGATTTCAATCGAAATAAATTAAAATAATAGTTAAGTGTTGCGAAAAATAAGAGGAATCTTTCAATAAACGATAATATTCGCATTGGTATGTAAAACTGGATCTATTTTATGATTTTTGCTGCTAAAGCAATAAACCACAATTTGGCGAACTAAAATATCCTTTGAAATGACAAAGAAACGAACAACGTCGCAAATTCCACTCCAGCTTTAATATTATGCAGAGATATATCTCTGAACACAAACAGAACAATTCCATTGTGCGGAATCCGTTGGAATTCCACATTATGAATTCATAATGTCATCTAGATAAACCAAATCTAGTTTTGGTCTAATCCTAATATGTTAAGAGCGATGCAGCAAAAAATGTCGTTGTTACAAAATGTTTATCCATGATGTAAGTTCATTAAACCGGTTATGTTTGCGAAATTAGCGATATCAAAAACAATGATAATGCTATACTCTTAATTGTTGTACACTTGATCGTAACTTTTGAGTTCATGGCCGAATGTTTCAATATTTTTTTTAAGTTTTTATCAAATCTCGTGAATGAATTAAATGATACTTTGACATTTGTACTTGATTCAAAGAACTCTTTTATTATTCCTTTAAAAACTGGAACAGAGTCCATCTTTATCTTCATCTACACGTTCTCCCTAATGTGATTCAACGTCAAAAAATTTACTCGTCCGTTGGCTTGTGATGTCATAATTAAACCTATCCTTTCTCTTAACTAGCATACTTATCCACACTTATCACATTAATCAACACTACAAAGTAAACGCTAATAAGCTTTCCTTGGCCGACACGATCGCGTGACGATCATAATGAAACAACTAGTACATGGGGGATCCACAATTATCCTAACGGCTGGTTGTTTAACTGATCTTATCTTCCTCGTTCCTTAATTTTAATGATGGCTACTTAATGGGATTTTTAACTTCACAAATTATATGATAGCCACAACCATGGCGGGTGAAGCTTCTAAGTTTTGTTCGGTTTTATGGTCAATTATCGTGTAAATTGATGTGTATCGCTGTATTCCTGCGGTGGGTGTTAAACAATTATGTGTGTAGGTGTCCGAGTAATTAGTAGGTAGTGGAATAAATTGTTTTGTAAATTATTATTTGTTAAGTTGGCAATGGTAAATTGTAGCAATTTGTTGGTAGTTATGCACTTCGCAGTATTTCTTTGATGCTAGATGAATAATGGCGTTTATTAGAATCGTTGGCATTCCCTCCCGCATCATTCCCGCAAATTGGATAAGCGTGAATAAACTGAATTACTGTGATAAGTTTTGGTTATTATTAGATTTTAATTACGCCACGGCAGAGTAACATAAGTAAGTTCTCATCTTTAACCTCCTTTTGGGGCGATGAGGTAAAATAATCTACACTTTTTCTAGATTCAGAATACGGTTATATGTACAGTTGCATCATTAATGATATTAAAGACGTGGCATTCCGTAAACTACATGTTAAAAAGCCATTTACACACCAAAACATCAAATTACTCTTGATTTCCAGTAATATGCGTGATTAAACTTAATTCTGGAGCATATTACTGAATCAGAAAGCCCACGCGCGTAGGTATGTTAATACGTCAAAATTATATTTCGTTCCTGTTAGAGCAGTCATGTGGATTGATGGCTTGATGAGTTTTGTCAGTCACTTGGAGTTTCTGTATATCGTTTTGCATAACTTAAACGTACTTTGTATTTAAATTGATATTATGAGTGTCTTCTTTGCTTGTGAATGAGTTTTTGTTATAAGTGAATTCATCTGGTTTATGCCTCGGGCCTTTATATATTCAAATTTTGTTTATGTTCTACAACTGTTAAAATTAAATTGATTGCAGTTTATAGTACCGAGAATAAACGATACTGTTGCTTTGTAATCTGAAATAGAGAGATTGTTACAAGATTTTACTATAAAATGTATCTTCGTTAACTTCTTCAATTTTATCTTCCAATGTGTGCTTTTAGAATGTCTATTGTATATTATCGTGGACATCCATGTCAGGGAAGTATAATGTACGGAATACGTCATAGGTAAATTTATTATATTTTACGTATTCGTATTTTATCATAGGTCATCGTTATAACGTCATCGTGGACGCACATTTACAAGCGTCTAATTCATATTTCTTACATAACATAACATAATCAGCCTATAAAGTCCCCACTGCTGGGACACAGTCCTCCTCTCAGTGATTTCTTACGATTAACATTATTTATTCCTCATCATTGACCTATATTCAATTGCCAAACATTATCTGTTACATCATAAATGATCTTATTTCATTTCTCACAAGTGTCAATGACATGTGAAACTAATTGGACAGGGGATTAAACTTTAATAATAACTTCGGTTACATTCGTGAATACTCGGAATTTCAGATTTCTCGCGTTAATCCTTGCGTGTTGATTCATCGTTACCGCATATAAATGTGTAATCAATGTTTTTCTTTTCGTTTCAGGTAAATGTTCGAGTGTTTACATTGTGAGACACGATATAGAATTAACAGGTATTTAAGAGAAACTTATCCGCAATTTGTACGATGCTCTCAACAGCTAATTATTGGTTACATCGTGGCAATCCATCAAGTACCTACTTATTATTGATAAGTCTTACTTTCAAGATAACAATCCTCCGTAAGAAAATTGCTTCGTAAAGTCTTTTCTCAAAGGCTCTCATACCTATAAACACTGTAATATGAAAACATTGTAAAAGCCGATTATTTTAATAAGAGTACCTAACCGTGGAGTTTCTTGTCGGCTATTCTTTATACGAAACGACCAATTGGGACCGTGCACCTAGCTTCTGAAGCTTCAGAAGTGCCCATGTAGATTTATATGTGAAATAAAATACTTTTTGTTTGAATTTTAAAGAAATGACTTACTTACTGAAAAATCTTACTAAAACAATTACTCGTACGATGAATATGATTCTGATGCATATCAGAAAAATAGTTCATAACTTTAACGCTTATAATAATGAATTGCCAATCTTGACACCATGACTGGTATCGCAGGAAACCCATACATTACAACAGTGCCTGTAGGCTTAGACAAGCGGCTTGTTTTGTGTCCCATTACAAACCATAACTCAACTACTACATTACACGAGCCTTGCCTTTTGAGGAAGTTGTCTGAGGAAGTATCCCGTACAAGAACCACTTCAACATAATTAACACGTATTGTAATAATCTTTGATCCCGACAAATTATGCAGATACACATAGATAAGATTCCTAAGATATCTTTTTCTCAGAAAAGGGACAAGTTAGATATATATTAGAATATATTTAGTTAAAAGTTAAAGTGCATCGGGAACAGTACCAATGCCTGTAGTTTTTATAACTTGACAACATTTAGACATGGATGAAAGGTAAACAGTAGCTGAAGTTAGGTTATTGATTTTTGTTTACGTAGTAGAGCAATCAAATGCAATCAAGACCCCGATGGTCCCGGTCCTTTGGAAGGCGTACGAGGGGCCGAAGCCAACTCGCAGAGGCTAAGTCCAGATAACTTTATTTTGAATTTTTGATAGTTCTTCCCTAAAAAAAAACTGCCAGACGTCAATTTTATTCTAGGAATAAAAATTATCCGTCGATTGAAAAATCAGCCCTTAATGAAATAAACTGCCAAATAAGTAAATCATAACTTAAGTTTTAGCTGAAAACTATGAAACTGGTTACAACAACTCTCCCTTACTATTTCTGCCACAACCAGAAGCTTTAGTAGTAGTTTCATTAAGTACAACATATAGGTCTACCTTGACACTATCTGTAAACAGGTCTAGAATAACGCGAAGTACCTAATATTACCTCGGTACGATGTCGCAAGTCGCCTGTAAGTTTATCTTACAGTATGTAGGGCGCGCGGGAGCACCGTGGCTGGCTGGCCACTGTTAATTATGATAATTGTACTTAGGACGGGCTTTGTATGTTGGACGGTAAAGTTAGTTCCTAGGTTTTATCCTTAATTAAAATTGAATTTAATAATAGCCTGCGGTCTTAAGTGCTAGCGCAAGTTAGGCTTTTAAAGTACTCTTTGTCGTTTATTATACATTAAAAACCTTTTTACAAAAACGTGAAAAGTAACTTTAATTTCGGAAGTCGGTGTCGTTGGTTCCGCATTTTCGTTTTTTGACCCCGACTTCCGAAATTAAAGTTATTTTTCACTTTGTAGTGTGTTTTTTTGGAATTTGTTTGTTTTTTTCTTGTAGAATTTTTCTTTAATTTTCATTTTTTTTTAACCTACCCCACCTAAATTCATATAACACTACTTGATATGTAAATATCAGGGACAGGAAGCTATTAAAACATCGTCAAAATAAACTAAGTGGATTTTTTTTTATTATTAAAGCTAACTCAAAAAATACCCAAGCAAAGTTAATAGACCTCATTGGAGATAAAAAAAAAAATTGCAAATCCGTGTATACTATATGATGGAGTTATGCCCGAACATACATCAACATCCAAATTGAGAACCTCCTCCTTTTTTTGAAGTCGGTTAAAATTAACATAACTTTTCATATTTATGTTTGTAGGTATTATTGTAGTAATGCATTTTCATGACCACGTCTTCGCTAGCGCTACTGCTGATCATGAGGTCTTGGGATCGGTTCACAGGTCGGACAAACTGTTGTTGTGTTTTCCATCAGGAGTTTCTCAGTAGCAGCCCGGAGGCTTGATTTGCACACCACACCACACCACATGGGACTTACCTTAGTGTTGGTACAGCTCCGCCAAACCTTACAGGGATGAATTTCCATCTTTGGGGGTCTATGTACAATTGCACATACCTACTGCTTGTTGACTGATAAGAACAATTGATTGACTTATCAATTTCCCATATCATTTATTAAGTAGAGCAGGTTCTAGTACATAATGCAATCATATAACTTAAACGTGCAATAACTACAAAAGATTGAATACCTACAATATAATTTCTGGTTTATCAGAACAGCCCTGCAGATGGAATATACCACAGATTACGATACTTGGAAAATAAGTTAAAAAACCACTCATAAGATAAATGAAGAATACCAACTTATCTCTGAAGATGAGGATCTTCTAAGTAGGTATGAAGCTATAATGCATAAATGTGATAAGTAACATCATCTTTTGATCGGCGCCGACGCATATTAGTTGACACACTTCACTAGACAAGGAAAATATCACAAGGATTTACCTAGATACAATAATTTGATATCAATACGAAGATTCACACTTAAATACAAGTATCACTTACAAAAATAAACACCACTTAGTAGATATTGTTTATTAACCATTTTATTTCAGTATTCCACAATCTCTTGGCATAATTCAGCATAATACTTGATAAAATGTAATCGGTCGTTCGTTTCTTATCTAGATAAACTACAACATGTTAGTAAACAAAAACTAGCCATAATACAAAGGGACAAAGTTCAATTTTGGTTTTCAACTTTTCAAAATGCGGAAAAGTGAGAAATGTTACGCCATCTTGTTTTTCATGTCAGTTGTGAGACAGTGTTTCAAATAAAAATGTTATTTTTAATGTAATTTCTAGGTATGTTTCAGTAGGTTAGTAGACCGATAGTTTCTATAAAATGACTCATGAATCTAATTCAAATATTTATTTGTATGAAAGACGTACGTACCCATCTACATAATGTTATTTGCTCACCGAAGCAATAATATTTAAGAAGTAACAGATTTAGTATGATGTACGTAAACAGCCGCACGGATCGATCGATCAGGTTGTGGTATTAGGCCATCTATAATTTAAACTTTACATCAAAATACAGCGTAGCTCGTACAGAAAATTTACAAGTAGGTACATATTTAAGCGTATTTTTTATCAATTTAATTAATAATATTTTTTATGGGTTGTATGGGAGGTGGTAGTGGTTTTGGTTTTGGGTTTACTAAAAGTACACCTCTGTCAAACCCTTAAGAAGGTAAGTAAAATTAATTTAAAAAGCGTTTATTTCAACATTAAAATTGCTAATAAAGATAGCGTTGGCCACAAACTAGGCACATTCTGTATCTTGAGCACCATATTATCTAGATATAAAACATTTTAGTTATTTTTTTTAATAAAAGTTGAAATTGGCGATTGCTAAACTAGTTTAGTCTCTTCGAGACTGCATAACTAAAATTACAAAAATAAAGTAAATTAAATTAAAATCAATTGTTATAGATAAAACTAGCGGCCCGCCCCGCTTGGCACGGGTGCAATTTTTTTTTCGAATTTCCGAAGTTTTCTTTCATACAAACCTTATCCTGGCAATACCGAAGACAACAAAAAAAAAACAATTATCCAATTTGGTGCAGTCATTCGGCAGTTATGTGCGTACAGACATTTTGGCGACTTTGTTTTATAGTTTACTAGCTGCGCCCCGCGGTTTCGATCCCGTGGGAATATCGGGATAAAAAGTAGCCTACATGTTAATGCAGGGTGTCAGCTACCTCCATACAAATTTTATCAAAATTGGTCCAGCCGTTTGAGCGTGAAGAAGTAACAAACATATAAACACACACACAAGCTTTCGCCTTTATAATATTAGTGTGTGATACTATGTGAGGATAAGGATTATAGGAAGCGTGATGTTTGTTAATTATTCCCATTATCATCAATAGTACCAACTTAATTAACCAACAAATTACCTCCCATCTTGACACGATTACAAGCAATCTGCAGCCCAATGTAGGTGATGACTAGTTACACGGTTATGTGTCGGCAAACAAGATAAGAGTTTATCAGTCGCCTACTAAATACACGATAGAATTGCGTTAACAAGCTGTTACGACATTGCGAGGAATTTTGTGTAAGTGCGGTTGATCTGCGACTGGTTTCCGTATTCTGATTTGAATAGTTTTAAGGTATTGAACATAACAACACACTTGTAACCCACGAAAGATTAGGCAGAGGTGTATCTACAGTAACACTACGTTGTATTATATTATCTATGGTAACACCCGCATTTCGCCAGTCATTTTTAAATCTCACGTAATAGGGGGCGAGCCTGTTGCCATCAACCGGGCACAAATCCAGACTCCAGGCTGCTACTTAGAAATTCCAGATGGAAAAACCCAATAAGACTTTGCCCGACCTGGGAATCAAATCCAGGACCTCATGCGCAGTGCGCTTGCGACCACACAGAGCAACGACACAGTCCAGTAAGGTTTTTAATTAGGTTTATAATCAGGTTTATAATCATAAGAAATCTATTATATCATACAGTTTTACACTATCCTCATCTGCCATCATCTGCCTAGCCTTTTCCCAACTATGTTAGGGTCAGCTTCCAGTTTAACCGGATGCAGCTGAATACCAGTATTTTACATGGAGCGACTGCCTATTCGACCTCCACAACCCAGTTACTGGGTAATACGATAGCCCTTGGTAAGACTGGTTGTCAGACTTTCGGGCTTCTGACGACCCTTAACGACTGTCAAAGATCCACGAACTACAGGCGGGACCAACGGCTTAACGTGCTTTCCCAGGCACGGAGGGGTCTTGGTGTGTGAAGATGGTCACCCATCCACGGACCACCCGCGGCAAGCGTAGCTTAACCTAATCGATCGACCCGTGCGGCTGTTATTACTTAGCCACAAGCCCCTATCACCACTTTCCTAACTCTAAATATTGTGCAAAATAATCAGGAATTGCCCAATAGTATGTTAAGGGTGAAAACTGGCAAGTGTCGAGAAGTCGGTCGTGAAGTTGATTGTCCCGTTGAACTAATCTTCTTTGTCGTATCGATGGCATACATAGCTTAAAGTTTGTTGGCTCAAATTTTGCCACTTCCACGGCATTGTCGGTGGAGGCGTAGAAGCTTATGGCTGCATTTTGAACTATTGACGGAAACCTACTCCATGCACAAGGACGTTTTACAGGAATGCTTCATACATTTTAATGATTTATTACGGTCTGATCCCCTGAGCCCCCCCCCCTAACCCCTCCCCCCTCCTCGATCCCCAGCTAGTTCTTCTTCTGTTTTAATCTCTGTCTTATCCACTTCATGCTAGGTTACACTTTTTGACGGTAAGTACAGTCAAGAGAAAATAAACGTTTTTTAAACACACTAGAAAATGTTTTTAATAGTGTGCTCTGGTTCGTCATATCTAATGGGATTTGTATACTTGATACCTAATTTGCCCTGCGCATATAATTTTACATCCTTGACGAATCCTGAACGCCATTGTATGCAAGTATGTGACACGTCATTTGTCTATACTCTAAAGACCTTGTGCATGGCTTAAATGTAAGCAAGTTTATCCTAGCTGCAGCGTAGCCGCGAGCTAAGCTGGCTTATATTCGTATGACGTAGAGATGGTATAAAACGATTGTTTAGTATGATGAATGAAATTCGTTTAATTCATTAGAAGCGAGGCTTTAAGCACAGGGCTATCACGACAAGCCATCATCATCTTATAATTAAAACTATAAAAAAATAGCTCATAACGTGGCAAAATAACATTAACCAGTCAGTGATATAAGAGTGGTATAGTATTTTTATCTCACGAAGCGACGCGCGATTTACTTGTAGTAACCTAGCTTACAAACAGGCTGTGTGTGGAGGAAGACAAGCAGCGTCAGCACAAAACACACGCACGCACACACCCTCACACACTTCCTAATTCGCTACTTCGCCAGTGTCTCGTGCGCTTAGTCGCTTACACAGACATTCACAGCGTGTTTATACACTCAGTAACCATAACTAAAGCGCGCGTCACTTCGTGTGATAAAACAGTGTATAAAGAGAGGCAAACGGTAATATTCCGATTCTCGGTAACGTTTACAATATGGTCAGGTCGACACACAAGATATTAAATCTACCAAAAGCTGCTAGCAACCGCTGTTTCTGAATATGTAATAAAGATAAACGATAATAATTATGATCCAGCTATCTCAAGCACACTGCTAGCAATTATAATATGCAAATTGTTCTCACACACACACACACATAAACACAAACATTCACGCAAGTGAGGAAGATTAGTCATTCAGACTAAATAGACAAGGGATGTAGGAACGTATGCATGTGTTTGTGAAATTAATGAAAATGCACTTTAGGTGAAGTTAATTGTCTAAAATTGGATTGGAAAGGGATGGGTACTGTATAAGAAACCCTGTGTGTGTGGGTGGCATCATTGAAAACATTGCTTACTTGCTTAGGGAAGTTAAAAAACACTAACCGTAGCAATGGCTTTCATTTTGACAGTTCATCAGTATTCATTGCGTGATTTACGTTGTTGAACAGACAAATTTTTCATACATATGAAGCAATGGAATAGCAATAGCCTTCAAAATGATTCAGATTGTGATTGAAAGTTTGTTACGCAATTAGGTTCAATTTACTTTCTGTATAAATCGTTTTTGTTTATACATAGATAAACAATAATAGATTGCCTTATAATTGCCTAAGCTTATAATTGCGTAAGCTTTACATACCTCTATTTTGTATTCAATAAACTGTCCTTTTACAATTTTCCATTAGACATCGGTCACATGGACTAAAATCTACGCTCAAATAATATATGTTTGAAGAAACTGCATTCAATCGTTCTACTCTTGACATTGAACTGTTTCAAACGCTGCACAATATAACTGAAACATATATATAGTATTTGATATTCATGTAACTGATAATAGATTCTCCAATCTACATATTCACGGTCGCAACTACTGACTAGAACAACAAACAATCGACAATGTCAATGTTTCTATAGTAAGTATAACCTTCAATTGCACATTATCTCTATCTACATCTATTAAACCATAAAATTCACTTTGAGTAACTCTGTCTGTCGGTATGTTACCTTTTCACGCCTAAACCGATCGTTACGAAATTTGATAGATGAGAAGCCTGACGCCTGTAGGGCCATAGGCTATTTTTCATCAGGTATCAAAAAATGATGCCAGTAGTTCTAAATAGAATAGTGCATCTGGTACTGTTAAAGGCTATTAAGTACTTAGTGCTAGCATTTGGACAAAGCAGGATCGATGTGATTGTGCCTAGCATGAATGTGATGAGGCAATACCTCATACAATTGTATGGTAGAATCAATTAAAATAATTCAAGGATTTTGCATTATTGCAGTCTCTATATCTGTATATGCATCATCGTCATGACTAATCAGTGAACTGTTATTGCAGAACACTCCCTCAGACGCAATATATACCTCAACACTTTAATGGTTGCCCTGAGGGAAATTGTCCTAATCATAGAGCTTGATAGGCAATTGGTTGACCACGGCACAGATGGATGATACTAACTCATATAGTAAATTAAATCCACTATTAGGTAGGACAGTTATTTGTGAGAATATTTCCAGCCAAGACCACACACACGGCAAAATCAATAAATATCACTTAAGTCAAATATGTGAAGCAACAAAATACAAGACCAATTCCACCGAAGAATCTCTTAATAGCCCCAAAACTACACAAACATACAATTAATATTTTCCGGCATAACAAATGTAGAAATGAAACCAATTATTTCCATGTATGGCTACACTATAATTCAGCAAATAATGATTATGTAAGCGACAGTAATTATGCTAATGTTATTGAGATGAGAGAAAAATGCTCTTAGTCACAGTCCCCGCCCACTTAGACTACTAAATATGGATCTTTAGAACGACCGGCAACCTCTTTGAACCGTTTCGCAAAACGATTTTGAATTCTGGTTGTTTATGTAAATATTGAATGTTGTTCTATTGGTTCCGGATTTATATTACCTCACATTACAACAAATGCAATCGAAGATGAATAAATTATTGTAGATGAAGTAAAACAGGTAGTTAACAGGTAGCTCCAGAAGTAGAAAACGATCAAAAGCATCAAAAAGCACAAAATTACCTGTGTAGCAGTAACGGAAAAGAGACGTGGGGAACTCCTGATGCCAATGAAGACAATCAGTGTCAACTAAAGCTTCATAACAATCTCTACCAATATTAAGTACTAGGTACTAAAGAAATATACTACAGATAGGTTTTTAATGGGAGTTGAAGATAATTCCTCTGACATTACAAAAAGTCGTTACACGCAACCATGGGTCAAAATAAATTAAAGAAATTGACAGACTGATCACATGATCCAATTCTTGCAAATCATCAATTGAAAGAATCAATCATTATTCACATTTATTGGACACTTGACCAATAAAGTTTGACTGATTTGAAAGTCAGTCTGCTAATTTCGCTTAGACTTTAAACATTTCACTTCGCAGGTCAAATACCAATTCGTGCTCATAAAAAACCTTGACATAGATAGTATTCAATTGGCACAATTTAGTGTAAGGGGTTATAATCTAGAAAACCGATACACAGGCATTTAATAGAAGAAACGTGAACTCTTCATATAAAGTCATTAATTATTGGCCCACCAACACACCAATAACTCTTGATACAAAATCAATTAAGTTAGACAGCTTCATAATATTTGTCATTTCGCATAATCTTATCTTTCAATCATCAGCATTATCATACAAACGACCAATTACGTACATCTGATAGCACACTCCACTATAACGGTCAAGGAAAGTCTCCCAATATGGTAAGACCACCGAATTTAAAAATTCCGCAAAGTTCGTACTTTAATATAAAAGTGGTCTACTTAAGTTGTTCAGATGAGATGCCGGAGGCGTTTAAAGACCGCTGTTGACTGACTTACAATAGGAAGGTGTCAAGAACTTGTATCAAGTTCCACAATATTGTTGCAGAAAAGACAAACTTCGGTTGGAACTCGGCAAACTTCGGATCTATTGAGACCACGCTTCGTAACTTCTGAATAAAGCGCAAGAGAATAGATAATATTGAGAATACTAGCAAAAATAATATTGTAGGTTTACAAAGAGCTATTAAGTGATACCTGACAAGAATTTTGCATAGACTTAGAGGCCTATTATAGTAAATAGATACATTTAAGTTGGAATAACAGGTAGAATAATAACGAAGAAAATGCTAATACTGCATACAACATAACGGCTCTGCACCGTGCTCCTAGACTAGCGCCTAAAGCAGACAAACGTTGAAAAGTATCAGAATAAAAACTATGAGATTGTGTGCTTCCGCGAGAGACAACTCTTACTATTTCTGGATCATCAAAATTGTTCACACGTCCTCCATCCTTCCTTCATCACTTTACAGATATTTGTCTAAAACATTTAGACAATCTATTTGGAGTACCGCAAGCGACACAATGGGTAAAACAAAATGCTCTACTCTTGACCCAGATTCTCAATGAGTTCTGAACTATAAGACAAACAGCATGCATTCTAAACACGGCAGACTGAGTTAATATCACCGACGTGCTCGTACATACATGTTCTATGTACTTAGAGGCGTTGTTCCGAACAGACTATGTGCACAAATGTGTTGCTTACTACGAAGTTTGTGTGTTCTGGTGCCATAACGTGTACCACTTAATTTGTAGTTGGAAAACGACACATGCATGAGTACTGTGGACATCAAAGGCGTCCATTGCTGACGTTATTGAAGATAAAGACCGAAGGGACCCGTTAGAAAGTGAATAAAAAAAATTGGGATATTTGGAATAATCATGCTTAACAGCTGATTTGGTGAATTTTTGTTTACAAATAAGAAGAAGCTTCTGCCTAAGTAATAACAGCCGCACGGGCCGATCGATCAGGTTAAGCCACGCTTGCCGCGGTGGTCCGTAGATGGGTGACCATCTTTACATACCAAGACCCCTCCGTGGCTCAGAAAGCACGTTAAGCCGTTGATCCCGGCTGTCATTCGTGGATCTTTGACAATCGATTACAGGTCGTCAGAAGCCCGAAAATCTGAGAACCAGTCTTATCAAGGGTCAGATAGGCAGTCGTTCCATGTAAAATACTGGTATTCAGCTGCATCCGGTCAGACTGGAAGCGCACCCCAATATAGTTGGGAAAAGGCTAGGCAGATGATGATGTTTACAAAAAGGACCGGCTGTATTCAAATATAGTCCTCGGCCAAATGGTACGATGTGTGTAGCGAAAAATCGATTCCCTTATCAAAGTTTATCGGCGTTACGGCCATTGTATTTTGCTATAAACAACTTAATGTTCTTAGGAAATTGGCACACATTACTCACATACCATTGATAAGATCTTCTGTTTTGTCCTAGACTGTTTCTAAGAACCGCATTGTTTCTATAGGTTCAGTGATCTTCCCTATACAGAGCTCGTTCTATAATGTCAAGATCGATTTTAGTAGATATTTAAAACGAAAACGAAATATGTTCTTACTATTGGGACATCCACAGTTTTTGGGAATAGAATTTACAAAAAGACTTGTAAATATTTTAGGAGTAATTTAAAAAAAAAACTATCTTGTATTGTGTATTGAAAGTATGTTGTGGTATCAGCAATTGATTGCTGATTCTACAACATATTTTCATCTATAAAAATAAACTTATTATTGTCAAAAATCAGTTTCATCCACATCTTAAAGTGTACCGTTATCCCAATTATACTTCTATACATTCCCTATCTCTCTCCCAACACCAGTCAATCCAGACCTACGTCAGTTTCATTCACTATCTCTTCATCATTCATTCACGTCGTCGGCGCGGACGCATGACACTGATAATATTTCATTCATCAATGACATCGTCCGTCTCGTTAGTATATAGAGGTCATTCGGTTATGTAAACATGCGTAAAGTAATTTTAATTGAGAACTTTAGTAATTAATATGAGTTATGTGGTTGTAATTAGTCGTGCTTTGATCATTGATGAATTGAGTTGGTTTGTTAGCGTCTTAAGCTGGATCCTTCTTCTTTTCGAATTTGTAAGATATTTCTCAAGTGTTTATCGAATACATCGTTCTTAAATGTTTCATAAAACTCTTTATCTTTTACTTTAACCTAGGTATACCAAATCTATCTCCTCCTCTTTATCCGGCTCCAAACTCTATGAATTTTAGTAGTGTTTTCTGTGATGTTCATTTATTGTGGCACATAATTTTATCTCTTGTTTTTATTTTATTTCTTGTTTGGCAAGAATGACATACAGCGATCGATAATAATAAAAGCACAATAAAAGCCGTGACTATTGATCTAGGTAGTACCTGTGTTACAGGAGTCAGTGTCTTAACCCGTTTTTGAAACATTAACAATTTATGCAATAAAAACCTTATAATACACCAATATGCTACAAATACTAGGTAATGTTATGACATGTCAGTTATAAATGTAAGTTATTTCTGTAAGTACGTTTGCACAAACACTTTTACACGTCAATCATATTTTTAAAAACTAGATGAGGTCGGCGTTTCCTATCTGACTACTCTGAGAAGAAAGGCCGAAACAAACTCAGAGGGCACAGTCTCTTTTAAAGTCATAATCTTGTTCAGGTTATATGAAGACCATGTAGATCGATGTCTGGGATGGTCTTTTGAGGAAAGAACCACACAGATAGAGTGGAACTGTCCAGTCAGTGCACGCATTATAGTATAGTTAAATATGTTGCTCGTAATATTATATGCACGTGCGCATGAGTTTAAAATCAATAAACCATTTGAATCACAATCGATTTGTGTCACACGTAACTACTTACACAACACTGATCAGTAGCTTTACAAGCTAAACCGGGCTTTATTCTAATAAAACTATGTTTTCTTGGAAAGTTTGAATAATTATTGAGACGTCTTCAAATTACACGTGATAAAATGTCGATTAAGAATTACCTACATAATTTATTGATATAGTAGACAAGATTTGTAACCCTTTGGTTGGTTGGTTTATATAATAATAATAGTCATGGAGTGAAGACCGCGTATCGACAGGCGTAGTATGGGACGCCCCCAGCTAGATGGACTGACGACCTTCACCTTATAAAGGTGGCTGGGACAGATTGGATGTGGAAGGCGGGAGACAGAGTGTTATTTAGAATTGAATATTGTAGATAAAGAAGATTTATTTTGAGCCTATTAAATTTTAATTATATATTAATGCCAGTTATTAGACCATAAAGTATTTAGAATATAATGAAACAGACATGGTCCCTCTTCTCTCCTATAAAATATACCTTTCCGTCTCATTTAAAGGACTAGTAGTCAAAACAAAGCCAAGGAAAATGTTCCTGAACTGAATATAGCTAAATGCAATAACAACATTTCTGAATCTAGACCTAACGCAACATTACATGCATATCTAAACACTAACAAGAACAATTAGCGTAGCGACTATTAAAACAGTAATTAACATGAGCAGATAAACTCGATATATACTAATAAAGATACCGCAGTGTTTTGTTTACGGCTTAGTGTAAACTTAGATGATAAGATACGGTGCATTCCGCATCGAGAATAGCGGTCCTTGTCATGTTTTGACACTTTTCTTGACCCTCATTTCCATATCCTTAGTCTACTGATAGCAATGCAGTTCATTTGCCTAGCCTTTTGCCAATTATGTTGGGGTCGGCTTCCAGTCTAACCGGATGCAGCTGAATACCAGTATTTTACATGGAGCGACTGCCTATCTGACCTCCACAACCCAGTTACTGGGTAATACGATACCCAGCAATGCAGTTGATGTAGGAGTCTTAAAGGACGAGACAATGACTATTGCTTTGTATGTAAGTGGTTGACTGCCCCGTTGATCTTGTGATCAAGCGCATCTGCTGAGCGTGGGGTCCTGGGTTCTATTCCCGGGTCGGGCAACGTGTTATTGGGTTGCCATTGGAAATTTCTTAGTAACAGCCCGGAGTTTGAAAGTTGGCGGTATGATAGGAATAGTATCACACTAATACTATAAAGGCGAAAGTTTGCGAGTGCGTTTGTATGTTTGTTAGTTCTTCGCGCACAAACGGCTGAACGGATTTGGATGGAATTTGGCACACAGATATTTTATAACCAGGATTAACACATAGGATACTTTTTATCTCGATATTCCCACGTGATCAACACTTATGCGGGCGAAACCGCGGGGCGCAGCTAATATGATAAATGATAAGAAAGCACGTTAAGCCGTTGGCCCTGCGCCTGATCAATAAGGGTATATGATCTTAGAGAGTGTATTGATGATCTTAATGATTAGAATTCTGTAAACACATATGGTTATGGTCGCGAATCATATTTTGTTCAACATACAAACTTACGTGTTTTGCAATTTGCAAAAACCGTAAGAAAATTTGAATTTCACGGGCTACCCTGGCGCATCTTCTTCTTAATAGAAATCTCATAGTATGTGTTTCTCTAATTTTCACTTGACTTTAAAGATCAAGAAACTCAATAATCCTTTTTTTTTTGTTTGCAGGTAAGAATCGGCCGATGTTTTTGAAAATCTTGACAACGTCAACATTTGCCATAGTGCGGCAGATGTTGACGTTACGTTGACATAACACAGACAAGGTAAAAATTAAAAGCTCACTTGTAACTGGCATAAAATAAAATAAAAATATATAATCTGATGCTCTTCACACGTAAATCACAGATAACTGCAATTTTATAGGCAAATAGCCTATTCACCTGCCACTTAATCTTTATTTTCCCGAAATCGCCTTCTAATCGTTCGCTTGCTGCATACAAATAGTCCGAAATTTCGAAGACGCTGCGCATACACATGACGCGATTTACTGATCAATTCGAAAGTTTAAAGGGAGATTAGCAGGTCAATGGTACGACAAATACATCATCGACGGTATCAACAAACAGCTAAAAATCTTTGAGATTCTTCTCCTGTTAGTACGAGATAATGAGAACATCCGATCTATTCTGTAAAAATCTCATAATAAAAACTTGGTGAAGTAAGCTGTCATTCCACCTCATCAGGTGGCGGTGGTGGTGGAGGTTGCACACTTGAGTTTTCACGGTGAGATTTATATAGAACTAGCTGGCCCGGCGAACTTCGTACCGCCTTTTTTTTTTTTTTTTTTTTTTTTGTGGATGGGAAATCATCTAATGACTCCTCCCGCTCTGGGTGGAGCGGAAGGGAGTGTCAGACTCTTACTGACTAAAACCCACCCGTGTTCCTTCCTTAGCCCTTTATGTTCCGGGGCAGCGGTAACCCTTTCGGACGATCCCGCTACCCCGGCAGGCTTCGGCCCTGGCGGGCCCCTTCCTTAATGCTGACATCTCTTTGAGGCGCGCGTGGAACACATACGCGCCGTCCGGCACGGGACTTCGTACCGCCTCAGAATTAAATAATGTGACAAAGTTAAATAGACACGTGGCGCCATCTATTATAATAATAACGTAATTGTTATTTTCCTCGGGAACAGCACTTTTTTTCGGGATGAAAGGTACCCTATCTCCGTTACTGTACACCTGACAACGTATATGCAAAATTTCAGGATGATCGGTTCAGTGGTTTAGACGTGAAAAGGTTAATTATCCAGCACCCTAATAAATTGCGTAACACACTATTACTCTCAATTTAAATAATTTTGAAGCATATTGCTAATCTATTGCTCCATATGTTCGAAACATGTGTTTGCTCAACAATGTAAATAACGCAATGAATGTTGTTCAACTATCAAAATGAAACCCACTGTGCTCTGTGTTGTGTTACGCAATTACCCTGCCGATTTTCCCAGTGAATTTACATAGTAGCATAGTCATTTATTGTAGGTGCATGAAAACCTATGAGATCATTCTGCATATAAACTACGTGTTATCTAGATTCTACAGTTAAGCCCCATTTATACGATGCAGTTTTCTTACCTTTGCATTCTACATTCTCTTAATTCTTCAGCTTTTCTGCACACATCGACAAAGTAACTCGGGGGACCCAGCGATTTTAATAGAAAGCTAGAGGGGCGCGCATAGTAAAACTGTACCGATGCACGATGGCTCGGCGGATCCTGGACAGTCACACCCAACACCTTATTTGACTGACCAATTCTTCCCTTGCGGTGGTAGGGCTAACGCCCGCCTGGTTTGCAACCACCCTCCCACCGGAGTCCGGCGTCAAGCAGCCTGCTGTGTTTCGTCGATGCGTTGTAGTTCCAGTGCCTTAGGCATCTACTGGGCACGCTCGTTCCATCATAGACCTCATCTTTGGACGGTGCAACTTTTATTGTTGCTTCAGCTTATGGTAAGCCACGTTCAATCAAATTGCACCGTGTAAATCAGGCTTCATTTCTTTGCTATACACACCATAGACCACTCTAAGAAAGCTGTGAAATTAGTGTCTCGTAGACGAGGCGTCTCATTCCAAAGCATTTTACTAGCTCCACACTGCTGCACTGTTAAGTGGAGTCCAATTAAAGCTGTCTATAAAGTGTCATTGGCCATTGCACATTACGGTCAGTCGTTTGAAAGCCATAAAATGCAATGGCGTCAAAACATGTCTATTAAAATGCAATACAAACCTGATCAACATGGACATAAACCCTATATCATAATGGTGTTGTTATACGGAGAATAATTGCGTTCTGTCCCGCTCTAAAACCTTGAATTACATTGTAATGAAATTCAGTCGTAAAACGGAACTATTTTAGTATAAAAGTGAATACTTAATTTTAAGAAGATTATTGTGACTAATCTGGACCCCGACACGACATAATGCGACACGGCTAGATCATGTGATCTAGGTAAGTCTCAAAACAAACAAAAAAAAAACATTAAATGTACGAGTAGCAACACTTTATAATCATAATCAGCCTATAATGTTCCCACTGCTGGGACACAGGCCTCCTCTCGGTGAGAGGGAGTGAGCCGTTATCCACCATGCGGTAGCAACACTTTAGATTATTTTTTTGTTTTTTTACGTAGTGTCGATAATTAGTAGGTATAAGTAATTTGAGGCGGGAGATCAATACATATGATACCAAAGGATAGTCCCTTTAGGTATAAGCGTTTTTATTTCTTTATCATGACCTCGTTTTTAAAATCGCGATAGTCATTCCCAGAAGACTTCAGGCGTCTATCTTATCGCTTTGTCTGCATTAACCACTATGCAACTGCTTGTTGATAAGGCAAAACAAAAAGGCATATTTACATATTTTTGAGTATTTTTAAATCAATGATGACAGCCAAAGTATAAGCATTAGCCTTCTTCCCACAAACATCTGAGGGGCAATTCTCGTAATATTAAGAACGTTCACAGTCTGATCTCAGTCTCAATCTGTCAAAAATACCTCTAATTTCCCTACATTTCGACAAGTTTTTGACATTATTTTGTCGCCAAGATGAGACTGCGACTATATTTTGAACGTTTTAAATGACGAGAATTGTCCTTCTTATCTCTATTTATTTAGTGCAAATTTATTCCTGACATCAAACCACCTGTCAGTGGACATTCAGACGTATTTATTCTAGGATGCCATTTCGCAGTAGCCTTGCTCTATATTTCTTACGAATGCGTCCAAATACAAAAAAAAATAAACACCAAATTATATTATTATTTTAAAAATATGTTCAAGACGGAAAACTAATACGCATTAATACTACAATCACTATGCACAGCTTTCACCAAAATTTTACTGTAACATACCAATTTATCAACAGCTGCTGTCGCGCGCAGAACTTTGCACCGTATATTTTCGCTTTTGAAAACAAAGGACTGTAGTTATCGCTGCATCTGTGGCAGAGACACTGCCCCATATCCATGGGCTTTCACCACAGTACTGGTTTAACTCGGCTGCAGTATTTCACACTTATATCGCGAATCCAAACAGCTTTACGGTGGTAAGGATTCACAATTTATTGTTTTAATTATTTCGCGAAGTGAGATTGCTGATTGAAATAATAAAAGTGAAGACGGTAAATTGTTTAGAAATTCTCATCAATACAGGAGATAATTTTACTAGATTACATGGTAGTTTATGCGCCAAGTTTTCTAGTGGAAACTTTAGTTCAAATAATTTAGTCTCTTGACTAGACAAATAAAATCCAAAATGTTAAATTTTGCGATAAAATTGTTCAATTTATTAGAAAACCATGACTGTAATAGAATAGAATAGAATTTTAGCGGTTTTGACACCGGAAATGTACTATCGGGGAAGCGAAGGCGATCTAGCCGGGCGTAGGCGGTCGGTCGGTAGGTCAAACTGTCTGCGCCCACACTTTTCTTTGTAGACGGCCCGTCGCGACTTCTCTCACGTATTTTTCATATTTCCGAAATGTCTTTCGGAGATTGGTGTTTGAGAAAATGTGATAAGGGGTTATTTAGATAGGTAGTAGATATCCTACCTATAGTTATGAATGTTATGATGTGATCTACAGAACTATCCGTTTTTATTTGTTGGGAGTGGGCTCATTTTCTCCACTAAACTACTAAAAGAAAGTTATACCTAGCTAACTACAAAGACAAGACCGAAGCAACCAGCTCGGAAACATAATGTGAAAGAAAGAAAGAGAAGAAAGAAAATACATTTATTTATATGTGATGTGATACTTACTTTTATCTAATAGAAATATTTATCGCCGGTTTCAGAGAGTGATGCCTAAAAACTTGAGCAGACGAGTCTCGAGAAAACGCGTTACGAAAAGAAAAACAAAACTTGTTTACGTTTTCACTTTCACACGTCAACCTGTGATGTGACAAGACAACCGCTTCCACTTTTTACCTTAAAAAAACATGGCCGAACTAAAATAGAAAAAAAAATTTGTGACGTTACAAAAATATATCGCACCAAACGCGGTCAAAACTGAAGTGCTTATTTACATAGAATGCGGTAACGGAATTCCATAAATAAAATTTTGAATAAAGCATCGGATATGTTGCCAGCGCTAATATGATGATGATGGTGATGCGATCCAACCGATTTCGGCCAGGGCGACTCCGCAGTAGTTGTCGTTCGTGAGCTCGCATGTGGCGTGTGTAGCCAATCTTTTTGAGAAAATCGTCGCGCATTGTGGGCACGTGAGCTCACCATCTATGTAATTATAGTTAATTGCCGTAGGTGGTCGGGCTTTCAGTTGGTCAAGCTTGGCATCAAGCTCAAGGCGCCGCCGTAATTCAAAATCATGAACTTTGGTTTTAACCAAAGTCCTCCACTCAAGTCTTTGAGCTGCTTGCTGCTCCCACTGAGACGGCTCCAAGTCGCATCTGCTAAAGTGACGCTTAAGCACATCTTTAAATACCTGCCAGTGCTAATATAATTTTCCAGTGAAACCGTAATGCAACGATTACATAGGTGCGTGTATTATTTAAAAATACTCGTGTTTATAGTTTTAATACTGTTGTATCTTTGTAAGTAAATGAAATATTTTAAGCGGTTAGTAACACTATCGGCCTTGACTCGTGTAACATAATAAAATTCAATGTTATGAGTAGCTTACAATAGAATCTCTGTAGTTTTGTTAAAGTCATAAATATTTGTGAACAAAAACGGTTTGTTTCTCTGAGTCATATTTAACTGGTTGCTTATTTAAAAAAAACTGATTGAAACAGTTTTTTCCTTCCGATTTTATGACGAATACTTTTTTATGAATGCCTCTCTTAAAAGCGTACGTTAAGTAGCTAACAACGATTTATCTTATTATTTTGCGAGAAAACCTCGTGCCAACATATTTTTTACAAATATATTGCTCAATCTAAATATATAAAATTCAAAGTCCTGACTGATTGACATATCAACGCTCAGCTTAAACCGCTGGTCCTAGAGACGTGAAATTTGGAGGGTGTGTTCTTTGTAAAGAGAGGGTATCCACTAAGAAAGGGTTTTTCGAAATTCCAACCATAAAAGGGTGAAATTTCACGTGGACATGTGACACGTGGTATGTATATTGCCGTCTACCTAGAGCAGTTGTAGTGGCCCATTAGTATCGGTCCTAATTTGAAGGTCGTGAGTTCGAACCCAGACAGGCACTTTACATTGTGTATTTAACTGCTCTCAAAACGGTGAAGGAAAACATCGTGAGGAAACCGGCATGTTCTAGAACCTAAAATTTGAACACATGTGACATCCACGAACCCGCACTGGTCCCGCGTGGTGGATTATGACCCACTCCCTCTCATAGAGGAGGCCTGTGTCCCAGCAGTGGGAACATTATAGGCTGATTATGCCGTCTACCTAATGCTGGGCATAGGCCTTTCCAAAGTTGGGCCACACTTCTTAGTTCCCGACCTTCAGCATCTAGTCTACACAGTTACAACTACTGCAGGAGTCAGAGAATTCCATGTTTTGCATACATCTTGTTTTATGTCAATAAATCATTTAATATATTTATATCTACCTTCTTCAGGCTCTACAGGCTTTCCAGTTTCCAATAACCCTGCTCTTCTTCCCCCACTTTCCACAGTTGATTTCACATCAAACACCTAACGTATCTAATCTCTCCTTGAATGCATTTAGTACAGTATTGCAATATTTACTGCACAGTTACGAGTAAGTGATTTCCCCTCTATTCTTGGTATCAAAGGAAAACAGTGAATCACGTGTATTGCATGCACGAATCACAAGCAACATAATGAGGTTGTCGCCAACAGAATTTTGAATTACGATGTGGTAGTAATGAAAGCAAAAATAGGAATGATTGCAGTCTAAATTTTCCCTAGCAACCAATCCGTGCTAGCAACACTACAGAAAGGTTGACGTAAGATCTTATTGTTTTCCTGCTTCTTCATCGCTATTTCAACCCATTGTGCACTTTTATAATTTCTAGCATGTCAACAATATTATCGTGGACGTCTACGTCCAACTCCATAAAATTTATGGAAATACGTGTACGTTATAACGTTATCGTGGACGGAAATTTTAAAGCGTCTTCATATATTTCCATACATTTTACTTCCTTGTGTTCTCATGATACCATGAGTTGGATGACGTCCACAATAAATATCGCCTCGGTAGAAATTATAAAAGCGCACATTACCGTCGCCACGCCAACGCCCGACGCCATCGCGGTAGGCCAAGACGAAGATGAGCCTGTCTCCTACCGGTAGGGACTGGCCGGTACTCGCAAAAGACAGAATTGTGTGGAAAAGGGAGAGGGAGGCCTTCGCCCTGCAGTGGGACAATACAGGCTAGTTAGATTAGATTAGACATAACCGCCAGTGTAGTAAAAGTTATCCATCACTACTCTAACTGCTATTCTTCCCCTAGTCGGTTATCATCCACTGCAAGATGGACATACTCTTTCTCCATTACATCATCTTCACCATTATCACCAAGGATCGCCCATTTAGCCCCCACTGTTAATTTCTTACCTACCTACATTATCGGACTACCTACAGTATTTGTCTGTCCTTCCCCTTTTTAATCCATTCAAAGGTTGTCTTTAAAAGATCGCTCTTAGCGATAAGACCGCCCATTGTGTCACCCTTTGTAAAGTTTCTATATTTATGTCTGTAATTTGTATGGTGTACATAATAAAGAGTAGTCTATTCTTTCGCATTTTCCTGTATTGTCACTTATCTCACGCCTTCCTTCCTCATCTCTGATATTCCTATCAATCCTTCTACCTTGCCGGATATTCCGTCATTTCCTAGAAGTCCCGGTGTCTACCAGAGACATAATCTCACCATCTGCAATAAAGTAAGCAAGTTGATAACTTTACTTAAAATTCTCTGCCTGCCCTTTGTAACAGTTAGAATGTAACACGCGTCCACTTAGATGTTATGATAAGAATAATAATGTTTACGGGTTTCTTAGAAGTCTTTAGTAGCTGTGTTAAAATGTCAACTTTACTTTACTTTGTCTAAATACCGTAAACTAACTAGTGCCAGCGACTTCGTCCGCGTGACTCGTTCCCCCGATCCACCCCGTGATAAATCGCTCGCGCTATTGCTTCGATTTTGCTTAGCGTTCTTTCTGACTTTTTGTACGTAGTACATATAATTCAATGCTTTTTGCTTTTTTCGCTCAGCCTCTAAGAGCCCTACCGTAATGTTTATGTCTATAGTCTATCCTCAAGAATCGGGCTATCAAATGCGAAAAGAATTCTTCAAATTCCACTGGCAGTTCCAGAGATTAGCTCGTTCAAACAAACTCTTCAACTTTATTATTAGTAGTAATAGATACCGGCTTACGTAAACACTGGACTTCGGTTTTTTAGATGGCAACATTAGTGATTAATTCAAGACCTAATTTAAATAATGGATTAACGTAGGCATTCGATTGTTTTCTATCTATAAAATGTTCGTAAATGTCAAGTGCTAAGGGCAATGGTGATCACGATATTGTTTATAATTTATGCAAAGATATTTATCATTTACTTACATAATGGTTTCTAGGAATTCTTACGCATTTAAATACTAATGCTTAGTTCTAATGATAATATGAAAATTGGCATTGAAATTACTCGGCTATTATTTACGGTTCATTTTCCCGAAGGCTGTGCAAGCGCATCATTAACTGAAATCTGTCAAGCAAACTGTTTTGGGGTCGGCTTCCAGTCTAACCGGATGCAGCTGAATATCAGTAATTTTCATGGAGCGACTGTTTATCTGACCTCCACAACCCAGTTACTGGGTAACACGATACCTCTCGGTAAGGCTGGTTGTCAGACTTATCATTGCGCACTCGCTCATTATCTGAAATTAACACAAAAAACGCATAACTATGTGTTGTAAAACTTTCTGTCCATCCAGTGAATTTGTTGCATGTTCCTAGCTGAAAATTGCATCATCTTTCTCCAATATCCCCCAACAGTAACACACGTTACCTTGTATTCCTTTTAGCTCCGCCATCAAATATCTAAAGTCAGCAATATGCCAAAACAGTATGCAAGAGCTCACGCAACACAAATAATGCATTTAGATCAATTTACACCAGGGCAAAGTACTGGGCAGTCAGCTAATCTAATTTTGGGCAATGCGCCTCGAATTACACTGGGCAAGGAATTTTATGGACACGCGTATTGGAAACGAAAACAATGGTAACGTTGATATGTGTGACGAAATAATAAGGAATGTTTGTTATTAATAATAATAGTCAACAATAATAGTTAATGGCATAGTTTATGTATGGCGACCTTCAATACCTAATCATCATAGGCTTGCACAAATTCTTTTTTTCATTATTTCCACACTAACAATTTTGCTACTAATTGTACCTTTTCTCATTTTGATAGTAACGTGGGACGACTTGCAGAATGAAAATATAATTTATTTTGATTTTCTGCAAGTCATCCTAAATGGGCCGCAGGCATGTAGGACGAGTTGATGAATTACTCAAAAATAAAATGCCCTCTGTCCGAGACCACGATTACAAGAGTCTCTTTCAAATATTCGGGTAAGTATGTACATTAAAAGTGCCACCGAGAATGATGATTCTTTTGTACAGACGCCAGCACATCAAGCTACTACAATCTGTCAAATGTATTTAATAGATTTTCAACTTTATCACTAAAACATAAGGTTCAAAGTTGATTGGGAAAATTTTACATTTTCGAGTAGCTTGATGTGCTGGCGTCTGTACGTTTCACGCATCTAGAACAGTCAGTAAGGTTGTAGAGTAAATCTAAGATAAGTTATTACTAGATTGACTCATGTAAACCCAGTTTAACCATGATGAAGCTAATCAAGTACATATTTGATTATTAAAAGATTTTCTATTTAAATACTGGTCGTACATTGCTGGCATTTTTTAGATCTACTTAAATTATTGGACTTTTACTGGGCCCGCGAGGTGGATTATGGTTCACTCCCTCTCACAGAGAGGAGGCCTGTGTCCCAGTAGTGGGAACTTTATATGCTGATTATGTAAGCATGTTATGGGACGTTTATGTGATTACAGCTCTTCTTCGGTATTCCAAACGCCATCTTTAGAACAGACATTTCAGCTAGTTGGTTGGTTAACCGCAAATCACAATACACTACAAATCGTGGACACACTCATAGTTGTCTGGCACAACAATAAGGCCTTTGTAGACAGTCATCTAATTTGTGCCAATGGCGCAACTTACAACTGTCATTTGTAGGCAATACAACAGCTCGGTTGAATCAATCGTGCGCAGCGTTCCTTACTGCTGCAAACTGTACTTTATCTTCGTAAATACTGTTTATTAGGTTTCCTAGTGACACATATGCATAGATACCTCCCTTTTGAGTTCCCTCCCGGAAAATTTGAGATAGGTATTCGGTTTGCCATCCTCATCTTTTCTGCGCTTCCCTTTTGTTGGACAACATGTTACAAGTCATACTTAATTGTAGATTGTAGAAAGATCCATTCCATCGGACATTAACTGTTACTAATCGTTTGACTTTTAGATTTCTGAAATATGTTAACTAAACTCTGTAGTCTGATTTACAGATCCTGGAACTTAATGTGCTGTAAACAGTCACTATTTCGTTAGTCAAAAAGCTAAAGTATCCATACATGAAAATTGCCACACCAAAAAAGACAAACAGAACTCAACCGGTGGAACAATGTTTAAAAGTGACAAGATATCGTTAATCTGTCACGGATGTTTATCAATAAAACAATTGCGAATTCGGCCGTGACCATCAGATAATTTTATTTGAGCATCGATTAAATCAATCGGCCTATCTTATGCTTGAAGATAGGTAATCAAGATCTGGTACGAGATACAACAAGAGCAGACAAAATTAACGATGCCTATTAAGATGACCTAGTTTTTGTTTTTCTTGGGCGTTTTTACAGCCTCGCAATTGTTTCTGCGAGGTAAAAATGCGAAGACAACTCTTCCTTCTTTATTTATTAAAGCTAATAATATTGTCAATGATGTCTCCTTGTAGCATGTACTTACATATAGTTATGTATGTCTGCTTTTTGACTTCTCTCAACAACTTCTTAGAGAAAATAAAGTTTTTAAGAACATGATAGCCTAGTATGGATATGCATAATTAATGCCCCTCTCACATATTATATTTGTTATCACTGAACTCACAGATTCTCATAAAAGGCAATAATCATTTTAGCATAAAAAAACCGCAATCGGTGTCCAAAAATAGAACCGCAAAGAATCCCTCATTCGGTCACGACACGCCCCAAAAACAACTCAATTTCTCAAAACGATGATGGGTCTCCAACTTTTGTTGCCTAAATAAATATTTATTAAGAAAACTGCCCACCCAAGGCGGCCTTGAGAAGTCAAAATATGTTATTTGGAGCCACAGGCTTATTTATAAGCTCATATAGATCCTCGCCGACGTTACATAAGCCGCAGTGTGTCTGTTTTTGTGCACATTTATCAAGAACCGCTAATCCACATTTCGTGAGAATTTCTTTAGTTCCTCTCTTTTTTGTTTTATTTATTTTTCGTTTAGCGAAAATTTTCAGTTTCCTATTTTCTATTTTACGACGTCCATGATTTTTTCCGTGAAAATGTTTATATTTTTTAGAACAAATCTAGAATAGATCACTTTTAAACACTCACATTATTGCAGAACTAATCTATATTATAATTACAGACATAGAATTTAATAGCTAATTAACAGCGAAAATATTTTCTTTACCCGAATGTCCTTACGTATGTTTGTTCAGCAGATAATGCTTTTATCCTGACATGTTATTATGAAAGCATAACAAAGCTCATTCAATTATTAATCCTTTCCATACGAGCAAAAACATCTCATGCCTACCTAATACCAACACATCACATTACACAACAATAGTACCTACCTATAATCTCATAATTGCTTATTTAAATCCTCGCAAATTGAATCAGCATCCATTTAAGGTATGGTTTGATTCACACATTGTGTGTCACCCAATGTGTCGCCTGTTTCGGGTGGTGAAATCAACCTTAATCCTTCTGCATGAAAAGAAAGTGGTTCAATGTCGAAGTATTTAGATCTGTTTGGTTTTAATCTCAAGGATATTAAGATGAATTACAGTTTATTTTGCAACACAACTTATCTACTGTATCTATAAAAATATAAAACGGTTTTCTGTTGCTCAATTTACTAGATCCAGACTATAGTCTAACTAAAGACATGGATTTCTTTGGTTAGAATATAGTTGAAATTTAGTAACTAAAATCATGAACGATGAAGATATTTACAAGGCAGAAGGCCAATTCTCGTAATTTAAAACGTTCAAAATCTAGTCGCAATCTCATCTCAGCGACAAACAAATGTCAATAACTTGTCAAAATGTAGGGAAATTAGAGGTATTTTTGACAGATTGAGACTGAGATCAGACTGTGAATGTTCTTAAAATTACGAGAATTGTCCCTCTGATGTGAGTGGAAACTCTGGGACAGGAAACGGTGACATTATTGGTGACGTTCTTCAGAAAGGTCAGGTACGTACCTACTCGCAACAGGCGTACGTGTATAAACAGATGTGTGAACGTAGCCGAAGCAAATGAGTATGTAAGGATCGTAGCAGGTTGCGTTCTGTAGTTTCTGCCTACCCCGCAAGGGACGAAGGTATGAGTTTATGTAGAACGCTAGATGTAGTTGGTTTTCCATACCAACCTTTAAGAGGAAATCCGGTCGGAGAGACTTTTGAAAAAGCCTAAGTAAACAGTCATAATTCGGGGATTGGCTCTCGCCTATTTCCTCCTCTAATATTGAACGAATTTAAAAGATATTTCAGAAACTGAATAAAAAGGATATATACTGTGTCCCTATGTTTTTATTTTTTCTTTAATAGTTGTCAAATTTGTAGATACACTAGGCCTCAGCGGTGCTATTCCGTAAAAAGATCACCGTGATGAATTAGGTGAAGTGAGCTTAAAGTGAGTTGTCAATAGTGTCAATCGCTAGCACCAGGAGTAATGACAGCTCACTTTAAGCTCACTTCACCTAAGTTTTCACGGTGAGATTTTTATAGAATAGCATTACTGTTTTCGAGAGTTCTAGTGCTTATAAAAATAATGTATCATCAAAAAGGAAAACAGGGACATACAGGTAGTTAATATTCATTATTCTGTATAAAATCATTGCTTTATGGTCATTAACCAGAAAGAAAACAGGCGAGAGCGTTTCTATGGAGGAAATGCCCCAAACGAGAATGCAAAACGCAACGCGCCGATATGCGGGTTTCATCAGTATTAAATGTTTTTTACATGTACTTTTAGTAGATATATAATATTTTGCGCGATGTGTATATTTTATGCCCGGGCCACACCAACGGGAAATGCCGATAATTATGACGGGCGTTAATCGTAGGTGCAGGCAGCCACAACTTATCGCGATAATTATCGGCGTTTCCCGTTGGTGTGGCCAGGGCATTACAGAATGCAAAACCCATTTGTAAATAATATTGCAGTGCACGAAAATGATAGGCTGTCAAAAAGTTTGAATATAAAATACAGCTCGATTGTAAAAACTCGAAAGTGTTTTGTTTTCATATTTTGTTAGCTATTTGTCAGAATTGTATTCATGCAATCACAGATTGATGTTCGTTTTTTATTCGATATTTTTTATGATTTTAAAGTTTTGAACGAGTAGTGATGTTCATTCGACTACTGAATAATCAATTACATAGTTTTTCGTCTGTTACACACACTTGTGCTACAAAAAAATCTAAAATGTGACTCACAAAAGTGTCAAGTATTTTGCCAACAGTACTATTTCTATTGACAAAAATATTAGTACGAATTGTATTGCGTAATAACAGTCTTGATACTTGTCTGTAATAGTTTTATGAGCCCTAAAATGTTGCAATTAAATATATAGAATTACGTCAGAACTAGTGACCGTGGCGTTGATTTGTTGAAAATAAAATGGCTACATGAGGTCATCATTTCCTACAAAAAAGATTAAATTTTACATAAATATGTATATCTGAAACATTTTATATGGTTATTACATTATTAATGTGAATTATTTTTAAATAAGTATCTCGCAATAAATTATACTTTATAACATAAAAGCTGAGGAATGTTTGCTTTATAAATATTTTATAAATTGCCTTAATTAAATCTGTATTATGTTGCTTTTGATGACTAGTGTAAAAATATTAAGACGTAGGTAGATAGGCAACACTTTAAGGGTCCCACAGACAGCCGCGACGCGACGACGGTCAGCAACAAAAGTAGATTAACACTTCAGTTTTTTAAATCTTAGTTATTGAGCAAAATATTTGATCAAAATTGCAGCAGAAGGATTTTTTTAGAATAAAAACGCTTTGCTATTATGTGAAAAGCTAAAAAGCAATTTATTGGAAATAATTGTTGTCAATTTAATAACATGTAAAAATCGCAGTGTTAATCCACTTTTGTTGCTGACCGTACATGAAAACTTCATAGAAATTATTCTACTAGAGTCGGGTCGCGCCTGTCTGCCTTTATTATTGCGCGACAGTTTATGAATCCCGTCATCTTGCCCGTCGATCCTTGAGTCAAGATTAGTGCTCATTACACATAAATTAGGATCATTGCAGGCTCCATTCACAGGCTCTTCGCCCGGCTAATTAATTTTACGGCCCCCGTCCGACATTCACATATACATCGTAAAATTCGCAGAACAACGCGAACATCAAACATAAATATTTAGCAACGGCATTGTACAAATTAATTTATGACCAACGCCTTGATAATCATCTTTTTTTTCATTCATCAAGGCAAAAGAATCTGTAAATCAAGACGTTAATATCACCGGAAATCGACCGCTATAATGACCTAAATTATGCGGCGTATTAATAAAAATGATGGAAATCATTCATTCACTAATAAGCCAATCAATTTGATTCGATAATCGATTAGTTTGATGCTAATGTTGCTATTGGTTAACAATGAACGATCGTTATCGTTCAGTGAACGATCGACACGATTCGATTTATAAAAATATTTTAGGGTGGTTACGTCACTTGGCCCAGAAAGTCGACCTTTACGCGGCTATTATTTATGCGAGCGTACATTTAAATTGACATAATATACAAGCTGCAGCACTGTGTTGCTCATTTATTTACAGCTTGTCACCGGTATATACTCGTATAATAGCGGCCAACCTAGCCTTCTTAATGATAAAAAATTACACGGATTTTTCATCTCGAGTGTTATTTCATTATTCAGACGCAAAATTTTGGTAGTGTAGTTTTATCTGCGTAACACATTTTTCAGATGACAACAGCCATAAAAAGAAAGTCAATGTTGACTGATTATATTAATAACTTCTAATCTTTTTCACTTGACATTTAATGCTTCAGCGAATTGATAATAACGGGTACCTACTCTAGAGTTTTCTACTGTCGTCATCATAACTCTATAAACATTACGTATAATATCTTTTTCCACGTGATAAACCCATAAATATAAAATAATTTATTCAAATATTATGCTGCGAAAACAAATCAGTTTACTCGATTAAATTATCCGTCATTAAAAGTCGATTTCAAATCGATTATGGACTTAATCGGATCTCACGATCAATATGGGGCACTTCTTAAATAAACTGCTACTAATTTCCCTTCGCCATTAAAAAAGTGGAAGTTTCTTTCATTAGCGGACTAACTTTCGCAGATTACAATTGCCTTGACAAGCTGCTAACTGACTTATCGATTTCGATCGGATATTTAATTAATTGACAGAAATCGATTTGTATTTATTGTAAACCGGTGTGTCCGGTAGCCGGACGCGTGTATTTGGAACGTGTGTTAATTATTTTATTTGTGGAGATAAATCGATTGATTTTTTGTTGAAAAGTAATCCAGTTTGAGGTGTTGCTAGTGTGAAAAGTAGCTGTAGTCTTGCCATAAATCACCTTTATTAGTGTTAAAAATAACTCTTTAGTGTTCCTGATTGTGTCTTCGAGATCTTATCTCAGTTTGATTCGTACCTAAGTGATTAAAATATCAAATAATCTTTTAGCAGTAATGTATTTTATTTTTGCTTAGCAACAACTGTGCTGTGCTTCTTTTATTGGTTTTAGTATTAATTATCTAACTGCCTCTCTAGTGGTCGCTATCGATAATGGTCCTATGTTCAATAACTTCAATACCCGGTATGGGCAAAGTTTTATTGGCTTTCAGCAGCCCGGAGTCTGGATTTGTGCTCGGTGGATGGCAATAGGCTCACCTCCTGTTACATGGGACTTAGAACATACCTAACTGATGAAATGTGGGGGTACTATAGGCGCATCTCTGCCTAATCCTTCAGGGAATACAGGCGTGATATTATTAGAAGCAGCACCCGAATCGCGTAACACACTATCAATCACAATCTGATTGATTTTGAATGAAATTGCTAATCCATTGCTCCATATGTTCGAAAAATGTGTCTGCTCAGTAACGTAAATAACGCAATGAATGTGGTTGAACTTTCAAAATGAAAGCCATTGCTACTGATAGTGTGTTACGTATAATCATCATTTTTATGCGAAACTAAAGTTTTGAGCAGATAACACCATTACTTTCCGATTATTTTCTATCAAGGCGTTTAATATTTAAATAATAAATTCTTACTCCAGACGGACCCAATGAAGGCCGCGATAATTTCCTTGAGACGTGTTAAAAAACCGTAAACACAGTATAACAAACTGCATCAGAAGCTGATCTGCGGTTTGTTTATCTTGCGATCAAAGAATTATCTACCGAAAAATATACTCTCAATCAATTACCGCTTAACATCGCTATCTGTACCTGCATTCCTATCAACGCTATTTTTATTTCAAATAAATAAAACCTAGTATCCGGAAGCAAATAAGAAATAAAAGTGAGAAATAAATAGATAATTGCGCGAAAATGAACGACAGTACCTCATTTAGTTACATACCGTGGATGCGCACGCGCCGATGGCTTGTTAATCCAAGGTGGCCATGCTACACATTCATTTCTAGATGATTCCCACCAAGGTCGGGAACATTAGATACTATTTTCGTATTAATTTAAATAAATACACAATTGCTTGGTTGTAATGTAGCCAGTTGTTAAGTTTTTTTGAAGAAGACTCTATTTCAGCATCGCTGTGATCCGGAAGCGTGCTTGGAAGACTGCTTCTTAGCACGTTTCCGGATGACAGCGATGCGGACGAGTACTTGGACGCCTTAATGACCAAAAAACAAAAGGTTTTTTTTTTTTGCTTCATTTGGGTGTTTAGTTAGTTAGTCATTTGTTCCTAGTGTAAATAATTAGTTGCTTTATATATTGTAAATATATTATAATAATTTTAATGTTTATGAAATAATTAGCATTAAATGTTTTATCAATACAGTTATACTATAAATAACTATCAATAATTATAGCTATTAATTTAACACACAAACTTTAACAACCCAAAATTATGTTCATGGTTTAGTCAGTCAATGATGAATGACCGGCATAATTGGAAAAAACATTAGAATCGAATAAATAATTACCTTGTGTGGTACATGACAACACTGTCCTTTAAAAGTCGCAAATATGGGTAAACCTATGTCTGATTACTAAGAAACAATCATACATACATTAACAGCTTCTTACTTAAAATCACACTTAGATAAGACAAACAACACTGGAAGACAATTACGCATTCAAACAAATGTGAGTAATTTTGCAAACATTGAAGGCTGACGCATAATGTCAAACTAGTGTAATTATCTTTTGAGAGAGCATTTTGAACCATTTTGAACTATTTACGAGGCTTGCTCTACAATTTATGTAAGAAGTATACTTAGGAAAACATCGTGAGGAAACCGGCATGTCCTAGAACCAAAAATTCGAAGACATGTGACATCTGCCAACCCGCACTGGGCCCGCGTGGTGGATTAGGGCCACTCCCTCTCACTGAGAGGAGACCTGTGTCCCAGCAGTGGGAACATTATGGGCTGATTATGTATGTATGTGTATACTTAGACAGGATTTCATATTGTTGTTCACTCATTCTTCATAGAAAAGGGAGGATTCTCCGACCAGACGGGTGTTGTGCCTGGTGGGCTATTGCCCGACGATTGGTGTCGGGACGTTGTATATTTGCTAGTTGCGCGGTTAATACTGCTTGCGTGATACAGGATTTTGCGTAATGTCAATATGATGCGTTGTTGGCATGTGGCGATATAGATGCCGCCGCCACATTGTTATAAATCGGACTAAGAGTTACAATTTACTGCCACCTCCCCTACGTTAGTTCACAAATGAGCCAACAACTTCATCCCTGTCATGACTTTAAAAAGGCGATGTACAGACGCCAGCACATCAAGCTACTACAATCTGTCAAATTTCTTTAATAGATTTTCAACTTTATCGCTAAAACATAAGGTTCAAAGTTGATTGGGAACATTTGACTGTTTCGGGTACCTTGATGTGCTGTCGTCTGTACTAAAGGAGCCTCCTCCAGTGACGTGACTCAAAAAAAAATCCTCTGCCGCACACTCAGCAGGCAGCCTCGCTACCAAGCTTCCTAAACGGCTAATCTTTACGTTACGTCATCTTTCGTAAAACTCTTACCGTCACGACACGACACGGCATGACACAAAAAAAAATTGGTACTTGTCCTGCTGTCTGTAAAATGTCTGGCCTCAACACAATAGGTAGCAATCGACTCGGCGCCAGTAATTTGGCGCTATTTATTACTGGGCTTGCAAATGACGTGACGCCATTTTATTGGATCGACTACTATAATAAATCTAATACACCACCCATGATGGGGTACCATAGTGTTACAGTAAATAGTTTTTTAAGCAGTAATGTCGGTTACACGTGATTAAGGTATGTACAGTCACGAGCATAAGTATGTACAGACGCCAGCACATCAAGTTACTACAATCTGTCAAATTTATTTAATAGATTTTCAACTTTATCACTTAAGCATAAGGTTCAAAGTTGATTGGGAAAGTTTGACAGTTTCGGGTAGCTTGATGTGCTGGCGTCTGTACTATGTACACACTTGGCTTTTTTCAAAGGCGATTTCCTCCTTTATTTTTGAATAAAATTGTATGTTATTGCGAACATAGTATTTTCGAACCCATAGGTTTATGTAAAGTCTCGTATTTCAATGTTGCATGCGTTATTTCACGAAATAATCGCAATTGAAAGTTGCCAAGTGTTGACATATTCGTGCTCGTGACTGTACTGATGTTTCGTATATTTTTAAATAATCTGTTGTTTTGTTCAGCTCCGCTGGGTAATTGCGTAACACACATACAATGGCAACATTTTGACAGTCGTTCATTACGTTATTTATATTGTTGAGCACACGAATTTTTCAAACCTAGAAAGCAATGAATTAGGAATTATCTTGAAAACCCTCGGATGGTGAAGGTTCTAAAGATTTACCATTATTACTATCCAACTGGCACGATTGTCAGACAGCCAAGTAGTAGCTTTAATAAAGCGATGACCTATGCAAGATAAATATCGAGTAAAGAAAATTAATACCCCGTGACACATTCTTCGAAAGGAACATCCAAAACATAGTATTTGGCATCGACTTTAGTACCGGTACATGCTACTGCGAAATATAGTCTTGATACGCCAATGATGTGAGTATAAATAGGCGTGAAACCCAAGTCAAAACTGCCGTGTCCCGATTTCGGTAATAAGCCCAGCACTGTGTCCACGTCAACGTAGTTTATATTGCAATTTTATTACTCAAACATCGAACCGAACTTTGGCCAATCCGTAAGCCCTGGTGGGTTTTATGAGCAAAAGAAATAAATATTTACTACAAAAACTAACAATTTGCCGCAAATCATATTTTTATATGTTTTCACAGGTTTCCACTATCATTCAAAGCTCAGAATAAGTTATTTCAAGGGCTTCTTTTCAGCTGATAGCCTATTGGACAGCTTACACAAACATATTTCTGTAAAACATCGAATAATTTGTAAAATAAAAATGTATGGTTCAATAAATCAATGTAATAGTTTATTTTATCGTGAATCAAAATAGATTTCGGACCAAACTTACGATTTCGCAACGTACCGTTGAAAATTCGTAGTTATAAATAATTGAGTGAAAATAAACTATGTGTAAATTAGTAAAGGCCTTTCATATAAGGTAAGTAGAGTATAATACATAATATACACACACACACAGACACACCCTTACACACTAGACACACACTAGAGCATTTTCTCGAGCATTTCCATGTAATTTAACGTTATTACGAATGGTACAATACAGGCAAAAGCTCAGTTTTCAAAAGCATTTCCATGTAATGTAACGTTTCTGCGAATGCTCGAGGCTGCGTTCGACGTAATTTTCGCGGCGAGTGAGCATTTACCTGTAACATTTCTTTCTACCGTACGTTCATTGTCGAAATTTCGGACCTACAGGTACCGCTTGTGCCTTTGATCGATGAAATGATGCACCAAGACGTTCTTTGGTTCTTAAAATCAGCTTGTAACAAAACATCGAGCGTCGTGTTCGAAGTGCGGTTCGATATTTAAAAATAGCGAATGCTCGATGTTTTGTTACAACTTACAAGTAAATGCTCTTGTCTATACTCATTACTCAACTATAAAGAATTGAGTAAAAATAAAGTATATTGTGTGAATTAGTAAATTACCTTACTTTGAGATAGCGTGGGAAAATGATGGAGTTTGAAGACTTGCTAACAACGTTAGAACATTGATACACATTCATTAGCGAAGGTCTAGACATTATAGTTTTTAAGATGCAACAAAGAATCTTCTGTTCAGTAATCACTAACAGTTAAACTAAACAAAAGATTTTTTTCTTAACTGCATGTTCATATAAATATACCATTAGGCATTTGCATGCAAAGTATCAAGAAGTTTTGCATATACTAAAGTATTTAAATTAGGGAGCAGTTCGATATCCGTGGAGCAGTGGTAGCCCGGTGGTTACGGCCTCAAATAACGAGTTGTAGGTCGAGGGTTCGAACCTAGGCAGTCGCTTTACTTTGTGTAATTTATTTTATCACCACTGCTGTCAAAAACGGTAAAGAAAAACATCACGAGGAAACCGGCATGTCCTAGGACCAAACACTCGAAGCTCGAAGACATGTGACATCTACCAACCCTGGACCCAGGTGGTTGATTAGGTTCGGCTCATTCCCTCTCACAGAGAGGAGGCCTGTGTCCCAGCAGTGGGAAAGTTAAAGGCTGATTATGCTATTTAAATTAGGAGCTACCAGTGATTGAAAACCCAAAGAAAAAGGCAATGTGAATAAAATCCCTCATAATATACTTAGATTACGTTTCGTGATTTACACATAGACAATAAAAATATTGTCAATCTTGCATCACTTACGTTTACGCCCGCACACCATAAAGTTGTAGACATTATGATGTTCTACTAAGCACCTACTTCTGCCAAAACAAACTTTAATAAGCTTACGAAAAATAATTTTCTTCTAACAACAATGCTTAAGTCTTTAGCAAGAAGGGCGAGAATGTCACATTTAAAAGTTTGGCAACTGAAAAACAAGTTTGTAAAGATACACAATAGAAGAAAATCTAGAAAATGTACCTTGAACTAAAGCAGTTTTCAACTGACTTTAATAAAGGAGAAGCTTTTGTACTTGTTAGTGGTGATTTAGACTGCCTCGTTGGTTTACTGGTCGCAAGCGCTGCTAGTCTGTCCTGTGTTCGATTCCCAGGTCGGGCAAAGTGTTATAGAGGTATGAAGAACAGGGTGTAAGTTTCACTCATACTCTATAGAAAAAAGGGAGGATCCTCCGACCAGACGAGTGTTGTGTTGGCGGACAACTGCCCGATGATTCATGTCGGGTCGTTGTATCTGTGCTAGTTGCGCGGTAAACTCTGCTTGCGAGTTTACGCTACAACGTAAACTGAACTTTATTGTCTAGGATTAAAAGTTATTTTTCCATAAACTCATATTTATTTACATTTTTGGCAAATAAATCGCGAATGCAGATTAGGGAGATATCTAATGATGGTTTAGAGCTTAAAACCACAAACTTTTAAAACAAGGAAGACTTACTCCATTGTCATATCTACAGCTTCCATATCGGATTTGACAAATGACAAATTGTTATTTTTTTGTCTTATTCCGAACAAGTCTCACCGTGCTCTGGGGCCATGGAAGCGACAATCTTCACATTAGTAACGCATTAGAAAACAGTGTGGCCTGAGAAAGTATGAGCTTGACACTGGAGAAAATCGTTCAGTAATGACCAGTCATTATGTGATGCACCTCATATTTGTCTCCTGGAACTAATTTAATGATACAAGGCTAGGCGAGCTTCATAATTTTCAACGTGGAAATGTCTCAAAGGTTTTTTAAAACGTAGCTTATGGTATTATGTGTAAACAGCCGCAAGCAGTACCAAGAGTTAAAAAAAAATTACGTGTAATTTACGTAACTGAAATTAAGTGAACTAAATCTATAACCAGATTGCCTGAACTGAAGGATATCAGAAGTCCAATTCCTTTAATTAAAATCGTTCTAAATCTCACTCCAAGTAGTTGAAAAAATATACCTAATATATACTAATTCCATGTCAAATAAAGGTAAGGAAATTATTGGTATTTTTGACAGATTGAAAATGAGGTTAGAACGTGAACGTTCTTAAAAAAACCGGATTTGCCTCTCAGATAGTGGGTCCTTAATCGCACAGACCAATTAAATAAACAAACCAGTCATTCAATTAATCGTAGGGAAATAAGTATCACATACGCAGAATCTACCTTGTAATCCCAGCTACTCAATCGAGCGTCAACCATATAATCTCTGCAGCGTAAACCCTAAAACGCTGCGGTAATAAATAAAGTGACCACAGCGGGCTCTCTCTAATTTCCCGCGTGCTAATGGTCCCGCTGAATTATGTGGTCAACTGAGTAATTATGTGAAAACATGTAAACAACATAAATTAAACAAGCCTATGAGACAAGGGCCGTTTTTATTATTGCCAGTTTACGGTGACTTTTATGTTACGAAGTGTTGAAGTTTACGAGTCCTAAAGGTGCTTTGGAAAGACTCAAAAGTTGCAACGCCACCGTTACGTGGGACTTAAAAATAAAATAACTGACGAAATGTGGGTGTACTATAGATACACCTGTGCCTAACTCTCTCTCTGGGCATTATAGGCGTGATGTTACGTTATGTTAGACTCCTCTTGGATCGCTTGAAATGAATCAATCCGTGACTTGTAGAGATGTCAATTAATTAAATATTACAAGATTAACTCAGAATTACCTCAAATATTCACGAAAAAAATAATCATCAAACACAAGTCATCTGCCTAGCCTTTTCCCAACTATGTTAGGGTCGGCTTCCAGTCTAACCGCATGCAGCTGAATACCTGTATTTTACATGGAGCGACTGCCTATCTGACCTCCACAACCAGTTACTTGGTAATACGATACCCCTTGGTAAGACTGGTTGTCAGACTTTCGGGCTTCTGACGACTGTCAAAGATCCACGAATGACAGCCGGGATCAACGGCTAACATGCTTTCCGAGGCACGAGGGTCTTAGTATGTGAAGATGGTCACCCATCCACGGACCAACCGGGCCAAGCGTAGCTTAACCTGATCGATCGACCCGTGCGGCTGTTATTACTTAGCCACACCACAAGCCCCTCTAGTCCTCAAACAAAGTACATATATAAAATTCACAGAAGGGACTATTTAAACAGCGAAGATTTTAAACAAGGAGGTCTAATGGTTTGTCATCATTCTCGGGAAATTCATATGGAAATCCCTACACAAAGGTTATGTATAATTATGTAATTCACTGAGATGCGTCTTGGTTTGAAAATAACTACTTTACGTATTGGAAACATTGAAGAATGGCTTTGGCATAATAATTACTTGAAAGCATAATTAGGTAGATATATAATTTTTACTGACAGTCCATATAATATGTGAACGAAAACATCGTGAGGAAACCGGCATGTCCTAGAACCAAAAAAAAATCGAAGACATGTGACATCTACCAACTCGCACTGGGTCCGCCTGGTGGATTACGGCCCAGTCCCTGGCCCCATTATAGGTTGGAACCATTATAGGTTGATTATGCCATTGCTATGATGATTCTACTGTTAACATTGAACCATCCGTTGTTTGCGAATGTAACGACTGAACCGACTTGTTATGTTCAAGGCGGCTTTAACATTAGTACTGTTTTAGCCTTTGTTGTCTCACTAATGGGCAAAGGTCTCTAGCTTTCCACTGTTCCCTGTGTGTTGCCTTCACTGTCCAATCTCCTATAAACGCCTCTAACTCATCACGCCAGCGTTCCTCGGCCTCCCTCGGCGACGACGCCTGTCTTCTGGCACCCATTGTCTGACAGCTCTGGCCCATCTGTCCGGATGCATCCTAATTACGAAAGTTCAATTTATTTTATAAATTTTCTTCATATTTTTTATCTAACTATACATAATTATCTTCCAACCAATTGGCAATCTCTATCGATTAAAATCAACAGCGTGCGATGTCTGTAAAAGGGAATCAAGTTAAGAAATCGTAAGTAATTACTTCAACAAACACGGGATCAGGAATGTTGCTTATCTATTCTTGAAGAGATAGTTTGTACGGTTTCCCAATCGGAGCTCGCTTTTATCGGCAGTCGGGCTAATACATTAGATGTATCTCGAAGTTTGCCAATTAAGTAAAAGTTTGTATTAAGCTAATAAAAATCTGCGTAATAAACATTGAACCTTCTTTAGAATGTGTACCTAACAGCCAGGTAACAGCCGCGACTTACGAGTTGTAGGTCGTGGTTCGAACCCAAGTAGGCACTTTACTTCGTTTACATTATTTCATCACTACTGCTCTCAAAACGGTGAAGGAAAATATCGTCAGGAAACCGGCATGATCTAGAGCCAAAAATTCGAAGACATGTGACATCTACTAACCCGCACTGGGCCCGCGTGGTAGACTTATTAGCCCACTCCCTCTCGAAGAGAGGAGGCCTGTGTCCCAGCAGTGGGAACATTATAGGCTGATAATGATATGTGTATATTTCTACGCTTCTTTACGTACCACCGCTCTTTAGACGTCATTAGAATATCCATAGTCAGGGAAAAGCTATGCTAATGAGCTACAGCAGTATTTACGTAATGACATATTTACAAAAGAAACGTAAAGAAAGCTCGAAATGTAACTCAAAAGATGTCTGAAGACATTCAAATTGCAATTACTTGGTTTCTCCGAAGGAGTCTTGTAAATTCTTAATGATACACGCAACGTCCTGTATTTGTTTATTTTCTTGCCACGACACAACACTCGAGAAAGTTCTGGTTACGTAAGTAAAAGTTTCTTAATCAAATAATTTACGACGTATTTTATTTCAAAAGTTTATTACTAAAATGACAGAGTCTTAAGAAAAGTGGGACGTGGTTTTATCATGCAACTTTACTTCAGTCTCAAAAAAAGTTGTAGCATCGAAAGCATAATATGAAATCGTAGAAAGTCTCATTTATTTTCTTTGTAATGTATTTTTCTAGTGCACTTACAATAAAAATATAAAATTATGTATTTAAATATAAATGAATTAATTTCAAAGTGCCTTTTTCGAACTATTATTTGTAAAGGTAAGTGTTTGAAAATAGGACCCTAAAAGTCTGTACCATTTTTCTTTATTCTAATAACGTCGTATGATTCGAAAATTCATTTTCTTTTCACCCCTGAACCTGAATCGTTAACGTCATCAACGTTTTCAAGCACGTTCTCGAGATTCCAATTTCAATTAGGCATCCATTTTTAAATAACTATCGTTATAAGAATCTGCCCTGGAGTGGCTATGATTGCTATGATTGCTTAGAAACGTTATACGAGTTCAACACTAGACCTTCGCAGAAGTCGTTACAGCAAATTATTTTTATGATGTCGATGACATTCAGCGAGAAACTACTTTTTACTAGCGTCAAATTTTCGGATTTACATTGTAAGTAGGTTTAACCTTTTAACGGTTTTATGATCCTGGTAAGTACCTAACCGACCCGATTTCAGCACATTTCGAGGACACAAAACTGACTATTATTATTAGACCCCTGATGATATATTGATAACGATATAAAGTAACTATTAAATCATAAAAAGGTTTTTGATAATACCTTGAAATAACTAAGAAATAAGTACACAATACCAAACCCATAATCAGCCTATAATGCTCTCATTGCTGGGACACATGCCTCCTCTCTGTGAGAGGGAGTGGGCTATAATCTACCACGCTGGCCCAGTGCGGATTGGTAAATGTAGCATGTCTTCGAATTTTTCGTTCTAGGACATGCCATGTTTCGATGCTTTCCTTCACCGTTCTGAGAGCAGTGGTGATGAAATTATTTAAACAAAGTAAAGCGCCTACCTGGATTAGAACCCACGACCTACAACTCGTAAGTCGGTTCCGTTACCACTGGACCACCACTGATCGCATATCAAACTACTACGCATTAATTATCCTAGCCACCGACACTTGTAACCAAAAACATACTTTTCATACGTAACACCAAATTAAAACCAAAAGTCCAACTAACTGGCCACAAAACGCAAATCATCATAAACAATTTCATCATCATTGATTAGCTGACCATATGAGATGATAAAGACAGACAGCTAACAGCAGATACGTCGTATAAAACAAATAAATCAAATTGACGTTATTTAAATTTTGACATTATGAAAGGTTGCTTGGTTTGAGCAATTTAAGGAGATTTCAATTAATTCGGCTAAATACTAATTAGAAAGGTCACTGGTATTTAGCATAGTGGTAAGTGTTAAAGTTAAAACTGTGAATGAAATTTAAAATAACCAAACACGAAACATAACTGGCGAAATTGTGTGGAAATGTGAAGCCTTCAAAGAAATAACGCGTGATGGTATGTTCAATTAACTCAGCCTATCGCAGTCCACTGCTGGACATAGGCCTCTCCCAGTCCACACCACAACACCCTGTCCTCCGCCTTCCGAATCCAGTCTACCCCAGCCACCTTCTTTAGGTCGTCCGTCCATCTAGCTGGGGGCGTCCCACCCTACTCTTGACGATACGCGGTCTCCACTCCAGGACTCGTCTGCTCCACCGGCCATCGGTCCTTCGACAGACATGGCCAGCCCACTGCCACTTCAGTTTGCTTACTCTGCAAGCTATGTCGGTAACTCCGGTGATGGTATGTTATGTAATGTTAAATCTACAATAATTCTTCGAAAATAATAATTAAAAAACGGGCAAGGTGAAGGTGTCAACAATTGCTAAAAAGCACAAATCTTTGCAGACGTAATGGCATAGAACACTGCTAATAAAACTATCATATTGCCAGAATTCGTAAGCCACTCTTTTATTTTAAGACACATTATAGCCATATTAGCAATTACTGCTGAAATACCACTCAGAAAATACAAATCACGCTAAAAAGATTCCTTAAATCTTGGAAGGAAATGTAAAAAGAATAAAATATGTAAATACCTACAAAGTTAATTATAACAAAAAAAAATGAGACATTCTCTGTGAACATAAAATGGTACATTTTGTGTGTATAAAAGTAAAATATAAGGTGTTTTCTCTTAAGGGAGCAAAACGAAATTTTTCCGTCAGTAAAACGAGGATAATACGGCATATCAATATTAATGTTTCAGAATCCGATTAAAGGTAATTTGAAATATTAGGATTTGAAGGATTTTTCGTATCCGATATTTTATTTCTCGCGTAAAAAGTCGGTGTCATGATTCAATGAAAATAGATGTGCAAATAAATTGGCTTTGGATATGAGGTTTATGTTTTGGCAGCTGATGCTCGTGATAAGATTTCACTCAGCCTTCTAAGATTAAGGGCTAAGTAAGAACTTCATCTCGAAACCAATAATGTACCTAATCCCATTGCAGGAATGTGTGTTTCAGCAGGGTAGGTGCAGAACACACTAACAGTAGCAATGGTTTTCGTTTTGACAGTTCAACAACATACATTGCGTTATTTACGTTGTTGAGCAGACATTTTTTTTTTTTAAATATGAAGCAATGGACTAGAAATATCCTTCAAGATGATTCAGATTGTGTGTTACGCAATTAGGGTTCAAGTATATCTAGCGACTAAACGGATTTAAGGCATGACACATGTTTCTATCATAATAGCCGATTGGTTCAAAACAGACTCGCTGTCCGCCAGTTCGCAGAGTCCTCTGAAGGACATATTATAAGCTGATCAACCAAACAAAACATCAAATCACCAGTCTTCCAAGAACTCAGCTCCAAAAATCACAAATCTTACATTGTAAAGACGAAGTCACAACCAACCTGTCAATAACTCGTCAGTAAACTGACACCACATACACCACATAGCTACGTGTGGACAACAATGACGTCATGTGCCAACATTTTATGATAGACCCTAAAATAAAAGTCATGTCATGCCCTTGAAGGTCGTGTCGTGTGTAATTTCGGATGTACTGGTCAACTGGTAATGTTCACAAATACATCATGGTATATTATTCTTGTGTATTTTATTCTGGGCGGATGTGTAATGGCAATGTGGTAAACAGTAACGGAATATTGCAGAAGGAAATTGTATCAATACAGCTCAGAGACAGAAATAGCCAAAATTGGATAGGATCCTATTAATAAACTTTAGTAGGTTCATAAGTTCAAACAGCTTTGGGATAGGTGAACAGTTAATTGGTGCAATATTGCACAATGCCACAAAGAAAAAGGCGATAGGCCTAACAAAAGACATTTATGCTAAAAGGTTGAACAGGCAAAACACTTTTACACGTCAATCATATTTTTTAAAACTACATAGATTAGGTCGTATTGTAGACCCAATCCATTGCTTTCCATCAGGAGATCGAGGTCAAGAGCAAGCCCTGCATGAAGCAACATACTCGTATCAAAGCACAGACATTAAATTGAGACATTAAAAACACTACTCATATAATACATAATTGGTCAAACACGCAGATAATTTCATAACGTAATCAGTGCAACAATAACGGCACTTTCTTCAGATAACTAAAGTGCTCTCATCATCGCGATTAACGTACGTACCCTTGAGAATTGGGTCAAGTATCGCAAACGATACTTATTTAATCATGAAAGAATTATCTGTACTGTACCTTCAATATATACGTTAAAAAGTTCATAGTATACCTATGAAACGGGCTTTTAGCCCTTGGTATGACGAGAAGATGAGGAACGTAGATCCACGCGAGACAGCATGGCTTTTTAATTGTTTCTGTAATTACGGCATTGAACCGGTAATATGTTCTAAAGTACGTTCATCAATTTATTTTGAATTAAAAGTCTGCTGAAATATTGATGGGGTAATCTCACGGACGCGGTAAATTTGCATGCATTATGTAGTTTCAAAAAACTATACGGTACTTTAGTAGTTTCTGCGTTTATTCTAACGTGCCAACCCTAGTGGGGCAGAATCTAACAAGATTTTAAAGCAGTGGAATCTGCCCCACTACTTTGATTTAGTGGGGCAAATTCCACTGTAAAATTTTAGGCATTCCACTTTGCCCCACCAGTGGGGCGGACGGTGGGGCAAAATGGAATAATCCAAAATTAATATAAATATACATAATATTTTCTCTCGCAAACAAATAAGACAAAAAAATATTTAAAAAAAATATTACGTATTATTAAAAGGAATTGGCAGAAAGTATCGCAGACCGACGAAGGAAAAAGAGAACATTTAATAAAACTATAAACGTCACCACAGATGCTCTTTGTTCTTAAGCTTTTTTCAAACACTGTTTACCAAAAAAAGCTACCCAGATGGGTACTAGATGGGTTCCGTAGTGTCTTTGAAGTCTGTTTTATTTTATCATCCGCATAACATAGATGTAACGCAACGCAGGCCGGCTGGAAGCGCCAGTTGCCGTTACAAGTGAGGACCGAGCGCACCTCTCCAGTTACGAGTGATTCAAATTTCAAGTGATCTTTTAATCTCGAGTGATCTGGGAAACAGAAATAGGGGTTCTGAAGTGGCACCTACATATTTTCAGATGAATATTTAGTGATTTCTTAAAAGAATATTTTTGTGTTTTTTATTTTATTTTTTGGTGAGTCGTTCGTTTTATTTTTGTTTCTTTTCTATATTTATTTTTGAACGCTGGTAATGTTTTAAGGCGAGAAACTGGATTATTTTTTTATTGTTTCTACATATTATTTTAAGCGCTGTAATTAATTTTGCATAACTATAAAACTCTAAAATGTGCAATCAATGACCCCACGATTGCCAGTTATCAACTTAACTAGTTAGGTTATCTTAGCTCTTACACAACTATCTTCTTAAATATACTTGCAACTAAAAAAGTAATATACATTTAATAATCATAAACCGCGCTCACAAATATAGCTCGTGATATAGGCCGGTCATTGCCACAGACTAAAAAAGTTTGCAATTATTTTTTGCCGACACTTTTTGTACGTGTAACGCCTCTTTAGTAACTAATCGTAGGCATTAAACTGACATGACAGTTGGCTCATCTGTCAGCCAGGGGGGGCACACTTAGCACTGTCATCAATTTCCATAGACGACAGCGACATCTGCAGTTTGGTGGGTTAAAAAAACTTGGCAGCCATTTTCTTGTTTGTCAAATTGTCAAACAAATGTCATTGTGGTCATTGTCGCCGCCGGCCATCCGCCATTATCATTGTCAACTCCGCAACTCCGGCTTTCCCGACGTTGATGCGCTTCCCGAAATCCCGAGTTTATCTCAGCTAATTATGTTAAAATTGTTACTTGTTACTGTTATTTGTTAAGTCCTGATTGTGACCCTAAACATTAAAATAAAGATTCGCTACTTATAGTAAGTATGCTTAACTATAGGTATGTGTATATTTATTAGAGCCTTAGGTCACCCACCAAACTCAAGGTGGCAGCACTTTCCATACATGCAAATTTTACCACAGAGTTGTCACTCTTTCCCTCTATAGTTACTTTACTCTTTGCTGTCAGCGTAGGCGTCGTCTACCAGTCATTGATATTGACATTACCTACTGAATAAATAAATGCAAAAGATTCAACCGATAAATTAAATTCACGCGCAGATTTGCTCTGTATTGTATTGAAATGACTACATTTTACATACAAGTTACCGTTAGGACGATTTCTTTCTACTTTATCTCGTTTTAGTTTCTCAAATTCTACTCAATGTTCCACAGTCAAATCATATATCTCAAATAGCCACATAAAAGGCGCTTTTGAATGTCAAAATTTACAAAGAAAATGTAATTAATTCTAGTCACCCCTTCCAAAATGTAGTTTCGTATGGGGAAGAATGGGCAGGACATTCCATAGTAACTCTTGTATAATGTTTGACAATATTTTGCATCCATTAATTACATAGTTATGTGAAGACGATGTGCCCAGAATAGAATGACTATACCACAATAGGTAAATGGAATTAAAAATGATGCAATTACAATACATTTATTATGTGAGTGATAGATATCTGGTGCTCACATACACCTACAAATATTACAAAAAGTCTCGTTATCCAAATTATCGGAAACCTGTCTTTTCTTAGTGATAATATTGAACTACTGGTCTTTCTTATCCTGCTCTGTGGTGCCATTTACCTATAATTTTGAACTGTTTCGCATCAAATATAAACAACACATTTTGCTTATGTCATACAATACAATTTACGAGTAAGCCATGTTCAATGCCATAGTACAAAATGACGACCACTCCCATACATTCTTATAGTCAATGCTATATTCATCATAATCAAAAACATTCAAAATTCAAATTAAACGTCAATAAAAACAATCATGTCCATATGTTTTTGATTAAACAATCAATATATTTACGAATAATTAATTAATTACGGATGTGTCAATCCCACACATTTTTAATGACCTACAAAAGCCAACCATTGCAATATACTATAAAAAAGGCCAAATTGGCAAAAATATTTTTTTTTACGATCTTAGTAATAAACTTGTTCGATAATTGTGTCCGTGGGTTTCCTTTATTAGCACTCAGTAACGTCTAACTTCGGTAAGAAAGTTAACAATATGTATAATATAGCGTATCTAAGTATATCTTGCCTCGCAATTTAGTTAATCCATCTACTCCTGCAATGCTTTTCATTTAGACAATTCGACAACATTCATTGTGTCATTTACATTGTCGAGCAGACCAATTTTTCAAACATATTATGAAACAATGAATTAGGAATTTCCTTCAAAATCCTTCGGATTGTGTGTTATGCAATAGAGGTATTGTTTTTCTTATTTGAATCTCTTCATAAATAATTATACTAGTCGACATTTTTGTATTTGAGCTTACAAAAGCTGCAATCGATGAAAGCTCTGGCTTTATGGACAAATCACAACAAATCTAAAGTCTATAAAGTGCAAATGTAAATAGTTAAGTAAATTCAAATAAAAAAATAAATAAAATCATTTTATTTTGGACAACTACGAGATCCATAAATTGTTAGTAACAGATTTGCACTTAAACACTATTGTTAGTAACTTAATCTAAAGACTAATCAATGAGAAGACCCCCCATCAACTACAACCAAGAAATACTAAGATATAAGTCTTCTCACAAATTGCCTTAATATGGTGGAGGAATTATCGGCTGCCACGGCCTTCAAATAAATTAATAGTTTAAAAAATACCACTAATTTAAATTGCCCGTATATTCCAATCACAACTGTCATTCTTTGACAGTTGTATAAAATGGCTATAATACGGCAAATTGAAGTAGAGTGTCAAAATACTTAAAAGTTAATTTCCCAGAGGGCACTTACAACTCAAGCTAAATCCAAGAAATTCAAAAACAAATGGTAAGCTCGTTTCTTACATCTCACGGTTCCACGTAAAACATATTATTTACAATATTGCTTTCAGATTACAAAATTTAAACAAGTACCGTTCGTGCTACAACATAACCTAAGTGTATCGAATATTAATATTATGCGTGAATAGAAATTGCGAAAACTTGAAAGTTGTATCCTTGTGCCTATCCTTAGAAGTAAATTACTTGTGCTTACATAACCGGATCAGAGGCGTGACGTTAATGATACCCAAAGGGCTAGGCATCTATCATATCTGAACATAATTATAATATGACGCGTGTTTTTCAACGAGGGACATACTCGTATGCCAGGAAAGAAGTATGCCTTAAGGACATTGTTTAGGAAATTTTTCGCACTGATTTTTGGTCCCATCCAGTATAAAGTGCTCTAGTATCTATGTCATTCTTAAATAATTAAAAACAAAACAAAACTGTATAACTGTTAATTACAAAGCTGTATTTAAAGAAAGTCGATTTTTGCTGTCATCATTTTTTTGGCTGAAGACATGTTGCGACGACCCCAAATGAATTAGGATAAGGACAAAACAATGATGATTCATATGTTGCCTTCATCTGCTGGGAGTATTCCCGTTTGAGCACCTATTTTTAGAGCACCAAAGGTATTCCCATTTGAGCACCAATCAATATTTTAACGTGGTACTCTGGGACTGAATCTAGAAATTGGGGTTTTCTGAGTTTGATGTTTGTAAAAGTGTCTATTAGCTATTTGCCAAAGGTAAAATAATCAATAACAAAATTAACACTGAACGACACGATAGTCTAGCTTCTAGAACCTATGTTAATATTTCAAACAGAAATATAAATAACACAGGAATAAACAATTCCCACCAAGATTGCCTCTAGACAAATAAGGTAATGAAAGTCGCGGTCTTGTTCGCTTATAACTAAACCCTAGCAGTCTCAGTGTGAATTGCAGCTTAAATTCCAACTAAGCCCATTCATATGCTTAAGCCAAGCTTACTTGAAATGAATTGCTATCAAGTGCTACATATTGTAACATGTGGTATGAGCCAGTGTGCAATAAGTCTGACTGTTAATCTGGCTTTGGCTTTTCCTTTTTGTAAGCAGTATCTTGTAATATTCATTGAAGTGCTCAGATATGGATATTACTTGGAACAAAATCCTTGGAAATCACAAGCTTTCGTAATTACTAATTGCTAAAGTGACTTTGGTTGTTATTGTACTCTGATCTCATTCCTCAACGATTTAACCAATCATGGTAATTTGTGCCTAATGTAATTTATGACACGGAGGCTTTTGTAGGTCTTAGACCTCTCGTTTATTCGAGTGGTACCCAGCGTCCCTACTGTCTTACATACTTTGAATAACAATCTGAAGGATTTTTGAGGACATTTCTAATCCATTGCTTCATAGGTTGGAAAAATTCGCTGGCCTTGGTCTTTAAATAGTAGAACCTTTTAATTAAAATAATTTACACGATAAAAGCTCGCTCCATTGCTGTCTGATATTTTTTACAAAACAAAAGTGCGACATAAATAAAAATATATCCCACAAAGAACAGCATTAAAGAAACAGAAAGAAAAATAATATTCCTAAGTAAAATCATTTCTTTTAATATCCTTGAAGCTCGCCACAGCATTGTGGTTGACTAGTACTGCATATTTCTTTCAAAGAATGTGACATTAAAAATACACCACGTCTATTATTATGCAGCTATGAGAGTCTAAGAAAATTATTTCTAAAAATATTCCTTACGCCATTAAAAGCTCACCACACCTGCGGTTTTCTATGCGTATAATGTTACATGAAGGACTCAAATCACTGCGTCAGCTAATCACCCACCTGCGACATGTTGTAATGGATAACATACTCTAAACTAGTTTATTTTATCTATTATGTTCTGCAATTATCAGTTATTATATTACCATAGATGTTAGATGTTGACGGGAGGTCTATATTGGAGGAGGCTTATCTCTAGCTGTGGACATCTTTCGTTTGATATGGTGAACTCATAATTGCAAATGCAGCGAAATATAAATATCGTATTCCTTTTGACGCTTCAGAAATATAGCAACAATTACGGATCATTTTGCTGTACTCATAGTCTTATAATATACCTGAACAATTTTCCCCAATCACTCACAATCCTAAACAAATGATAACCCACATATTCCAAGTTATATGTCTAAACTAATGTGCAAGATATTCGCGCTTTCACACAACGCACCTCGACGTTCGGTGGTCACGAACTATCTAGCGACGAATAGTACGCGGTTAAGGGTTGCCATCCTTGGAAAACAGGAATGTATTACCACTATAATTTGAACACTGATTTTTCTACAGCCCTTAGTACAGTCAACAAAAGAGATAAGTATGCAGGATCGTCGGATATAGTTGAAGTTTAGTAAGAAACCGATGGATGTTGTCGACTGAAATTTAATTTGATAAATACGGTTTGTTTTCTATTAATAAAATTAAATTTTATTAGAGAACATCGATTGGTTTCTTACTAAACTTCAACTATATCCGACGATCCTGCATACTTATATCTTTTGTTGACTGTACCTAAGGGCTGTAGAAAAATCTGTCTTCAAGTCGCAGCTATAAACAGAGAACGCTACTGCACATGTCATCCTCTTGCCGTAATCGCCTCATTGGAGTGAACAGTCAGATCCACAAGTGATAAACATTGCATTGACACAAAAAAAAAACTTATTTAAATTACCCTTATTATGCTCAAGTAGCATTCTTCGTGGGAAAGAAATTTTGAAACCGTGAAACTAAATTAGGATATTTCTTAAATCAAAGGAGTTTTCTTTTTCCTTTGGTTTAACTTTCGTCCGTATCATAGATATCCGTGGTCCGTATTCACTTACGAAACAAAAATTTTCTTTCTCGTAAAACTCATGCCAATACGAAACGAAAAAAAAAACTGAAGCTGATCAGTGATTCCACAAGTCTGATACTCCACATTAGGCTTTACTTTGGCCCTATGATTAAAATAATCAAAATGACCTCACAACCTGCTTCAGGTCTTCCACGTAGACATTCTCAGTCTGCACTATCTCTGCACACACTTGCTCCAGCTGATATAGGATTGAACTTTCTCGCTCGCCACTCGTAAAAAAATCTATTACTCCATCTAGTAAATTACCAAAACTTTCTTCTGCAATAAACGTCATCTCATTAAACTCGCGTCTCTATTTGACTACACCCGCACCTTACAGCCCTATGCCAATGATTTATCGTGCACTTTGACAGTAAAATGAGACTATACATTACCAAGGCTACACAAATCTATAGGAGACTGTAATAGAGCATTTCTCTTAGAAAGTCTAGCTAAATTATATTCAGTATAGGAACGGTTGAACAAAGGGCTTCAATTGTTAGGACTTGCGTGTCTAAGTTTATTTAAATGTTTTGTTTGACGATATAGTTAAGAGTTTAGTGTTTTCGTAAAATAGCTAAATCTATGCTTTATCTTTTTTATTTGTTTATTTATTTTACTGACTGACTTTTTTTTGCTGACTGAAGATCAAGATGCGTTCAAGCTTTGTAAGTTAACGCTGCATTCATAAAGGTTCCTATATTTAATCGACCAGTAAGCTAAAGAAACTCTTGTACTATCATATTTGAATCTGCAGTGTTTTCATCGTATTTTATTTATTTTGTTAAAAAACATTATAGCCCAATACAACTCGCCACAGTTTATAGTGGCGGTAAGCCTGTTATGGAGGAATGGCTGGAGGGGTCGCTAGGCATGGTAGGCTGGTCGGGGGTGCGACGAATGTACTCAAGCATCTCCTGGGCCCCCGACTCATGATAGTAGAAAGTAGAAGGAACAATGGGGTGTTAGTCGGTAGGAGTCCGACATAACCCTCCATTCTCCCTAGATGGGTAAAAAAAGCAACATAATGCTAATGATACAATCCGGGCTCATACCACATTATTCATCGCAATGAATAAATACGTAAAAAGGGTTGGCTAAAGCCCGAGCTTAAACCCTTTTCTCCACTCTACCAATAAATTATGCAATGGACGTTAAATGTTAAATGATAAGATTAGTATCAATACAAAATGGACAAGAATTAATTATCTATACAAAAAAGACTTCGTAATGAATACCGAGGCGACGGCTATTTGTCAACAAACATTTGTTTATCCAATAGATTAATGACTAGCAAATTGAATAATAACACGTTAGTAGCGACGAAGGTTGAAACTCATTCACACATAAATAGTGATAGATAATTATTATTCTTAGCTCAACGTTATTGAACTCAGACTAAATTAAAGCATATGGCTTAATAGTCGATTCGCATGAATTTACTCGCCCGGAACGGGCGAATCATCACTTTTAATTTAATTTTTCTATAGGCTTCTCGCATGAATTAGCACATTTTGAATTTTATGCAAGTGTAGAAAAAAGGACATTAGCGCACAGATGTGATAAGAGTTAAATATTATAAAACATGTACTTTTTCTTAACTTTATGGCATAACATTCAAAATGTGCCAATTCGGGCGAGTCGCTTATAGAAAAAAAAATATTATTTAAAAGTACCGATTCGGGCGAGTAAATTTGTGCGTATCGACTAATAAGCCAACAAACTAAGGCACAACATTACAGCGGTAACTTCAAAGCTAAGGCATTACAATTTCATGTTAAACATTATGATCATTTAGCCTCAGGACTAAACCCGGCTAATCTGAATAATAACCTGTGTGTATGTGAGTGGTCATTAATTTTAATGTTATAATTAATTTTAGCTATGAAAGGTACTGTTATTAATTGGTAGCCAAAGCGTGTAATGTATGAATCGTGTCTGTATTTTCATTGAAATCAATTGTAGCATTGAATCAAGGCCAAATATGTCATGGCAAAACGATAAATTAAGTCTAAAATGAAGGAAACTCCTTCTGATATAAACTATACTAACTTGACAAGTATACTTAGTTTAAATCAGAAGGACTTTCCTTCAACATATCGTGAGGAAAGCGGCATGTCCTAGAACCAAAAATTCAAAGACATGTGACATCTGCCAACCCGCACTGGGGCCGCGTGGTGGATTACGGCCCACTCCCTCTCACTGAGAGGAGGCCTGTGTCCCAGCAGTGGGAACATTATAGGCTGATTATGTTATGTTATGTTACTTGACAATCCACGCAAAAACAATTTCCCGATAGCACCTGTAAGGCCTCAAGAGTCGAGTGAATGAGCCACTTCTAGGCAAATAGTGCACCTTGGTAGACTGCATCATTACTTACCATCACATGAACATTACATAGAGATAAAAAGCAATCTGATCATTTCAACAAATCTGCCTATAGAAATTACCTGCGGGGCAGTTGCGTAACACATTATCAATCGGAATCGGTTTCACTTTGACAGTTCAGCCACATTCATTGCGTTATTTACGTGTTGATCAGACAAATTTTTCGAACTTATGAAGCAATGGATTAGCAATTCGCTTCAAAATGATTCAGATTCTGATTGATAGTGTATTACGCAATTAGGGTGCCGGTTAAAACTAATATTGTCTGTTACCTTTCCACGCTTATGAACGGGCTAGCAGCGCCCCGCGGTTTCACCCGCATAAGTGTCGATCCCGTGGGAATATCGCGATAAAAAGGATCCTGTGTTATTCTGATGTATAAGCTATATATTACTGTATAGTTTCATCTAAATCCGTTCAGTAGTCTGCATGAAAGAGTAACAAACATCCATCCATCCATCCTCACAAACTTTCGCATTTATAATTTTAGTAGGATTAGTAGGATAGTAGGAATTAGTAGGACTAGTAGGATTTCGATGAAAAGCACATATGCAGGCTATGACTTGGGTTAAGACATAGGATACTTTTTATCCGGTACTAATTTCCCGTGGGATAGTTTTCGACCTCGTAAAATATATATCCCGAGCTGGTAAATGATATTGTCTGTGACATGTCTTCAATAATATTAACGCAAAGTACGAATGTATATAGGATGTCTATATTTCTATAATTATCTAGTTCTAGCCATTAAACGTGTAACAGTTATGAAATTAGCGCACTAGGTCAGTTAGCTTCGTAAACGCGGACTAAACACAAGACAAAAACGTGTGGGTAGCTTTAGCCCGTTCTGTAATATCTTCTGATTCTACTTTTTTTTATAAGGTTTTCTAGGATTTATTACAGCCAGTAATTTTATGTAAAAACAAAAAGTTTTAACATCTTTTCACACGAAACAGAACAATGGAACGGTTTATTAATAGCGATGACTGACATACAATATTTGGACGGAAAGAATAACATGCCACCACGGCAGTTTTCAAAGAATAAGTAGAAGTGTAACGGTGGGAGTGGTGTGCGGAAAGAAGAACATTAGATACCTACAATACAAAAAGGCCCTGTTTTCTATTGTTATGGCTGACATTCAATGAAACAATCAACTCAGCCTATCGCAGTCCTCTGCTGGACATAGGCCACTCCCAGGCTGTGCCACAACACCCTGTCTTCCACCTTCCGCCTCCAGCCAGTCTGTCCCAGCTAGCTGGGGTGCGGGCGTCCCCGACTTCGCTTGACGATACGAGAAGGCGAATTTTGTTCTCGTAATTTAAACCGTTCAAAATCTAGTCGCAGTCTCATCTCGGCGACAAACAAATTTCAAAAACTTGTCAACAATTTAGGAAAATTAGAGGTATTTTTGACAGATTGAGACTGAGATCAGACTGTGAACGTTCTTAAAATTACAAGAATTGCCCCTCTGTCACCCCCACGATGGAGGAAGTAAAAAAAAGGTCTCCACTCTAAGACTCGTCTGCTCTACCGGCTATCGGTCTTTCGACAAACATGGCCAGCCCACTGTCACAGCTTGCGCATAGTCATACTTCTAACAAAATTATCTAGATGTCAATGCCCTGTTCGCGAATATCACGGACTTGACCTTTTCTGCATCAAAATTAAGACATCAATCAAGCTCTATAAAACAGATACCCTCACTTAATGAAATTCTCAGCAATATTCGTAAATTAACTGAGTCTTCGTAATTAGGTTAGCACACACGCTGCTCTCTAGTCATGAAATGAAACCTAGATCCGAGTCGTAAAAGTCTGAGCTGCGTGTGTTCACTGAATAATTTCAACTATTAAAACGGATCAATTAACAGTTCCGTTATTGGAGTAATTGTTTTCAAAATAATCTTATTTCATTTTGTCTGTTCAGGGTTCATAAAGGTGCCAACATGACCTTATAGCATATCTTTATAATCTTAATACCTTTGTAACTAATCAGTAAAATTTTTCACAAAATACTATTGAAACTGTTATTCAGCACATGACTTTGGAGTATTCCCGTTTGAGCACCTATTTTTAGAGCACCTATTGAACCACCTAGCGCAGACATTTTATGTAGGTTACCAAAAAAAATCTGTTGTTTCATAGAAAAGCGCAACAACTATGCGGTCAAAATGTATGGAACAACTAATTTCTTTTTTGATAACCGACGAAAAATTTCAACGCAGCAAGGTTTAGAATCATGTACTCTGAATCCATGGGGACAGGTTGCCACCCTGCCACCCTGTAGGTATGTGTAACTATGGCCAGTGTCATGACAAAAAAGACCAACTCAAATCATCATTGGCTTCTAGTCTAACCGTCAGCTGAATACCAGTATTTCACATGGAGCGACTGCCTATCTGACCTCCAGAACCTAGTTATTGGGTAACACGATACCCGTTTAGTAAGACTGCTGTCAAAGATCTACGAAAGACAACCGTATAAAAGGCCAAATAAGCCTCGAAATAATCTATATCAAAGTCCTGACTGACTGATATATCAGCGCACAGCCTAAACCGCTGGTCCTAAAGATATGAAAGTTGGAGGATGTGTTCTTTGTGAAGAGTAGGTATCCACTAAGAAAGGGTTTTTCGAAATTCCACCCCTAAGAAGGTGAATGGGGGAGGGTGAAACTTCACGCAGACGAAGTCGCGGGCAGAAGCTAGTAGAACTATATTATCTATGCTCCACGTAAATATTTTTAACCTATAACGGGCAAGTGTGCTGCGTACCGCCGCAGTGCTCGAGACCGACTCGCGCTTGGCTAGTTTTGCTTTCTAACTTAGGTACAATAATGGTTTTAATTTGATCCTCCTTTTCTCTTAGGGTTTATTAAAATAAAGCTAGAATTTCTCCAGAGGGTCTTCTGACTAGGGTTTTTCTCGCAAAATAGTCTAGACACTTGCTTTGTCTTATCTAATAATGACAAACGAACCGTTCATAACTAAGGCTAGCTATTTTATTACATCCTATTCTTTCTTTATTTTTCTTATACTTTTTCTACAGTGTTTTTGTAACGTGAAAACTTTTAATTGGCCTTGTTTTAATATTTTCTCTTGAACTGCGGTGTTTTGGGAGGAAAATTCAACTGTATATTGCCCGCTGTAGCATTAAGAGAAAATGAAAAGTCCGCGTAACTAGACTTGGTCGAGAATTTTGTTGAATCAGGTAACGTACTTATTCTCTATGACACAACGAACGAAACCGCGCGAAATGAACGCGAGGTTGGCGAGATTAGGTAAGGAATTAATTATATTTAAACATTCAAATATTTACATAATTTAAAAAGCTGTCTTAAAATAATAATATGTACAAGTACCTATATAAAAAGGGAGGGGAAATAATAAAGGGGCATCAAAAAATTCGTAAGGAATTGACTTGATTGAGTGTGGTCAAAGTCATATTAAAAAAAAAAACAAAATCATAATCGGTTCATCCGTTTGGGAGCTAAGATGCCACAGACAGACACACACACACACACAGACACGTCAAACTTATAACACCCCGTCGTTTTTGCGTCGGGGGTAACTTTGCTGTGCCCGACAGGGTCCATAATTGATTCAATATTTTAACATACCAACTATGTACACATTGTGGATTGCAATAAAGTATTGAGTATTGAGCAAAGTGAATTAGGACCCTTATGTCGGCACTGTAAAAGGTGTTCTACCTAGTCACCATATTCGACAAAACCTTAATTTCGTCGTGTGATTTATACAAAGAGAGTAATAGTACACTGAAGTTTTCTCATCGTCTATCAAATGGAGGCCGGATATCTAAGCATTGTTTTGCAACCACTGATACTATATTTCAAGGGTCATTGCTCGTAATCCGAGCATAAAGTGCTTACATGTGCTTATTAAGCACATAACTTAGTCGTCCAGGTGCTCACAACGTACCTACATAACGTAGTCAAATTACAACAGTGAGCATTCGCAATTGTAACTTGAAACAGTGTTCATTGTAATAAGAGATAATTGAAATTGTAATTATATTAATCAGTGGGAAATAATGATCAGGTTTCTAGTGTCAGTAATAAAGATTACAATTTGATCTTCCACTTAAGGTAGCGCTTGTGGCTAAGTAGTATCAGCCGCACGGGTCGATCGATCAGGTTAAGCTACGCTTGCCGCGGTTGGTCCTTGGATGGGTGACCATCTTTACATACCAAGACCCCTCTGTGCCTCGTAAAGCACGTTAAGCCGTTGGTCCCGGCTGTCATTCGTGGATCTTTGACAGTCGTTACGGGTAGTCAGAAGCCCGAAAGTCTGACAACCAGTCTTACCAAGAGGTATCGTATTACCCAGTAACTGGGTTGTGGAGGTCAGATAGGCAGTCGCTAAATGTAAAATACTGGTATTCAGCTGCATCCGGTTAGACTGGAAGCCGACCCCAACATAGTTGGGAAAAGGCTAGGCAGATGATGACTTAAGGTAGCGCTAATTAGTTACTTAAGGTTAAGGTACAGTCAACAAAAGAGATAAGTATGCAGGATCGTCGGATACAGTTGAAGTTTAGTAAGAAACCGATGGATATTCTCGAATAAAATTTAATTTTATTAATAGAAAACAAACAGCTCATTTATCAAATAATTTCAGTCCTGATCCTGCATACTTATCTCTTTTGTTGACTGTACATTGCGGTGTTATCAGCGAATGAGGGTAGTACATAAACAGATACGCGGGAAGCCCTTTCTTGCGGTTTGGTTTTTTAATTAGCCGATAAAAGGTGTTTGAAACAAATTCCTTATTTCAGCAATTAATTATATGCTTTTGCGGCAAGATAATCTCAGTGTGCCTTTTTGATATCAGTATCAATAAATGTATGTTTTATACTTGCATTTCGTGGACTCATACGCGGAATGATAAATAAATAATTTAAGATACCTACGTCTGAATTCTGATACGGAGATAAAAAGATTACGAGACACGCATATTGTTATTCAAATCAACACAGAATTTGCATAAAAGAACACACGAATATTGTTCGAAATAATAATGTCATTTTTCTTTTGTTTCAGGTGACATTTTCCACGTTCAAATCGAAACAAAATCCCGAGTGTTTAAATCCGAAATGTCATAAGTCCTAACTGTCAAATACAGTTTTTTTTTTTTGTGATTTGAATATGGATTCGTGCAGAACTATCCAGTGAAAAGTGTTGGTTGTGTGACTGTGTGTGTTTGTGAGTGACGTTGAAACAAATGGAAGCCATGGAACGGAGAGGAAAGGTAGCCGCGATCGGTGCGCTCGTCTTCATCGTTTTTTGGTCACAATGTGAGTATTATCTATCTGTTATTTATCATAACTGCATCTTTTCATAATATGTCATTTTTAGGCTATTCGACGTCTATTAAATCCCTTCCTAAAGGACATCACCCATTTTGTTTGGTGAAGTGAGATAAAAAAAAGAAAGTCAGTGGCCACGAATGAAAATGTTGGCAGTAGTAGAAACATTTATTCTTATTGCGACAACGCTGTAATGAATTTTCAAACAAAGATATACAACGATTTTATCTTTCAATCTACCTCCAAATATCCTAATCCAAACCAAATTGAACCCAAAGCATTCTCGACTTTGAGGCCTTGTAAAAAAATTAGGTATGCCTTCTATGTGTACTTTAAAAATACGTAATTATTGCTGATGGCCGCCAAAAAAAAATTATCCCAGAATGGGTAATCTCCTTTTTTCAACATGACCACAGCTACCCAAAATTCGTTCGAGTTTGTTTAGAATGGCGCACTAAACTTCAAACTGGAAAACGTAATTTATTAAAATGGACTACACTTTTGAGTTATTTAGACTAAGGAAGAATAAACGTTGCAACAAACTTCTAAAGGCTGGGGACTCAGGCAGGTGCAACGCGACAGTGCGACACGACTCTAGCAGAACAACTTCTTGTGAAAACTTCATGAAAATTGGTTTAACAGAATCGTATCACATCGTCGCATCGCGCCTGTCTGCGGGAGCCATTAAATTATAATTAAATAACACGGCTATGCATCCAAGCAATATAATTCCCGCTTCCGTTTTGCAATTAAAAATGAGAATAATAATTCTAATCTAGATTACAGTAGAATCTGCGCTAGGTCACATGCTTCCGCAATAACTCACGGCTTCCGTGCTAACCGGCGTTTGGCCGGCTTTACGACAATTATGCTTAACGAGACCTCTATTTTAGCAGAACGTTAGTTTTAGCGCCGTTCCAGTTTTAGCTGGGGTTAAAACTTGTTCCAGTATTGTGACCTGTGTGTCTCGTACGGTCTTAGGTACTCCTGAGTTATTGTTACCATTTTCGTGTTAGTTAGTTTGTCGGTCCGTAGTTCTGCCTCATTGGTCTAGTGTAGGGATGCAAGAAGTGCCAAAAAATATCGATATACCTACATATATCGTATCGATATTTAATAAAAAATATCAATATCGATTTCGATCGAAAAAAAAACCTATCGATTTATCGATACTTAATTATATCGGTGATATTTTGAAATTTTCTAAAAAAAAAATAATTTACGAGGTTCAATTGGGTTAGGTTTGTATACCATAAACAAATAAATACCATACAATGATTTAGGAACACTAATAAAACATGAAAAATATAACGTTTTTTATTCATTTTCGCTACTTGATATTTTATATCGATATATCGAAATAATAAATATCGTCTAAAATATCGATATATCAAAAAAAAAAAATTATACAGCGATATTTTTTCTGCAAGCCTAATCTAGTGTTCGCAAGCTTTATTGCTGAGCATGAGGTTTTGGGTTCAATTCCCTGGTCGGCCAAAGTGTTATTGTATTTTTCCTTCAGGAATTTCTCAGTAGCAGCCCGGAGTCTGGGTTTGTGCCCGGTTGATGGAAATAGGCTGGCCCCCCATTACAGCCGCATTTAGCCAGTTATGTTCAAGTGGGACTTGAACTGGCGTATTGTGGCTGTATTTAATAAAGGTACACCTCTGCCTAACCCTTTAAATACAAGCGTGATGTTATGTTAGATATGTTACCAAAAGCCACTACTTGACTTCAGACCGGTAGATATGATCAGAGCTTATGAATAAGTAGGTATATCAACCACTGAGACGAACAGCATCAGTCATTTATTCTGCGAAAGACTGAATGGTGATAGTCACTTTGCGTAAGTAAATGTCATCGTCGTCGCTTCAAGAACTCATGAATAAAAGCCCCGGTGCAGACCGAAATTACTCGAGAAAACCCGAAAAATAGACGCTAGTATCTAAAGCCATCCATAAAGATGAAACTCTGTGGAGGTATAAAGTATGATTAAACGAGAACTTTTTTAGCACGCATAACAAATTCAACAGAGAAAATGCGCCAAGAAAATTAAAAGAAGAAAAAACATATCTGTTATAATTAGTGTCTGACCGAATTTCGTTTTCGGTTTTCGGCCGAAATATCCATATTCGGTAAGTTTCGTTTTCGGCCGGAACATCAATGCTTTAAATTCAGAGAAAATCAATAGTTACAACAACTAAAAGCGCTATAACTGAAAAAATCAGAAAAAAAATGTTTTATTGTCGCATTTAACATCATAATTATTGTTTGTAATTATCTAATCGAATCTAATAAGTATTATAAAGAGAAAAAAAATGATTTTTTGTATGTTACGCTTTCACGCTAAAACGCCTGAACGGATTTTGATGAAAATTAGGATTAGGACATAGAATACTTTTTATCCTGATATTCCCACGGGATCGAGACCTATACCTACAGATACAACTGCGGGGCGCAGCTAGTTAATAATATTTGAGAAAAGTATTTAGTTTCGTTTAACCGTTTAAAAAATTGGTGAGCAGAGCAGTGGAAGAGCAGTGGTGGCCAAGTGGTAACGGCCGCGACTTACGAGTTGTAGGTCGTAGGTTTGAACCCAGACAGGCGCTTTACTTTGTGTCAATTATTTCATCACCACTGCTCTCAAAACGGCGAAGGAAAACATCGTGAGGAAACCGGCATGTCCTAGAACCAAAAATTCGAAGACATGTGACATCTACCAACCCGCACTGGGCCCGCGTGGTGGATTACGGCCCACTCCCTCTCACTGAGAGGAGGCCTGTGTCCCAGCAGTGGGAACATTATAGGCTGATTATGTTATGTTATGTTACATTACGACACGTGTGACTTAAGTAGTTCATTAATTGTCGAGTATCGTATACTATTTTATAGCTCATGTGACCTAACAGTGCTATAAAATTTCATTTATTTTCGGTCAGACTCTAGTTATAATTACGGACTTGCGACTGCTGTATTTGATACTACAGTTTATGAATATTAAACGTCTCGATTCACCCATTTGACGATGCTAATAGTGCAGTAATAAATACGAGCATACACATTAAGATTGATGCGACTTTCATGAACGTTTCCTTTCTCTTCGAGATCGGAAAGATTGATGGTAAAGATAAAGATTTATTTCCTACCAACACTTCGCTAATTTTCCGTTTATTGGATAGAATCTTGTTCGATATTATTAGTATGATTTTCTTTTTCATTAAAGCCGGTGATTTGTAAAAGTGATGCGGTTTTGATTATAAGTCTGTTTTATATATATTTTTTTTTTATCAACGTTCACTTCTTATTTACTATTCCTGACTACCTACAGCTGGTCTATTCTTGTAAAAATCTCACCTTGAAAACGGGGGTAAAGTGAGCTTGAAGTGAGCTGTTATTCCGCCTTTTGCTAGAGATTGACACTATTAGCAGCTCACTTCACTAATGTTTTCACGCTGAGAGATTTACAGAATAGATCGACATTTTTCCTAAGTTTTCACCGTGAGATTTTTACAGAATAATTAGATCGGCTGTTTATTCTTAACACGTGCCTCAGACCTGTCTCTATTCTTCTCCATATTCAAATATGTTGTTGTCATTTAATTGTTAAATTCTTCATTGATTAGCTTTGCATTGTCTACAATCAACATCTTCGCCTATACACCTTTATTTCCAACCTCAAATTCCTTCCGACAAAACAAAAGCACATCGTCCAATGACGTTCCCAAAAAAACATAGTCCGTCTGGTTTTCGACCTTGGTCGAGAACTTGATCGCGAATATAATCCACCCACTATCTTTTTTTAGAGATGGAAGGTACCAGCTACCGTTCCGATGGTAGATAAGAGTAACAATGGGATATCTTACAAGATTTGTCGTAATGCTGTCAGTGGTTTGTGAGACGAAAATGGTCAAACCACTTTGAAGTTTGTAGGTTACGTAATATTTGGCGAGAGCAATGATTTGAGTGTTTTTGTATTTCCTTGTGTTTATACGGAATACATAGAATGGGAATGTGTAGTGTCAAGAGGTGAATATCTCACTAAAGTTGCGGACACCTCGACAGTGTTTTTTTGTGCAGGACATTTGCAATATTTGTATTTTAGCCTGTATAAGTTTTCACCAATAAACAACACGTAAGAACTTAAAACAAGTGAAAGATTAGGTAGGTACTTGCTTAAGTAGTTTAATATAGGTAATATAGGTACTAAGAGCAGTAGGTATTTATCTTAATAAATAGTAAATACCGATATAAAAACCCATACAACTTTACTAGGTAATTATGCCGCTATTTGACGGAAGGAATTTAATAATATTTTCTTATCAGTTTAGTCCTAGTTAGAGTGGTACCTAATACTAATAATACTACAGGCGATAAGGCAGACCTGCCCAATATTAATTAGTTAGACGAACTAAGGATTTCCCAGCGGAAATTCAGGAAGCCATGAATCATTCGAAAAAAAATCGGTATATACGAGTATTTTTACAAATTTTTCGCCTCTTCAAAACATTGGTATTTTAATTGAATATTTTAGTCACCAGGGAAATTACAAATATAGGATGCATATCCGGTAGGCTCTTAAATCCTTCCCTATCCTACGGGCACGTCCTCCCTACCATTACCGCGCCCCCCGGTCTATTCCTTGATATGCAATGGTCGCTGTAGCACCATGAACATGAGGCTAACAGGAGCTAGTGCGAATCTTGGGGTTCATTCGATTAATCGAGTCTGGTTTAACCACGCTGGGATCGGTGCAATTCATTCATTCACGAGGGAAATTTTAAATACAGGTTCTTGCTGGACGAACTTCTAACTGTAAACGCTTGCAAATTAAACCTAAAACCAGAGAAGTTATCTCATCTCGGTTATAGAAATAATAATCCATGCATGAAATAGTCTTTCGTTTATATACGAAGTTCTATAAAGTTGATGGAACTGTTAATTTTATAGTGCTGTGAAAGTAGCAGTGGCTGCAGCAACAGCTTATTTCAAGCTCGTATAACTTTTGCAGCGGTTGTGTTTAAAATTAGACTAGAGTATTAATGATGATGGTTACCGTTTAGTTATAAGAGCATTTTAAGTTGGATGAGAAAATATTTTTGATGTACCTAAGTATATAGAGTGTCAACTTGAACTGCAACTGCTTTCTTTGAAGATGTTCGGACGGTAACTTGTTATTGATGAAAAAGAATGGCGGTAAAAGCGATAGAGTAGGTAATTCAAGAGCAAACTGTTGTTCTGTTAACCTCTTTGGTATTCGATTGGTCATTAGGGCTGGATTGAGTTATCTTTACTTAGGGTAAACTGCGTTTTTATCAATGAACAACCCTCTCTGGCTAGCAAGATCAAAATCATAGACAACCCTAACAAAATTGGTGTTGAAAATCGACGTGTTCTGTGTTATATTGTGTGGTTTTTATTAATGACCTTTGATAACCTTTTATCTCCATTTCTTTGCCACTTCTTTATGCACCTGCTGTAACCTATAACTTTTAACAAATCGCCTTACAGAAGGAACTCATCTCATATATCCTTTTTTCCATTTCCAGGCAGTAGTGTGGAGGGTCAGAGGAACAACACGAAGATGTCGTACGTGTGTCCGCCGCAGTTCATCAGGCTGGGACACAGCTGCTACTTCTTCAGCGAGAACAAGGCGACGTGGCAGAATGCACTCTTCGCATGCACGGTAAGTTTTAATATTAAACTGACTATTGAACATAGCCTGATTGAGTATAAAACTGGTAATATTTTATGAATAGATAAATATGATATTTGTAATAGAAAGTAGGAACCTTGGACCATAATAAATTCCATTGACTATAATATTTATGGGAAAAAACGTAGTATTGTCTTAAACTGAAAGAATCTAGTTAAACATATACCGCACGTGAGCGAAGTCGTATAAACCTACAAAGAGAAAATGAAAGAAACATATCAGAACATAAACTTAACTCTCCTAAACAAAAATAGCTTATAAACCTTAATTTTAAACCATTTAAATTACGACGAAATATTTTATCGGTTTAACCACAAGAACTCATTAATATCTCAACGTAGCTATGCTAAAAAATACTCCAATTTGGTATTCCACAAACGGAATGTGAACCCAAGACCTTCCAGTCGTAACTTATATCAAACCCATTATCGTTTAAACGTACAAAGTTAAGTAGATCACATAATAATTTTATTACAGCCATCAAAACTTTATAATGTGCCTGAGTTTTAATAACTTGATAAATATGTTAATTACTTTCCAAATGAGACTGCTTTACATTCAATGGATCCAGTAAATTTAGTTCATTCTTAACATCATTGACATACATTGTGATTAGGTTTAAAAATTTCGTTATATTTTTTGGTAGACTGTATAATATACGTTGTGGCTCCAGTCGCACTCCGGCTCATTGGAGTACCTTTTTCGTGTTCTCTTTACACTAACACCTGCACTATAGCAGACCTTTGTGATTATGCCAACGATACTGCTGTCGAAGTGGCCGAATTCTGGTCGAGGCTTATTTAAAACATACAAAATGGAATCATCGGTACGACGAACAAGAAGACAGATTGTAAAGAACTAGGGCCTTTCTGAGGATAATTTAATAACCTAAGAAAATCTTACAGAAAAAACTCTAAGTTTATTTCTCAGAAGCGGGTAGTCGAAGCCTAGATTCAGAATATTTATGAATCAGAAAAAAACCTAGTCAAACATGTCTGGTAGCGGTCAAATACCATCGTGTTGAATAAGATATTAGTATTGGAGTCGCGACATCGGACTTAGATGTGATCCCTGACCACAATTTCTGTTTAGCTAACTTAATCACTAAGGATATAAAAAACTCGTCATGGTAACGTAGAGGTTTCTCGCGTATATATCACCAAACAGGTTTATCAGACAGATTTTATGATACTTTCTCAGAAGAATCACCAAAAAAAAACTTATTATTTTAAGTCAAACATACAGTTACTACGCAACTTAATTGATGGTTTCATTTCAAAAGAGTGCCAATGTCCTCTCAAAAAATTCGGCCAGACGAGTTTTACTATCAATTATTATTATAGCACCTAACCACCTAACGTTGACTAAATCACCATAACATTCATTGTATCGCCAATTTAAGATCAACATTAAATAGATTCAGAATAGGTACGGCCGTTATAAATCAGAAGAATGTAATATCAATTAAATTTTTTACATTCCCGCGGCTATATTTGAATGATGATCTCCTTTGATGGGCTATATCTGTTGCGGTATTGGCATGCGCATTGGATGTTCGTATGAATTTGATAGACGTATTGGTAAGTTTAATTGGTTTTATGATCTTCTGTTTCCTAGAGAAGCTTCTAGACAGAAATGATGATTGTAGATAGCAGATTGACGATTAACAATCATCATCATCATCTGCCTGGCCTTTTCCTAGCTATGTTGGGGTCGGCTTCCAGTCTAACCGAATGCAGCTGAATTCCAGTATTTACATGGAGCGACTGCCTATCTGACCTCCACAAACCAGTTACTGGGTAATACGATACCCTTTAGTAAGACTGGTTGTCATGCTTCTGACGACTCGTAACGACTGTCAAAGATGTAAGAATGACAGCCGGGACCAACGCACAACGGTTTAACTGGCATGCGTGATTGACGATTAACAATGTGCATGCATAATCATGGCTTGTAATCTTATTAAGCTTTCAAACTTCACTTAATATAACGCATATGTGTATGTTCAATTGTACAAGGGGCGGTGCTCCAACCATTAGGTTATTACCACTTTAAAAGCTTTACTACCCATAAGGCCCACGCCACCATTATCCTAAGGTGCTTTGGCAAATATATGCCACATAAGAAACTACAACCACCATGAATATTTCCATGGCCAGACGACCAAATAGCGGCAATAATATTAATCTGCGCTAATAATAGTGGGACAATAAAGACGACTGGCTAGTCTATTGTCTAGGATAATAAAGTGTTTAAGAGGCGTATTACAAAAAAACGCGAAATTTGAAGTTTTCGACGTTGAAATTGTATGTTTTACGTTCGTTGTATGAAATAACAATTACTTTGTAAAAATAGTTCGTTTTCTCTACTACAATAACCTCAGAACCGATTTTAGATAAGTTATTTAATTATTTAGTAATAAGCTTTCTCCCGATGAATGTTTAGGCAAAAACTCACGGAGACATGATTTCGGAGCTCTAATTTGGAGATTCTACTGAATATCTACCATCAAAAAAAATATAATTAGCTTTCAAATATCCTATACTTCAATAATAATAGAATATATTTTCGTTATATGCCTTTTATGTAAAGAAAAAATAATCTACGTAATTCAATTATCGACCGAAAAGGCTTCGAAACAAGCCCCGATATCTCTAAAGTCCTACATTATTTAGGCGTAAAATTTATACCAAAATAATCATCAACATTTGCTTAGAATATAGTATTATTTTTATTTTTTAAATCGCTACCATTATTTTTTAATTAAATAAATAAAAATACTATATATTTCACTGCGCCGGCCAGCTGCGATTAGTATCGCGCGAGCGCTTGTCGAGGTTGGACCTATGTCAGTTTATTTCCCGCGCGCCTTCTTTCCGATACTACCGTCGTGTGCGCCGATTGTCGCATCTAGACGCTGCCGCATTGCTTTTGTGTGCGTGTGAACTACGGCCGCAGTTTTTGATCTTCGTAAGTATTTATTTTCGAACGGTATATTTAAATTAGTATAAAGTTCACACTTTATTAGTATACCAGATAGTCAACTTATTAAAGTTATTTTGATTGCAGCTGATTTGAGTTTTCTTACCAATCGAAATGGGGAAAAATAAATACAAATATAATTGCGTTGCAAAACACAATAAAAAAAAGGAAATAAAAATAAATAAAAGAGGGTAAACGGAGCCGGTCGAAACCCAGCAAGGTTTTGAAAAGGCAGGATCCAGAGAAGGACACGTGTGACAAGGATGGTTTCATCAAAGTGGAGAAGAAGAAGAAGAAGCATCCTTGTCGGAACCAGTGCGGCACCGCGCTGGCAGGACCCAACATGCTGCTGCGTCCAGCAATCCCGACGACGCAGCTGTACGTGTCCAGACTGCACCACTTCACGAAGGTTGAGGAGATCGTGGAGTACATGCGTGTGGAGACCAACTGGACTTGGTTGCAACCATACTACTATATACAATTTATACAACTATGCTATCAACCGTAGGTATTATAATCAATTACTGCATAACAATTAAAATATTTGTGAACATATTTCAACAGTAAAATTCATAAATAATGAAAAATATAACAAAATAATTCATAATAAAATTGAAATAACACGTAAAAAATTTTCCGCCCACTAAACTCCATCCTAAAAAACCTTCAGTTACGGAAGATCAAGATCGTTTAGTCGCCATATTCACAGTATCATAGTCATAGTGCGAGCGAGAAGCATGAAAGAAAGTATCGCTCGCGTAGTTTGCCGCGCTCGGTGCGTAAAATACCTAAATTTGCGAAACGCCGAAATGTGAGAGGGCTCTTAAGCCGTTTTCCTTGATCGGTTCATTCATTCCATCACCTACATCGGTGAGAGCATAAACATTTAATGAACATATAGCAAAAGCAATATCTGCGACCGTTGTTATTCGTGTGTTTCTTTATTAGGCTATTGACCTATCGATCTTAGACGTGATTGATTAAAGCACAAAAGATTCTGCTAATGTTATAACATTCCCAGTTATCATAATTTTTTTTCTTGATCTTCATGGCGCTACGTTATATCAGCTAATGGCTAACCACAAACCACAATACCGAGTTTAATAACCTCATACAAAACTTCGTCAATTTTTTGTCCCTCATTATGCAAATGTCTTCAACGACTCGTGTAACCAAACATTATCTCATCATCATCATTGACGCCTATATTAGCGATAAACTAAACTAGTAAAGTAATTAATTTGGAATGACAATCATACTAATGCTGTAGTGGCCACCTGTCAACTGTTTGATTGTAATTTATAGCCAGCTCTAAAACCAAGTGGAGTGTCCTTAGCACAACGATCTTTAGAATTTGGATGGCGCTAGCTCTCGTAGATGTGACCGAAGCCTTGACATTACATTTTATCGGTCGGTATTATGTGACAGCTTTAATTCGGCTCGAGGTCAGTTAATTAAAATACAGACATCAAAAGTGTCTAGGGATCAACATATATTTTTGCAATAACTTTTCTCCTGATTGATATTAATTAAAATTTTCTTTAAGGATTCATCAAATAAAGTGTTTTCGTTTGTCACAGTAACGATAAACAAAGTCACCTTTGCATTAATAAAGAAATTTGCCATTTTCCTAATAAAGGGATTTTTGACATTTGAACCACTAACACAAAAGTTCGAAAAAAAGACTGAAATAACAGTTTTCTTTAAAATTTTATTGGGTAACTTAAACAATTAATAATCCGTGTTTCTACCGCGAACACTAACAACACAAGAACATCGGTTTGGCATACTCAAAATGAGTTCATCCAAATCACGCTGTGGAATGGCAGCCCATGTTCGTTGCAACAACAAAAAAAGGTCTTCTTGCGACTGGATACCCTCCATATTCGGCAGAGCTCTTCTCTGTAGCATATCCCATGCATGCTCAATCGGGTTCAAGTCTGGCGACTGAGCAGGCCAGGGCAGGACATTGATGTTAGCTGCGGCGAGAGTCTGTCTTACAACTCTTGCGGTGTGCGGTCGTGCATTATCATGCATTAACTGAAATAAGGGACCGATTTGCACTTGTAGAGGAACGATGACGTCTGATACAATTGTCTCAGCATAAATTTGAGCGTTGAGGTTGCCTCTGATCCAAATCAACTCAGTTCTTCCGCCGATCCAAATACCCGCCCATACCATGATGGTTCCACCACTATAAGGATGGACTTCCTGGCAGGATTTTAATCGCTGTTGGCGTCCAGGGGTTCTCCAGTGTCGTATACGTCTTGTATCCGGTCTCATACCAAAACGAGACTCATCAGAAAAGCACACGAAACGCCATTGTTCTTCTGCCCAATTTCTGTGTTCAAGAGCCCATTGATATCGAATCCTACGATTGTGCATTGCTATAGGTGGTACCCGTAGCGGTCTTCGGGAATGAAGGTTCACTTCATGCAAGCGGTTTAGAATAGAATAGAATAGAATACTCTTTATTATGTACACCATATAAATTACAGACATAAATATAGAAATTTTACAATGGGTGACACAATGGGCGGTCTTATCGCTAAAAGCGATCTTTTAAAGACACTTGGACACTTGGACTTTTTCTGACTGTTTGGTCGCTAATTAAGTTCCCTGAAGAGTGATGAAGCCTCACGGCTAACATCATGGCGGTTATTGTTGGAGCTCTTCGAGTTAAGGTTTGAATGTATCGGTCTTGTCTCCGTGTGGTGCAGCGATACCGTCCTCCATGGCGCTCAGCCACGGTACCAGTGCTTCGGTAACGTGTCCAAAGTCGACTGATAACACTCTGACTTGTATTCAGAGCTAAAGCCACAGTACGTTGCCGGGAACCAGCTTCTATCATTCCCACGGCTCTGAGCATTTCTTCCCTGCTTAAATGACGTCGCCGCTCCATAATAACGTTGGTTTTAATCAGTAGTAGGGAAACAGTAGCACTAATAATGTCTTCAATGCGTTGTATGTTTTTATAGGGAAAATATTGACAGCTGATTTTCATCTTTTACTCGAATTTGATTCACAGTTCCTGATTCAAATTATGAAATGCACCAAAAAGGATCCATATAAATTTATAAAATCATAAATTTATTACAAAGCCACATCTCAATCTCAAGAAATCCGCATAAAAATGCTTGATCCCTAGACACTTTTGATGTGTGTATTTTTGCGGTTTATTGTCGAGACCTTTTCTTTTCAGTTTTGGTCAATTATTGTGACTCTGGTAGAATAACCTGTTTCAAAACTTAATCAGTTACAACGATGATATTTTTTCACAAAATTTACGTGAAATGTTCAAATATGTTTTTAAAGGTTCTTGCCTTTTTTCATCATCAACTAAATACACCTACAGTACGACTGAGTTTTCATCAGAGAAAAGAATTGCCTGAATTGCTCTGGCTTTTTGGATCTGGGTTTTGGTTAAAGTTAAGTAATGTTAATATAAATGTTTGCATGCCGAATGGTGAATCATAGCAGAGCTATAACACCTTCTATTTATTACCCATATTTTCAAAATAAATGTCTCTTCTATTCTAAATAAGTCTTGTGTTGGATATTACTACCCGGCCCAGGAGCGCGGGGACGCGGGCACTGAAAGGAGGCTGCCGCAGGCGGCGGGTCAGGCTCTCTGGTTTTTGTTTGGTAGAGTCTATGGTTTTTGACAGCGTTGCGTGCAGAGGCCAGAATCCGTCAGACGTTCGGTGTAATCTGGTATCCCTGTATCTCAGTATTCTCTTGTTGATTTCTTTAATTTGATTAGTGATGATTTTGTTCCTCTGTTTGTAATTTTACTATGGTTGATAATTCTTTTTATAACTTATGTGATTACTTTTTAGGTTATTAAATAATTCTTTTATTTAATTGTGATTTCACTTCTGTCCTAACACTTGTATATTTGATAAATTATACTTAATTAATTTAAATTGAATTTTACTTCCCCTCTCCGAGCATACGACTTATTCGTCAACTCGACAAAGTAGATTCTGCATAGAAAACTCCTCGCATACATTTTCAAGTTAACTGCCCTACAAACTATAATACACTTTAGTTAGATCTGGGTTAACCGCAATGGTCTTACGGGGTCGAAGGATTTGAACCCGTTTGTGTTCATGCGGGTGTCTACTATCCCCAGACTGGTTTGTCATGGGAATTAGTTAAATACATTGTTGTTATTGTTTGTTTTTTGTTCACGTTATGTCCCCATTGAACATAACGTGACATCCTCTTGTTGATCATTATTCTCCTGCCCTTATACCAATTTATTTGGGGTCGACTCAACACGTCGTTTTTTACCATAGCATGAGCATAATCAGCCTATAATGTTGCCACTGCTGGGAGGACACAAGCCTCTTCTCTGTGAGAGGGAGTGGGGCCGTCATCCACCACGCGGGCCCATAGCGCGTTGGTAGATCATGTCAGATGTCTTCGAATTTTTGGTCCTAGCACTTGCCGGTTGCCTCACGATGTTGTCTGAAGGACAACCGTTTTAAGAGCAGTAGTGATGAAATAATTTTCACAAAGTATAAAGCGCCTGTCTGGGTTCAAACCTACGACCTACAACTCGTAAGTCGCAGCCGTTACCACTGGGCCACCACTGCTCATCTTTCTTCCGTACTTCTCTATTATTCTTGTCACTATCTTGTTGATAAATTACGAAAACTGTTTTAATAAAATTGTCCCCTATACAGAAATAAAGAGATGTGCTAAACGTGAGTATATTTACTCACGTTTAACTTTAAACAAACAAACAAATACTCGAAGCGATCTCATATTTGCTTCAATTATTTGTTTGTCATTATTCATTGTTGATATGTAGTAGTATCAACATTGAATATTTTAACTCTTTCGTTCGTAATGTAATGAGGCATAATATTGTTCAACTAGAATTTACAAAAATGTAAATCAAATAGTAAAAGTTTACTTCAAAGAACCGATTGAGTAGGTATGTCAATAAACATACCTCATGGTTTTACATATTTACTTTTCAAGTATTTGAACAAAAGTCATTATATGTTTACATAAGTGAAAGCCTGCATAGTTACTCAGCACATTACAATTTTACAGTTTGATTAAAGTATGGTTTCCTAGAAGAGTGGTGGCCGCCAAATAGCGTCCGCATTTTACCGGCGAATGACGTCACGGAAACGTTCTTAAGTTGGCGTGTTTACCTACAGAGCGTTTTTTGACACAGTAAAGTCAAACCGCACTGACATCATTTTCATGACAGCGATCACTGCGGAAACCGTAGCTTTAGGACGCAATAGGTTCAATTCCCATACGCATAAATTGTTCGTGGTAAAACTCTTTGAAAGTATAGGCCGACCGCTTAACTGTGACGTTGCCTGAGGTAGCTGGCTGGTAGCTGGTGGTGGCTGGTAGCGATGCAGGAGGGGTGATAGTTGTCACAAGTTGAAGAATCACTGAACTCTCGCATCACGTCACCACACCCCTCCCGCACCGCGCTGCTACCTCAGGCAGTTGTACAGTTACGCGGTCGGCCTTTACTATAAAATGTAAAAAGTAAGATTCGAGGTGACAAAATTGCGTATATCGAAAGTACGAAATTGAGGCCTAGTGTTTAGCAAGCATCGACAATTGGACACTCACTTATTAGAACATCGACTTATTAAACAAACAAAATGGTGGCATCTTGTTAGAGCCTCTTACATCACGCTCGTTATGGAATAGTACCTACTAGAGAAAAGGTTTGTCAACCCACTTGAAGTTTTGGGTAGGTCCGTTTTGGACGATATGAAGAAAATCTCATAAAAAACGCTGTGCCGCGGCTGCACCCACATATATATTTTATAATATTGTGGAATACTTAGTAGTCTACAAGAAAAAAGGAATTAATCTGGTTAAGTTACCTTTCAGCCAATTAACAGCACAATATTGTATCACTGTAAAAAATAAAACAAAAAAAATACGTGTGGCACTCGGGGACTGCCGCGGTAAAGCTATTGCATAGCAACGCACACAAACACCGTGCCGAAGTCTGCCGAACTGATACGACGTTAGACGATGCTTAGGTTTATTTTCGTTACGGAATTTCTTCATTCGGTCGCCGCGCTCAAAGCCCAAGATAAAAGCTATGCAATAGCTTAAAAAATGACAAGTCAGAGAGAGAGACAAGCAATCATAATAATATTATTTTAAAATAATCAGTATTTAACAATATATATAGTTTATATCATCGATATATATATATATGTACATGTCTTTAAAATACCACTTAAAAGACCTAAACAAAAGGCTTGAACACTTCATCATGCTTGACTAGGTACAACTATTGTGCATAGCCTTAGAACCATAGAATCTGCGAGGATAATGCATTATCGTGACGGCTCCGCACAATAGCTCAGCGGTCGCACTATCTTGAGCAATATTGTGGCGATCTCTATTATTGTCTACACGTCAGTCGTAAGGAAAATAGAGAGGATTATTATGTTTATTGTTATAAATAGCATTTGAACTCGCATTGAAATCTCGTGCCTGAGGTTGCGCGAATTAGCATTGAGTCAATTTGCGTCACTGTTTTCGTGCATAATATATCGAGCGAAGTATGGCCATGTTGTGCGTTATATGATACGTCAAAGGATATTTCGTCGCCTAGTGAATACGAACCTTCTTGATACCTTAAACTTTCAGCAAAAGCTATTAAAATAACGGCATTTTACTAACATCTGTCGTTCACTAGTTTTCGAAATTATGCGCACAGACACAGGTGTGTCCCAAATATTTTTAGTACAAGCAAAACATACTTATTACATTATGGGTACTACTTGAACTATTAAGTAAAACACTCGTTTTGGGAATGCTCCTCAATTTATTGTCAAACCAATATATATACGAAATTCTTAAAAACTACTTACACCCTATTGGCTGATCAGCTGCCGTAGAAATGTGGTCAGCCAATCAGCGTTTAGCACGCTTAATAAAAACTAGTGGCGGTCAGCGAACCGCTTAGTAATTTGAATGGAGTCGGCGCGTGAGTATGTCCGATGGAGACGCGCCGGCGAGGAGCGCAGAATATATAAACGACCGCGGGGGCGAGCAGCATTCAGTGTCGGTCCGCGCGCCGCGCGGGTCAGTTGCTTATGCTCGATGTTTGTATGCCTGTCTCCCACAGTATCCCCCTTCAAGAAAACCGTACATGTTTTGTAGGCTTAACAGTCCTGCCGGAACGGGTAACGTATGGGTTTTCTTCCACCTCGTCTTCTGTGGCTGCTGGCAGTATGTAGGCAGGCTTCAGTCTATCTAATGATACCACTGATTCTCGGTTGGGCAGGCGTATCTTGAAGTACTTGTCATGTTTCTCAATAACTTCGTACGGGCCTTCGTACGGCGGCGTTAATGATTTTTTTGCACAATCTACACGTATAAATACATGTGTGCATGTCGACAGCTGCTTCGGTACAAAGGTCGTGCGTTGTTGACGAGCGGGTGCACGTGCGCAGGACTCATTAAGAGATGCCATTGATTCTGTTAGATGACGTAACAATAACGGGTCTTCATTATCTATATTCGCAGGTGCAAAAACATCTGCCGGTAATCTTAATGAGGTGCCATAAATCATTGTAGCGGGACTGTAGTTTGTCTCCTTATGAATGACCGTGCGTAATCCAAATAATACAGTCGTTAATTCTTGAACCCATTGTTGTTTATTCCCTCTTGCGGTCAATGCTGTCTTGAGGGTACGGTGAAATCTTTCTACGAGGCCGTTTGATTGCGGATGGTAGGCAGTAGTTCGGATTCTTGATACACCCAGTTTGTTCATTAGTTTTTGAAATAATGATGATTCGAACTGGCGTCCTTGGTCCGTAGAAATACGTAGTGGGCAACCGAAGCGAGTAATCCATGTATCGTATATGACTCGGGCAATGGTCTCCGCGGTTATGTCGCTGACTGGCACTGCCTCGGGCCATCTGGTGCATCGATCGACAATTGTGATCAAGTATCGGTGTCCTTCTGATGGAGTGAGTGGTCCAACAATGTCGACATGTATGTGTTCAAATCTTCTGGACTCGGGAAACTGTACCAATGGAGTCTTCGTATGTCGGTGAATTTTAACCCGTTGACACGTAATGCAGCACCGCGTCCATTCAGAAACGTCTCTGTTCATTGCTGGCCAGAAATACTTCTCGGTGATCATTTTTCTTGTCGTTCGGATACCGGGATGACTCATTTCGTGTAATGCTTTGAAGGCAGTCTCACGAAATGATTTAGGTAAATACGGACGTGGCGTTTTTGTTGTATTTTCGCAGTAGATTTGTTTCTTTATTCCAGGCAGTGATATCTTGACAAAGTGGAGATTTTGTTGCTTCAACAGGTCAGGTAAATCTTCGTCTCGTTTTTGCTCATCTGCCAGATTTTGGAAATCGATGACAGAAGGACAGTCAATGGCAGTTATGCGAGATAGTGCATCCGCAACAACGTTGTCCCTTCCGTGTACGTACTCAATCTTGCTGCAGAATTGACTTATAAAGTGGAGTTGCCTTTCCCGTTTTGGAGTGTCACTTGCGCTTGCTGATTTGGCCATGGCGAAGGTCAGGGGCTTGTGGTCCGTGTATACGACGACATCGTTTCCTTCAATCAATCTTCTAAAATGTTTGACAGCCATATAGACAGCTAATAACTCGCGATCATATACGCTGTATCTTGATTGGGTGTCACTGAGCTTCTTCGAGAAGAAAGATAGTGGTTTCCATATGTTGTTTATTTTCTGTTGCAAGACTGCTCCTACACTTAGGCTTGAGGCGTCTGTCATGATGCATAATGGGGCACCTTGAACAGGGTGTGTTAATTGTACAGCTTCCATTATGCTTTGACGGCAATTATTGAAAGCATCTTCTAATGTCTGGTTCCAGATGATAGGTGTTTTGTCGTTCTTCTTTTTATTATGAAGGAGCTTATTCAATTCCATTTGAGTCTCAGCTTGCTTAGGTAAACTATCGTGGTAAAAATTGACCATTCCAAGGAATCGTCGAAGATCTTGAACATTTTCTGGTTTCGGGTAGTTGGAGATTATTTGAATGCGCTCAGTAGTGGGCGTGATACCCTTTTCTGTAACTTCGTAGCCCAGGAAGTTTAGCTTCTTTTGACCAAATAGGCACTTTTCTAGGTTGATTCCGATTCCGTAGTTAGACAAACGTTTCAAAACAAGTCGCAAATGCTTTTCATGCTCGTCAGGAGTTTTAGAGTAGACAAGTACGTCATCAATAAAGCAGTAGCAGCAGTAATCCAGGTTTCTCAAGACTTCATGCATAAATCGTTGAAATGTCTGTGGTGCGTTACGCAAACCAAATGGCATACAACGAAACTCAAAAAGACCGAAAGGTGTCGTTATTGCCGTCTTTTCTACGTCGTTTTCAGCAATTGGAATCCAAAAAAATGCTTTCTTCAGGTCTATCTTCGAGTATATCTTCATGCCATCTAATTGGTAGGTGAAGTCTTGAAGCCTTGGTATTGGGTAGCGGTCTGGAAGCGTTACTGAATTCAGGCGACGATAATCACCACATATGCGAAGGCTTCCATCTTTTTTTGTTACAATATGCATCGGGCTGGCCCACGGACTTTTAGATGGTTGACATATGCCCATTGACATCATCGTTTGAAACTCGGCTTTGGCTGCGTTGTATTTAATCGGCGGCAGTGGACGGGGTCTTGCGAAGAGTGGGGGGCCGGTAGTCTCAATATAGTGCTTTACATTATGCTTGATTTCTTTCGTAGGTGTCATAGGTTTTAAGACTTCAGTGAATTCTTGTAGAAGTGCATGATAGCGGTGTCCTGGTTCGACTACATACAGCGTAGTATCTTGTGTAGTATTTATCGTCATCGTGTTAACTGAAAGCTCGGTCAGACTGTCTACAAGTTTTTTGCTGTGTAGGTCCACAAGAAGTCGGTGGTGCTTAAGGAAGTCGGCACCAAGAATTGACGTCTTCACGTCCGCCATTATGAATGTCCACTTGAAGTTGCGTCGCAGTCCTAGATTTATTTGCAAAGTTTTTTCCCCATATGTCTTAATCGGTGTATTGTTTGCGGCGAATAATTTGAAAGGCGTTTCTATCGGTGTTCGCTTAGTTTTTACGGCTAGCACCGATAAGTCTGCACCAGTGTCGACTAGAAATCGTTCTCTTGAATTTAGATCAGTTATACATAGGCGGTTATTTATTTTTGCTACACCGACGCCCGCCACAGCCGATGTGGTCTTCAGTTTTCCGACGGCTTCCTGGAACATGGTGGTTCACACTTCTTAGCTCTGTCTCCGAATCGGTGATGATAATAACACTCCCAGTCTGGATCTCCTGGTCTCTTTCCTGACCTTGTTCTTGACCGGGACCGTGATCTTGAGCGGAAATTGCTGCGGCGAAATGGACGACGATGACTCACGTTCTCCTTCCTCAGTGCGGCAATTTCAAGGGTCAGCTTCTCCAGTTGTTTTGTCAGTACTTGAAACTGCAGATCTGGACTAGTGCTAGTGCTGGTGCTGGTGCTTGGAGCCGGTGTAGTTGGGCTAACCTCCGCGATAGTATGTTCTGTATGCTCCATCATCTTATCCGCCATCATCGCTTGAGTATCGAGTGGAGATTCCGTGTTAACGGATAATACGGCACGGACTTGGGAAGGTAAGTGACCCATCCATAAAATTTTGAGCGCGTTATCGGGTACATTTTCTCCAGCCAGCTCTCGCATCACCCTCAGGAGTTGTGTTGGCTTCTGGTCTCCTAATTCTAGTCCGCTCAAGAGCTTCTGGAATTGACGGGACTCGGACTCTTCGTACACCGACAGCAAACGATTCTTCAGAGCGTTGTATCTTCCCGACTCAGGTGGTTTACAGATGATATCACTTATTTGTTCGATGTCTTTCCTCTCCAGAACTGCAATGACCAAGTTGTATTTTTGTTCATCGCCTGTCTTGTATGGTGATATCACGGCTTCAAATTGAGCAAACCACAGCCTTGGTTGTGCTCGCCAGAATTGTGGGATCTTCGCTTGTAGTGCAATAGCAGAGACTTCCTTTTCGCACTTATCTGATACGGCGTCGTCAAAAAGTTCCATGACTAATTACGTATCAGGACAAACACAGATTAAATCACGTCGGGGTCACCAGATATGGGTACTACTTGAACTATTAAGTAAAACACTCGTTTTGGGAATGCTCCTCAATTTATTGTCAAACCAATATATATACGAAATTCTTAAAAACTACTTACACCCTATTGGCTGATCAGCTGCCGTAGAAATGTGGTCAGCCAATCAGCGTTTAGCACGCTTAATAAAAACTAGTGGCGGTCAGCGAACCGCTTAGTAATTTGAATGGAGTCGGCGCGTGAGTATGTCCGATGGAGACGCGCCGGCGAGGAGCGCAGAATATATAAACGACCGCGGGGGCGAGCAGCATTCAGTGTCGGTCCGCGCGCCGCGCGGGTCAGTTGCTTATGCTCGATGTTTGTATGCCTGTCTCCCACAACATAATGCCTTAGTTACAGTTATTCCATAGAGTCCATACGGTTCCATGTATCCATACACCTACCTCTCAACTTAGTTCAGAACCGTTCGGAACATTTGATATTTCCATACGAATGTGTTAGAAATGGAGCGATCACCTCAGGTGTCGTCGTCAACTGCCAATATGATGCAAATTCGTCTCATTTCACGCCTCTTTGAACCAATCACAACAATATCGTGCGAATAAGCGGAATGTCAAACAAACTCATTGTAGTTGAAGATTCTACTGTTGAATTGTGTGTAGAGGAAGATTATTGTTTAGTGACTTTCATTCTAATGTGGTAGAAGCAGGCTTTTGCTGCTCAGTTTAAATATGTCAAGTCTATGACACACATGGTAACGACGGAAAATATTCAAAATTAAATCAAGAGGAGGCTCACACGTCGTTAGTAACAAAACCAGAATAAGCTAGCCTCTTATTCTATTAAAGCTATTTACATATCTATATACTAGATTAGACCAGCTGAAGGTCAAATTGTTGCGATGGACGTACGATCGACTGTACCTACAGGTGGTGCACCATTGAAGTAGTTATGGTGATAATAATCTGAATCCCACGATTCCATCAATGTTGGACCTCAGCCGTGGAATATATGTATATTCTTGCAAAGTTACTAAAATACACGGAAAGAGAAAAAGACCAGCAGAACGTTTGGCACGACGAGATAGTGGAGTTGATTGGCGAATCATGGCGTGGGAAAGCAAAAACAAACAAAACTGGAAATTGCTGGAGGAGACATATACCCGTCGAGGTTAATATTACTTACTTTATTAGAAACATTTTTTTTTTTTTGTAATAAAGGAATAATCAAAGCTTTTCTATTTTCTTATTTATGATTTGTAGTTCCTAATTAGTATTTCGTCGCATGAAGATGAAGATGAGTCTACGCAATAAATTCCACCACATCTTAATGGTCTTCAAAATTCCTATTGTTTTGTAGCAGAATGTTAAGTATTTTGAAACTCAGGAGTTACATTATTTTCCTTTCTATTCTATTCATTCCATACACAATTAATCATTCAAGAATAATGAGCTGTATATTGTAAATTCAAAACACAACAGACTAATGGCGGAGGACTTTCGCGACAACTTTCCCCAACATTCACAGAAAGCTGCAAAATTTAATCTTTGCTGCAGTTTTTTTGTAGGGTTGTCTCGCAACCAGTTTTTGTAAAGATTCGGTTGATGAGTGATTTGTGCAGACTCATTCAAAAGAAAAATCTTGACCGACCCAAAATGAAATAAATATTCTAGTAGAATCCATTAATATCGAAACCAAATTCTCTTTACACTCATCCGCCTAGCCTATTACTAATGTAATATGCTCAATTATCAAACAATTTCTAAACTAATTTGTATTCTTATTTTCAGACAGAATATTGCAGTGCAAACATCCAGCATATTTTTGTGATTTTCAAGATCATGACACACCCTTTACTGCCAACTATCACTAGTTTCCCACTTGAAACTCAAACGATTTAACGACTAATTTTATGGTAACCTCTAAAGCATAATATGCAAATTCATAAGCAATAGCTTCCATGCCTCGTTCACCTTTGTGCTCATTGATATATTGTTTATGCTACAAATAACCAGCGCGAGCGCCGCCGGTCACGATCAGTACTGCCTAGTTATCAGTAAGACCAATACGCACTCCATTAGGTACGCCTGCTCTTGAATGACGTCAGTTTCAAGTGTTTTTAAATTCGGATAGTCTGCTTGTATTGTTTTACGGTGTCTGCTTGTACTATTTTGCGGTATTTGAGACTATACAACTGTCACTATTTTCATCACGGCTTAGAAAGATAAAGGAGTATGTCGACAATATTAGGTTCATGTTACTTTAGGCATTAAGCATGAAAGTATCACCAGATTCTGTCTTGTCTCGCCAATGCTACAGAACTTTATCCATCCTTGAAATAGTGAACAACTCACATAGCTGTCTGTAGACATTGAAGTATGCTCCTTGGTGCCACGAAGGTTGGCGACATAAATAATGACTGATTCATGACTGATTCCATTCCTCAAGAAACACAGCATTGCGTACCACGCATGCATAATACAACTGGAAATTAACTACATATCTTATAAATGGCGCCAAAGCAAAAAAAATATCAATCAAACAGCCCATTGAACAAACAGTAATTAATTTAATTAAAAGCGGTAATAAATAATACATACCAGTGACACTGTTTTCGCTCCGACAATGCAGCTTGAAGAATGCCCGCATACTTCAGTAATAACTGTCCACATTGGGTCATGGAAAGTGACCTGCTTTATATGGTCAAGGGGGAACTGATGAAATGCAAACGAAGGATTCCGGTTCTACAATTTTTGTCGAATTTATTTGGGAAGTAGGAAATTAATTTTGACGACGGAGCCTTATAGTTGTAACTTGTTGGCCACGTCTTTTACATCTGAGCCTGAAACGGATCAGCATTGTGAAAAGGACATGAAATAGCTGCGAACAGCGAAATAGCTAATATGGCTAAATTAGCTTGATTGTAGTAATGTAGTCTGGCACAAGGAACTTTTGTACTACCAAATGCTCCATCGTCGATAGGATAATAGTGCTTACCCTTTCTGACATATACCTTCGTCCATTCGGACAACAGTCTGGGCTAAATATACATCGGCCTATTTATAGCATCCATAACATATGTAACATAACCATATCTACCAAAAATATATGCCTATCAAAAGTAATATGTGCCTACAATCTTCCTCCAAATTCCTCGTTCTAAATTCCTCCAATGTTTCCGTCATATCCCGTGATCGATTCAACCGCTAGGAAAATGATAGGTACGTGTGTTTTCAACAAGTTCATCTGACCGATATACACAGCTGTAATTTTGACGCTTGTTTGTTAGTTTTATACAAACGTATGTTTCTATTAGCAGGATGAGTTATTGTGACTGGGTTATGAGTGTTACGGCCTTTTTTTATTATATTATTCTTTTGTTTTATTTCGGGCTGTTGCTAAGGTCTTCAGTTGTTTTCATTTCTTTGTTGCTAAAGGGAACGATCCTTGGTTGTTTTATTTTTGGGTTGATGTCAAATTGCATTCTTCGCGTTGAGTTAAACACATATTTATATTAAAAACATAATATTATACTTTCTAAATTCTTTTTTTTTTCATAATGTTTTTTTTTAATTTTTACTACGAACAAAATACTATCCGACGTATGTATCTAACAATTTACACCTCAGAACATTAAATAGAATTTAAAACTCAAAAGCGAGCCAAGAATATTTAATTAACAAACATTTTTAAAACGCTTAGAAAAATACTATCACGGAACGAAAAACAAGAGATTCCACGTTTTATTTACAGCGGCAATAGTTGATTATATCATTGGATGTTTTCTTTTAGATAGACCACCCTAATGCGCGTGGGCAAGGTACGGTCTACACCAGGGATGACCAACCTAAAGTATCTGTTTACTGTAACTGTACGATTTTATTCAATTCCCGGAGTTTGTGATCCAACAGTATTTAAAACAAAAAGCGTTTTGAAAACGGAAGGTTTTAAATTCACTGCTTGGAAAAAGTAACCTAAGATTGTAAGTTACCTATTTATTTTGAGTGCAATTTCCCTTTCATGCAAAGTGTACGCTCAAGAATCATTATTAGTTATGCGAAAGCAATCCTGTCTGTCTGTTACCTTTTCCCGCTCTAACGGCTAATCGGATTTCGATGATTTTTGCACACATGTAGACCTGGGTTGGGCCATAAGATAATTTTTATCAAGATAGTATTTTCCCGTGTGACAATTTCCGACATCCACGTTAATGTGCAAAAGTTAATGTGCATAATGTATATGTAGTATGGATGTAATAAAGATTGAATTGAATGTGTTTAGATACCGAAATCATTGTCCAATTAGCGTCATGTTATTTATTGAGACTCAATTCCACCTGGACGTTCACTGTTATTGCGTTGTTGAGCGCCCCTGATCTACAGCGATCTTGTTTACGTTATCTCCAAGTAGATTATTTCAGGGTGATACACGTGCTTCGGTGGCTGGCACTAACATGTGCTGCATTTATGTGCATTGAGTGTTTAGGTCTAGCGTATATAGTGTACACTATAAAGTGGCCTTGTTTACATAAAGAGTTTCACAGATCAAGTTTATCTATTACCAAAAATATCAGAACATTTTATTTGTGCGTAGCACAGATAGGTTTAACTAGATACTTACATAACATACATAATCAGCCTATAATGTTCCCACTGCTGGGAAACAGGCCTCCTCTCTGTGTGAGGGACTGGGCCGTAATCCACCACGCGGGCCCAGTGCGGGTTGGTGGATGTCACATGTCTTCGAATTTTTGGTTCTATGACATTTATTAGAAAATTATAAATCGTTACATTTAAATCTACTAAGCACATCGTAGTCTATTATCGAAAACAAATCTAAAGAACAAGAAACATGAAAAGTTACGCACAATATTCTGATCAAATCATAGTATTCCGAATATTTCAATTAATATTTTTAAAAGTTCTCTCGGCCTAAGTCTTGCGACCATCGATCAACGTCCCCAAATACCATACCCATATTATACAGAAAGCTAAAGTTTAATGAGTTCAGGCATTTGGTAACTTATCTAATGATCGCAATAATGTATCGCTCGAGTTTTCCACTTACAGGGTAAATAGGGTTTCTTAAGTCAGTTTACGAAAGTTATATCAGTTTAGGTTTCTAGGCTAACCCCTTTACTAATAAACGTTGTATAGCTTCTGTATAGAACAGTTACACAACGCTTTGTCTTCTTCTTTCGAAAGTCAAATTACTGACGACTGAAAGAGAGAAATGGGTGTGTAACTATTCAACTGATATACTCGTAATACTTTTATTAGTAAGGGGGTTACTATATAAATTACTAGTAGCGCCCCGCGGTTTCACCCGCATAAGTGTCGATCCCGTGGGAATATCGGGATAAAAAGTAGCCTGTATGATAATCCAGGGTGTCAGCTACCTCCTTACCAATTTTTTATCAAAATTGGTCCAGCCGTTTGTGCGTGAAGAAGTAACAAACATATAAAAACACACACTCACAAACTTTCGCCTTTATAATATTAGTGTGATTGGTAGTATTTACGTCATTAAAGAAACACCTATGGAGGGTAATTACTACCTGAAAATATTCTTGGAAGTGTGAAGCATCACGAATTATTTAACTTTGAAGTTTGTTTGTGTTCTTGTCTAATATTTTTTTCGATTGTCTGCTGGAGTAAATCCATGAGACCCATTTCAAGACCCAGAAATTACTTTAAACTTTAAACGACGTTACTAGGCCAGGCGAAAATAAATATTCAAACATAATAATTACCGTGTAGGCGGGGTGCGTGCGTATACGCACAGTACCAATGTACTACGTCATCGCTGAATTCCATAATTTATTTCTGTCTTATTTACGGTATGCTTATACAAGCGGGTGCGTCTCATAACGTATAAACTCATTTGGTCTAATTTCATTTTATTATCGTTCATAAGATATAATCAACGTGAGATATACCAACTGTAGATATAATTTCTTTACATATAACATTTATTTATTCTAAAACTTAAGTAGTATAACGTTGTTTGATATAACGTTTATGTAATCGAAAATCATTTGGTCTAACGTTTAATATGTATATTATTTATTTAATCGAAAATCATTAGGTCTAACGTTTAATATAAGTATATAAAAACGTCATTATGGTACCCCGACTCAGAGTACCCCGACTCGGATAGGTTAGGTTAGAAGGCTAAGGCGGGAGCGCAGCGGAGCGGAGCTCCCGCCTTAGCCTTCGTGGTTATTTTTTTTTAAACCACCCAGAAATAGGAGCCCCGCGAAGCGGGGCTCCGTCGACCTATCTTAGCGCAGGTGGTAATCAGTTACTAGTTATGTTTAATATCTACTTAGGTTACTATTACCTATAACTACGATAGAACTTACAAAGAATAAAACAAAGAAAAAATACTTTTAAATATTTATTAAATAAATAATAATTCATCATATTAGTCTAAATAAGTTTTATATCTTTTGAGTGGTATGTCAAACGATTTTATATTGAATGTATGTTATGCTTATAAAAATTAGTTATTATAAAATTATATCAATCGTTCATTATATTAACTAATCGCTATATTAAATAAAATTATAGGTTCCGTTGTTATATGTTGTTAATATTAGAGATTTTGTTGTTATATCATCTATTACTTACCCTATACAAGCATGCTGTAACAAATAATTGTTTGGACGAAATCAAGGATGAACTTATGGACGAGTAGGTGCGAAGATTAGTTACAGCTTGCTGAATTAAATTAATTAATCAATTTATTTTTATTTTATTAAAAAGCTAGCAGGCCCTAAATAATATCTAATGATATATGTGTAACATATGAAAAGGAAGGGAAATAAATAATCAAAGGGCATCACAAAATTCGTCTGCATCGCTATCAAAAGTAGTTATCGATCTGTCAATAGTATAAGTGCCAAAAATGCTGGCAGCATTGCCTCGTTGTATGGTATGGCAAATAAATATTTATGAATTATTTATTCGCAAAATTCCTTTAAAAACGTAAAACAGGTTTTTAAATTGACTCTCCTTGAATTTGAGTGTGAACTCAAGAGTTGCACTAGTGGACCTGTTCCAAAATATGTCCCTAACACTAAATAAATAGGTATTTGGGAGTATGAGAACATGCAGCGAACAGCGGCAAAATACTTAGCTGTGGGTTCTAAACACAGATCATAGAAATTTGTATGATCTGTGGTCCAAAACTAGGCACAACCTGTGTCATGCTCAGTTGTTCTCTCTCTATCCACACGTGTGTGCTTCGAACAGTATGTCGCATAATTTTAGGACGAGAAAATAAAAAAAAAAATAGTTTAATTAAGCCATTACCGTCTTAGACTAGTGGTCCTGACAAATAAACCTAATCTAATGTGAACGCCTGAACGCCCCTCTAGGTACAATTTTGCCCAGACATTTAAACCCTCGTCAAATCAGTAGTGTAGCGTACACCGCGAAGAATTATAATGAGCAACCAACTGCCAAAACTACTATTAAACAACACTTAAACGTTTGTGCTTATTCTTAAAAATAGTACAGAAAGAAAATGCTTGATGCCAGTGTTTGTAATTAGTAGTGTGAGGATACAAATAACACTAGGTGTTAGTATCTCATTATCATTGTCATCAGCCTCGGAAATACTTATAAACACTACTTGATGATATATTTTATGTGCCTATATCAGAAAGCCGGGTAAGTAATAGATGATATAACAACAAAATCTCTAATATTAACAACATATAACAACGGAACCTATAATTTTATTTAATATAGCGATTAGTTAATATAATGAACGATTGATATAATTTTATAATAACTAATTTTTATAAGCATAACATACATTCAATATAAAATCGTTTGACATACCACTCAAAAGATATAAAACTTATTTAGACTAATATGATGAATTATTATTTATTTAATAAATATTTAAAAGTATTTTTTCTTTGTTTTATTCTTTGTAAGTTCTATCGTAGTTATAGGTAATAGTAACCTAAGTAGATATTAAACATAACTAGTAACTGATTACCACCTGCGCTAAGATAGGTCGACGGAGCCCCGCTTCGCGGGGCTCCTATTTCTGGGTGGTTTAAAAAAAAATAACCACGAAGGCTAAGGCGGGAGCTCCGCTCCGCTGCGCTCCCGCCTTAGCCTTCTAACCTAACCTATCCGAGTCGGGGTACTCTGAGTCGGGGTACCATAATGACGTTTTTTATATACTTATATTAAACGTTAGACCTAATGATTTTCGATTAAATAAATAATATACATATTAAACGTTAGACCAAATGATTTTCGATTACATAAACGTTATATCAAACAACGTTATACTACTTAAGTTTTAGAATAAATAAATGTTATATGTAAAGAAATTATATCTACAGTTGGTATATCTCACGTTGATTATATCTTATGAACGATAATAAAATGAAATTAGACCAAATGAGTTTATACGTTATGAGACGCACCCCAGAAAGCCAATTCTCGTAACTTAAATAGTTCAAAATCTAGTCGCAGTCTCATCCCGGCGACAAACAAATGTCAAAAACTTGTCAAAATGTAGAGCAATTAGAGGTATTTTTGACAGATTGAGACTGAGATCAGACTGTGAACGTTTTTAAAATTACGAGAATTGCCCCTCTGGTCCTTTTGACCAGATCCAGAACTCCTGTCATAATATTGTATCTGTCGCGTTACTTTCAAAGTATTGTAGTTAGTACAGACACTAAGGTTGTTTAAGTGAGGTCGACCGCCCAGACATACATAATAAGGAATCGTCACTAACAAAGGCTCCTTTTGCTAAACCCAAAACTAACAATGAACAAACCGTCAAAGAAATTCTATGCATAACTTTAATTTCATCATCAACCGCCGCCCCAATTAGTGGGACCGTATGATCTGGTTAGCTCTGTCCCACAAACAACAGGAAGAGTCGTAAAGTTTTATCGATATGTGGTACGTGCCAAAAGCATGGTGGTTCCAGGTACCAATGTGGGAGCGAGCCAAGTCATGGAGGCGTCAGCTTCCTTAAACGAGCCGTAGTAGCAATGTTTAGGTTAGTGGTGGATCTAGTTACTGGGCGTCATGGTACCTTAGAGGAAATGTGGATTTTGAGTCCTAGATTTGGCACCAATGTTATTCAGCCGTTTGTGAACAGAAAAACAATGGCTAGAAGGAGTGGGCAACAGCATTCCCAGCAAATGAGAGCATCCCCAGTAAATGAGAGCATCCCCAGCAAATATGAGCATTCCCATTGCCAATTTTTTTGTCAAGTTTGTGAATATTTTCCCCGAACTTTCACTACTCTCGATGAACAGTAGAAAAGATATGAACGTTTATGAGTTGATAGGATGAAGATTGTCATGTAAACAAAATAATATCATATAATTCCGAACCGAACACAATGTGCATATTTTCATGGACAGAAAATAGAAATACAATGCTCAGAAAAATGCACGAAAATTACAGCATTAAAAAATTGCAGGATGTCGAACTGTTTACAGTTCTAAAGTACTCGGCAAGCAAAATAAAACTGCAAAATAAACAAAATCCGAGAAATCATTCACATACATTTACAACAGCCATACAAAACATTGGAGGTCAAAATAACAACGCGTTTTTACAAACAGTTTTACCTATGCATAACGAATGTCACTGTTGTAATGATTATTTTGACATTAAATTGATAAATACATTGCGATAAGACAGCGATTAGTTCTTTATAAACAGCTTTTGGTAATAGGGTTTTTATTATATTGTTAGTGTGAACGGCAAATGTCAACGTATATCTAATAGTTTATGGCTTACGCACGATTCTGTTATGTTGACGTGTACTAGCTTTTTGAACGAGTTTTGCTTGCATAATATTCATCGATTTGGACTTTTCTGTTAATTATGAACTAATAGTTCGCGAGTTATAAGTAGCACCTGCGAGGTAATTGCGTAACACAGTAGCAATGGCTGTCATTTTGACAGTTCAACAACATTCATTGCGATATTTACGTTGTTGAGCAGACATATTTTTCGAACATATGAAGAAATGGATTACCAATATCCTTCAAAATGATTCAGGTTGTGATTTTTGTTTCTCTGACTAACCAATCGACTTATTTTATGGACATAATAATATTCTAAAACAATCTTACGTTCTTCTTTGCCGTCATTAAATAAACCATAAAGTTCAGAACATTAGTGTTATCTTTTAAATGACAGCTATAATAAACGGTCATAAATGGTAATGAAATATTGTCATACTTACCTACTTCCTGGAGTTGGCAGATGGTCTAGATATTGTTATTAATTTAATACAGTTATTAAAGAGAACACTAATGTTCCTGCCTACCCGTGATGATATTTCATCAAGCCCTTCACAAAACTGGTCACAAATCTATTCATAATCGGGTAAAAACACAGGGTCCAGATCCTGTGTAGTTAACACTCGACCCGACTCGGAGAAAGATGCCAGGACCTCTCACACAGCGGTTGCTCTCATGACCACTAGAGTAATAACGTTTACCAACGAGATGATCATGAACTCGTGACAATCAGTAATGAAAATGAATACACACAAACTGACATTCATTTTCCTCACGACCACTCAGAATTACGTAATGTTTAGGTATATTATTTAATGTGCAATGGTAATAATCGGTGTTCTAGAATTAATAGTAAACTCAATAATGTGTTGCGACGTTTACTAGCCTAGAGTCAATTATATTGACCTATATAGTGATAATTTTTATTGGATCCACTTGTGATATTAGCTTCTAGTAATTTTCTTAAAACTCCTACTTCGTGGTAAAGCTCCTTGAGTTCTTTCGAAGAATTATTGTGTCCAGAAGGCTAATTCCCGTAGTTTAAAACGTTGAAATCTAGTCGCAATCTCATCTCAGCGACAATCAATATTAAAAACTTTTCAAAAATGTTGGGATATTAGAAGTATTTTTGACAGATTCAGAATGAGATCAGACTGCGAACGTTCTTAAAATTACCAGCAATTCCCCTCTGGTTTGAAGTTCATGGGTGTTGGTGAAATTACAGGCACATGACTTCAACTCCAATCTTAGTAAAGAGCGTTGCCAATATTCTTGATGCTAGATGGCCATATGCGGAGGTAACAACTCTTCCTCAGGCGAGTGGCCTATCAATAGCTTGTTGACTAACCTATCACATAGAAAACTATGAGTTCTCTAAGACTTCAATACAGGGTGAACTTTAAACTCAAAGCACACTTACATCAAGCCAATGTGCAATCACAAACTATTTCTACTGAATTCGTCAGTTCTGATGGTTTTACGGTAATTTCAGACTTTCAAAAAGCACGTTCCACAATGACGTCACAAAAAATGGCGCCTCGAATTCTCCAGAATTTCCTACATATGACACATCTCACATAACATCTACCATCCGACACACGTCACACATGAAATAAACGATACACAAATGCAAAACCGATGTTTTCTTTGAAAACCGTATAGTCGCCCACGCAGAAAGCTCGTCACTTGTACTATTTTCACGGACATTAGTCAGTGTGGTGACCTTCGCTATCTAATTGAAACACATGAAATTATACAGTGTGGATTGGCTTGGTGCAAGGTGTGAGATATAGCGGTATAAATGGCCTAGTTTTCATCTAATCAATATTAATTCAAACTGCAGTCTTTTATTTTTATGTAAGTACGTAGCAATCTCACTAGACACGGGAAGCAAAGAGATCTCTCTTGCTTTCAGTGTCTTAGAAAATATAGTCATCGGGCTTGATTTTACCTTAGCGGTCGATATATTATTTTGATTTCATGTTACTAACTGATTCGTTTATATTATTTTCAGGTAAGCATCTCGATAAACCCAAAGCTACGAAATGGTAACGTTAAAAACTTAATTACAACCATTCATAATTATGTCTCTCTTAAAAACTGTCTGAGCTTACTTACTTGTATAATACTCAATTCGAAAATCATCAAGTATTTCCATTCTATTCATAATTTTCAAACAAAACAGTACTAAATAAACGTATTTGGCTCCTTAATAATAGAAAAGTAAAATAACAAAGGATGGCAATTCGCCCATATATATCAAATATCCGTCATAGTGTATCGCTATTCGCTATCTAGATAGAACCTCAGCCAAATTAACTGTAGTACAACTTACTAATACAAAATGGTCGTTAGAAATAATAAATTATTAATTGCATATAGTACGTTAGTTATTTTGTGACACTCGCATCCTCTGCCAAATTATACGAATTTTAGGACATCACCATGTTCCACCATGAAAATTATTGTAAATTCGCGCCAATACCGTATTGGTTAAATTGCAACTTACTTCCATAACTGGAAACTCCGAAGACGATATGTATGGGAATTCCGCGCTCAGTACAAATAGATGCCAACTTTTCTCGCATTTTTTGGCTAGGCTATCGCACATCCATTTAAGGCGCAAGGTAAGGTCATTCACCTTGAAAAGGACTAAAAAAAACACATCATTCTTCACTATGAAATAAATTTGTACGTACATATCATTAAAAGTGTTGAATAGAACAGAAGAGAATACTTGTTGTTGGGCAGCGATTTGCCTCATGTTCCGAGCCGCCATATAGTTTGAATCGGGCTGTACAGGACCTAGACCCCCTAAAGATACTGGTTTATTCGTCAACGCAAACATTCAGAAAACAAATGCAAATCGACAGTCAATTGTTTATCACGAGCAACTTCATCAAGTCTATCATCAATGAAACTATTCCATCAATGGCTGTCATCAGCAATTCATTTCCCAGCCTCTACTCGTTCATCTCACACTTGTGCCATGAACGTGTCACATTCCTGACTTGTCCCATTGAGATCAATTCAATGCTGACATCATCTGCCGGTGCTTGCTCAACACCTATTAGTGCGGACATGCTTTTCCAATTGCCACTGTGAGGCCATATTCATACGCAATGTACTTGATAGTATTTGCCTTTGCAATCGTTAATTCGATTTTTATAGGACTGGTAACTTCGTTGGCCTTAACTCCGAATTTGTGGAGCTTCATTATATTGAGTTGTTCAGAATTTTAATTCTGTTAATTTATGAGAGATTCTCATAATTATGGGAAATCCTTTATGTGAAGTTACATCCTTGATGATCATGACGCATTGGAATTAAAGATCAGTTTCGCTCTTCACTTTTGTGCGTTACCATATGGGCTGCAACTTTTAAAGCTTTATTTGTATTGAAATGTTCGGCATTTAAACTGAACGGCCGAATTCGAAGTTCGATTCAAGCCGCCGAATTCAAGATTTTTGGGGGTAGTTTGAAATTAATTTTAAAGTGTTTCAAACAATTTTTATGCAAAGTTTCAGTCGATTTGATCGTTATGTTTTTATTTATGTATGTTTATAGTAAATAATAATAAAGTTTATCAATTAAAAAGTATCAATACAAATTAGCCAAATTCGGTGAACCACAAACTAAGCGTCGCTTGTATATTATGGCTCAGGAGTGCGATTAACAAAGTTATGGTTACCTTCCAGTTTGAAGGTATCATTAAAGACTAGATTGCGAAAAATATAACAACAAAACATTTGTCAAATTCTAGACATAAATTAAAGAAAAGTAAAAATTGTTTACATTGGGCTTGTGTTGTTATTTGTGATGTGAGTGTGGTGTAGGTTCTATATCAAGGCTTCGGGGTCATCGTACGATAATATTATTAACTTTATTTAACTGTCGTGGAAACTGCAACTGTATAAATAATTTGAACTAATTTTATAACACACTAACTACATTTACCACTTACGCAATTTATAATAAACATTAAAATGTCTCCAGCAGAAACAGATGTTCTGCTAATGTTCAAGACATTCGAAAACCGTGAAAAGATACATTTTTGAATGAAAGTACGGGTTCAATTTTGCTGTGCATTTTACTTAGATACAGCAGTTTAATACATTGCTTAAAAATCATAAAGATACGCTACAAAAGTCCACCGATTGTAAATAGTGATTATAAATAGGTATAGTATTGATAACGACGCCTGTTATCGAAATCCCTCGGTGCAAGTCCTTGCAATAACGTAAGATATAGATGACAGGATTTTCCCTACATATTTAAATATCAGGGGATTCCCCGAAGAATCAATTATGAGGACCACCAGAATAAATCTAATTGCTGTGAAATTTTGATGGCTTTGAATCTTAGAATTGGAACAATGTTCAGTTGCGTGCGGTAAGGCCCGAATGCAAACCCCAAGACACGTGAAAAAAATGTCTAAGAAGCCATATACTGAAATACTTTCATTTTATTCCTGCAAGTATTTTAGATATAAGTTATACCCAATAGCTTAAATTGTGTACTATAGGTACACCTCCGTGTAACACTGGTGATTACAGGTGTAGTGTTATATGATAAAACTTAAATTAAAATACAAGTTTATCTTACTAATCACGCACATTCCTCTGTGTCCGCTGACGTCACCGCGCCGCACACCTCGCTGATTGCACAGATGTGCCGGCGCACTGCATCGACCCACATTCGCGACATTGGACTTATCCGATGGACGATTGTATATTACCACCATTGTATGAAGCTTTTGTTGACATAACGCAGAGGTCATGCTTTATTTCATTTCTTTTGCGATACATATTTAAAGATGTTTTATTTTTGCCAAATGCCATGATCATCAATCATTATAAGTGCCTGTAACTGTACCACTGCAGGGCAAAAGCCTCTTCTTTTACAGATAATGATCAAACAGTGATGAAATAAAATGAAATTGGAATCACTTTTCCTATCTGACTCCCTTTTAGAACAAATGGCGAAACAAACTCAGGGCCCAATGTCTCTTTTAAAGTCCAAACAAAATCTTGGTCAGATCATGTGAGGACCATGTAGAATAGTGTCTGAAATATTCTTTTGAAAAAAGAACCACACTACCACAGATTATGCATGAGATACGCTACTTACTCGTAGCTAACTGCGTGTTGGCGTCATTACTTTCAGTTCGACTTGATAATAATTATGACGATTCTGATAAAATTCACATGACTAGAACTTAGAATAACGTCACTAAAATTATCTTTTGTTTGAATAATATTTTTGATCCCTACTCAAAAAACATTCTGTAAGCGGTTATTAACCTTATTCTTAATATATTTACGATCACTATTAAGTCGTTTATTAACCTGTTCGGTTCTAAAAAAAGATATCAAATTATATCACAACACTCCTTATTGTTTCCTTTCTCTTTCTTTATCATACAAATGAGTATATTCATCTCTTTTGTTCCTAGAATTTTAATGTGGCATTTAATTTCAATATTGGCTCTCGTCAATTCTCAGTCGTTAAGTGGTTCATAAAATTGATTGGTCATTATTTTCAGATGTTGTTATGCTTATAGGCATTTTATTGTCTGCCACTGTTTGTTTTTCTTGTTTTTTTTTTATCTATTTTCGTAGATGTATGCATCGGTTTTTCCAGATAGAACCAGCGGGATAATTGCGTAAATCACTATCAGTAGCAATGGGTGTTCATTTTGACAGTTCATCAACATACATTGCGTTATTTACGTTGTTGAGCAGACACATTTTTCGAATATAAGAAGCAATGGATTAACAATATCCTTCAAAATGATTCAGATTGAGATCGATAGTTTGTTACGCAATTGGGGTGCTGTTTTCTCTCTATTGTAAGTTTTTTTTTTTTGTCCGGACTGTTCGGAAACTGCTGTTCTATTGGCTCTGTGGTAGTCATCTGAGGGGATGCTTTAAGCCTTAAGCTTGCGATTGCGTTTGTGCTTTAAGCTCTACATTGGAAAATATAGTATCATCTTTCTTTTCTATAATAATAACTTTTACGTGGCCGTTATTAGTTTTAGTATTACCAGGCACTACGTTTTAATTATCAAAGAACTCATAGGGGAATACAAAATATCACAAGAGCCTGCGGCGCGTGATCTCCGTTATGTAATTTCTCACATTTAAAAAGTTGCATCTAGACTCGACCCACTCAGTATATTTAACTTAGTCTACCAAAATAATTAACTATAACAAATGGCAGTAATAAATAATATAAATTGGCTAAACGAATATTGACATTTTATTGCTTGTTCAGACGCCTGCAATGAATACGACCTCGTCGTCACAAAGCTTAAACTAAATAAAAATAATATCTGGGCCAGCTTACGGTTCAGTCAATTGCACCCAATATCTAACATTATTCATCCAAGGTTCGCAGATGAAGTGCGAAGGCCACAGGATCTGACGCATGGGCTTCAGAATGATATATGGAATACCATTTGACTTTAATTTATAAGTTCATGAAGGGCCTATAAATCTCGTTCTTCTGTCCAGTGTTAATAATATTCGCAATTTGCGACGGCCCTATGGTAGAACGTGTTGTGATGGATATAAAGTTATGCTAAATTGAGTTTCATCCCTACATTAACAATACATTAAGTTCGTTGGATTGAAATTAAACAGAACTAAACTGGATTTCGGAATTAGTTTTTCAAAGTGATAAAATATTTCATAAGATAGTTAATCTATCTACAGCTCCACGGTAACAAGGCACGTCAAACGGAGCTGCGTATTGAATTAACAATAAACAAAACCAAATCCGATGTCTATCGAGAAAACACTAAAATAGACCCGATAATGACTAACTCGTACATTTGGAAACCTTATTCTAAATCACTTCACAGTTCATTTGCTACTCTTTTTGCAACGCCCAGTGAACTAAGCGCTTCTAATTAAAGCTACAGCTTCTAATTGAAGACCAACTTACCCATAAGAGAAGGTATAAAAACAAAAGCTATCTAGACCAGTATAACGCTCACAGAGTAACAACTTCCATAGATACAGTATACTAAGCTAATGTCAACTTATCAAGTTGGTGACCAGCTCACGGTACAGGAACCCTCAAACACTAATATGTCCATTGGTTCCTATGGGATAACCAAAGTGTTACTATTGAAAAAATCAATAGGGTGAAAGGTACCAGTTACTCTTTCTAAAGTATTCGTAGATTCGTAAGGAAGATAGAGACGCATGTAAGTATTGCAGTGTTTATCTTTTTAATGACTCTATATATGGTAGTTACTTGTGTGTGACCGCGTTAGTCAGCGACAGTGAATGTATTGACTGAGGACTCGTTAACAGGTTTACTTACATCTCAATCGAATGACGTGTGTTCCAAGTTCTAACAATAGACTGCATTCGCAATACTGAGAGGAATGCTTGTATTAATACATCAGAATGTTCTATAATGAGAAAAATGTTTCTCAACTGACGTATGATCTGAAGATGATGTATGGGATTCTGTAATAACAACTTCACGCCCATGCGTGAAGCAGCTAGACAGAAAAAATTTTGTTACAACGTAGTTCAAAAATAAATTTATTGGAGCTGTCTTAACATTTTGCCGCATCCAAATTGTAAAGGCTACTTTTTCTCCACGATTTTATCTTCTCAGTATATTACTTGATCAACAAACGCCTACGAAGATCACTTACTCACTTAGCTCTCAGACAATCGTTAAAGGCTAATCGACTCATCTTTTAGTTAGAAAACAAGCCTTAAGCGACTTTCCATCATAGAACTACATAACGTATTAAAAACTCCTTATTAATTTTCTATTGACATTTTTAATTAAGTACTAAAATCTAGATTATAATGAATGTTCTGCGAACCTTGATAACATATTTTCTAAAATTTATTGGGCTATTAAACTAAAATATATCGTATGTTGCTCAATACGTCTACGGCTACAAGATCCAAATACTAGTTACAAATGAGAAACAGACAAACCGACTAGACAGTGTGTGGTGCAAGTTATAAGAGAATGAGTATATAATTTTAGAAATACGATTGTGGTCACACGCAATCCCATCAATAATAATAAAAAAATCATCTTCTAGTTAGAAGTTCCCTGTTCCGGATACCGGTGGGCTACTATTTTTTTAAATGTTTTTATATTTTTGTATATTCTAATATTTGAAAATATAATTTTTAGTGATGTAAAGAAGTAAAACAATCAGAAGGAGTAAACATTAGAATTATAATAATATCAAATAAAAGAAACTTAAAATAAAACTTTTCTTATCTCCGTTTGACAATCAACCGTCAAGTATCTCCATAGCAACCGACAGATTAAAATATGAATGATCTATGGTAATGACATGTATCCTACAAATTAATATGTATTCAATTGAATAAAAGAAAAAATCAAACAAAAGCAGCACCTCTTTTGAAAACGTACATACATGCTGTAATAAAACTAAAGATCTGTAAGCAATTTGCTTCTAATTGAAGCAAAAACAACTTCAGTTACTTTATTCAAACCATAATAGGAAACGTCATAAGCACAGCTTACTTACAAATCTATCATTTTCTGTGACGATCATTCATTGATGCATCTATCCACCGCGCAGAAGAAACTAATAATGACGCGTTTTGTTTCATTAAGAAAGTTACAAGTTTGCTTTCTGACCTTTATCACTTCCAATAAACCTTATAAAGTAAGAAAGAAAGTAGAACGGACTTGTGTAAAATGCATTCAACCAAGTTTAATAATCCTGTAAGAAATTAAATAAGATTAAAATTGCTTATTAGCTAGCTTATAGGATATTGTAATTAATCATTAAGAACAAGTTTCTTTACATAGCTTATTAGGCGGCACACATCAAATCTCAAAAAAGAGGTTTCACTTACTAATCCACTGTCGTTTACTCAACTCGTCTTTTGCATAATTATCTCATGAACTACCCACCTGAATACGTGACATAGATGTCTGCGTAGACGCAGTCACATGTCGTCACAATTCTTTTGCTTTACACTCATTCCAAGAACCGAGTTGCGTTCGCCAGTACACAATGACCGATGGCATTGGCATGCCAGTTTAAATGTCTGAATTGTTACACTGATAGTGAGTGCTCTGTGGCTATTCGTGGCCACCCAGACATAATCATGTCAGGTGTTCCGGAGTAAAGGATGAGGATATTAATTCAGATGTTGATTTCAAAGTGGCTCATGCATCTATTGCTTAATGCAGCACGTGTTTCTAAGAAAGTGATGCATCGGTTAGAATAGAAACATGTATTCTGCAAGTGTTTCCATGCAGTGATTAGAAAATTATGGTATCTGGTTATCCCCTAATAATCGCAGGTACATTCAACTATAAAGATGAAAATATATTTAAAAAATAGCATCTAACAATGCACTCGGTCGGGACCGTTTCCTCTGGCAAGACCAGACATCCAATAGATGTCTGGTCTTGCCAGAGGAATTAGAGAATCCCGACCAAGTTTTTAAAACTTCGATCGCATCCTGACAATTTAAACTCTGTGATAAATAGCCCAACATAACTTCTATCATCCTCAATTAATAAACACCCACAAGTAATTTGTACCGAAAAAAACTAACGAAATAAATATAGATTTAATAATCATATACGAGTATACAACAATAAATCATAAACGTATCACACGGAAGCTTCTGAACCATGTTGTTATTAATTGAGACTAAATATAGCATTTAGTTAGCCATTGATTTATTTTAACTTGGGTACGTTCACCTATGTCTTTATTTGTACGTTATTTTATAGTTGCTTCTATATATAGCTGGTAGTTGATCGTAAATTTATTTCTTATGTGGGATGTCGTCATGGGGGAGAAAATTTACTTTCGTTATGTTTTGGGCATCTTCTGTATTTTTTAATCTCTTTACCACCATTATCAGCAATTTTGTTAATTTCCGTTTCATGTCTAGGAACTACGTTTTTCCTCTCCAGGGCCGTGCCTCTATACCTGTATTTTCATTTCTTTGGCATTTGACAAGGTTTTCTACGAATTGTGTGACCCCTTGAAAATTGTCTACATTTATATCAGTAATTTTATGGTGAACATTATAAAGAGTACCTACCTATCTATTTCTTTGAATGTTTGTACGTCTCTCATGAAAATAGTCATTTCATGTCTTATTTTGATTCGTCGTCTATTGTCACGATTTGCTTCATTGCATTCCTATTAGTAACAATTATAATTTAACACAATCTTAATGTAATTTGAATTAGTTCATTTAACTTCCGTCAAGTGAAATGATATTTCACTCTGGGTGCACTAAATCAATTACTCATTAACGCGTCAATTAACGCTTAGTTAATCTACTGTCAAGCGTTATAATGATGTACAATTTTACGGTACGTCATAATTAAGATTTGAAATTATAATGACGTCATTTATGAGTTTGATTTAACTGTTTTTGATAGAGTGAAAGTTATTAATTACTGGTAGATGTAATCTTCGAGTATATAAATGCATTTCATGATCAAACAATAGTTTGTTAAAATCTCAAGGAGTAACTTTAATTCTGATCATTTATGTAGATTACTGTAACTAAAATCCTGTATTCCATAGTTATAAACATAAAGAAAACGTTTATCATAATCACAATAACCAACATAAATAATTGTATAGACGTAACCAATACGAATCCGATACTAAAGGAAAAGAAAATACTCATTGATAAAAATAAATAGTATCGGAGTTGCTAAGAGCATATACATATATTATAAGTATAGAAGAAAAACCAGCGCAATGATCGCTGAGAAATTGATTTTGTTTCCATGCCAGTGATTATTGTGTTCAAGGTATGTGCGAACGGCGATCAGGCAACAAGAGATGAGAAAGATAGAGAGGAAGAATAAAAACAAATTGATAATCAAGTGAGAAGAAAATGGGCATTAGCTAGTATCTACTTACAATAGAAGAATATTGGCCAGTAGGCGACGACGATTTTGAACTGGATCACGTGGATATGAGAGAGAAAATAACTCATAAAACTGAACATTGGCGCTTACAATAACTATTGCATTATCATTATCAAGAGTAATATCAAATTACACTTCATTATGTTTTTCATTGTTCGCACGGCTACACATCAAGTTATACATAACCAGTATAAGCTGAGTGCTAATTGTACGAAAAACCTATGCAATGGAGTTCAGCTAAAACTGGAAAAATATAGCTTGACGTGTAGCCGTGTGTACTCCCTAAAAGGCAAGGACAAAAATGTCATCTAAAGCAAAAAACTCTTAAAATCGTATTCCGCCCACGCGCTCCGTCTGCAACCTGTACCAACAATCGTTATGCAATTACAGACGATGGATTCGACATTGATCTTGATCTCATTCGATTCGATTACACTGTCAATGACGATCACATGTCCGATTCGATCAATCGATTCTTATTGCTTGTTTATCGGACCATTGTTCGGTGTGTCATTATTCGATGATGGTTTATCGATGTTTTGAAATGTTCTCCGATGTGTGGTGAATTGATTGTTTCTGGTATGTGTGGTATTTTCATTATAGTAGATACATATTTTATGCGTAAGAGGATCAGACCGCGCGTACTTGAATTTTGCTTTCGATTTCATTTGATATTTTTTATACCAGGAGGGGCTTGTGGCTAAGTAATAACAGCCGCACGGTTCAATTGATTAGGTTAAGCTACGCCTGCCGCGGTTGGTCCGTGGATGGGTCACCATCTTTACATACCCAGACCCCTCCGTGCCTCGAAAAGCACGTTAAGACGTTTTGTCCCGGCTGTCATTCGTGGATCTTTGACAGTCGTTACGGGTCGTCAGAAGCCCAAAAGTCTAACAACTAATCTTACCAAAGGATGTCTTTTTATCCCGTCACTGGGTTATGGGGGTCAGAGAGGCAGTCGCTCCATGTAAAATACTGGTACTGCATCCGGACTTAGACTGGAAGCCGACCCCAGTTAGGAAAAGGCTAGGCAGATGATGAACTTTTTATATCAGATACATTTAGTCGTTAAGTGGCTTTAGATTAAATCTGCTAGATTGACAATAATTATGATATTCCCATGGAATCGTAGAGCGTTCTCGTTAAAAGCATTCATAGTTTGACGGAATTATGGTCCTTCGCTACGAAAAAGCCCTTACGGTTACGAAAAATCCATATGCAAGGCATCAACACAAATTGTACCTCAATTTGAACAACCTCTTTGCCTGGCAAACCTCTGCAGTTCAGCAAACGTAAAATAAACCCACTCCTTCCGATTGACATCAACATCCACTTGAAGAACTGATCCATATGTATGAAAGTGAAGATGCTGGCTGGCCATGATCTTGCCTTATCTCATTTCGCATTGCTATTCACAACCGTATGTATGATGTACCTATTGTCTGTACCGTGTTATCATGTAAAATTCACTATTTAAATTCACCATACTGACATATGAGACGATGCTGATAGAATTGTAAGCGGAAATGGGGTACGAATGTATGTATTGTTAGTATTATCTAGTACAAGATGTTCGTAAGATGGTAAAATACCTTTTGAAATATGTTTGTAAACTCTTTAGTTTAAAAACATAGTCGCCTAAAGCTGGAAAAATAGCTTAGATACCGTTTCGACGTTTACACTCTTTAATTACGGATAACAGATGCGAATATCATAGCTGCAACCAATATGTGAGGACTTTGTAAGCCTTGTAGACTCCGCTGCCCCGGAACATAAAAGGCTAAGGAAGGAACACGGGTGGGTTTTATTCAGTAAGAGTCTGACACTCCCTTCCGCTCCACCCAGAGCGGGAGGGGTCATTTGATGATTTCCCATCCATAAAAAAAAGCCTTGTAGACTTTACATCTGTAGACCATTTTTTATTTTATCAAGTACCTGGTACTTGTTGACAGGCCTACGCTTTTTTTACCCCGGCAGGCTTCGGCCCTAGCGGGCCCCTTCCTTTGTGCTGACATCTCTTTGAGGCGCGCGTGGAACACATACGCGCCGTACAGGCCTACGCAGGCTGTCCTCCCATACCTACTGTAATTTGAAAACATTGTAAAAGCCAATTATTTTTAAAAGAGTAACCGTGGAGTTTCTTGCCGGTTCTTCTCCATAGGAAACGACCAATTGGAACCGTGCACCTAGCTTCTGACGTTTCATAAGTGCCCATGTCGGTTTGTGTGAAATAAAATATTTTGATTTTGAATAACGGTCTGTTATTCAATGGGAACCCCATTTCTGAAGGTAACTACTATAATTCAAAACTTGACTAAACGTATACCGCACCGAGATAATGATAGCATAATCAAACAAACAGTTACTTCCAATCATTCACAAATCACAAGGTACTATCAACTCAAATGATATATCAATAGAAAGAATGTCTTGCGCCACCATCAATTTTCCCCAATCAAACCCATACATTTTGATTGCCCCACAACTTCTTCAGCTTATAAATATTCATTATGATCTAATACCAAAACTGTTCCTATTTACATGACAACCATGGCTGTCTATCACTCTGCTATCACAATAGACTCTGCGCATGATAATACTCCAACGTATGTCACTTTAGACGTTGTGTTCGTGTAATCCGAGATTACAAGCGGCTGAAACTTACCAACCACGTATTCATCTACAGAAATGAGTAACATAGGAATTTGAACCTTATAATGAGAGTGATTAAGATGATGGTTAGCGGGGGTGATGGAAAAGTAAGTTGGTAAAAATGCACATTAAGGTGTAATTCGACGAGCAGGCATTGAGTGAAGTGTCGGGTATTTTTACTGAGGAAATTTGAAGAGCCACATTTAAAATATCTCTATATGCGGGTTACGGGGAGGTATTGAATGGGATCGCATAACATTTCGATATGTGAGCATTCACTTGATAAGACGAAAAAACATCATATTCCGAATATAAGTAGGTCATATAACTGAGCCCAAAGATGACTAAACGAACTATGATGAGTAATTAATGAAACATGATAGAAAAAAAAACAAAAACCATAAACCCGGCCCAACCCGGGCCAATTCAAATAATTTCCAATCTAAAACGGGAAAGCCGCAAGTACTTAAGTACATCAAATATAATAGTTAATAAAACACAATGCGTGTCCTGATTGTGGTCAATGATTTCTGGTGTACAATTGGTGGCAACCAATCACAAGATTTGCCTAAGTCGTTGTGAAGATGCCCTAGATTGATACCGCAATGTCTATGATGTGTCTGAGCGGAGATATGAAACATATTCATGTGACCCATAGAGATATAAATAGAAGCTAGACTTTTGTGAATGAAGGCTTGACTAATTTCATAGTGGGTGGTCGACAAAAACATAAATATAGAACCTACATAATAGTGGTTACTGTGTCTGTGATATAGGGACTAGAAATTAAGACTCCATTCTCATAAAGCAAGATCTGTCGCAACGTTACTTACATATCTTTATGTAAAGTTTTGCACGACCTCGAAATCGGTTAATGTCAAGTAGATGTTAATGTCCTATTTGCAAACATAGTACTTAATTCATCTGCAAAAATAAATAAACGCAAAGTACGACTTTATACGCTAGATTTTAAGACCTATATTATTTAGATTACTGGAAAAAAACTAGATGGAATTTTAATTTAGACTCTTGAATTAAACATTACAGTTCTAGATTTGCCGTGACATCGGCTGTCTCTAATAAAATACTGGTTTGTTTGAACGACAGGTTTAAAGGATCTAGGATTTAAGATTCAAGCGGCCTACTTTGCTAGTGCAGCCATAAAATTGTAATCATGGTACTATTACTAGCAAGAGCCGGCTGTTTTAACGTAAACACTAACTTTAGAACTATCAGAGAGCATTGTAGTGTAGTGCCGCATACATACTAATTTAGTTCTCCTATGTTTATAGGAAGAACTACTGAAGTTAAGCGAAATAACTCCCGAGGCTCTGAGGTCTGTGGAACTGGACAATAAAATGATACAGAAATATATTGCTAACATAATACTACCAAAAAAAAACCAGTGGCACTCAACAGAAGACGAACTAGCAAGGGATCGAGGAGGGGGGGTGGAGGGGGGGATCAGACCGGAATAAATCTCCGGGAGTGCCGACAGAAGTGAAAACAAAACACAAACAGAATCCCGGGGACAGCCGAACACATCCGAAGCGGTGTCGGTTACGGTAACAGTGGCGCGAATTCAATGGTTTTCCCATCTCAAAAATTGCCCAACGCGCCTAAAGAAGTTTTCACTTCAAAAAGCTGCCGGTGAAGTCGACACTGCCGAAATCAATTTCATATTTTATTTAAAACAGACAAACCCAGCCCTGTATCTCAATACATAATCAAATACCACTAATCCACCTTGATATAAGATCATAGGCAAGACTTGATTATCATCTAATTACCATATCGCTGTTGTGTCGCGAAATCAATAGGACAATGAGGTCATCGTAGTCAATGAATGGGACGAGCTCGCCAATGGTGTGTGTAATAGGGCAAGCTCATTGAAAACTGGACGCAATTTCAAGAATTGTATGGTGTGGATCATATGCGAGTAGCGGGGTTGCTTGAAATCGTTTGGTAATTTTCCTTGAAGCATCATCATCATCTGCCTAGCCTTTTCCCTATGTTGGGGTCGGCTTCCAGTCTAACCGGATGCAGCTGAATACTAGTATTTTCAATGAAGCGACTGCCTATTTGACCTCCACAACCCAGTTACTGGGTAACAAGATACCCCTTGGCAATACTGTTTATCAGACTTCCGGGTTTCCCTACCTAGTGTAGTCCACACTTGAAAGCTTTAAAAAATAAGACAGCCATTATAGTGGCTTTAAAAAAAAAACGATTCGTACACTCATGGAATAGTCTTACAAAAGGAAATGACCCCTCGAAAATTAGAAAAAGAAATAACCAAACAATACAAGAGTATTCTTGTATTGTTTGGTTATTTCTTTTTCTAGTTTGTAACTACGTATGTAGTTGTAGAAATAATTTTAACATTCAAACAAACATTCAAACAAACTGTAAGATGGTGTTTTCGATAATAGTTGATCATCAATAAGAATCATCAATATGCAAATGATACAAATTAATTTCCAGCACTCAATAATTCAAACAAAAGAAACGTTGAAGTCTATTGCGGCAAAAACTAATTAATCTTACACCACGCACTAACCTACATAGCCCTACAAACACCCACGAGAGGCGCCAAAGTTGACGCCATCATGGGCAAACAGCGATAATCATGATAAATAGGTCACATCACCATTCAACAAGTGAACAACACCAAGGTACGAGTAATACTATGGAAATTCACAGCCACTTGAACAAATTAAAAGATGACATCTGCGATCCTCTTAATTGTAATCGGCGTTAGGAGGAGCCTCTATTAAGACTTGATTTAGCAGTATATGAAGGGTCAGAATGAGATTGATCGTGAAACTCAACTGGATAATTTATATGCTCATTGAATTGGATATGATGTGTGGTCCTTGATTTTAATAGGGCGTGTAATAATCTTCCCGCGAGTGTCGTAAGATCTAAATATTCATAACACCAAAGAGTACGAAAATGTCAGGGTTTATGCAGCTGAGACGGTATTCGCTTTGAATAACACCAGAAACCAGTTATCTAGACTACACAAATAAGGAGATCAGCATAAACGGAAATGCAATTTCAGTAATATAATTCCAAGGATCCTCAAACATTACATAACGCCATTTAAAATCCAATATCAAAATCCGCCGATGCTAATAAATGTAAAACGATATCGGTTTAGCACATCCGATATCCATAAAAACGAATGGTTTTATCAACTGAATCGATGATAATGATCCTAAACACGAGATATCGATATATTATCGTGAATGGGAAACAGGGCATCACTGAATATATTTATGGTCCATATAAGTAGGCGGACTTCAAAGGAGTGGTATCAGAATCACGGTACATCAAAGAGATAAGTAGCTGTCTCGGCAGCCTGTGTGAGGAATTAAGCAGACGCAAGACAGCGACAGACCTGTCTGCTGTATGAGAAACTGCTCTCTTTTTGTACTTTGACAGTCAAGTGGAAAGCGGGATCGTGTTAAAAGGCGTAATAGGATTAAATGTTATGTGATGTGCGAATTTATGATCACACAAATTGTAATTGAGGAATGTCGTCAGTCATCTGCTGTAAGCTGTTCTGGTTCTTGTGTGTTCATATTTTAGCAATATGACATGGACTTATTCACTGTATTATGTTGCAAACATTTAGTTCCTCATTATTAGAATATTTTGTAAAGGAATGTTTTAATAGAATTTGGAGACTTCTGAATTTACATTTTGAGAAGGGAAAGGTTCTTCTTTGAAAAATTTCTTCAATTTAATGTTATCGCAACATTTTTATCAAGGTCTACTTTCCAACTTCGTTTCCCGTTTCTCCGGTCTTTTGTATTTTTAAGATAATGTCCAAGAATGTCTCTTTCAAAACTTTTAAAAGTATTCCGATGAAATCATTGACAATCTATACATAAGTATAATAAAACAGTGACGAAGTCAACACTGTATATTGCATATTTTAGAAAATGGAAACTACTACGAGGTCGAGTCGAGTACGAGCCTGATGCCGAAATAAAGTTTTTTGATTTTTTTTCCGTTTGTCTGGATATATCGCTCATTTGGAGAAACATCGACGTAACTGCTACTTTATTTTTTTACGTCTTTGCTTTCCTAACGTAAATACGCTTTCTAAGTGCTTTGGCATATTTAACAAATTTTTGGGAAAAAATACATTTACGTCGATGTTTCTCCAAATGAGCGATATGTTCCGGATTGCCGCAAAGGTGGTTCGTTCCCGTGAGATATTTTCGACATCGCGAATGGCGGGCGTTTTGGGGGACTGTCTTCTGTAATTTTGACGTTCGAAAAGTGCTGATTCTCAGCCTAGTTTGAATAAATGACTTTTGATTTTGATTTCATCCACGCAGGTAAAGCCTTGGGCTTTTGCTAGTTCAAAATAAATATTACGGTTTGTGAAGATATTATAAAACAACATTCATGAGTCACCTTCTTGTTCGTAGATTGAATCATTCTGAAATATGTCTGCAATGTATTTACATGTAATCACTCATTAAAATAGAAATGTAATATTATCGAAGACAAACGTGGTTGTAGGTATTAGTTGCTCGTTGAATATATAGATCGGAATCTCTGCTATTTGCGGCCGAAAAGACGTTTTATCTTCAAGGAGATACATGGAGATGCATCTTCCAAATTATTATCGACTTCGGCATTGTAAGGGTTTCTGGATGAAAATCTCTTACGGTTAGTACCTAGATACTGTTCTTCTATTTTTATGCTTCTTTAATGACTAAATATTTCTTGAATATCTATCTAGAGTCTAGACCACCCCAGCTCAACCTTATTATACCACCCTCGGTCGCATATTAAGGTTCTCACAATAAAAAAAGCTTCATTCATTGCGCCACACAACGTCTTCTCAATGGAACTATAATAATACTAGCTTTTATTCCATTATAATAATTCCTGAACATATACTCTGCTAGCCCATAACAAGAACCTAGTGTTAGAAAGCACTTACATGCTCTTAGCCCAGTAATAAGAAACGTCCATTTCAGCTCTCCTTACTGCGATGACCTAACTTCCAAAACATATATAGCCTTAAGTACCAAAAGCCATACACTTAAATACCAACCTTAGCACATAACGATAAAGTTGTAACTGCTTTAGAAGGACAAAGCAAGGACGTGAACCTATAAAACTGAAAAGGAAATACGCATCTATGCTGAGTCATAAAGTCAGGAGCATGTAGTTAGGAGCTGCCTTAAATATTGGATTCTCTTCGAGATAAGGTTGTAATTACATTTCCTGCATCGTTTCATGTCGAACATTATTATTAAAATGAACGAGAAACATAGTTCGTTGTTTATGTTCTAAGGTTTATCGTTATTGAGTTGCTGATGCGAGTCTTGTAATTACGTTGGGAGCAGTTCATATTTATATGGATAAATAATGTTTTTTGTTGATATTCAAATGGTTTCATATTTATGGTAATCTAGACTTCTACGACTATAATGAGTTACAAACATAGACAAGCTATCGTGCAAATGCTTATTTCAATATGTGAAATCAAAACAAATAATAATATGCTCCGAGCAATCAGAATTCGAACTCATGTAAACCTAAAGGTATTTTTTTAGTTCTCCTATACTGTCTCACTGCTGAGCAAAGGCCTCCCCTAAATCCTTCCAGGCATCATTTTCAAGAGCGCCCCGCGATCCAACTCTTGCGGTACGCGTCTAGGTCGTCTCGCTACCTCTTCCTGGGATGGCCTCGGCGGTGGCGGCGCCATTCATATGATCAAAATAATTTTCTAAGAACACTTAAACATTGATGTAGGTTATTTTAAAAACAACTTCTAATTTTCACATGAAAAAATCAGAAAAATGCTCCGAATTCATGGTCTGGGCTGCGATTAAAGATATTTCACACGCGAAAATTAAAATCACAACTGACAAAAAACAAATCAACATATATACATCTTACTTAAAAATTACCAAAACATTGTATTATTTAGCTTTTGGAAAGATTCGGGTGAATAAACATTAGTTCGTGGTGTAAAAAAGTTTGCATTTCAGTACGTGCAACCTACTTGGCAGAGGATGCCTGTCACAGTTTACATCATCGTAATATATTATTTCCCACGCTAGATCTCGGTAAACGGAGCCGTCACTAGTGAACGGATTCGATTTTGTGGTTTTTGAGTAATTCGTGGACTATTTCAAATTCATTAACAGACTATATTCACATGAATTAACAGTTAGTAAGGAAAATACAGTACAAAACTCCGTAAAATTTCGCCGAACATAATATACTAGCTTCTGCCCGTGACTTCGTCCGCGTGAAATTTCACCCTCCCCCCATTCACCCTCTTAGGGGTGGAATTTTGAAAAACTTTCTTAAAGGATACCTAATCTTCACAAAGAATACACCCTCCAAATTTCATGTCTCTAGGTTTAGGCTGTGCGTTGATTGATATATCAGTCAGTCAGGACTTTGAATTTAATATATGTATATAGATAGTTTTTAATACAAAAATCTTGTTCATTCCTGAGCAGAAAAGTAAATTTTCCATAGCAACTATCTTGTAATATATTGCAAACCTACAAACGGTATGCTAAGTAACCTTAAGAATAATAAACCTATACAAAACTATTATCTTCAGCTCCAATAGACCATCCAATTTAGATCTAAGTTTAGCAACAAGGAAATCAAGCTGTCCTTCAGACTCTAAATTAAGATCTCAATTAGTGACAAACCTTACCGATCACATTAGATATCGCTAGTTAATCTGAGGATCAGCAGAGCTACATGAAAGTCGTTGGACAGCTGCCAGACTTCAGAACACTGAACTTGGCTGCAGCTCTTATGTTTCTATAAATTTATTGTAACTAGTACGTGAAGGAATTCGATGGTCAACTCGTGAATTGATAGTATTTAGGGAAAAGTGACTGTTGGCAATAATTATTACCAGTGCACTTTCTGCATTGTTTACTTTTTGAAATAAGAAAGATAATTCAAATCATCCGCAAAAAGCATTATTTTGGTGTAGCCCAATCAGGTAAAGGCGGGAGCAGACAAGCAGCACCAGTGTGACGCGATTCTAGTACCTAAAACAATTTCTATGAAAACTTCATGGAAATTGTTCTACTGCGTGCCTGTCTGCGGGATTCTTTATAAGGGCAGCCAAGGAACACACAAATAGAGCTTCTTTAGTACCTACTCATAATTTTATGTGGTGTTGGTGACGCATTGTGATAAACAGACGGTTTAATTTAGCCAACGTTAGATCGGGTCGGCATGATTCGGCACAGCCGGATGGCAAAATCAAAAACGCCTAACAGTCGGACGATACGTTCAAAAGCATCTCTCCCCACTTTATGGTCAACACACCATGCTCAGTAATCTTCGGGCTATATACAACCCACACTGCAACGCATCAACCCAGACCCACGTCAGTGTCTAGACGGCTAACTAATCCCTCGGAATAACTTCAGACTTGAGTTCAAATGCTTTTACACTGTAAAAGATATACCTAAATATAATAAATAGAAGCTGAAGGCCAAATCTCGTAATTTAAAACGTTCGAAATCCAGTCACAGTCTCATCTCGGCGACAAAAAATGTCAAAATGTAGGGAAATTAGATGTATTTTTGACAGATTGAGACAGAACATACCTGCGAATGTTCTTAAAATTACGAGAATTGCCCCTCAGAATGTGTGCCAGTTATAAGAAATTGGAAATTGGATTTGAAAACTTCATACGAATACGGAGCTTTCCGAGCTCCATCTATCTAAAGCCAATCCTATTTCCCTAATCTCTATGCGTGCGGCACAGGAATTAAACTGTCAAAACAAGGAAATGTCTGAATTGATGGACATTCTCGATTTCTCACCGACGACGCATATAGCCACAAATCAATAATTCCGAACGCACACGAATGAAATCGGTAAACTTTCCTAAATGCTGTTTCCGACGTTTATGCGCACTTTATCTTAGTAATGGTTTTCGCGCGTTTAATAAAATAAATATATTCATTTTTAATAGCTCTGTGCGTCTTTTGAGGACAGATGTCGAAAATAAATATTGAAATATGGAAAATATTTAACGTTTCGTATGTGTTGATAATGTTATGGAATTTAGGTAAATCGAATCGCATTTTTTTTAATATATCTTTCTGTTATTTTCAGGTAAGCATCTTACAAATGGAGATGGAGTTACTACAAAGACGCAGCAGTAAATGGTGAAGTTATTACACAATTTAACAATATATTATGAACCTAACACAAATTACATAATTATTATAAAGGTTACATAGAACTTGAAGTAGTCCTAAAATATATTTAGTAAAAGGTCAAAAAAGCAATCCACCAGGAATGTGGTTCCAAATTTTTATTGCTTTATAACAAAAAAATAATTATTGACTGAAAATTGAAACTACATAAATTGTTCAATACGTCCAAAATAATTAAAAAAACAAACGTAGAACACGACGACGTAAGTTTGATCGCTGCACCATTTGGTGTGTCTATAATTTCCAATTTTATTACATAAGTACGTCTACGCTAAATAAATTTTGACTCGACGACCATTTTCACATGACTAGACTCATTGTTATAATTCAATCTGCTTCCTTCGGTAAATAGATGATGACTGAATGATGATGTAAAACTCCTGCGGTGAAAAATGGATGGTCTGCTCAATGTCTGAATGGCAGAGTACCTTGAGAAAATCAGACGAAAACTGCACGCGTGGGACTTTATTTATTATTTATTTTTTAAATGTAGGTCAGATTCGATTTTAAATTAAGAACTTTACTTTTGTTTTTTACTTTAAATTAACGGTTTATATATTTTTTCTAATTACTAACCATTTTTTATAAAATAGGTTGCACGTCTCACATTCGTAACATAGGTTACTAGCTACTTCGTAAATTGAACCCATTTTCTGAGCTTTATTCAGTACTTTAAAAAAAATAAAAATGGCAGTTGAGATTACATTGTGATTAGGTGTATAAGTTTTATCTAACGTAATGTCAGAAAATATTTATTGCGACGCACGTGCCAATTGCATTGAAAAATTGCAATAATTTAGTAGTAGCAAAAAGTAGTCACGACCGCTAAACACCTTCATACAAGTCAGTCGTTCAATCATGTATTAAACTCGTAGGTGCTACAAATAACTGGACCACATGCTTATGCCATACAAGGATGAAATCACAAAAAGTTTTATTGACGTGACTAAGAAGTGAAAAGAGAGACTTAAAATAAGTTGGGCCTGTTAAAATCTAGGTACGTGAAATCAAAATCAATCTATTTTTTTATTTCAAGGTTTGGACTTACATGGGTCACGTCAAAATCCTTCCAAAAACAAATTGGTACCTACTGAGTCAAGGCAATCATATCACTTGGTTTTAATAGGTTTTATATTATATGTTTTATTTATCCTTTTGATAGATTCTTTTATATTTTGTAAATGTGAGGACTTTGTAGGTGTTGTAGACTTTAGATCTGTAGAGTGTAGACCATTTTTTATTTTATCAAGTACCTGGTACTTGTTGACAGGCCTACGCTGTCCATACCTATTGTAATTTGAAAACATTCAAAAGCCAATAATTATTTTTAAAAGAGTCACCGAGGTGTTTCTTGCAGGCTCTTTTTTTTTTTTTTTATTCTTTGTTAATAAGGGGTTTTCCGGGGGGGGGGGGGGGGGGTTTGCCGGCTCTTCTCCATAGGAATCGACCAATTAGAACCGTGCACTTAGCTTCTGACGTTTCATTAGTGTCCATGTAAGTTTATGTGTATTTAAATATTTTGATTTTGAATGAATAATTCGATAAGAGCAGAAGTCCAATTCTCTTACTTTTTTTTTTCTTTGGCAACTAAGCCGATGTCGACTATTCTGCCAGCGTGAATACTCGTACTTAAAAAGCGATCAATCTCATCCTAGCGACAATCAATGTCAAAAACTTGTCAAAAATGTAGGTCAATTAGAGGTATTTTTGACAGCTTAAAATGCGATCATTCTTAAAAATATAGGAATTGCCCCTCAGAGAAAAATATGAGTCCTCCAGGATGCTGAAAATCAAATCAAGTCCCCAGGCTGCAAATATTCCTTCTTTTTCCTATAATTCTTCATCTTCTCAATATTACACCAGCCTGTTATCGATTCGATTTAATAAAATATAGACTTCAATAAATATTAAACCAACTATAATCACAATCGTTCGATTTACAAGGCTTGCCTCGATTAAATTTTAGTGCCGTGTTAAAAAATACATGACTAGTTGGCTAATTTAACATATATCGTGGCCTGTGGGCGATTGTTGACATCATTATTGTGGGCTTTATTTTTATTTGGTGAACTGTGAACATTTCTTATAGTTTCAACATTAATTACGAGAGGAAAAATATACCTAATGAAGATGTGTTGCGAAGTCATTATAAATTTTTCCGTCATTAATATTTCAAAATTCTAAGTATCGATCTAGTATTTCGCTGATACCTACATACACGAATTAAGCCTACATGCCTACTTTTTTTGGATTTGATATTTAAGAAACAGTTTTTATTTATGTTAGTCTTGTGCTAGACCTACACACTCACGGCACTTTAATCGCCGGAGACTTGCTGGCGATTTCAAACTCTCACGTCTACAGCTACATACAGATTTTGACATTGCTAGCAATGATACTATAAGTAAGAAAATAGATTATACATGCTCCGTAAGTGGCACGTCAAACTTTGGCTAATCATCCTTGTTATCTACGTATATTCTTGTCTCTTGTTGAATGATAACGAACTACTTCCACGTGTCATCTAATAGTCTGACATTGTGCCGTTTTGGAGGATCGAATGTTGGTTAGGTATTAACTTATCTACGTATTTTTACTTATAATATCATTGATTGCTAGCGACTGTCAAAATCTGTGTGGATGTGAGATTTACCTACTAATTTTAAAACTTTTCCTAAGATAGTTTCTAAAGTTTTTTTTTTTAATTTCGATTGACTGCAAGTTAATGCTAGCAATAGCATAGCTTTTTATCTCCATTTTTGTCCCCCAATCCTTACTGAAACTGAGCAGTAAGACGACAAAGATGGCTGCTGAACATTAGTCTCTCCGGGTGAAATATACGGACTATTCCAGACTTTTGTTATCCGTCTGAAAGGATGCGAGATGTGGTCCACTCAATTTTAGCGCTGGCAACGCGAAAGTGGGGTTTTTGAGTTTTGCCAGACGTGGTAGCAAGATTACCGTTATAATATGTTATAACTAGGAAATTAGACAAATAGCCTGCAGAATTTAAGTTTACAAAGATGGTTATCTTATCTCTGCGCAAAATGATAAAAAAGCAGCCGACGAAAAATTTCTACTTAGGGTGTTCAGAATCATGTACTTACTGAATCCATGGTAACAGAGGGGCAATTCTCGTAATTTTAAGAACATTTACAGTCTGCAGTCAATCTGTCAAATATACCTACATATAATTCCCTAAATTTTTGACAAGTTTTTGTCATATTTTTGTCGCCGAGATGAGACTGCGACTAGACTAGAGAGACTAGTGTTAAAGTACGAGAATTAGCCGTTAGGTTGCGCGGCAATGTCCCTGTCACCCATTTAGATCAGACCCTAGACCACATCAAATGGCTTCATAACTAATGACTAACTTCAATAAGTTATGATTACATACGGATAGTTCTATATACTACAGCTGTTTTATATTAGGTATAAGTTTATAACTAATCCTGCTTCTAACCAGTTTTAGCTGCAGGTGCGTTCAGACATTGATGGCCGTAGAATTTATAAGCAGCAGGCATTGCTTTAGATACCTGCTGTTACCTAGCTAAATCTCTTTAGACTGTTTAAAGACATTGGTGCCAATTCTGTTGTTCACAAACTAAGCTAAATTTAAGTTTAGTGCATCTTTTTCTTTCTTTAAATTAATCAGCGCCAGACGTAAATGTACGTAATTTTAGTAGGCAAGTGTTTAATCACGTCTAAACTAACTTATAGGGAGTAGTGTCAGGCGTTGATTAATTTAACAGGACTAAACTAAAATTTATCTTCTGTCCTTTCCTGAATGAAATAAAAAGAAAAAGATGCACTGGACTTAAATTTAGTTTAGTTTGTGAACCAGAGATTAGAACGTTCAAACAAACAAACTCTTCAGCTTTATAAAATAATTATAGAGTATAGATAGATACTAAGCTCAACTATTAAAAAGAGTGAGCATGAAATAAAACGTGCACTTATCTTTAAGGTGATTAACTACCGCACTAACCAACGAATAGTCATAAAAGCTGGACAGTCTCAAGATGTGGTAAAGCTGTAAATTCCTATTCGTAAACATCAATTACATTTGCAGAAACGTCATAAAAATATAGGACTTACAGAGAGGATACTTAAATCGCACCTATAAAAAAAACGATAAAACTTTTTGGAATGCTAAAAGAATTAAAAATAAAAAGCACGTAGTTTTTGAATATCAAGACGTTTATTCAATAAAACATTCTAAATTCAAACCGCCAAGCGGCAAGCGATAAACTTATCTGAAGATACGTAAATTCTTCCGGGCTGCACTTCTTTTGTTATTATTTGACTTTTCAAACAGTTTCCACGTGCAATATTACTAGGAAAAGCGTAATAAAACATTGTACTAACCTCCAAACACATTAACTCACTTACAATGTTTTTGTAACACAAATATCTTCAAAGCCAAGGTTGGCCGAACCGCAAACGGGCGTAGACGTTTCAAATTGCTTAGAATAGAAGCTTTATGGTTCCTTTAGATGAAGTCCAGTCAAGTGATTAGTAGAGTGCGGTTCTATAGTTTCGATATTTTTATGATTCCGGTAAGTAGCATAAGCATTTGTTTAGTTATAGGTTAGTACTGATTCCCCCGTTCTTGTTTCCTACCCGAAAAATTATATAGTTTATAATCTCGTTTTATCAGACGAAATCGAGGTGGTACAGTCAAAGAAAAAGTACTAAGCGATTATTAATCATCATCTGCCTAGCCTTTTAATCCAGATCAGTTTATCCTACATTAACACAAATCAAATCGCAGCTTTCGTCAATTATTTTACAAGTAGTTTCTTCACAATTACAAAAATCACAGATTTTTTAAATTTTTTTTTCTAAGTATTTTTCTATATTAAGAGAAACTTTCTTAGAAAAAAAAAACTACTTAAATATAGCTACTAAAAACTTTACCTTTAAAAATGTAAAACACGTTAAGTATAGAATAATTCTAAAATATATAAATCAACAATCTACTAGTGTAACATAAATGTTATAATTACAATCATCATTATCTGCCTAGCCTTTTCCCAACTATATTGGGGTCGGCTTCCAGTCTAACCGGATGCAGCTGAGTACCAGTATTTTACATGGAGCGACTGCCTATCTGACCTCCACAACCCAGTTACTGAGTAATGCGAAACATAAACATATAATTACAATATAATATTCATAATATTTTAAACACAAATGAATAAATATTAAAAATCAACAACTTAGAGTAAAAATACATAAATAATTATATTTTGGTGCGCATATGAGCTGATTTCTTGCAGGAATCATTAATTTATTCATCGACTTTGGTTCCTAAAAATAATATTTCGGTGGATGCCTTTCTCGCTTCACTGTAAGAATCGAGAATGTGATATTTTTATTATAACTTTTGGGGGGAATCAGTACTAACTATGTTATTAACTTATTAGTCTAAGTTGATATTTCACAAACAATTCCATTTTTGTTTAATTGTGGAAATAGTTGAAACAATCTACCCTCATATATGTACACCCACAGTTTTTTAATCACCTAAAGTACAGCAATTTTACTTTTCTGAAAACGTTTAAACGTTGACTAAATAATGGCTTAGAACTTCTATTTTTGTGGCCGAAAACTCGCACTCTCCCAAATTGGAACGTGCAAACGAGCCTCTACAACTCTACACGGTGCATCGCCTGGCAACAAGCTCGAATGGCCAATAAAAGAAGAAACAGCAATAATTTAGAGCTAACCATATGGTATTCTTATTTTAAATGCGCTTTAGAACACAAAGGAAAGAATTAGAGTAGCGAGCTAATCCTTGACCTTTTTGGAAGCGTTCCATGATGATTAAGACCAGTTTCTTTAGATTGGTGGTTCAGACGATGGTTTTTTTTATTATTTTTAGTAATGCTAAATGAAGTGTCGTCAATCTGTCTAGTTTGCGTTCCGTCAAAAATAGCGACAAAATACCGTGATGACAGTATTGTCATCACGGTATTTTACCGTATTTTGTCACATTATGACTGTTGTTTAAATAACGGTTAACGACTTCTGGCAAATTGAAACGTAATTGCAAAGGGTTATAGTAAACTTAAAATGGTATACGGTATATTGGAAACGGATAATAGAAATATTATAGTTATTACAACTGTTTTCCTACAGTAGGGATAGTAAATAAAATCAGCCATGGCCGACAAATGAATGTAATCATTTTTTTAAAGGCTAAAAATAAATCGACATTCATTTGTCTCCAATAACTTAAACCTTCTTCGTATATATACTTCTTTTTTTCAAATAACGAACTCCTCCCAGCATTGCCAGTGTCATGACTACATGAAGCGCAGACAAAATAAGTTGCAATATTTATGGTATTACCCTAGCGATTAAGATAGCTTCCATATTGTCGATGCCGAATTCAAAAAAGATCATGACGGACTGACAGTTAAAAAACGATACTGTAACTTAAATTATTACCGATATTTTAAAAACGATCTATCGTAAAAGAAACGTGAATTAGTCACTACTTGGTTTGTTTTCCCTTCAGTCTTTATTGCAATAACATTGCAATTTATGATCATGTTCTTGTGTGTGGTGTTTATATTGCCTGACAAACAAATCAATGATTATATAGATAAGTATAGATATACACTATGGATTTATTGCGTTTTGATCAAGCATCCTTAAAGAAAGAAAGAAGAATATATTTAAAATTTGGAACAGTAGGTACAGTAAAAAAGGCCCACATACATAAAATTAAAGTACAGAATCATGTGTGCCTCACAACAGCGCCTAATATAACGCGGTGGTGGGCTATTGTCCTTCCGATAATAGCATACAAACAGTTATGGATAATTTGACCCTTTAACAGTTGATTTTAGGGGCCATTAGGCCTATGTCTAGCAAAAGGTAAACGTTTGTGGAGGCATAAAACAGGTACCACAATCATATTGATTTCAATAGCAGGCGCACGCAAATTAATTTCAAATCGATTTTCAATAACACGTATATGTGCGAGCAGCATTCCTAATACAAACTGTAAAAAAAATGAGAGGTCATTGAACTCTTCTCTAATATTCCTATTCTATATTCAAAGCACCTAATTTGATTGCCAGTAAAATGGCCAACGTTTGATTGTAAAACGCGGTCAAATTCATAACATTAGTGTTTCATAGTCATGAATCGTTTAGCTGTTTTATCTACCCAATATGGCTATAATTTTCAGTCTACTATGATAACTTTTAATAATTCCTATATAACAGTTCTTCCACAATAACTTTCATATGCCCCAATTTTCTAGTCATCGATTATATAATAAACTAAAAATAATTGCTGTCTTTTAGCAGTAAAGTAAAATATGGTAGAAACAGAATTTTCCAAATTAATGTCGCAGTCAATATTCAATTAATTAATACATTTTCTTTTTTTTATATAGGCACCTTGATATAAAAAAGCCTAATTTAATATACCGCAATTTGAAAGCATTTCTAGAATAAACTACCATAGACAAAATCCTAGAGTTTTATATCGTTGTATATAAAAAAGCTCCGAGGCGCTAACAACTTACTGCAACCTTTTTACTGCAAACCTTGTGCTCTTTCCCGCGTGAACGTGATAATTTACAATAAATAGGGCTAGGTAATAACTTAGATTATAACTATTAGAGATCAATTATGAGCTAATCTTACGTCATAGTATTTATGATGGTTCATGGAATCTTTATGATGTTGCTGCATTATTAATTTATTGAGATAGTGTTATGTGTGTACTTTTCAAATGATTTTATAAGCAGAATTAACTTTAGGGATAGAATTTGGAAAACAATTACCTATCATCTGTCTGTGTTCTTGAATGAAGCTCGAGCGGATTGTAAGAGTCAAACTATTATCATTGAAACTATGTCAGCCCAACATTCCCTTAGTCCCCCCAACCTTTGGAAGTAGTAGGTTCACAGCAATCATCTATACTCTTGACAATAACCCCTGCTAACACAAATAATATTATGTTCATCAAAATAATTCTTGTGTTTCTGGTATTTTTTACCCATGACCCAACGGTATACCGCGAATAAACATGCAAACTGTATCACGTTCTCAGAATAGTAAGTGAACACAGTAGTAAGAGCGGCTCCTTAGATATGTACACTATTTGTGAACTGGCACAATTGACAATAAACTGCTGGGCTGATGACTTCATTGTCAACAGCTTGACGTGTGGTAATTGCGTTCGGAAAATTCACTAATGACTTTGATACATTAAGAGTGACAACCCTGGTATAGAATACGACAATTCTATAATTTTGGGGATGTAAGATTAAGATCAGTCATCGGACTTGATGATCAAACGGTTATTACAATTGATAAATAGCCTAAAGTCATATTGTGTTATTTGCACTGTGATGCAAAAATTTGGCTTCAAAGAACTGCTAACAATGAACCACAATCACTTCTGTGAAACCAAGCAGTTAAACTAGGCAGATTTACACACGGTATTTATACTCACAGTAAATATGAATGATTGAGAGGAAGATGGCCACACATTAATCAAAATTGCATAATGCATAATAGCGTTAACCAAAAAGATCATATGTCTTCGATCATGATAAAGACCAAAAAAATTAAAATTCGAAATGAATATACTTCTTCTTAGCGTATCGATGGCAAACAGTTCAAACATATTTGGCCCAAAAATCAACTGCGCGAATTCCGCTCACTGACGCAGTCATAACATAAGATCATCAACTGCACAGGTGACAGGGCATGTGGCGCAGGATGGAAGGTATGTCTGTGGGGAGGTGCCGCATACGCACTTGAGATCTGAGCCGTCTGTGAACCCTATCTATGGAGATTGTCACTAAAAGAACTGCAAGCTTATCTACTTCAGTAAGAAATAATAATAAACTTTACACTTATACATAGACAGCTTTAAAACATGCGAATCATTTTGCAAGAAACTGAGAAGTCAAAACTAATTGAATGCCCACCAAACGCTTTGCCAAAATCTCTTCAACAATACTCCTTGTGTCAAATATGATTTATATTGTTTCCTCTCGTGTAATACTAGAAGTAGTAAAGTAACACGAGCAACAGTTGTAGAATGTAAAGCTGTTGATACAATAGCAACTGTTGTTTTAACTAAACATATTGGATCACTTTACAACAAGGTTGTTGCTAGGATAAGGAACAACAGACTTAGTTACATATTTGCTTATTTATAGAAAGTTATTGTACCAAGCTTTTATTTTCGAGTAGATACCGAAATTAGTCGTCTTGAATGCCAATTTCCCTAATTCTAAAACGCTTAATTATTGATAGATTAAGATAGAGATTTAAATGCGAACGTTCTTAAAAAATACGTGAACTGGCCCTCTGCTCACTTTTCGTTTTCATGTTCATTATCTTCTCTAATGAGTTCTCATACATTGTCTATGTGAGAAGTGGCCGTTGTCCTATGGTGGGACAATCAGAGGCTTATTTATTTATTTATATTATCGTGATACACTGCTCTACTTTCGTAGAAGAATTGCATTCGTTCTAGTTACAATTTTAGGTTCATCGTTAATTGCTCCATTTCATGTTCAGTTGGCAAATACTCAAGAATTGCTAAAACAACAATAAACAATACTGTTTGAAAACATTGCTACAATAACATAATTATTTTAAGACCACACACTTGTTTCCAAAATTGTTGAGATTTAGGTCGGAATCTATCAGTCACGGCTGATCAAACATGCTTGACGTTTCAAGGCACTTGAAGGCAGTTTCTGGAAATTCCGCAAACACTTATAATGAAATGAAGATGTATGTGTAGGTGTATACCTACCCACACACAGAGTGAGAGATTTTAATTAGATTTTTTCGCTGGAAAAATCTGAATATTAATATAACCATATGATATAGCAAACAAACCCGTCTTCTTTTTCTTAGCGTGTCGATGGCAATCACAAACTCTTTAACTCTATTATTCAGGTCACTTGCAATAAAACGAATCTGTACTAACAGCTGTTAAGATGCGACCATAAAATACAACATAACATTAGATAGCTCTACAGAAAGTGCCAAACCTCAAACTTCCCTGAAAAGAACCATATAATATACCAAGCCACTCTGAATTACCGCTAAGTACTTGGCAAGTCGCCAAATAGCAGTCACCAATCGCCACACTTCATTATTATTTCACAGAAGTGTCCCTAATTTAATTCATTCTTGCCTACAACCTTACAAGCAATTTCGCACAGCCCTCTTAATGAATACAAATACAAATGACAACAAATTTAGGAAATCCCAACAGTACGAGGTATGTATAGATCATAAAAATAGTTCCTAGACCTAGACCCTTGATTGATATGCTTAATACATGACTTGTACAATACTTTGCATGAATAACAATCAAAGTTATAGCTAATAAGCATATAGATGACAAAATGTCATCATTAGGTGACATACGTGTCAGTAAGACACCATGGCTGACACATTGAGGTGATATCAGATTATTTCCTGCCACACCTTGCGAAAACTTCTAGAGTTAATTAAAGCTTTAAAAATGACGTAGGTGTTGGTATGAAATGATACAATCGGAGTTTAAATTGTATGACAGATAATAATCAAGACTGTCAAGATTACGAATAAAAGACCTAGTTACCCTTCCATGGATTTCGCAAGAGGGATCTGGGAGTTTAATAGGCAATAAACTAGTGGGTTAAACTATTTGGTTAATATACCTTATACTATTGGAAACTAGAATCTGTTGATCAAAACTCAAGATAGTTCTATGGTCTTTAAGTGAGTGGCGGTCATAAAGCCTCGTTCAAATTGCAAATAATCAGGTATTAATAGTTAATCTTATATTACAGGATCGAGATAGCAACCTAACAGTACCGGCGCGGTGGGAGGACAGGAATCTTCGCAAATACCTCAACAAACCTGACATCGGTACGTATACTATTTATCTAAGCCAACCATATTTCATTTACGTCAGAGTATCCAATACATTTCCACTTGCACAAAAAATGGTAAGAAGATAAAGTTTGACAATAATAAAGTTCTTGATCCCCTCGATGACACACTTAAACTGCTAAGATCTTTATGAAAGTCAAATGGTATAAACTTTACTACTACTATTACTTACTTACTTTACTATTATACTTACATAATATGAAATTCTGGAGGACTTACTGCCTTGAATCGCCGCAGTTTCCATAATTTCATAAGCTTGTTGGACTTGTAATATTTATTAAACACCCTACCTGCTAAAACTCTGCAATTATAGATGAGGCAGATACCTTTCCATAGTGGGTTTCACGAATTGTAGATCAGACCAGTTCAACTGCTTCGTCTGCTTCTAACATCACTCCCTTAATCAGCCTCTTCGAAAACATTTTGATTTAGAGAATACATTTTCAAACCCTCTTATAAATTCTGCCAACAGTCAAGGCAAGCCGATGGATCGGAGGCATCTTCGACTACGGCGTCAAGTCCTGGCGCTGGGGCGGTGACCTGCGCAAGATGCACTACCAGTCGTTCTCCAAGATGAAGAAGATGAGCGCTGAGGATCTGAAGTGGCACTGCATCGCTATGATGCCAGAGCTGCTATATAGGTAATCTTTTAATTAAATGTTAAATCCAAAAAACTTTAATAAAAAGTTTCGAATAAAAAGCTTCAATAGCGGGATTGTTTTGCGTGAACTACTAGATTCTGGAAATATTGAAATACTGACTAGGATGCTAATGTAAGGATAAATTAAAATACCTATTAAACACTTAACCAGAATAAAATAAAGAACAGGAAGCTGTAGTAGAACAGGAAAACGTGTTATGATCATGAATAAAGTTTTTGGCACGTTCCTAATTCTGGCCATGCCTATTATTATCTTCCTAGGTAGCAAAAAACTGCAAAATACAATAAGCCATTGAAAAGTGATATAATATTTATTAGGTTTCGAGAAGCAATATTGAATCGTGACAAACATAAGAGTGTAGAACTCAAGGATGCCGCCGGGATTTCGGTTAGAGCCTAAAGCTCTGGAATTCGACTTAAATCACAATAGCCGTTTGGTACATATTCAAGTTATGTTCTGCCAGCGATTAATAGTATTCAATTCATACTTCTTTATTTAGGAAACCTAATGTTCCGTTTTTGTTAAGACGCCTCTTATATTCTCATAAAATGCTATAGCGTCCTAAATCGTATCATAAATCTTGATACAGACATAACTATGGAAAGTTATCGACTAGAAAGCGTAGAGCCCATGGACCCTGCCTTTAGAAACACGAGGCAAATCATGTTAATATTAACACTTAGTGCCAATCTGTCGACATCAATAATACATGACGTACATTACTCTTTATTTTCTATTAGTCACTAATATAGACCTAAATTGTTTCAATAAATCGTACTTCAACTTCATTTAGCCAATCTATTAGAGTTAGTTGACAGCTATGCACGGTGGCAGGGACGTTGACGCGCAAATTGTAACCATGAATTCAGCACATAATTCTACACCCCCTTTTTTATTTGGATGGGAAATCATCTAATGACTCCTCCCGCTCTGGGTGGAGCGGAAGGGAGTGTCAGACTCTTACTGGCTAAGCCACCCGTGTTCCTTCCTTATCCATTTATGTTTCGGGGCAGCGTAACCCTTTCGGACGATCCCTTTCTACACCGCCTAGAGCAGATTTTTTTCTTATTTTATCAAAAATAAAATGCTTTTTCATAGAAAAGAGCAACACCTACGCGGACAAATTAAATGGAATAGCAAAATTTTTATTTTTATTCAACGCTCCCTGGATTGAATTAATTTAGTTCAGAATCATAATTATACTGGGTCCATGGTAACACGACGTTGTCCCTGCCACCCTGTATTTTCCATTTCTACACTCTGTCTTATGCCTTGTACCATAAGACGCCAAACCCGAAACGGACTAACCATAGAGCGTTCCTGAGAAAAGCAATAAGTTTAACGATTCCGCTTGTGTTGGTCTTTTGTCCCTGCTGTGTGACGTCATCACACAGTATACCTACTATTTTTTGCAGTCAATTTTATGGTCGTTTTAAATGTCGGAGGCCATGGTGTTGGCGCCTTATGGAGTGATCATTGGTTTCACATGGGAACAAAAGTAGCTGTTTATTACAGTATGTAGGTCAGAACCATGATGAATGTAATTGGGTCACTTAGGTACTAGTCGTAATCGTAATGTGTTTATTTCGATTTGTAACCACGGTTGTAGCTACTTTTGCCCAAAATTTCCAGTTACCCTTTTTTTACTCCCATTGTATTCAGTGAAGTTGAATCAACTTCTATTATACTTCGTCCAGCCAGGCCGTAGCATATAAATATCAATATTACAGTTTCTTCCACGACCCTTCACAGTATGATAGTCCAAACATTCTTCACTAACTATCTACTACTATTGATTCATTTAATCATTATCAACGCTAATTGCTTCAGGTGGTCACCGCGCAGCTGCATCGAAGCTCGTCACTACATATGCCAAACCAAACTCCAGAAGGTGCCAAAGGCCAAAGTGAAGGACCTACGTCGTCGCTGGCAACGAATGGGCAAGATCAACGAAATCACTGCACCAAGCGTCAGCAGGGAAGTCAACGACCCCATGATGTTCAATGACGTCACTGTTAACCCCATTCCTAACCCAAAGTCGTACGATCTGCGCCCGAACCCACAACATCCCCGAATAAGTCAGAAGAGACATGGCTCGAGGTCGAATGCGATTCCAAATTCGAAGTACGATCTGAGACCGAATGAGTTGAAGAAGAGATCGAGGCCTTTAGTACATAGGCGGCTCAAGAGACCGTTCCCAGGGTAAGTTTATCATAAGAATTTCAAATAGCTAGGATTTACTAAAGCAATTAAACTTACAGCTTTTCAAACACAAGTTTGTACTAAGCTCGTCCCAAGTTTTCAACTTCAGTACTATCAACTATTTCCTCAAGAAGACAAATATTCACCCATTAGATAAAGAGGTTAACGGCCTATATCGAACGTGTACCAAAAAAAAAGTTATCACGTAAAATAAATACATGGCCTATTAATAATATTTAATGTTTGGCCAACTTTCTCCATTACTAGACCAGCGGCAATCAATTTCTCAGAGCACGTACTTTCGAACAAAAACACATTAAATGTACATTTATGGCAAACATATATCAAATTAACTGCAATCGTTTCTCCCTTATCTACCAATGTTTGAAACGGACGAATAATTGGCTATTGCTATGCCAATATTGGTGAGAGAGATGGAAAACAGAGCTTTCCTCTTGTCGATAGTATTGTACCGCCAACTATGTCGATCGTTGAAAGCTTGGCACTCGCAGTATATTGTACAGATGCGTTGCTAATCGGTTTTCAACAGGTGGACTAGTCTCGCACTCTCGCCTGTTTAGACGTTCACCAGCGTTATATGCAAACCTAATGTCCAACAGTTACTATTTAGTTGGAAGACGAAAATGTAAACATTTTCTTAGGAGTGCCACAGGGAACGATCTTAAGACCTTTTAAGATCTGGCTGTGGAATAAGACCAAAAGTGAACAAGTAGAAGCTAATGAATTCTTTTTTTTATTCCAGTTACACATGGAACCGCCGCGACCCCGAAGGCTCATTCCAGCACAACGCTCAGCTACTCCGCTCCGGCCACACCGGGCTTACTCCGCAACAGGTCAACGCCCACCTCGCCCGGCTGCGACATCTGCGCGACAAACAAGTCGCACGACGCAAGCGACTGCGCGACGACGACTGGTTGGAGAACGAACCGAGACAAGCCCTCGCTCAAACACACGCCAGGACATACACTGTCGACAACAATATCAGCGCTCTTCATCCCAAAACCATCGTCGAAGAGTTCAACATGATGGCGTTCCCACATAACCCCGCCGGTCCACCCAAAACGAACCGCAACTAATCGATTCGATTCCAATGATCGTTTTTTTCGATCATTCAAGAATCGATTATTCCTCGATGATAATTTAAGTTCCTCGCGATTTTTCCGAACTATTTCCGACTTCGCTTTTACTAATATTTATTGCTGACACTTTGCGATTGTTCTGACTCCTATCATTAGCGTGTTACTCATTTGCTAATTGACTATTAATATCAATTGAGTGAGGATTCGGCACCTATTGATAGAGGAATCCATATTATACGATGTTCAGACGTAGTAGAAACTCATAGCGTATAAGTAGCTTCAGTCACATAGTTGTCTACTAATCGTTTCGTCATTTCGACAGTTGAAAACCTACATCGCAAATTGTCATATCCTTGCTCTTCTTTCTAGAGTAGCCAGAACTTACGACCTTGTCTACTCGAATTTTACAAATTCAGCTTTTTATCCATACTTTAAATAACTGCAATCCAGTGTGAGTCTTGTCAATGTAGTTGTAGTTACCATTCTATTGCATCTGTTAACTTGTAGTCATTATTAAATACTTCATTTTCAATATTGTAATATACAATAATCACATTTGTGACTTGTCGTAAATGTGCAACAGACGTTTCTATTTTCTCTAGATTTAATTAAAATCTGTTTGATAAAGTGATCATGCATTGGTCACTTGCTTTTTACAATCTTAGTGTGACTCTTCAATGGATACGAAGTATTAGGCCCCTAATACACGAGACAACATAAAACATTTAACTGCGATCGTAGGTAGAGTTAAATGTTGATAGATCTAACTATGTAAGTCAGTAAGTTAAACGATTATTATCTTAAAGTTTTTAGATGTTACAACATCTATTTATATTTTATTATTATTTCGTTTGTTTATATTCCACACGTTTTTAACATGATGGTTTCTAATGCTGTGCTTTTAAATTAAGTGCGTCGTGGTAATCTGTTTTATTTTTTGTATTTATAATGTACTAGTCAGTAAGTTTTATGAGAAAATATAATTCTAGATAACTAAAATGTTTAATCTTATCCATAGTTTCAAAAATACTGAAAATATCAATACTACTTATACAAATATTTTCGATGTAGGCACTACCAACATAACTTGTTGGAACACTACTTAAAATTGAATTAAATACTAAATTAATTATTAACATTTTCTCACTGATTTTTAAGTATATTTATTAAAGATTAAGAAATTAACAAGAAAAGTGTCGTACATCATGATTGGCATTTCGTGTTTAATTAGCTAAGTAAGTTTACGTTCCAATATGTTTGTTATTTTAGTTAAAACCTAATAAATTAATATTTTTTTACTAAACTGCCAGTTGTTGTAGTCCTCGCATTTATGAAGTAAAAATCACACTTCGTGTAAGTTTTTGTAAAATATTTTTAAGCAGTCGTAAAAAAACTTATTTAAGTATGGATATATTCAACACTCTTTGATTGTAATAAATCAATATCGTCAGCTTAGTGGAGCTCTTATGCTCAATTTCATTTTCTAAATTGTAGCGTGAAAGATTGTCATTACCGTAAAGATTCGACATTTTTTTTTCCAATTCGCGCAATCTTTGAAAGTGCAATTGGCCATTATGGCCAAGAACTTCCAAATAAACATTGGCATTCTTTGAAAAATATGGTTTTTAGTTCCCAAAATACCTTTAAAAGATATTTCGAACACGCTACAAGCCGGTGATTGTCTTTGTAAAATCGAATTCTGGATACTTAATGTTAGTCACATTTTAGATTTACCAACATACATCAAATCGACACAACATTGCACCCAACATATTATGTGCGTGTTGGATCGTGCATAGCTATAGTAACTTATGTTCTTAGATTTCGAAAAACTAGTCTACTAGTTACTAGTGACGTGCTTATTATAGTATTACGATCATACCTCAAAACACGTTTTCTTGAAATAAAAAGTAAGTTATAAAAATCTTTAACATCTCTATCTAATATTTTTGTAGAAAGTAGGTACTTACAAAAATGTCAAATTCTATATTTTGATCTGTAAATACTACTTAATTGTAAATTTAGTAGTAGCAACACCGAGGTACTGTGAATTCTTTTTAAGCAAGTGGAGAACTTATTAATAGGAACAAAATAACTTCTGTATCTTAAGTATTAATATTTACATTATAACTATAAGGAAATAAAGAATCATCAGTATTTATTGGTTTTATTTTTTAATATGGTAACGCAGCACATTCTGCATGCGACGTAATACGTATTCAATCTGTTACTGAGAAAAATTCTTTGAGATTCCAAATTGTAAATATTGTTATAAAGTCAAAAACCAACATATAAAAAACCTATATATCTCTATGGTTTAAATCTTAATCTGTACAAAAACTAATATTTTCTGGAGAAATCTCAGTTAAAACACCTTGTTTAAATAGGTACTATCGCATCCTGGAAATCTCACTTTGAAATCGCAATACTTAGTAGTAGGTACACTAATTAAGCGACATACAACAGCTATATTATACTCGTTCGTCTTTCATTCCTGTAAATATCATGTAAAATCATGGCCTGGAACTTTGATTAGTACACTGCCATCTAGTGCCGAGTAGCAGAAATAAAATTATTAAAATATTTGTCAATCGCTATAAAACTGTTTGAATTCCTCAACTACACGAACACCTTGCTAGACAAGCCAACATCACAGCATAACCACAGAAAAAATACTGAAACTGAAATGGTGTGACTGAAAAATAGTACCGCCGATGTAGTTTTTGCTTTACTCTACAGATGGCGCTATCTGTACTAAAGGAAGGAACCTGTAAAAAGCTTGTTGAAATAATAATATCCGGGTATCCCAGTAAAAACTTGATAGAGTTAGCACTACATGCGTTTCATGTGAACGTGAAGCGACTATTCCAGCTTGTTTACATTTGTTTCTAAAACGAGATTGGATACGCTTTGCAGCACGATGCTGTAGAAATAGGCTTTATGCCTATGAACTTCTATGGGAGTTATAAAAAGCTGGTTTTGCAGAGAGCGACCGACTTTAGATCTTCAGAACTTCAGAAAACTCCGGAAGGTTTATACCTACCTACTTAGATAATAATCAATATTTATCGTTATCCCAGATTGTGGGTAAGTCCCACAATAAAGTGAAATGAAAGTGAAGGACGGGCGTTTTGGGGTCTGTCTTATGTAATTTAACGTCCGAAAAGTGCTGATTCGCAGCCTAATTTGAATAAATGACTTTTGTTTTTTTTTTTATTTGATGTTGAATACATTAACTCCAACAACTTAAACTACATTCAAACCGCTTTATTAGATACACCAGAAATAGGCCCTCTAACACAAACGTTACTGATAACATATCATACGGGCTATAATTTACAGGGTTTACGTAAAAAATAGCCAAAGAGCCTAAAAAGTAGCCTAATAGCCAAAAAACATCATAAATCCTTGCGGATCAACGACCCATTGACCGAATCAGCGTAGTTTCCACCTCCGTTGGCGAGATGTTACGATACCGTTGCCATGGTAACCGTGGACAAACAATACAGCCGCCATGATACCTATTGTTTCCAAAGAAACTTGAGTATCAATAATCCGAATTGTTCCATATCCATTGCTGTCTTTTTTCCAAATTTTCCACGAAAGCATCAACAAAAATACGCAATGGATTTCAAACGAGAATTTTGAACAAAGCTTTTTCTTTTCACAGTATAGATGTGAATCTAGTTAAGCATCAAAACACGCGAAAATATATTTTCAGTCATTGTATTAAGGGTTACGATATAATCAATATACGAGTAACGCTTTGAATAGGAAAGAGAACTGATGTGGTCAAATTGATTGTTTTTATTGTGAAATGATCACATCAACCACGCTACTCGATTTAGTACCTTTAAATATATTTTAGCTGTACCTTTTCTACTATTAGATTAAAATCTTTTGAACTTTCATAGTCTACAGCTGAACATGGGCCTGCTAATCAAAATCTAAATCGGTATTTCGTGATCGTAAGAGGGCATTCTCCTTTTTATTTTGCCATACTTGACTTGCGAATGGCTGTTAAAACCTAGGTATAGACTGCCACTGTCCGTCTTTTTAACATAATCCCATATAATTCCATTTTCTTTCTCGCGGAAACATTTGAAAACAAAATCATCAACAAGTCTTATTTCTAGTTCCACACAACTTTGTTCACGATTAATTAACTAACTCACTATAACTAATTCTGTAAAAATCTCACCGTGAAAGCATAAGTGAAGTGAGCTGTCAATCCTTGTATATATATATATGGAAAGATAGCTCACTCTAAGTTCACTTCACCTAAGTTTTTTTACAGAATAGGTCGGCTGCTGAGCTGAGATGCGTTTCCCGGGTCAGGCAAAGTGTTATCGGATTGTATCTTCTGGAATTTCTCAGTAGCAGTCCGGAGTCTGGATTTGTGGCCGTTTGATGGCAATGGACTCGCCCCCTATTACATGGCGAAATGTGGTTGTACTTTAAGAACACCGCTGCCCAACCCCTCGGGAAACCGAGGCGTGATGGTCTGTTAGCCGGTTCGTGAGTTAAAACATATGTACTACACTGCTTACACCTAAAGTTCAGCTTTTTTTATTGCTGAATAGGCCCGCTCTTGACTTCGATCACACCTGATGAAAAGCGATGGATGAGGTCTATGATCTACCTACAGTACTTGTCTGTCCTTCCTCTTTTTAATCCATCCAAAGGTTGTCTTTAAAAGATCGCTTTTAGCGATAAGACCGCCCATTGTGTCACCCATTGTAAAATTTATGTATTTATGTCTGTAATTTATATGGTGTACATAGTAAAGAGTATTCTATTCTATTCTATTCTATGATGGAACGAGCATGCCCAGAAGATGCCTAAGGCACTGGAACTCCCACGCATCGACGAAATACAGCAGGCTGCTTGACGCCGGATTCCGGTACGAGGGTGGTCGTAAACCAGGCGGGCGTTAGCCCTACCACCGCAAGGGAACAATTGGCCAGTCAAATAAGGTGAGACTGTCCAGGATGCACCGAGCGGTCGGTTCAGTTGAGTAACTGGCGGAACAAACTGCGCTACACGAGGAAGCTTCTTCATGCATCCCAAAAAGGTTTTATTACTTTAACACTAAGTTTATGCGTATCCAAGATTAAATACATGTAACATTCAAAAAGCTACAGTGCCTTTAGCCAAGTTTTGAACCTGCAAACGAGTGCATAAAAAACTTCCGTAGAAAATCTACACCCGAAAACAAAACACAATCAAATCCTTGTTACCATGCCATTCAAAACTCACCATACCATTGCCATTCAGAACTTACACAACACGACATTTGTAACCTCGACACGACATAGACAAGACTATTTCAGTACATTCTGCATAATGCCGTCCACAAGTGTACTACGAGCAACGAGCTATCTTGGTCATTCATCGCATAACTCCTGCCGACAGCGATTAGTGTGCTTTTAACTAACACCTTGTTTAGTCACTAAAGAAAATTAGGCAAAGACAAATGGAATAACAAAAAATAACCTCCATTTTTACTTGACTACGGCAAAGCCAAAAGAAAGGATGATGTTTTTTAAGGTTGTGATTAAAATCATGACGCAAAAGTCGCATCCGTCACATATGTACATAGAGCACACATATGGTAGATTCGGTACATTAATACGTCAAATGCCGCGGTCCCACAGCCCGTTAACTGACAGGCCGCGCCAGGATTTACTAAAGTTGCTATGCCTTTCGAAGCCGACACACCATCCCCAGGGTCCAAAGACCATCGGTCCTTTTTCAGAAATAACCAGCACTTTGCTCCTAATCGCTTGCTACTCTAAAAACTGTGTTGTGCTGTGACTACTTGACTAGATTTACTTTCACGCAAAACTCAACTTCTTCTGAGAATATTTTCGTCTATTGTAAATTCCGATCTTTTATTCTTTCTCCTATTTGACCTCCTTCGATCAACCGCTATCTATTATTACCAGCCAGGTACCTTACGTCAAGTTCCTCACACGCAAGACGTTCTTCTCTACCCTACTCACTAATTGCACCACAAACATGACCTTATAACGGAGCGATATGTAGGTTACTTCGCACAAAACGCCAGCGATTAGCCTTAACATACGTAGGGGCAGCTCTGACCCAAATACGCGTGTGAAAACTGCGTAGTATGTAGACCGTTGATTCATGGCCGACTTCGTCAATAAAACTGTTGGGAAATCTGATTTATACATGGAATGTTGCTCAGCGAAACTTTTAACTTTTACTTTGTGAACTTCATTGAAGTAGAAACAAGTTAATTAACTCCATTCCTATAATAAACTTATAAGCTACGAAAGTCAATGCCTTATTTTCAGAAGCTTTAGTTTCAGTAGTTTCATGATAGTTGGGTGTCACACCTATTACGCAATTTAAAATTGTTTTTACCCGACTGCGTGATATCAAAAATAGTGTTACTTATGTTTTTTACGCGTATCTGTTTCTTTGTATGTGGTATTCTTTTTACTCTCGAAACACAGTAAGATTTGTATAGGCTAGGTTTTGTTTTTATAAAATTAAAATGGCGTATTTTATATTCAATTCATATCTTTATTTTCATTTAATGTGTTATAATTACGGACCCTGCAGGGCACAGAAAAAAGAAAATATGGCGGATTTAAAACGTCAATACCTACCTACCTATTGAAAGAAAAAATTGTATTATTACCATGTGTGGTATCAAAATAAAGGACTTTCAGCCGAGTTTTCGTTAATTTTTTTTATTAAAATTGTTTAGTTAGGTGCTTCAAGACATCCTATATCTAAATCACTAATAATGAAGTACTAACAGCACCATAGAACGTGTCAGCGTATTTGCATAAACAAGAACGGTAGCATTTTATTCTATTATCGCTTCGTGCCCGATACGGATCTCGCGTGATACACCTACAGGGTAGTCGTAGTCCTAGGACCATATCATAATCCCATAAAAGAATATACCTACCTAGGCTATACCTACCTTATATACCTTTTACTAATGCTGCTGTGTGTTCACTGCGCATAATAAATCCCACTTCTAAAAAGAAAAGCAGTCGAAGGAGGTTTTGTGAAGACATCAGTAGGTAGTTAGGTACGCTTATATCTATATCTATACATATAATAAAATCGTAGGAAAGTCAAAACTGTACATTGAATATTTTTTTTAAATAATACTTGGGGCGTGATCTACAATCGATTTCGAAGCCGAAAATATAATTTTTAGAATTTTTGTCTGTTTGTCTGATTGTCTGTATGTATGTCCGGGCTAATCTCAAAAAGTGCTGCATGGATTTACATCAAATTTTGCATGAGTATTACTAAGAGGTCGGGTCAACATATAGGCTACATATTATCACGCTATCACCTACGGGGGAGGAGCTGTGAATCTTTATTTTTCTTACGCATTCTGTGACAGCGTGTAATCTAACGATGCATATTTAAATGTTGTTTTTGAGTAAGCCATGCTATTATCTAGCTTTACACTATAAAAACTACGCCATTTAAGTAACTTGGGCAGAGAAACATAGTTTAATGAATGTTCGTAGTATAAAGAAAAATTTGAAGCAGCGCCATCTATGAGATTTCATAAAAATCAAATCAAGTTACATGTTAACACTTTTTGGAAATTAATAATTTAAATTTGATCATGTTGGCGAGGTTAGTAGTTAGTTATTCTTAAAATTCATAGGTGGTAATGTGCATTTTCTTCATAAAAGTTGTATCGTATAGTTCGTTTTGAAAAATTCAAGTTCCAACAAAACCCTCAAAATCTTGAGCAGAGTTGAGGAAGACAATTTAAAAAAATGCGGTGTTAAGTATTACAAAAAGTTATGTTCATTGATGATGATCATTTCTTCATCAATTTCATGTTGTTAGTACAAAATAAACATTGACTGTTAATACTTTTGTTCGGTATTTATCTGTGTGATTATTGCTTGGTAATTAATATATTTTCATGTCGTATACCTAATTATAAACTTAAATGTGATGTAAAACAAATCCCTTACGTATGACGAGGTGCCTTCATATTACACGTACGACAAGCAAAGGGGTTTATTTAACCGACGTCGACGAGGAGGTGCTGTGGAAAGTTTTCCAGGAATTTTCAAGGACACCGCATTGGGTAGGGTTTATACCGTGCATCCGAATAATGGCGAATGCTATTTTCTGCGGTTGTTACTTCACACTGTCCGAGGCCCAACGTCTTTCGCCTTTCTGAGGACATTTGATGACGTGGAGTATCCCACTTACCGCGCAGCCTGGGTAACACGTGACCTTCTCGACAGTGACCAAAATTGGGATGAAACCCTCGCGGAGGCGAGCGTCAGTGACAGGCCCAGCCGCATGCCGTCATCTTGGTGTTTTGTGGAGTCGCGAAACCGGTAGCTTTGTGGGAGAAGTATCGCCATCATCTGTCTGAAGATTTTCTACGAGCTTTAAGGCGTGCTACTGGAGACGAAGTCGAAGTAACTGATGAACGCGTGCTGAACACCTGTCTCAGTTCACTTCAAAATGTGGTCATTTCTATCGGCGGCAATCCACTGATCGAATATGGATTACCAGCTCCCCAATCATCACCGCATCAAGACCGTGGAAATCGGGACTTTAAAATTCCCATCGATTCTGTTCCACAGTTCTGTTCAGTGGCGATTTCCGGCAAACGCTTTCCGTGGTGACGCGGGGATCGAGGACTGACGTGGTGAATGCTTCGTTGAAATGATCTTCGTTGTGGTCACGAGTTCGTACGCTGCGCTTGACCATTAACCCATCGTATGCCGGAACGTAGATCTACGCGAGACACAATGGCTTTTTAATTGTGTCTGTAATTACGACATTCAACCGTTTAATATGAGAGCTCGGCTCGGCGGCAATGCACGTGCTCAAGAATTCTCCGATGTCCTTCTAAGTCTTGGCGAAGGCACTCTACCAGAAGAGAGAGGTGGACAGGTGGTGCTTCCAGAGTCTCTCGGTAGAGTGGTATCCAGCATAGAAGAACTCATTCGCTGTGTGTACGGGGACATCAGTCGTATACCGCACCAGCAAAATTCTTGGGTGTGTGAGCGGGCCATTTTGACGCTTAAAAACGATCAGGCTGCAGCAATTAACGAATGCATTCTCTCGGAAATTGAGGGGAATGAAGTAGACTACACCTCGATAAACACTGTTGTCGAGCAAGATGACGCCACACATTATCCCGTGGAATTTCTGAACTCCCTATCAGCAAGTGGACTTCCAGCGCATACCATCAAGCTGAAGGTCGGTGTCCCGATTATGCTTCTTCGGAACCTATCTCCTCCGAAGTTGTGTAACGGGACCCGCCTTAAAGTCATCTCGCTCCACAGACACACAAATTGAGGCGGAAATTCTTACGAGTTGTGGCGTTGGCGAGGCAGTATTTATACCACGCATTCCCCTCATACCTCATAACTTCCCGTTCCAGTTCAAGCGCGTACAGTTCCCCGTGAGTGTTTGCTTCGCGATGACCATCAGTAAGTCGCAGGGGCAGACACTGAGGGCAGCGGGTGTCGACCTCAGGACGAGTTGCTTCTCACACGGGCAACTGTACGTCGCTTGCTCCCGCGTCACCAGTCCTGACTCTCTTTACATTTTGGCTCCTGGCAGCATAACTACCAACGTACGTTATAGGGAAATGTTGTAAGGTATGATACCTTTGTACGTATTTTTACTCTTTTGTGTCCTGGAATGTATTCCTGCATTATTTTCTCTATTTCCTTCAGTCACATCTTATGACTGAACTCAGCAGGATTCCAATATAACTCTCTTCACTTGCTTCGCTTGCAAAAAAAACTTATATTTTAATGCTATTTTAAAAGTTGTTTACTTATAATGCTATAGCGACACTGGCATCTTAGGTATTTTTGGTGCTGTAGAGCCTTCACGCAGACGACGTCGCGGGCAGCAGCTAGTGTTTAATATTTTAATATCCTGTTTCACCACCTCCGGATAAGCTTCCATTCAATTATCTGGCACATAATTTAATGCGAACGTACGGTGTGTTTTTATCTGATTGATAGAACCTATCCACATTAGGAAACAGCACCCTAATTGCGCAACACGCTATATTAATCTCAATCTGAATTAGTTTGAAGGATATTGCTAATCCATTGCTTCATATGTTCGACAAAATTGTCTGTTCAACAACGTAAATAACGCAATGAATTTTTTGTTGAACTGTCAAAATGAAAGCCATTGCTACTGTTAGTGCGTTACGCAATTACCCCGCAGGTCCTTGATATCTTTGAGTACGCTCAACAAGACGTGTTGGGATTCACCTTATCTTGCGCAAGACTTAATCAAACCCGTACCATATGTAGATATTGCATGAACACTGTTTGGCGAAAGAGTGGGTGTTTGCTGTGCTTTTCTTAGATATCAAGAGGTCCTGTGACCAAGATAATGTCTGGACTTTAAACGAGAACAGTCTCTTTTAAAGTCCAGACATAATCTTGGTCAGATCATATGAAGACCATGCACGCATGCATGCATGTTTGAGGTAGTCTTTTGAGAAAAGAACAAACGAAGAATTCAGATGGAAAGGGGGTAAAAAAGGTTTCACAACCATAACTGTTCTGGGAACTGGAACATAGTGTTAATGTGGTATTATGTCATTGTATAACTAAGGTCATAGTGTCTACCTTCTGATGTTTTGATTGCTGGCCTTTGGGGTTATGATTCACGCCTTCTGGGAACTGTTCCTTTTTGGAATCTTTTGACAGCTTAATTTCTTTAGGCGTGTCGATTTTGGACTCTCTATGTTTCTGTTGTGAAATGCAATGGAATAAAACTTACTTTTTACCATAACTATGATGATTTAAGGAGATAAGGAGAAGGTTTAAGTGTCAGAGACAGGTCAACATTGGAAAGAAATATACGTCCAGCTACAGATTGATTTGATCGAAAAAAAAAAAATTCTTTGGTCGGGAATATGAACATAAACCACCAAAGTCCATCGTGCAAACCGCCTATTAGTTCAACTGACACGCCGCCCAAAAAAATACATGTAGGTACTTACATCAATCTAACAAAAGGAAATACAAGAAAAACTGGAAGACCAATTTTCCACTGAACTGACGCAAATTCAGTTCAATGGCATTAGAATGTTCCACGCAACTGATTAAGTATGCATAGGGGCTGTTGTGAGCTATCGTGAACGTCGCCACGAACGCTTTGAAGAAACCTATAGGTCAATGATACTCAAACCTATTGTTTTAAATGCTGTAGTACCTACCTTTGTACTGGAGTGTCAATCACCGATCGAAGAAAGCCCTCAAGTCGATGTCGGTGAAAGCTCCTCAAACTTTAACACAACATGGAATCTTTTTATTTTGGACTCTTTTTATTACAATTTACAGACGCCAGCACATCAACCTACCCGAAACTGTCAAATTTTCCCAATCAACTTTGAACCTTATGCTTTAGAGACAAAGTTGAAAATCTATTAAAGAAATTTGACAGATTGTAGTAGGTTGATGTGCTGGCGTCTGTACATTGTTTTCGTCTTAGTTTATGGTAAGCATAAGTGTGGAATAGAGGAGTGGACTGTAAGAATACGCGGGTTGTAGAATGAGAATTAAGTAGTTCTGTTCGAACGGCGCTCACCGTTCACCCAATCCAGGAACAAATTCAACAGAGAAAAATCTGAGTACGACTTACCTTACTTTTGCTGCGGCACTGCTTCACAATTAATCTGAATGGTCTTTTGAGTGGACCGTTGATCACGGAGACTGGCACGAATAACACCACACGGTGATGCACAATTTGTCCTGGTTTTATCAATTTTCACTCACGGAGTCAAAAATTTGACAGTTCATCAGACTAATGGCGGCGACCAGACTGCGCGGCGCTGTACGTTCTCTCCCTTTCCCCAGATGGCGCGCTCGTCGCTTTCGCACCATAATGTTTAGCAGCTCGTGGATACAGCACAGCCAATCGCGTGCCGAATTAGTGAGCATATACAGACATTCACTCTTAAATTCGTCCAATAATGGGTTATTTACAGAACAATAAGCATACCTAATCAGCCTATAATTTTCCCAATGCCGGGACACAGGCCTCCTGTCTGTGAGAGGGTTTAGTTTTTTTTTCACTTCTCATGCTCTAAAAGTTCGTCTTTATGTTGTGCTTAGGCGACATCAAATCGCCTTTTATGTTCTAGTGCATAAAGTATTTTTTTTTTCTAAGACTAAGATAATCAGGCCCAACAGCCACACGCACAATAAAACTTCGCAGATTAAAGTCGTTATTTAGGTATTTCATTTGCCTTAATTTATACCACTTCCGTGTTTTCTATCGTTAATTTAATAAAATCAGATAAAATAGTTGTCATTAATTATTTTAAAACGCAAAGAAACGTTTTTATCACTTGGCAGTATGAAGTACCCAAGTCGAATTATACATGTTGAAAATTAAAAAAAATATATATAAAAAGTTTCGTGGCGGGAATTAGCTATGCTTTGCAACATTTTTGATGAATTTTGTACTTTATGCCTGTTTCATTTTCTCGCAATCGAAGTGAAAAGCAGAGTGTATAACAGGCATAAACGAGCTATTCTACCCCTCGACTTAAACAAACGAATTATAAACGTCTTGGGGTATAATGGCTTCTTTTATGCACTAGTTGTACAATCTACTATTAGAATAGAATAGAAATCTTTTATTTCAGACAGGAGTCCATAGGGTTTGTAACAATTTTACTTAACTTCTAATGTTAGTAGGTTACAGACCTACAATTAGATTAATTAGAGATATATACAATTAAAATTCAGCGTGGAGCTGCATCCACCTCTGCAACATCGGGAAATCCCACCGATCTGCGAACACACTGAGAATACTGTTGGTTGCTATTCCTAATAATGGCGGCAAAACCATTAATATTATTATCCGCAAACATCCCTGATGCACTACAACGCCACGGCAGCCGCAGTAGTACTCTCAGTGCATTATTATATATTGAACGCGTAGGTTGCTGTGTGCCCGCTGAGTGAAGCTGCCCCACAGGCTGCACGTGTAACAAACTCCCCACCGAGACGGTAGCGCACCGTGTTCCGCGTGCGCCTCTCTCTAGAGGAATGGTGGCCGTTTGCGGCCGCTGAGGGTGACGGGGTCCGCATGGATTCATGTGGACCAACACCTGGCCGGGGGAGCGTGACGAAATGCGCAAGCACTCTAGCACCCTGGCTAAAGGTAGCAGCAGGACACCGTGTGGTTTTAGTCAGTAGGAGTCTGACAGACCCCTCCACCCACCCCAGGGTGGTGGACATCCATGAGGATTTCCACACGAAAAAAAAAAACGCACGTGTATAAAGACTGAGAGTAATTGCAATATGATTTGTCTCATTTTGCTTTGTAGATTTTTAATGTTTTGATTTTGCCATAAGTACTAATTTTTGTATTTCTGCGATATCACTTATTTTTGAGAATGCTGGTTAACCTGTAATTGGCGACTGTGTAAGTCTTAGGGTCAATCCCCACTGACGTGTGTGACTTTCCTCTTTTGACTAGTCGCTAGAAGGCTCGTTACAGCCTCGCAGCGCCGCGCTGCCCCTCGTTTGCCTTCAAATGACTATGGATAATGGCCGCTGCCGGCTGCTTAAAGGTACAAGCCCGATATGGGCTGCAGACCGCAAAGTGCAACACCAAACTGTAAGCGACACCACTGGGTTCTATGAATCTCTATGAAATTGATTCCGAGCGCGGCAACACTGCGGCCTGCAGCCGCGGCGCGCAGCATGCCGCCGCGGCGCGCAGCGACCGCAGACTGCAGCGAGTAGTGTCGCGAACCGCAGAGAGTTCACACGTACAAAAATGTCGACTTTTTCGGAAGATGATGAAGAGAAATTAATTAACTTTGTTGCTAAAAAATCAGGTGCTTTTTTTTGGCATATAGTAACAACAAGTCGTCATCATCTTCCTCTTCTAACAAAAGACACATTAGTAAACTATCGGTAGCGTTGTCCGACATTCTGTCTCGCACGAAGGTACTGCAGGCTTAGCATGACGGTTTCTATGTCTACGAAGAATAGACATAGCTCTTTCTATACAAAGTGACATTTCGTTTCTCCATTTTTGACATCGCGCCGTAGAAATCTTTCTACAATCTGTCATTTTGTCTTTCGTTTCTAACGATCTTTGTCTAGGTCCTCTTTTATGTAGACTATTTCAGAAGAAAGTTTTCTATCTCAACTGTCAAAATTACACTGACAACTGACAGTTGTCTAAGGTAGTGAAGAGATTTTGTAATCGCCATCGCCATGCTAAAGACCGTAGAAAACTTCTTACTCGACGGCCACAAAGTATAGGTATACGGTTATCTACAAAATCATGATTTTACAGAAGAGCGTTTTGAACGCAAAACTGTGATAATTAATAGTAGAACAAAGCTATCTTCTCCTATTTTACATCATTTAGTTAATAGGGCATTACCAAGGAAGTGGTTAAGGCTAATATTACCGAAATATTTTTTTTTTGTTTCAAAATACGGTACTTCGACACTGAGAAAAATTGTTGTAGTAGTCTTTACATACGTATCTGCCTAGCTTTCCGAGTCACGGAAGGGTCTTGGTATGTAAAGATGGTTACCCATCCACAGACCAACCGCGGCAAGCGTAGCTTAACCTGATCGATCGACCTGTGCGGCTGTTATTATTTAGCCATGAACCCGAATTATGTAAGAGTGAATTTTGTAAAAAGTGCAGTTGACTCTTTCTACTTTGCTGCCGTCGTACTGTCTACACGAAACGTCATCTTTGTCTATTCTTCCGTCGACAAAACCCGTTTCTATGGTGGTCATGCTACGCGTGCTGGAGTGACTGAGGCATGGTTCTATGCATTGTGCAGCCGCGGCATGCCGCCATGCTTGGAATAGAGACAACCGCGACCGCAGGCAGCACTGCGGTCAACCGCAGCCGGTAGCCGCAGTGTCGCCTGCGGTTGCAGTCTGCAGCCCATCTCGGACTTGTACCTTTAATCTTGAAGAACTTGTTATTAACACAAAATAACGGGTACCTTTGGCCATTAGTTTTCATTGTGTTATATTCGGTGTCAGATGTTGACCTTCAGCAAGGATACTCCGTCCGACAGTCAGACTGGAATTCAACCAGACACCACTTAACAGGTGTTGTGCTGCTGGTGTGGTGCTGTTCCACAAACGATGAGACACTTAATATGGTGTCCATCGTGACCTGTCGCCTGCACGTTACAGAAACTGATGGATGCTACAGATGGCGCCAAACTCATAGCCTGATTCTGGACCGACTCCATATAGGTCACAATTAGATTGCCATCGACACGCTAAGAAGTAGACATGAATGATGATTTTCGTCGTTTGATTCCTGTACGTATGTTTTCCTATTAAACATTATAACATTTTGGACTATTTTGGCATTTAAAGATTTATACAGGAAGTAGGCACTTATAATTTCTTGTAGTAATCAAAGTTTGAACACCGCTGTTTAGCCTCGTGGTAATGAACTTGTGATATTGAAGGTGCCTGAACTTAGATGAACGCCGCGATATGATGAAGGTCTTTGTGGCTGTTCCAAACTGTATAATTAACTTTACTTAACTTAAACTTGTACTTAGCACTGAAAGTGGATATGTTAATGTACACTTAATTTAGCGATTTGTGATTCAGTTTTTACATAAAGAACTTTCTGGGCTGGCTTTGTTTCTTGATTTTTATTCTTTTGACAAGATATTTCTTGCGAACAAAAGCACCCGTATTAAAATGTGTTTAATTGATATGAAAATATATTAATTTAAAATAATTATCTTTTCACTTCAGTAGCTCAAACATGTAGGTTTTGCTGCCTGAAATCAGTGAGCAAAATGCGATTTTGCTCACTGAGTGAGACAAAGTAACTTTTTAATTTTTGTTTTCAGAAAGCCGCGAAAATCTTATTCAGCCTTGGGTTAATCATACAATTCGAAACATTCACACTCTATCTCTTTCCCGCCATTAGAAAGAGACAGAGACAAAGACCAGCCCTTTCGAAGTTCTGATTTTAAATTCGACCTCAAAGACAAACACGTTCGGAATTTCGTACTAACTAAAGAAATTTTGCAAAAAGATAATTATGTCTTTTAATGTAATTTATTGACTTTTTAACTTATTGAGTATTTACTGCAAATAAAACTGATATTTAACCTGTAAATATTTATTGCTAAGTAGTTTCAATAATGTTACGTAATATATTTTGAATAATAAAGTATCATGGGTGCTATTTCTGAACACGCCTTAATTTGTATAAAAGAGCGGGAATAAAATTGCGTGGCTGGCGTAAAGAGTTGAATAAGTTAAAACATATTAAAATAATCGTAAAATATGAGTGAAACTAGCGACGAGACCAATATTTTAACACCGGAAGAGTTAAAACAACAAGTTATGAATGCAGGATTAAGTTTCCTGCCTGAGAAGTCTCGCTAAAAATATCTGAAAGCATACCATGTCTTCAATGAATGGAGACTTACAAAGGGCGCAAGCAGTTTTTCGGAGACGCTGTTGCTATCTTATTTTTTAGATGTATCACAGACGAGGCGATCATCTACAATGTGGAGTATTTACTCAATGTTAAAAGCTATTTTAAAAACAAAACATAACGCGCATATTGAAACATACGCAAAACTCTTATCTTTTCTAAAAATAATGTCAGTTGGGCATAAGGCTAAAAAGTCCAAAATTTTCACGGCCCATAACATAGAAAAAATTCTAAATGATAATTATTTTGATTCACAATAAATAGTTAGGTAGGTATTTCAATCTATTCCTGTTTATTATTTTATCTCCTAAAGTGTTCTCGCTGCTGAAGTGAAAAGTTATGTGTGTTACACGAGAGCAAAGTTTTTTGCATCTCGTGCCTTTGAATCCCTCGCCACACTCAGGATTCAACTTTAGAATCACTCGCTACGCTCGTGATTCAATCTTTGAATTCTTCGCTTGCTCAGGATTTAAAATCAGCACTCACAGCAAAAAACGACTTTGCTCTCTTGTTGCACAAATAACTATTAAACATTACTGGAGAAATGTGGTGTACTTACTATTGCTACACCTCTCTCTCTATGTTAGAGGGTTTGTTAGTAAACTTCTGGTTAGCCTGATGGCATAGCTTCCTTGCACTGCCTGCAGTCCAGTGTCGATGTCCACCAGCTCTCCGTTTGTGTGTAGGTGAACTCCTGTACCCACCTGCGTAGCTAGTTCAAGAGGATAGGCACGATAGGTCCGGGTCCACAGACTGACGCGCTGGATGATTTTCTGGCCTGCTCGTCAGCTGCATCGTTACCTAGCAATCCGCTGTGTCCTTTTTATCCATTGCAGTGTCACTGTGTTGCGGTTAGATACCGTTACTCGTTCTAGTGCATTGTTGTCACTGTGTTGCGGTTAGATACCGTTACTCGTTCTAGTGCATTGTTGTCACTGTGTTGCGGTTAGATACCATTACTCGTTCTAGTGCATTGTTGTCACTGTGTTGCGGTTAGATACCGTTACTCGTTCTAGTGCATTGTTGTCACTGTGTTGCGGTTAGATACCGTTACTCGTTCTAGTGCATTGTTGTCACTGTGTTGCGGTTAGATACCGTTACTCGTTCTAGTGCATTGTTGTCACTGTGTTGCGGTTAGATACCGTTACTCGTTCTAGTGCATTGTTGTCACTGTGTTGCGGTTAGATACCGTTACTCGTTCTAGTGCATTGTTGTCACTGTGTTGCGGTTAGATACCGTTACTCGTTCTAGTGCATTGTTGTCACTGTGTTGCGGTTAGATACCGTTACTCGTTCTAGTGCATTGTTGTCACTGTGTTGCGGTTAGATACCGTTACTCGTTCTAGTGCATGTTGTTACGCCTCTGTCTAACCCTTTGGGGATTACAGGCGTGATGTGTTGTGTTGTATTACCAATACACGTGTTCTCCAATACACGTGTTCTCCAACAGCTGCAAGCCCTTGAACCTAACACAAAGCTGACGCTTTGGAATTGCTCACCCAAGTACCGACTTCAAAGAAAATATTATTTGCATACAAATACAAGAGTGAAATGCAACACATCATGCAATCACAGGCGGTAACATCTGCTCGGTACAATCGATAAGGGTCAAGGTCCACTATCGAATGATAATTCAAATGAATCGTACCTTTTACCCTACAAGCGTAATCGAATCAACGTGATTCACCAAGCTGTCAGGAGAAATAGTTGACAATCGACCCTGATTTGGTCAGTTGAATGATAGGTAAGTACAATTGAATCGTACCTTCCAACCTACAAATCGTTCGATTCAACGTGATTCACCATGTTTTCAGGAGAAATAGCTGACAATCGACCTTGCTTTGGTCAGTTCGTGGAGGTCACACATCAATAGAGATGGAGTAAAATGATTATCAATCAATTTCAACCATCCACGTATTAAACCGGGGTCCAGACTTGCATAATCTTTAAGTTCAAAATTAGGCATACGCCTGATTTTCTGTATCGAGTATTCGATCGCATCACTATCCTATTGCTCGCCGATTGGCCCTAAAACCTCGCCAATACTGTACCACGTACATACGTATCAAATACTCGGTTACATACGGATCGGGGTGAATCAGCTACGGCGCGTAGCATAAACGCGTATCATTTTGCGCCCAAACTAGCGACAATGATACACGATGATGCTACGCGACGGACATTTGATTCACTAAAATGATACAAGTCTGGACTTAGCTTCACAGGATCAGCTTATTCAGTAAATCTGACCAAAGTTACAAATCAAATTGATGGCGTAACCTCCGACAACTGACCTCCGTCTAGGGAAATCAAAAGATGTAATTTTTAGGACACCAGGGGGCCAATAGCCTATTTAATAAAAAGCGACAGGCGACAATCCGACAGTTTTACCAGAATCTCTCATAGTTTTCTGCTTTATTAAACAACGCCTGTCACGAAAATATGTAATTTTTTGTCAATTATTTTGCATTTCCTATTGGCCCAGCTGCAAAATTACATCCTTAGACATGACGTCATAGGAGAATGGAAATAAAGGAAAACGTAACAATGAGCAAAATAATTATCAAATCAATGGCTCCATTCTGCCTTGTCAAAACAACACTTTTAAACGGAAACAAACAACTTAACTCGAGCCAAAATCTATCCGGAAATTGACAAGATTACCACAGAGTCGCAAACTTTATTGGCAGACGACTGAGGCGACCCTGAGAAAACCTTTGCTTAACCTAAATATTTGTATTTGTGCGAATACTTCTTTTCTCACTTATTATATGAATATTGGACTGTCGAACTGAATTCACAGTAGGCACAGTCACCAAAAGAGATAAGTTACCAGGGTCGGCGGGTATAGTTGAACTTAAGTAAGAAACCGACGATGTTTACGAATGAAATTTAATTTCATAAATGAAGTGTTTGTTTTCTATTAATTCAATTAAATTTTATTCGAAGGCACCCATCGGTTTCTTACTAAACTTCAACTATATCCGACGACCTTGGTTACTTATCTCGTTTGGTGACCGTACCCCCATATTTCGCCAGTTATCTTAAATTCCGGCGACTAAGGGGCGAACCTTTTACCTTCCCCTTTACTGAGCCAAGATCCAGACTCCGGGCTGTTACTTAGAAATACTTACTAGGATCATCCTATAATGCTGTCCGACCTGGGAAAAAAACCAAGAGCCCCACACTGAGCATGTCGCGATTACGACCACTACCTATCCCGAAGACGCAGACCGTACTTTAAGTAGTTAATCAAAATATAATCAAGGATAAAATTAAATAATCATGTTTTATCACCGACTTCATAACTAAAGGCAAATTACACCATTGAAACTGAACCACGTTCAAGAGCCGTCAGTGTCATTCAATCAACTCAGCCTATTGCAGTCCACTGCTGGACATAGGCCTCTCCCAAGCTGCCCCACAACACCCAGTCCTCCGCCTTCAGCATCCAGTCCGTCCCAGCCACCTTCTTTAGGTCGTCCGTCCATCTAGCTGGAGGGCGTCCCACACTACGCTTGCCGATACGCGGTCTCCACTCGAGGACTCGTCTGCTCCACCGGCCATCGGTCAGTGTCATTATTAGCATGGAATATTGACACTGACAGTTATTGAACTCAGTTTAGATGTGCCGATCGCGTTCAGATTCATCAGTGAAATTCGCTCTAAATCGATACAGAAGTACGTTATGAGAGGGTCAAGGTTGTTCTTCATAAGAATTACAATCGCGAATACAAAGATGATTACAGGCTACCGTTGATTGATTGATTGTGGTATTATTGATAATGACGACGCCTTTTATCCGTGAGCATAATCAATTAAAGTAAAAATATAACTATGTGAACCCTGCCAGTAAATAGTAGGGTAAGTTATGACTCTGCTAATGGTGTAAGAGATGACTCACTTTCCCTTGAACGTAGATAATGTTTGAGTAGATAACGACAAGTTCGGGTGAATCCTTTTTTGTCAAGTTAAAAAAGCTTTTTCTTCTTAGCAATCAGAAACATTACATGGAATTCAGAAGTTTTAAATTTTTTTTAAGATTGCGAAATGAAACGGAACCTTTTCAACATATTTTTTTAGCTATTGATGAAACTTCAACGTGCGAAATTGCTATGGCGCGATGATTGCTTCAAAAACAATATATTGAGTTTGCTTGCGAATTGTGCGCGAGCACTTAGTGCAGTTTGCCGTTACTAGTAGCATGGTCTCTGTGGTCCATCCATCAAATCTATTAATACTTATAATAAAGAAGTAAAAGTGAGTTTGTATGTGGGCGGTGATTATTTCACTAGTGGGAAGCTACAGTATAGCAGTCTAAAAAAATTCAAAGCATTTATTTCAATTAAACCATGTACAGGCCCTATTGAATTATCAAAATAAAATAGTCGGTCCGTTAGTCAGAAAGTTGAAGCTAGTTGCCCATTCCAAAACGTAGATCTCTATGGAGAAGAACGGGCAAGAAACTACATGGACACTCTTTTAAATCAAAATATTACAAAATCCTGGGTACATTATACTTATTGCTTCTATGTGAGAACAATGTAAAAAAAACCCAAATCAAGAAACAATTCAAAATATAAGATAAAAATAAGCCTTGGCAGTTAAGAGATGACCAGTCTCAACCGACGGTGACCTTTCACGAACATGACAGTCGATTGTCAAAGGATATATGGTAATCAGTTAAGGATTAACGATAATTACTTTTTCAACATGAGTTACGCAACGTTTATGCGGCGTTCACGCGGCATTTGTGCAGGCCTATGCAACTGTAGTCGTAAACGCAACAGGACAATGCGTAGACAGACACCGAGTCTAGGGCGCGTACGCGTAACAAACGCGCAAAGGACACTTTTCAGATTTTACTAACGGAAATTTTCTGCTACCCACATGTTTTTATGACCTTGGTATAGTGTACCTAATGTTTGTTTGAAATGCGTATTATTTGTGTATATGTTTTATGAGTATAACACAAACGGTACAGCAATGAAAATTCACGCGTGGACCGTATCATAAAAAATATATAAAGTACAGAACACGCTGTTCTTACAAGCTTTTAATTTTCTGTTTACAACGCGGATACCAATCAAATACGAGAAACCCGAGGAACCTTCATAAACATGAAAACAGTAGGTAGATACACTGACACCTACCTAATCCGTTGAAGAACACAGAACATAGGGGGTGTTATTTTAACATTTATCGATATTTTTGCACCCCTACTTCATGACAAGTCCTAACACTTTATTACTATAGGAAGTTAAAAGGAAACCCCCTATTTGCCACTAAGTTCACACAGCCTTTATCGAACATGACTGTTTATATGAAGCCTCATAACCAACAGTTCGATGCACACGGTAAACAATAATGTACTTTGAAAACAAACCAACAGGCGATATTTATTGCGACAGGAAAAAAACTATTTCAGTAAATTGATGGCCAGTACAACAAGACCCATGGAAAATGACTGCTGACCTCAAAATAGGGGAAGTTTAAAGGGTTAGCGCGGGACAGAGGGGGTTAAGTTGTTTTGGTTACCAGTGGTCTGCACGACAATAACATTGGACGAGGATTTAGTTTTTATGGAATAGAATTATTATTTTCTTGATAATATTTCAGTATAATTAAGTGTCTAATAGAGACTAAATAGTTTTTATTTTCGTATGGAAAATAAGTGGAATTCAAATCCATGATTTCAATTAAAAGACGCAAAGTTACGCATGAGTGATCATTGTGAAATTAGAATTCAAAATGTTAGTATTCCTCTTGATCGAAGGTATTCTTGCTAGTTGTTGTGTCTCCTTACAATCTAACCACAATATTACAATTTCCACACCCATCAAGACATTTCCAGTTTTCCACGCTCCTCGTTCAACCGCGGTGGTTACCGAGGGTGGCACGTGGCCAGCGGTCAGTATTCGCCCCGCGGCCGACCGGTGCACGCCATGATACACCACTGACCGCTACCAACATGACGGACGACATTCCAGGTGACTGTGTTCTTATTTTGAAAATTGAACGACGCCATAATTGTTTTGATGGCGGGAACTTGATGGTATGTGGCAATCTGTGGATTTATTGTGATTTTATGTATTGGTTTGGTTCAGGGTTTGTCAATATTTCAGATCGGGAAACGGGCAGGTTGAAATAGTGTTTGGCTCTATACGTTTTTGTTCCTTATTATGGCAGATACGTGTAGATAGACCTACGTCTCCAACAATCTTATACGTATTAAAACTGGCAAAGGTCTCGAAATCTTACTGCCACCTTCTTGACGTGTAATAATAAATTGCAAGTCCTTATTTTTTTTTTATTAAATGAACTTAGAGGGTTATATTGATAATTTTAATGATTATAATTCTGTAAATACATACTTGTTAAGCTCATGAATCATATTTTGTTCAACACACAACCTGACACTGACCTGCAAATTCTAAAAAAAGTTAAAAAAAAATGAATTTCGCGGGCTACACTGGCGCTACCCCTTAATTTAATTCCAGCTGTTTCAGTGCACTGTCCAGTCCATGTAAATTTCACCTAATTGCTCTTATTGTATAAAATGTCACTTTTACCCATACATGTTTACATGCCAAATAGATTTGGCTCTTTCCTCTCTCAAACAACTGATTGTATCTTTATCTGACCTTATTGGTTTTGCAAGTCTTGAATGCTGGCGTATCTTCAACATACATATCTTGTTGATTAGAGTACTCACAATCTTGCATAGCTAAGAGCAATGGAACACCAAAATGTATTTAATTATACTTACACTTCATTCTACTCTGTGCAGCTAAGATGAATGGTCAAGAAGCCTTTCCATATTGAAATTCATCTATTTCCATGACGACCAGTCAATCAGACGACCAATCAGATCATATACACACCAACCTGCTGAGGAAGCTCTAAAAGTGTACTTAATAATAACAGCCAAAGCAAGGCTCAAAGGATCCAATCATAAACCGTTAGCGTACTAAATGAGTGAAGCCATCTTGCAAGTATTGAGGCAGACTTTTTTTTTGTTTTGACAATATTTTTTCCGCAAGACGTATTCGTATCAAAGATTGCTCTTCCTCATACAACAGTATCCTTTGGTAAGCGACTCCGTCCAAAATTCAAACCTAAGCGTCAAAATCTCCACACAATGGGTGCCTGAAGATGGACGGCGCCGCCGAGGCCAGCTCAGAAAGAGATGGCGAGATGACCTGGACGCGTACCGCGAGGGCTGGTTCGGGGTGGCGCCGGGAAAGAGTTCCTGGAAGGATTTGGGAGAGGCCTTTGCCCAGCAGTGGGACAGTATAGGCTAACAAAAAAGAAAGCGTTTACAGATACACATTACATCAAGATATTCCTTGAAAGATAGTGTTAAGGATAGCCTCAATGATAATGTAATAAAATGTAACTTTTTCCATGTCTCTTCGACATTACAATATACGTTTTGTGCTCTCAGTGACAGAACCTCCTAAAAGACCCTAAGTTTAATCTACCTCACGACCCAACCCACGCTTTATTTCTTTCTTTTCAAAATGTTGTTGCCCTTTTACCAATTTCTACAAGCTCTACAACCCAAGCCTCTATTAAAATGTCGTCTAAGAATTCTGTAGTAGGATCAAGGTTCACCCCAATTTTGGAATAGCATATTTGAGTACCAGGTTGACGTGCCTTGCCATATAATTACGGAATACTTCTCATTGGTCCAACGTGTTTTATTTAAATAGGTACATGTGTATGGAAATAAAAATTATATCGATTTAAAAGTTTTTCTGGGTCATAACAGGTTACACTGTGGTGGTTGTAGTCGGGTTTTAATTGCTTGTATGTAAATATTTTTAATTGTTTGTTGGATCTGTCATATTGTGGTCGATTTTAGGGGTAGTTACAAGTACTTCTACAACGACTGATAACTGCATTCTTACTTCTCCTCTTAAGTCACACACATCCACCTAGGCTCCACAATGCAAATTCACAAGGCCTTAGGGTTTGTGGAATTGCATTATGGATCCTAGGTGAGAAGAAGTAAGAATGCAGTTATCAGCATCAGCGCCCTAATCGCGTAACACACTGCCTATCAGTAGCAATGGGTTTCATTTTGACAGTTCAATAACATTCATTGCGTTATTTACGTTCTTGAGCAGACACATATTTCAGACATATGAATCAATGGATTAGCAATATCCTTCAAAATGATTCAGATTCTGATTGATAGTGTGTTATGCAATTAGGGTGCTGGAGGCATAGAAAATACTGAAACGGCTGTTTTCACCGTCACTCATCCTTCAAACCAGAATATTTCTACATGACTGTTTACGATGCATTGTTCTCCTAACCAATCTAAGATGGCTTCACTTCTTGTCAATCATCCTTCACCATCTTCATTGCTTCCCGTATCCGCCGGGTATAACATATCCTCCCTTACGAGCCGTCTTGTTAAACCTTCTAAATCTAAATAAACTAAAAAGAGTAATAAAATAAAAAGAGGAGTAAAAGAGCACTATCTTTCCACTTTATCATTGTTGTGTATGTATTTATTATTTTGATTACGTCATATTTATTTTAGAAATACTTACGTATGTTTATTTGTATGTATGTAAGTATATTCTCATATTATTTGTTTAGTTTTATTAAGTGAATTGTTTTTAGATTTTATGTTTTTTTTTTGTCTCCTTTACTCTTTTACACGCTGTCTACATCTCTCTATTTCTTGTCCTATCGCATGGAAGAGATTTTTTATAAAATAAGCATCACCTTTGTACCTATTTTTCTGTTCTGTTTTTTTTTCTTGTCTGTTTATATATGTACATAAATGGTAAAATAAAAAAAAATAAAAATAAACTCTTTTTCAAGTAGCATACATATCACTAAAATCACCATATTAAAAATGTACAATTTTTCCGCTGCCATGTAAAGTAATGCAGCGACGTTGGCGCGGCGTGCATTCTGAGTAATTACCATAAAATAATAAAAATACAGTGACGTCACGCTATGCCAGCCTTGCATGTGCAGGTACGCATAACTGGTGCACTGCACTCGGATACCTCAGTACATGTGGCTATCTATTTGTATTTCCTAGATAGGTAATGTTAGTAATGTATTTGCATGTTACTGAGTGCTAAAACGCCATGTAGTGAGACCGATGATGAGCAAGTGTTTTAGAACTGAGTGAAGCCCAAAATTAGTAAACATACCGATACCTATAGTATTGTCTTTGATTACATAATCAAAGAGTATTGTATAGGGTGACGGGTAATTTGTGACCGATACTTAAACACGTGATTGCACTCATGATAACAAACAACTTTTACTAAGGGACCAAACCTGAAATCGCGAAAAAAAATTCAGCTGTTCCCTACATTTTTTTTTTTTTTTTTGACGAGTTATACGAACATAGTTTTGTAAGATGTAACCAATATACTCGTATTGTAACAAAATTTTGATATATGTGACCATAGCGATAAAAAAACGATTACCAAAACCAGCGGGGTAATTGCGTAACACATTAACAGTAGGATGAATGACTTTCTTTTTGACAGTTCAACAAAATTCATTGCGTCATTAACATTGTTAAGCAATAAATTCTTCGAACATATGAAGCAATGGATATCAATAAGTATCCTGAAGTTCCTATCGTATATGTGTGTCGGTGTTTCCAAATTATACTTCAAAGCCCCACGCTGGAAGCTCGTATTTACCTACAGCCACATTTGAACACCTTCTAAATTGACCATTTAAGGTACGTATCAAACCGCAAAGGGATCGGTACCGTATCAACTCGAGCCGTTCAATATTCTTTGTATCAAACTCCCTACTGCAACGCACACTAATCGGAATCGTAATGTAATCGCCTGGCCTCGGGACTAGCTCACGAACTGCGGTGCGGTGCGTTACGGCTCGTCGTTCCCGCGCTTACGTCTCTCCGTACCCGAGCTTAAATTAGGTCATATGATCATTAGAACTTTTGTTATTATATCAAACATTACACACGCGGCACCGCGCTTACGGCTCGCCGACCGCGCGCTGGTTGATGGTGCAGCAGACAGGCCGGAGGGGTGAGAGGGGCAAGCGTGGACGAAGAGACGTAAGCTCGAGTACGGAGAGACGTAAGCGCGGGGGAGAATGTAAAAACCAATATCATAATTGTTTTTTAAATATAAATTAAATTAGGAACCAGTTTGATTTTGTGTATGATTCTGAACCCACCTGCATTGAAATTTTTAGTCGGTTTAAAAAAAAATTTGCTGTTCCATAGACTTTGACCGCGTAGGTTTGTACTTATCTATGAAACAGTTGATTTTTTTTCTACGCTAGGGGTAAAATAGAAATTTTTCGTCAGTTATAAAAAACAAATTAGGGAGTCTGGAATCGTGAGCTGAATAAAATTCAGGGTTACAGGTTCCGCGTCGATGTCCCTACCACCCTATATTAATCTATTGTTAGATCTCATATCCAGGTCAATCAAAATGACTGGCTGTTATTATTTTGGTCAATATGTTGAATTCAACAACACATTTTCTAATGAGGCTTAATCGCGCTTTTAGAAACCGGAGGTAATTTATCATTAATGTAATAAAATTCAAGGTGAAAAAATATACGTAAGTAGGTACAAATTTTTCGTGTACCTACGCAATTTGCAAAGCGTTGGTAATTTTAGCTCTCTGTGGGTGGTAAATAGACGTCAGGCCATTTCCAAGGCTCACGAAATTCTTTATCTGATAAGAGTAATTACTTAGCCTGGCCTGTCAGCTAAGTGTTTTATTCGAAGGCCAACATTTACATAACTATTGCTAGTTGTAATGTCTCGGTACGTAGTAAACTGTAAACTGATTGAGGTAGTCACGCTTTGCTAAAAGGTTTACCCCTATATACTTATACATAAACGTTGCTTATTAGTGATTAGCAACATTTTAACCATACATTTATGACGTTTGAACGTCACTTAATTTTGATCATCATTTATGAATAAACCCATTTATTGATTACATAAAGCACAGTAGCAAGGTATTCCGGTTGACCCCTTAATAATTTAAATGGTTAAAACTAGGGGGTCGACTTTGCATAAAAAAGTAAAAAAATAACCAACGCTATCCGCTTCAATTACCGTTTCCTAGTACCTAACAATATAAACTACACTCCGGCCGTCGAGAAAACCCGTTCCAGTAATGCTATTCTGTAAAAATCTCACCGTGAAAACTTAGGTGAAGTGAGCTTAAAGTGAGCTGTCAATAGTGTCAATCCCTAGCATCAGGTGGAATGACAGCTCACTTCACCAAAGTTATCACGGTGATCTTTTTACAGAATAGCACTGCTGAAACCTGTCAGTTCGACAATTCTAGTAGCTACAAAACATCAAATTCGCAAAACAGCTAGGCAATTGCGTAACATATTATCAATCGGAATCGGTTTCATTTTGACAGTTCAACAACATTCATTGCGTTATTTACGTGTTGAGCAGACAAATTATTCGAACTTATGAAGCAATGGATTAGCGATTTGCTTAAAAATGATTCAGACTCCGATTGATAGTGTGTTACGCAATTAGGGTGCAGGTATTCGTTTGTATGAAGCAGGCGTCAGGAACGCATTCTCTCGTCGGCCGCACTATAGTTCTACTACTATGTAATCCTTGAAAGGTAGAGTAATTATCAGAAAACTTCAAAATGAGTTTCATTCAACGACTAGAGCGCAGCAAAAGTTACCTGAACATTTTGTTGGTGCATGTTTTTTTGTTGTTTTCTCCCGTAGTCGGGTTTTCGTTTGTAAACTTTTTATTCGTGTTCCAAATTCAAACGCCGATATCAAACTCCTTTTCATAACTTGCGTCATTATGGTACGAGTACAATGGAACTAATCTAGTACAATCAAATCTAAGGAGTGACCCAAGGGCATACGTCGGAAGTTACGTGCCCAGTGCTAATGGCTCTTTTACATTTCAGGGTTCCGTAGGGGGTTCCTACCCAAGTAGTTTCGTCATAAACCGTCACTATTTTAAACTTTTCAAACGTAGATATCATCAAAAAAATTACGAAAAACCAAGCTTTGCTACAAACTTGGTATTTCTCATTTTTTTAACAAATTCAAGGGAAAAAAAATGAACCAAGATTTATGTTAGGTAGGTATAAAATTTTTAAACTGTCCACAATTTTCAGCTGACCTCAAGAACAATAATGAACTTTACAATATCACGATAAAATGCTCACAAACTTAGATTTGTTAGAACTTTGTTGACCACTAAATTCAAAGCACGAAACCCGAAACAGTGCGTGATTCGACACGCACTTGGGCGGTTTTACTTTCGATACCAGTAACCCCAGTAACGAACCTAGGTACTACATCATTTGGCTATGCGGTGACGTCATTCGTCATGATTAATATACACCGAGTACACAGCACTTTCTAAAAATAGTGACGCGATATGTATTGTAAAATATAACTTATTAGTACTAGGTATGTGCTTTACATGTGTATAAATTAACTTATAAAAAGCTTGAACATTTTATGAATGCGGTAATGCCTGAAAAGCTACTAACTTGAATACCAACATTTTTAAAAGACTCCAGGAAATTTCTGAGAATTTTAATTATTTATTTATTTATTTATTACATTTGGGAAAACAAAACAGTGTTATCTTAAAATTATTCTTAACAAATATAGTACCCACAACATTTTCCACAGATATACAAAGTGTTAAAAAATTTACCCGACAAACTTTAAGAAGTGCTTTAGACCATCGAACTGAACAACTTTCACTATGGGACCAACTCTGAAATCACCAAAAAAAAATCTGCTAAAAAAAGTGTAAAGTGTGTTTTATATAAAAACTAGCTGCACCCCGCGGTTTCACCCGCATAAGTAGCCTATATGTTAATCCAGAGTGTCAGCCACCTCCATGCAAAATTTTATCAAGATTGGTCCAACCGTTTGAACGTGAAGAAGTAACAAACATATAAACACACACACACACACTCACAAACTTTCGCCTTTATAATATTAGTGTGATCAATGATGCTTTCAGCATCAGCAGTCGCCCTTGGGACAAACGAAGTTGGCATACCATCGCCGCATAGTTTGCAAATATTGGTATATACACCCGGTTTCTGAATTGAGATTTAGATGTTTGAGCAGACTCTATTTTAGCATTCGCGAAATTCAAGATTTTTTAGTATGATGTTAAAATTGTGATATTCAAGTTTAGTAAGGTCACTAAATAATTGATCTGGGCTCAATTATTGATGACATCAAATACCATGATATTGTTCACTTATACCGAGTTATACCTGACATCAGCTGTAATAAGCCTTGGTAACTGAACTTTGACCTATTTTCCATAGCCCTCGAGGTTAGAAGGGTAATTAAGGTAATATTTTATTTCAGTAATCAGATATACAGACGCCAGCACATCAAGCTACCTGAAACTGTCAAATTTTCCCAGTGAACTTTGAACCTTATACTTTAGCGATATAGTTGAAAATGTATTAAAGACATTTGACAGATTGTAGCAGCTTGATGTGCTGGCTGGCGTCTGAACAATCTGATAAACTACTTATGCTTAAAATACAATATTATTGGGTACCTATCCTTAACACACTTTCAATGACAACCTGAATAATTTTGAAGGATATTGCTAATCCATCGCTCTTAGCGACAAGACTGTCCATTGTGTCCGTAATTTAAAAAAAAGATTTAGGTATGTCCGTAATTTATATGGTGTACTTATTATTAAGGAGTATTCTATTCTATCCATTGCTTAATCTGTCAAGCTCCGCTAATGTTTCGTCTAAATTCTATTGTTTCGTCGCCGATTCATGTTGTGTTAATAACGCAATGAATGTTGTTGAACTGTCAAAATGAAAGCCATTGCTACTGTTATTGTGTTACGCAATTACCCCACTGGATTCGTACCCAGACATTATTCTGTAAAAATCTCACTGTGAAAACTTAGGTGAAGTGAACTGTCATTCCACTTACCGGTCTATTCTGTAAAAATCTCACAAAATCTGTACGAATACATCGCCAGCGGGGCAATTGCGTGACACATTATCAATCGGAATCGGTTTCATTTTGACAGTTCAATAACATTCATTGCGTTATTTAAGTGTGGAACAGACAAATTTTTCGAACTTCTGAAGCAATGGATTAGCAATTTGCATCAAAATGATTTAGATTCCGGTTGATAGTGTGTTACGCAATTAGGGTGCAGATTTTAGGGATCGAGACTATTGACAGCTCATTGCAAGATTCTTTCACTTAAGATTTCTCGGTGATTTTTTTTCAGAATAGATCAACTGGACTCCATGCTCAGCACAAATAACGTTAAGGGGGAAGTGCCAGGGTAGCCCGCGAAATTCAAATTTACTTAGGTTTTTCGCAATTTTCAGATCAGTGTCAGGTTGTATTTTGATCAAAAGTTGATTCGCGACTATAACAGGTTCGTATTTACAGAATTATAATTATTAGAATCATTAATACATCTTTCTAAGTTAGATTTGTACCACGACAACAAATCTCTTATGGAAAACTGCTTAGTGGTACAAAATCTAACTTAGAAAGATGTATTAATGATTCTAATGATTATAATTCTATAAATACGTACCTGTTATTGTCGCGAATCAAATTTTGATCAAGATACAACCTGACACTGGCCTGCAAATTGCAAAAAACGTAAGAAAATTTGAATTTCGCGGTCTACAACTGCGCATTCACCTTAAGAGGATACATTCAGAATGTAGTCGTCGTCGCAAATAGCTGTCAAATAATTCGCTGTTTTAATTAATAATTTCTCAATATTAATAAATTAAATCATGAATCAAATCAAATCAAAGCATTTATTTCAATTAAACCATGTACAGGCACTTTTGAATTGTCAAAATTAAGTAGTCGGTCAGTTAGTCAGAAAGTTGAAGCTAGTTGCCCATTCCAAAACGTAGATCTCTATGGAGAAGAACGGGCAAGAAACTCCATGGACACTCATTTAAATCAAGATATTACAAAATCCTGGGTACATTATTCTTGATGCTCCTATATATATGTGAGTACAATGTAAAAAAACACACAAATGAAGAAACAATTCAAAATATAAGATTAAAAATAAGCCTTGGCAGTTAAGAGATGACCAGTCTCAACCGACGGCGCCGGTTCACGAACATGACGCGTGGATCAGCACCAGCACCCTGCACCAGCAAGAATGGCACTGAAGTGCACTAAAATGTTAATTATGAATTGCAATAATTAATATTTAAACACTGTTCATATAGTTTTAGGTGTAAAAAAGCATTTAGATAGTTTCCAAATGATTTTGCAATTTGTTTTTTTTTTCAAATACTTCGTTTCTATGGTTATAACGTCTGAGCCACAGCTGTTGCATCACACGATTACGATACGCAAATAGTAAGTACTTATCATAAAAATCAATCTGCCCAGCCTTTTCCCAACTATGTTGGGTCGGCTTCCAGTCTAACCGGTTGCAGCTGAGTACCAGTATTTTACATGGTGCGACTGCCTATCTGACCTCCACAACCCAGTGACTGGGTAATACAAAAACCCCTTGGTAAGACTGGTTGTCAGACTTTCGGGCTTCTGGAGTTCCCATAACGACTGTCAAAGATTTACGAATGACAGCTGGGACCAGCGGGTAACTTACTTGGGTCTTGATGTCTAATGAATTGTCACCCATCCACGAACCGACCGTGGTAAGCATATAACCTTCGATCGACACGGACGGCTGTTATTATTTAGCCACGAGTAATAAGTAGGTACTTATTATAAGTAGGTACATAACTATTTCCTGTGTTCTAGTGTTTACATAAAGCTAAGGTAAAGTCTGCACTTATGTGATTATCATAACAGTGACTCAAGTGGCGATAATTGGTGAAGTGGCAGTGTATTGATTATGGCTTTATTTGATTTCTTGATAAGCGTAATATGATTATTGCTTTATAGCGATAAATCAAGTACCTTACTCAATTCATACCTACTGTAGCGTATACAATGTATTCGCATAATATTTGTATTGTTTTAGTGGATTAACAGCACCATACAACAATCTATATGTTATTACAAGTTCGGGCTACGAACATTATGAAAATTGTAGCTCGTAGCAGACGGCTACGACGCGCGTAGCGGTCTACGAAATAAAAAAAATAGGAATAAATGTCCCACGGGCTGATCTAAACATGTTCCGTAACAGAATACATTATTAAACTGGTATATTTGTAGAAAAGAATAGTCCATAATTATGTTGATTTTCTGGCGACAGAGAGGTCGTGAGTTCGAGCCGACCCTTTGGCACTATAAACACGAGCAATTCAACAATCAGATAACTTTTATCTGAAGAAAAAATATGGCGGTTTGACATATTTTCTATACGAAACTGTCAAATTGCAATTTTATTCCTTAGATAAAAGTTATCTGAAGATTGAAAAATCGGCCCTAAAATAGTACTAAAGTTCAAACATATTTTCCACAGAGACAGGTGCGGTGTTCACATTCGGCAAGTCCCACTTCGCCGAGAATGAGCCGAGCCACTTCTTCATCAAGAACGACCCTATTGTCGCCATCTCCTGCGGCGATGAACACAGCGCTGTCATATGCCGTAAGTTGTACAGACGCCAGCACATCAAGCTACCCCAATCTGTAAAATTTTCCCAATCAACTTTGAACCTTATGCTTCAGCGATAAAGTTGAAAATCTATTAAAGAAATTTGACAGATTGTAGTAACTTGATGTGCTGGCCTCTGTAAATCAATGCCTTTACACTTTTTTAATATTTTATAGAGATCAACTACTAGCTGTCACTCTTGCTACCACTATAAAGCTCTGGCCAACTTGCACGCACGATGCGATGCGCAATTTAAGCAAACACAAAACAAAAGAGGTTTTACGTCCTCAGCAAACCGCTTGCAGCGACATACATGCGCAAAATATTCATTGGTGTATGCAAGCTGCTGCGTGTAGCCGGAGCAAAAACCTTTAAGATTAAGTTCAAAGTAAGTTTAAACTTAGTCCATACTGGGTGGTTAGCTTTCTTAGAGATACATACACTCTTATAGCAGGTCAATATTAGACGAAAAGTTAAGTGTCACACAAATAAGTATGTTGTTGTTAATTGTCACCTTGACCTGCCCTGCAAATATACCCTATAAATGATCGGCCACCATTGCGTCTGCTGCCTCTTGTGACATTGCGTGTTGGTTCTATTGTAATTACAATCTTAATGCCAACTGTTAATTGAATTAGGTACTTATCAGGATCAATTATCAGGTCGCCAGTCCGGCTAGCATGCCAATGTCAGACTTAAGACGTCCAACCGCCGCAAGAATCTTAGGTCTACGGCAGTAATTGCTGTGTTTAAAATACCTACTAATATTAAAAAGTCGATACCGTATTTAGAAAAAGTAAAGATCTAATTCAGAAATAAATGCTTCATTCGTAGCGCTTCCTCTCCAGTAGGAACACTATTTGACATCTTAATTAATTAGAAAGTTTTTCCTTTTACTATTTACTTGAAAAGTATATTAAACCCGAAGAATACCTACACCAAGTTGTTGATGTCTTCCGAATTTTTAGCCTTATCCTTTTTTCCCTTAACCTTTTTATCTTATTATTTCGCCAAAAGTATTATCGTCTACAACGCCCACTAACAATTTATTGCTTTTATTGTTCTAGAGAACGGCCGCGTGTTCGTGTTTGGGGGCAACGCGTGGGGCCAGCTGGGCCTAGGCCACAAGGACGAGGTCACCCGTCCAAGCTGCGTCAAGTGGCTGAAGCCGCACAGAACACTCTTCGTGGCTTGCGGGAGAGCACACACTGTGTTCGTCACAGGTGACAATGTAGTTGCAATTGCCTGTTGAATGTAATAACAATACTTATGGTCTGTTCCAAAAGTAAGATGAAAATGTAAACAAATGGATCAGAAAACGCACCTGGTGGATGGAATCGTCGTCGATGATTTTTAAAATTACAATTTAAAGTCATTCAAATAATAATTGTTGGAAAAAACTGGTGAAATATTAAGTGGACATCTTCAAAATGCCTTCATGAATTTGTTACTAAATAATTCCCTATAGTGAGTGATTGCGTAAAAATCACTGGGGGATTCACCGCCAGAGAAAGTATCTCCTTTATGTAACAAAGGTCGAAAGAGAACCTAATCTTTTCGAGGCAGTGCAGCGAACGAAACATTTCGACGTTCATTTCCGGGCGGGGGTTTCGTTTTTTGTTTAGATTTACCACTCCTGGCCTCCGTCAGGCATGCCGCCGGACTATGCCTGACGGATGCTATGCTGGTAAGAATTTAACCTAAACTGGATTTATTTACACTTTCATCAGATAAGTACTTTTGGAACAGATTAAGGCGTTTGACCTGCGCCTCCGAGCTCCGTCAGCGAACCGAATCCGATAATGAGATGACGTTGCCGAAGTAGGCAAACATACTCTGGTCGGTGTCCCCGATACGTACAGACGCCAGCACGACATCAAGCTACTCGAGACTGGCAAATTTTCAAAATCAACATTGAACCTTATGCTTTAGTGATAAAGTTGAAAATCTATTAAAGTTCTACACTACACAAAATACTTAAACTCTAAACAATCATAAAATAATCTCTGTCTCACCAGATTCGAACGCGATCTACACGGTGGGCTGTAATGACGAGGGTCAGCTGGGCACCGGCGACCTGGAGCACCACACAGTGCCACAGTTCATAGAGTTGGAGGGAGACATCGGGCCCATCAAACAGCTGTCAGCTGGCAGCAACCACACCGCTATACTTACCGGTAAACTACCACTAGAGTAAAACAACCACGAGGGTCAGCTGGGTTGAAGCTAGTCGCCCGTCTCAAACGTAAATCTCTCAAGAAACTGCATTGACACTCTTTTAAATCAAGGTATCACAAAATCCTGGATATTTTATATATTCTTGTTGCTTCCATATTAACTCAACTGTCAATAATGAGACACAATTAATTCTTCTATTGTAACCGGTCTCTAGGAGATTTCTTGACAGTTGCCTTCAACTGTCAGTCCCCTCTTCCCCACTGGGCACTATGGGCACGTGCCCAGGGCCCCGCGATCGAATGGGGCCCCCTAGTTCCTGCCAGATTACCAAATGATAACCGATTATTATAATTAGCTTTAGTTTATACCACGCCTGCATAGTAAACACTAGGTTTCCGTACGGATTTGCGGTTGGAAACTCAGCGATTGCCCACAGGTCAATCGCTCGGTTTCCAACACTATACAGATTCAGTATTCACTATACAGATGTGGTATAAAATATCGTGTGGGACTCGGGCCGAAACTAGTCGACTGCTCACGAAGGCGGCCGAACGCACTCGCTTACACTCGTGCGTACAGCGGCCGCCTGCGTGGGCAATCGGCTAGTTTCCGCCCTAGTTGCACAATATACTATTGCTGCATGCGGATAGCTATTCCTTATACAACATAGCTTGAACTTTTTGACAGATGGGTCAGTGATGGGAAACAGAAAATATCTATTGGTGTAAAAAATGTGTTGGCTAAATAATATGTGGCTGTATGTATGTTTTAAACTATTCAAAATAAATAAATTCATTCGTCAATCAATTTTATTGCACTAGACATAAAAACATTTTTTTCAGTTTTTGTTTTCAGTTTTTCTATTTAAATTTTACTTCGAAGCAAAAAAAACCACTTAAGACTTTCGGAAAATGCTTGAGTCCTTAACAGGTACTTTTATGTTGTGTGTCTATTCTTATGATTATTATCAATTTTTAATATTATTAAAATAAGAAAATATTGTTCGTCGTTGCAAAGTTATATCGATTTCAGATTTGACATCCGTCAAAAAGAAAGATCAAACTAATAAATAAACAGGGTATAAGTACTCCACTCTCTCTCAAAAATGAGTTTTTCCGATATTAGTATATTTAGGTTAATTTAAATACCTATATGTAAGTATATATAAGAATACAATTAAAAGAAAAATTATTAAATTAAAAAAAGAAGAATTATTTGATGCGGTGTGGTTTATGTCTTAAAGAAACCTATTCTAACGTCATTCGTAATACCAAAGACAAAAAAGGGGAATTCCCGACTCCCGATCGTCGTTTGACTTGACGAACGGGAATTGCCTTCAAGTATTTGTCTGCGATGTTGTGGCGTTTGTTTTGTTTGTAGTTGTTAGTTTGTTACTGACTGTGCTTGAGCTCTGACAAAAAAATAGTATTGTTTGATTAAATCGTCGTTTGTCTGTTTTGTGTTAGCGAATATTTTCGTTATAAAATTAATTAAATATTGAATTATAATATAAAATGTCGAAACGGTCATATCCTAGTGGATCTGAAAAAAGGAAAAAAGCTCTACATCAGAAAGAAGTAATTGAAAAGTTACCAAAATTAACATCATATTTTACTACTACTACTGGAGAAACTTCTGTAAGTAGCAATCAACTCATAAATGTTCCACATGATGACTCAGCTCAATTACAAATTACGGGAATTTCTAAACCTTCATGTTCCAATTTTGAAAAAGAGATTGAATCAGAAAGCGACTATTCCTACGACGAAAGTGCAACGACTTCAGTAACTTCACTAAAACCGACAACTCCAACTGTGTCAATTGAACAGCAGTTTTCCAACACAGAAGAATTAATATCGCACGATCCCGCCGATTATTTTCACGAAAAGTTTGTTGAAATAAATCGCGAAATTTTAATTCGTAAGGGACCAGTATATTTTCAAAATAAAGATTCTGACTTTTCCGAGGCATCCAGAACCTACAAAGATGGTAATAAATTAGTGACGAGATATTTCAACAAAGCATTATTTATGCGCAAATTAAAGAACAATGAAAGCGTCGAAAGAAAATGGTTGCTGTATTCGCCTTCCAAATGCTCTGTATTTTGTTTTTCATGCTGCTTATTTAACCCAACTGATGTTAATCTTTGCTCTCGGAATGGATGTAATGATTGGAAGCATATTAATCACATAATTTTAACACATGAAAATAGCCCAGCGCATAAGCAATCTATGATGACTTATCTGGCACGAAGTAAAGCGGTTGGTAGAGTAGATATAGAGTTATTATCTCAACATCAAAAGGAAGTGGATTACTGGAGAAACGTACTTAAACGGATTGTAGCTGTTGTAAAATTTTTGGCATCGAGAGGGCTTCCATTTCGCGGCGACAATGAAATCCTAGGATCTCCAAACAATGGAAATTATTTGGGTTGTGTGGAATTATTGAGTGAATTTGATCCATTTCTTGCAGATCACTTAAAAAAATTTGGGAATCCTGGAAAGGGTAACATTTCTTATTTATCAGCAAATATCTGTAATGAGTTTATTGAAGTAATGGGAAAACAGGTTCTAAAAAAAATTATAAATGAAGTTAAATCAGCAAAATATTTTTCCATAAGCGTTGACAGTACGCCCGATCTGTCTCATATTGACCAGCTAACTTTCATCATTCGATACGTAAAAGACTGTGTTCCTGTTGAAAGGTTTTTGAAATTTATACCTATTAAAGAGCATAAATCTAAGTATTTAGCGGAGACCATCTTAAATTTTTTAGAGATACATGATATTCCCATAAAAGATTGCAGAGGACAAAGCTACGACAATGCTTCAAATATGTCGGGAAAGTATAGTGGTCTACAAACAAGAATCAAGGAAAAATGTGAATTTGCCACCTTTATACCATGTGCAGGACATTCACTAAACTTGGTAGGTGTCCATGCTGCTAAGTGTATACCGGAGGCATCACAGTTTTTTGAAATAGTTCAGAAAGTGTACAACTTTTTTTCGGGCTCTACCCACAGATGGAATATATTAACAGAACATTTAGGTTCAAAAAAAGTTGTTAAGAGTCTTTCACAAACCAGATGGTCAGCCCGAGCTGATGCAGTAAGTGCTTTGCATGGGGGTTATAAAAGAATATTAGAAGCTTTAATCACCATCGCAAACGATACTGAACAGGCACGAGAAACAAGAGACGAAGCCCTTAGTCTGTCTAGAAAAATGGGAAATCTAGAATTTATTATACTGACGGAAATCTGGAGCACCATATTGGAAAGAATAGACAAAACAAGTAATTATCTTCAGAAAGAAACAATAACACTGGACGTTGCAACCAATTTGTTGACTTCACTTTATGATTTTATTACTAACCTCAGGGATAAATTTGATAACTTCGAATCATCTGCCAAAGAAAATAACCCAGAATCTGACTACAAGGATCTATCTCAAAGAACAAGACGTAGAAGCTCACGGCTGGAATTTTTTGATGGCTCTGCGCCATCAGTCCAATTGAATGGAAAAGAGCGATTCAACGTAGAAACCTTTCTCCCAATAATCGATACCTTGAGTGTTCATCTAAAACAGCGACAAAGTTCATATGAGACCGTCAGTCAACGTTTTAGTTTATTTTTTCACTTAAAAACTCTGAATTCCGAAGAGATACGACAAGGATGCAAAGAATTTTCTCAAATCTATCACGAAGACGTAAATGAAAAAGAGTTAGAAATAGAATGTCAACATTTAAAAGAATACTTAAAAAATGTTCAGAGTGAAAATGAAGCATCTAACAGTGTACAGGAAGTATATAATCTATTAAAGCAAAACAAAAAAAAAAAAAATGGAAAATTACACGAGTAATACCAGTACCTAAGGGCGAAGCAGGGAGTGAAGTTAGTGGGTATAGGCCGGTGGCGGTGCTGTCGGTACCAGCGAAGGTATTTGAGTCAGTAATCCATCATTGTGTCTTAAAACAGGTTTCAGTAACGTTGTCCGACTCACAGCATGGGTTTAGGCCGGCTCGTAGCACTACTACAAATCTGCTGAATTTTATGGCATATGTGGTTCCTAGCGTGGATTCGGGAGTGCAGGTCGATGCTGCATACTTTGATTTTAAAAAAGCTTTTGATTTGGTCGATAATGACATTTTATTGACAAAGCTTGCGGCAATCGGATGCACTCCTAAATTGTTGAAATTCTTTGCTGATCATATGAGTAACAGAAAGCAGTATGTAGAATATGCTGGGTACAAATCTGAGCCCTATTTTACGAGGTCAGGCGTAAGTCAGGGCAGTAATTTAGGGCCACTTCAATTTATAATAATGGTAAATGACTTGCCCGAGGTCGTCAGGAATGCCAAGTGCCTGTTGTTTGCTGACGATCTAAAATTGCTGCTAGCTGTGAAAGAGCAAAAGGACTTGGAGCGCTTACAGGAAGACATAGACAGGGTTGTTGAATGGGGAAAGAAGAATAAGTTGGTGTTTAATACGTCAAAGTGTTCGGTAATAACTTTTAGTAGGATGAAAATGCCCAAGAAATATGACTATAGAGTGGACGACACGGTATTGAAAAGAACAGAAACGGTGCGGGATTTAGGAGTACGCCTTGACTCGGGCCTGGCATTTCGTAATCACATCGTAAATGTTTGTAAAAAAGCCTACAGAAGCCTAGGTTTTGTCCTAAGAAGAGCAGAGGGTTTTACAAGCATCGCTGCGCTAACTTCTTTGTACAATGCATTGGTAAGAAGCCAGCTCGAATGTAACGCAATCATATGGGCTCCGCATGAAGCTAAATACATTCTCATGCTGGAGCGTATACAAAATAAATTTACTAGGTTTCTGTACCTAAGGTGGTATGGTGTATATCCATTTTATCCATTGATGTATCCAACTTTGTTTGTTATAGGCATGGTGGGATACAATAAATTGGAAACAAGGAGGGACATAGCTCTTGCTACCTATATTTTTAAATTATTACGTGGCAAGACTTCAAACCCAGGTATATTAAAAGGAATAAACCTGTGTGTGCCCGACAATTATGTATTGCGTAGGCGACAGCCACGTTTATTGGCGGTACCCAGTAGTAGGACCAATCTACTGAGTAAAGCCCCTATAACGCGCACCTTGCGTGTACTTAATGACGTAGCAGACAGTATAGATCTTTTTACTTGTTCTCTGAGTGAGTTCACAAAAACCACGATGCACAGAATATGTTATTGTAAATAATAAAACTGAAATTATGGCCACACTATTGAATTAGGAAATTCCTGTAATGATAGTGATGTTGAGTTAATAAATAAATAAATAAATAAAATTGAAGACACATTTCCTAACGTAGAAATTGCATTGAGAATATTTTTAAGTATGATGGTAACTAACTGCAGCGGAGAACGCTCCTTCTCCAAATTGAAACGAATAAAAAATGAATTAAGAAGTACAATGCTTCAAGAGAGATTAACTACTTTGTCGCTGATGTCCATAGAATGTGATATTCTCAATACCATAGATTTTGAAGATGTGATTAACGATTTTGCTCATCTTAAATCTAGAAGGGTACCTTTGCAATCAACATAGAATTAATCTAAGGATTTTAAGTTAAGCGAGTTACTTTTGTAGATTATTTTTTATATTTCCTATTTTTTTATAGTTAGTAACTAAATAAAAATAAATTTAGAACCTTGTTTGTCTTTCTTTATCTATTGTAACTAAATAGTGTTTTCTCAAGGTCATAGGGGCCCCATGATCCTAATGTGCCCAGGGCCTCAAATAGTTTAAAGACGGCATTGTCAACTGTCAAGAAATCTCCCTTGTATTCTCAGAACAAATACGCAGGAGATACAACTATGAGTATATTCTGTCCATTCTCTCTTTTCTCACTCTCATAGTCCGATAGAACGGCGCAGACACGACTGGCCAAATATCAGGCTCACGGCGGGAATTTCACACCGCTAAGTTCCCGAGTCCAATTATTCCTTACTGAAGAAATCTACGAACATTTTTTTTAGGCCTGATTCAGCCTTCGCACTTGTCGTGTTCAGCAAAATAGGAGAGGGGAAGCTTTCAAACTTAACATATCAATCTTAACTATAGTACCTACCTAATCATCTACGAGTTTTTCCTAATATCTATGTAAGTATGAATTCTCAAATAATTTCTGTAATCGAATTCGGTTTCGGTTTCCGACTCCGGTTTCCGTCTCTTAACTTTATGTAACGTTTATTTGTAAGGGAGTATTAATTTTGCTAGTGTGACCTTCTCCTTCACCATCAGATGACGGGCGGGTATTCGTGACCGGATCCAACACTGAAGGTCAGCTAGGACTGGGCGAGGACACCCGGTCGTGCGTCAAGTTTACCGAGCTCAAGTTTATGGAAAAGATCGCCTTCATCGAGTGCGGATACTACCACACTGTGTTTATTACTGGTCAGTAGTGCTAGCATATTAGGTCGAAGCCAAGCCTAGCCTTTTCCCAACTATGTCGAGGACGGCTTCCAGTCAAACCGGATGCAGCTGAATACCAGTATTTTACATGGAGCGACTGCCTACCTGACTTCCACAACCCGGTTACTGGGTAATATGAACCCAGTAACCCGTAACGACTGTCAAAGATCCACGAATGACAGCCGGGACCAACGGCTTAACGTGCTTTCCGAGGCACGGAGGGGTCTCAGTATGTAAAGATGGTCCTCCATCCACGGACCAACCGCGGCAAGCGTAGCTTAACCTGATCGATCGACCTGTGCGGCTGTTATTATTTAAAAATAAATAAATAATAAAAAAAATCACTTTAGTTCATTTTCTCTTCTACAATAATAATATTGTAGAAGAGAAAATGAACTATATTTACCAATTAATTGTTATTTATATCAACCAACGAATAGTATTCAATTTCAACGACGAAATCATGCATAATACACCTCTTAACCAATTTACAAAAGTAATATCATTAATTTCGTAAATTGGTTTTAATCATTATTATACAATTAATCATCCTTTATAAGATAATCTGTAAAACTTCTTCAGGCATTGAAACCTGTCATATTACAATATTACAAAAGAAATAAATCACAGCGGTGCCGCGGTGATGCAATCATCGACAGACTAAACGTCGTAGCTCGCGGTCGGTCTACGCCGTAGCACTTAGCTACGAGCTCGTTTACAATATACTCGTACATAGAGATAGTTACGCAAATCACAAGCGCTAACCACATTGAAATTATCTATTTCTACGACTAGCAACCTGTTAGCTCATTCCTTAAAATAAGAATGAGTATTTTACACTAATTTCTTATGATATTTCATTTAGTCAGATTAAATTTAGTATTACCTTTGAACACGTTCGGTTACTCTAGTTTTCCATTTGATTTTATTATTGTTCTGAGTCGTTAGCAAAACTACACAACAGCGATACAAGGCGCTTGTTAACAACGTTCATGAATGAAAACACTGTACTTCGTACTGTTTTTGCTTCATTCCTTCATTTCTTTATTAATTTCTGACGCTCTAAACGATTATTGGTTACATAATTTTCTGTTTTCACGAATTTCAAGTTAAACAACAATTTATATATTAAATTAACTGTAGGTATGTCCAACAGCAATAGGCGCAGTCTTCGTCACCGGCGACAATGAGAACCAGAAACTGGGAATACCAGACAAGCCCACCACAGTGTACGTCCCAACAGTCTTACCACTGAGCATCCCGATAAAAAGCGCATGCTGTGGCGCTGCCCACACCTTCCTCCTCTCCATGGACGAGTCCAAGATCCTGACCTTCGGGTCCAACGAGAAAGGACAGCTAGGCCTTCCAAAGGAGGTCGAACATGTGACAGAACCTACCGAGATTGACATGGAGAAGATGTTCGATGGCTATCAGCTGAAACTGGTCGCATGTGGAGCGATGCATACTGCGTTTGTGACAGGTAATATTGATTTTGTTGTGGAATAGTTTTCACAAGCTTGTCACTGTCAGTAGTCGTAAGACACGCTGTGAGCAGCAAGCCCTTCTTATGTGCTCGTAGTTCGAGAATGTGTCATTATGATGTGTTTTTAAATTAGTGATAGAATACAGTAATAAAAATGCATTACTTTCACTTTTTACCAAGTTTCGTAACAAAATACTCTAAACAACGGGTGACCAGTAAACAAATACAAGTGCCACAGTTACAGTTTGACCTCAGACCTTTTCGTAAACACAGTTACGTACGTACGTGCCTAATATTTATTTAGACACTTTGCATTCACTGAATATTAAGGAAATGACACACATTTCATTTATTTAAAAGCTCCTTCCAGCTCATCAAAAGCGGACATGTATTACTGGCACACATTCGATAGGTACCTACCTAATGTAATTGGCTCATTTTCATTGTCACGTCAACGTAAATAACGTGTCTAAATTGCCCTCGGCGGGCGGTATGATCAGTATTCGATTACCATTTGTCGTCGCTGGTCGTATAAAACTTCGTTTTACGTTGCAGACAACGGATTGCTTTACGCCTGCGGCGAGTCCCGGCACAATAAACTTTGTTTGGAGGAAATCGACGATGCTGACAACGCGAACGAAGCAGTCCCCAATCAATACACACCTAAGCGGGTCACCGCTATGAATGGGCACATCGTAGACAATGTGGCCTGCGGAGGGTGCCACACCTTACTCACCGCCACCAAGGGCTCCAACGCGGACTTCACAAACAACGACTTCAACGTAGTCGACGAACAATCTAGACATATCTCCCTAACCGAACTCCCGCCGCTACAGAAAGTACCAACCATGAACAAATCCGAAGAGCACTCGCATGTAATCGAGGACATCACGAACTCTAACGTTGACGTGCACAATACCGATAACGTGAATGGAAATGTGAACGAAGAGTCCGGATCGATAGATTCATTAGAGGCAAACGTCAGCGGCTCCCACATAGTAAACATAAACGACCTTGAGAACGAAAACGGAAGCACGCATGACGCGCCCGATATAAACACAGACGCGATTGATACGCTTGCCTCTAATGGAGAAACAAAAGTTATGGAGGTCATCGAGAATATGGACACGATGGCCGACAAGGCTGAAAGCAAAGTGGAAGAAGTCGTTACTACTGTTACTGACAAAGTAAATGAGAAAGTGGAAATTGTTGAAGAGTTCGTGAAGAAAGCAGCAGTAGTTCCTCCCATAGTGCATGATGAAGCGAAGAAAATTCTTGACATACCGAACAAAATGATAGAGGTAGCAAATTCACCTCCGCCGAAAACGCCAATATTACCAGAACTGCTCCACATTCCCGACTTAAGTCAGATAAGTCCGGTTCTCAGTAAACACAGTGACGATGGGCAAAAAAGCGAAGCAGGACAATCTGAGAATGAGACTATTCCCTGTGGATCAGATAAGTCTAGCCCGCAGGCAGGTAAAACAAAGACGCAAGCTGTGATGCCTATTGTCCGGAGTGAAGACCACATTGATATTCCTGAAGACGCAGAGCATAACGAGGAAAGTGATGTTGTAGTTCAAAAAACTCCAGAGAAGGGACGCTTCGCGCGTTTGTTTCAGACGATTAGAGACAAAGAACATTCTTGTATGGGAAAAGGGAAAGTCATCGAAGAAAATGTTGTTGGTAAGTTGTTTACATTTGTGTTTGTTTACGTTGTTTACAGCTTTTCTCGCTGTATAATAAACCTACTTCACCTACCCAATTTGGTGACCTTTTTATGCTTAAAATAAATTCTGTTTTATTTTTTTATTAGGAGCATAAAGGTAATATTTTATCATTATTGCCAGAGTACGTTCATTTAAGACATCAAGCACATATGGATGGAAAAGACTTCTGAAACGGCTTACAAAAAGGCGCAACAGATGAGAAACCTTATTTACTTGCTCTTCACCAAATAAATGAAATACCCATAGAGTACAGGCTATCCGGTAATTACTTATTGAAACCATTAAATTTGTTTGAAAAAAAAAAACAAAAACAAATTGATGTCAAGCAGGATTCGACAGACATGTTTTTATATATTTATGTATGTATTTATAAATAGACATTTACTTTATTTTAAATTCTTGTACACAATGCCCAATAATTAATGAATTATTATGACTAGATAGATTTATTGTAGTTAACTAGGTTGTATTAGTTTCATTACTAACAAATAAAAAATAAATAGTATTTTTAATTTCTGTTCATTCGTTTTTATATAAGCCATTTCAAGGTTATAAAGTTATTAGCAAGCGCCCTGTATGTGTCATAGATATCTATCCCACCCGTCACAATAACATTCACACCGTTTCAGTTTATTTAGATGGCAGCCGAACTATTCTGTAAAAGTCTAACCGTGAAATCTTAGGTGAAGTGAGTTGTCATTACACGCCGACCTATTCTGTAAAAATATCACCGTGAAAACTTATGTGAAATGAGCTGTCATTACACGCCGACCTATTCTGTAAAAATCTAACCGTGAAATCTTAGGTGAAGTGAGCTATCATTACACGCCGACCTATTCTGTAAAAATATCACCGTGAAAACTTAGGTGAAGAGAACTGTCAATAGTGTCAATCCCTAGCAACAGGTGGAATGACAGCTCACTTCACCCAAGATTTCACGGATAGATGTTTAAAGAACTTGTTGACTGATGCTAGGGATTTACACTATTGACAGCACTTCATCTAAATTTTCACGATGATATTTTTACAGACCAGATCGTCTGACGTCAGAAGGACAATTCTCGTAATTTAAAACGTTCAAAATCTAGTCGCAGTCTCATCTCGGCGACAAACAGATGTCAAAAACTTGTCAAAATGTAGGGGACTTAAGAGTTATTTTTGACAGAATGCGACTGAGATCAGACTGAACGTTCTTAAAACTACGAGAATTACCCCTAGGGTGGTATCACAGTTCACTTCAAGCTCAATTTATCTAAGTTTTTACGGTGAGATTTTTACAGACCGGCAGTTAAAACAGTGAAACCATTTCTTTACAGAAAACGTCCACAGAGGCCTCGACACAGCGGAGGACAGTATCCACAAGGTGGAAGAAACCGTGGAGACGGAGATCAGAAACCAGACCAGCTCCAGAACGTGCACGATATTATAAATATTTTGTCTTCTCCTATGTTTAGCTTAACAATAAAAGTTTTTATTATTGCTATTATTTCACTCGATTTATTATCCTATGTAAGGTATGTGACCGAGTGGCGTCCAATGACTGGGAGACGAAGTGTCGGTCGTCCGGCGGCGGCATTGTTACCATCGAGGGAAAGTCGGGCTGTAGATGGTGATGATGAAATTATCCTGAGTGCCTTATTGGTCTAGTGCAGGAATGGCGAACCAATGGCACGCGTGCCATTGGTGGTACGTAACAAATTAATTTGAGCACGGCAACATTTCAAAAATGTAGGTACCCAATTCATCTAAGTAGTTTACAATAGCAAAATTCGCACTAATTTGTCATTTCATTTAAATAAATATAAAACTGTTAATATTAACATTAGCCTTACACCAACCGGGAGTTGTCCTTAGATGCGCTTGCATAGTGCGAACAGGGATAATCGTCTGTTAGTGTCTCATTAAAAACGTCTAACGGGCCTCTGCGAGTTGGTTTCCGCCCCTCGTACACCTTCCAAAGGTGTGGGACCCCAGGGTCTCGAGAAATGTCAAGAGAGATCATAGCCGCATGAAATATTTATTTGGAAAAAATGGCACGTGGATCCGCCATCCCTGGTCTAGTGTAAGCGAGATGTAAGCAAATTGCTCGCAGAAAGGATGGCCGATGGTGCCGAAAGGTCCTGGAGTGGCGACCGTGTACCGAAAGTCGCAGCGTTATTAGGCCCACAAGATAAACCAATTACCTTTCTGGCCGCAGGAATCCACTGAATGCGAGAAGCAAAGGACCGTTCGATGTGGCGACGCTTGGGGGAGGCTTATGTTCAGCATTGGACATCTTTCGGTTAAAATGATGATGATGAAAAGTGAAGCAAACGATACTGCTGAACATATGGTCCAATCCAGATGGGGCAATGTTTTCTATCAGTTTATGAATTCCTGCTACTATGTACTCATACGCACGAGCGACAAGCGTCTACGACAGAGGCAACTACAACCGTCAACGCGTGTCGCCCGTGTGTATGCACACTCTGGCAATTTTGGTGACAGGTTTTGGTTAAAAAATTTAAACATTCTGGTTTGGAATTATTACAAAAAAAAGGAAAACAACTTGAAATAATATAAAAATATTGTGAATATTTTATTTATTAACTAAACTTTGTACTTTATGGGGCATAACATACTCTCGAATACTAGGTATCACAGAAATCGCTATGTTAATTAAATAATACATAATCTGCTTCAGGATTAGATAACACACAGTCCGGCCCACAGAGTACTTTTTGATAGACTGCAAGTCCGGCCGTCGTGAGACAGCGTCCTTGACACCAGTCAGTGCGAAAATTCTAATAATTAATAAAGATCGCATTTGCAAAATACGTACTTATTAGTTCGTATGAAACTGGCAGTTGTCAAGAACGCATTTTCTCGTCGGTCGCACTGTAATTATAGTGGTACGGTAGGCGACAAAAGTCTTTTACACTTCCTAATCGACACAAAATTATTCGTTATCGGTTATTGTATTTCAGCATTTCATATAATAAAGGATAATTTTTTTTAGGATAAACTTAAGGAAATTTAAGCTGAAATAATTTACTTACTTTTAATTTTACTTCTGTACCGATTAAAATTAAATATTTAGCTCTATAACTGATTTAAAAAACTGAGTGATCGCTGACTGTACCTACCCATAAACCTATCTATTCTAAGCTTATCTATAATATATTCGTAATAACAAACTTAAAAAGAGTACAAAGATGCGGTCGAGTTGTGTTTATAAAAGTGAATCCTGCAAGGTATTCGAAACCGTGTCCTCAATTTCTTGCCGATCTCGATGACTGCTTTACGCTTGGCACTGCGCATCCAAATAGCTGAAAAAGTTAAAAGGTATTTGATTATAGGATAAGTACTAAATTTTGCCCGCAGTTTCGCTCCCCTGGTGGTAGGAAATTATCCCACGGGAACGGACTACCGGGATAAAAAATATCCTATGTCCTAATCCAGCACCCTAATTGCGTAACACACTATCAATCGGAATCTGAATCATTTTGAAGCAAATTGCTAATCCATTGCTTCATAAGTTCCAAAAATTTGTCTGTTCAACACGTAAATAACGCAATGAATTTTGTTGAACTGTCAAAATAAAACCGATTCCGATTGATAATGTGTTACGCAATTGCCCCGCAGGTCATGTTCTACTATGAGCCAAATTACATCGAAATCCGCTCACTCGTTATGGTGCGAAAAGGTATCAGACAGGCGTGGATATACAACATGGATGATGAGAAGTTTCTGCTGGTTTTTAGTCTTCTCCCGTATTGCCAGGAACATTACGAGAGAAGACCAAAAACCGAAATTTTTCGTCGGTAATCAAAAAAGAATCAGCTGGTTCATACAAAACCTTAACCTACGCGGTAAAAAGGTATGGGCAATTGTTTTTTTATAATCTTTCAGAAACTTGAGGGGTCCTGAGACTAAGTACCTAATAACAGCCGCACGGGTCGATCGATCAGGTTAAGCTGCGCTTGCCACGGTTGATCCGTGGATGGGTGACCATCTTTACATACCAAGACTCCTCCGTGTCTCGGAAAATACGTTAAACCGTTGGTCCCGACTGTCATTCGTGAATCATTGACAGTCGTTACGGGTTGTCAGAAGCCCGAAGGTCTGACAACCAGTCTTACCAACGGGTTTCGTACTCGTATTACCCAGATGGGTTGTGGAAGTCAGATAGGCAGTCGCTCCATGTAAAATACTGGTGCTCAGCTGGGAAGCCGACCCCAACATAGTTGCGAGCGAATGGCTAGGGAGATGATGGAATCTTTCAGAACCATGTACTGAATCCATGGTAGTTGGTTGCACGTCGATGTGCCTGCCAGCCTGTATATTAGTCAGCTAGCAAGGTCGTAGGGACATCCTTGTTTAGACAAGAGAGCAGTGGTGGCCCAGTGGTATAGGCCGCGACTTACGAGTTGTAGGTCGTAAGTACTTTGTGTAAATTATTTCATCACCACTGCTCGCAAAACGGTGAAGGAAAACATCGTGAGAAACCGGCATGTCCTAGAACCAAAAATTCGAAGACATGTGACATCTGCCATCCCGCACTGGGCCCGCGTGGTGGATTACGGCCCACTCCCTCTCACTGAGAGGAGGCCTGTGTCCCAGCAGTGGGAACATTATAGGCTGATTATGTTATGTTATGTTAAGGTCGTAGGGAAGCTGACTTCAGTGAATATCCATGGTGTCTGTAATGTCAAAATCGAATTCTAAAAATGCAATGTAAATAGTTGAAACTCACAGATTTTGTTCTTGTCTCTAACATTGACGACAACTCCGGTTATTTCGTCCGCATGTTCGAAGGTCTCTCCGATCAAAAGCAACACCTGTAAATATACTTTTATTTTGAGCTTATTAATTCTCTATATCCAAATAGACCAGTCGTTTGAAACATCTTCGTGCGCACACACGAGAGATACGTGTCATCGCTGCCGTCGACCTCTGTCGACGGCAGCCGTAGACGTGTCGATGACTGCAGTTGCCTCTGTCGTTGACGCATGTCGATCATGTGTATGAGCACTTAGGTTGCAAAGAATCGCACCGCATCTACCATATTTTTTGGGATGTTGTTAGAATAGATACTTACCAATAGTGTAAAACCAAGTTTGCAGCTTCGAAAGACATGCGTGGTACTCGAAAAACCTCGTCGGACACCTCGTCGGATATTGTTTCAGTTTTTGGATTTTAATTTCTAAAAGATGCATCCTACGTTTATGTCACTCTCTATATTCTTACCACGCAGTTACAACAGGTATTTCGAAGCCGAAAACATAGTTTTACACTATTGGTACCTATCTACATATTTCAACAAAATCCCAAAAAACTTTTTCACAAAAAAAAAACAACCGGCTTCAAAAACAAACAAAGAAGATTGAAGACACCGACTAGAAGAATCATCAAAATTCGCATAGAAATGCCGGAGATGCAGTACATTTATGCATATAAGTTCGTACATAAGAATAAACGGTTTATCTATCTATCTATCTATCTAATAATTACCTAATGTATTAAGTATATACCTACTAAAACCTTCCTGAAAGAATTGTCAAAATTGCTTCATTAGTTTTTGAGAAAATCGCGGACTTAATAACATACATACATACGGGTCGAATACAGAACCTCCTTTTTGGAGTCGGTTAAAAATCAATACAGTTCTATTCTTAGCGACCGGACCTAACGTGGCCAAAACTTGTTTTCTCAATAAACTATGACAATTTCAATGCAATTTCACAATTGTTTACCAACAACGCCCTGTCAATGTCATTCAGGCGCCAAAAGTTCCCTGTGTTACAAGAAAAAAACCTATACTCTACTTACTACTTACTCTATATCGTTGCATTAATAAAATTCATACCTATTACATACATATACTTAATGGCTCATGACTTTATCATAATAACTCTCTGTCCGTAGTGACGTCATATAAATGAAGTAGGTAGGTAATATCACAATGATTTCGTTATCAATATATGTACTGTTTTAAGAAGAGCACTCAGCGGCGCGCAATTACAAGTAGGCTGAAACAATGTCAGTAGGTGCCTATTTCATGTAACGATGTAAATAAGGTTAGTTAGTTACATTCATATTATTAACCCAAGCTATTTTTTTTTCCTGTAAATACGTACAGGATGTGTCGTAAATAGTGGTCCACCGTTAAGGGGCTTACAGCAATGCTATTCTGTAAAAATATCACCGTGAAAACTTAGGTGAAGTGAGCATGAAGTGAGTTGTCAATAGTGTCACTCCCTTTAGTATCAGGTGGATTGACAGCTCACTTCACTCAAGTTTTCACGGTGAGATTTTTACAGAATAGATCAGCAGGACCTAAACGCAAAAAACGCAAGTTTTAGAAACAATAAAAGTACATGATCGACTACAGTAAAAAAAATCAAAAAAATATATGATATTCTTCAGGATAAATGCTAGGATGATAGTGTGTTGAAAACATAATACAACTTATTTGGTACGATAGAAAAAAATCATGAAGATACCTCTAAAAACTTTTTTTTTACAACAAAAATCATACTAATACAGCCTTGGCCAAAAGTATTGAGCACCCATGACATCTTTCAGTTTTATGCGGAGTATCAAATAGAAATAAAACAAAACGTTTTATATAGGTTTATTTTACTATTTATTAATTGAAAATTAATATTTTGTGGGTCCACCCTTTGCCTTAATTACGGCAGAAATTCTTTTTGGTAAAGAGCTAACAATATTTTTACAGTCTTCAGCAGTAATCGCGTTCCATTCTAGGCGCAGGTAGCGTTTCAAATCTTCTCTGTTGTTAATTGTGTGGCGCCTAACTCTACGCTTTAATAAACCCCATAAATGTTCTATGGGGTTCAGATCTGGCGACTGGGCAGGCCAGTCAAGAAGCTCTGTGTTATTTTCGCGAAACCATGTCATAGTGCGGGCAGATTTGTGGCATGGCGCGTTATCCTGCTGGAATTTAACACCATCCATGTTCGTGTCGCCGAAAAGATTCGTGAATGAAGGCAGCAACGCAGTTTCTAGTACATTTATGTACTTAGTAGAGTCCATGCGGCCCTCACACACGAACAATTCGCCAACTCCAGAATCAGTCATGCAACCCCAGACCATTATGCTGCCGCCGCCGTGTTTTACGGTTGGGATCACACACTCTGGCTTAAATTCTTCGCCCACCCGGCGACGCACAAAGGTCACACCAGGTGTACCAAAAATCTGCAATAAAGAGAAAAATATTGAGTTCCGGAAAAAAAAAAATAACTTCATCTATGCGTTTGGTTTTTAAACATTTTATATAATTTTATTAGGGCATTAAATTGACTTACTCACCTCAAAGTTTGATTCGTCTGACCACACAACATTTGACCAATCTTCAGCGGTGAAAGTTCGGTGTTTTAAGGCCCATTTATACCGAGCTTTTTTGTTGTTTTCGGAGAGCCATGGCTTCTTCCTAGCTTTACAGCCTTTCAGACCAGCTTCCTGAAGTCTTCTACGAGTAGTTCGAGCAGAAATTGATTTCTTAATTTGTTCTGACAACTCAGCAGCGAGCTCTGAAGATGTTTTTTTCCTATTTCTTAACGACTCTCTCAGTAACTGACGATCCTGACGGTCTGTGGTGATGCGTTTGCGCCCGGTTCTCGGTCTATTTTGATGTGATCCGGTAGCAGAGAATCGCTGAATAGCATATTGCACGGATCGGCGCGAACATTTCACAGTTTTGGAAATCTCTACTTGTGATTTCCCTTGCTCATGCAGAAGCTGTATCTGCACACGTTTTTCTAAAGAAAGTTCGTTTCGTTTTGGCATATTGCAACGATAACACTTAAAACTTTAAAATAAAATACCAAAGGCGCACTAGATCACTGGATGTGTTCACAACGAGCGAAGGTAGCGAACTGATAAATAAATACAAAAATTGTAAAAGACACATTTTATTGCATCCAGGTGTTTTATTGCTAGCTGCGGCGTGGGTCATTGTTTTTAAATCTTTGTAGATGACCGACAAAAGAATACTTCAACAGTAGATTTGGTTTTCTCCCATACTTACCGTGAACGAGCGAAATTTGTAAGGTGCTCAATACTTTTGGCCAAGACTGTATAAATACAATCATTATGATTTTTTGTCAGATTATTCTACAAGCAACATACTAAAACTATAGTGTTTTAGTTTTTTTGTCCAAACACTAGATTTTTCGTAAATCGATAATTGCTTCATATTTTGCAATAAATTACCAGCGTTGTGGCATCGCGCTTCTCTTTCTTTTCTATGCAATCCGACAAAGACCGCGCTTTAGGTCATGTAGTCCTCTTAAGGATGCGATCATGCGATATACCAGCTAATTTACTATAACATATTACAATTTTAACCATTTTAGTACTACATATTTTTTTTACAAAAATCGCTCTTGAATTTGCATGATTATGTTAAAAATTGGGGTTAAAATAGAGAAGAACTAAGTTTTTCTTCAAAAGCTCTAAGTTTACATAAAAAAAAAAAACAATTTTACACGATACCTCTAGTATTCAGCAGTAATTATTAACAGAAATCAAAATAAAAAAATAATGTTTTTTGTTGAAACTACACCCAAAGTAACAAAAAGTAGAAATTTCGTAAATAAAAAACAAAAATAAATATATTTTCGGAACCCTTGGGTAAAAAAAACAACCGACTTCAAAAAAAACTACAAAGTGATAAATAACTTTAATTTCGGAAGTCGGTGTCGTTGGTTCCGCATTTTCGTTTTTTGTTTGACACCGACTTCCGAAATTAAAGTTATTTATCACTTTGTAGTTTTTTTTGAAGTCGGTTGTTTTTTTTGTAAAAAAGTTTTTATTTTTCACTTTTTAGTTGTACCTACTCCACACAAATTCAAATAACACTAGTGCATTGAGGAATTGAAGACACCGACTAGAAGAATCATCAAAATTCGCATAGAAATGCCGGAGATGCAGTACATTTATGCATATAACATCGTACATAAGAATAATTATATAATGTATTATATACTAAAACCTTTCTGAAAGTATGTAGATCACATTAGTGAAAGAATTATCAAAATCGGTTCATTAGTTTTTGAGAAAATCGCGGACAAACAAATATACATACATACATACATACATACATACTACGGGTCGAATACAGAACCTCCTTTTTTGAAGTCGGTTAAAAATGGTTAAAATCGTAATATGTTATAGTAAATTATCTGGAATATCGAATCCTTAACGGTGGATCACTATTTACGCCACACCCTGTATATAAGACTCCGGCTGCTAAGCTAACTGAGAAATTCCAGATTGACAAACCCAATAACACTTTGCCCGACCAGGGAATGAAACCCAAGACCTCATGCTCAGCAGGAGCGCTTGCGACCTCTAGACCAACGAGCCAGGCGTACAGACGCCAGCACAACAAGCTACAATAGTCTATTTTCAACTTTATCGCTAAAGCATAAGGTTCTTTTTGCCTAGAGTCTATTTAACATCATGCCAGGACCCACCTTTTAACCGCTTACGCCGGATTAATCTGACAAATATTTTCGTGTCCATTTCGCCAATGTCATATATTTACGACCAAATACCACAGCTCGTTTAATCTGCTTTTTTATTTAATTACGCTGTATTCTATCAGGTATTATTTATCGTTTTTTTTTCGGGCACTACAACTGATAGGAAGTCGGGCGGTTAGGTTAAGAGCCGAGCAAAAAAAAAATGTCATAAAGAACGCTTAGTGAAAACAACGTAATAGCGCGGGTAGGCGACGCGACGTTCGGGGGAGCGGTGAATGCTTATGCGAATCCCGCACCCCCGGCCATAGATAGAGGTGGAACACCGCGGTGGTTTTGAGCCGGTAAGAGTCCGGCATGCCCCTCTGTCACCCCCACGACGGAGGAAGTCCATGAAAATTTCCACCGCGCACCAAAAAAAAAAGGGCGACGTGATGCGACAGGGTGGGTAGGGATCCCAGAAATTTCACGCGGACGAAGTCGCGGGCAGAAGCTAATATTACTTATAGATGAAGGGTATCCCCCGTTTACTTACCGCGTCTGACCAGATCGAATCCATATACACAGCTTGCACGCCATCCAGCATGATTAACAACCGGCCACCATACTTGTTCGCTTCGTCCTCCCACATCGGCTTGATTCCCTTTTTAAACACCAAGTAGTCTTGCCCTAGCCTCAGCTCGGAAGGTACCTTCATGTGGTGGTACAAACTGTAGGAACAATCATCATTTTATAGTAAAAAAATTCATCAATCTTAAACAAAAAATTGCGTTGAAATCGGTTACAAAATCAGTTAAGGGACCTCGCGCACTAGACGATCACGACTCCGGCCAGTGGCCGCAGCGACCAAGCTAACTATAGAAACCATATACACGTCGCGCACTTGGCCGCAACATGGTTTCTAGTTAATTTGGTCGTTGCAGCCACTGGTCGTGGTCGTGGCCGCCTAGTGCGCGAGGTCCCTAAATTCGTTTGGGAGCTACGATGCCATGGACAGACATAATTAATAATTATAGGCTTCAAATATTAAACAAGCAGTAAACCATTCTTTTAGCGTTGTTACTTGTACCGGTATGTATTCTGTAGTATTGTGCAAAAAAAATATACTTATGCATAAATAAATTAGGTACATGAATGAAAGTTGCAGAAACTGCAGGTTTGATGGATGAAAAATACATATGCTGCACCGACCTTATTTTTTTAGATAAGAGCAGATGAATTACGGTGCATCACATCGCATCGTTATAAATTCAGATACACTTACCTCCAATAGTCTTCAACCGTGTCAAAAGAGGTCAGCTCAACTAAATTGGCCGTCCAATTCTTTTCGCGATTTGTGAACATCCAGAAACTCCACTCGTTTTGTAGAGGATGCTTTACAGCTGGGATCAACATTTTGTCGGCAGCTGTTGTAGGTCTAAAATTATTAAAAAAAACGTGTACCCAAGGCAAGTGTTTGAGAGCTCTGTTCAAGAGGCCAACTGCAAGTCGGATCCGCACACTAAAACCCCTATTACACTACGCGGGACCTTTCCCTAAATGCGGATGCTGTAATAAAAAAATTAAAAAACACGTCACCTAAATATCGCGCCCTAAATATTGTGTAGTGTAACAGAGGTTTTAGGCCGAGATATATAAACGTTGTTTAACGCGGTAGCACCTTCTTTAGCTTAGTGTTCTTCCTGTTACTGTCACACAAGTGCATGATAGAGAAGAGCACATGCCAAAGAGCTAAGTAACATTTTTAGATCTCGGCCTGAGGGTTCTGATAAACAGGACGCTGACACACTAACACCGAGCGACAATGTAGTTAACTAAGTAGCTTACGTATGGCGAAACTTTGCGGACCTTGAAACAGTTGGCCAAATATTTTACTTTTATTAGGTACCTAATAAAGTTAAATATTTGGCTATATCACGTCTCGATATTTTTTTTTGATAGCCTATAATTTTGTGTCCCACTGCTCCCCTTTTTTCTTCCAAACCTACGGAGGTTTGGAAGATAAGGGTCTTGTGCGATCTCTGGCCATCACGATATTTACAACATAAAATAAACCCATATATGAATCGAATACCCACGACCCGTAATACATACAACAGTTATCCACTCAGCCCTTGCGCTAACTTTTTTTTTAATATGCATTTAATTTTTTTATTTAAGAAAAAGTTTATGTATTTATGACATGTTTCAAAATAACTGAGGAATGTGATGTCATAAACCATTGCCGCGAAAGATTACGGCATTACGTGAATAACATTACCTGTAAGTATTATTCAACGGGTTAGCTATGGAAGAAATCGTAAAATTACTTGTAAGTAACGTTAGCTTAGTAAATGTAGGAAATTATTGGCCAATATTATGCAATGCTATTGATCTAGGAGACTATCAACTGCCCTGTGGCGAACGTTTATCCTTTAAACATTCAATTTTTACAAGCGTACAGAAATAATAGAGAAGTTATGAATATTCTAAAGATCTTTAGTTATTAAAAGATAGAATTTGGTTTAGGTAAGTACTTACCTATATGTATAATAAGTGTGTCCAACGTGTTGCTTCACTCACAAACACAATAACATGATTCAAATGCACACAATTTATAAGTTCTAGTGTTTACTTCTTGTATGAATCACGATGCATTCAGAAGCCCCGAGTACGTGTGATCAGTGTTGCAAGCGTAGAAAAATACTTAATATGGTAGGTAAATGATAATAATAGTTTGGTAGTATTTATTTCTTGGTACAGTCAACCGAAAGTCAGTGGTTACTAACCATTTGAACTACGAAAACAGCGCTGATATGGCCACTGAATAGGGCCGCAGCGCATCGCTTTCCAAAATAAAAAGCCCGGAGCGACCTGCCCACAGGCCTACCTGTAATGTGCGATAGTAGTAAACATTTTAGAAAGATTATAATGAGGTGTGTTACTTACAAAGTAACTCAGCCTACAATAGTAGGTACAGACGCCAGCACATCAACCTACCCCTAACTGTCAAATTTTCCCAATCAACATTGAACCTTATGCTTTAGCGATAAAGTTGAAAATCTATTACAGAAATCTGACAGATTGTAGTAGGTTGATGTGCTGGCGTCTGTACCTAAAACAGACCAAGTCCGGTTTATAAGTGCCCACACTAGCGGACTGTCTGCCCGTGCGGCTATTAACTGCAGGGTGACGTGGGGACTGGTCCGCAGCCTGCGGAGGTAGCGGGGCAATACAAGCGCGGACACTACGCGGCCATCCCAAATATGCGTCGACGTTTACTGTTAGGGTAATTACCATGTCGAAGATGCTTCTCTGCGATACTTTTCGATCGTGGTTTAGCTCGCTACACAATGTAGGTACAATATGCAATCTATTTGCTGCAAAAAGTAGCATAGGTTTAGAAGTTAAATAAAGGTAAACAAAAAAAACCACGTGACTTAGTTAACCGACTTAACGTAATACCAGTCTATTCAGTTGTCATGCTACATCACAGTTGTACTATTCAATTTCGCAACTTTTTTAATGAATTATAACGTTATTTTCATAATATTATAAAAAATATTTCGATTTCGACTGTTCGAACTCTTATATTGTGAATCTGATATTCTGAGATGAAAGGTCGATGTCGTAAACCCCCAAGCAGCACGCGCAGTTTTGCAGTGAGGCATCTTCAGCATGCAATTACCCTTACGACATAAAGCGCGGTCAATGTCAAGTTGTTTCTGCCGTTAACGCGTGTCGCTCGTATGTATAAGCACTTAGGGAGGGCGCCCACGACCAACTTGCCCAGCAACTTTTTTGTCTCCGTCGCCGTCGCTGTCTCCTCTCCGAGATTTGGACGATGCGCGCAAGGGAGCGACAGCAACGCTACTGTTTTGTTAAATCTTCGGTAGATCGGCAACTGGCTAACCGGAAAATTTTTGTCCAACCAATAGATGGGCGACAGTTGCGTCCAAACCCGCGGACAAAAATGTCTGCCAGCTGTCGCGTCGTTACATGAGCTCAGCTCACTTTCATATCAACCCGTAGACTTGATGTGAGACAAAGTTGCGAAGACAAAAGTTGCTCGTGAGCACCCTCCCTCAGGGCCCATTCAAACGTACCAAAACCACACCACATCGCAGCGACAAAATGTGGTCAAGCTGTGGTTACGTGTGAATAGTGTCGCTGAGGCTTCTTGCGGTTGCGTTGTGGTCCCTAGAATGTTTTTTTGACGTATATACGTCTGATAAAAATTGCACCAATATACGCCGTTGTTTACGAGGTTAGCAATACGGTACAGACGCTTTAAAAAAATGCTTCCATAGTGAGAGGAAAGTCAAAAAAACCAACGATAACAAAATCGGGGTATACAGTTTGGTGTTGCAGCATCATATTTATCATCTCCATCCTAAATTCAATTACACCATCGGAAATGGATCAAAGAATTCACTACTGGCCAGTCAAATAAGGTGTTGGGTGTGACTGTCCAGGATACGCCGAGCGCTCGGTCGGTTCAGTTGAGTAACTGTCGGAACAAACTGCGCCACACGAGGCTCCTTCATGCTTCCCAAAAAATGTTTTGTCTGTTGTGTTTACGAAGTGGCCGGCCGCTAGTTCGCGGTGTCGCTGGTGGTTGCGATATGGTCGGCAGTGTGGTCCGCGTGAATTTAACTATTAACTTTCATTCAAATTAGCGCCCGCCCACGTGTTGTGGTGTGGTTGTGGTACATGTGAAACAAGCCTTAGATATTTTCAGCCATTGGCGATATCTTCAAATTAAAATCGGGACCAATAATTTATAACTGGAAAAGGAAAATAACCAACACATATTAAGATTTTCATATAAAATTGTATTTAATGTTTTATGGTATACTTGCATCGTTGAAATGCTGTTACAATATGACCGACAGTAGGCAGTGTTAAATCAAGCCAAGTGTTTCAGAATAACATAGTTAAAGGTGCTAAATGTAAAAATATGTTATTATAATACTAATAATTTATATCCTGCAACCAACAAGCTAGCACATTTCGACACAATTACATCTATAGATTACAACTAATGCACACTTTAGTACAAAAGTCAGACTTAAAATTTAACGTTTTCTAGCCACAGACGTAACATGCACGTTATATTAAGATAAATTATGTGAGACAACTCCTTAACATCAAACCTAAATATCATACTCCTGGGAGCTAATCAATGGTTAGAAAACAACAACAACAATGTATGAGACAGCTCACTGTATTGCTAAAACATCTCCTCTTACTCACAAATATTGTTTTTACTAACTATTCCTTTTCTCGAATTCAGAAAATTGAATTAACTGAAAAGGAGGACAACTCAAGAGTGCTCAATGACAGATGACAAATCGACTAAATGCAACGCTACAATCAATTGTTTTAGTCGATTTTTCAGCCGTGTAGCACTCGCCTGTCATAAACAACATTCTAAAGACATTTTACCTAGCCACCCCATACCACTGTTTATATCGAGTGCACGAACGTTGAGTAGCAACTAAACAGTGTATAGATTCTTAGTTGCCGAACTATGTTTGACCATGGTGTCGCGATGGACTTGGAAGCCTATTTTCCCGTGGATACCCAGTTGCTCTTTGATTTTCCTGCCGATTTCGATGTTAGCGTGCTGCTTCGAAGTGTCGGCTGTCCAAACTCCTGAAAGGCGAAAAAATATATTCATGTTAGATTTTTTTTTAACTATATTTAAATCAGATAATGCTTAAAAAAGTCGATCAGCTTCAGTTGGTACTACTGATTTTTGGAGAAAAAACTATATTTGTAGCTGTTCCTATAGCAGAATGAACTTTATTCATAGAATCACAGCTCTATTTACAAAATAGTAGGCTACTATGAGCATCATATTGTTAGGCTGTGATCATAACACATTATTTTTGCTCATCAAGTCATCACTCAGCAGTGGGCCCATACCAATAGGCCCTGACTTTTCAGTTGTAGCTCGTGGGTTTAAACACAGGCAGGCGCTTTACTTTGTGTAAATCCACCACTGTCAAAATGGTGAAGGAAAATGTCTCAGGAAAACCAGTATGTCTTAGAACCAAAAATTCGAAGAAATGAGAGATATCTACCAACCCGCTGTGCCCGCGTGTTAGATTACAGCCCACTGCCTTGAAGAGAGGAGGCCTCTTTCCTAACAGTGGGAAAATTATAGGCTGATCACTTGTTTTTCCGAAGATATTCAGATCACTATGCATTCGATCACTGTCAGCAAAGTTCCATCAGTAAAAAAGAGGAGTAATATCTTGGTAACTAGTATGTACTCACCAATTTTATCGAGTTTCGCTCTAACGTTAACGACGGCGCCGCAAATTTCTTCGGAGTGATCGAAGTTTTCGCCAATAAGGAGGAGAACCTGTGGACAGTTGAATTGCCTAATTAATTCTAATTAAATTTAATTATTCAGACGACTAGAATATAACTGCAGATAATACAAGTGAGGAAAAAAAAATAAGATAAAGAAGAGCAAGATTAAAAAAACAATACCAGGTAATTCTCAATGAAGAGAGGTAGAGAGTACTTTATGTGATGTCAAAAAATGAAAAGCCTTTTTTTATACTGAAATGCTTTACTATTTGACCACATATCTCGGCTCCATGTTGATTCTGATTCAACTTTTACTGCTGCCAAACTGGGTCAGGGTTAAATTAGTAAAACAAACTCAAGGTAAAGCTAAAGTTTCTTTAATAATTAGTTCATTTTAATATGTATTTTTTAAATATGGTTAAGGAGGATAGATATGGTTAATTCTAAAAAAAATATTTTGTTACGGCCGCAAATCATATTTAGATCTGCAAATTCCAAAAAAAACTTATGAAAATTTTAATTTCATGGGCTACTTTGATGCTTTCTCCTTAATTCAATAATCTTTTGTTTCACCAATTCAGTGGTCAGTGCACACAGAACATCTGTACTTTTAGTCCAGTTAACAAATTTTAAAAGGTAAATTATCTATATATATAAAAGGAGAACTGACTGTCTGACATATCAATGCACAGCCCAAACCGCTGGGTCTAGAGATTCCAAACTTGGCATGTAGGTTCCTTATGAGGTCTAGGGGTGCACTAAGAAAGGGTTTTTCGAAATTCCACCCCTAAGAGGGTGAATAGGGGGGAGGGTGAAATTTCACGCGGACGAAGTCGCGAGCAGAAGCTAGTATGAGTATAAGAGCACATACCACATCTAACCAAAAGCGGTCCAAATCAGAGTTGCGCTGCTTCTTCTCGAGACTGATGAGCCACCTGCCTCCCATCTTGTTTGCATCGTCCTCCCACATGGGGCGGATGCCTTGCTTGAAGACAGCATAGTCGTGGCCTTGGCGCAGCTCTGACGGTAGCTTGATGTGGTGATACAGTCTGGAAATAAAATTATTGAGTAAATTATTTATTGTTCTACGTTATCCACTGGCACCAGCCATTGTGGTGACGTTTGAAAAGGCCTTTGTCCAGCAGTGGCTATGTTTTGCATAATCAGCCTATAATGTTCTTACTGTTGGGACACAGTCCTCCTATGTGTGAGAGGGAGTAGGCCATAGACATGGGCCCAGTGCAGGTTGATAGATGTCACATGTCTATGTTTCTTCAGAATGTTTTCCTTTCACCATTTTGAGAGCAATGGTGATGAGAATAATGTACACAAAGTAAAGCACCTGTCAGGGTTCGAACCTACGACCTTTAACCTAAGCCGCCGTGCTGTTTGGATGAATGATAAGTATTTTATTTTTCAGGTTTTCATCTAGACCAGTAGCAGTGAAACCATGCCAATTGACAAATTCGTTGTTTGGCTGATGCCAGTCTACAATAGTCCATTTGAGATAAAGACAATCTCAATTATTAATAACTGTTCAACTGAACTGGCAAATAATATTAAGGAGGTGGGACTTCCTTATAAAGGTCTCAACTATATTATCATGTTATGGCAATTATATTTATTAGTTATTTATTAGACACACTAGGAGCTAATAAGCTAAAGCATGTGTATCAAATAGCTTTGGAGATTTAGATGGCGGTTTTGCATAGATGTGACACAATGTTTTCTCCCAAATTGTAATTTTTTGTTGTTTGTTTTTTTTTTATGCCTTATGTTTGTCACAAATATTTTCTTTCTTTTCATTTCTTTGTAATCTGTCCAGTTGGTTCTTGAACAAGTTCAGTGTGGAAGCCATATGATTATAAGGTTATGCCAACATTGTGTACCCTGTTTAAGCTGTTTTTTTATGTGACTGCAACTAGTAGAAAGCATGTCATGTGGTAATCACAGATTTTTACTATCCAGTTTACACATCAATAAATGATTTTGTTATTTCTGGCACCAAAACATCAGTCATCATCAATAGTAATTTATAAAGAAAGATTTTTTTTTTTGTTGATTTTTCAAAATTGAATGTTTAAATACCCCTTATTTTGCTTTTGAATTACAATGGTTTATATAAATATAATAATAAATAAATATATAAATGATGAAACCTGGTGTAAGTTTGTTGTTTAAATGTTGTTTGCAAATCCAGTCAAAAACAGTCCTTAACGCAAATAACAGTTTCATCAATAGTATCAGTAAATAACATGATATCAATACAAATATAATACACATAAAATAGATAGGAAACTTTTGCACAAGTTGCTGTACCTCATCTTTAGCAACTTACCTCCAGAAATCCTCCACCGTATCGAATGTAGTTAATTCAATTAGGTTCTCCTCCCATGTCTTGTTCCTGTCGTTGTCGTAAAACCAAAGACTCCAAGTGTTCTGCAGAGGGTGCTTGATCAGGAACTCCGGCGGGACCTCAGCATTAGTGGTGCCTTTGGTCTCTGTCGTCGCAGACCCCTTGAATACACAAGTCATTATACTTTACACTCTAATCCTAACCTAAAAAAAACTTATCAGAAAACCTGATAAATATGAAAAATATTTATTTTTGAGTATAATTAAGCATGTGTAACCACTATAAGGTTATGTAAAACTAGTAAACTAGCTAGAAACACAGCAAACGGGAAACAAATGCAACAGTGAAAGTTAGTCCAGCCACATCAGCATATTCCGTAAAAAGTAAAGGAAGTACGATTTAAATAATGGCTAATACGGGTGGACGGTGCAATTTACACCACAATTAATTATAACTACCCACCTCTACTTCTTCAGTAGTATTTCCAGCCATGTCACAACTCACAAGAATCTCACGATGCAATTTTTTTTACAAAAAAGAAAGACAGACGGATAAAATGTTGCAAGCCTGCAGGCTTATGTTTTTTTTTCTCCAATTTATAGTGTTTTGACAAGTCCGATTATTATTAGAAGCCAGCATTGCTCTGGGTTTTTTTTGGTAATTTTTATTAGGTTCATAGCTGTCATTTACGTTTAGGCATTATTTTAGTAATAAAAATAACTAAAATAATGGTGGTAAAGCAGATGAGCCTGAACCCTCAATTCGAATAAATGAAAATCGTTTTCAATATTTACGTATTGCAACCCGCAAATAAAAAGTCAGTCAACCATGATTTACGCAGATGCCAGAGGAAAAAAACTTTATCGTTACTTCAGCGACTCGAATGGGAAAAGATAATATTATTATTCAATACCGATTGCTTCATAATCTTGTCCCAAATTCCCAAGTCAACAAATCAACCAATTGCATAGACATTATAGACTAATTCCTCCATTAGATGAGTATTTCAATCGATAGTATCGATTCGATACAAATAATTTACATTGGTAACACTGCCGTAATATCAAAATAGATCCTTCAACTTCAATATTCAATTTGCCATTTCCTTCAATTTCAAGAGAGCGAGTGGCTTCGTTCTTATCATACTCTTGGATTTACCGGTCCCGTCCAACTAGATATTCTCAATAAACAGTGAAATTAAACGTTGAATAGTTGAAAATGTCTGTCCAAACGCTTCTACTAGACTTCTCGGTCGACCCCGCCCGCCTGGGAGACGAAAACGGCCAAAAAACAGTATTCGGGCAATTGGAAACCGTGCTGAAAGAATACATACCGAATCTTATTTTAGCCACTGAGTTAAAACTAGAAGGAGGTTCGCTGAAGCTTTTGACTGGCAAGAAGGGTACTACGGTGTCCGTCAGGCTGTTCGACCGTGGCCTTGTCACTGTAAACATTGAATATTACAAGGAAGAGAACGAGGAACCATTAATTAACCTCAAGGTAAGCGCGGTACATTAGCGAAATATGTGATAGTATAGCACTATATCGAAGCAAGTATTCATAAATTACAGGACTGGCCTATTTCAATTACGTACGACGCTGAGCGATCTTTGATCCTAATTTCAAATAGGTTTGGAAGTCAAATATTATTCTCAGCTTCCAATTGTTTACTAATATTTCTGAACATTGTAACTATAGTAGTTATCATAGGATCAATAGTATGACCACCAGCTAAAGTTTGTAAATATAATGTGAATAAAAATATTAATACAAAATTATTGATAATTTTCAAAGATTAAAAAAATCAAACTTAATTTAGGATGTACAAGAACTTATATAATATTTATTTTAACAAATATTTTTCCCTATGAATGCTAATAATATTGCTGAAAAGGACTGAAGTTATTAGTGCCATTTATTTAGTTATTTTTGTTACTGACTAATGTAAACGACTGATTACTATGCTGCACTTACTGAATAATATTACAATTTAATAAATCCTGCATTTCATAGCAGTCTAAAATTATAAATATAGTTCAGTAAAAGTACCAAGTTATAAAATGTTGAACAATGGTTCAGAAAAACTTATTCATTTATAGTTGCTATGCATTGGCCCTTATAAAATTGATTAACTTCACATTTATTAGCCTTCAAAGGGTTGCTGACATAATCATAATAATAAATAAATAAAGATCATAGTGTGAAGGTTGAGCGTATAAATTTATTTTCTAGTGCTCTAAACTACTGGAAAGTTCGGTAAGAATGTCATTGGACTGCGAAAGGGTAAAATTATTCCCGGCAATCAAACGGGGTTATAAATTTGATGTTTATCTCACTAGTTCAGGTTAGCTACTGTACCTGTTCTACTTATTACCCTTTTATTTAACTTAGTTTGATGACATTACCCTTACATACACTTTTACTTTTGGTGTTAGCTATAATTTTATGTTATTCTTTTATTACAAGTTGAGCTTTGAAATTCTACACCCATATTATTGTTTATTTAAATTTTGAATTATTATTAATAGGAGCACAAAGCATGTTAAATAAATTTATTAATTTACATAAGCATTGTCACTTTAATCAGTCTTGTAGCATCCATTCAATTTTCATTTACAGGATTTAATTTCGTTTTCATAGCAATCTTTTTCTTCTTGATGAAATTTGAATCTAAAATATTCAATAAGTATGATTTATGTTTTCATTCAAAGACCTGATTAATGAAAAAAAAATGTCTTACCTCTATTTGATTAATGATAATAATAATGTTTGTTATTTCAATCAGCTGAGTAATTTGTGTAACGCACATAAAATGGCAATCAATCGCAATGCCTTTCATTTTGACAGTTCAGCCCTGTCACTGTGTTATTTAATTTGTTGAGCAGAAAAAAATTCAAACCAAAGAAGCAAAGCATGTCAAAATGAAAAGCATTATGATCAATTGCCATTTGATATGTTACGCAATTACCCCACTAATGTGAAAATTGCATTTGTAACACCCCTAATCCTGGTCTGTGAATGACCATAAATCACATCATTGATTGCTTACTCCAAGACTCATTACAAAGGAAGCATTCAACACATTTGTAGATATTGCACAGCATAAAAAACATAAAAGCTTCATGCACTAACATCATACATAACTACATCATCTTGTTAACTAAGTTCATCCAACTCTTCTCACACTTTTCATAACTAGGTAATCATAAAAATGCACAAACACTTTATTTTAATAATCATAGAATAAAACTATCCTTTGTGCTCCCATCCAAGTTCCGCAACTAACAATTCAATGCATGTTCTCCACATTTTCTAATTAGTCCCTACTAGTAGCAAACTAACGAATCTTCCAGTACCCTAGGAGACGCTCAACCTAACATTTTTTGGCCTAAAAATTATAAAACTATGCATGTTAGACTACCTGCATTCATTTTTTTGTTTTTCCTTCTTTATGATTTATTTTTTCAATAGTCGGCGAGAGTATTGGAAAGTCAACTGAAAAAATACATCAATATTATAAAATCGCAAGCTTACGCGCCGCTAAAGCGATGCCTCTTCGGCAGGTATTACCCAACCTCAGGTCAGTGATCAATTTATTTTATTTTTTGCAAAGTTTTTTTTAACATACCAAATGCACTTTATTTAGAAAGTTACATAAAGTGGTAATTTTAATGTAATATAAATAAGTAATCCATTTAATTGAAGATTTGATTTGAAAGTTAAATAAAAGGTCCCCATCCGCCCTCTCTTCGAGAGGGATTAGATTGTAATCTACCACGCGGGCCCAGTGCGGGTTGGTAGATGTCACATGTCATTGAATTTTTGATTCTAAGACATGCCGGTTTCCTCACGATGGCGATGTTTTCCTTTATCGTTTTGAGAGCAGTGGTGATGAAATTATTTACACAGTAAAGCCTGCCTGGGTTCGAACCCACGACTAACAACTCGTAATTCGCGGTCGTTACCACTGGGCCACCACTGCTCCTATCCATTCGCTTAGAAGCCCCCTGTTATATGAAACTTAGTAAAAATCAAAACTGGGATTCTAAAAGATGGAACTAAGATTTTGCCTCCAGATTTAACATAAGTTGTCAAGTTATGTTTGTGTTAACTATAACCTTTCTCCCTATCCAGTTCTACAACGCATTTATTTAAATACAAACTTTTTAAACACAAACTTATATACAAAGTTTTTATCAGATTTGTGTATCTGCTAACATATTAAAGGGTAACATTGAAATTCGCAGACGAACGCCTACTAGAGTACGACATCGATGCGGTCATTTTCGACGAGCAATCCCCTTTCCAAAGAGTCCAGATTGTCCATTCCAAAACTCTTGGCAATATGTTGGTGCTAGATGATTTACAAAGTAAGTTTGCTGAACAAACATTTAAGTTGGCATAATTTGGCGTATTTGTTCAAATATTCGTTTTATTTGGCCAATACAAAATGTACCCTATTTCAATGCTGGTAAAGTTAATTTTGTAATAGCAAAATGACCAGAATATTTGTTCAAATACTTGTACACTAACAGATAAGATATAACACCTATTTTGTTTGCTTTCAGATATCTCAGAGGCTGATCTCATTTATACTGAAACTTTAATGCAAAGGGGCAAGGAGAGCTATGAAGGGAAAGAAATCGTGATCTTAGGTAAACACCTCTGTTTTAAAACTTATCCATCCTCTGCCTAATTTTAACTACCTCATAAAATGTCACGGATATGGTCAAGTACAGACGCCAGCACATCAACCTACCCCAAACTGTCAAATTTTCCCAATCAATTTTGAACCTTATGCTTTAGTAATAATGTTGAAAATGTATTAAAGAAATTTGACAGATTGTAGTAGGTTGATGTGCTGGCATCTGTACTTTCTGCACGCGAATTACACACCTCCATTTATGCTAAATATCCGCAACATTTGGATGGTAATATCGGATAATGACCCAGTTTCCTGTTATGCTTTAGTGGGATGGTTGCTAACCGAAACATTCGGTAATGGCCTAATGGGACATGGTTGCATTGGTAATGCATGCGTAAATTGTCTTGTTAACCCTTTGACCGTTTTGTTACGCACCAAATTGTCACTCAGACGGCCTATCAATTATTTGAAACAGAAAGCATCAATAGAGTTCTCTTTATTGACATACTAGCGGAACCGGCGCACTTCGTACCGCTTCAGAATCATAAGAACGAATGTATGAGAAATTGAATTATCTTAATTGTTTTTTTTCGTGATTTTACCCATGTTTTAATAGTTATTTTGCTATTCGGGACGGAAACAAATCCAACAAATCAACGATCATAAAAATCGGTCCAGCCATTCTTGAGTTATAAACGGTGTAACTATCCTGACTTTGTTTTATTTAGGTATATAGATGTATAGTTATTTTATGTAGGTTTTTTGTATTAGATAGGAAATAATTGGATTTTTTAATTTTTTTTATTCATGTGACTGCTTCGTTGGTCTATTACTCGCTACTGCCTGGGAATGGAACCCAGGACCTTATGCTTACATACGTACCCAGCGGGGCGTAACACATTATCAATCGGAATCGGTTTCATTTTGACAGTTCAACAACATTCATTGCGTTATTTACGTGTTGAGCACACACATTTTTCGAACTTATGAAGCAATGGATTAGCAATTTGCTTCAAAATGATTCAGATTCCGATTGATAGTGTGTTACGCAATTAGGGTGCGGGTTTGATTCGCAAGTCGAGCAAAGTGATATTGGTAGTCTGGATTTGCGCCCGGTTGAAATAGGCTCGCCCCCTATTACATGGGACTTTAAACATAACTTGCGAAATGTGGGCGTACTGAAAGCCCGGTTTCCACCGCGAAAGAGTAATGAGCCGGAAATGGCTAAGCGGAGCGGACTTCGTTTTCATGAAATAGGTTTGCGTTTCCACCAAGAAAGAGTTTAGTCGTCTGATTCTCTCTGGACATGAGCGAGCTCATTTTTACTCTTTTTGCCCGCTGAGTCATTTCCGCTCGACTCTTTGTTGGTGGAAACACATGTAAGCAGTTTTCTCTTGCGAAGTAAAAGAAGTCATTAATGGGTCCGCTCCGCTCGCGGTGGAAACCGGGCTTACTATAGCCGCACTTCTGCCTGACCCTTCGTGCAAAACAATCGTGTTAAGTCTTGTCATTAGTATTACGTTAATAATTCTTGCCCCTTGTTACATAGGGATTAAAACATCATCATTCTCCTGTCCTTATCCCAATTTATTTTGGGATTGGCATAACATCATGTCCTTTTCTTCTATACTTGTCGATTGCGCGAAAGCACTGTAGATACTATGCTTGAGCTAATCTTACAGTCGCAACAAGGCTACGTTGAATAATTCCATTTTATCCGTCGTTCATGCAATATTCAGTTACTCGACCTTGTAGAAATATATTTTTAATAAGACTATACGAGTACTTACTTTAAGTACATGTTTCTTGATAACGGACAATCACCGTCTGCTTACTTTTTGTAATCGCAACAAAATATCTTACTACAACATTTTCTTTTCTTCGCCGGAACTCGTTTGAGAGGATAATGCAGGGGGTCTCTTTCAAAATGATATAAAGTACCTACTTATAGAACATCTGATTCGCTTTGTCCTTTTCATCTCGATATAAAGAAATCTGTTAACATCTCAATTTAAAGAGGTCCGTTAAACGTGTTTTATTTTGGTTCTTTTATTATTGAACTTGTTTCTTTTCAACCCATTTTTATATAGTGGTCGCGTAATACAGATGATTATTACGTTAAAAGCGGACGCTGTTCAAGAAGCCAGTTATACTTAGCCCCCCCCGTATGTTTTATTCAAGAAGGGAAACTACCAGGGGCATATTAACCAATGGTAAAAGTTTAATAAGACACTAATGGTTGCCCGCGGTTTCACTCGCATTAACTTCGGTCAGACAGTTATAGGACTCTTCGACCTGTGGAGCAGAATCATTAATTCGTATAGTCAAACTCTTAAGTGTTTTACCAATTTTGATAAAAAGTCCCAGAAAATTTAACCTTCACTAAAGTAGAAACGTACCTCAATCAATCAACTCAGCCTATCGCAGTCCACTACTGGACATAGACTCCCAGGCTACGTCACAACACCCCGCCTTCTGCATCCAACCTGTCCCAGCCACCTTCTTAAAGTCGTCGGTCCATCTAGCGGGGGGCGTCCCATACTACGATAAACGTATCGAACTGTCACAAAAAATCTTGCTAGACCCGGATTTAGACTGCATTGTCTGTCAGTGAATTTAAGATTTTTACTATGTAGATTGACGTGCAAATGACATTCAGCGGTGGTAAAAAAAAACTTACGAGGTCTACTTTAACCCCATGCATGCATAATCGCTTACATTCTAACAGGGGACTAATTATTTCAAGGGGGCGGCGACGGCGCTCTGTTATACGAGCTCTTGAAGGAGAAACCTAAGTACGTGTGGATGTTGGAGATTGACGAGGTCGTCATGTCCGCCTGTAATAAGTACCTGCGGCCCATATGCGGAGACGTGCTGGAGAGAAGAAAGGGGCCTAATTATGAAGTAAATTATTATCCCCTTTATTCATAAACGTTGCTTAAAGTTAAGTAGTGATTAGCGACTGTTTAACCATACATTTTGACGTTTAAACGTCTCTTAACTTTGAAAGTCAAATTCAACATGAGGCACTTTTGAACGTCAAAATTTATAAGAAAATGAATTGATTCTAGTTACCCCTTCTAAAAGTTAGTTTCGTATGAAGAAGAAAGGTCAAGAAACTCCATAGTTACTCTTTTAAAATGCCGTGTCTTATAACTTTATATGCTAATCGCATACTTGAAAGAGTAATTTGAAGAATTGACTATTCAGCACACTCACAACATTGTTTAAAAGTAGCAAGTTAGCTGCCTGTACACCAAATAACTTGTTCGACTGTACTTACTCCTTGTTATTTGTACTATGTACTTTTGCCCAGCTGTGGGATGAAAGCTAACCTAACAGTATCAGTGCCTATTTCGTTTGCAAAGAGGACGTGTGACCCGGAATATTCATCTCAAACTGGGTATCGTAAACAAGAGTTCGGGCGAATTTTCAAACCTGGGAAAATAAATGCTCATTATTTTGTATTTGTTTTGTAAATTAGTTCATAAGATCTAATGTGTAACTGTTTGTTTGTCCCAAATACATAAATAAAACATGGTTTGCACGGTATGTTGGAAGCAGTAACTAATCATATGATCTGAAATTTATCGGGAAAATACTATAACCAGCTATGAAACCATAAAAATATGTTTTTACTTATTGCTTAAATTTTATTACAGTTCAAAATAATATTGGTTTAAATAAAATATAGTTACTAGCGTTTTAACGTGAGGAAATAAGTTCACCTAGTTACTATATCAAGATTGTGAGTCATTTCAGTGTTGCATGCAATGGACGGGATGGGCCAAATTACTGTCACTCACTGGCTAGACAATTTTGTAAATATACCCCGTTATTTTTAGCCTGTAAATGTCAACTCGTCTTTTATTTCGGTAATATGCACTGCATTTGACGTAAATCAGGTTTTCAATACTCGCGAGCGCCATACAAGAGTTTGGCGGTCACGATAATGTGTAATGGATTTTGTTGACATTTATATCTATACATATTATATTAATTAAAGTCGCTTTTCGTGTGTCTATGTGACCGCGATGTTCTTTTAAACTACAAAATCGTTTATAGAATTTAATCTGGAAGGAGCGACTTGGAGGGGATCGTATAATTCATTTGTATTAAAAGCCTTGGCATGCGAAGCAGGGGCGGGTCACGAACTCTCGACACTTGAATCGAAACTAAGCAATCCTAAAAATTTCCGACTACAGAATATTCCATCCCCATACATATTCGTCTAATCCTAAAATAATCTATTTTCCAGGTAATCGTAGAAGATTGCATGTTGACTGTGAACAAGTTCATCACTGAAGGCAAGAAGGTCGACTATATCTTCGGAGATCTGACGGACATTCCCATCTCGGAGTCAGCTTGCGGCGAGCTGTGGGAGTTCATGATCACCATCCTGAACTCTTCATTCAAGATTCTCAAGCCTAACGGGAAGTTTATGACTCATGTATGTTCGTTTTTTATCTTTTCTGGTGTTGGGTTTTTTATGGGTTTATCCAATGAAATATGTATACTCATGGGCGCCGGGAGCGGGGTGCAAGAGGGTGCACTTGCCCCTTGATTTCAAAATAAAATATACAAAGTCCGACCGCGCCAAATTTGCCAAAGAAGTAAACTACAATGGCCGCTCGAAATTGAATAAAATCGATAAACAAGAGTATTTATTTAAATAATGTTTGTTTTCCTCTAGTTAGCTCGGAGATTGTTTAGCGATTTTATTCAATTTCGAGCGGCCATTGTTGTTTACGCGTCCAGTATTTTTCAAAATACTAGCAACTGCTGTATTTTTGGTAGCAAGTTGGATATTACCAAATACCCAACCTTGGAACAGGTTGGCCCTCGACTGCCAAGCATAAATTCACTCAACACTGAAATATTCATGTTAGGTATTTTATTGTTTAATTTATAGCTGCTTATATGTAGGTAGGTATAACTTATATTGAGCAGCATTATTATAACAAATAGGACTTTGTTTGTCCATTCTGTTATATTGTAGGTATAACTAGATGGACTGACCCATAAATTTAATGGGTTAGCAAGAATCAAAATACTTATCCATAATTATATAGAACTTTTTGTAATGCTATTTTGGAGGGCTATTTTCCAGCAGAATCTTTTAAATAGCTTACAATTGTAGGGAAGAAAATATATGCATTGCGCAACACCATCTCACATTCTCCACATTTCTATTCCAGGGCAACGGCGCCACTTCCCCTGAATCTTTGGAGCTCTACGAACAAGAGCTCGCCAAACTGAAGCCGCCGGTCAGGTACACGAAGAGCAAAGCCTTCGTGCCGTCCTTCCTCGAAGACTGGTACTTCTACCATATAGCCTTCGAAACCACCGACAACGGGGATGCTTAACACTACACCAAAGACAACGCAGTATTCACATTTTTACTAAGTCATATTAATGCCATATTCCTAGGTTTAAACACCACACATAATAAGTGTAAAACTATATCTGGACTAGGGCACATTTATGGTACAAAGTCTAGGCGCAAACACGCCGTAAATATATTGAATAAAACAAAAATGTTTCAGAAACATCTCCCGGACACACGTTTCAGAACATTTTGCGCCACTTGTGCCCTAATACGGATACGGCAGACGATTTCTCTGGAAGAAATTGACGACCACTTTGTTAAGAAGTTATTTTGTATTATTAAAACTAATGTTTTCCTGATTGTTAGATGTGATATACGTTTTAGCAGCTCCGTAGTGGGTAAGTTGTGCGGAGTTGGCACACCATACGGTATTGAGGTAGCTTGTACGGTAGGTTGTAAGAAATGTAGTCACACTACAGATTTTTCCGTATTATTAGTATTAGTTGGAAGTTTACTGTTATTTGTATTAATACATGCTTGTTCCTTTAATTGTTTTATGGATAATAAAAGTATTTTGACAAGTTTCGTGTTTATTATAACTTCAATGTCCTTTGATTATTTACAAATACTGCAATACCAAATAAAAAATAATTATATGCTGTGCCATCAACGCACTTCGGCATTCTGCAGTAGTGAATTTATTCTTATAGAAACATTTCAAAATTAGTTAGGGAAGTATAAATTCTTAAAAACTTTAATTCACAGTTTTCTATCTGACCTAGATTTCAAAATAGCACTTTCAAACTGTATTATATGGGGTTAAGCTATGAAGGTTATATTAGTAAAACATCGAAATGAATCAAAAACAAAATAAAAATAACTTCATTATTTATAACTTTATAAAGACCATTTACAAAAAATTACAAGACATTTATATTTTACCTTAGATACTTAATTATATGCCTGTTTCTATAATATATATTTTGTGATCACAGTACAATATTAGCATAAGTGGAAATGACGCGAAATAAAATAACTTGAAAATAAATTTCTTATCAAACATTTAAGAGCTGTATCTTCTGTATTCTTCTGGACCTAAATTAGCTGACTATAACTTGCAACAGAAATAGTATTTTTTATTGTCGAAGTTAACTGAAAGCTACATTTTCATTTACTTACAGAAGTATATTGCGCAGTTTATGCCCGTACGTATTGAATCTACGCCGATTCTGTAGGGCAAGGACTAAGCTAAACTAAAAATAGCTTTGTCTCACAAAAACGAAACATTTTATAAAAGGATTAACTGAAAACCCGAAAAGTGGTCTTCACCAACACATGTTGTGTGGTGAACCACTTTTTCTCACATTTTCTCGAGTTATGTGAACATAAATATATGGATCAATTGCATTGTATAGTTTTAATAATCTAATAAGTATAACAGCCCTTATTAATATCCATCCCTGGTATATTTTGCAAGTAAATGATGACACTATTTTTAATTTAGTTTAGCCCATGTCTAACAGATAAAATAAAATTGATCATTAGATGAGTATTTAAATATTGAGATATGAACTATTGGGTAAGGTCAAGAAAATAACACCAAATGAATGTTGTCTTTATAAAACTCATACAATAAAACGTTATAGGATGACATCATCAGTTGCTAAATCCCCGCCGACAACCTGGACGTTCGGCTGACGTGTCACTTGACCAGCAACTTTGTACTTCAGTTTTTAGAAGAAATTATTTTTGTTTGTTGGTGGTGAAATGTAGGTTTACTATAGGAAGATATCTGCCTAACCCTTTGGGAATTACAGGCGTGGTGTTATGTTATTGTTAGAAAATGTAAAGTAGGACATTCTGGAAAACTTATCTTGTACTTACAAAAAAGCATGAACTGCGCAAAACGTCTGCAGTTTGTTTTTCCTTACGTGTCCTATTTGATCAACAAACATGGTTCGAAAATGAGGAGCTTTTGCATCATTTTCATACTTTATGTAAGGCATGAACATCTTAATCTTAGTAAGACTCACATACGGTATGAATTACATAATAACTTTAGTAATTAACAACTTTTCTTAATTAAAATTGCAGTATATACACCATATTTGTTTAACAAATAAGTCAAGTAAAGAAAAATACACTTTAACAAATATGCCTAATTTAGATCTTACTTCAGAATCGTGTGCATACGATAATAATACGTAACATATAATATCTTTACAACGGTAGCTACTCCGCTTGTCGTAATCTCGCGAGCCTCTGCGTGAGTTCGTCTTGTTCCTGAGACACGACGGTCGCGGTGCCCACTGAGGTGCTCGGGACACCTGAAGGCAGCTCCATGTTGAGTTCCAAACTGGAAACAAAAGGTGGACAGTTAAAGGTAAGCAGTAAGAGTATAAATACCTTAAGCCTTGTACGGACTAAGCGTTCTAATGTGCGCGTAATCTAGGTATGTTGAATACGCGTGCAGGTGTAGTTGCAAGTTGTAGTAGCAAATTGTATACGCGTACTGCAGGTACAGACTATCGTTCCTGTGTACGCGTACATTGGAACGCTTAGCCTGTTCAAGGCTTTACACTGTATAACTAATGATGACTGTAAGGTTTTTATTTCACGAGAAAAACGCTTTTTAATTTAATAAAAATTGGAACTTATACAGAATTATTTCATAGTTCGATAAAACTGTTATTATTATTAACTTTGTAAAATATTATCATTACTTTAGGGACAAAATCTCATTTGAATCTTACATAAGTGTAAGGTGAAACAACTTCAAGTGTTATTCACATTACTAGTAAATCATTTATGTGAACTGTACGGCAAAATAAAGTTTGATTTGGTTTTGGAAAATAGGAGCATGTAATTGCCCAACAACATCAATACATTCAAGAAACCCTTAGGTCAACTAATACTACTCTTTAAAAGAAAACTAGCAAGTCGAACATTATCAGTTTAGCAACAGCAATTCAGACAGACAGCTACTTTCGCGTCTAATACAAAAATACTGGTATTAAATACTGGGTTACTGGTGGTGGTTAAATACTGGTATTCAGCTACATCCGGTTAGACTGGAAGCCGACCCTAACTTAGTGGCGAAAAGGCTAGGCAGATGATAATGAGCTACTTTCGCATTTATAATATGAGTATAAATGTGAGGTCTGTTACCTTTTCATACCCTAACAGCTTAGTTTTGATGAAATTTGGCACTCAGGTAGAACTTGAAGGAGTAGACCTAGGATACTTTCTATCCCAGTTGTAGAAAAAGCAAGTCTAAAAAAGTGGTTATAATAATAAAACAATACATACCCAGCTTCATCTGCAACTTGTTGCAACAGATTATCAACATCACCCTGAGGCACTGTGGTGGTGGTAGTTTGTGACATTGCATTCTCCATGTACGAAGACTGCACATCCAGGTCTTCAAACTGACTCTCGAACTTATCCATTAGTGTAGATATCTTTTCAAGATTCATTGATTTCATTGCTGCATCCATCGCCTTTACCACCCCCGCCATGGAGTTTGTGACCTGGAATCAGTTTATTGGTAAATTAGCTATGCCCATGTTGTTAAATGATGATGAGCTGGACTTTTTAGGGAAGGGAGGCCTTTGGCCTGCAGTGGGACAGTACAGACTCATGTTGTTAAAAGCCTGTTTCCAGCAGAAAAAGTTAAAGAGCATTGAAGAGTTGGAGAAGGCTTTTATTTCTAAGCCACATAAAAGTCAGGATGTTTGGAAATTATGTGTTTTTTTAAGATAAGTATGATAACTGATAAATAATGAATCATATCATTGAATACATAATTGTATACTTTGTTTGAAAGACATGAAATTAATTCCATCATTACACTCGTATCTCCAAGAATAGAATAGAATACTCTTTATTATGTACACCATATAATTTACAGACATAAATATAGAAACTTTACAATGGCTGACACAATGGGCAGCAAGTTTTAAGATTATTAAATGTAGTACCATACACTGCTTGATCACAACTTATTATTCATTTTTCGGAGAGAATTGGTACATAACAAACAACTTTGTTATAAATAAAACAATTATTTCTTGAATAATTGTCCCTTAAAATAACCAACGATTATTGGAGAACTCACCTTCCTAGTTGTTAGTGCTGTCTGCACTCTACTTGATACTGCATCAACTCGCGCCGACATTCTAAGATAATTGAGGGCCTGATTCTTCTGTCTTATGGCATTTTCTGCATGTATTCTTGCTCCTTCTAAGTTACCCTTCTGTATCGCCTTCTTAGCTTTTTCCTTCTCAAGCTTTTCTTCTTTTTCACATTTTTTTGAGTTTCTCTCTAACTCTTTTACAGCAAATTTTAAATTAAATAGGTGTTCTGGTAAAAGTGAGTTAAGGATTCATTTTTAAGTTGGATTATTAATATAAAAACATTCTATTTTTATAAAAATAATGCTGCAAATAGGTACATACTGTACTGTAAAACTATAGAAACAAAATGTTGATTTTAAAAATTTGTTATATGAAAAGAAAAAGTGGTTGTGGTAAAAAACTTACTTCACACTATTGTGACTCATATTCTGACTAAGGATTGTTTATAGTATTTATACTAAAAATACAGAGTCACTTTACTATGTTCTCACTACTTAAATGAGTAAAGGTATCTTTCAAGTTGTGAGCTTTGTTATGATTGGTAAATCAATTATAACACCAAAGAACAAGGTAGGCCCTAAAAACTACATTTAGGTACCAATCACAAGGCTAGTGATAAATTGGGGAATACCTAAGAGAATATTCATGGGCTCCATGGATGATTGTAAATGACGATTCAGTTCCAAGCGTTTTGAATGAAATTGTATGCTGAATAATTTACAAAGAGATTTTAATCCTGTACAGCTGAAAATTCTGAATAGCGCAGTGTCAAAAACTTATGATTTAAAAAAGGATACTTTCCATAGCGGATGACGACATTTCGTTCCCCAGTTTGACGGCTTATAAGAAACTTTTAACACAAAAACAATAGGCTCGTGGACCTATCAGATTAGCACTAGGTTAGGCACAGCCTTTAATATTATAAAATTATTATGGAGTTGCAAACTGAGGTTGCAAAATTAATTAATTGGACGATGACTCACAATCAGTCGTCAAAACAATTTTTTTGCTTTACTTTATCTGTCAAGCAAAGCAACTAAAGAGTGTTACATGCTCTGTGGTCAAAGTAAAGTAGTGTTGTGTTGTGACTGAGAAAATTATGAATTAGATTTAATGATTAATTATTAATTTAATTCAAGATGCAGGTGAAAAAAAACTTCAATAAAAAGGGTTTACCTTTTTATTGAAGTTTTTTATCGAATATTTTTGGCGGTACATTTTCCAACTGCTAAAAGCTGATATTCTCATCAAGTTCGTCTAGGAAATTTAAGATATTGTCTATGGTTTGGATTTTTTCAAAGTTGGTATACCTGATTACAAAAACAAAATGTCAAAATAAAATTTAGAGTCACAGAGCATAAAGTGAAAAGTGTTCGCTGTCTGTCGGATTTTATTTGGAAGTGAGAGAATCGGACAGCGTCAAATAATCTTTAATATTTATAGAAATCCTGCAAGAAAATAATTTAGAAATAACTGTATAATAATTGTAGTGCTTCCGCTGTTAAAGTTTTAATATTATTTTCGTTTATTGCTTGATTCGTGACAAAAGCAGAAATTCCAAACAGTATCGGATCGGATAGGTAGAGGACATTCGCTGGGCGTAAAAGAAAATGGCGTGTGCTACTCTCAAAAGAAATTTGGACTGGGAGTCCATGGCGCAAATGCCTGCTAAAAGGCGAAGGTGCTCACCATTTGCAGCCAGTTCTAGCACAAGTCCTGGAATAAAAGTTTCTGAAAGTAAACCATCGTCATTTGGAGAATCCGTTATTGCACCTGTGAAATTGACCCCAGGTTTGTTTATTTTTTTTATTATGGCTTCAAGAATGCAATAAGGCCTTGCTAGTTTTCTAGTTTCTATAAATAATACGCAACAATAAATTATTTGTATATTTAATCAGCTGTATTATCTAACGCCATTGTTTCCACTGCATCATGAATATTTTTATCGGGTTAGAGCGAGATGAGTGATGCATGAAGACCGTTGCGTGGATTTTTTCATGTCCTTTTGTTGGTTTTTGTGTTCAATTCCCAACTCCGAAGTTTTTGTGGTAATAAATTGTAGGTCGTTTTTACTGAAATCCGAGTTTTTTGTCCGTTTCATGCAGTTCCTCTGACTCAGATTGTGCTTAATCAGCTGAAATATGGACAGTACACGCAGGGCGGTCTGCTTTTTCTACGTTTCAGCAAATTACTAATAACTAGATGACTGGACAGATTCAAACAAAGCAAAATGCACATGTGGGTTGTTTTATGGCAATAATTATTGCATAAATTCATATCAAAACATAACATAGGCTCCTATAGAATTATTACTAAGAGCCTACATCTAGGTATATATACTAATTTTGATTTCAGTATGAAGGTTATACTGAAGGTAAGAATGTAAATAATGACAAAATGTGTTTAAAAAATGAACAGCTGGTTACTTATTTTGTATTTTAGTGAAGATATGTCATATAGTTGAAATTGTCCAAAATAATCGAAAGTATTAAAACAAATAACTGTAATTCAGATAAAATATAAAAATAGTAGTGAATAAATTAACACAAAATAATGATTGATTAAATCTCTTGTAATTAACGATTTTGTATGGTAAAATTAATCACCTCAACAAAAGTAAGCTTGCATTCATTTTTAAGGTCATTTGATTTGTAAACAAAATAATATTACTCAATCATGCTCATTATTTATTCAACAATCAAGTTGTATCAAGATACAAAAAAAAAACTTGGTAATCATAAACAAACTATGATTTTTTGTGCTCTTCAGTTCTCTAAACCCTTAACCTTTTTTTTTTTGTTACAATGACCAGCTGTACTAAATATTTTCTACCTGAGCCTTCATATTTCACAGTTTATTGGTCATGAATATGCTACCATAAAGTGTAATTAAGTACATTTCAGGAATATTTTGTTTTCACATGAATATTTTACTTTGTGCTCAAGTCATTAGTTTCTTTTATTACCATGATTTGGTTCATAGAATTGGCTGGGATAGTTAAATAGGTTTTTGTTTTGCCCAAAGTTATTGCATTACTGCAATGAATGTAATTTATTTCTGTTCTGAGCACTAATAAATGAAAAATTGTTATCAGGTAGGTATTTCATAGTTATTTTGCTTTCATAAAAAGTAAGGACTGAATAGTTTTTCAGTGAAATATATACTGGTAATTGACTAGTACTATTCTTTTATCTGAGTCATACTGTTCAGTCTTGAAAGCATTCTGGCTAATTGGAATTGTCTTAAAAGAAAATTATAGTTAAATAATTTAGATCCATACTAATATTATAAATTTAATCCGAAAGTGTGTCTGTCTGTTACCTCTTTACGCTACTATTACTTAAATCGCTAAACCAATTTAGATGAAATTAGTTATAGAGATAGTTTGAGTCCCGGGAAAGGACATAGGATTTTATACCGATATTCCCATGGGATCGAAACTTATGCGGGGGAAACCTCGGGGCGCTGCTAGTTAAAAATAAGCACCATTTATCCAAGTTTTATCTTAAGCACACTTACAGCATAACTGTATACATGTAAGACTGTTACCTATTTATTTAGCATAGCTATGTCAAATTATTGATGTTGTTTCAGAATAGCATTTAAACTATTTCTGAACAAATTCTGCAGATACAATGAAATCATTAATTTTGACACTGATTAGTTGACACATATCAGTTTAGCCACATTCACTGCATAGTTATTTTTATTATGACAACTGTTTTGGCAACAACACACTATAATATATTGTTACTGCATATTTTAAAGTCTTTGTTAGTCCTTTTCCAGCTATGCATCTGAGATTTTAAGATGACGAGTTAATGTGACTATTTTTAGTCATGCTATCTAAAGGCAATGCTGATTTGACTCCAGTATTTTCTAGCTACACAAAGTGCTGGCCCATCTATTAGAATTAAATCAGCTCACCCCTCGATAGGCTAATCTACAGAGTTATTGGATATACATCAACAACTTCTTAAGAGGTCATTGTACTCATCATTATGAACAACTTTTACTATGGGATCAAAACCGAAATCGCGAAAAAAAATCAGTTGGTCCCTACATTTTGACGAGTTATACGAACATAAATGTAGGGAACAGCAGATTTTTTTTCGCAGTTTCAGGTTTGTTCCCATAGTAAAAGTTATTCATAATGATGAGTGCAATGACCTCTTAAGAGGTTGTTAATGTTTTTCCAATAATACTTCTATACAAATAAATAAAATTGGAATGTCTGTTTGTAATATTAAAATAACCGCTTTTTACTAAATGGGCGTTTTTCAAATTTGTTGACCGTTACTAACCGGAACGCTATTTTTTTTTTAATAATTTTGTATTTAATTTTTGGATAGCTTATTAAATGAGCTTTTTGAAAATACCAATTGTTTTGTAATTGAACAAGTAGTTGAGCCAAAAAATGAGTTTGTATAGAGCACTGTAGTTCCAGTTAGTAACACTTTTATTATATAATTTAATTATTTTGATATAACAACCAGTTAAAAGACATAAAAAACATAATTTCATATTGTTTTACCACGAGCCTAGTGATTTTAATTATATATTTGGGGATTATACACTTCAAAGTTAGGAAAGTATGCATGGGACATCGTGAAATTGGGGTAACTAATGCTACATATTATTTATTTTTTTAAATTGAGTGTATATTTTAAATTATTTTTCTGTTTTAATTTACTTTTCTTGAAATGTGCTATCGATTGCCATTTTAAACATGATATTTTGACTAATAATTATTTAATAAGTTAATTGATAAGTCAGTGGACATTATGTTTTGGCAATGGTCAACAAATTTGAAAAACGCCCAAATGCATAAGGATGTATTACACAGTAGTACACCAAAATATTTTTTTTTTTACAATTTTTTCTGTTTGTTCCGGCTAATCTCTGAAACGGCTGGACCGATTTTGACGGGACTTTCACTGGCAGATAGCTGATGTAATAAGGAAGGAGTAACTTAGACTACTTTTATTTTAGAAAAAAGAATTAGGGTTCCGCGCAAAAAAATTAAAACGTTTTCCGCATGCACGCGAACGAAGTCGCGGGCACAGATAGTTGGTAATAATTTTCAATGTCGTGTCATCGACATGACGAAGAAGCTGATTCACGTAACTTTAGAAGTTCAGTTGCATTAAGTTTCGATCAAAACAACGCTTTTCGTTTTCACCCCTAACTTTTGAAATCGTGTTCTATCTTCAGAGCGCATGGCCCAAGAGATATGTGACGAGATCAAGCGCCTGCACCGTCGCCGCCAACTCCGGCTGACCACCGCTGCAGCGTCCTGTTCCTCATCAAGTGGATCTGAAGGCGACTGCTCACCGCCACATCACTCTTCACACAGCAGCAGCCAGAAGGTTCACAACCGTGCCCTCTTCACTTTCAAACAGGTAAGTTTATGTCGCTATTGGTACAGCTTCGTAAAGTCTCATACAAACGTCCTCGTCGGAGCATACGGCGTTCTACCGTGGGCAGTTTCGTATAAGGGCAATTTTCTATTACAGTCATTGTTTATAAAATGTTTGATACTTCTAGTACATTGGCAACTGAACAGCCCTTCCGTATGTAATAGGAATTAATTTTTTTGTAGATTTCGTAGGGTGCATACACACGAACGGGACGCTCTACGGCAGAGGTAAATACACGAGCGACACGTTGTCGACGGCTGCAGTTGCCTCTGCCATTGACGCGTGCCGCTCATGTACACTTACCTAAAGTCATGAAATGACAAATTACATGGTGCCTATACCTACTCATAGTAGTTGTATAGATATCTATGTCCTGAAACAGGCCAACGGTTTTATAGAAACACTTTTGACGAATAAAATCGTTACCTGTAAAAACGTCGACCTAAGCCTAAAACTTCTTGTTGTGACATAGTCGTTTTGCTAATGAACATTGCTATTCGATTTGTTCGATTTGCAGGGTAGCAGACTATTATCATCTTCCTGTCTTTGTCCCATGTTTTTTCGGGTTGGCGTAACACATTTTCTTCGTCCATTCTTCCGAAAGGGAGCTGTTCTTTCGTATTCGCACATTCCATCCATCTTTTCTTTGATCTGTAGTGCTATTCTGTAAAACATCTCACCGTGAAAACTAAGGTGAAATGAGCTGTCAACCCCTAGCATCTGATGGATAACAGTTCACTAGCAGCTCACTTCTCACGTAAGTATTCACTGTGAGAATTTTACAGAATACATCGGCAGGGCTTTGAGTTAGACTACAATAAATTCAATATTAAGTTAAAATTAACATATTATTAAATCTATGACTAAATAACACAACACAAACATACATAATTAACACACACACAAACATTTACATATTATTTCTACATTCATATGATGTACACAAGAGAGTATTCAATTGTATGATGTCCCCAGGTGCGCATGATCTGCGAGCGGATGCTACGCGAGCAGGAGGTAGCTCTTCGCTCTGAGTACGAGTCTGCGCTCAGCACCAAGCTTGCCGAACAGTACGAGGCGTTTGTTCGCTTCAATCTCGACCAGGTGTGTTTCTTTTATTATTTTACCTATTGCGTTTGCCTGCGGCTTCGTTCGGTCTGCCTGTGTGCCAAATTTCAACAAAACCTATTCAGCCGTTAACGCCTTAAAATGTAACAGAGCTACTTTCGTATTTATAGTATTAGTATAGATTATACAAACACACACACACAACAGAACAGATGGCTGATGGGGCCGAAAGGTTCTGGAGTGACAACCGCGCACCGGAAGACGTAGCATTGGAAGGCCTCCCACAAGGTGGACCGACGACCTTGTGAAGGCCGCAGGAACCCATTGGATGTGAGAAGCACAGAACCGGTCGAAGTGGAGGTGCTTGGGGGAGGCCTATGTCCAACAGTGGACGTCTTTCGGCTGAAATGATGATAGATTATATTCTTCAAAGACGCGAATGAGAATTGTATGCAGGGAAAATGCATTATAAATTATTATCAAAATGTCTGTTATTCATCCTGATTATGCCATGTCGCTCCCAAGTTCGTTGCAGCGGTCTACAAGGAAAGAAAGAAAATAAATAGTATCTTTCATCAGCTCAAGCAGCAAAATAACTTATTTCCTAATCGTGTCTGTATGAACAGACATAACTACTTACAAAATAAGTTAAGTAGTATGGATGTTGAAGCTTATTAGACAGCTAAAAAATGTAAGTTGATTCCCGGGCCCTGTTTGTGCTATTCTAGTATTATCTATGAATTTAGGCAGCCTATATTTTGCTTTATGTGGTGTTGTGTTGAGCAGACAACAAAAAACAAATAATTACGTCATTCATTAACATCAACAACCATCTTCTAAAAGAAAAAACACCAAGGTGTGTAAAAAAAAGTAAACATAGCAGGAAAAAACATCATCACTTTTTTTATTTGCAACTTACTCAACAAAAACGCAAGTGTCGTATTAATGTTATTTTTGAGGCGAAGTTTTTAGTCTTTCGCAATCTTGATTTAACCAAAAATAAGTACAGTAGGTACTGTTGATATGACACACGGACTTTAAGAGGACTACATGACCTAAAGCGCGGTCTTTGTCGGATTGTATAGAAAAGAAAGAGAAGCGCGATGCCACAACGCTGGTAATTTATTGCAAAATATGAAGCAATTATCGATTTATGAAAAATCTAGTGTTTGGACAAAAAACTAAAACACTATAGTTTTAGTATGTTGCTTGTAGAATAATCTGACAAAAAATCATAATGATTGTATTTATATTAGTATGATTTTTGTTGTAAAAAAAAAGTTTTTAGAGGTATCTTCATGATTTTTTTCTATCGTACCAAATAAGTTGTATTATGTTTTCAACACACTATCATCCTAGCATTTATCCTGAAGAATATCATATATTTTTTTGATTTTTTTTACTGAAGTCGATCATATAGGTACTTTTATTGTTTCTAAAACTTGCGTTTTTTGCGTTTAGGTCTTGTAAGCCCCTTAAGGAAAAGTTTGACTTTGTAGTGCCCGCCGTCGTCCTGTGTCAAAAACATGAATGTGCCTTATCAATGGCCACACACTGAGCCGATTCGTTATTTGAACCGATATCGGCAACGGACGCTGATAAACGATAACATTGAGCTGCTTTCACACACTCCTTATCAATTTAAATAGACCGCAGGCTTTCGTACTCATGTTTGAAAACTATTAAGAAATAACTCGCGTTATGTCGGATTTATGAAGTCCTTTCTTTTTGATGTTTCACTACCTGGCGCAATATATAAATCATGGAAAGGCTTTAGGATTAAGTCCGCCCGACACTAAATATCGTGTTGTATGTTTAAAGAAAGAAGAGTCGAATATTTCAAAAATGATACTCATGTAAATCGGAATACATTTGAACGTGTAACATTTGTGTAACAGGTGCAGCGCCGACCCCCTCCCGCGACCTGCATGCCCCTCGGCATGGACGCCGAGCACCACATGCATCAGGACCTTGTCCCCAGCTGTGAGTACACACCCCACACACCCTTTTTATACACTTGGCCGTCCACATAACTTTTTGATGAAGGAAAAGCGTTACTACTGATTAATATTCACCCTAAAAGTGAACACATCTTCTAGGTTTTTTTATGTAGATCAGTCAGTATGTTATGTAATTGCTTATTCATGTTGACACTGTTGATTATTAGATTCTAACAATATGTTTATCTGTTTCCAGATCTGTCCTAATACAACGGAGTCGGCAATGCGGTATAATACTGCAACTATATCAAGACAAACATATTTTGGTATATGTGAATATTATATGCGGGAGTAAAGTATCCTATTGAATCAAGACATTGTGATTGCTAGTGGAATTTGACGCTGGCTAATATTGCAAAACATTTTCACTCAACAGTACAGTATTAATTGTACATCTATAAATTGCAATTTCCCACCACATTTGTTTAATTTTCAGTTCCAAGTTTGTCCAATAGCCTTAATAGCCTTAAACGTGGCAATATTGCCCGCGTGAGATTCCACAGTTTAGTTCATGCCACATACACATAATTAGCTTTTAATGCTTTAGGTAAGGTACGCTGGATAATTGTGTTCATAGACTGAGGATTGATGACGCCGAGTCGAACCTCTTACAGCCAAAACACTATTTAGCTCTGGCCGAGTGTTCGTATTAATAAACGGGTTTGTTAACAGAATTATGTCGATATAACAGGTACGGAAGACAAGTAAGTATACACATGTATTTTGTATATTTTCTAAAGTAACATTACGGAACCTGTAGTAAGATATAATCTACACGAGTAATAAATTCACGCAGAGTGCCTCTTAATCATTGTCCTCGAAAGTGCGAATTAGTTAGCCATAATTATTTTTGAGTAATGATAATTTTTACTGTACTTTTCTTTATAGTGTTGTCGAATTATAGTTGTAGTTCGTAAATTATATTTAATTTGATTGTATGTATAGGGTGCGGTTTAGGCCCGCCCCTAGCTCTTATGAGAGACGGCCTCTTGTATCAGACAGTTCGGGATACCTTTAGTACTCTATCTATATAAAATGTATTCTTATCTATAACGGCAATCTCTAGCCAATATTTAACTACTACTGAACTTATTTCCTCGAAATTAACTCACTGATACATGGCTTTTAGAGAATGATTAATTAGCTTTATTTAAATTTTTAAGTTATTTTTTTTTTCTCAATAATGTATTGATGATACTGCGTCGCTTTCGACGAACACTGTAACCGAGGCATGCACTCGACGAAACATTATTGGGTTTGTTTTATAATAATTGTTTAGTTAGTAATTTTTATTGAATACAAAAAAAAACGATATTTGTTACCAAGCATTATTCAATAAAAAAATAGGATAGGACTTTTTTTAAATTGTATTATCAGCTCTTTATTGTAGGTTATTGGCGATTAAGAACTGAAAATAAATTAGCTAAACACCCATTATCCGATTTTTATTTCTTTCTTCAATGTCACACACATGCTCAATCCGATAAGATTCGAGGTTCGATTATTATCAACATAGCTATTCAAGACCACTGTTATCGTACAAGTCCTCTAAACGCTGTTCACAAGTCCAAAGCACGAAAATTTTGTCAGTCTATGGGCTGATTTTTAGGGTTCCGTTATCCGTACCTCAAAAGGAAAAACGGAACCCCATATAAGATACTTCGTTGTCCGTCAGTCAAGACCCTTTTTCTCTGGAACGCGCGGATTTATCAATTTGAAATTAATATAAAAAAGTCAATCAAAAGATACGGGCGCTTATGTTCTGAAATCAAAACCTATAGGGTACTTCCCGTTGACCTAGAATCATGAAAGGCAAGAATTTAATCAAGATACAACCTGACACTGACCTGAAAATCGCAAAAAACGTAGGGTGGACGTACCAGTCCCAAACCAGTCACCTGTAGTTGACCATTTGCGTCTAAAGGTCAAAATTTTAAGAATTCGCGCCAATATCTATAGGTTTTTTAAATCTGGGTTACTTTATTACATCTTTGAGAATCTACTACTGTGAATTTCAGGTGAATAAATAAAAAAATACAGCTTTTATTTTCATTTTTGTCGCTACGTGTCTTGTTCCCTCGCCGTTTGGCCGCCATTGCTATAAGGAGCGCTCAATGAAAGGTAAAGTTCAATCCATTTAAATTGTAGTATTTTTGAAGTAAATTGTAAATATTTTATGAAATTTAGTTAATATATTTATCAGTATAATGATAGCAGATATAAGTTTTAACAATTTTTTTGTTTTTAATAGGTTTCTGAGACTGGTTAACTACTGGAACGCATGTTGTATAGGTTGCCTATAGTTGACCATATGGTTTACTACTGGTTATTTCTTAAATTTACGTTTTTTGTCGTTATTATTGATCTTTCAACAATTCCCTTTGATTATATTGATGCACAATACAAAATTACCGATTTTAATTAACATATTCCAGTAGTTGACCAGTGGTTTGGGATAGGTACATTCATAGTGTTCGTGGAGTTGACCAGACATTGTATAATTTAGGCGTCCTGCTAAAATTGACTTGATTTTTTTTCAATATAAGTATACTTACATGGTGTAAAGACTGAACCTTTCATGTTTACATTTTCTATGGAAGATTTTATTTTAGAATACGTACCTTCAAATAATATTTACTCTGTTTTAGCCACGAAATGTCACCCAAGAAAGAAATCTTCAAGTATAACCAAGAAGTTGTTTATAAAGCAATGGAAGAAATTCAATTGACTGGAAAAATTAGGGAAACCTGTTGGAATCTCATTGACCTAGGTACAGATGCCAGCACATCAAGCTACTACAATCTGACATTTTTTTAAAATAGATTTTCAACTTTATTGCGAAAGCATAAGGTTCAAAGTTGATTGGGTAAATTTTACAGTTTCGGGTAGCTTGATGTGCTGGCGTCTATACAAAAGATAGATCTCAATAAACGTTGATTTTAAAATTTAATAAATGGCCTTTTATTTTATTCACGTCTAAGTCAATAGGTACGTTGGTCAATTACTGGCTCAATCTTGGTCAATAACCGGGGTAGTGTTGGTCCAACTAAGGAACAGTTCAACTTTTAGGATTTAGCTCAAAATTATAGCAATTCCTAAATACTTATGCTGCAATGATTTTTACTCCCCGTTTTGTCTTTAAACAAACTTTAAAAATAACATAGAACTAAGGTCTTCCGTCAAAATCTGTTAAAATGACAGTCAATTAAAGTCAAAATATCTTCTTAGCTGGTTTGGGACTGGTACGTTCACCCTAAGAAGAAAATTTGAATTTGCGGGCTACAACTGCGCATTAACCATCAGACGACCGCTATTCTTCCGACAGCTGTTTGCTGTCGAGGGCAAGGCAAATCTGTTATCGAAAATCATTTTTGATACTATAGTCTGTCGGGTGGTTGTGAATAGCTATGCAGGATAAGCAGAACTGAAATCTCCTTCCTACAGATATAGAGACTACTCACACTTATTATTCAGCTCTGTTCAGCTTTTGTCCATAGAAAACAACGATTTTGTATGGAGTCCGTTCAGCTTTCCGCGGCTGAACAGACGCGTACCTACGCATCTCATACAAAATCGTTGTTTTCTATGGACAAAGGCTGAATAAGTGTGAGTAGTCCGTTACTCGATTTTTGACGATCGTTATTCTCGTTCGGTATGCTATGGTCGTCCGGCGGCGAGATGGGTGGAGGTGGACTATGTCATTGTTGTCATCACGGCCAAAACCTGGATTAGGCTGGTACAGAAGCGTGGATATTGGCAAAAGACAAAAGGCCCAGTAGTGGGTGCAGTCGGGCTGTGGATACTGATGCTGGGTTTTGACCATATTTTACGATCAATAAGATTGAAGGCAAATCGGTGTGGCTGACTCTGGCTTGGCCACCATCAGGGATTTTAATTTTGATAACACAAATATTTAGTCGCTAATTAGTCGAAATTAGTCGCCAAATATCAGATTTAGTCGGTCACTGGTTCAAAAGTTAGAAGGGTTTATAGGTGGCCGATCTGGAGGGACTCCCCGGCTTGGCCACATTTATATCTCAAAAACTGGGGCACCTAACGAAGATCTGTTTTCTCCCAGATTTAGTCGCTAATTAGTCGAAATTAGTCGCCAAAAATCAGAATTAGTCGATCACTGGTTCAAAAGTTAGAAGGATTTATAGGTGGCCGATCTGGAGGGACTCTCCCCGGCTTGGCCACATTTATATCTCAAAAACTGGGGCACCTAACGAAGATCTGTTTTCTCCCAGATTTAGTCGCTAATTAGTCGAAATTAGTCGCCAAAAATCAGAATTAGTCGATCACTGGTTCAAAAGTTAGAAGGATTTATAGGTGGCCGATCTGGAGGGACTCTCCCCGGCTTGGCCACATTTATATCTCAAAAACTGGGGCACCTAACGAAGATCTGTTTTCTCCCAGATTTACTCGCTAATTGGTCGAAATTAGTCGCCGAGTCACAGATTTAGTCGGGTCTTAGTTTAGAAGATAAAATGAGTTCAACTTTTAAGGTATAGTCCAAGAGCTAGATCGAAAAGATAACGAAAAATTGCCAAGATAAAAATATTTCTGTTAATATGTGTAATATACTTCTCGTTTTATCGGTCTAAAGTCATTAGAAATGTCAGAGAGATATAAATTCTCAATTAAATAATTTTGTTTATGTTATAAATTGCTATGTTAGACTAGGTTAATTTTCTTTGAAAACATTACACCTGGCTCTTGGCCTATTTGGTGTCAAGATGTACAGTCGCATACAACTGTTTTACCAAATTATAATGTTAAGGCCTAAATTACGTTAGAATAATAAAACTTCTGTTTCCAAATAAGAATATATGATGTATCTACCTAATACTATGCTAGCAGTAAGCGTCAGGACCCCTGGACCAATAGAGATATTTGATGTTTAGAAAATACCAAAATTTACTACCTTTTTGCTACTATTTGATACCTATCTTCAAATATTTAGTACCTCGACTGACAGCGAAAAAACACGTAAAGAAAGTGGTCAGACATTCTGACATCAGGACGTCTGGACCATTTTTTTTTTCCATAGTTCGAGACAACATAACTAATTTATATCTTTGTAAATATTTACTACCTTTTTAGTACCTCAACATATATTTTTTTCAATTTTTTTTGGCATCACAGAAAAATGCTACGCATGAAAGATTGGAGCAATAGAGATATTTGATGTTTAGAGAATACCAAAATTTACTACCTTTTTGCTACTATTTGATACCTATCTTCAAATATTTAGTACCTCGACTGACAGCGAAAAAACACGTAAAGAAAGTGGTCAGACATTCTGACATCAGGACGTCTGGACCATTTTTTTTTTCATAGTTTGAGACAACACAACTAATTTATCTCTTCGTAAATATTTACTACCTTTTTAGTACCTCAACATATATTTTTTTTCAATTTTTTTTGGCATCACAGAAAAATGCTACGCAAGAAAGAAACTTTGTTAGTTATGTATATTCTCCCTCATACACACACAACACACAACAACACAGAACAACACATACAAACACACAAACAAACATTACAGAATAAGCAATAACGTTATGTTCGCATAACTCATCAAAATGTAGGGAGCAGCTGATTTTATTTTCGCGATTTCAGGTTTGGTCCCATAGTAAAAGTTGTTCATAATGATGAGTACAATGACCCCTTAAGAGGTCCAGAACGACTTAAATTTAACCTTGTATTATGAATATTAAAGTTTGTAAATTTGTTTGTTTTTGTTTCTCTAAATCTTGTTACATTCTGTAATCTTCTTGTTATTGTTTTAAGTTTTTTATCACCTCCCTCCATATACCGTAAGTACAAATAATGTTATTAAGGGGGAACCTTCACGGTAGCCCGCGAAATTCAAATTTTCGTACGTTTTTTGCAATTTGCAAGATGTCATGAAATCCTGACATTTGATAGCAATACTAACATAGGGATTTGTATTACTGATTGTAATGATTATAATGATGTAAGTACATATTTTTTACAGTCGCGAGTCGCGTAAACGTCGCGAATGATTCGCGACGTTTACGTTTCGTTGTCGTTTACGTTTTTTTGCAATTTGCAGCTCAGTGTCTAGACACTGAGTCTGCAAATTGCAAAAAAACGAAGGTGTAGGACATTACAAATCGCATTGCCGACGAGAGTCGAAATGGCAATGTTACGACGATATGTCTAGTAGAGTTACTATAAGTTGTAAGAACTTGACTGCTCATTGTTTAATATACGCCAAGAAATATTAATTATTTATCATTCATCAATAACATCATGTACACTACAAGTTTCCAGTATAAGCTGATCTAGCATTCTATAGGATTTCCTTACAATAAGAGGTCAGCATAAACTGGATATTTATAGCTTGATATGTAGCCTACAATTCTAATTATTAAAATTATTTTCTATATTAGAGTCATGTATGATTTCTAATCCACAATGCAAATGTATCTATATCCTAAAAATATAAGCTTTATGTGGCAAATTAAATGTCTATTATAACAAAAAAAATCATTCATGCGTAGCATTTTTCTGGAATGCCAAAAATATTTGAAAAAAATATATGTTGAGGTACTAAAAAGGTAGTAAATATTTACAAAGATATAAATTAGTTATGTTGTCTCGAACTATGGAAAAAAAAAATGGTCCAGACGTCCTGATGTCAGAATGTCTGACCACTTTCTTTACGTGTTTTTTCGCTGTCAGTCGAGGTACTAAATATTTGAAGATAGGTATCAAATAGTAGCAAAAAGGTAGTAAATTTTGGTATTTTCTAAACATCAAATATCTCTATTGGTCCAGGGGTCCTGACGCTTACTGCTAGCACGGGAACCCAGCGCTCTTAAATCAAAGATGTATATACCTATCTGTATATATATATTAGGTATCTAATACCTAATATGACACCATTTGGCTCTAATTAAGGTTAGTATAATAAAACTTCTGTTGTCGAAATATAAAATTATTTATTATTTAACATTTTTTGAACTTACAGTAAAATGTTAAAAATAACGAAGGCTCGTCCCCAGCGTCCGCTGTCGCGGATAATAATAGTATAAACACAACAATAAAAACAAAAAACAATATCAAATCTTTGCACTAACCATAATAATAACCTTAACCCCATCGCCGTATCTCTACGTTGACGTCGTGGTGGGGCTTGCGCGCTCCGAACTCTGGGCCTGTGCCGGAAGAGTTTACTTTCCGGAATGGGTCTAAGGTGAGGAGCCAGACCAAGAGAGATACAGAAACCCGCAGGGCAGCATGTGGCGAGCTGTTGGGCAGTAGCGACCCCACGGACCCTATCTCCCGGGAGAAGTCTTGTTCCTCACCTCTGGCTTGCCTTTATTGGCCGGCTGGAGTGAAAAATGACGAGGAACAGAGCTCCCACCTCATTCTTGCCTTTATTGGCCGGCTTGAGTGGAGATTCGCAAGAGCAAACGTGCTCGGAGGAAGGAAGTATTCCAGTAAGATGCTGGTAGGGATCTTGACCGTACTTCCGGGATTGTCCTGATAGCCGTGGAATACCTCTCCACTCCTCATAAGCACCTCAGGACATGTTGCCCCTTTGTCGCTACGTCACTATGTGCTAGCGACCGTTTCCGGGGGCCCATTATTGAGTGTGCAAGTCACCCCCTGCCATTTTATCCGTGTATATATAAAACATTGATCAGGCAGGGGTCATAGTTTTTCCATAGCTCTTGGTAACCAGTCCACTATAGCCACCCAAACCCATAATCCAACTTTTTATTTATCTATATCCCGCAATAGTCCTACACGAACCGGGGGTTATCCTTGGGTGCACTTGCATAGTGCATACAGGGATAATCGTCGGTTGGTGCCACATTTCATTAAAATTTCCTAAGGGGCCTCTGCGAGTTGGCTTCGGCCCCTCGTACGCCTTCCAAAGGACCGGGACCACATGGTCCCGAGATATGTAAAACCTTAACAATATTTAATAGCAGTATTATTACTTAAATCCTTACAATCCTTACATAATTTTTTATTAAAATAGTAATTTTAATCACAGTATAAATTTTAATCACAGTATAAATTTTAATCACAGTATAAATTTTAATCACAGTATACATTTTAATCACAGTAGAAATTTTAATCACAGTATCTATTATTTATTTTTATGAGTTTACTTACAACGTGTAAATTAAGTTATGCGGTATTATTTCTGTGGAAGGTAAAGAAATTAAATCTTGCAAATCGTCAAAGCATTCCCAAGTTTTTGTAGACTTTCGGTAGCACCAACTTCTGTAATGACCTATACCAGGTATGTACTCAATCACCGCTAAAGCAGAAAACTTTTGTTTTTTTACTGTAATAGTCACTGGTATGTTAGTCAGATTAATTTGAGAAATACCAGTTGTTTCAATAAATAAAATAGACGATAAGTAGTAATGAAATCTCACTTGCTTGCCGCAATCAGAGCACATCCCTTTTTCTTTCTCGATTGTTAATTTAATCGATTTGGATAATGCTGAAATGCCATCTTTTTTTATTACATCGATATTAATCGGTAAATACTGACACTTTCTTAATAAATTACTCTGACTAGAGCACCGCTCGTTAGTGCATTTTTTTTGGCGCATTGTGCTATAAAATAGTGGATAGAGAATGTGATCAATAATTTTGGACGTATTGCATTCGCAGTTAACAAGTTGGTGAAACGTGTCATCCTCTGTCCGAAAGTGCTTTAATAATAATTTAGTTCTGTTTCTATATAACTCGGTTTTATCCCCACTGTTCTCAACTATTTGTTGAATAATTTGACAAATTGCAACATCCTTATTCTCTAATATATGTTTTTTAACATGGGGTCGATCAACATAAGCTATAGCCAAACTTTGAAATATACTATCAAAAGCACAAGTATTAAAGGTGTCAACATTTTGTACAATACGAATTAGTTACAGAGCCATTTTTTAAAATATGGATTGATTTAGGTTTTTTTGATTTAGGTTTCATCTGTCCTTTCCAATTTTCCATGGTAGATGGAACGTCCAAAAATACAGACTCTTGTTCGAAGCTTTTGCGATCATCTGTTTCTAAAGTTATAATGTTTTTTTTGACAGGTGTGTTGTCTCTATGTTGTCCTAAATCACTAATGGCTAATTTCAGGCAACCTTTTACTTGTGTTATATGCCTGATTAAAAAAATCATCAATTCTTAATCTTTCCCTATTAGAATCCATTAAAAGAGTTTTTATGTCTTTGAAATAACTTTCTACATTTGTACTTGATGGATTAGGTTTGGATAAGTAAAAATATTCAGACATAACTTCACCCCATAAAGGTATTTTTTTTTTAATTCTATATAAATATGTTAGAAAAGTAGGGAAATAGTAAAGGTTTTCGTTATCAAAATCCGGTGTTATGTTTTCATTATATATTGTTTCTCGTGTCTGTACGTTTTTACAAAACCTTATCAAAGGGTTTTCATCTATATCATCATATTCTTCTATACATTCAGTTGTTATATCCTCTTTAGACATGTCACTAGGTATTGTTTCTAAATTCGTAATTATTGATTGTAATTTCAATAATGCATTACTACACCTGGATACCTTGTTTTGGTCCGTTAACCCACCATATCTGTTCAAGGCGAGTGTTATAATATCATCCAAAATATTTTTTAATTGGCTATAATTTGCAGTTTGCCTAAGTAATAAGACACATCTAACATAAAAGTTCTTTTCACTTCAGTAGCTCAAACATGTAGGTTTTGCTGCCTGAAATCAGTGAGCAAAATGCGATTTTGCTCACTGAGTGAGACAAAGTAACTTTTTAATTTTTGTTTTCAGAAAGCCGCGAAAATCTTATTCAGCCTTGGGTTAATCATACAATTCGAAACATTCACACTCTATCTCTTTCCCGCCATTAGAAAGAGACAGAGACAAAGACCAGCCCTTTCGAAGTTCTGATTTTGAATTCGACCTCAAAGACAAACACGTTCGGAATTTCGTACTAACTAAAGGAATTTTGCAAAAAGATAATTATGTCTTTTAATGTAATTTATTGAATTTTTAACTTATTGAGCATTTACTGCAAATAAAACTGATATTTAACCTGTAAATATTTATTGCTAAGTAGTTTCAATAATGTTACGTAATATATTTTGAATAATAAAGTATCATGGGTGCTATTTCTGAACACGCCTTAATTTGTATAAAAGAGCGGGAATAAAATTGCGTGGCTGGCGTAAAGAGTTGAATAAGTTAAAACATATTAAAATAATCGTAAAATATGAATGAAACTAGCGAAGAGACCAATATTTTAACACCGGAAGAGTTAAAACAACAAGTTATGAATGCAGGATTAAGTTTCCTGCCTGAGAAGTCTCGCGAAAAATATCTGAAAGCATACCATGTCTTCAATGAATGGAGACTTACAAAGGGCGCAAGCAGTTTTTCGGAGACGGTGTTGCTATCTTATTTTTTAGATGTATCACAGACGAGGCGATCATCTACAATGTGGAGTATTTACTCAATGTTGAAAGCTATTTTAAAAACAAAACATAACGCGCATATTGAAACATACGCAAAACTCTTATCTTTTCTAAAAATAATGTCAGTTGGGCATAAGGCTAAAAAGTCCAAAATTTTCACGGCCCATAACATAGAAAAATTTCTAAATGATAATTATTTTGATTCACAATAAATAGTTAGGTATTTCAATCTATTCCTGTTTATTATTTTATCTCCTAAAGTGTTCTCGCTGCTGAAGTGAAAAGTTATGTGTGTTACACGAGAGCAAAGTTTTTTGCATCTCGTGCCTTTGAATCCCTCGCCACACTCAGGATTCAACTTTAGAATCACTCGCTACGCTCGTGATTCAATCTTTGAATCCTTCGCTTGCTCAGGATTCAAAATCAGCACTCACAGCAAAAAACGACTTTGCTCTCTTGTTGCACAAATAACTATTACACGATTATCTACATGTTCGAAGCATGATTGTCTATACAGATTTTTAACGAAATGAGATTTATCGAGACGAATGTAACAAGGTATCCTAATATTGTTGTCGCCTTCTAATATGTTAAAGCAATTTTGTAAATAGCTATTTGTAGAAATAAACCCTGTAAAGTTTGTTACAACAGCACCTAATATTGCAGCAGAATCATCAGAGACACATTCATTTGGTGCGGATTTACCACTCAACCACTGCTTTAAAAACATACTAATATTTTCTTGCGTATTAACTTCAGATAACATATGGCACAACGGAATACTGCTACCATCTTCACGATAGCACATCATTACGTATAAAAACACGTGTTTTTTCTGTTTGTTTGCGTTTTTTGTAAAGATATTGACTTCTGGTAATACAGTTCCTTTGACAACAGAACCAGTCGCATCTATTGACACTCTAATATATCTTTCTGATCTAGAAAATAAATTATAAAAATAATTTTGTTCCCTTGACCAGTACAGAATAAAAAAAGGAAATATGGAAATTTGTCGAATAGTTTCATTGTATGGTGGTGTAAATGCCATACACCAAACTGATAACACAGGTGAAGAGTGAAGAAAGGGAGCTTGTTTCATCCTACTTCTAATTTTTTGTAGAGCTCCTATATTTGGTATAATAGGTGGTTCTACATCACCTATTTCCATGTGTTGATTAGCTAGCAAATTTCTAGTAATTATTGGATGGTTTTTTGCTAAAGTTTCTTCTAACTGTTGCTTATGGTACTTTGTTACCCTAACTTTTACAGATTTATCGTGTTTATAATTTTTGTTGACATTTGTTATCGAACATTTCATTTCATAAAAATTTTCGGATGATGTGCAGCAGTTTTCAGAGTAATAAATATTGAGGTTTGCTTTGCATAGTTTGCAATAGCCTTGGCAAAGAATGTGACCATTTGGTTGAACTCTGTTTTTTTTAAATATCCATATACATTCGTTCTTGCTCTGTTTCCAAATTTCTTGTCGAAGAATGGTAGTCCACTTTTGTTTTTGAAATCTTCTTGCGGACTTGTAGCGTGAATTGGGTATTTTGGGATCATTGCGGTAATAGTAATATTTTGTAGGCTCTATTTCTCGCCACTGATAAGCATCTATAACTATAGAAAATGTAATTTCACTATCTGTTTGGTTTTCCAAATCTTCATTCAATACATAATTATCTCCGGCAGATGACGTTCTGGTTGAAAATTCTGTCTCCAACACGAGTTCATTACTCGAAATCGATTGTTTTTCTCTTTCTTCCTCTTGTTTAACATTTGAACCAAAAAAAAGTGCGTGGTTTTTCTTTATGCTAAGAAATATTGCATCCTTAGACATTTGTTTGTCAAATTTATTAAACAGGAGATCATAAATTGCATCATTTCTTTTTGGCTGTATTGGGTAAAGTACATCTTTATGTTCAAGATATACGGTTTTCTGGCTATCTAAGTTAACTTTAAACCCGCGACCGCGTCTTGACATTTTAGATGGTTTCTGAAAGTAAATAAGGGACCAACTGAGTATATTAACATCACTATTTAGAAGCTAAACTGGTCAAGAGGAGAATAGACGTGTGGTGTCAGGAGGAAAAGCGCGGCCGCCGCGGTGACGCTGGCCTCGCTCATAGACTAATATATATAGTATGGCCTCGCTGCCTGCTGCTGCCGGTCGCTGCTGTTCCGGTGTGAATCGTCCCTGATATACCACACACAGTTTGAACTTATAATATACTAGCTTCTGCCAGCGGCTCCGCCCGTGTGAATATCGAAAATTATCCCTAGTGAACATATTCCCGCAATAAAAAGTATCTTATGTACTAAAAAAACAAAGATAAAGAAATGCTACTAGTTAATTTACGTAGAATTTTAAGTTTTGTACTTAAATAGTCATAGAATTTATTCATACTTAGCCATGTTTACCTACGTAGATCAGCCGCAGCCCTACGTAAACATGGCTATGTACGAATGTGAGATTAATCTAGGTAAATAGCTTTTTTTAATACAAATATCTCATCCACTGGAATTTTTTCAAATTACATAATAACTGAATGTTAAATTACTAGATAATTTTGCTTACCTACTATATTGTTTGCATTAATAATATATATAATTTCAAACTTACCCAAAGACTTCTCCATATTTACACAGATATAATTAGTTATGTGCAGTTTCATACACTGCTTTATCTACACTCACACATTGGTAAATAAACCGGTATTATTTGAGTTCATAACTATTCCACTTTATACTGGCTGACTTTAATTTACGTCACGGGCAACTCGCTCTATGTACTCGTAGTTCATCTGTACACGCGCATCTATCTCTTTCTTACTTACCATACATAAATGAAACGGAGCGCACAGGAGCGCAGCGATCTTGCTGCTAGCGACTTCCACATTTTGTTCTATAATAATAATAACTTTATTGATGCAAACAACCTTTGCTACAAAAAAAAAATTAATTGTAGATCTGTTTCTAGGTAATGCTTGCTTTCCTTTTTTGGTAGATATATAATAACAAAGAATAACTATATATTTAGGTTTATTTAGAAACAAACATTCCACCTTAAGGCGATCCCCGCGGCAAAACCGCGTTTTTTGTCGTTATTCAGAGGCTATTAACTCAGTAATGAAGCGTAATTAACTATATCTAAAAGCATTTTATTTGTTAGTTTATTGCACATTTTAATTTATTTTTATGTGTTATAAATACATTTAAAATCTCCTTGTAAAAAATGTTCTAAAATTATTGATAGCTGCTTCTTTTGCTAAAGTTGACGTTCTGTTAATTTAAGAATTACACCAATGGATAGATAATTTAAAAATCTAAATATTCCACATTTTATTTTATTTGAAAAGATCGCTTATCTTTTTTTATTAAAAGAATTCCAATTTTTTTGTGGATTTTGAGATAAATGCGCGGGCGGAGTGAGCGAGACAGAGCGAGACTTATCAACGGGACAGAGAAGGACCGAATACTCAAGGTCGTTTGGTCGGGGTAGCGTCTTAAGACATAATACGTATTGTCTAGAAACTACTTAAAGTGTTTTGTACATGCTTGTACCAATGTATGGAGAAATTTATTACTTTAATATCTTTTTAATAACAAACCGACTAAATCTGTGACTCGGCGACTAAATTCGACCAATTAGCGAGTAAATCTGGGAGAAAACAGATCTTCATTAGGTGCCCCAGTTTTTGAGATATAAATGTGGCCAAGCCGGGGAGAGTCCCTCCAGATCGGCCACCTATAAATCCTTCTAACTTTTGAACCAGTGATCGACTAATTCTGATTTTTGGCGACTAATTTCGACTAATTAGCGACTAAATCTGGGAGAAAACAGATCTTCGTTAGGTATCCTAGTTTTTGAGATATAAATGTGGCCAAGCTGGGGAGACTCTCTCCAGATCGGCCACCTATAAACCCTTCTAACTTTTGAACCAGTGACCGACTAAATCTGATATTTGGCGACTAATTTCGACTAATTAGCGACTAAATATTTGTGTTATCAAAATTAAAATCCCTGATGGTGGCCAAGCCAGAGTCAGCCACACGGCAAATCGTTCAAAATCTAGTCGTAGTCTCATCTTGGCAACAAAAAAATGACAAAAATGGTATTTTTTACAGATTGAAAAAGATCAGACTGAACGTTCTTAAAATTACGATAATTTTATTGTCCCTCTGTTATCTTACAGATTTGCTCATCATAATTCCACAAAGACGTCATGAGACGTAAACACACTTGTTGATTTGTGGTGCTTACAGACTTGCTCGATTCTTCTGATCAAACAAAATTTAGTACCTAAATGTGTAAGCAACAGACGACCGACATCGTAATTTTTGTCGATCCCCACTGGAAGATCGTTATTGTCGATAATTAAATCGATTTTAACCTTCATACCTACTAATATTATAAAATTAAATGCGAAAGTGTCTGTCTGTTTGTCTGTTACCTCTTCACGCTTAAACCGCTGAACCGATTTTAGATGAAAGATATGGAGATAGTTTGAGTCCCGGGAAAGGACATAGGATACTTTTTATCCCGATATTCCCACGGGATCGACACTTATGCGGGTGAAACCGTAGGGCGCTGCTAGTATAGCAAATCTGCAAGCGACTTTATGAAGTTACAATATAAATTCACGCCTTATTCCCATGTGAGTAAGCAGAAAATTACAGTATGATAATTCCAAGATTGTTACTGCTGCGCTTGGAGGCGACATTCAAAAATATTCAATCTCTAGGATCCTATATTATCTCAATTTCATTACAGGTTTCCCTACGCTCCTTTCCTCCTCCTTTTGCTGCCAAGTAGGTAGGTACCAGTCTTTGTTACATTATAAATTAAATGGTTTACGCAATTAACTTGTATGGTGACCTAAAAGTAAAACGCCATCGCCACGGTTTAGTAAAATTACTACCTACATTTTGATTTCTCGTACTTCAGTTAGATAAGAATGAAACATTATTTTGAATCGTAAGGTGTCCTAAAAACAGTTCCAGATAGGGCCTAATGCTGGATTCACACGCTTGACACGTGTATGGCTTGGCTTGTGATGGGCTTACAACTCACAAGCTCTTGCTGCCGATCTATAATAAGTGTCGGTTTTTATCGTTTTTTTACGATGCGATCTTCACACGTTTGTGCATTTTGAGAGGTTTGTAGTTTGCGGCAAGTGCCAAGCATGTGAAGCCGGCTTTAGAGGCTCGTGTTCTTGATATAAAAAATAAACTTTTCTGTAAGAAGCTCAATATTCTTGGCTTGAGCAAAAATATTTTTAGCCTGAGGAGCCCAAAATAGTGTTAGCTTTTATTATCAACTGAAGATCCAATGCCAATTTATTTTTATTTGCCAATTAAAAAATAATTAATCCTTATATTTACCATTCGTTCCAATTTCCATTCTATTCTGAGACATTCATTTGTTCATTCTATGAACGATTTATTTTGTCATTGTCATTTGTATTCCAAAGGTGTTAGTGAAAATATTTTTGTAATTTGTCTAATTTCTACTGTGTGCGTTCTTGTAAAGCAGATAAAATGAGTTTTGACTACGCTATAAGTGGCCAAGAAAAGGAGGACCGTAAATATTACGATCGCAATAAAGGGGACGACTTGCAAATATCCAGAACTGATATGAATATGTTGATAATGAATTATTTGGTAACAGGTAACAAATAAATACACAATATTAGATTGAATTACGTGTATATGTAACTGCTTCTGCAATAATCCTCGAACATAACGTGAAAGGTGCGTGCGTATAATCAGAATCGATTCCAAGGTGGATCTATCGCAACAAAGAAAAAAACCACGACACGTCCGTTTACTAAATAAACTAACTGAAAAACGAATCGTGATCGATACTTGATGAGGTTTTTAAGTTTCTTTTCACAGAACATAATAACTATAAGGAGAACTTTTAGGCACACAATTTGTATGAAATGAAAATAAGGTCAACAAAATGTTCACTCTTTACTAGATCTGCACTGTTTGTAGCACCTTCTCTCAACATGATTGTTAGGCCTTTACGGCCTAAGCTAAGTTTGTTATATTGTATGTGTTGGGTGCATATTCTGCTTATCAAATTTAAATTAATTTATTCACATTTAAATAGAGTAAATACAAATTGGTGGTTCTACACATTACATTATTTGGTCTTATATTCTATTTAGCCTTATTATGGCATGTGAAGCTTCATAATGCAATATATTAAATTAATCTAATACATAAAAAATAAAAACTATGGGTATTTAGTGAAAAATCAAAACATCTTCAAGATTCATAGAGCCTAATCAATAAACTTTTCTCATACACAATACATGGTTGTTAGAATATTAAAAATAACATCAGACAATAAACAGTGGAATTCTATGCTATAATTACTAAACATTTGATGACAATAATGATGAAAAACTGTTTGGTATCTTTGGAGTAATGCTTGATAATTTTCAACAATAATATTAGCAATATGGATATAAGATTATTGCTATAAGACCGCCATTGATAATGAGTTTATATCCAATCCAAAGTATAAGTCGCAGCAAACTGGTTAAATTAGCCATTTAGTTAACCGCCTGGCCTTTGGAAGTAGTGCTTGGCTCGCACGTGGTTGATCACAGTTCTAACCTAACCTATTTGGTTGGGGTGTCCTGGCTTAGTTACTGCGACCAATTCAGCTCGCGTGTGATTGGTTACAGTTCCAACCTAAACTATAATTGAATATCATTCAGGCCGTTAGTTGACGGCTACCGTTTAGTTAAAAGGTTAGGCGGTTAACTAAATGGCTGATTAAACCAGTTGGCTGTGACATATATACCAATGACCTTAATGTTGACATCCCATGTCGTTTAGGCAATCAAACCTGATCCTTACCAACATATTTCAGAGGGTTTCAAAGAGGCTGCAATCAAGTTCCAACAAGAGGCTGGGTTACAGGAGCCAGCACTTTGCAGCTCACTTGACGAGAGGATCATGATTCGTGAGGCAGTTCAGACTGGACGCATCCCTGATGCCATTGCCATGGTCAATGCCTTGCATCCAGAACTATTGGACAATGACAGATATTTGTATTTCCATTTACAGGTAATAAATTTAAGCCTTTTCTCCTGAAATAAGGTGCATGACCATTGATTTTTTTTTGTTTTTAATTTGTCCTAGATAAGCTAAGGCGCCATCTACACGGGTGAGAGTATCTCAAATTCTATAGAAACAGTATGAAGAAATCTCCACAATGCGACATCATTGCGGCGAGAATTTGATGGCGCGGCGGAACTATCGCGGCTCAATCTCCCGTGGAGATGGCGCTTAAGTAATCAGGGCCTACTTGCTAAAACAGCTATATTCAATAGAGTATGACACTCAAAAAAAAAATATATATACAGTGTTTTTCCAATAAGGCGATTTGCACACTGCACCGCATTACGCAGCGGGGTGCGGGAAACGGAGCCAAATTCCACGTGCGGTAGCGCGTTTTTATTGAATTTGTATGTAAAAAATCTCGCGCGGGGGCGCGTTATCTGGGGGTCTACTCCCTAAGTCCGTCAACGAAGTGAACGGCCCGTCCGACAGTAGCCCGATACGTCGGACTGAACCCTACTCCCTAACGATTTCGGATTCATCAGTTTCAAACGGAATCATAGACAATATTCGTGAACGAAGGACGCATGGCGATAGAGTTGCGTTATTTTACCGGTCGATTACCGGTTTACTTATTTTGTAGTTTTTTAGCTTATTAAACAAAAATTAATACTTTTGTCGTTAGAAATTGACAACATATTTTAAAATATACTTTTTATTATGTCTTAAATATAGAATTGAATTATTTTTGCCATTTTTGTCCGGAAACCGGCATCATCCTGTTGATACCTTTGCCTGTTTACTTTTTGAAGGAAATTTTCAAATGAAATGTCAAAGTATAGCACGGGTTTTTCTATGGCTATAGTAGGTACGATGTTGAGTGACTTTAACCTTTTGACCGCCACGTCAAAAAAACCACGACGTGCCTTCAGCGCCAAGCTAAAAATTCAACCTTAGATACCTACAAAACAGTAGTGAGTTCCGAATGATATCGATAAAAACTGCCTGTTCATTTTTTACCGATATATTTTTTTTTAATAAACTTTAAAATACCTCAAATATAATATACAGGAGTTTTATTTTGTCCCGATGTGTCCTTCTATAATGATATGTGTCAAAATTTCGGCACCCTTTATCATTTAAATCCACAATTCAAAACATCAATCGATAAAATCAAGTCAATACCATCACAGCACTATGTCCAACCATGAAGTACTTTTCTGTCGTCCTATGATGACTGTGGCGTGGCCGGCACGGATTTCTTAAATTTGCTCGCCTCTGCACTAGAGGTGTGCAAGCGTTATTTATTAATAATATCGAAATAATAATAGAGCTTTTATATTTATGGTTTCGTATTATTTTACACCCACGACGCAACGGAGTAGTACCTAGTTTAAGTTTGAGGTGAGAGGTTGTTTGTTTTTAGTTTGTGTGGGCCTTAACGCATTGGCTGCTGAATTATTAGCGAACTTTTTGCAAATGCTAATAAGATAGCTCACTAACCCTGTGCGGCAAACGCTCATGCGCGTTCAAACAATTTTTCGTGTGGTGCTATGAACGCGCATGCGCGGTTGAAGAAAGTCTACCCAGTGCGGCTGGCCGCATTAGCGCGTCGGTTTACTACTTTGTCCGAGTGCGGCACGACGCGAATGTGAGTTTGAAAATTTTTGAGTTTTATGACAGTCATAAAACAATATTACGCTACAAGTAAAGGTGGTTTCACACGACAGTAGTTTCTGTAACATTTTTTTGTCAAGTTACTAGACCCTAACCTCACGGATCAAGCGTTACCTGTTATATTTTTTCTCTTTTTAATTTGCTTTTGTTCATCATTTGTTGTTCGTACGTTACAAACCACTGACAAAAAAACAATAATAAAGTATGGGTCTGATATCGTTGCTCTAGTAAATAATTAATAAATTCGTATACCACAAAATTCGTAAACACTAACGGTTCAATTTCATTCTTTCATTGAATGAAACAGAATGAAATTGAACACTTTTAATAGTGTGTAGAGTGCGTTTCAACAAATAGTTCCTATGCCGTTATGTTGGCAGCAATGTATACCACTTCTCATTTTTCACCACTCCTTAATGTTTTGTGCATGATTCTAACACGGAAACCTTATAAATCTTTAAAAAATCCGCAATATCACATTCCCATATCTACTATCTTGACAGACGGGCACAAAACACAAATATTCCTAGCGGAGGACAGGGGGGCCAACATAACGGCATAGGAACTATTTGTTGAAACGCACTCTAAAACTGACCAGAAGGTCAGTGTTAAGTAAGAATAAATAAAATAGGTAAACTTACCACAAAATCTTCGTCTAATAATTCCGCACTTTCTTCCATAATATAAGAGTCATTATCGACACCTTGTAATGTATTTATTAGGTCCTCAGTACTCATATTACTTTCAGCCATTGTTATTATTATAATTTAATAATAAGCTGCACCTCTATTTAAAAACTTTCCACGTTTGACGTCAGGGGATTGTCACGTATAGACGACAGTGGCGTTCCAGGCACAGACAATTTGACAGCGTGATGAGGATGGGCATTATGGTCATTATGATTTATCGATAATCAACTGACACCGACATTTGATGAGCAGATAAATAGCTCGGTTTTAAAAACTTTCATGATTTCTCAATTATAAACCTTCAATATCAACGTTTGCATTTAAATTTTGTAGAATAACTTAAAGAAATTAACTGTAACGTAGGTTGCCGTTCAGGTCGATATTATTTGTTATGTTGCCTGTTAGCTACATCACTACTTGTCATCCTATGGTGACTGTGGCGTAGAGGGAACTATGTTTTTCGAACTTTAGAATTGGATTAAGTTTTTGTCATTTTATGTAAATATAGATGAAATATAAAGAAAGGAGGTCAATTAATATAAATAAGAATGAGTCAAGGAACATAATTAGCAAAAGAAATAAAACAATAAATGTTGTTTAATAAGCTTTATTTACGTTTAAAAGTCTGTCATGTAGTCGTGACTGTGGCGTGCTGGGCACTTTTTGGCCTGTCATCTATAGATGACTGTGGCGGTCAAAAGGTTAAAAAAGTTCATATACTTTGTCAGCCGGGAAATTTTCTGTATTCTAATAAAATTAGCTTTCCATTCCATGGTTAATTGTGTAAAATGTCCCCAACCGCTGCAGCAACTCACTGGCAAATTGAGGCCCTTCTCGATTTTATGGGTGAGAACAAAGAATTGGCTCGCGGATTATTGAGGGGTGCCGACGGGAGAGTTCGCTCAAAATGGCTGTGGGAAAACCTGTGCAACTCCCTTAACTCAATGGGAAGTTGCACTGAGTTGGGAAGTTGCACTGAGTCCGTCGAGCAGTGGCAAAGAGTGAGGATCCAAAAGTAAACAAAGACCACAGTAAATGGGTGGGACGGATTGGTAATACAGCTCAATAAGTTGCAGAAACTTTAATATGTCCTTACTTTCATTCTTGGATCAACACCACTTCGGCGTATGTGTTGAAGCAAAAGAGGTATTAATTCCGCACATACGTCTTCGAATAACTCCCGAGTGAGCCTATAGTTCCCTATGAACTCAACGTCGGGAATACTCGCCAACCTAAAGTTTTGGCGTAAATAATATCGACGTTGCCTCCGCTCTTCCTGTAAAGCTTCTTCAATCAATAAAAAAGCAGCCATAGTTTGAAATTATTTTATTTTAGTAACTTTCGTCGATAGCACGAGAACTATTTTGATGTCGTATCAACTGACGTAAGTATCCGTCAAAACCAGTGTCATGTTCAACTGTTCGGACGGGCAAAAACACATCGGGAGTAGGGACAACAGTCAAATCGCGTTGTCATTCATTCTTCGCTCGGGCCCCGAACGATTCATCCGTTCGTAGGTCATAGGGAGTAGGAAACGCCCGTAACGAAGCCCGAAGCGACGGACTTCGTGCTTAGGGAGTAGACCCCCTGTCTCGTCGCGTGGTGCGTCGTAGTGTGTGATCCGCCTTACCCTTTATAAACATCCGAATTGAGAACCTCCTCCTTTTTTGAAGTCGGTTAATAAAATGGCAAACACACATTTCTTGACCTGTATGAATGCAGCATCCCTACATCTAAATTACATTTTCCAACAGCAACTGCAACTCCTCGAGCTGATTCGCGGGGGTCGAGCCGAGGAAGCTCTGGCATTCGCCAGCGCGACACTCGCCGAAGCTGGTGCCAACGATCCCAATGCCCTGACCGAGTTGGAGCGGTCGCTGGCCCTGTTAGCTTTCCCTGATCCCCATGCGTCGCCCTTCGCCGATTTGTTATTGCCGTCGCATAGTCAAAAGGTGAGGGTTTTTGGTTTATGTTGCTGTTTGACTTTAGGTGGACAGGAAACCTAAAGCAGTGGGTAAACAATACTTGGTTCTGAACAGAAGAGGGTTAGCATTGCAGCGAAATAATGACTATTCGTCGAGTTTCTCCTAAGTGCTCATATATACACGAGCGTCAACGGCAGATTCAAATGCAGCCATCGACACGCGTCGACGGTTGCCATTGCCTCTGCCGTTTTTTTTTTTGAATTTTTTACTTTCGACTATATTTTAACGTGCATAGTATTGATATTTTATTGGTAATGATAACCGCGTTTTGGCAGATGTGCGCTGGCCCTAAAATAAAGGGCGATTTCTCCTATTGATAGGTAACTCTGTTATAATAACAAGATTTGATAAGCTTGTAGAATGATTTCTAAAACAGTGTAATCTGTTGTTACAATGCTCTTTCTCCCAAACAGATCGCAAGTGAACTCAACGCCGCGATACTAAAGATGGAGAACCAAGAGTACACAAACCCGAAACTATGCAGCCTCCTCCGCATGATCCTGTGGTCGCAGAGCGAGCTTGACAAACACAACATCAAGTATCCCAAGATGACAGACCTCGCCAACGCCACTATAGAAAAGACAAAGTAATGTGTAGATCCAAATGGTTATTATATCACCTCTTACGCTTATGGTGTCTTTCAATCCATTAATGTCGTAGCCAATCAGTGTTGTATTATGTTTGTTTTATAAATGTTTCGTTATCGATAATATTTAAGACGTTTTTAATTTATCTGTTACTAGTAGTTGTATCTAATTTTGATCTAGATCAGTAAGGTGTAATTGAAATGTTTTGGAGAAAATCTCCTTCTATTTATATCTTCATCACATTTGTGAAGATTTAATCAATATCATACTTAAATGAAAACGAATGTACTTAGTCATAGATTCTGTGATGAATTATCAATCAATCAACATGTCCTGCTGTAGTTAGACAAAGTCAATAAAATGGATTTAATGACACAGAATAAGCACGACTCTTTAGTCAATGTACAAAGTTTGAAGACATTTTTAAGACTTGAATTTATTTCAATTAACAATTATCCAGAAAGAATTAATGTATTGTAGATATTGGACAATTTTAGGCATGGCCGGAGACTGTGATCTGCTGCTTCCACCGCCGATGACTGCGACCGAATAAGACAGGACAATCAAACTGTAAGACGATTACACAACTAGCATTTTATCAATTGTAAGATTTGGATAGACATCTTGTTTTACGGGTCAGACGAAAATAAAACTAATATTTATGATGCTAAGTTAGACGTAAAGTTGTATTTTTTAACTCTTAATAGGAGGAGTATAGATATTTTATAGATTTTATTATGTTTCACTTGCGTATTTCCGAACAATCTACCACAGTACGTTCTTCATACAGTTGTCGGTATTTTTTCATAATCGCGCAGTTGCCTCCACTTTCAACTTTGCTATTGTAAAAGTTTTAACATTGGACAATATGAATTAACAGCAAAAAAAATCTCTGTAATTTTAAGTATTTTATATTATATGTAATATTTAGAAATAAAAATATTAATTATTAAGAAATATCAGTTATTTTATTTCGTTATATAAAACAACAACCTTAATTAAAATAATTTGCTCACAATTTTATTATAGTTTAAATAAGAATTTCATTCTTTTCAGGTATATTATGTGCACAGTCAACGACAATACAATACAAAAATCTTGCAAGTCTGTTTTTATAGTTATACAAGCTGTCTTTCCTATAACACAGGGTGGCAGGGACAGTAACCATAAATTTAGCACACGAGTAGACATTATTCGTTGGTTATAAAAAAAAGTTTCATAGAAAAGTGCAATATCTTTTCAGGATGCATGAAGAAGCTTATTCGTGTAGCGGTTTGTTCCGCCAGTTACTCAACTGAACCGAGCGCTCGGCGCATCCTGGACAGTCACACCAAACACCTTATTTGACTGGCCAATTATTCCCTTGCGGTGGGAGGACTTGGACGCCCGTCTGGTTTGCGACCACCCTCCCACCGGAAACCGGCGTCAAGCAGCCTGCTGTGTTTCGTCGATGCGTGGGAGTTCCAGTGTCTTAGGCATCTTCTGGGCACGCTTGTTCCATCATAGACCTCATCCATCGCTTTCCATCAGGCGTGATCGAAGTCAAGAGCGGGCCCACTCAGCAATAAAAAAAACCTAAGCCATCAAAATATTTAAAACAGCTAATGTCTTTTTATAACTGACAAAAAATAAAAATAAAGGAGGGGTTTTAGAATCATGTACTGCATCCACGGTTATAGTTTGAGTGTCGAAGTCCCTGCCACCCTGTATATGGGATATAGCAGCACAGTTTATAAGTCCTACAGGTTGGTAATGAACACTTTCAGTCCTAAAAAAGTTTCCTTTAAGGGCTGAAAGTTTTCATCAAGATTTAAGAACGATAAGTATCCTATCATATCAGTTTGAATTTCTAGAATATTGCATGCAAATAGTATAATAAATTATCAATGTTGTAATATTCATTGTCTGCATACCTTACCCTGGCCTTAGCGGGCCTTAAGCAGTCTTGTCATCCTGCGCAAGCGCCGCGTCAACGCGAGGTTTACTCCTACACTTGTCCGGCTCTTAAATTCATATCGGTATACAGAAGAATAATTATATGTATTATATTAAGACGACGCCGGCCGCACAGTGGCGCCCTCATCGTTTTCTGATTATTTCTTATTTTAGAATGAAAATGCAGAAAATATGCACGTTAAGTTTTGCTTCACAAGATTATACATTGATATTATTACAAACGGTAGTTTTACATTGTTTAGTTTTATTATAATCACTAAAACGGATAATAGTGGCCACTTTTCATTCTAAAATAAAAGAAAAAGCCGCCTTAAGGGCGAATTTCACCAAACTTTTATACCTAGAATAAATTTTGAATTTTTAACAGTTTTTCCATACAAGAACTGTCAAAGCGTCAATTTTATTCCACACATAAAATATATCTGGCTTTGGTAAAATTAGCCCTCAGTGGCATAACTTACAATGTCTATTGGATTAATTATATCACACACATTATATAAAAATTGTATGTATCAGAAACTACCTAACTAAACGTCGCTGACTGCACAATTATTAAAGAAGTTCAGTCTACATTTCGTTACAATGAAATAAATCAGAATGATTATGTAAATACATTTGTGATTGATTCATCTCATCTAGCATTGTAAAAAAGTCTCTGTTCCTATTCCGCAACCGACCTACGTATGGGACGCGGGAGAGGGCGTCGGGTGCCTGCTTGAGTCTGCGGTAGATTGGCCTGACGCTGCGCATCAAAGCGTTATGTGAATGTCACCAACCCAGTACATAATCCAACGCTTTGGAGATAAGGCCGCTCGACCGCTGGGGAACGGGTGCGTTCGCGATAGGCGTAGGGCAGAGTGAGCGGACACCTGTTTGTCTGAAATGAGAAAGAAACAAAATTAATTTATCAATGTAATGGACTTTTAAGTAGCCGAAAAAAGAAAGAACGCTAAACGAAAACGAAGTAATCGCGTGTGTCGGGGGGACGAAGTCGCGGGCAGAAGCTAGTCTTAAATATAATAAAGAAATCTCGATGTTTTGTCAATTCGTAATAACCGTGCGAAACAGGGGCAGGTCACTAGTAGAATATATAAAATGATAATCATATTTACCTCTCAGGCGACGAGATGCCAGGGCTGGTGACACCGATCCTCGGGGGTTCCTTGCATTCAACGACGCCGACCATCACTCCCGGCAGTACTTGCCGACCGCTGAGCGACATGGCGCGCTCCTTTTCAGCCCGAGTCGCGTACCGTACGTGAGCCCAGTTGCCTTGAGTTGGGTATTGTTTGTCTGGAAACAGGCATGAACAAATTACTAATTTCAAATTCAAAGTCATCTAATCTCTTCACCACCCTTTGTTGACGGGTAGAGAATGCCTAAGGCATTAAGTCCGCCTTTGTAGATTTTTTGTGGGCGAAGTTTAAATAAATAGCCTTTATTCTCTAAAAAGTACAAAACGAAAATATTTTAAAAAGTCTATGCACAGCAGTTCTTGTAGCGTGTCCTTGAGACAGGGCCTCCAAGCCTCTTCTAGCACTTCGCTCTCCTTAGGTTATTTTTTTCCATAGAGTGCCAGTACTTTTGCTTAGCTCATCAGACCACCTAATTTTGTCTACCTCTCTTCATGTTGGTTTTGTATTGAGGAGTCCACTCTAGTAATTTTTTTGTACATTTTATTTTTACCTGTCCATCTCCATTTATATTACTTATAATAAAGTGTAAAAGATAAGCCCTGCTAGGATACAGGGTTTCTAACACAGGATAGTTACAAAGTGAGTATATTTTTTAGTATATGAATGTAATGATAGATATGTAGCATAAAGGAGTGTTTAAAAAATAAGGTGTCCTAAGAAACTTTACTCTTTTTCCGAGACTCGGTGAAAAGAAAATAACCAAGCATCAACTAAATATTAAGTAACAGAATTGACACACATTTGATAAATCAACCAATTCAGAAAACAACATAAATCTTACCTAAAATAGCACCACAGTTGCTGAACCTAGCCAAAACTGTATTAGCTGCATTTGGTGGAAATCCAAACACAGTCACCCAGTACTCATCATGTTCTTGGCAACTGTCTTGCCATGGTGTTGCCAACGAGTGATTATTTACTGAAGTATTATTCCCATAACCATTCTGGATCATTGAATTATTATTGCCATAAAAACTATCCTGGAAAAGGGATTTATTCATAGAAGGCTCGTTGCTTTTTATAGTGTCAAATAGGTCATCTATGGGTGGTCCGCTAGGTTTGCTAGTGTAGGACATGTTTGGGGTGGTTGGCATGTTTGGGTAGATGTTTGGGGGCATAGGCATGTTTGGGTACATGTTCTGCTGGTTGTATAGTGCTTGCTGGTGCATGGACAAATTATGACGGTACGCCTTCTGATCCGGTGTTGATGTTTGATTGGGACTTGTTGGGGAACCTGTATGAAAGATTAAAGTAATTAGTTTAAGTTAATTGGGTGAATGTCTTGCAAGGGATTGCATGTATAAACCTGAATAGAACTGATATTTGAAAAAAAATATTCTCTTTGAATGACAAGTATGGTGATTATATCTAGGGCAGTTGCAATAGCAGTTTATGTGGATGTTAATGTTTAGTTGTGGCTGTTTTACAGAACAAGATGTAGTTTTTTTACTAAGAAAAATGTTTAAAGCTCTGGCACCTCTGTTCAAAGAGCACAAAAAACATTGGGCTTTCCAGGGCTCCAAAGGCGAAATTCTGGAGAAGATTTGACAAATTGTACAGTAGTGGAAGGAGAAAACAAGGATTCTTGGAACTAGGCCTAGTAAGTGATATAATATTATTATATAAAGATCCTATTATTATAACTTACCGAAAGCAAGACTTCTGCCCTTTGTAGGGGACAGGCTGTTGGTACGGGGAGTCGTCGGAGGATTTATTTCACCCAGAAGGAAAGGCGGCAAATATCCCACGTTTGGGCTGTTAGAAGGAGAGTGTGTCGGACTGCCTAAAGTCATTGGCTCCATTTTTTGCTTATATTTGTGCACTTTAATATTTATCTTATCACCTAATTCGAACTAAATAGCCGTTGGTAATTTTATTTATCACTTCTTTTAACGGCTGACACGCTTTCTTTCTGTTGGTTGACAGTAAAAAACAAAAATTAACAAAATGTCAGAGTGACGTTTACGGTAATTAATAAAAAAAGTAAAGTCAAAAGACCGGCAATTTTTTTTAAAGCTTCCTTGAAGGGTTAACACAACAATAAATAAACACCCGACGATATTCTCGGTTGCCTTTCTCCGCTAGGCTAGGAGTAATAGTGTGCTGTGGACTTTACAATCCAGTGTGAACATTTTTATGCTGTTCTTGAACGAAGCACTCAATACATTCGCTTATTCGCTATCATTGGCAACATTGATTGATATTTGTCTCTTGTCTGTTGTCAAAATAAATTTCAGTCAAACAAACGAACATGGATTCTTTGGCTGCAAAGCCTGAGAAGTTTAATGCGTTTAGTAGATATGCATTCGATAAAGTAATATCAAATACTCCCAGAAACATGTCAGCTAATAGTAGTAATATTGTTCATAAGCTATTTAATAGAGAGGTAAGTTAAAACTCTAAAATAACACAAAGTTCGGAAGCTTGATCCTGTGCTTATGCTTTATTTTTTTTTCTCGACTATGTTTCTAGTCTATTAAATGTATGGCTGATTAAGCGGATACAATCATTTCACTGGAGAAAACTTTTTATCTTTGAACTATGATTATACTGTGTTTAATCGTGATTTCTTCTAATTAAGATAAATCTGCATGAATGCTTTAATCATTCGCGACAATATTAAATAATATTGGGCAGATTATGCTATCTCGATTACTTTTGTGAAGTATCTTTTTTGAGTGTAAACAGCATATTACATCCAACTGTTTCATAATAAATCATCTGTAGTGTAGGCATTTTAGTTTTGGCTTAAAAATGAGATGACCTTAGAAAGGTTTTTGCCCTTAAAATTCATTATGAACCACTTCTTATAAAAGTTGCCAGCTGCTGTGTTATTTTAAATTTCTTTGAAATATTGTAGCTTGTTATATGCAGTAGTGGTCATATTATTTCTAATGGTTTTGCGCGGACTTGTGGTCATGCATCAAAATTATTGGCCACCAGGCATTGAATGAACTGCTTAAAAAAATCTGACAAAAATTGGCATTTAAAATTACTTTCATGTATGGGGAATCCTGACTTGAGTAAGTAGAGGGCTACTCCTTCTATTCCTCTGTCATGATATTATAATTATGTTCATGGTTATTTAAGTTCTGGTAGGCACACCATTTACAACCTACTACTAAACCATGTTAGCACTCACTCAGATCAGTTTTGTTGTGATACAGATGATAAAAATAATGTACTAAAAATAAATATCAAGTTTTGCTCTCTCTCAATTTGAAGCATAATATAATGTGTTATGAAAGCAAACTAGGCCTCAGCAATAGGTCAAAGAATATATTATAACTAGCTTCTGCCTGCAACTTCCTCCGCGTGAAATTTCACCCTCCCCCCATTCACCCTCTTAGGGGTGGAATTTCGAAATACCCTTAGTGGGTATCTACTCTTCACAAAGAACACACCCTCCAAATTTCATGTCTCTAGGACCAGCAGTTTAGGCTGTGCGTTGATATGTCAGTCAGTCAGGACTTTGAATTTTATATATGTCATGGCTAACAGCTGAAGTATTTTCACCTAGTTTTAGCCGGGTACAACTAGGTACGTCCTACATCGACAGGGCTCCTATTTCTGTGTAAAGGGTTTAAAATAACCTAACCAAACCTAACCTCGGAGTGCCCTTCGCTCGCTCTTGCATCCTATGTCACCTATCGACCGACCGCAACCATGCAACCGATGTCATACGAAGTACACACGAACCGCATGTGGCTGGCTGCACCTAGTTGTACCCGGCTTAAACTAGGTGTAGCCACACTTCAGCCGGCTAAAACTAGGTGTAGGCGCACATCGGCTATTAGCCATGACATATATAGAATAATTTTAAGAATAATTTTCTTTCATCATGTAAGCCTATAAACCACCACTACTAGATAATTATACTCCCATAGTCGTTTAAAATGTTCCCACTGCTGGGACACAGGCCTCCTATTTCTGTGAGAGGGAGTGGGCCATAATCCCCCATGCGGGCCCAGTGTGGGTTGGTGGATGTCACATGTTTTCCTCCAAAGTTTTGAGAGCACTGGTAATTAAATTTTTACACAAAGTAATGCACCTGTTTTGGGTTGAATTGAAACCACAACCTACAACTTGTAAGTTGGGGCCGTTACCATTGGGCCACCACTGCTCTCCTCTCTCATTGAATTGATATGCCAATAGGGACCTTAGGGTTTATGGCCTAAGGTCAATTTTGTGGGCCTAAACTTTTAAGCAGAAGGGCGAGGCCCCTTGTAGTCTGCTATCTGTTCCAGCAAAAGTAAATTTACTTGTACTAAAGTTGGCATGGATTTGATATTTCAAATATTTATAATGCATAATGTCCCAGTAAGTATCATTATATTAAATCTTTGAAGCGGGAAATTGCCATAATCACTCATGCAAAGTGGTTATTGCAGTATATTGATAGGATAATGGCAGATGCATCTGCCAGTTATACTTACAAATTATCTGATATACGTATCTGTGCCTCTGAAAAAACATATAATTTATTTATGTTATCATGAGCTTTTATATAGCTATAAAAACATTTTTATTCCAGACTTTTGGTGGCACATCCAGAAAAACCAATGAAAGGGGCCGCAAAGTCTTTGAGCGGATCCCACCGCGACTCCGCTTCTGCCTCATGGACATTGTGCCAGTTCGCTACCTCACAGAGCATGTGTTCATGGGCTTCTCTCAGTGCGGGCAGTTCCTGCTCAGTTTCACATATAGCTGTAACACGCAGCTGTACTTCAGAGACAGTTCCAAGTTCACGTAAGTATCTTTTGCAGTTGCTATAAATTCATGTTTGTTTAACTCTAAAGTATGCCTCTTCCCATTATGCAATTTCATATTTTGCAGCTACTGCGAACATTTGGTCATCATGAAATTATAATTAGGGAATTTGTATTAATTATGTTCAATTTAATATCATTTCTTGCGCCATCTAAAGTAGCTATTATAGTATACCTACATCAATATACCTCTATTAAAACGCTGGAAAGGCAAGTATGGATTACTATATTTACTAATGAACAGTATAATATTATAAATTTATAATCATTACCAATGATTTGTGTTTAGATATGAAGTAATTAATAATCAGATAAAAACTAATAGGTGCCTACAGCAATCTGTTCAAGTGATAAAAATGTAAGCAATTGAAATTGATTGCTTGCTTGTAAACTTGCAGTAGGTAGAACGAATACGCCTTTTAACCGACTTCAAAAAGTTTTTTTTAAATGTATTTTACGCGATATCTCCGGCAATTGTGGATCGACTTCGAAAATTCGAATGAATTCTAATTTTTAATGGATAGAGTTACGTGAAAGTCTATTGTTTTTGTAAAAAAATGAAGTAGAAGAAAAACAGAAATATTATAAATCAAGGGTGGGTGTTAATATTGCAACCTGCGATTTCTGCCAGACAACCTGGGATGTAATACGAATAAAATATAACTCTATTAAGCTAAGCGCACATTACAACCGCACTGGGCCGCAGCGCATTACAAAAAAGCGCGGTGTGGCCTGCTTATTGTGTGCGATGGTTCATAAAAAATGTCAGAAAGTTATATAGAAGGATTTTTGCGTTGCGGTACGGCGCGCCCAAATGTGCGTCAGCCGTTAAGCCTATTTACTTGTGCCAATATCCTCGTCACTGAGCCAGTCTCATCCAAGTTCCACCTGAAGACTTTAGAATACTTTATGCTCCTTATTGTATGTAAACTAAAGGTCCCATACCCTTGCAGCCTGCACTTTCTGTCGTGGGTACCTGGCCGCATCGTGCGTCCGGTGCACAGCGTGCCTCTATTTGGCGATGACTGCGTTGATAGCAAAGTCACAATATCCATGGCGCAGTGGAAGCACAATCCCGCCGTTTTAGTGGTCTATGGTATTGCGTAAGTATTAATCTAAACTCATTTATTAAACCTCGTTTTCTTTTGTCCTGGTGTGGATTTAAGGCTTAATTTAAACCATATATAGGTAATACACATAGGTATAGGTATATATACATCTCAGTCACCGCGAAGCTTGTGTGGTATGACTATGAATGATAGGCTGAGGATTGATTTGATAAGGCATGTATGTAATGACAAAAATTGAAAAGAGCATGCTTAGATGGTTTGGTCACGTTGAGAGGACGAATAAAAGGCGACTAACAAAAGGTATTTATAAGGCATATGTCAGTGGAAACGCCAGGAGCCCTAGGAGGACATTATTGGTGAAGTTCTTCAGAAAGGTCAGGTGCGGTACTCGCAACCGGTGTGCGTATATGACCAGACGTATGAACGTAAACGAGGCGAAAGGAGTATGTAAGGATCTAGCAGGCGGCGTTCTGTAGTTTCTAACTACCCCCATGGGAAGATGGCGTGAGTTTATGTATTCCTAGCTGCGCCCCGCGGTTTCACCCGCGTATGTGTCGACCCCGTGGGAATATCGGGATAAAGAGTAGGCTATATGTTAATCCAAGGTGTCAGCTACCTCCATATAAAATTTTATCAAAATTGGTCTAGTCGTTTGAGCTCGAAGAAGTAACAAACATATAAACACACACACACACACAAACTTTCGCCTTTATAATATTAGTGTGATGTATGTATCACAGTCACATTGATTACTATGGACTGTAATTTGATGAATACAACGGAGGATGCTATTGCATCTAATGAGGTATAATTTAGTGGGAAAATTACGGTAGCTATATGTATACAAAATGACGTGTGAGGACGAAGTTAAATACATATTTTTGTGGTGTTCATGCTAACTTGACAATGAAATAGGTATTTTCACCTTCACTCAAATACTAGAAGAATAGGGGGTCCTTGTTCTTCTCAATCCAATATTTTCCAAACAAATCGTGAGTCGTGACGTCAACACTTGTATTAAACCGGCACACTCCTCTGTGTACAAACATTACCTACATATATCTTACTATTGTTCGCAGAGATTCCTGTTCAGAACGCTCCCACCTCAGTGTAATTGGAGTTCCTCGTTTAGGATGTAGGAAATGCGCAGCTTTCCCTCGGGATGAAGGTAAGAAACCTACCAATCCCGGGCGTTAAAAAGAGATTGGGCGCTTTTATAATTTCTAATATGACTATATTATCTTGGACGTCTCACGTCCATAGATTGTATGGAAATACATGCACGTATCGATGTTATCGTGGACGGAAATTTTAAAACGGTGACGTGGCGTCTTCATAATGTTCCATACATTTTACTTTCGGTGTAATCGTGATAACGTGACGTGGCCGTCCACGATAATATCGACACTTTAGAGATTATAAAACCGCGCAATGTCACAGCTATGAGAGGACAAGACGACAGTGTACAAAGCAGAACATTTCTTTTCCTATTCTCTTTTTTTTTCTAAAACTAATACTTGATGTACCATATTTACGGTCTATAAACCTTCCGCAACCATCTCTTTACTCCCACAATGTTACAAAACAAAAACTCCTTTTTCAGAAGATCTAAATTGGGGCAAAAGATGCCTCGAACACAACTTCGCGATACACACAAAGTTCTTCTGCACATCCGACTCTAGTATGTACGAGCCAGTGGTCCAGCTCGCTTACTCAAACCAAATCATAATATACACAGACTTCATTCACATACTCGAGATCGACTTCGTGAAACCAGACCAGGAGAAAACTGAGAGGGAGGCTGAAGATACCAAGAATTATTTAGATAGGGAGGAAGTTAATTCTATATATACGAACCCTGGTACCCCGGCTTCAGACGTTTCGGCAGCTTTTCAATCACCTAAATATCAGAACAACGTCGTCCAGAATATTCTAGCAGATTTCTCAGACTTAGAAATGGAGCCGTATCAAATGTCTAAGCCTGTCCGCGTGCCTGATGTAATGGGGCAAGAATTGTGCATTCAAGCATCTTCTATCTCCCATAACTTGGTAGAGGAATGGGAGGGACCATCTCCGTCTATAAGGACGTTAATCAGTCCACCATTACGTTCTCCAAGGCGACGCCCTGCGGAAAGTATGTCGCGTTTCAACGAGACGCACAGGATAATAGCCGAGAAAGCCTACGAATTCGTCGAAGAAGCTGAGACGAAGTGCGAGAAACTCAGCATGTTTAGAAAACGAAGGTTGGCTGATAAGAAGTACGAATTTTCTGAAGACAACAACGAGAATATCGTCCCGTTTAGGGTACTGAGGAGTAATAGGAAATACTTCATTGGCTCGGCTAGTAAAACTCAAGGGAAACGTGCGAAGTCTCCTGGTGAGAGTGTCGTGTTAAGGGCTCATAACCAGATCAGTAGACCACCTTCTCCGACCACTAGTTCGGATCTAAAGAACAATGGACTTTCGACTCTGGAGTCTGACCACAACAGCGAATCAGAATACAGGGTGACGGAAATGCTAGACGATGGCTCTCTCAAAACTATAGCTGTGCACGATAATACCTCAAAAACTCTTTCCGACTGCCCCGTGAACGCGCAAGACCCTTATTTGGTACACTCGGAGAACTCCAAATGTAGTAAATTCTTCACTCGATACTTTGTGGAGAGTGACGACGAGATTACTTCGATCATCACGGATTCGGAGGGTGAGTGAATTTTCCGTAATTAGGTATATATTTTTAGAGATAATTTTATCTTTGTACATATTTGGACGAGTTGATGTATTATGATACACGCTCAGTTATCGCGTGGCCTGTTTAATTTTGCTGTTAGTAAGTTTATAAAAATAATATATTTTAATTTTCTATCATTATTATCAATCGGTTGTTTTAAGCTGTAAAAGCGTAGATTTTAATGAAGAGCATACAGAGTGGCAGGGGGACATCGACACACTTAACACAGAACTGGAAAGAAAAAAATTTTCATGTTCCCTACATTTTGACCGCGTAGGTATTTCTATTTGCTATGAGACAGCAGATTTTTTTATAATAACCGACGAAAATTTTTTACGTAATATGGGGGTCAGAATCATGTACCACGGTAACAAGTTGTGCGTTGATGTCCCTGCACCCTGTATAGGCCGACGGCGCGTTATTGCATCATTGACACTCTCAAACCCATAATAATAGATTGATACGGATTCTGTATCACGAAATTTCACGCGGACGAAGTCGCGGTCAGAATTTTAAGCTAGTCATCGTATGAAATATCTTTGTTCTTGACACAGATGACTGCATCTCGGGCTACCACGTAGCGCTGCCGCTGTCAGCGCAGGGCGCCGGCTACGCAGGCCTCCAGGGAGTGGGCTCCGGAGCATGGGAGCGCCTCTGTGGCGCAGCCCCGCCCTTACCTCCCCTCACACTGCGCGCACACCAGCGATCGTTAGACACAGAGCTATTATGTAACGAAGTCTGTGAACGACTGTGCAATATAAATGGGAAGAAGTTTATTTATTGCTTCGACTGGGGGTGTCACGTTATTGATGTTTGTCAGTCCAGTGGATGCTTGTCTGGTGTAAGTTATGAGTTTCTTGTTTTTGTTATGTAATCTCGACGTAGGTATTTATCTGCAGTCGATAGTTTGTTAAAAGGATTTCTTTACATCAAGCTATCTAAGGGGCAATTCTCGTAATTTTAAGAACATTCACAGTCTGATCTCAGTTTTGACAAGTTTTTGTTATTTGTTTGTCGCCGAAATGAGACTGCGACTAGATTATGAACGTTTTATATTACTAGAATTGGCCTTCTGATATGTGCATCGAACCAAATATCCTCTTAAGATATACTTACGTTACTATTTCTCTTTCCAGTTGTGTGCTATGTGGATGTGGGCAAGCGACAAGAACACCTCCACGGAGGAGTGCCAGCCTTGTAAAGATATCAGCGCGGGCTGTCTCGTACACCGGCAGCAATATGCCGCTGAGGTAAGATCAAGTCTATAATCAACAATACACTCAACATACAACTCGTAAGTCGCGGCCGATACCACTGGGCCCCACTGCTCTCTATCATGGTAATATCAATAATATCATACAATAATATCAACTAATGAGGACCGATGGCCGGTGGAGCAGACGACTCCTGGAGTGGAGACCGCGTATCGGCAAGCGTAGTGTGGGACGCCCCCCAGCGACGATGGACGGACGAGCTAGAGAAGGTGGCTGGGGGAGACTGGGTGCGGAAGGCGGAGGACAGGGTGTTGTGGTGCAGACTGGGAGAGATCTATGACTAGCAGTGAACTGCTATAGGCTGAGTTGATTGACTATGATAGAGAGTGGGGTGCGAGGTTTTTGTGGATGTAAGAGTAAGTGAAGACCAATGGCGTGCATTGGTTTTCAGAATAGGTAGGCACTAGGCCGGGTCTAGTCTAGGCAAACGCGGTCACTAATAAAAAAAAAGTGACGTCAAAAATAGGCATGCCTACTTAAAGATGATAAATTGCGAAGGTCGAACGTCATGGTATTACCCGTGAGACGTACGTATTTTTAATTTTGTCGTATTAACTTGAACGAGTAAAGACTAATGACAATGTGCGAAAAGTACGGGAGCCGATCAGCCGAGTAGGCCGTCCGGCGACTGCCTACTGCCGCGCGTGTTTGTATGAAGATTTTGTTTTTTGTTAGGTATGATAATTTAGTGAGTTTCTTAATTGTGGGGCACATACACTAAAATGTAATTGACAGACTTATGTTGATATATCGAGGTAGGCACTGCTATATGCAATGCACGCCACTGGTGAAGACCAAAGAAACGATGCATGGACTGTGGGAAAGATGATATGGCTAAAATGTGGTGACGCTGAGATGACGACTAATAGAGAAGTATGCAAGAAAAAGACATGCTGCGCCGAACCCAAACTAATTGGAATAAGACAAGAAAATTATGCTGAATAGTTAGTTATCATGATAGAATGTTGTTTGGTTTCTTTGAGTTTTATTGTGCTCCGTTCTCCCGGGCATAGTCAAGCAAATCATTAAACAATGGACTAACAAACTGATCTTGCGTAATTATTGGCAAATCACAAACGTTAAACATATCGCTCATTTGGAGAAACATCGACGTAACTGCTACTTTTTTTTTTTTTTTTAATGTTTGCTTTCCTAACGTAATTACGCTTTCTAAGTGCTTTGTCATACATAACATAATCAGCCTATAATGTTCCCACTGCGGGGACACAGGCCTCCTCTCTGTGAGAGGGAGTGGGCCGTAATCCACCACGCGGGCCCAGTGCGGGTTGGTAGATGTCACATGTCTTCTAATTTTTGGTTGTAGGACATGCTGGTTTCCTCACGATGTTTTCATTCACCGTTTTGAGAGCAGTGGTGATGAAATAATTTACACAAAGTAAAACGCCTGTCAGGGTTCGAACCTACGACCTATATCTCGTAAGTCGCGGTCGTTACCACTGGGCCACCACTGCTGTGCTTTGTCATATTTAACTCATTTTTGGGAAAAAATACATTCACGTCTATGTTTCACCAAATGAGCGATATATTTGGCAGTCTGTTAGCAAATTTTTGTTTAGATTAGCCGAAATAACACTCTTTTTTTTGTCCGCAGTGCTTATTCGTGTGGGACCTAGTGAGCGGCGTTTACCGAACTGAGAGAGTTTCCATGACAGAAGACTCCAGTCAGGACTGCAGCAGAGGTAATAAGCCGTAGTATTTTAATAACATTTTTAAATGCCCTGCAGTGAAACAATACAGGCTAAACAAGTAAGGTCCGGCCGCGCTAAATTTGCCAAAGATGTAAACAACAATGGCCGCTCGAAATTGAATAAAATCGATATAGAAGAACATTTATTTGAAGTAATGTTTGTTTTCGTCTAAAACTCCGAGCTAACTAGACGCCGGACCTTATATGTTTTAAAGACTCCTGACAACCTCTAGTTTTGACATTAGAACAATTTTCATTGCACCTTTTGTTCTCGATAAATAGATATAGGAAGCTAACGTATGTAAACGGCAGCCAAGAATAGGTTTAGGAAAAAAAAAAATACAAGGTCTGCATGTCAATGTAATGTAACTTTTTTATCAACAATATGACCTTTCTCAATGCTTTTCCTCATGTCCTATTCAAAAACTTGAATAATAATCAACTAATCAAAGAATATAAACATAACTGGCGAAATGTGGGTGTACCTACTGTTAGATTTATTTTGGGATGCATGAAGAAGCCTCCTCGTGTAGCGCAGTTTGTTCCGCCAGTTACTCAACTGAACCGAGCGCTCGGCGCTTCCTGGACAGTCACACCCAACACCTTATTTTACTGGCCAATTCTGCCCTTGCGGTGGTAGGACTAACGCCCGCCTGGTTAGCGACCACCCTCCCACCGGAGTCCGGCGTCAAGCAGCCTGCTGTTTCGTCAATGTGTGAGAGTTCCAGTGCCTTCGGCATCTTCTGGGCACGCTCGTTCCATCATAGACCTCATCCATCGTTTTCCATCAGGCATGTTCGAAGTCAAGCCATTCAGCAATAAAAAAATATACCTCTGCCCAGCCCTTCCCGGAAAAAAGTCGTTATGTTAATCAAAGAGTTATGTTAATGTTCATGTGTCCCATAGTTCCAGGTGCGGACAGGGCTCGCGAGCTCGCAAAGAAGCTGGGGCCGATCAACATGCCGCCTGGCAATGAGAATAGATTGCTTACTACATTGACAGGTAAGGTTCAAAAACTTACTAACAATTGCCGTTGTTTCACAGTTATTTAACATCTGATTTTGCATCACAGTGATCTTTATTCCCTTAGCAATAAGGTTGCATGTGCAAATTCTTTGGTGTTTCTGATGTCCATAGGTGGCCATTGATTTGATCAATTACTTACTATCAGGATGACCGCCTACTGCATTACAATACTATAAGAAAGGAAAAGTTGCAATTTATAACTTTTCTTATTCTAGAAAGTCAATTTGTAAACTCTAAACTCATGAGAATTGCCTTCTTTGACTGTTCGCGCAATATTTTATTAATACGGGCACATTACGCAAACTTAAACCATGTTAGTAATTGACTAAGACACCTTAAGTTATGGACCCAATATACTTTAAGTTATTGAAAATCTGCCAAGGCAGTTTTCCAGTTGTAACAAAAATCTCTTTCCCAATTTCCTCGTATAATCATACGTTCATCTCTTTTCCTGCCAGGCCGATCGCTCAAAAGACTGACAGATGTGGACAATTGCATCGAAATCACGAAGAATCACCCGGACAGCTCGGAATCAGAGTCATCAGCGGAGGAAGACAGCGACTACGACTGATATTTATATTCTAGAAGCATCTATAATGCTTAATGTTTACCTCTTTGGTGAGAATTTAAGAGGTTGAAGTATTATGGACAAGTCTGTTATGAAACACGGATAAGTAACTACATGGAGTGCTAATGTGTCGGACGTTTTCTTCTGACGTACGTATGCTGAAACGTTTTATAATAACATCATTGTGTCGCGATAGTCTTTATTCAAGTAATTAAAACGCATCATCATAACGCGTTGACGATCGGATGACATTCGGCTCCCAAAAATCTGTAAGTATGATGTGATAAAATCACACAAATTGAATGTGACGTGCGTATTTGAGTGCTTCCATCCCCGTCAATTAGACGACAAACTGGCCTGTTTTGCGCGCCCTTAGCACTCCATTGATTTCTTACTCCGTGTAAATTTGTCACAAAAAGAGAACAACGAAGGAAAGTGTTTGAATTGAAGCAGTTATTGTATAAATATTTGTCTCCTTAGGAGTATATTAAGACAGTTTCTTAAAAATAGATCGTTTTTATGTGTTCCATAACTTTTTTCTTATTAGTACCGTTTCTCAAATGTTTTTGTCTTCCTCTTTTATATAGACATATTTTAACACTAAATGGTCATTACTACTGGTCATAACATCAAAGCTATACAAGATAAAAAGCATTTGGTATCCAAAAATCATCTTTAACCGGTTGAATGCCGTAATTATAGACACAATTAAAAAGCCATTGTGTCTCGCGTGGATCCATGTTTAAGCATACGAAGGGTTAATCATTAAAAAAGACCAAACTAAACTCAGTCCCGCAGTTAGCCTTATTCTTTGATCTTCACGAATTTTTTCACGAATGTATAATATTACATACCCTCTCCATTTTGAACTATAGACGGACCTAGTAACCAAAAAAGAAATTTCTAATACAGCAACTGGGATACTTTTGTAAATAAAATGTTCGCAACTATTAACATTAGAAATATTTCAATCGAATGAAAATACTTGATAATATGAAATCAGTCTTACACATATTAAAAAAAGAATCATTTTTGAATATTTTCGTATGGAATTTTACTTCTATCTTTACGTCTAATAAAAACCGTAATCGAAAACTTCTTGTTAAACTATTATCGTTGTTCAAATTTTAATATGGGGTAATGAAAATTTATTAGTAGTTGCATATAAATTGGTATTAATAGATCTGTCTGTGTATAAATTAATAAAACATGGTCGCTTCAATTGTGATTGTAACGCGTTGTATTGTATTGCATATTTTACGACATACAATACCAATGCTCCAATTAAAAAAAAACATTACTATAAAAGTGTTAGGGTGCGTACACATCGCGTATATTCATTTCATCTATGGCGTAGCTGTAAACGATTCTCGTGCTTTCGAAAACTTCGCGTTTGGCATGAATGTGAACGCACCCTTACGCTATGGTTTCCTAAAAAAGTGGGGAATGGTCCCACAATAACGGCTGTACAAATACAAAGCGTTTTATGACACTAATGTCAAATGCTGGTGAAAATTAAAGATTTTCATTACGGCCGTTATAAACATGACTGAACCGTTCTTGTAGGAAACCGTTACTTTAGGGCTGAGCCAGATCTATCCGCCCGGATTTGGATTTTCCTGCAACTCACGTTATCTGTCGCCCAGAAACATCCTTCACTAGAGTGAGAAAGTAACTGCATCACCATGCAAGCAATCTTGTCTGGCTCAGCCCTTAGAACAGCAACGAAACTCGTCTGATATACTCAACTGGCCAATGACTGCCGCATGATATTTATCTAAACTGTATAAATAATTATAGACTTAAATATGAATGTATGAATTAATTTATAAAATTGGTTGTAGTAGTATTTTGAGAGTATTTATGTCCAAGTTTGGTGTCTATAACGTAATATCGAGCGAGTTCAAGAGCTCCTGGCATTATATCGGTAACTTTTTAGAGGGTTTCCTTGTTTGACTATGGGGCCCCGAAAAGGCTTGAGTTTTGATACATGTTGCAGTTGCAGAAGGAATTATCTATTATTATAAACACGTGAAATGCTATCATTACAAATAACTAATCTAAGGAACCTCCTGTACAGCCTAGGTACCTTATCCTTCGATAATTTAGTTGTCATAGTCGTAGTTGTCTATGGCGATGTAAACCCCAAATAAGTTGGGAAAAGGGATAGAGAATGATGATTCTATGGAGATGTATTGGATGGCTCATCTTCACAGTTACAACAGATAAAATGAAGTTTGAATGGTTTCATAGCGGTTTAATGATCAGGAAGGTAATCAGGCTTACCACCAAGTAAAGCATTGCTTTGTTTCGTCTTTATTTCACAATACCTTTACCAATATAAATCTGATGATGCATGTCAATGTCTATGTACTACTTTCTACTGCATTTATATATACATATGTATAAAGTTAGTGGTTATTATATTACGATAATCATCCAATGATATTAATGTGTAAATGTATTCAACAAATGACCATTAAAAACGGATTCTAGCACATTTGAATTCAAATTAATTATGTATGGTGGCAATAAATGTTATGGATAAATATGGGCTTGGGCAAGAACTATGTACTTCTAAGTATTAGAAGTGATTTTGTTAGAAATATTCATATGTGCTGGAATTCAGTCCTAAATATGAACCTCGGCTCATAATAAGGTTGTGATTGTTTGAACGTAGGTTTGTTAAGAGAAGTGCCTCTGAGACTTGATAATTACCCTCCAATTTATTACACTTCTTCCAATCTTACTCCTATTGATTTTATCTGGGAATCTTCAACATGGTCCACTGTTTCATTTTCTTTGTGTTCAAAGCATGTATTTGATTGTTTTACAGAAATATTTGGCTTCGTATTTTGAATATTGTAAATATTTTTTTTAATAGTGAAGACATTTGATCTCACACTATTAGATTTTATTAACTATGGAGGGTCTACATACTACGTAATTTTGGAGCAAATTTGAGGGCAATGTGTACTAGTGTATAGAATCTTCAACATATTTGTCTAGCTGTATTAAATTGACCATTACAGTCTAAACTAAATGGTTGATTTCATTCTATGCCAGTTATATTGATGGCGATAATCTTACTGATGTTTTTAATGTCTAAGTATGAATAGAATAAGAAAGAGAATGTCCTATACAGTAATACCCGAAGTTGCGGAAACCGAAGACCAAGCAATAGGTTTTCGCATTCGTCATTCTGGCAACTAATAAATTATTCAAGTACAGAATAAGGTGCCAAAAGCGGGAATAAACGGTCCAAAAAGCAACCAAAAGCGCGAAAAGGAGTTGTTTATAAAAATTATTGCATAGGCCATTCGAAACTGAATGTGTAATATATTTATCTCACTAATTGGTGAGCAGTTGTGAGCTCTAGTCTTAAGAATCGAAAGATAAATACTAGTGTATAACCGACCGCTCCAAGCCAGAGGCATTCTGAACTAAAACTAAGCAATATAACAATGGTTGTTCCACATTATTTTCGATCGTCTTATCAAAAATATGTCTAAACTTGAAGATTGGTAGTTAATCGGCTTACAGTAGTAAGTGAGATGATTGCATTTAATTTTATTTTGTACCTGTCGACAAAGGCACTGACAGTGTTACTTGCCATCAAATTGTATTATACTATAGATCGGTATGAAACAATGCATGATGTAATAATAACATAAATAATTAAACTGTTGTTTTATTCATGCCTTTTTGTACAATTTACAGGTTTTGGGCCAGTCTGAATAATTAATGATTAAGAAAAATAATTTTAGTAAAGTTTATATCCACCAAACACATTGTGAAAATTCTCAGGAAGTGAATGCAGTAAATTAATTAAAAAAATAATATATTTACAATTTTCTAAAAATGTAATAAATATTTAAGTGTGATTGTATTATGTACAGACGCCAGCACATCAACCTACTACAATCTGTCAGATTTCTGTAATAGATTTTCAACTTTATCGCTAAAGCATAAGGTTCAATGTTGATTGGGAAAATTTGACAGTTAGGTGTAGGTTGATGTGCTGGCGTCTGTACATCCTAATTCCACAAAATTTTATAATTTGTCAAATGAATGCATCCTTTACATATCAATCATACCATTCAGCAATTTGTCAATATAAACATTTGGTCAAATATAATAATTAATTCTACAGTATTGATTCAAGATCTAGTGCTGATGAGAAAAGAGCAACAAATAAGATTAGAGATGACAGAAAACAGTGGCTCCAAAGTGATAATAGTTAACAAATCTTAAGCTGTTATATCCTCAATTGGTGATCACATGATATTATGCTCATGATACATAAATCTGTATGGATGCGCCAACATTGTAGTGAGTAAACAAGTCCATATTTTCACTAATTTACATAATATACATATATAGCATCACTACCACTACAGAATTCTTACAATTTATGTACTTAGCTGAAGCTAGCTAGCTGTGTAACATCTTACATTAGGTACCCTTAATTAATTGTAAAATACAGATAAAACATTAAAAATATTTATTAATGTCCAGAATTATAAACTGTATACATCATCACACTCTGGCTCGATCTCCATTGGCGGGCTTCGGCTTTGACCATTTTCATCCAACATGCAGTCTAATGATAGCCTATCAAGATCATCCCACGATAATTTACTGAATTTTTCTTGCACAATTTTGATAAGCCGGTTAGCAGCAGTTGTTGCTTCTGCTTCTGTCATGCCATACATCTTTTTGAAATACTTCACAGAAGCCTCCAGAAGGGTATCAGGCTTTTTAACAACTAGATTTAATTTAGTACCATCCTTTATGGTGGGATATGCTTCAACTGTTTGTTCATCCACTAGTGTCCTGCCAAGTAACAGCAATTTCTGTTCCTCTACTGGAATCTTAAACTGTTCGGCAATTTGTCGTTTCATTTCGGATATTTGTGTGGTAGGAAGTACCTAAAACAATGCACGAATATAATATTTATGAGGACAGAATGTACGATTTCAGTTCCAGCTGTAATTTACTTACTTCCAAGCAACATTCACCGCCTTGTAACTTTTTAACGATTACTTTCATTTTGGATAATATCAATATAGATCTAGTTTTCACGAAACACTGCGTGTAAATTACAAAAATATTAATTCAGCAGCATGATATCAATGACAGACAAAAACAACTAAAAAAAGCTGTCATGCATGCTGTGACGTTGTACGTACTCATACCATTCAAGATCTTAAACATTATAGTCGTAGGTATTTCTTTTACTCTAATGGATTTATATGTCCTCTTTTCTCTTTCCAACAACAACGCTGTGCAACGCACCCCCGATCTGACATATTTGACATTATAGAGTTGACGCCAAGAAGCTTATAGATAAAAGTGGAGGCAACACTCTGAATACCTATCTGAAGCCGACTGTGGGCTAACGCTCTCTTTCTAAATACATACATATGACAAAGAAAGCACATATCACTGTCTCGTTCTTATGTATGTATTTAGAAAGAGAGCGTTAGCCCACAGTCGGCTTCAGATAGGTATTCAGAGTGTTGCCTCCACTTTTATCTATAAGCTTCTTGGTTGACGCCTGACTAGTGATGGGTCAATAGAATATTCTCTCACGGAGAATGTTCTCGGATCGTGAACATTCGCAATACATTCATTTCGACGGAGATTGTTTTCGAAACATGAAATAATTTAAAAGTAGTTAACTATGATAGCAGTGGTGGCCCAGTGGTCACGGCCGTGACTTATGAGTTGTACGTCGTAGGTTCGAACCCAGTCAGGCGCTTTACTTTGTGTAAATTATATCATCACCACTGCTCTCAAAACGGTGAAAGAAAACATCCTGAGGAAACCGGCATGTCCTAGAACCAAAAATTCAAAGACATGTGACATCTACCAACCCGCACTGGGCCCACGTGGTAGATTATGGCCCACCCCCTCTCACAGAGACGAGGCCTGTGTCCCAGCAATGGGAACATTGTAAGCTGAGTATAGTGAGTATGTAATGTATGTAATTATGATGGGCAGGAGGCAATAAATGTAACTTTCATTATCAAGACCTCAAACTTGTGCCACCAACTGCACTAGACTGCTTGAAAAGTGAGCTTGTTTTGAACTTTTTAGTCGGAATTTGTCTTATTTTCGCCCTTTGAGTGTGTCATATTTTTGTCATGGTAAGCACCACCACCGCCAGTCTTTACTTATTGACGTCTTTTTTTTTTTTTTTTTGTGGATGGGAAATCATCTAATGACTCCTCCCGCTCTGGGTGGAGCGGAAGGGAGTGTCAGACTCTTACTGACTAAAACCCACCCGTGTTCCTTCCTTAGCCCTTTATGTTCCGGGGCAGCGGTAACCCTTTCGGACGATCCCGCTACCCCGGCAGGCTTCGGCCCTGGCGGGCCCCTTCCTTAATGCTGACATCTCTTTGAGGCGCGCGTGGAACACATACGCGCCATCCGGCACGGGCCTGGTCCTGATCGGACGGAGAGCTACCCATTACTCTCCGTCCGCAGGCCCGCGCCGACGGTGGCCGGGAGTCGTCACGCGGCTCCCGACGCCCGTAGCGTCTCCCGCGGCGGCTGAGGCGTGAGGCTCTTTCTTTGAGCCGTCCCGCCACCTCCTTCGCTAGCATGACTGCTTCGCAGAAGGAGGTGACCGCCTCCCACTCCCTCTCGCCCCGGACCATGGCTTGAACCAGGGCCGGACGCGAGGTCGCCGCCGTTGCCGATCGCCTCTACGAGGACACGGCGGTGCTCCGCCCAAGCGGGGCAGACCTCCACCGTATGCTCCACCGTGTCCTCAGGGCGATCCTCGCAATGGTGACACCCGGGCGTCTCCTCCCGCCTGATGATGTGCAGGAACCTCCCAAAACATCCGTGTCCGGTGAGGACCTGCGTCAGGCGGTAGGTGAGAACGCCGTGACGCCTCTCAAGCCACTCCTCAAAGAGGGGTCTTATCGCCACCATCGTGGCGTGCCCTGCGCTGGGTTGCGAAAGTCGCTCTTTCCATGCCACCATGAGATCGCGCCGGAGGTCCGTCCGCTCCGCCGCTATTTGCCGCGGAAGCGGAGTTTCCCCCCGGCGTAGTGCCTCCGCGCGCCACTCATACAGGCGCGCGAGGACTATCGCCTCCAGATCCCATGGCGGCATTCCGGCAAGGAGGCTTGCCGCCTCGCCCGAGATCGTGCGGTATCCCCGGATCAGCCTTACGGCTACCACCTTTTGGGGCGCGTTCAGGTAGTGGGCGGCTCGCAGCCGCAGTGAACGCGCCCACACCGGGGCCCTATACTTATTGACGTCTAAAATCCAAAATTTGATTGTATAGACGAGTCGATAGACACCTCATTTATATATCCATTCATCCGTTAGGGCCCTAAGAATTCTTGATGTCACGCAGACGCGTAAAAAAAAGATCGATACAATAGACATCCATTTTTTTTTATTCTCGTAAAATCTGTACTAAAAGAAAAAAACAACAAATCAGCAAAGTTTTCGGTAGGAAAATATTCTCGGGAATTTAACATCACTACGCCTGACGTTTATGGTGTTTTCCGGTTCCAAAGATCTCTTATTCTGATAGTCTTTATTCTACAACTGAACAAATTATATTAAATAAAAAAACAATTTGTGAGTTGAATATCATAAGACACTCGACTTTCTGGTCCTCTCGTTAGAGATAAGTATGTTTCTTGGTCTGGCCCGTCTGTCCCGTCTATTCTTCTTCGTGCCGTTGGCACGACTGCATTTTAAATCTTGTTTTCCCAAAACTTTGCCACTTCCACAGCGTTGTCGTGGCAGCCCTAGAGTAAATATGTTCCTTGGTGGCAGCGCAGAGGTCACTTTGACTGCATGTCTTGGGACACAGAGGGCAGGATATGAGTTGGAGCATGGTTTGTGACATAAACAGAAAACTATATAATACCCTTGGTGGTGACAATCACACCCTACTACCGTTCCGTCAAGGTAGCCCCACTTTACCAGGCTGGACTTACACCTTCCCACTTGTGTCCGGAGACGGTTCAGAAACTTCCAAGTGGACAGATCACAGAATGTTACATACACCGCTAGTATTATACAGGATGTCCCAGGAAACCTGTACCAGCGAGGTCTGTGGTCAGGGGACACTAATACCCATCGATTGGACCCCTATGTATGTACAGGCGCGATATTTTGTAGTTTTCGAGAAATTATAAAGAAGTTTTAACCTTGTGATCTAATTCGGAGCTACTAGTAGTTAGAATTTGGGTGTTTTGTGTTTTACAACATGTGAATACACATTCTAGCCATAATACTGACAAAAAAAAATCTCAAAGAAACACCACTCAGAAAAAGTTATGACTAAAACCATCTAAAATTTAAAAAATCTAGAAATAAAACAAAAACGGGGTTCAATCGATGGGTATTAGTGTCCCCTGACCACAGACCTTCGCTGGTACAGGTTTCCTGGGACACCCTGTTTAAGTCAATGCATCCTGCATGAGATGCTCCTTTGGTGGTAGGTAGTAAATAGGCCCGTCTTTGCAAAGTTCTCTTGGTACATACCAGGTACATACATTGGCGAGCGTTACCGCCCGCAACGACTGTTGGCTTAGCGGCAAGTGGTGCGGTTTCTTTTGTCTAGCGTTGACGCTGTGAGCGGTGCGTCGTGGCATGGTTCATACATTTTTGTATATTTGTTTTTACCGCTCGCCGCCCCGCGCTAAGCTGCCGCTGACAGCGGCAAGGTCGTGGCCAGGCCGTAATAACCTGAGGTAATAACTGAACGCGCCCCTGAGCCTGACGTGGCCTGACCCCCGAGCATACCCCGAGCTTGACTATAATTTTAGTGTTGCCAATATTATTAATTAATTGTCTCAATGTGACCAATTATCATAATTATATCAAAGGTTTCTATTCGCACTCATCATTACAATTCATCAGCTGTTTTACGTACTGCTGGGTATAAAGTATAGGCATCCTCCTTTTTGTACCATGTTTTCTATGGCCTGCTCGGTCACATGCAGCGGGGCAATTGCGTAACACATTATCAATCGGAATCGGTTTCATTTTGACAGTTCAACAACATTCATTGCGTTATTTACGTGTTGAGCAGACAAACTTTTCGAACTTATGAAGCAATGCTTTAGCAATTTGCTTCAAAATGATTCAGATTCCGATTGATAGTGTGTTACGCAAGGTCTTTTCTGTGGTCCTTTGAGTGTCATACACCCAGCTGGCTGACTGACAATAGTAAAATAAAATTATATTTGTAAACAGGTTTTATGTACAATATGCGAAATAAAGAATAGCCATCTAGATTTCAAAATTCCTATACCATTAGCGTTAGTAAAATAATATTACATGCAAATGTCAGCTGGTTTTGATCTTCATGCTTCAAGTTTCGTAAATAAATAATTACCAAGGTGATATCTTACTACTTTGTGCTACTTTGGATGAGAAGTCGAGAAACACGAAGTTCCGATTCGGAAAACAATAATTTCTAAATATGAATACGAAAAAAACGGTTGAAATAATTGAGGATTATTCGAATAATGTAATATTAATTTTTGAAGCAGACTGTCTAGAAGGTAATTATGAAAATTAATTCAAAGTTTAAAACTACAGTATGTTTTTTGCCCCCTAGAAACTTACGGTATAGGACACGGACATACTTGTTCCTATGTAACGGGGAACTGAGGGCACCGGCTGGGCAGGCAGAAACCATCAAATTAAAATTAATAAAGTGTGGTAGGCTCAGGTGTTAAGTAACTCATCAACGAACAATGAAAATTAGGTACCTACAGACGCCAGCACATCAAGCTACTACAATCTGTCAAATTTCTTTAATAGATTTTCAACTTTGTCGCTAGAGCATAAGGTTCAAAGTTGGTTGGGAAAATTTGACAGTTTTGGGTAGATTGATGTGCTGGCGTCTGTACATACTTTGATATCTAACTACTTTGTATCATTATTCTCTTGTTGCCCGTAGCTCAATTTATTTGGGGTTGGCGCAATATGTCTCTTCTTACATACTTACATCCAATTACTTTGTATGTTCTTTTAAAACTTTTAAGGGCTACCCTTAAATGGACATGGACGTAATACACAAACGGGTAGCCCTGTAGCCTCATATTTTCATAGGCTAGCAAATTCGAATTTTTTTTTGGTGGTACTGGTAGGTTCCAACTTCAAAAATGGTGTTTTGTATGACACGACAGTATATAGTTTTTTAGCTGACTCTTGAATCTAGGTACTTTCATTGGAAAAAGTGGGAAAAACTATACGAATTTTCTAATTCTTGACGGTCTATTATAATGATTTGGTGACTTCTACAAAAGCCATCAATCAAGAATTGAAGTTAAATTCAACTGGAATTCCAACCATTTTTTAATTTTGTGCACCTATTATTTAACATAACATGGTTGATATTAGAAGGATCTTTATTTTATTCTTATCAGAAAATGAAAGTAAGTACTTACTTATTTTGAAATAAAAAGGGATATCTTACTAAATACTAATAATAAATTAGTAACTATTGAAATCACTAGCTTGAAATTTGGCCCGGGTGTCCGTAGCCTAGGAAACGGGTGTAGCTACAAGACAACAACATTGATAAGTCATTTCTTATCGTGTTACATAAAATTTGGCAAAACTAGCTGTACATAGAGTAAATATTAGTCATATTAACTTAATCGTGATCAAAACAATTAAAGAAACTAAGATGATTTTGACAGTTCGAGGTATGGATGGCAGGTGGGTTAAATATATTCTCGATAAATTAATTCGCAAATAACCTGAAAAATGCGTTTGATAACGTTAATATTGGTTGTCAAGCGCGTTGGGAATGATATGCGTGCTTCCCGGATCGGGGAGCGTCCTAAATGAGTTCCCCTTGCTCCCAGGCGCGTATCAATTTTATCAAAGTTATCGGGCAGAAGGGATACGGCGGCGGTGCCTGGTACGGCGCACGACCCGCTACGACTATTCACCTGCGGAATTAACTTTCGGGACTTATGTACTACGCAATACATAGGGGGACCGACAATCTGCGCAGCTAACAAATATCAAGCTCCTAGAAATGGTTTATTAATCTTAGTAAGCTGATATTGTGGAATTGATAACAAAAAAATAATGTTTTCAGAATTTATACGTCATTTTAAATAACTATATTGTTTGGACATAAATCATGCTCACAGAACAATTACACATCAAAGAAACACAAAGGAAAATAATAAACCTTTATGACTATTTTAAAATTAGTAAGCACCATCTTATTAATTATTTAACAATATACATCAACACACTATCAAATCATTGCATGTGATACTTATTATAAAAATGTCATTAACATCAACAATACAATAATAATAATATAAACAAAACTAAATATCCAGTCATGCATTACCTATGGTGGTACATGGCAGGTGGTGTCACTGAACCATGACAGGGCACCTGCAGCCACCCCACTATGTCCCTATCACTAAATTACACACACCACCTCTAGCCAGCCCACACTACTAAACATGAAAAACAAAATTCTCACAGAAACAGTACTAAACATGACAGTGAACCAACCAAGCACATAGAGACCGTTGTTTGATCAATACTTGATGTGATACAGACCAGTGTAAAGTCACAATTATGTGTTACTGTTGTGTTCTAGTGATATATTGTTGCAAAAACTAATTTCCAATCCAAAATGTCTGAGATGGGCTTTGAGAATGTGTTCTATTTAGAGAGTGAGTGTTTTTGTATAGTTGTTTTGTTAAGAGTGACGGTGCGGAGGGACGGATGAGGTGTTGCCAGGTTACGCTCCACGGATACTCTCCGCCCTTGCTCCCAGCAGATCAATAACATCTCTATCACCTGGGATGGTGTTATGCAACAATTCAGATGATTTATTTTATTTGTGTATTGTAAAATAATATGATGTAATATTTTTTTATGCTTATGGAAGAATTTAAGATTACTTTTTGACTGTTTGAGAATCTTTCTTTATCATTTTATGTTCATATTTTTTTTGCTGTACTCTGACTGTGTGATTACTGCAATGCTTAAATAAATGATTACTGATTACTTTGTAAAGTTCTGATTATAGTTCTCAATTAATAAGTAATAAGTATTTTAATAACATTCAAGTGTGGAGAAAAATTACATAACAATCTGAAAAGTTAACACTAAATTATTATTTTTTGAGAGAATTATTTGAGTTTTTTAAAGTGTACAATGATCTACCTGCCTGCTTTACATTTAATTGCAAACTCCCATCAAAGGGGTGAGTTACCCTACTTTGAAATGTTGCCAATTAGCAGCAGGTATGGCTTTCACTATAATTAGGGGATTAAAATAGCTACTCTAAAGTTAAGACTTAGGTATGTTACTTTTGAACATTTAATAAATGGTCTGTTTTACAAGGTATTTTAAAACTGGGAAGTTTAATTATTTTGTTAGGGATAAGTAAAATACTTTGATTATATAATGTCTAGATAGAGCATCAATTGCGCGCAAACGTGTCAAAAAATACCGGCCAACTGTTGGGCTGTAAGTACTTACCCGCCGATTAGTGCCGATCGTACCGCTTTGGTGTCACTACGTATTACGCGCGCTAAGTAATAAACAAATAACAGCGATAAAATGACGGTATGTGCTATTAAACTGTGCCGGAATTATAAAGGAAGGGTAAAAAACACCAAACACATCACATATCATCAGTAAGTAACCAAAAAAACTACGTATTTGTTTTTTGTTTTTATATTTACCAAATTACGCCCTATTACGCCATATTTTATCAGTGTTGCCAGTTTCTTTTTTCCATTCTCCCAACTTAACGTCCTTTTTTTGTGGGTATATTCGTTGCTTTATGGTTACGTTTATATTATTTAGTTGATGTACTTTTATTATTCGATTTCAAAAATGGTGAAGTTTTTCAATTCGTCTGTACTTTTTTATAATAATATAATGTTCGCGTATAACTTTTTTGTTTATGAGCCCATTTTAATGATTATTGTTGCATTGGGTCCAATAAACTGATTTCAAAGGTGCCAAGAGTAATTTTAATAAGATTAATTTATTCCATTCGTATTATCTGTGATCTTTCATTTGAAATTTCCAAATACAAACTGCCTAAAAAGTTAAATATTCTAATTGAATTAACTTAGCTGATTTAATATAACAACATTCACACACACAACTCTAATTCAATTAAATAGTGTTTTTTATTTATAAATAAAGACACTACTAAAACTGAAAAATACTACAAACATACACCTAAAACTTACTTATATTATTTGTATAGTCAATTTTTTTAATATGTGATTTATGGGAGAATTGTAGTAGCTGGTATCATTATGCACGCACACAGAGACATAGATGCACAGTGTAAAACACCGCCCGCACGCACACATGTTTGAAATTGTTGCCTCGTTTTCTTTGTTTTGATTGTAGGGCGACGCTCTATCTAGACATTATATAATCAAAGGTAAAATAATATCAATACAGTTTTTTATTTTGCTGTAATGTGGGTAGGTGTTCTATTTATATTTGTAAACCTGATAAAACAAATGATTAGGTAAATAATCAAAATCAAGTAAGTAACCTTTTCTTGCAAAATATTACACATATTATTTTGCGAAGTTAAATCAAGGTCGACATGAAGCCTTGTTTAGCTATACCTAGAATTTCTAGACCGATATGTCTTCGGTATTATATAATCGATTCTAATGCTATTTTCATTTGATAAATTTTATTAAAACTAGTCCCTATGGTGTTTTCTTCAGACTTTGAGTGCGCCGGCGACGAGGTACTGGTGGAGTCGTCGCCGCCTGCATCACCGGACATGGCAGCGCGGCTCGCGGCTCCTGCACAGGTACTTAATATCAACATAATTCTGAATATCTAGGTAGGTATATAAGCCTCTAAAATGTATGGATGTATCTGCTTACGGCTGAAAGTAACAGGAGAGTTAATAGCGTATATTATTGTATGACGGCAGTTGTGGATACTGTCGCCATTGTCATTCCTAGAGAAATACTCCTCGTTGTCATTTTTCGTATAGGCTTTCAGGCTCTTCAAATAAAGGTGCAGCTGAATACCAGTATTACCTATAACAGTTACGCTGGTGGCTTGTGGCTAGCTAGGGGCTTGTGGCTAAGTAATAACAGCCGCACGGGTCGATCGATAAAGTTAAGCTACGCTTGCCGCGGTTGGTCCGTGGATGGGTGACCATCCTACATACCAAGAGCTTCCCTGCCGCGGAAGTCATTCGTCGTTACGGGTCGTCAGAAACTCGAAAGTCTGCCAACCAGTCTTGCCAAGGGGTATCGTATTACCTAGTAACTGGGTTGTGGTGGTCAGATAGGCAGGCGCTCCATGTAAAAAACCGTTATTCAGCTGAATCCGCTTAGACTGGAAGCCGACCCCAATATAGTTGGGAAAAGGCTAGGCAGATGATGAGTTACGCTACTAGTAGGTATATCCGGCTTATTGTAAGCCGATAGAGTCCTGCTACCAACCTTGTTGACTAGCTAATCTTTCCGCCACGGTGTAAGCTACTATCGTAATCGAAAACAAATATCAACTTGTAAAATATCGCGTTGTATGGATATCATACAAGCTACGCTAATTTCATCACACAAGAAATAAAAACAATTGCCTGTAGTCTAGCATAGGAATTGAGAATACCTAGCATTTTGTGCTGAGTAATCATGAGTCGACGCAAGGTCACGGGTTTTAATAACACTCATACGTATCGCATTTGTACCTAACATACATAACTTTATAACCTGCAATCGAAGTAGGTAGGTGCTTACTACACAAAGTGATAATGAGTCAGTCGCACTTAAAAAGCGATTACCTATTAGGCGGGGTACTAATTACGATAAATCATTATCATTAATTTTATACTTATTCTCTTTGTGTGCCTTTTGTGGTCGAATACCAGTCTGGGTCTAAATATAAGTACCTATTTTTAGGGTCTGTACCTCAAAAGGAAAAACGGAATCCTTATACAGGGTGTAATTGAATTCATGAGCATCCTTTTAAGGGGTCATTGTAATCATCATTATGAACAACTTTTACTATGGTACCAAACCTGAAATCGCGAAAAAAAAAATCAGCTGTTCCCTACATTTTGACGAGTTATACGAACATAAATGTAGGGAACAGCTGATTTTTTTTTCGCGATTGACAGTGAGACTGATTATCAAACTTTTTGGTACTAGGTACCCTAACAACTACTCTACATGTCGCTGGCAGAATAGTCGATATCGGCTCAGTTGCCAAAAACAAAAAAAAATACTGCTACTTAGATAAGCATTAGGTACCTACTTAATACTTATTTCATTTATTGCAGTTTCCATTTTTTCACTATCGCAAAGTTCAACGACAGAATTCAATGATTGCTGTTATTTCTATTTGATTCTGGTCCTCAATCCGCACTCAGAGAGACACACAGTTCCATCCATCCTGCATATTAATTATCTCCATGTATTTCTTCCCCTATATAATTGTTTCACGTCCATACATAGGGTGGCGCGGGCGGCGGTGCCTCGCCGAGCGCTGTGCGTGACCTCATCGTAATACCGGAAATACCCGACTCCATACATTTGCAGCACGCTATGCAACAGGTAAATATGGTACGCACGTTCTAAACCTCCAATGTCTCAGCGGAAAGGTCAAAAACAGAAATAAATACATTACCGAAATGTATCGGAAATCGAAAATACAAATGTTGATTAGTCGCAGTACTAAACACTGCGTTTTCTTTCCAGAAATGCTCTATGTTGCTTTTACATACTTACATTTTTGCTCAGTTATTGAAAATACATTGAGGGAGATTACCAGTATGTGTATTATCTATATTCTGTGTACGACAAAGTACAAAATCAAGGGGAATGGGAGATCATAATATCTATGAAAAAGTAATTTTGACATAAATCCAAGGCTTGTGAAAAGTGCACGACTTTCCTTATCTTAGTAAATATAACGTCTTGTTGAAGTAGTCAGATGGCCTGAACCATGAAGCTTATAACTTTTGGACAAGAAAACTTTCAACAGTTTCAACCTAGCCCATCACGGTTCAATTACTCCCGTTACGTTTGAATTTATGTGACCACACGTGACTAATGGAAATCCTACGACGAAACTTATACTCCAGCAATGGCTGAAATGGTCTTAAGCTGCTGAATGAAGGCCTCTCTAGGTATTCATGTAGACCAGACTACTGAGCCTTGATTCGCACGGGTGCAATCTACTAATGTGGCGACATGTCAAACATAGAGATCTATGTGTTATACCTAAGTTAAATATTAATGCATATAAACACATGGGCACATATTGGGCAAAATCTACCACATTATGGGTCCCAGAAAACGTCTGGCGACATAGAGGCAGGCCCAAGAGAAGATGGCGGGACGAGCTTGACGCTTACAGACAGAATTGGTTCACATTAGCTCAAGACAGAAGAGTGGAAAGGAGAAAGGGAGGCCTTTGCCCTGCAATGCGACAACATAGGCTACGAATAAATAAATACACATAAACCTTCCTGAATAAATTCTCTAAATGATGGTGAAAAGCTCATCAAAATCAATCGGGTAATTTTGAAGATCTAAGCGGTCAAACAAGACAGAAACGAATAGCGACTTTATATACTTTATACATATAGGTTATCCTTTCTTAGCAACATTGCTGCCTGTCCTCAGGTATCGAGTACGGTGGTGGAAGTGAATGGCGACAGTTCCGGGCATTCCAGTCCCATAGCGGAGGGACAGCACACATACATCACCGTAGCGAGTGAGTGTAAGTACCACTACAATATTTGAATGACGTCAGTAGTTGTGACTTTGTGAAGTATGCACCGTTTTGATTGTTTCACGAAGGCAGGTTTATAGAACAAGCAGTCGGACGACAGTAGCCATGTTTTATTAGGTGGTCAATCAAATATTATGGCTATTATAAACTCGACCCAAACTGGCTCCATTGGACAATGGAGCTGTGCCCCTTGTGTCCAAGTCACTGACACCGCTAAAGGAACGGCCACTTTAAAGTTAAGACTAGATAAATAGAAGCAATAACTTGAGGTTTGCATACCGTGTCCCTACTTACCATACGTTGAACTGCAAACTTGTTTCCTGCCGAATAATATTAATAAAAAAAACTAGACTCGGAAGAATACCTAGAAGTCTGCAATATCTGGGAAGGTTACTTCGTCAGCATGACCGCTAGTGTTTTACCTGCCTTCGAATGTTTTTCTTTTAAGAATTCTCTTTTACTGAAATGTTTTTGTTTTGTAGTTTGTACAGTTAGCAAAAAGAAACTTTAAGAAAAATATATATTGATTTATTTTCCGCTGCACTTTGTTTTGTAGAACTTTTGATTTAAATAGGTATTGTATTGTCAAGCTTGAAATATTTTATGTTGCACATTTTTGTTTGCATTTTTATTTATGTATTTATGTCGTGTGGATCGTGCAGTGCAAGGCGCATGGGCACAGCCAGGCACCCACGTGAAGATTGAGGAGCAAAGTGACCAAGAAAGCAAGTGTTTATTTTATTTTCGTTTTGTTTATGCTTCTCATCATAGGTTTAACAGCATGGCCAATGTCCATCGGGATTTCACCTTTGCTATTAACATCGGTATGAGGTTTGCTATGCTTGGACTAATTACTTTAGAATTTGGCCAAGGTTGCTTGTAAATGTCGGCGGTTCATAGAAAGACGACTGCAGCCAATTAACATTTTCTAGTTAGTATGTTTGAAAAAAAAGTGGTTTTTCTGTTTTGTAATTTTAATCAAGAGTTGGCCACCATCATAGTATGAAAACGTACATACCTAGGTATCACTATTCACTATTCATAATAAATAGCTTACAAATCATTTAGGTATTAAATAACATTTACTCATGGAAAATAACAAAACCATTGCTAACCTAGTAGTCAGCTTCCATTAAGAAAGTTGGTAACCACAAAATCTATGCAGGGGATTATTGGGCATACATAACTTTGAAAATGAAGATGGCTAGGATGCGTGCTAATTTTCCAAAGATGTAAACAACAATGGCCGCTCGAAATTGAATAAAATCGATATACATACACATATATACGTTTATTTTAAGTAATGTTTGTTTTCGTCTAAATCTCCGAGCTAACTAGACGAAAACTAACATTAGGTACTTAAAATAAATGTTCTTTTATATCGATTTTATTCAATTTCGAGCGGCCATTGTTGTTTACATCTTTGGCAAATTGTGAAACGCCGGACCTTAGTCATTCCGATGGCTGCAACCGTGATTTTTTGTACAGTATTTCTAATGTGCCTTACACAAGTCTTTGATCATGTTCAGCCTTTTTTTCCTCCAATGTTATCCATCTGGATTTTACAAGTAGGGCTGCTTGGACGTTTGTTGCGCCACTTGTTCCCAGGTAAAGCACTAGGAAGTGGTGAAGGCGGAGGTTTTGGGGGCTGTTTTATGTAATTTTGACGTTCAAAAATTGCAGTTTCTCAGCTTAATTTGATTAGTCATTTTGGTTTTGATTGGGAAGAGTTATTATGACTGCTTGTGATGACAAATCTCATGTCATATAATTATGTATAACGGTTCCAAACAAGGCACAGCAGGATTTGAAAAGGCTGGTCACGTGTGCCTTGCAGATGTGTTGCTAGGAGACCCTTATGAATCATCACTATCTCCAATAAATCCTCCATATTTTTTCCTTTGAGTTTCCACTTCACTTGTCAAAGTTGGTCACAACACGCTCTTTGTGAGAAGCCTTTGATGGACAACAAACAAACTATTTATATTTCACCCTCTGACATCATAATGTCTGATTATCTACCACCTGTCAGGATTGATGCCGTATTAAACGCACCCCATTTGTTATTTAATTTTTTATTGCAAATTCAACTTTATTGCTTTGACATAAGTGTGAACAAAATATAATAAAGAGGAATTAGCGAAATACAGGTTCCGAATTAATTTGTAGAGTACGGACCGGTTGCAGGTGCGGATGGATTTGTTTTGATATTTTAACGAAGCGATTATTTTTATAATCCCTGGCAAATATTCTTTTTAACAATTTCATGGAAATTATGTAGTCAGAAGGTTCAAAATGAACATTATTATCTAATTCATAAGCAAGCAAAATATATACGCTAATCGATGCTGCAAACGCCACAGAAAATTGTATGAGAAAAACATTTTCATCATTCGGCGTGGCAGCGAGGTGGCGGGCAGATAGCGCGTAGTAGCCCACAAAACCAAAACCTTAGCAACTAATTAAAACATTTGCAAAAAAACTTAAAAAAAAAGCTTAAAGCGTAGATAACACAGTATGAAAAAACATTTTCATAATGTGGCGCTTGCGCAGACAGCGCGTAATAGCCTCACTGAAAGTTACCTATAATTAAAATAAAAACCTAAGCAACTAGTTTAAACATTTCCAAAGACCTTAAAAAAAAACAAAGCAATAAAATTGCTTATTTAGCTTACGTTGCAGTACGATACGTAATATATTCCAATTAGTACAAGAGGCGCGTGCAATCAAATCAGATCAAGTTACTCCTACTTACATGCAATTTTAATATCACATTTTTCGTCCAATTTGCACATGATACCCTGCAGACTGCAGACAAAGCGTAATTGCGAGTGCCCCTACGGATTATCTACCTGACTGATCTCTATCAATGCGTGCATACATCAAGGGGATGATCTCATTCATTGTCCACCTGTGCTGGTTACCTCTGACGTGACGTCGGCCACGCGCCGTCGCCCCTCCCGGCTCCCGTACATTGGGTGCTTCACTTTTATATAATTTTTATACCGATATATACATGTCTGCTTGGATGGCTCCTAGAGAGCTCATACACGGTTTTATTGTGTTTTATTGCTTCTTATTGGAAAGGGGATTTATGGATGCTTTTCAGTCTATTTTGAGTTGAAGATGAACATCAATTTGGAAGGGTGAACATTTTATATGTATATAAGATGTTTTTAAGAGTTGTTTTGGGGCTTCAAAAAATTTACAGTAATAAGCCTAAGAACCGTAAAAGATGTTGTAATCTCGGTTGCTATGTCAACATCATTAAAATAGGATAAGTATTTACTTTATTAGAAAAATCATTTATGTGGAAAAAACTGGAAAATCTTCAAACATCCCAGTTATAGGAACTAATTACGGTATTGCTTTATGTTTGATGAATTACTTTGTAGTCGCATATCAATAACCTATTTAAGGAAAATTCTGTTCCAAGGTCTTTTACCACTTTTTTCCGCGAATTCATTAGTAGGTAAATTGTCTTGGAATGGAATATTTATTTCTTTTTCTAATACTTTTAGAACAAAATGATCTCTCTGCGTATAATTATGTAGGTTTTGACTTACAGAATTATGTTAAAGTAATGTAGGAGTACAACAGGTATTATGATTTATGTGCTTTAAAAACATGATGTTTTTAATTCGACTCTAGTATCTCTTCATGCTCCGCCAACACCAAATACCTAAATTGGAAGGATAGACAAGTAGGAGTTAATAATAACCAATAGCTTTGAACTCAACCTTAACGCCCAAACACTGTCCTCAACCTGCAAACTACTACAAACACATAACAAAAGGGAAATCACAATTATATCGCTTACGTCTATATTACAGCGTTTATATAAACAGGTGGGGTGGGGTAGGAAAGAGATACAGGCATGCGTTAGACAGGGAAGGGACACCAGAGATTGGTAATCGGGATGTTTTGCTGGGAAGTGTAGGTCCGGCAGCGAGTTGCCTGGGAGGTCTCTAAGAGCATGGAGGTGCCTCGGTATCGGTCTTATTACCCCTGTGAGTGAGACTTGGTCCTTCATCTGTCTTTGTGTGTTTAAGTTTGAGTGAGGTGGTCCTTCCAGACGGCGGTTAACTAATTCTGGGCATTCAGTGTTGGGAAATCATTTTCAGTTGGGAAAGCTTTCTTTGTTGTTCATACTTGCATCTGGTTTAACTCAATTCTTTGTTTTTTTGATACTGATCTATTTTGTGAAATACTATCCAATAACAAAAAATAGTTGAAAGCTTCTTTTAAAGCTAGTCAGGGTGTCCTTGAACTTTTCTTTGTTAATAAGTATTGTTATGTCCTGCAGGCGAGGGCGGCAACGGCGTCAACTATCACGTGCAATATGTTACGGAGCCGCAGGAGATCTACACACAAGGTCACCCGACGCATATGTGAGCGAATCTGCATTTTATTATCAACTAGCTTCTTCCCGCGACTTCGTCCGCGTGAAATTTCCCCCCCCCCCCATTCACCCCCTTAGGGGATGAATTTTGAAAAATCCTTTCTTAGTGCACCCCTAGACCTCATAAGGAACGTACGTGCCAAATTTGGAATCTCTAGACCCAGCGGTTTGGGCTGTGCGTTGATATGTCAGTCAGTCAGTTCTCCTTTTATATATATAGATTAATACTAACTGTAATTTTTTAAAAGTGTTTTAAAAAAACAATGTAGCTTACCCACTACTACCTACTTAGTTTCCGAATAATTTTTGGGGCTCTACAAAAATTATGAGACTATTTTTGTAGAGCACCAAAAATTATTCGCTCGCTAAACTAGCTCTAATCTCTATCTACAGTTTCTCAACTAGTACAGGATATAGGCGATTTTTTGCCACTAAAGTTAAGTACTGTATTGCACAGGTTTTGATTGTTCATAACTGGTGGAAAAATATCTGTTACACTGTTTTTGGAACTGTAATATAAATTATCTGCTTACCTATTGCAGCTCCAAATTTTCTAAGAAATATTAAATGAAACCACACTGATTCAAAGCATGATAATTTCAATTCGTGGCGGCTTGGTGCCCGCTAAGCTTTTCTTGTTGCTAAACAATCTTTTGTTGTACAAACCCGGATATATTTTACCTGTGTAAGATTTCGTCTACCTCTGCAGCCGGAAAACAGGCTACAGACTCCATTAGTTGCCTATTATGATTTTTTGTTTTGAAAATTCCTATTACATATTTTCTTTCCAATTCTACTTCTTTTCGTATACCTACATGCTAGTATTCTTCTTTGTTTTCATATTATTTGGGCCCAGTAGGAGGCCGCGTATATTGTGGCATTAGACGCATTTTCCAAAAAAAAAAAACGGCCGGTAAATAAGCGTTTCTTAATAATTTCAGTGATTTCTCTCACGATCCTTAGCATAGGCCTGAAAGAAAAGAGAAGAAACACAGCAATTTTTTTTAGACGGATATGATAAAATCTCATATTGTTCTCAGGGATTCCTTGCGCTCCTATCCAGTGTACGGAGTGACGACTGTGGGCAATGGAACGAGCGCGGAAGGCACTTCTGCAGACAACGGCTGGGGCGGAGCCTCCTCCGCAGAATACACCGCTTATGGCGTCGTGGTAAGTTATACTTACATTACATTTAACTTGCGAAGGTTTTTACGACTACACAAAACATCAAGATTTCTTTTTTATATACTAGCGGCCCGCCCCAGCTTCGCACGGGTGCAATTTTTTTTCGAATTTCCGAAAAATTCTTTCATACAAACCTTGTCCTGGCAATACCGAACGCAACAAAAAAAGAATTATCCAATTTGGTGCAGTCATTCGGAAGTTATGCGCGTACAAACATTTCGGTGACTTTGTTTTATATTATGTACTTAAGGATAAGTTTAATATTAATGCATTATACACATACATTTTCTAAATGATGGTGAAAACCGCATCATAATCTTTTGCGTAGCTTATAAGAACAACGTGGTCACAGAGACAGACATGAATCGCGAAATTATTTTATAATATACATGTATAGATAGATTCACGCGGTTCGGCTTAGATAGAAATTCTAGCCAGCTATGCCATGCTATACCGGCTCATAAAATGATCCCCAAGTCAAAAATCACGTCGATCCGTTGCTCCGTTGCAGCGAGATAGAAGGACAAACAAACCCTTTTGCATTTATAATACTGTGGCGGCATCTACACCGCCACATGCGTACTACGCATTATGCTGATGTCACGCAAAATCCTGCATCGCGCAAGCAGTGTTAACCGCGTGACTTTAATTTATATTAAGTAAAAGACATAGATTCCCGCGGCTTCACTTTCGTCGTCTATCACACAGGAAACATTTTGCGGATACATTACCCTTTGTCATTTACTGGCCTATAAGCGATCTCGCTGCAAAAAATCACGTCGATCCGTTGTTCCGTTGCTGCGTGAAAGAAGGACAAAGAAACACTTTTGCCTTTATAATACTAGTACGATAGTGAAGGAATTCTAAAGTTGTGTAACTTTGTGATGCATCCGGGTCACTGTCGTGAGCTGACCTTGGCGTTTTCTTCACTTTCTCAGTAAAGCTCTAGAGGTACCGACACTGCGTGGGTGACCGAGTACATATAGAATGGACGCACCGATATTATTTACTAGCTTCTGCCCGCGACTTCGCCCGCGTGAAATTTCTTGTTCCCCCTATCCACCCCGTCGCATCGCATCGTTTGCCCCCGCTGTTACTTTGTTTTCGCTTAGTGTTCTTTCTTACTTTTTGACGTGAATACGTCTTTAAAATTGTTTCCATAGTGGGAGCCAAGTTAAAAAAAACCAATGATAACAAAATCGGGGGATAAAGTTTGGTAGTAACTATTCAGTAATCTGTGGTTTGGTGTTGCAGCTTCATATCTATCATCTCCATCCTAAATTCAATTACTCCATTGGATAACTAAAGGATCAAAAAATTCATTACGCCAAGTGAGGACTGTGATGCATCGCGCGCGGTGGAGGGGGAACTTTTGCCTCGGAAAAGCTACGACGTTCATTTAAGTTTCAATCTTCAGCTCTCGTCAAAATCTATCGATTGTATTTAAAATATTAGTGTAAAATAGTGACAGTGAATATAATGTGTTAAAATAAAAAGAAAAATAATAAAATATATAATGTCGGCCTACACGCGTCAAAAAGCCAAATCAAAATACAGAGTTCGTATACGGTTGGAAAGGGCTTCTCAAGAGTAATCAAATGGTACCAATAAGTCACCATATGACCGAGTGAAGCAGTGCCGGAAACGTAAAATAATGAATGCGGCCGAGCGGATCAACCCCGTTACGTAAACGTATTCACGTACAATACACGGCTTTTTTTGCGGCTGCAAAAAATATTCAACATAAAACTTTATACTGACCTGCTAATTGCAAAAAACGTAAGTTTAGAATTACGCCGTCTATTTTCGCGCCTTTTGACACCGGTTGGCCGCCAGGTGGCCGGCGACGAGGCGGAGGCGCCGGCCTCCCCGGCCACGCCGGCCGCCGCGCCGCCGCGCATGCCGCCCGCCACCGTGCAGTGGCTGCTCGACCACTACGAGACCGCTGAGGGTGAGTCAAGTGAGGAACTATCTTATCATTATTACTAGATAATTAAAGGAGGGAGGAGTGAGGAACCGTCCCATCGCTGACGAGGAAGCCACTATAGTAATAATAATAATCAACCTATATTGTCCCACTGCAGTGCAAAATTTTAGGTGAGCCATTTGATTATTTATAGGTAAAATAACTCGATTATCTACATCTAATAAACGAAAACTATTAGGAGATATTTCATTAGAGAGGATTATTTAAGAATCACATGAAATATTATGAATGAGGTAGGTATATCACTGTTAATGATAAAATTTAATTGAATTCCAATTGTTGTGAATCAAACTTATGCATATCACCTTTTTTCGCCACATTAATATTGTATTCTAAATTCTAGTGATTTTTGCTGTCAGGTGAGACTCATGTCACTTCTTGATTGAGATTGAATGTAAAAATAAAACTGTGGCTACCTACCAGCGCCTTTTAATCACGATCGGTAATACCAATTAAACATTGAAATATAAAGATTATAGGCTTCACAACCTAGCGAGCGTCGCTGACCGAGTACACTCTTTGATAGTTCTTGTTGCTGTGACAAACGAGTACCTACTCACGCCTTGGTGTGAACAGTCAGCGATCAACTATTAATTTAACTATGTCTTTTACTTACATGGGACCTACAATATTTTGTACATTTCTTGAGCGAGAAAATTGTTGGTAGCTAGTCGCTTCCTCGTCGGCAGTGGGACAGGTGCCTAAGGCTCTAGACAGACGGACCGCATTTCAACTGCAATCCAACCGCAAATTGCAGTTCGGATGCAGTTTGAATGAGCTGAGAACTGCAATTTGCAGTTGGATTGCAGTCCGTCTGTCTAGAGCCTAAGTCTTGTGGTCGCAAGCGGACTGTTGAGCGTTGGGTCCTGAGTTCGATTCTCAAGATGCCAAAGTGTTATTCTGTTTTTCCACTATGCATTTTTCAATAGCAGCCCGAAATTTAGAAGTTGGTGGTGTAAAAGCCGTCCCAGCGTACTTTGTGCACTATAATATCTTCTGTGTACTTACCTAATCTCTGTTGAGATCGGCCGCTGTTACCGAAATTTGTTCGGGAGGATATTATATCTATTTTTTTTTATACCAGGGTCCCATTAAAATAGATGGACAAATTTTAACACAGCGCTCAGTACGTCTAACCAATGATATCCAAGCAAAAAAAAAACACTGATTAGTGATTTTATTATGACCTAAAATAATAAATTGCCGGCACATTAGTGTATTTTCGTTAGCTGATTATTTTTCTTGTAAGTATCTAATGCGTTTTTCTTATATCTTTTTTTACCATCGTCCTTATTTTGGTGGTTTGAATGATTTCTAAATGTTTGTTCATCTATATTAATGGGACCTTATATAATAGATTTAAGAAATCATCATAAAGGTTTAGGAAGAAAACCTGAAGATGAAAGATAGAGACGGAGCAAGCTACGGTTGGTGACCCGAGATAAATATCCATCCTACTTAGCAGCTCACTTGGTAAGGTGGATCTTGGTGTCATCGACTGTCCGCGGTAGTATGATAATGACGTTGTAATAATATAAAATTTTATTTTGTACAAATTATTTAACCTGACTTGGTTTCCGTGCGTCCTTTTCGGGTAACCACAGAAAATCAGCGCTGTGCTATGAGTCTCTATAGCACAGCATCATGCTGAGTGGAAGCCTTCACGTCACAGCCATGACGTGCAGCTGTCGACTATCTTTGTTTTGTGCTCGTGATTATAGATCTATTTTGTTTTTATTTTTCTTTATGAATTATGAGTTAATTATCTTTTTGTATGCACGTGTTTCTGTGACAAATAAACCTAGTTTTCTTTCTTTCATAGAGAAAATGTTTTTTTATTGAATATTGGATTTTTTGCGCCAAAAATGTAACAAAACAATGTTTGTGATGTTCGAGATTAACGATGGAATAATCATAAGTACCCATTACTCCCCCTCAGGGATATTTTCTCTGCGATGTTCTGAATTGAAAACATCTATCGATAATTCAGATAGCATTGTATGTGTCTTTTGAATGATCAAAACAAGAATGCCACACGTATATTTTGTTAAAATAATATATCTATGACCGGCAACGAAATGATCGCAGCTAACCTGGCTTGTTTACTTTTGATTAGGAACAGTGTTCATTCAAATTATAGTAATAAATGAACGACAGAATATTAAAAAAAAATCTTATCTTAATTATATTCAACATTAATGATATAACTAATACTTTGTAACAATATATTTTAAAAGTGTCCATGGAGTTTCTTGCCCGTTCTTCTCCATAGGAACGTACTATCGCTTTGGAATGGGACTGCTGACTCCTTTGACAATTCATAAAAGTGCCTGTAAATGGTTTAATTGAAATAAACTCTTTGAATCAAGTTCTCAGGTCGTCTATGTAACCTAACACATGTTCCCCAGGCGTTTCCCTCCCCCGTTCAACACTCTACGCGCACTACCTCCGTCACTGCGCGACCCATCGCTTGGAACCAGTCAACGCGGCCTCCTTCGGCAAACTCATTCGCTCCGTCTTCATAGGCCTTCGTACCCGAAGACTGGGGACTAGGGGGAACTCCAAGTATCACTACTACGGGATTAGGGCGAAGCCCGGCGTGGAACACGATCATAGTGAGAGTGACTTGAATGATCAGCAGGATAACGTGGATGATAAGACCGATGTGCTGGATCATCAGGTGAGAAAATCGGCGTGCTAACACCTGTCATACTAATTACGCGACGTAATTTCAACCTGATTGCTATGTTATAGATAATTTAAAAACATTGCGGGACTTAGCACACTATACCTACATATAAACTGTCCGTCACATATTTTCCATAGGTGTATCAACTTCATACTCTAGATTTTCTCGCAAAAGTTCTGAATTTTTTTACTTCCTGCGAAACATTTAGGTTTCCATCCTATTTTTAATCCACATATTTACCTATATCTGACAATGATAGAAACATGGCTAGAAAGATCTGATAGAAAGGGGGTGACTACCGAGATGATGAAAACATGCTGCGCTGACCCCAAATAAATTGGTATAAGGGCAGGAGAATGATGATGATATTTTCCGTCTATCACACAGGAGGGTAGGTCCCGCGAGCGCTCCCGCGAGTCGGCGAGCAGCCCGAGCCACGCGCACCGCCAGTACCTCGGCGCCGTGTCGCCGCCCGAGCCGCCGCCGCTCACCATCCACCCGCTGCCCGACGACGTGCCGCCCGAGGCACTCAATGCCTTGAGGAGACATCACAGGTGTCTATGCATATACACTTAGTCGGCATAATAACGATTATTATAGAGTAATGGCTATTTTGGACTATACTCCATTGGTTTAGGTAATTAACTAAAGGTAAACAAATCGTTAACAGGGTTTTTTTATAGATGACACTTTCTTGTTTAAAAAAAAAAATGGCGGACCGGTAGGTAGGTACGCCACTGATCTTCAAAGCCCTTTAATTAAACTAGGTCCTTTTTGTTTCATACATCGTAGACGCGCGTAGATTCTCGTTGGTCCGCGTAGGCTCTCGTAGCGGCGGGTAGTCTCGTAGTGTAGCTTGGTCCGGGCATGGGTAGTGAGTGTTGGTGTGTGGCAGCTCGCACGGCGCGGAGTTCCTGTCGGCCGTGGCGGCGCTGGACACGGGCGCGGTGGAGCGCGCGCGGCGCTCGTTCTGGCGCCGGCCGGGCGCCGCGCTGTGCCGCCGCGTGCTGTGCCGCCTGGCCGCGCGCCGCGACGTGGCCGCGTGGCTGCGCGCCGCCGACATGCAGCTGTACCAGCGCGCCGTGGAGCTGCTGCTGCCCGACGTGCTGCGGCCCATCCCGCCGCAGCTCACGCAGGTCAGCCACCGACAATAATATAACTAATGGAACATTACACTCTACATTACGAAACTATCGCGGCGACACTTAGCGTAACCTTGGCCAATTAAGTGATAGACTTCATTCCATGATAACATGTTTCGAAGCTAATACTGAATAAACAGAAGATTCAACACTTTTAAAATAAACCTTGTAAGGAGGCAATTAACCAGTTGGCAAAAATTTAGTTTGATTGACGATTGTATTAGTTTCAATCGTGTATTGGGCTAATCATATTGGTATGTTATACACCGTGTTCTTCACGTTATCCATAAACTTTGTCAAACGCTTTTATAGCTTTTACAAATTAAATCTAAAAAGGAAATAGTACTTAAAAAGGCTTCGTTACAATGGTATTTGTAATTTCATTTAATGAAATTTAATTGAGCTATGCAGTGAGAAAGGATCTTAACTTAGTTTTGACAAGTTTCAGCCCGCCAAATCTTATGAATGAAAATTATGTCGTTGTCAATTCGAATAAAGAGGCATGCATATCGGGTGATTTACGTCAAGGTATTTAGTTTGTATGAAAATTTACAAAAACAAAAAAATAAGAATTCATTATAGTGTCCATAATGAAAAATGCTTATTTCCATGGTCTGAACATCAGGTCGAAGTTTATGTATATCGTCCGGAACACGGTGTATAGTTTTAAATCTCTTATCAAGCCCATACTTGGGATATCAGCTTAAGTATCTTACTGTAAAGCTCTACATCAAAGTACCATGTAATATTATATCAAAATTATGTACTTATTGTAAGATGGAATTGATATTCTCATTTACTTGTTTGGGTTACTGGATAACTGGACTCAAATTTACATAGTTTCTCCACATTACACACATAACTCGTTCTTGCTTGGCACCCTCGCGCTGCTAACACATTTATCTAACACAATTAAATACCCTACCAGCGCCTGTGACTCGTAACAACTTATCTATTTATTATCAAAACTGTAGGGGCACCCGTACGAAACTGCTTACTCTAAACATGAACACCCTTTCGCGAGCGTACGATATCAATATTACTCACCGAAACATGGTAACACCAGAAATTAATGATAGCGAGTTCATCCACCAGCGCTACACTGTACAGGTGTGATCACGATCGCACGGCTACGAAGAAGCTGGATGGCGGTGGTGTTCTAGTGGCAATACTAAAGACTCAGATCCACTGTGATTGACCTAAATACAGTAGGCGCCAAAAGTCCATAGGCAAAGTCACAAAGCAATAGCTTGACGTTTAGTTTGACTTACGACCTTCTTTATCGTCGCTTTTACGCACACGGTACTACGTAATTACGTATGACCTTGGTGGGTTCATACTACTGCTAAAATTCACTTCATCACAGCAAGTATAGATAGCTGGTAACGTAACCTAATGGTTTAGCAAACGTGAAGGTCTGGGTTCCAATCTCGAGATGTTAGAAATGTTGCTTGCCCCTCGAAAGAGCTTCTACATAAGGTTGCCCGTGTGAAAAGCAACCCATTTATTTTGATTATATTCGACACCGGCTGCCCTCGAAAACCATGAAAACGACACCCATGACGAAAAATTTGAAAATGTTTGCAACCGCCATCTTGGATTTTCATTTTGATTTCACTATCGGCTTCAGAACCCTCGGAAACCATGAAAACGACACCCATGACGAAAAATTTGAAAATTTTTGCAACCGCCATTTTGGATTTTCATTTTGACCTTACTATCGACTTCAGCACCCAAGAAAACCATTAAAAAGACACCTATGATAAAAATAAAATAAAAATTGCAGCCGCCTTCTTGGATTTTCATTTTGACCTGACTATCGGCTTCAGCACCCTCGAAAACCATGAAAACGACACCCATGAAGAAAAATTTTAAAATTTTTGCAACCGCCATCTTGGCTTTTCGTACGATGATACGTGACGATTTCTCCCATTTTACTCCTACCACAAGCTCCGTAAAAGAACTTCGTTCCAAAACTTCACCGTGATTCAGAATATGACGACATTTGCTCAAAGCCATCTATCGAACAAAGTGGTTAAATCGAAACTAACATTGCATTGATCAACTTTCATAAATCAATAATTATCTAACATTGCATTCTTTATCACTCGGAACCCAACATCAATTACTATTATCTTACATTATCCTCACTTTTTATTTGAAATTCTTTTAGCGCCACGGGCGCCACTAATAAATCATCAATGGAAAGCGATTTTTCTAATATTATAATCAGTATCATTACTTTTTAAATAACACAGACATAAGTATCTGTGTTATTTCGTCATAAAGGTAAGCCTAATAGGACGTAATTATTCACATACTTAATGTTGTTTATTAATATCACAATAATAATACGTTTTCGTTAGTAGGTACTATATCGCGCCAATAGATGTCGTTACGTGTTTCAAAAAACGTGAAAAGTTGTTCTAGAATACTCTAAATTGATTATATCTTTTGATAGAGTGAAGCGATTGCGATGATTCAAAAACTAATAACTGCTCCGAGTTCTACGCCATATTTGAGCTTAAAAATTAACCATATTGGTTTGGTACTTTTTACGTTGAACCTATTCAAGGAATCTGTCACATCCAAACAGACAAACCGACAAACAGACAAAAATTCCAAAAATTGATGAAATGGCATCTGTTGGTTATCCTTTAAAACCCCAACTATTTTTTTTGGAAGAGAGAGATTTACCTGTGTAGACTAGTAAATTAAATAACTTGATCTATTCTGTATGATTTTAATTAAAAAAAGCTAAGTTCATACTAAGTAATCTTAAATCTCGCGACAAGCTTTTATATAATACTAGCTGCTGCCCGCGACGTCGTCTGCGTGAAGGCTCTACAGCACCAAAAATACCTAAGATGCCAGTGTCGCTATAGCATTATAAGTAAACAACTTTTAAAATAGCATTAAAATATAAGTTTTTTTTGCAAGCGAAGCAAGTGAAGAGAGTTATATTGGAACACTGCTGAGTTCAGTCATAAGATGTGACTGAAGGAAATAGAGAAAATAATTCAGGAATACATTCCAGGACACAAAAGAGTAAAAACACGTACAAAGGTATCATACCTTACAACATTTCCCTATAACGTACGTTGGTAGTTATGCTGCCAGGAGCCAAAATGTAAAGAGAGTCAGGACTGGTGACGCGGGAGCAAGCGACGTACAGTTGCCCGTGTGAGAAGCAACTCGTCCTGAGGTCGACACCCGCTGCCCTCAGTGTCTGCCCCTGCGACTTACTGATGGTCATCGCGAAGCAAACACTCACGGGGAACTGTACGCGCTTGAACTGGAACGGGAAGTTATGAGGTATGAGGGGAATGCGTGGTATAAATACTGCCTCGCCAACGCCACAACTCGTAAGAATTTCCGCCTCAATTTGTGTGTCTGTGGAGCGAGATGACTTTAAGGCGGGTCCCGTTACACAACTTCGGAGGAGATAGGTTCCGAAGAAGCATAATCGGGACACCGACCTTCAGCTTGATGGTATGCGCTGGAAGTCCACTTGCTGACAGGGAGTTCAGAAATTCCACGGGATAATGTGTGGCGTCATCTTGCTCGACAACAGTGTTTATCGAGGTGTAGTCTACTTCATTCCCCTCAATTTCCGAGGGAATGCATTCATTAATTGCTGCAGCCTGATCGTTTTTAAGCGTCAAAATGGCCCGCTCACACACCCAAGAATTTTGCTGGTGCGGTATACGACTGATGTCCCCGTACACACAGCGAATGAGTTCTTCTATGCTGGATACCACTCTACCGAGAGACTCTGGAAGCACCACCTGTCCACCTCTCTCTTCTGGTAGAGTGCCTTCGCCAAGACTTAGAAGGACATCGGAGAATTCTTGAGCACGTGCATTGCCGCCGAGCCGAGCTCTCATATTAAACGGTTGAATGTCGTAATTACAGACACAATTAAAAAGCCATTGTGTCTCGCGTAGATCTACGTTCCCGGCATACGATGGGTTAATGGTCAAGTGCAGCGTACGAACTCGTGACCACAACGAAGTATTCACCTCGTCAGCCCTCGATCCCCGCGTCACCACGGAAAGCGTTTGCCGGAAATCGCCACTGAACAGAACTGTGACACCACCCATCAAATGTTCGTTCCTGCGGATGTCCTGCAGGGTTCTGTCCACGGCCTCAACTGCCTTCCTATTGGCCATCGTACACTCATTCCATTCGATCAAAGAGCAATCCTTGAGCACGTGTCCCTTATCGCTGTTACGTGACACACCACAAACAGGCGTTTCGGCGCTCTCTCAATCGATGGGAATTTTAAAGTCCCGATTTCCACGGTCTTGATGCGGGGAGCTGGTAACCCATATTCGATCAGTGGATTGCCGCCGATAGAAATGACCACATCTTGAAGTGAACTGAGACAGATGTTCAGCACGCGTTCATCAGTTACTTCGACTTCGTCTCCAGTAGCACGCCTCAAAGCTCGTAGAAAATCTTCAGACAGATGATGGCGATACTTCTCCCACAAAGCTACCGGTTTCGCTACTCCACAAAACACCAAGATGACGGCATGCGGCTGGGACTGTCACTGACGCTCGCCTCCGCGAGGGTTTCATCGCAATTTTGGTCACTGTCGAGAAGGTCACGTGCTACCCAGGCTGCGCGGTAAGTGGGATACTCCACGCCATCAAATGTCCTCAGAAAGGCGAAAGACGTTGGGCCTCGGACAGTGTGAAGTAACAACCGCAGAAAATAGCATTCGCCATTATTCGGATGCACGGTATAAACCCTACCCAATGCGGTGTCCTTGAAAATTCCTGGAAAACTTTCCACAGCACCTCCTCGTCGACGTCGGTTAAATAAACCCCTTTGCTTGTCGTACGTGTAATATGAAGGCACCTCGTCATACGTAAGGGATTTGTTTTACATCACATTTAAGTTTATAAATTAGGTATACGACATGAAAATATATTAATTACCAAGCAATAATCACACAGATAAATACCGAACAAAAGTATTAACAGTCAATGTTTATTTTGTACTAACAACATGAAATTGATGAAGAAATAATCATCATCAATGAACATAACTTTCTTGTAATACTTAACACCGCATTTTTTTAAAATTGTCTTCCTCAACTCTGCTCAAGATTTTCAGGGTTTTGTTGGACCTTGAATTTGTCAAAACGAACTATACGATACAACTTGTATGAAGAAAATGTACATTACCATCTATGAATTTTAAGAATAACTAACTACTCACCTCGCCAACATGATCAAATTTAAATTATTAATTTCCAATAATTGTTAACATGTAACTTGATTTGATTTTTATGAAATCTCTTAGATGGCGCTGGTTCAAAATTTTCTTTATACTACTAACATTCATTAAACTATGTTTCTCTGCCCAAGTTACTTAAATGGCGTAGTTTTTATAGTGTAAAGCTAGATAATAGCATGGCTTACTCAAAAATAACATTTAAATATGCGTCGTTAGATTACATGCTGTCACAGAATGCGTAAGAAAAATAAAGATTCACAGCTCCTCCCCCGTAGGTGATAGCGTGATAATATGTAGCCTATATGTTGACCCGACCTCTTAGTAATACTCATGCAAAATTTGATGTAAATCCATGCAGCACTTTTTGAGATTAGCCCGGACATACATACAGACAAACAGACAAAAATTCTAAAAATTATATTTTCGGCTTCGAAATCGATTGTAGATCACGCCCCAAGTATTCTTTTAAAAAAATATCCAATGTACAGTTTTGACTTTCCTACGATTTTATTATATGTATAGATAAATTGTGTTTAATCTTATTATTTAGAATTAAATTTTGTGAAGTAATTGGAAAATGAATAGGTTTAATGTAATTTAAATCTTATTTTTATCTTTTTAGGGCGTAAATAAAAGCTTTTTTTTTTAAAGTTTTTTTTTATATTAATTTATTTCATATTTTTTAGTTTTCGCTAGATATATTTCTTAGTCTATTAATTTAATTAAGTGCGTCATTGTTACATTGGCGGGTGCCAGTTAATTTCTAGCAGTCTAATTCTTCTATGAGGAGGCCTTCTATCGATGTGACCCAACTTAAAGCCACGTACGCTTGGCCAGCAGCGAACAACTTTGGGCCCAAACACACAACGGCGTGGTCAACCTTACTACCCTGCATTTTATGCACTGTGCAAGCCCAGCATAATACTATTGGCAACATTCTGCGTTCAGCGGTGCCATGGCTGTATTTCGCTGGAAATTGCACAGACTTCGGTTGAATCAGGTAAATCCCGTCTTTGCCGCAGTCGATACAGACGGATGAAATGTCCGTATCGTACATTTGTGCTCTCCGGAAACAGGGCCATATAATTTCTGTAATATGACCGATGGCACCCAGGTTCGCCCAGGTGCCCTGAGGCGGTACGTTCACGACATCATTTTATACCCTGATGCCACTCAGTCCTCGGCATGACCTCACCTTGACTTGGGTAGTAATTTGGTAATATATGCGCCATTTGTTTCAGCTTAAAGTTTACTCATGCCTGACGAAACACCGTTCCGGGTTTGATTTTGGAGTTTTCCGTCTCCTAGACAGGTTGCAAACCAATGCTATTGACGCCCATCTCACCAAATTACAAGTCATGGTATACCTCTTATGCCTGTTACTACTGTTGACCGTTGAGGAGTTCCGTGGTTTGGAGCCAACCCTGCATGCGGCAGCAATTTCATGGTGGACCCACCAACCGTCTATCATATCCGAACGGGTATGCAAAATTTCAAGTCCCTACTGGCGACCGTTGAGGAATTCTCTGGTTTGGAGACAACCCTGAACGTGGCAGCAATTTCGTGGTGGACCCACGAACCGTCTATCATATCCGAACGGGTATGCAAAATTTCAAGTCCCTACTGCCGACCGTTGAGGAATTCTCTGGTTTGGAGCTAACCCTGAAGGTGCAGCAATTTCATGGTAGACCCGCTAACTGTCATCCCAATGGGTGTGCAAAATTTCATGTCCCTGCTGTTAACTGTTGAGGAGTTCCCTCGTCTGGAGCCAATCCTGGCAGCAGCATCACGTCATGCTTGTCATAAAAATGCATTGTCATCGGGACTTGACCAGTATGTAAAATTTCAGCTCAATCGGATACCGGGAAGTGGGTCAAATTTAACTTGCAAGAGTCCACCTTCACATACATACAAGTCAAGTTAAATAAAAGCTTTTAAAAAGGAATACTGTTACGCTACTAGCAAAATTATAAAATATTATTACTATTTTGAAACAAAATTATTTTGATCTCGTATTATAATTATGCTTAATGTTATATTCATCATTCCACAAGTAAATAAATAAACTTTAGGAAATATATTTTTTTCTTCTATTTAGGGTTTATGGTAATTATAAAACGTTTAAAAAAATAACTACAAGGATCATCAGTTATACTTTAATTAGATAAATGTTCGATAAAATAATTAAATCATAATACTCACAGTCAGTCCGGTTTCATCAAATATTTGTGATATAATATTAAGTCCACTTTTACGTAGCGCGATAATATCCGCTTTCATCTCAATATTTAAATTTGCTTGCATTTCAAAATGAACTACAACACCGCTAATAGATTAAACACACTTCACTAACCCACGATATCAAATTATCAACCAACCAAGAAGCAACAACATTCTATTTAGTCGGGGACTAGCGGTGAATGAGATCTGTCTACGTTATATTTTATTTATTTAGATTTTTGTGGGTATAATCATAAAGTTTTACGAACTATGTGAACAAGACGAACATGACACGGAACTATATTCGAGTAATATGCGAGTGTGTGTGTCTAATTACTCATTAAAAGAAGGTCATAAGTCAAACTAAACGTCAAGCTATTGCTTTATGACTTTGCCTATGGACTTTTGGCGCCTACTGTACAATGGGCTTCGAGAGTAGCCGAGTGTTGAAAATTAACATTGTTGGATCGATTCACTAATGACTTCATTTTAAACTTTTGATTCATTTTGTGTCCTGATGTTTCATTTCGAATGAAAGATGCTGAATGAAAGGCAAACTGAACAAAAGTGAAGAGGGTGATGTCGGTTGAACTAAACATCTCCGTCGGCAGGCGATCCGCAACTTCGCGAAGAGCCTGGAGGGCGCGCTGGCGGCGGGCGCGGGGGGCGCGGGGGGCGCGGGGGGCGCGCCGGCCGCCGCCGCGCGCGCGCAGGCCTCCGCCGCCGCCGCGCTGGCGGCCGCGCTGCGCCGGTACACCTCGCTCAACCACCTCGCGCAGGCCGCGCGCGCCGTGCTCAACAACCACCTGCAGATACACCAGGTGACGACCGATCTTGTCTTTGTGTCTAGCAACGGTTTGAGGTAGAAAATACCTAAAGCATTCGTTTATTCATTTATTTTACTTTAACAAAAAAGGGAAATCTGCCAATTACTTTAGCTAAAGATAAACTATTATTAAACAAAATATTCATACACACGTCTGACAAAACTCCAGACATACTAACATAATTAAGTCCACCCATGTACTATTCTGTGCTCAAAAAACTAATAAATTATAAATGATGTCATAAAGTCAAATCGAAAACGTCAGACCGAATTTCATTTTCGACTCACTACTACCAAAATTATAAATATAGGCCGAATAGCAAAATCATAAAAGACGCAAGCATCGAAAAAAAATGGGCGCGTGTTTGTTACGATCGATTATAATATTGTGCAATGATCTCGTCCAGATGCTAGCGGACCTGAACCGCGTAGACTTCCGCGTGGTGCGCGAGCAGGCGGCGTGGGCGTGCTCGTGTGCCAGCGCGGCCACTGCGCACAAACTGGAAGCGGACTTCAAGGTACACCTATTTTATTTTCACATCACCTCAAATTATATACCATGCAAACCTTACCTGAAGTAAGTCATTTAAAAAAAAAGTAAAGTGTGAAATAGAATATTCTCCTCAGAGGTAAACGTACCTCCGTCTTGCTTGTTAAACTTGATTTAATATGGCGCTCGTGAAATAAGACTTTTTATCCCCTTGGTGAATAATTTAATGCAGGATTTTTTTTTAACCAGTGCACAAACTGTAACAATTAATTCAGCATAATCATGATTCTAGACGTAGCTCCCTATACTAGTGTAGAAATTTTTCGTCGGTTATAAGAAAAAAACCTTCAGTTGTTCCATACATTTTGACCGCGTAGGTATTGGACTTTTCCATGAAACGGCAGATTATTAATCGACGAAAAAAAAACTATCTACTCTATGGGTATTAGAATCATATCCTGAATTCACAGTTATAGTTTGTTCACCGATTAAAAAAAAATCCTGTATTTTTAATCCCGAAAAATAAGGACTCAGGGCACAAATTGCATTGCTAAAATAAACATCATCACTTGTTTTTGTTTCCACAGGCCACGTTAGGACGAGGAGCCTCTCTAGAGCAATGGGCTGGTTGGCTGGAAGGCTGCGTGCGAACCGCTCTAGCTCCACACGAGCGTCGGCCTGACTACACGGCGCGGGCGCGGCGACTGCTGCTGGACTGGTCCTTCTACTCATCGCTCGTCATCAGAGAACTTACTCTCAGGTATAGTGATTTAAAAACGTTAATTAAGACGGAATATTATAATATTCCGACAGAAGTAACAAAAGAAGTTTGTGTGCGGACAACACTGTAAAAACACTTACAGATTTGTCACAATGGAAATGGTGACGTCACTAGAGCCGCCATGACAAAATGCCCCGTTTTGACGATAAAAATTACATAGCGTAATATAAAAAAAATGAAATCAGCTTTGTTAATGTTTCTATCTTGCTGTTATATGTGGTGCTACTTTTTTGCAAATGTGCATAGAGAATATAACCACTAGAGAGCGTATAGGCTGATTTCTTCTAAGCACATGACTCACTACCGCGGGCCGGGGGACGAGAAAGAACGCGCGGCTGCAATTGGTCAGTTCTTGTAGGGTTGCCTATCGTTAGGGCTGCTCTACTTCATTAAGGGAAAATAGTCGATATCGATAAAATGGATTTTAACATTATGAAAAATACTCAATTAAAATCATAGAAATAATATTTAATGAAAAACAATCAATGACAAAAAAAAAACATGTATCCTGTTATTATTGATTTTTGAAATGAATAAATTTGGTATATATTTTTCGAATTAAAGTTTTAGAGTCCTGATTGTTCTTTGTAAAAAATGATAAACGAGTGTTTTCATATTTTTGTATCCGAACCGATCGGTCTCAGCGGTGCCTAACTCTCAGCGGTGCGGTGATAAGTGTTTTAAAGCAACATATTAAAGTTCTTGCGCTTCCTCTATCGGACTTTTTCAATAAGTGCTTCGATGAAGGAATTTTTCCGGAACAGTTTAAGATAGCGAAAGTTATTCCCTTACATAAAAAAGGTTCACTGACGGATACTAAAAATTATCGCCCGATATCAGTATTACCAACACTCTCGAAAATCTTTGAAAAACTAATTAAAATTCGTCTAGTTAGTCATCTCAATAGAAATAAAGTTATAAATAGAAGACAATTTGGCTACCAAAAAGGTGTTGGAACTACAGAAGCGATTAGTACTTTAGTTAACGACGTGGTTGATAAACTAAATAAAAAATTTAAGGTGGCAGGTATTTTCTTAGACTTGAGTTCTGCATTTGACACTGTAAATCATACATTGTTGCTTGCCAAAATGGAACATTACGGTGTAAGAGGGCAGGTTCTAGCGCTTTTTCGGTCGTATTTAACAAATAGAAAAATGTTTGTAGAGCTAAAAGACATAAATCAGAATAATTTTCAAGAAGTGTATCATTCAAAGTTACGAAGGGTTTTGACAGATGTCCCACAGGGTTCTATACTGGGCCCAATCCTATTTTTAATTTATACTAATGATTTACTTAACCTAGCAATAAAGCTTAATTCAGATTTAAAAATAATAGCATTTGCAGACGACACCAATGCTGTTGTTAGTGAAAGTACTGCAGAGGCTTTGAGCAATACTGTAAACACGGCTCTGGAGTCCTTTCAAAAATGGTTTAGGGCAAATAAGTTAATAATTAATACCAAAAAAACGAACATCGTACTGTTTAAGTCTACATCTCGTGGTAGTGATAATCTAGACGTTAAGTTAAATGGAGACAAAATAGATATTGTCGACTCAGTAAAATTTTTAGGAGTACATATTGATTCATTATTAAGTTGGAAAAATGAACTAAAAGCCATAGACGGGTCAATATCATCAGCATGCTATGCCCTCAGGAGCCTACGAGAAGAACTTAGCACAGATATTTTAAAATCAGTTTACTATGCACTGGTAGAGTCAAGATTGAGATATAGTATTCAACAATGGGGAAATAGCTACAAGTATAATTCTGATAGAGCATTTGTGCTACAAAAGAGGGCAATCAGAACAGTAGTTCGTATTCCCCAAATTGAGTCCTGTCAGAAACATTTTCAAAATCTATCAATACTTACAGTACCTACATAGTCTTTACATTCTTACAGTATTGACTAGCCTAGCGAAACATATAAGTGATTATGAAACGCAGGACGAAAGACTTAAACGGGAAAGCACTAGGAACCAATATTTGAAGCATAAAGAGAACACCAAATTAAATATTGTAACACATTGTGTACAGTATCAAGCGGTAAAATTATTTAATTGCTTGCCTAAGGACATAAAACAACTGCTATATAAAACCACCTTATTTAAAAAAACCCTAAAAAACTTCTTACTGGAAAAATGTTTCTATTCTGTGGATGAATTCATGACTCAACATTAGTGAAATGGTGTTTTGGTGACTTAATTGTTTCAACTTTTTCTTTTCTTTTATTTTTTATGAAAGTAATGACATACTATTTGACGTTTGATGAATTTTTGGATGTCATAAATACATATTTCAATGAATTTTATGTAAATTTGTTTATGACAGTGACTTTGAATTGTTGATTAATTTAAATGAATTATTATTGAATATTGTTGATTATTTATGGGTTTATATGACATGTTTTCTTAGTGGATTGTATGTAATATGATTTTAATTTTAATTTCTGACGTTTGATGAAGTTTCGGTATGACATGTTTAAATATTTAAAATTTTAGATTTTTAGGTAACTGATTTGAATTTTTGAGAAAGTATTCTTTTTTTTTTTGTATATTTGACTATTTTTTTTTTTTATGTAACACATTCAGACACAATGCAAATTGTTATTGAATAAATGAAATGAAATGAAATGCCTGATGACATAAAAAATATCCTGGACCTATCGGTCCTGGTCGGGGACAGAGAGAACAAATTGAACTGAGAACCTTCTCCTTTTTTTGAAGTCGGTTAATAAAAGTAGATAAGTAGGTATTTTATTACAGTATGTGGATTGAATAAAAATTGTATTAATTTTAATTTTGCTATCGATATCAACTTTTAGCTATTAAAGGTAATACAGCACAATTTTTTAAGATAAACATACAAAGGGAAAGAAAGTGATAGAAGCATTAGAATTGTCTAATACAAGAACGAGACTTTTCCAAACGACATTAACGCGCGACTCAAAAGTGGCACGTTTAACCAGCCACCATTTTAAATAGACCCCTGCGGTGGCTCATAATCTGATTGAATCAAAAATAATTTTTCGTACTGTTTACTTACCGATAAAAAGTTCTGCCATCCCTTTTGTAACTAGATAACTTGGAATGTTTCCCACACCACTTCACCGCGCATGAAGACATTTTGATGCGTTATAATTGCATAAAAGTTATAAAAATAGTATTATTTAGCGTACACACAGGTCTAACACTTAGACATAACTAAAATGGTTACTAGTACCGTAGCCACTCTACTATACATACATACATATGTATACATAGGCGACAAAATACTAATAGTTTTCGAGCGTCGAGGCACTGTATGCGCAGTCAAGTGGTTATATAGTTTTTGCAAACGTGTCACACTATCACGTCCTAGAAGAAATACGTCAAATTAAAAGTAACCCTATATAAATGTCCTTGACATGTCTGGGACCCTGAAGTTCATAGATTTTAAATTATGGGTTTGGATGGGTAAAGTGAACTGATTTATCTAGAACTATAGGAGATCTATGGCCCTAGCCTGATCATTGTGTTAATTTTTTAAATGATTATTTCTTGAATGGTGTAGTTTTCCCTGAGTATATTCCCTGGTATGCCGAATGTCGTGTAACAGTGCCGTCCGCCCGCAGGTCGGCGGCGTCGTTCGGCTCGTTCCACCTGATCCGCCTGTTGTACGACGAGTACGTGTCGTACCTCATCGAGCGACGCGTGGCCGCGCACCACGACGCGCCGCCCATCTCCGTCATGCAGAGGGCACTCGTACGTATACTGCATCTGTATTGACTTACGGCCGAACGTAACAACCTATTTTCAGTGAGAAACAATAGATATAGATCTATATAAAGGTCTTTTTCCTCCCGTGCGTTCCGTTACAGCCTTTTTATAAAAAAAAATCTTTAAATTTAAATTCTGAAATGACTAGGACTTTTGTTTGAAATCCATGTGATCATGATGTTTATTGTGCTCAAAGCGACCAAGAATACAAAAGCGAGTTTTTTTTAATATTACAGGCACGTTAAATAATACTTCATCGCTAAAAAAATCACGTTGAATGAATAGAATAGAATATCTTTATTTTGCATAAAATATGGTACCTACTTAAAAGGTTTTAAATGTAGGTAAATGGTTCCACATGTTTTGCTTACTTGCTCAGCATACAAAAAAACACCTTAAAATGTAATTATAAACAATAATACTAATAGATCATTTATATAAAAAATACATAAAAATTAAATTACAATTATTGCTACCGAGATCATGTGATAAAAAATACTTTAAAATGAATGATCAATGGAAATGGATTTTTTTTTCTCTCCCTCTCACCGAGAGGAGGCCTGTGTCTCAGCAGTGCAAACATTATAGGCTGGTTATAGGAATAGATTTTACGTCGGATTAAGTTTAGTTTGGTTGGAACTCATGGCCATATTTACGTTTACAGGAACAAGACGAAGAAGAGATCCCCGAGGAGCTGCCTCGCGAGCCGGACGATGACGAACAGGAGTGGGAGTGGGACGACGACGAGGAGGAGGACGACGAGCCGGAGTGTAAGAAGCAGAAGATAGCCGCCGAGTAGGAGCGGGGGCACTACGAAATATGAACAAGGGATATAATATGTTTGTACCACCTGGAACTCTCTGGGGTACAATGAATAGTTACGTGCATAAAGATGAAAATACTTGAGGGAATTCAACAAAAATTTTCTCCTAAGATACAGATGTTTATAATAAAGCCTTTAGCCGATAGACTTTCACTTTTTCGTTCATTTTTGCCATTCATTTCACTAGAAGTTTGCACTTGAATTTATTTAATGTTCAGACGTTTCTGAACACAAAATGATTTCATTAGTGAACAGATTCAACAATATTGAATTTCGACACCTTTCACCCGCCTACCGAATGTTTGAAAAAATTTATCAAAGGGTGGATAGGATTCTATATAATTTCGTTAGTGTCGTGAATGTGGAATGAAACAAAAATGAACCTTCACTCGAGCGAAGCGTCTGATATCGGCATAAGATGCGTGTTGAGTTGTTTCATATTTTTATTTATTTCACAGTTGCATCGAAACTCTACGAGAAAATTGCTTTTGAATTTCGCCAAGTGTATAGAGTTTTTGTGCTGTACTGTCAACAAAAAAGTTAAGAAACCAGGCTGCTATTCCACGGTTATACCAGTTTGTGCGTTGTGTTAACTTATGGCTGGTTGCTTATCTTTTTTGTTGATTGTACTTTATGGATAATGAAGTAATTTTACGTGTTCGTCAAATGTTTCGACATACTCGCTGCGTATTTGACACTCAAATATGCAACTCGTATAAAAATCATCCTGGATAAGTCAGTGCGTCATTTATGATGCTGATAATTGGCCGCATGTAGATAAGTTGGGTAGGTATTTGTACCATCTCCCGAGTTGCTCATTGATTAGTGACTGCGGTTTCGCGTAGTCAATCTCCGACTTCAGTCTTTAAACATCCTTCAAATAGGATAAGCATGAAAATTCCGTAGTCAAAATTATTTACCCTAACTGGAAAAGTAGGAAATATAATTATATGTTATGGGATAAGCGTATTACACCGAATCGTGCGTTGTGAATGTTTCTATGGACGATGACATAAAAAAAAATGCTAAAAGCATTTGCCGCGGCATAATAGCTAATCAATATAACCATCAATTAAATTAAACAAATAACATGCAACCATTGCATCTTCTACTTCAAAATGTGGCTGATTTAATTTAAATTGCTGAAAATTTAATTTAAAGTTTTTCACAACATAAAATAATTTAACAACGTGATCATTTTAAAAGTGCTTTAATAGCCGTCCCAAATTCAGAATAATCTATCTAGTAGAGAAAAGGACAAATAATCTACTACCAACATAGTTGTGAAATACGGACGTCTGTTGATACATAAAATTATCATCGAAAATGAATAAAGACTCAAAAAATTACCACTATTGCCTTTTCAGTGCAATTACATTATATTTATAAGTATCAAGTAACAATAAATAAGAAATAGCAAAACCATAGTTCTTGTAGTTATAATGTTATCAATATTTCAAAATACGCAAGATAACTTATGTTATAAAACTGGCCCACAGTTTCGGATAGCTCAGTTAACTCTTGCGGGCAGTACCTACACAGAATGTACGAAAGTGATGAAGGAGGATTTTTGCAATGCGATGAGTCCCGCCCAAATGTGCGCCAGTCTTTATATCTCCAATCATTGTTGTTCTTATTTTCATGAGATTTGACAGCTACTAACTTGTCAAGTGTCAAGAAGGGTTGATCAGGGGTTCCTTGAACTGAAGGTACACTTTTGATTTTTGATTCACTTACACGAAAGCACGACTGGTAGAAAAAAAAATCTGGATTGAAAATGTGGTAAATAACAATGATGATTAAATCGTTACCGTACTTATGTCGCGCGAAAAAGTGTCCCTACTGAGCAAAGTGAGCTTACACATCCCGCATGGAACGATAGATACGATTTTTAATATGAGTGAGCGAGACAATGCTATTCAAATTTCATTTCCAATGAAACAGAAACGTGACTATCTTTTGAATAAAAGCGAATCAAATGATTTCAATCTTTGGTAAATATGCCTCAATATGTAGATGTTTTGTTTTGGTCCTCCATCCGATATGTAGTGTTAGGCCCCTTTGTACACGGCACGGTTTCTTTACAGTACGGCGCGTATAAACCGCGCCGTAGAAAAAACGTCTGTCAACGAGCTTCCATAGTAATCCATACAACACTGACGAACCTTGCCTACACGCGGCGTATAAACCGTAGTTTTTCACGGCAAGAAAAATTTGTGTGCTAAGGGCCTTAGGCTTATGAAATGAACGGTATTGGAATTTGTAAATAATGGCAAATGAGGTTCCTTCTCTGCCATTGGACTTCAAGGATGTGACAGTTATGTTGTGATGTTTTATAACATAACATCAAAATATATAAAATAGTTTTTCTGGTCATAATGTGTAATATAGACGTTGGAAGTATTTATCGATGTAAATATAAAAGAAGCTATCATTGTTTCCCATTGTATGATAATGTCCAAGCACAAACTTTAGTCTTCTAATGCACGTCTCATGTATTGTGTGAAGTGTATTCAGAACTTATTGTAGATATCGTTTTATCGACATAGCATGTTGGAATTTGCTAATAATAAAACCTCCTTATAGTTCATACATATCCACCAACCTGCATTGGGCCCGCGTGTTGAATTACAGCCCACTCCCTCTAACAGAGAGGCCTGTGTCCCAACAGTGGGAACATTATAGGCTGATTCTGCTTATACTATATAGTTCATGGTCTGGGTCTAAAACCAGGAGCTAGCTTTTGTCACCTTGAGAATATATTTTGTTAACTAAAGACAAGTCAAGTTGTGGAGGATGTGAATGTTTTATTATGCTGGTAATAAAATTTTGTGTCGATAAAGTGTTTATATAGATAATGATATTTAAAAATAAAGAGTATGTAACTTTCAAACTTGTGGTGTACTATAGTGTAGTGGGCGCCTATTTATGGCAGTATTATATCAAGAGTAATTTTGTAAAATCGATGATTATAAAATAGGTATTGTAAAGATTTCCCGTCTTTCTCTTGATATTTAAATTTTTCATGTTTTAAATCATATTTTAGAGTTATATTTCGGTTCTAAATCAATATTTGTACTATCAATTTTTTTGTGTGCCGCTCACGTTACGATTCGCGGCTAACTCTTGATATTTATTAGAAGTACATCATTTCAATGATTGTTACATGTATTTTCTCTTAGTTAGTTCCTTTTATGGAGACTTGTAATATATGTAGTTAAATGTAATAATTATTATTAAAACTTACTACTTATTAAGATGTTTGGTGAAAATACAGAACCAAAGCTTTTACATTGCCAGAGTAAATAAACAACTACTATCGAAGAATACTGTATATAATGAATCTTTAGAAGCGTTTTAAGTTGAAGAATAAGATATGTTTAATTAAGTATACCAAAGAATGTTATTCTTAAATTTGCTTATACACTGTTTATAATAGTTATTTATGCAAAACAGGGCTTTTTTGGAATTTGTCAAAATTTCATGCATTTATTTGCACATTTATATTGAGAAATCTTTATAAATAAGATTTGTATTTGTACCAGTTGACAACATAATAATATTTCTACCTCTATTGTTTATTTAGGTGTGAATATCTGCCGAATTCCACCACTAGATTGGGTCCCTTTGCAAGAGTTATCTATCTTTTAAATATTTATGAAAGACGTCATCATTCAATTAGTAAAATATTCCTATTATAAGTGCAAAATTTTAGTTAAATTGTATAAATGTTACCTTTCTATGGCCTAAGTCACTAAGTTTATGTTAGAGAATGTTGTTTAAATATAAGAATAGTTAAGTAGTATACGAATTATTGTCAATATGTTTCGGTATTACCAAAGTACGTTGCAATTTCAGAATATATAATGAGTTGTCGCAGGAGTACGTGTTTATGGAAGATACAAACGACGTGTAGCACATACTACGGAGGGTACATGCATTGCACTCGTGTGCAACGCTTGTTCTTTACCAAGTTTCGTTAACGAATAATTATTTTCACAAAACGTTTCGCTAGCCCCCTCCGTTAAGCGGATAAGCCCATTATAATGTCGGGCCTCAGCGTTGTCCTGTCGCAATATCAATAGAAGACAATATAAATGTATTTTTATTAAGCATTTCCGGCTTTACTTACATTAAGTAGGTACTTAGTTATATTTTTTTTACTATTTTATAATAATCAATAATGTTCTATGCAGATGACTGCCTTCAACGTTGCCTTACGATACATACCTCCGATTGCTACGTTATTTGGTATACGCGCTAATAGGTTGTGTTGCACAGCAAATAAATATAACGTGATGTTGTGATTCGTTTCGGTTTAGTGAGTAACTTTGTGAAACTGTCCATTCGAAGTGTATCTTAGCTGAGAGATGTATTTATAACGATTGAGTGACAATAGTACTGCGCCGTCCGGGTACAAATATCTGTAGTAAACTCCGGGGCGGCATTCCAGTGCCTGAATATCTTAAAATTAAAAAAAAAGAAATAGTTTATTTAAAAAAATATAAAGTAGACATAAACAATCATCAAATTGCCTTTGTCGGTTAGTAAAGTATTCACACACAAATCTTAAAGTTATTTTAGTCGTTTATTATCGAAAATGTTTATTCATATTTTTGCATTATGTATATCGCGGAATTGCACTTTAAACTAAGTCAATGTAAAATGTCACTGTGAAGAATACTCGAGCCTGCTGGCGTATTGGCGCGCACAGCTCGAGTAGTGTTCACAAATAAATGTTTGTACTTAATGAAGACCATTACTAAATGTAATCGTTTAGATGTTAAGATATCTGTAATGAGTGTCTTGATTATACAGGCGGACTGTAGCTAAAATACTTCTTAAATAACTCCATTGAATAGCATTCCCATACAAATACCCACATATCTATTGTTAGTTAACTTTTACATGGACGTTCAAATGGAGAGTTTAGGGATAGTAATGTTCGCATTCTGAATTGATTCACTATCAATGTAGAGATGAGATACATTTTCGTCAGAGCGAATCTGCAAAGACTATGACATGACAATATAAAATAGTATTCTTTTTCAAAATTGTCAATTGAAAGTTAAAATGTTTAGCTACAGTAGTTAGTCCGACACATGAGCTTAACATTTTATACCGAGTTAGATAAGGGTCTATCGATTTGTTCTATTATCAGATGTTTAAAATTGAGCAACGAATACTATGGGCTGCATTCCTGTTTATGCCTGGATAATGTAATTCGAAAGCAAGTAAATTATATTTAAAATGGTTTGATGTTGAAAGGACCCGAAAACCGAAAAAAAATACAATACTTACAATAACTCTGTCCCATCTGTAGACATTTTTCCAAAATCTTCAAATAGTTTGATGTCGTCATTAATATTTATCTAGTGATCATTGCGCAGGAGTGCACCCCACTACCCAAAGAGCGATGTGTTAGGTAAGAACATGAATATTTAATTGTTGTAATAATATTATGACTGTAGCGAGGGACTCTGACGTTTGTATGAACCGGGGGACGATTATGTGTCTGAGAATAAAGCTAGTCATGTGTTTATATTGCTGTTTTATTCAAAATCAAAAGTCATTTATTAAAACTAGGCTGAGAATCAGCACTTTTCGAACGTCAAAGTTACAAAAGACAGTCTCCCAAAACGCCCGCCCTTCACCTAATTTACTATCCTAAAGGCCTGCGCAGACGAGGGACAATTTGTACGCGGACAAATTGTCCGCAACGATAGAATGTATGGAAATCCCAGCAGTCTACTCGTCCTTCGTGTGCGTTACTGCATAGATTTCCATACGTTCTATCGTTGCGGACAATTTGTCCGCGTACAAATTGTCCCTCGTCTGCGCAGGCCTTAATTTAGACAAAATAAGGGCTAAATTAATCCACAATAAAAAGGCAAAGGTAGGTTTCAAGAGTCTTCGCGAATCGTCTAGCGCGAAGACAGTTTTTTTAGCTACCGGAACAAGAGCGGCGGGTTTCGGAAAAATACAGCACCATAGACCATATCTACACATGTCCGTGACTACCGCCGGACCACCAACGCCAATCGCGTCCATATTTGGTAAATAAATAGTACTCAATTGGTACTAATTAGTACTCGAACAAAAAAATTGGTACCTTAGTAGTTTTCGAGAAAATTGACTTTCAAGGTAGTCCGGTAGTCACGCTCCCTTCAGCAGGACCACCGTGAGCGCCGATAATTTCGTAAAAAAAAAACCGAGCTGAAACATTTGTATTTTTACCGAGAAATCAACGATGATAACTTTCGCGCGCTCGTTCAGCAGGACCACGACTTTGGTTAGCAGTAATTATGTAAATAATAAATATATTTAAATTCTCTCCTCATCTCAGTCTGAGGAGAGAATTTAAATATATTTATTATGGACCGCACTGACATAAGACCATGTCAGTGCGGTCCATGGCCTTATATGGGGCCCCGGTGTGGGCGCGTTCACTGCGGCTGCGAGCCGCCCACTACCTGAACGCGCCCCAAAAGGTGGTAGCCGTAAGGCTGATCCGGGGATACCGCACGATCTCGGGCGAGGCGGCAAGCCTCCTTGCCGGAATGCCGCCATGGGATCTGGAGGCGATAGTCCTCGCGCGCCTGTATGAGTGGCGCGCGGAGGCACTACGCCGGGGGGAAACTCCGCGGAGCGGCACATTGCGGCGGAGCGGACGGACCTCCGGCGCGATCTAATGGTGGCATGGAAAGAGCGACTTTCGCAATCCAGCGCAGGGCATGCCACGATAGTGGCGATAAGACCCCTCTTTGAGGAGTGGCTAGAGAGGCGTCACGGCGTTCTCACCTACCGCCTGACGCAGGTCCTCACCGGACACGGATGTTTCGGGAGGTTCCTGCACATCATCAGGCGGGAGGAGACGCCCGGGTGTCACCATAGCGAGGATCGCCCAGAGGACACGGTGGAGCATACGGTGGAGGTCTGCCCCGCTTGGGCGGAGCACCGCCGTGTCCTCGTAGAGGCGATCGGCAGCGGCGGCGACCTCTCGCGTCCGGCCCTGGTTCAAGCCATGGTCCGGGGCGAGAGGGAGTGGGAGGCAGTCACCTCCTTCTGCGAAGCAGTCATGCTAGCGAAGGTGGTGGCAGGATGGCTGAGGGAGAGAGCCTCACGTCCCAGCCGCCGCGGGAGACGCTCCGGGCGTCGGGAGCCGCGTGACGACTCCCGGCCACCGTAGGCGCGGGCCTGCGGACGGAGAGTAATGGGTAGCTCACCGTTCGATCAGGACCAGGCCCGTGCCGGACGGCGCGTATGTGTTCCACGCGCGCCTCAAAGAGATGTCAGCATAAGGGAAGGGGCCCGTTAGGGCCGAAGCCTGCCGGAGTAGCGGGATTGTCCGAAAGGGTTACCGCGGCCCCGGAACATAAAGGGCTAAGGAAGGAACACGGGTAGGTTTTAGCCAGTAAGAGTCTGACACTCCCTTCCGCTCCACCCAGAGCGGGAAGGGGTCATTTGATGATTTCCCATCCATAAAAAAGGGTGTCATGTCAGGAGTAGGTAAACACTTGCTTACTTTTATTTCAATGAAAGATTTCAAGGGTCACTCCTATTCCCAAGAGTCTGAATAAAACATTAGTCCCATTGCCATTTTGTTATCACCAGCTAGTTTTTGAAAACATACTAATTACTACATAATTATATTTATTCCCGAGTTGAAAAGTATCTGTGTAATGAAAAACATGGTTTCAGAGCAAAAAGATCAGTAAATACTAACCTTCGTACATTAGTAAACTATATATTATAACCAAACGTTTGGTCCGTGGACGCCAGGTCGATACTTTGACTTTTGGAAAGCGTTTGATAGGACCAACAATGATATTCGGCTGGCAAAACGGTGTGCTATCGGATTTCCGCTAGGTCTCTTACGGTTCCTCGCGGAATACTTCCGGGATCGTCAGTAGTTTGTCAGACTGGGCTTTCATGAATTCCAGCCCTATCATACGCGTTCTGGAGTCGGTCAAGGATCAATCCTGGGACCGCTCTTTTCTTGATTATGATCAACGGCCTTCCTTCAGTTATTCATCACGCCAGAAGTCTATTATATGCAGATGATTTAAAACTCTTTTCCGAAGTTTACACTGAAGCCGAATTTCTGGCGCTGCAGCGTGATATTGAGGCGATATTGGAGCGTTAATAACAAAATGGAATTTAATTCTTCCAAATGCTTCATCATGAGTTTTACTCGAGCACGAAACTCACCTTTACTTATAAAATTAATGACAGCACTATTACTAGAATAACTGGAATACTGGATCTGTGTGACACATTTGACCACAAGCTACCGTTTCAGATCACATGGTATCGGTAGCAAAAGATTAATTTAGGCGATTAGGTTTCATACTGCACAATGCTAAAGATTACAGCAACATCAGCGCTATCAAATCTATTTTTAACAGGTTCACTGTCCGCAATATTATAGTTAAACAATCAACATGAATCTTAAGTGATTCATGGGACAGGGAAGGGGTTAATGTAATCTGTGTCTTTAACTAATGTAATTGGCCTTGGCCGTTTTATGTTTCAAATAAATAAATAATTAATTAAATCACAAAATTTTTACAAACATGTAAAATTTCAACGATATTAAAGATTTGACCAACACATACTAACTAACCAGGCAAGTTCAATAAAAGCTTGTAATAAAATAAAACTAGGTTTGAGAGCCTTTTCATTTTTGTTAAATAAGTGCCCAGAAGGTCTTCAACAAGACTACGTGGTTTTATGGGGACGAAACACGGAATGGTGTTTAAAAAAATGAAACGACAAGTTGGTTCTCATAATAAATATTATTTCAACATTCCGTTTACTCTATAATTTACAAGTCGTATTGACGTAGCAACGAATCCTAATTAAAATAATATTTACAGAGAAGCTTTATATTATAAACGTATGAATTGCACTGTGATGCACTCATCCTCACTAGGACACACATACAAATCACATATACATAAGATATATGAACAGTACAAGTCATAGAGAATATTAATTTTATCAACCTTTAACTAAACGCCCTTACTCCACAACTTGACTTTACCGTACGTAATCCATGGAAAATAAAACAAACATTGCAATGGCGAAGTAAATCTAACAAATAATGTAATTAATCTATTAACACACAAAACTCAATTTAAATACAAAAAATATCAATAATATAACATAAGTATAATAATTATAGTAAAATATTTTACTAAAAATAGCAACAGTTAAGTTCTAAGTGCCGGCAGTAACAAAGTACATTCGGAATGAATAAGCGTGAGCCCAAATCACCAAGAAATGGAGTAAGAATAAATGTTCTATAATACAAAATGATATGAAAACATCGATCGCAATAATATCAAGTTAAAATTACATCAACATCGCAATAGGAATGACCGAACGAGTCCCAGATCTGAAACATGCTCCGAGAAATAAAATCAGAGCGTCGACACTCAGCGAGATGCCTCATATAATAAGCGGTTCCAACGTTTTATTTTATCCAAAATATGACGAATTTCTTTGGTTTTAACACCTAGCCTATTGTAACCTAACACTAACCTCACGCGACCTGTCCGGCGGCTGCAACTAGTTGTTACTGTTGTCCGCTCCGGAGGTGACACACTAAGAAGTAAGGCGTCGAATTGACGTTGCTAGCGTTAAACTAAGCTCTAGAACTAAACCGAGAGAGATATTTGAGTGGAACCGTGCGATGTGGTGCGGTGCGGGAGTGCGGCGGGTTCAGATGGCGAGGGCCGCGGAGCGCTTGTCTCTGTTCTTGTTGCGGGCGACGGTGCGGGCCTTGCATGCGGCGTTGTTTTGTAGATGCTGGAACAGACAAACATAAAACTATTAATTCTTCTTTTGTACAAACATAAGGACTTAACTAACTAATTAATTAAGGGCTGATTTTTCAATCTTCAGATAACTTTTACCTGAGTAATAAAAATGGCGGTCTGACAGCTTCTGTATAGAAAATATTTATGTGAAACCGCCTTTATTATTTTTCAGATAAAAGTTAAATATAAAAATTAGCCCTAAATGGACAAAAGTCGAAAAGAGAGTATAAAGGCCTATTTATTAGAAACAGTAGTACAGCATTGTTTCCGTCATCGTCAAACGCTGCGTTTTCTAGGACGAAACATCAGCACGTAGCCAGTGACAAGTTTCCCGAAAAACTGAAACATGTTGCTCAACTATGTTTCCCAATGAAAACGGTCCTTGGGTCCTTGAGTATGACAGATGAACTTTAGAAAATTATCAGTGTTTTGTCAGTTGTTACTTGAGGAGAGTCGACATATTTAGACCTACAGAAAGTCATCGCCGCGAGTAAACAGACTTTCTCTATATTATTTTTGTTTTCTCATACCTGATGGTGTCTTCGTGTGAGATTAAATGATTTTGATGATAATTATAAACATCCTTTTATAATTAAATATGAATAGGTAGATATTCGCACGTGTAAGTGACTCAGTACCTTATTCCAGTAGATTCAAGCTTATTCGTCGCTAAACAAAAGATGGCAGTTTGCCATGACAATTATTTACGTTATTGCATCGACCTTGGCAGTTTTTATAATGTTCGGTCTTTAGGTTACTGTGCTGGACTATACAATTTATTATCTCGCCCACATTCACACGAAATGGATGAGATATAAATTGTATAGACATTTAAAAAGTTAAAATGTTATGTTAATTAATAATGTTTATAAACTATTGTAAATGCTATGTTGTATCAGAAGTTGTTTAGTTTGAGTATTTATCTCGGACAATAAGCATATAATAATGGAAACGCCCATGAAAACCCTATCTGAACACACGACCATTATCATAAGACAATTCCCGTAATTAAAAATGTTGAAAATCTAGTCGCAATCTCAACTCAGTGACATTTATTGTCAAAAGCATGTAAACGAATGTAGGTAAATTAGAGGTATTTTTGACAGATTAGAATGCGAACGTTTTTAAAAATACGGGAACTGTCCCTTTGGTCTGTTGGTAACTTTAATTATTTAGAGGTATCATGTAATGTGTTTTGAATTGGCTAGTATAATGACTAAACGTCAGTAGCGGGGTTCCATATCCTGCGTAACCCTTCAGAGATCATAGTCAGGTAGTGCAACAGCTACATACCCGCTGCAGCTTGTTGAGTTTCTTCTGCGGGCCGCAGTCCAGCGGCGGCACGTCGGACAGCGCCAGCGCAGCGCGCAGGCGCGGACAGCGCGGCGCCAACACTTGCAGCGCTCCGCCGAGTGCCCCCGCCAGCGCCGCGTACGCCGCGCCGCCCGACCAGTGGCACCACACAGCGCTCTCGGAGCCCACGCGCACCGACATGGACGACACCTCGCCCTCCTGCGCCAGAAGCAAGGCTAGCGTTAGATCCTGTCATGGGATAGCTTGGTGAACTGCCCCTGTCTTGTACCGCCAGACATACAGCTTTTTTACCACGCTTTTGTAATAGTGCAACTATTATAGTCATGTCCTTTTTATAAATAAACCATTATAATTATCTACCATTGTGCGTTTGTATGAAATTTTCTGTCTACTTACTCCGGTTTCAGAAAGACATTTATGTCACTCAAAGTTTTTTTGTTAATTTATAGTGTTGCTATAAAATTTTAAATACAAAATAAGCAAGTATATATCCATGGCTGTAACAACTAGTTATTAGACCTCATCATCGCGAGTTCGTATTGCCGAACATAAACGATAATTCCCGAAACGCATTTTTCTTTGAACAGCTCTATCTATATAAATAAAAACAAAAGGCCTGACTGACTCATCAACGCCCAGTCCAAACCCTCGGACCTAGAAAGCTGAAATTTTACACAATGGTTCCCTTTATAATGTAGACAAGGAATAAAGAAGGATTTTTCGAAATTCAACCCCTAAGGGAGTTAAATAGGGGATGAAAGTTTGTATCAAAGTCCGTCAGTTTTAAAATTAGGATCTTCAAAGTTTGTGTTTAGGCTGACGACTGAATATTAATTTATACGTGTCTCAGAGTTTTTGATAATTCCACCCCCAAAGGGTTAAAAAGGGGGGTGAATTTGTGTATGAAAGTCCGTCAGTTTTAAAGTTAGGATCTTCAAAGTTTGTGTTTAGGCGGACGATTGAAAATTAATTTATACGTGTCTCAGCGTTTTTGATAATTTCACCCCCAAAGGGAGCTGAAGTTGTTTAGTCCTTAATTTTCGAAGTAAAAATCATAAGATTTATTATCTAGGCGTATGTTTGGAAGCTAACGCAACGGTGTTGTTAAACTTTCAGTCCTTCTTCTGGGGTGAAGAGGGGTATGAAATTTTGTTTTTAATTAAAGTTCTTTATTTTTTAAGTTAAAATCACTACAATTTACGCCTTTGTTTGGAAAGTAACACAGCGTAAATTTTTTTTTTGTTTTTTGTTTCAACCAACAAGGGGTGAAAAGGGGGATGAAGTTTTGTATTGAAATTGTTCATTCGCTTAATTTTGTATTCAAGTAAAAATAATATAAGTAAGTACACGTGTACCGTTTCTAACTTTACATAGAATGAAGCGATTGCGATGAAACTAAAACTAAATGTTCAATAAAGACGGACTTCTTGAAATGTTAAACCTTTTGCCCGTGATGAAAAATATCCGACGGGAACGTACTCCGAACGTCAATGTTACTGAACAGATTTAAATGTGTAAATGGCAAACCCGTTAGTTTTGTACTTCAAACCATTAAAATTTGTATTTAGCCTTTTGGTTGGGCAGCCTGGTAGTGTTAGCACCTGAGAGCAGAACCTCTAATGTTGTATATAAAGAGGTACTTTAAGTATAAATAAAAAAAAAAATGGTCGTAACCCCCTGTGAATAACAATGTATTTACTTTCTCTTTTTTTTTAATTGGATTTAAATTTCCGTTTTACTGTTGTCTTAAATTTGGCATTCAAATAGGTAATTTTCCGTTCCGTTATGTAACCCGTTACCTACTATTCGATTTTAGGATTTGTTATCCTCCAGCAATCATAATTATATCAATCCGTGCGCCGCACCTCGGATACTATAATAAGAAGTGTGAAAAAACATTGTATACCTGGATTAACACATAGGGTACTTTTAATCCCGGTAGTACGTTCCCGTGGGATATCTTCCGACATACACGCGGGCGAAGCCACGGGCAAAAGCTATTCTATATACATACTACAAATTAGAGTTGCCTTTCATATGTCTATGTGCCAACATAAATCTTCTAAACCACACAATGAATTTTGATCCCATTTTCATAATCATTTAGAGCATTTAATTCGGAAGGTTTTTGTGTATACTACATTAATATTTTCCTTACATATAACACATAAATCTCGATGTTTCACATATGTGCCATAACCCGTGCGAACTTGCGAAGCAGGAACGGGTTGGTAGTACATAATAATCATATGCAACATACCTCGAAGTACTTGAGGATGTCCCTGAAGGTGGCTCGCTGTATCTTGCGGTCTCTCTTGGCGCGGAACTTGTGCGAGTCTCGCGCTAACTCGGTGAGTCGCGGCAGTAGTACGTCCACGTGCGCTGTGAGCGGGTTTTCAGAACTGTCGTCGTCTGTCACTGTCTCGTACGCGATGGCGAGCGCGCCGCCTGCTGCCATGCGGACCTGAGGGTACAGACACATATGTTTATTAAACAATTCATTTAAATTATTGTTGTCTGGTGTACAACAAAAATTTTGGTAAGTTACCTCAAGGGACACCGCCTCCAACAACTCCCCAAGCCTGGCAAAGCTGGGCGCCTGGTTGTTGAGCAGCGACAGCGCGTGGTTGGGCGACAACAGCGGCAACAGTAGTGCCCAGCCGTCCAGTGCGGCGGCGTGCCACAAGCCTTCTTCTACGGCTGCGCCCGACACTTTCACACTGCCATCACCCTGGGGAGAGATTAATACGAATTATTGGAATCCGCTAAAATCATAGATTTCATCAGCTCAAGCTTCGGATGGGAGCAAAGTGAAGAGTTCTCGATTTGGGAGCACAGATTCACTTCGGGTCGCTAAGCCACGGTAATAATTTAGTTAACTAATGACTACTCGAATTTAGGCCATTTCTGAACCCATGCATAAAAGTTTGAGGTTCATCATCCCACATCTGCCTAGCCTTTTCCCAACTATGTTGGGGTCGGCTTCCAGTCTAACCGGATGCAGCTGAATACCAGTATTTTACATGGAGCGACTGCCTATCTGACCTCCACAACCCAGTTACTGGGTAATACGATACCCCTTGGTAAGACTGGTTGTCAGACTTTCGGGCTTCTGACTACCCGTACCGACTGTCAAAGATCCACGAATGACAGCCGGGACCAACGGCTTAACGTGCTTTCCGAGGCACGGAGGGGTTTGAGGTTCATCTAAATATTATTTTATATCAAGTCATGTCCGTGGCTAAATAATAACAGCCGCACAGGTCGATCGATCAGGTTAAGCTACGCTTGCCGCGGTTGGTCTGTGGATGGGTGACCATCTTTACATACCGAGACCCCTCCGTGCCTCGGAAAGCACGTTAAGCCGTTGGTCCCGGCTGTCATTCGTGGATCTTTGACAGTCGTTACGGGTAGTCAGAAGCCCGAAAGTCTGACAACCAGTCTTACCAAGGGGTATCGTATTACCCAGTAACTGGGTTGTGGAGGTCAGATAGGCAGTCGCTCCATGTAAAATACTGGTATTCAGCTGCATCCGGTTAGACTGGATGCCGACCCCAACATAGTTGGGAAAAGGCTAGGCAGATGATGATCAAGTCATTATTTTTGTGGCAGTCTAAATTGGAAATGTTTTGTTGATTGATACGAATCTGCAATTTAAAAAAATAATAGACATTTATGTATTTACCTTGAGATAGCTGCCGCTAAAGATTGTCTCGTACATGCGCATGACCTCTAAGATCTCAGAGAGGTCATCCTCCATCAAGTAGCATAACACGGCCAGAGATGAGCAGCACTGAAACATACAGAACACATTTTTAGGCATAGAAACACATTATTTCTGTTAGGTGAGTCCACAGTCTAGTTACGTTTTGCATTTTGTTGAATGGTCCTTTTGATTGGACCAAAAATAGTGGTCAAAGGTGAGCCTTTAAAAATGTTGAGACAAAATATACATAAATACTTATGTTGCTCATTTGAAGATATCCTGCCATTGACATTAGTGACGGATGGGGCAGGTATACCAAACATTATGGTCTGTTTTCCTTTAACAATTATATACTCGTAAGTTGGTTTCTGGAGAAAGTTTTTTTTGACGAAAAGTGCCCTCAGACATTAGTACTGTGTGTGTGTGTTTGTTGCGATGTTTACCTCAGTGCGTGCGTCGAGTGATGCAGACTTGTCAATGGCGGCGGCGGCGAGCGCGGGCCGTACCTCGCGCACGAACTCCTCCTCGCCTTCCTCGCCGATCTGTGGGTATACAACTGGTTAATTGGTGTTTACAAAAAGAGTGGTTATACTACTTATACTGGATAAAGACATCAATCTGATATTGCCTGAATATTGCGACAGACCAAAATGAAGCTCAACGGTTAAATTTTTTTGACTGAAAAGTATGGAACACTTGAAAGGTTTTAATCAGCTGTAAGGAATCGACGGGCCTAGAAGCAAATTGTCCAGCTGAAGAAATCATTCTTTAGACCGAAAACTCGTATCATAGTATCATCTAGCAGGGGAGTAAAGGTGCAGAATCAAAGTCAAATCAAGACAATATGATAATAATCACCTGTAAAGCCAGCAACGGCGCGATACCAGCAGCTGCCTTCCTCTCTCCATCCTTGCCTCGTCGTAGTGCGCGCGACACATGGTCGGCCAGCGTGGCGCGGTGTCCGGTCAACAAGCCATCAAGCGCTCGTCGCTGTAAAGACGCGCGGAGCGCAACAAATGCGCCCGCGCGTGCTGCGTTCGCACGTGCGTTTAGCGACTCGATTTGTTCTAGGACCTTTTCTTCGAATTTCTCTTGGATCTCGTTTTCTATGGAAACAGAAAATTATTACAGATTATCACATGCGTAAAATTACGTGTTTTCCCTAGGCGGAGGGTACAGCCCGCGCGGTAAGAAAAAAAAAACTATTAAAATATATGTACGAGTTTTGTTTTGCAACCTATTTCGCATTTGTGGAATGTTTATTATTCTACGTATTTTATAGCGTGTCATCTTGAGTTATAAAAGATCACGTTTAAGATTTTAATTATTTTATTATAAGGTTATATCTAAGCAATTTGTCTGTTGAACTACGGGGTCAAATTAAATTAGCTAACGAAATTCCGCGGACGTGATGGGTATCATATCTTAACACGATAAAAGAAATTAATTTGACAATTTTTTGTGGGGTCACCGACCGCGAATATTGTAGTCACTTGAAAATCAGTGTTTTATTGTGTAAACTTCACAGACGTCATGGGTATCTTAACACGACACAACTAAAGAAAACAGTTTTTCTCGACCCATACTACAACCTACAAGTAAGTAACAAAACATCCAGCGGTCGTTGAACCATAAAAAATATCAAATGTTTTTTGTTTTACATATTTTTATAGTTTTTATTTAGGTATCGATAACCTTCACGTCTTTAATTTAATTTGACCCTGTATATCACACTACAATCACAAAGAGTGGTCAAGCAAGTAATGACATCACATTAATCCTAATTAATATGAATAAGGTTTACAATGTATGAGAAAGGCACATAAACAGCCGTTGACGTCTACGGAAATAGTACGTTACATAATGTATGTTATGCTTTGAAAAATTACAGCTATTTTATATAATTCCTACGCTATCTATTATGTAGTAGCCAACGTACCTGTTGCGAGTACGATAAAGAGTAGATAGATGAAGGTACTTATATGTATTGTAGATGTTTCGTAGTACCTAATGAGTGATTATCATTTTATAGGCTGGTTCATAGTGGTAGTAGAAGGATTGTGGCTAAGTAACTACAGCTGCACGGGTTGCAGCTTTACATACTCGTTCAACTCGTCCTACATGCCTACGGCCTATTTGGGACGACTTGAAGAAAATCAAAACAATTTTTTTGTAAATTGCTTCATATTTTGCAAATTACCAGCGTTGTGTCATCTCGCTTCTCTTTCTTTTCTATGCAGTCCGACAGTGCCCGCGCTTTAGGTCTTTAGGTTGTGTCCCCTTAACAAAGTTCAAATTCCATTGCGACCCAAAACTTATTAGGAACTTTTTGTTATAAATGGTCACTCAAAAATCAACTTAGAATACATTTCACTAAAGTAGATAAAAGGCGAAGGAATGTAAATTATCTGAGATTATGAACACTGCTTTAAGAGCTATTACGCACTGTCGACTGGTCGCCGGCGACTCCGTCCCTCGGCGACCAAAACATAGGCATCATCCGGCGACCAAGTGCGTAAACACATATTTAACGTATAGTAAGTAACAGTCGCCGTCGACCGAGTCGCCGGCGACCAGTCGACAGTGCGTAATAGCTCTTAGTAACTACAAAAGTCATACACTAACCATTTATGACAGACTTGATAAAAATCGTAAAATCACTACAGCAAAATTTTCCACAGAAGTTCACAGAACATTTTATACGCCAAATCATTATTTAAAATAGGTAACCGCTAGTTCCAAGGTTATACGTAACCGTGGCCTGTGGGCCGTGCAGCCAGACTTATCATTAGTTGATAACCTTGAAACACCCAATTTCGATAGTTGTAAAGATCAAACTTGGCACGTGAGTTTATAATAATCAACACATTATTTGTGTGTGAAGATAAAAAACATGAATTGTGAATGTTATGCCTAGAATAATACACATAAAGTCGCATTTCCTGGCTGTTCGAGTGACCGCGTTGTTCTTCTAGACTACGCAACGGATCCGCCATCGTTTAGAGAATGTATTCCGGAAGGTTTATGCGTATAATACATTATATTATACTTAGATATTATATGTATAGGGTGACTGGTAATTAGTGAACGATACTTAAACACGTGATTGTACTCATGATAACAAACACCTTTTACTATGGGATCAAACCTGAAAGCGCGAAAAAAAAATCAGCTGTTCCCTATATTTTTACGAGTTATACGAACATAAATGTAGGGAACAGCTGATTTTTTTTTCGCCTAATTACCAGTCACCCTACAAAGAAATATCGATGTTTTGTCAAGTCGGAAAACCGTGCGAAGCAGGGACGGGTCGCTAGTACGGAATATAAAATACCCAGCACGTCCACGTGGTTTATAATATTGATATTGTCTTGTCAGGTGTTTGGCATCACGGCAAAAGATTCGATATTCATAGCTATACTTTCAGATTAATTTTAGCCAATAGTTTAATGTTTTTTTTTGTCACACGAGCATGACATGCCATGCTCGCTTGAATGCTTCGTTCGTGTATTAGTTGTCATAAACTACCAAATTATATAATTATGGTGATTCGTACTGTAGATTTATTTAACCAGAATAAGTCGCGTATCTTTATAGAGTTATTGAACCCGATGTGAAAGACTTAGGAACTCAACTCATAAATGGTGATTAAGCTTGTGGCACTGTTCCTGATCAAAGGACGCACCTGTTTCGAGCGCACGTAGCTCGCACCTTCATCGGCCGCGTGATGTGTGTACCCTGCCGCTCTGCGCCCGCGCACCTGTTTCGCCCGCGCGCCCCGCGCCGCCGCCGGCGCCGGGACTTTAACCTTTTGACCGCCACAGTCATCTATAGATGACAGGCCAAAAAGTGCCCAGCACGCCACAGTCACGACTACATGACAGACTTTTAAACGTAAATAAAGCTTATTAAACAACATTTATTGTTTTATTTCTTTTGCTAATTATGTTCCTTGACTCATTCTTATTTATATTAATTGACCTCCTTTCTTTATATTTCATCTATATTTACATAAAATGACAAAAACTTAATCCAATTCTAAAGTTCGAAAAACATAGTTCCCTCTACGCCACAGTCACCATAGGATGACAAGTAGTGATGTAGCTAACAGGCAACATAACAAATAATATCGACCTGAACGGCAACCTACGTTACAGTTAATTTCTTTAAGTTATTCTACAAAATTTAAATGCAAACGTTGATATTGAAGGTTTATAATTGAGAAATCATGAAAGTTTTTAAAACCGAGCTATTTATCTGCTCATCAAATGTCGGTGTCAGTTGATTATCGATAAATCATAATGACCATAATGCCCATCCTCATCACGCTGTCAAATTGTCTGTGCCTGGAACGCCACTGTCGTCTATACGTGACAATCCCCTGACGTCAAACGTGGAAAGTTTTTAAATAGAGGTGCAGCTTATTATTAAATTATAATAATAACAATGGCTGAAAGTAATATGAGTACTGAGGACCTAATAAATACATTACAAGGTGTCGATAATGAGAATGAGAAGTGGTATACATTGCTGCCAACATAACGGCATAGGAACTATTTGTTGAAACGCACTCTACACACTATTAAAAGTGTTCAATTTCATTCTGTTTCATTCAATGAAAGAATGAAATTGAACCGTTAGTGTTTACGAATTTAGTGGTATACGAATTTATTAATTATTTACTAGAGCAACGATATCAGACCCATACTTTATGATTGTTTTTTTGTCAGTGGTTTGTAACGTACGAACAACAAATGATGAACAAAAGCAAATTAACCTTTTGAACGCCAGAGCGTAAACACATCGGCGCCCCTTCTACGCCAAGCCACAAATTCAGTACAAAAACCTACAAAAAAAAATAGTGATTCCAACATCTTAACGAAAAGTTATCGATAACCAATGAATCCGTGCTTTTCGTTCTATATTTTTTAAATAAATATTATTCGTTGCATTGGTCTTTTATTTAACTTGACCCTATTTGGTATCATACTATCATTAAACAGCAGTTACTAAGTTCTAAGCAACCTAAAAGCAAACATTAGAACTACAAACGAATAAATCAATAATAAGGTACATCACTAATCTGGTTCGTGACGTCATCCGCCGACGTGAAGACACGTCTCTGGCGTGGCTGGCACGACTTTTGACAACTTTCTCGCATGCGAGTAGGGATGTGATCATGTGATATTGTGGTACATAAAAAATAATAATATTTTATTATTTAAAACAATTTAATCATTTTACATATAATTATTAGTCGGATTCTTCGTCTTCTTCGTCATCCTCTTCTACATTTCCTAACACACGAAGGAGTTCTTCAGTAGTCATTTGACTGTCAGCCATTTTTAATATAGCCTCGCACAATAATAATGCTTCAAATTTTAATATTACCACCGATCATAATAATAAATGTAGTAAAGCACTAGCAGACTCCCGTAGCGCTAATGACGTCACCGCTTGACGTCCATTCCCGTCTGTGGCGTACAGGTAACTGTCTATGAGCTCTTACATAGGGATGCGCGAGAGTGGACAGTAAACTATCGATTTAAGGATATCAATTATAAGTTCTTTTCCACATTTTTTTAAATATTATACATTAGGAATATTCAGATACGAATATTTGTCAGTAAAAAGTAATTGTCAAAGTAATAGTAAGCTACTTTCAATAAAATATTTCATAAATTTGGAATATAAGTTACCTTACCTACCCATCACTAGCTGACGTGTCTTGACGTCTGTGGCGTGGGGAAATACACAATTTTACGGATTTCGATTAGCAATATTTGACGATTGTTTTTTCTTGTGAATTCAAATAATGAATATATCTTTGTGTCAATTTACAATATTTCACTAAAGTAGTTTGAAATAATAGGAAAAAGAAACACAGAAAACTTAATTTAGTATATTTATTTTGTATTTAAAAAATGTCGTTTTCTTGACGTCTATAGACGTCGGTGGCGTGTTTGGCACGATTTCGTTAGACGTCTATAAACGTCCGTGGCGTTCAAAAGGTTAAAAAGAGAAAAAATATAACAGGTAACGCTTGATCCGTGAGGTTAGGGTCTAGTAACTTGACAAAAAAATGTTACAGAAACTACTGTCGTGTGAAACCACCTTTACTTGTAGCGTAATTGTTTTATGACTGTCATAAAACTCAAAAATTTTCAAACTCACATTCGCGTCGTGCCGCACTCGGACAAAGTAGTAAACCGACGCACTAATGCGGCCAGCCGCACTGGGTAGACTTTCTTCAACCGCGCATGCGCGTTCATAGCACCACACGAAAAATTGTTTGAACGCGCATGAGCGTTTGCCGCACAGGGTTAGTGAGCTATCTTATTAGCATTTGCAAAAAGTTCGCTAATAATTCAGCAGCCAATGCGTGGCCCACACAAACTAAAAACAAACAACCTCTCACCTCAAACTTAAACTAGGTACTACTCCGTTGCGTCGTGGGTGTAAAATAATACGAAACCATAAATATAAAAGCTCTATTATTATTTCGATATTATTAATAAATAACGCTTGCACACCTCTAGTGCAGAGGCGAGCAAATTTAAGAAATCCGTGCCGGCCACGCCACAGTCATCATAGGACGACAGAAAAGTACTTCATGGTTGGACATAGTGCTGTGATGGTATTGACTTGATTTTATCGATTGATGTTTTGAATTGTGGATTTAAATGATAAAGGGTGCCGAAATTTTGACACATATCATTATAGAAGGACACATCGGGACAAAATAAAACTCCTGTATATTATATTTGAGGTATTTTAAAGTTTATTAAAAAAAAATATATCGGTAAAAAATGAACAGGCAGTTTTTATCGATATCATTCGGAACTCACTACTGTTTTGTAGGTATCTAAGGTTGAATTTTTAGCTTGGCGCTGAGGGCACGTCGTGGTTTTTTTGACGTGGCGGTCAAAAGGTTAAACCGCGATCGCTCGGTCATCCGCGCCAGTCGATAGCCTACTCCGACGGCGAATGCACGCGCGAATATTTCTAAATTAATAATTACGTTTCGCAATCTACCTAAATCTCAGTTTTCTCTTCTAATTCTTAATACTGTATCTTCCTAGTGCTTGTTTCTACTCATACTGTAAACTGTAACTTTCCTATTAAAACTTCTGTCTACAACTCTTGAAACGCCTGTCATTTCTCTGCACACCCTCCGAGCAACCACAAGCTTATTAAATTCCCCTGAGATGTGTCAGCTAAGTTCCACCTGACTTATCGTTTAACCCCTAAACTGGCGACAATTAAGGCGAAAGATTAGACGGTATAAAAGAAAATTGCATTAGGTCGCCGGTCGGTCTCTCACCGCATAGTGAAATGAACTAGGGCACATCGAACGCAACAAGTTTAGTGTGAGAAACGCGTAATAAAATTTGCACGTGTCACAAATGCATGGAATGCAGTGTGACAATTTCACACATTAAAACTTGCTAAAACATACACGTTGGAAGGAAAGAATGATAAAATGCAGTTCAATTATTAAGTATGTGCAATGAAATAAAATGATACACGGATCTTATCACAGCTTCTGTTATAATGGCAAACATTCCGTTCTTTCAATTCCCAATGCCTAGTTTTATTAATTAATTTTGCAATTAATCGACAACTAGTTTGATTAATTAATTTAATAATTAAAAAGGCCGAAGTGCCAGGGTAGCCCACGAAATTTTAATTTTCTTATGTTTTTTTGTAATTTGCAGGACAGAGGATTGTATTGATGATTTTAATGATTATAATTCTGTAAATACATACCTGTTAAGATCGCAAATCATATTTTGGTTAACATACAACATGACACTCACCTGCAAATTGCAAAAAACGGTTACGTATTATAATATCTAAAGTTGCTAAGCTAACTAGCTAGTAGCTCCTACTCAGTAGTTCTTAGTAGGAACTAAGCGCGAACTATCAATAAACCTACTAACGGGATACGTCATTGCATTGAATGAAACAAACCAGAGATTCTGTAGACGTCACATAGATCGATAAATCTATTGCGTACAAAATTTTCTCCGTGTAATGACGTCATGAAAGCCCACGCTATTTGTGTGACGTCACTAGTAAGTAAAAGACATCGATATCTTATGTCACCTACTCGACCTATTTTCTTTATGGAAGGATGTAGCACGTTGCAAGTTGTGTGACGTAAACGCATACGTTATGGGTTCGGGATAACACTGCACTGGACTTGTAAAGATTAACTTGATAGTACTGAAAATTCATGAGATGTTTGCAGTTGGGCTTTTCATCACACAATTTGTTTGAGTCATACATAAGATAGCAATTTGCATACAGAAATTCCTCATAATATATTATCTATTATGATTTTTTTTTACCTTGCACTTTTCAAACTTTGTGACAAAAAGGCGATTATGAGTTGTACTGATTTTAGGAAACTACTTTTAATCCTACATCGTACGTCATATCATACCTATTGCTGTAGTTAGAAACTATTATGAATTCTGCGTTTCCACGTGCAGTTAATTTCTTATCGGTGATTTGCTACAATCGCTTTCACAGTGCATTTTTACTATATTGTAGAAACCGTTGTAATTTTTCTTTTTTGTGGTATTTAAGTTGTTTAGCGGGTATAAAAATACTTACGATGTGTGGATAGAACTAGGTATCTAATACGATTTATCTTCTATTTTCTAAATTCATTAGTAAACATTTTCTATTAGAAAAGCAATCAATCATAAACGTTCCATCAATAAGTCATTAGTGGCGGCAACATAAATGTTATGTAGAAAACAACACTATGTAAATGTCATATGAGATTAGATTTCAAACAAATGAGTCAAACGTGCCAAGACCTTCCTAGGTCATCGACATGGCCTTGCCATTTGTGCAAATTATATGTTTAAACAAAAAAACGAATGCGCAAAAGTATTATTATAAATTCTGCTGAAAGGCTCCCGCAGACAGACGCGACGCGACTAGTAGAACAATTTCTGTGAAAACTTCATTAAAATAAAATATGAATATTGCATTTTCTTACTCTTAGAATTTTAGGAGTCGGGCAAGAGAATCTTCTTTGGAGATGTCCGACGAAAGAGTGTGGGCAGACTAAGAAAGTATGTGCCAATGTTTATTTTTGTTATTTATTTGTCACTGTTTACCTCAGACCAAGACTGTTTACATCAACGTTGCTCAAACTATCGCAGGCCACTCTCGTCACAGAATAAATAGACTCTGTTCCGTACGCCTGCCAAGTTTTTATGTCAGACTTGGATAAATTGGCCACTCGAAACAGCAAGTTGTCGATTGGGATACATTTTGGTCAAGTAGGTATTGAACTTTTGTATGAAACAGCTGATTTTTTTTCGTGATTTCAGATTTGTTCCCATAGTGCAAATTGTTCAGTTCGATGGTCTAAAGCACCTCTTAAAGTTTGTAAGGTAAATTTTTTAACACTTTGTATATGAAAGGAGAAACTGACTGACTGACTGACATATCAACGCACAGTCGAAACTGCTGGGTCTAGGAATGTGAAATTTTGCACACAGCTTTCTTTTATCATGTAGGGGAGCACTAAGGGAATTTTGTAAATTCAACCTTTAAGGGGGTGAAAAGGGGGCATTTTTTTGTATGAAAACTCTTATTCCTTGAGTTAATGAACTTGAAACTTAGCACGAATACTTATGTAAGTAAATTATGAAGTTTGGCGTTTTTTGTTTTTCTAAACTGTAGTTTAGAAAAACAAAAAACCCTATAGGGTGTAGTGGTGTACCCTAAAGGGGGATTGGGGGGTGTCAAAATTTGAATGGAAACATTTTGACATATACTTAAACTTCAAAATTGGCCCGAATACTTGTTTATCTAAATAAATGATAAAGATCATAAACATACATTTTCGAAATTTTTAGAGAAAAGTACGAAATACACGCGAAGTCGCGGACAAAATGCTAGTCGTTTATAAGTGGCCCAGGAAAAAAGTTCGAGTATCATTGCTTCGACTATTGAAATGTTAAAGTGTTTGGTACGACTAACAAAACATCTCACCGAGTTGATGTGATTCGAGCTATCCTATTTCAAAAATATAGAGAGCAAACTTAGGAAGCAATGGATTAGGAATATTCTTCAAAATGATTCAGATTGAGATTAAGGACGCTATCACATTTTTCCACGAATAACAGTACTTTTCAGGTACCATTTTAGTGAACTTGGAGTCGCAACTGCAAGGATATCTTGGTTTCAAATTAAAGATAATATATTCATCTCCAGAATGGCTCCATAATAATTAAATAGCCCCATACAAAATTTTCACACAAATACGTTTTTACCATCACAGTAATCGCAAAAAATTTAATAAAAAGGGGTTTGAATAAGGACCTATATAGCTAAATCCACTGCATATTTTAACTTTGTTGCTTATATAGTCCTCTATACGACAAGCTAAATATTTTGTAGATAAATAAATAACTTTTTCATTTATGAGACAAATAAGAAACGCTCTCAAATTTCTCCATACATTTTCTACCCGCGGACACTTGCGGTTCGTCATTCCGCGCTCAGAAGCGCTCGTGGAAGCACGTCTGTGTCGCTTTCTCGCAAAAAATAATTACGTAAAAAAGTGAGTTCCGAGTTGTGTACTGAGGTCGGACGAAGTTGATACTTTTTCGGACCGAAATAAAATTAAGTACGATTTTATTGGTATTTGTTTCAGAAACAAATACTTAGTTGTAATTTTTACAAGCTTTTATTTAACTTGCAATGTATGTATGTATGTAACTATGTTTGTTCGGGTGGACTCTTGCAACTAAATTTTGAAGCAGATATCTTCAACCGATTGAGCTGAAATTTTGTATGCACGTTTAGTTTTGATGACAATGCATGGTTAGCTGTGTGACGTTATTCTAAATCCAAAATGGCGGAACGCCCAAGATGGCGGACTACTTATTTTTAAGGCACTCCTACAATATGGATATCAAATGAAAGGGATTGCTGAGAATAACTCGAAAAATAAAATGACGTCACTCTAAATCCAATATGGCGGACTTCTAAAGATGGTGGACTAGTTATTTTTAATGCACTCCTACAATATGGGTATCAAATGAAAGGGATTGCTGAGAATAACTCGAAAAATAAAGTGACGTCACTATAAATCTAATATGGCGGTCATCTAAAGATGGTGGACTACAGTCCGTCAAATCTAAGAAGTACCGTTTGACGTTTCATATTTTTCAATCAGTTTCGATAACCTTTTTCATAAAACCATGAATTTAGAAAGATTTCATTATTGTATCTAAAAATGTACAATTCTTAATATCTAAATGTAATTGAAAACTTTCAAACAAAGCAAAATAACACATATTTACACCTGTCAAACGGTACTTCTTAGATTTGACGGACTGTAGTTACTTTTAATGCACTGCAACAATATGGGTATCAAATGAAAGGGCTTGCTGAGAATAACTCAAAAAACAATGTGACGTTACTCTAAATGCAATATGGCGGACTTCTAAACATAGCGGACTAAGTTTTTTATGCTTTCCTACAACATGGGTATCAAATGAAAGGTCTTGCTCAGAATACGTATGCGAGTTAAACTCCACAAAAAAACCTGTCAAGCGATAACTAAAAAGTAAAAAACAAATTAAAAGTAAAAACTTTTTTTTAAAACAAGCTTTTAGTTAAATGCGCTAAAAAGAATAAAATAAAATTTTCCTTTAAAACTTTTACTATCAACTTATAACGTCATTAAGTACACAAGTTATATGATATAAAAGCTTGTTGCGAGATTTACCTGTGTAGATAAACAAGTAAATAAGATGATCTGATTGATTTTAATTTTTTTAATTTTCAAACTAAGTAAATATGAGTTCTTAAATCTGAAAAAAACTTTTTTACTTTTAATTTATTTATTTAGTCGATATAGATGACGGATAAAGATTGTATAAATATTTATTTTATAATCAAATTAAAATGATGGAAATATTTTTTTTAGACATTCGATATTAATAGTCGATTTTGGGGTTTTTCGGGGTGATGATTACGAATATAACATCCATTTTTTATTCAAGGTGGCGGATTTTTGTTTGTGACAAATCGACTTACGGCCAATTTCTTCATAATACCAGTATATCCAGTTGTCATGCTACGTCACAGTTTTACTCTTCAATTCAGTAATTTTTTTAGTGAATTATAATGTTGCTATATTGAAGAATACAATTGTGACGTAGCATGACAACTGAATAGACTGGTATTACGTTTAGTCGGTTAAGAAAGTCGCGTGGTTTTTTTGTTTACCTTTATTTAGCTACCTAAACCTATGGAGTATAGTAGTAGTACATTGAAATATTTTCTATGTGAAAAGACAGCTGTGCTGCTGGGGAGTTTGTTGCGCCACTTCTTCCCAGCGAAAGCACTAAGAAGTGAAGGGCGGGCGTTTTGGGGGACTGTCTTTTGTAATTTTGACATTCGAAAAGTGCTGATTCTCAGCCTAATTTGAATAAATTACTTTTGATTTACTTTGTTTTAATTTTTAAGTAAATAAAATACTTACTGTTTTCATAAGGGAATGATTATTTTTAAATATCACAACGAAACTCTACGATAAACTCCCAGACTAGTATTTGATTATGTAATACACCAACAATGGACATCAAAAATAATATTTAAAAGTACTTAGGTACATATTTTCAAACTAACAGCAGACTGTGGTATAAATGTGGATGTTCCGTGTAATACTAAAATGTTAAGGTCGTTTTTGGGTACCTAGTAATGAACGTATTGACTGATGAACTTCAACAATACTAAAAACATGATTATCACGCAGATAGTAAGTACTAATAACACTTACCAAATTCGATTGCGAACTTACAATTAACTTTACTAAATAAATACCAGCAAAATTAAAAAAAAATATCTTCAAGTACCAAGATTAGTTAAGTTACGTATAAAAATCGAGCGAACAATGGTTTCAATGTGTGCGTGCGCGTAATGTTGCTGTGTTGCGATTCAGATACCTAAACTTGAGCGAGTTCAAAATGTGATAGCGTCCTTAATAGCATGTTACGTAATTAGTGTGCTGTCCAGGAGGCAAAATAGAAGATTATGATGAGCAATAAATTGGAATAGACGAATAATACGTAGTTTTTCATCAGCGCATCAGCACAGGACACGATTCATTTAGGTATATGTATTCACAGCCAATCAAGATGTTATCTGTAGATGAGACATGTGTGATACGATGATTGGTTATTTTATTATACTCGTTTGAAATATTCAAATTGGCGCTTTGGCCATGCCGTAAAGCTGACGTTTTATAAGACAGGACCAGGATAACATTTTAAATTAGATCTTCCTTCTCATGTAACACTAAACAATCGTGATGGAATCACCACTCTTCGTGAGTTGTTAACTATGCATCCGCTCAACTGTTGAAAAATCTAAATTTGATTTATAACAATAGAAATTCAATTGTGTCTCATTAGCCACAATTGAGCTAAGCATAATCAGCCTATAATGTTCCCACTGCTGGGACACAGGCCTCCTCTCGGTGAGAGGGAGTGGGCTGTAATCCACCACGCGGGCCCAGTGCCCGACATTATTATTGTTATTGTCGTGCAAATCCAGCTGCTGTTCTATTTCATCCCTAAGTTAAGTTTTTACGATACTCGTGAGTAGAATGTGTGCTATTACTTTTTGTGAGCCACCATTTTAGAACGGTTAAATGAAATTTAATTATGTAGGGTGACAAGGACATCGAAGCGCAACCGTTATCATGGATTCAGTACATGATTCTGAACCCATGCGTTGAAGTTTTTCGTCGGTTATTAAAAAACAATTTTGCTGTTCCATACTCCACCGCGTAGGTATTGAAATTTTCAATGAAACAGCAGATTTTTGAAGTGAAAACTTCTTTAGGCGCGCTGGGCATTTTTTGAGATGGGAAAAAAACATTGAACTCGCGACACTGTTACCGTAACCGACACCTCTGTATATACTTAAGTATGTACAGACGCCAGCACATCAACCTACACCTAACTGTCAAATTTTCCCAATCAACATTGAACCTTATGCTTTAGCGATAAAGTTGAAAATCTATTACAGAAATCTGACAGATTGTAGTAGGTTGATGTGCTGGCGTCTGTACATATATTGTGTATGTACGTACATGATTAAAAAAATGCACACGTAATTGTTCAAGTTTTCACTTCTCTCGGCACTCCCGGAGTGCCACTGTTTTTTTTTGTATCCACGAAAACAGTTGTAGTCTAAGGGGTCTAGAATCTTGTGCCAAATTCATGGTTACAGTTTCACCCAGTATAGTTAATAAACGTTGTTCCTTATTTTTTTAGAACTTACCTGCTCGTGCAGCGTCTTTCCATAACAGCGGTTGGCGTGTGTTTGCAATGTGCTGTACCTCTGTCTTTTTAAGATTAATCCTAATAATAAGAAGGACATAGGCTCTCTCAAGCTGCACCACAAAATAAAGAGATCCTCCTTCTCTCGTTTTCTGGAAGGCTTTGTTTGTCCTAAATAATAATCTAGTAAATATCGTAGGGTACGATCTCTAAGGTGGTCGGTTCCACAAGATGCTTGTACGTCGATACATCGTTCTACTAAACCTCTCACAGCACAAAAGCAGCATAAAGCTCTTTCCACACAGTCCCTGGTCAGGGCTCTTCAGAAACTAGTACATTATGTAAAATGTATGTAATCAATATTTCCCCGACCCTGATGAGATTATATTCTGGAAAGCCTTAACCTAGGAATGTGTGGACAGATCCTACATGCTTCCGTAAATACCTGCGTCATCGTGGTTGCTCTTGAGGTCTGACTGTGCCGAAGTCTCCGAACAGTTGTCGATGGTCATATCGATGCCGGCATCCTCGTCCGAGGAATAAGCCTGTTCTGTTCTTCTGTGCTCTGAAAACGTCAATTCTATCGTTAATTATGATGCTATTTAATAAAAGGTTGATGGTTAAAGAGATAGTGGAGAAGCCAAAGAAATTACAGGATTTTTAAATATCTGCCACGTTGGATTAGAGGTCCAAAGGTCCTGCTTAAATTTTTTTGTGCGAACCAAGGGTAAGAATTTTCCACGAGTTTGGAATTGAAGCAATAAATGTCGAAAGGCTCTTGATTTAATATTATATTTTAATACAGTCATCGGGGTAGTGGGAGTAACGCGGTACGCCCACCCCCTTCCCCGGGACTACTGACGTGACGTCACGTTTTACAGCCCACACAAGGTTAACGCCGTGTTTAGTGACGTCATTCTTTTCATTACAGCACGTGATGTTTTATGAACGGTTTATCAGGGTGAAGATCCTTACGACAAGCATTGCGTGACATTTTGCAAAAGATGAAGCAGTGTGTCGACGCTCAAAATGTGTCGAGGAATTTTTAATTTACTCAACTTGCTAATAAGCAGCCAAAATGAGTCTTCTCGTAATAACGCGAAAGCTCATTTTTGTGAATGCGATGGATGATGAATGTATTCTCGGCGACACACGTTGAATTACTTCGAAACTCTTTTCAATCTCAATCAACGTGACCTAAATAAGACCCTACAAGTATAAATAACAATGCGTGTGTTCGATCGGACTGGAGATTACCGCAATACAAGGGCCAATTCGCGTTTCCTCGCTGTGTGACAAACTTATAGCTGTATGTCTCTGCATAGAAACTGAAGTCACAAGGACTTGCTCTGACCTTGTTAGGGGTCCTCGAGTTTAACACGGCTGCAGTATTCATGGAGGCTCTTTCTCGAATAAAGCATTGTATAGCTGTTCATTATTATATCTGGAGGACTACCTTTACTGCTGTACACTAGGTACGCCAAGGACAATTTCAGTTTGGTCAGAGGTAATTGTCAAATGGGTGGGGATTTTATCTGATACAGGCAAATACATTGAGCTTACAAATACAATGTGAAAAGGAATAAACAGAATAAAAAAGATGGTATAATGCGTGCCACGAAAGATGAGACTTGACACACCACGTGGTTTGACATGCGCAGTACACGATTTTAGGTCTCTTTAGCGGTATGAGGTCTGAGCGCAGGACGGAACCGGGCGTCATAGGGGCGGCGGAACGAGCGCGGGAGTGGGGGGGTCAAGTCTCATCTTTCGTGGCGCTAATTATAGCTCAGTTTGTTCTATATTTTCCCACAGCTGGGCAAATGCCTTCCAGAAACCCTTTTCCAGCGTCGGCTCGAACCGGGCTCCAGGTAAAATTTTCAAATTAACCTTGAATTTGTTTTGCCTATTAATATTGAACAAATAGGTAGGTTTGGTAATTTTCTTATCCATCAAGGTTTTTCCTTTCATCTCAGGACTGCTTGGAAATCAAAATGTAGTCATAATGTAGCTTCCTAGAAGCTAGTCAAGGATTTTATAAAATTTTGTACTTGAATTTACTTATGACTACATTTTGATTTGATTCCTAGGAAGCTACGTGCTATTTAACAGGCTTACCATACAACTCAAATGACCAACTGCACAGTAAGTTACAATTAAAAGTTCACACATAATGTTAACAGCCCTAGCTGCAACAGAGAACTGTGTCAGTGGGGCACCAATCGCATTACACCATCTATTATTACTTACATAACATTCAACTTTACTTCTAAAATAGAATGTGTGAATAAAGTGTTTAAAGGAACTTTTGGTTGGGATTGAGAATTTATATCAATGTCCATCATAAACGTTATGATGGCTCAGTGGTTCATGCCCAATCTGGGCAAATACCTATGTGACTTTTCAATTCATATGTACAGACGCCAGCACATCAACCTACACCTAACTGTCAAATTTTCCCAATCAACATTGAACCTTATGCTTTAGCGATAAAGTTGAAAATCTATTACAGAAATCTGACAGATTGTAGTAGGTTGATGTGCTGGCGTCTGTACTTTCTGAGTTTATCTTGGACATTACTAACATTGTGTGGAAACCTGGACTTATATTTAACTTAAGTCTGAAATCGCCAACCCATCTTGGGCAAGCATGGTTATCAATGCCCGTGCCATGTCTGTCTAAGAAGAGGCTTTTGCCCTGCAGTGGGACAGTAATAGTCTGGTATTATATTAGCCCACCATACTGTCCCATTGGTGTCTAGGAGGTCCTGCTCTGTGAAATTTTCAGTAACAGCTATGCTGCTGGCCTTCCTTCAAGAACTGGGGTAGAGCAAATAATTGATTTTCTAACCCATACACAAAATATGCATATATTGGCATGGAGTGGTGGCCAAGTGGCAACGGCCGCGAATTACGAGTTGTAGGTCGTAGGTTCGAACCCAGACAGGCGCTTTACTTTGTGTAAATTATTTCATCACCACTGTTCTCAAAATGTTGAAGCAAAACATAGTGAGGAAACCGGCATGTCCTAGAACCAAAAATTCGAAAACATGTGACATATGCCAACCCGCACTGGGCCCGCGTGGTGGATTAAGGCCCACTCCCTCTCACAGAGATGAGGTCTGTGTCCCAGCAGTGGGAACATTATAGGCTGATTATTTGTTTACTAACTACAGTGAACAGGAGTAAACCCTCCTGTAGTTGTGGTAAAAACTTGTTGTTGCTGCAACATTTGATGTTGGTAAAAACTATGTTTAAGAACAGTTATTGCTAAGTTTGGTTTACTATGAATGGCAAGGCAATGGAGTTCCTGGTTTTCTTTTTTACTTTGGAATGAGGAATTAAATTCTTAATTCTAATGTGCTTGTAAATGATCTAATTTAACTAAATACCTGGATGGATTTTATTAGTCATGGTAATTAAAGTAATTGCATATTTTATTGTTAATTATTCCATACTTTCATTTGAATGAGTTACATTTTAATAAGCAAATACTCATTTTTGGAGCATTGAGAATGTAAGAAGCTATTTTTGTAGGATTGTTTCAATACACAGGTAGGTATTACATAAAACATGTAAAATTATACACTTTTTTTTTGTTGCAATGACGTTATATTGAGTTTGACATTGAAAACTGTGACATGAGGCCGAACTATGTTATGTTTACATAATATTAGCGAGTTTTTAACATAATTACCTAAAGTTGGTCTTATTAATTCGGATACACATGTCAGCTGCAGATAAGCATTAAGGTTTAAGTTGAATATTTTTGATTAATTTATAGAACTAAATATTATTATCTTGTTGTCCTTGAGTTAGTTCCAGTTGAATATTATTATGTAAATGACATAAAATGAGGTAGCTTGATTTAAAATAATATTAATGTAGTGTTTTAAGGAGTATGTGCAGAAACCAAACCCTCTAACAAAGAACTTAGTAATTCAGAGATACTAACTTATTTATACATTATGGTGATTACCATGCATCCCACACAATAATCAAGGTAATGTATGATCTGTCTATGGCAACACAATGTTATTATACAATTATTATCTGTGGTAAAATAAAAGTCAAGTGCAGTTGAAGGATCTACCGCTAGCAAACTAATGTGCGTTGTCTCATTTAATAACCTGTGTACCCATCACAACCAGCAAGAATACAGTCCACACAATTATAAGAACTCAACATGATCTATCTAGAGCAAAATATTGATAAAATAGATGGAAATTGAGACAACACCAAGCATAGATTGAATGATAACTCATCATTATTGTGAGTATTTGTGAGCATCATTGCAACAGTTAACAATACTCCCATTCACTACAACTTAATGACAAAGCTAAACAAACATGTTTGTTATCCATACTAGGAACTAAATTGTTATGTAGAATTATATAATGTACAATGATCTAAATGATGCTTGCAAGGCCAATCAGTAAGATAAACAGTACAAAAGTCAGGCCAACACACGTTTGTCTGTATATTTTGTAGACAAAGCATGACCACATTGAAATGTGACATGTGGGAACGGCAACGTTATGAAACGTGAAAGTAAAGGTTGCGCTGCGAAACAAGACGGGGCTTGCGAAACCCGCGATTATTACAAAAGTTTATCACTAGGATTTGCCAAACATATGGTGCTAAGCAGCCCTTGGGTTGTTGGCATCTAGTATAACGACCGTGAGCAAATATACGTAAACGTCACACGTCCCGCGGAAAGTCCGTCGCCACAAGGTTGCCGCGTGATCTCATTCTTGGCGGAATCCGAGCTCCACGCACCACATAACCAAACTAAATTAGTTTTCACATAGAGTGCAGTGAAACTCACCGTATTTTCCTTTCTTCTTTCCTTTAGGCATTGTGGATTATGTCTTTTTCCAACGAATGTAACTTGCGATATCCGTTTTATATTTTATATTCACTATTTATTTGAACTAAGAATCTCACTTAATCAAGACGGAGAAAAGTTCAATATATCAGTTCTTGTGGAACGATTTGTGCACTGAATGTAACATAAAACTAAAATTTCAGAAAAACTTTTTAACATGTTTAACCGTGTAACATGCACACTCTAAAGTACTCCGTGGGTTTGCGCTGGTTTGCGCAATGCGCTGTCACTTTTTGTGAGGTGGGAGAAACTTACGCCATCTTTAATTTTAGTGTTGCCATTGCGTAAAAACCGTATTAACCCATTATTTAAATAAATGTGTACAATATTTATTTAATGTGTGAAAAATTTTGTATCTTTACAAAATTGAAAAAAGAAACCACCAGGGATAGTTTTACACCTTCTATAAAAAGGATGACTATTTTTATTTATTTTAGGTGAGTCTAAAATATACCCGTGATTAGTCTTAAATTAATTTAGTGGTAAGTTTTTAAGCGCGCGCGCGTCATTTCAAAGTACTTTTCCAAGATAAAAATGGATACGTCAGCGTCAATTTGTGGAAATGTTTTAAAACTTATTGCGAGACGTGTTTCATTATATTGTGTAAATTGTAATCAACATTGCACAAAAAATTATATCATTTTCGTTCATGGAATGTGCAATAGTGCAAATTGCAAATGAAATCGTGGCCACCGCACATGAAAAGTCTGGCTGCTAAAAAAGTCTATGATTTATTTTTGTTTTTTTGTTTACAAAATAATAAGTAGGCATGTATAGAAGTGTGTGTATAGATTTTCAATCTACCAAAAATACTCTGTGGTATAATGTTTCCTCCATGTTATTATTTTATTATAAGTACAACGCTAAAGTCCTTTCACAGTTATTTTACTCAGATTTTGCATCACTGCAACTGTCAAAATCATAGTATTCTTTATTTTGATTTAGATAAGGTTGCTGTTGGGTCGCTGCCACTGACAGGTCTGTCAAAATCACTGTGATTTTTATTCTCGTCACAATAATGTTGTTGTTGGGTTGCAAATGCTGTCAGAGGTAAAATAACTGAACGGACTGTACAAGTACAGACGCCAGCACATCAACCTACTACAATCTGTCAGATTTCTGTAATAGATTTTCAACTTTATCGCTAAAGTATAAGGTTCAATGTTGATTGGGAAAATTTGACAGTTAGGTGTAGGTTGATGTGCTGGCGTCTGTACATGGATATTTTGGCGACTGTCTGAATGGGCAGTGACAGGTTGTTGGTAAACATTAATCCCACCAAAACATTTTCATGTAAAATGTTGCCAAGACGAGACCATATGGCTCGCACTGTCAAAAAGTTATCAGATCTCATGTAGAGCCAAGCTTCTAACTCTACACGCCCTAACTCTACAAGCCCTAACTCTACAAGCCCTAACTTCACAAACTCTAGGTAGGTACATCTTAGTCAAAATTTATGAGGCTTGGCCGTTTCGCTACCGTTGGTGCTACCGTGGGCGATACTTGGCTGTTAGACGATTAAGTATATTCGACTATAGCCGACTGTTGTGCTTTAATACTAATCATCATCATCATTTCAGCCGAAAGACGTCCACTGTTGGACATAGGCCTTAATACTAATACTAAAGTCAATATTAATATAAGGTGAACACCTTGCAAATTAGTCACTCTCTCTAGATAGTGCTACATAAGCCTGCCCACAAGAGAACGTGGATGACTCAATATCAATGAGAGCATTATTCAAACTTAGCCCTTGACTTTTAAGTATGGTGATAGCATACGCAACACAGATTGGAAACTGTTCACGGTGAACGAATGCTCTATTGATAACTTAAAATTTTTACAAACTTTCATTCCCTAATTTAAAAGGTGGGGGGTGATTTACTACAAATCCTGAAATATGTATTTTATTATTTATAACAAGGAGTCCCTATATCAATTTTCAGACCTCTAGTATCAAAATTTGCGGGCGTCTCATATTTATTTATTTATATATACTTTATTGTACACCACAAAAAAAAAAATATCGATCACTAAAAATACATAATAGGCGGCCTTACCGCTTTCTGCGATCTCTTCCAGGCAACCTTGGAATGGACAGTGATTTGCCTGGACATAAAATGGGATTGTCGTTGGTGTAATAATGTACTAAAATAGATACACAGATATAATATACATATCCTAAATAATAGATACAGAAATACATACATACTAAAAATATAAGCACAAAATAAATAAATAAAGACTATAGATAATTACATTTTCGAGAACAAGATCACAATGACAAGTAATGTTCCTTTATGAGTCTTTTAAATACAGATAACCACTGCGCGCGTTTTATCTCGACTGACAATGCATTCCGTAAACTTCCATCCCCTAGTGTAAGGGGTTGGAGGGTACAAGTTCCAAGTTTTAGATTTTTTGTTGTTGTTTGTATACTAATACTAGCTTACATACCAAATTTCAGCTTTCTAGGATTTCAGGAAGTACCCTAAGAATTTTGAAGATCATAAGTGAGTCAAGTGACGAAATCGGGGTTTTATAGATATCAATAAAATCTAAAGTATAATGGTTATGCAATTGAAACTTTATATTTTTATTAAATCCACTATTGACATCATATCCCGAGAATTTTGTTTATAGCTGGTATAATCCAAACCCAAGTAAAGTTATGAGGGTTCACAAAAACGACGAAGCGCCTCGAGAAGAGGTAGGTAGTGCCCTTGCGCTTTGCTTGGCTCGTCTTGGCGGGGGTACTGCCGTGCCTCCAAATTTGTGAAATTATCATAGAATTTGTATTGCCAAAATTAACAAGATGGCGGCGTTAGTTTCGAATTTGGCTACGCGTCAAAATAAGCTTGTAGCGTTGTGTAGGTCCTACCTATAAAGGAAACAAGAAGCTCTTAAAAACCTGAGAACTGTCAAACAAAAACCAAACCTGCTTCAATATTCATCATCTACATCATCTACCTAGCCTTTTCCCAACTATGTTGGGGTCGGCTTCCAGTCTAACCGGATGCAGCTGAATACTTGTATTTTACATGGAGCGACTGCCTATCTGACCTCCACAACCCAGTTATTGGGTAATACGATACCCCTTGGTTAAGACTGGTTGTTAGACTTTCGGGTTTCTGACTACCCGTAACGATTGTCAAAGATCCACGAATGACAGCCGGGACCAACGGCTTAACGTGCTTTCCGAGGCACGGAGGGGTCTTTCTTGGTATGTAAAGATGGTCACCCATCCACAGACCAATCGCGGCAAGCGTAGCTTAACCTGATCGATCGACCCGTGCGGCTGTTATTACTTAGCCACAAGCCCCTCTTGTCCAAAATTCCATGCTTCTAGACCTAGCGGACTGTCTTCTAGACTTGCTTCAATATTCATTTCGACGATGAAATGACAAGAACTCCTAACTGACATTTTTTTCAATTTTACTTTTTTTACGTAGATACTTTAAATTAATAATCGTTTGTAAAGTCTATCTACGTAAAAAAAGTAAAATTGAAAAAAATGTCAGTTAGGAGTTCTTGTCATTTCATCGTCGATTTGGTCTCAATTTCTTTGTAAGTAGTAGCCATAGAAATATACATCTATGGTAGTAGCGGATATTGTAACGGTGAGGGGTGCGATCATAGATTCATATATCTATGGGTGCGATGATCCCGTAGTTAAAAGTTCGAATGAAGTGAGCATGGTTTACCTACCTACGGGGTTTTATTCCTAGGTTAACAATTTTTCTGTATTAAATTTCCAATTACACCTAACAGGTTGATTAAGTTTATATCTTATACAATTTTGTGCTCAACATTTTTTGGGGTTTATTTGTGTAAGTAAGAAAATAACTTTTTGCGTAAGACAATTTTCGGGACCTCATTCAGCGACGAAAGTCTCGACATAGGTAACCTACCTACATTACCTACAATGTATTAACCATACATCAGAGGGGCAATTCTCGAGAACGTTCAGTCTGATCTCAGTCTCAATCTGTCTAAAATACTTCTAATTTCCCTACATTTTTGACAAGTTTTTGACATTGATTGACGCTGAAGTGAGATAGCGACTAGATTTTGAACCTTTTTAATTTCGGAATTTGCCCTTCTCATTTATAAGCCTTCCTACCTCGTTGTGACGTTCGGATTAAATTAACCATTACTATTTTATCATGTAATACTCACTTTCAATTTCTTATACAGGGATTTAGGTAATAAAGGAGGAAGCGAAATTAAATAACATTATTTATTATCTAGCTACACCAAAACTGCACGTTATTTCATTGGCGAATACTATTATATGAAAAAAAAAACCTATTTGCACTGGAATTAACTATAAAATTAGCAGGAACATAATTAACAACACTAAACATAAAATACTTTATCTAACAAACATAAAATGCTGAGCAAACCCAAGCGTCCTGTAATGGCAACCGATCCATTTTTCACAATATCCTCGTTTTTCTTTCGCATTTCGTTTCCATCGCTCCACTTCGCCATCTGCTCTGTTGAGCCGTATGCCTTCCCGTATCTAAACTCTGCACACTGCACTAACATTGTGAGTGGTACACCCATGTACAGGAATCGACTGCTTTTCTTCTTTAAATTCGTTGAACCTCTAAATTCTTCCATTTCTACACCGTTGATGTACCAGCGGAGTTCTGAGTCCGGAGAACCTCGACAATACGCTTGGATCATGTCTCCTTCTTTATATTCCTCTGCTAATCCTTCGAGCGACGGCTTCCGTTGCAGGTGGCCGTGGACTTCCATGTACCCTGTCATGGTTGCATATTTGTATGGCGGCACGTCCCTCTCGATGTCGCACCGGTACAGTCCGGTGGCTTCCTTAGTCAGGGCTCCTAGCTTCAGCTGGCAAACTACAGGTCCACACAGTAGCATCTCCACTGTCCCAACTCCAAGGATGGGGAAGGAGCGAGTGCTGGGCGCTGCACCAGGTCGATATCTGAAGAACTCGTTGGCGCCTTTGAACCAGCTGAGTAGCGTGAAGTTGGCGTCATATCGGCACTCGATCTGGACCTCCTGCTGATCGGGTGCCACAATGTGGGGCACGAAGAGGTACGTGATGTTGAAGGTCCGGGCGCGGGCGCCGGCGCACGCGACGAGGAGCATCGCTAACACCAGCATGGTGCCGGGACGCACGCACAACTCACACTGCGTCTGCGCCCTAACCTAACCCAGCGCCGCTAACGCGCTCTTAATTAAACAGTTTATTAAACTCCGACACTTAACCGTTGGACAGATAAACGGATCCCTCATTGACAAGAGTATTTTTTTTTACGAAATTTAATTGATAGACAAATTGGTTTCATTGGGGGTGGCTGCATTGACGCCATAGGCAATTATTTTAAGGGGACGGTTCCTATGTCCTATTAATTTAAATGGGGTAGTTTTTTTTTGTAACATTAATTTCAATTTACTTATGAACTGGCCGAATCTATCTTTGTAAAATTTCAAAACATTATGTAGGTACCTACCTAAGCAATTAATAAATACTGTCAAATAACTTGTTACTCATCCAGGTACTTTGAACATGGCACATGGCCATCTATGATATATTATTACGTCATTAGTAAGTAAAACAGATGTTATCGGTGACCGGTGATATTTTGCAATTGATATGACATGAAAATTCAGCTGTTTTTCTTGTATTACACAATATAATAAAATTATATATAAACTAGCTCCTGCCCGCGACTTTATTCGTGTGGAAGGCGTAAGACACCATAATATACCTACTAAAATAACAGTCACATTTAATAAAACTTCTCTATTTACTACGTTTGTATTCTTGGTCTCAGCAGCCTTCGGCCCCCGACCCACTGCGTCGCATAGCATCGCCCTTTTATTATTTTTCCTCGACTCCTCGAGTCTCAGTTTGATTTTCAACAAGATTTGGGCTTTCAAATGCAAAATCTTTTTTCAAATCCGACAATTAGTTTTAGAGATTAGCGCGTTCAAACAAAAAAAAACTCTTTAGATTTAATAAATTAGTATACCTACTTAGATAAGATAATTTTTTTCGTCCTGCCAATATAAAAAAATAGCTCATAACCATAGAAATGTATATCTATGCTCATAACTAAATACTATGACACAAAATAGTAGCAGGTCTATTGCGCCCTGCGCCATAGGAAGAACACAGTTTTCACTGTAGCAGTAGCACTGAGGGGTTAGAGGCACCTCCCAACTCTTTGCGAATTACGCACAGAGTGTGTCATTCAATTTTACCAAACGAGACTTATGAACAAATAAAATGAGTGGTATCCGTCGCACTGAGATTTTCTTGGAATAGTAGTGGGGATTGTTAATTTTATTGGTTTTGCTGGTGCTTCTTAATTGGGTCTCCAGAAAATTATTTTAGTTTGGATATTTTGAAAGCACAGCTGCTCTCTAGATTTTCGATGATGACCTACGACCCATGATTCAAGTGAAGCTTAGTTTCGTCTGTACAGTACTGCAAAGAACAATGACTCATTAATTATCTTTCCATTTGATTTTCAGCCGCAGTTCCTTTATTCGGTCTTCAGCAGAAGTCAGTAGACAGACTTTTGCTAGAATGACAGGACCATAATTATTATCCTTAGAATCTTTCTAATATCTATGGTATTGGGTATTGATCCTAGATGACCGCCGGGCATCGTCCGTGGTCCGCGGTCATAGAATAATGACACCAAAGAACCTAGATAGTAGATACTGCTCAAAAATAATTATGGCCCTGAAAGCTCCACGACCCGAAAAAAACACCGTATTTCAGTCACACAAATGTTCAAGGAGTTTTTTGAACTGTATCTACCAAATTGCTAAAGATTTATTATCCTGCCGGTATATACCTAAGCCAAATAAGAGTCAAAAAACTTTCCCCTGTGGGGTCACACCGAGCCGCGTCCGTGTACCCACGCGCGCATCTCGGAAACAAGACATTACAATTTTATTACCAGTAATCATCTTAAGTGTTATCAGCCTAATTGAATAATGCATCGGCATAGTGACCGCTGCCGGCTCTGTTTTTGCTAAACAACGCTATCTAGATTGTTTTGGTTGGAATTTTACTGAGCGAAAATGTTGGCGGTTTTGACCGTGAGTATTTGACAGTTGAATCTTCAAAGTTGCAGTCAAGAAGGATATATTTTTGTCTTACAATGGTGCCGATTCTCTTGTACACCGAACTAAACTATCACTAAAATTCCTTACTTTTTGCTATGAGAATCTTACAGCTATTCTGCATAATAAATTCTCAAAATTTAAAAATAATTTTGATACAACTCGACTCGTCGACACGTGGTAGGTAATTGTTTGCCCTACCCGTGATTTTTTTTAAAGTAGCAGGCGCGCAGGCGGCAGCCTTGACGTGTTTTTTAAGGAATTTTTCATTTTTTGTTTGTAAAATATGAAAACTGATGACCTAATAAGTACCTAGATGTTGAGTTTTAGGGGTTTAAGTGTTTTATAAAGGGGGTCGAAATTTCCATTATTTTTGCGATAGGACACACCATTTTGAGATATAAGCAAAAGAAAAAAAAAGATACAGTAGGTACTATTTTTGCACCTGAAGTCGAGGTGTTGGTGTGAATTTCTATTCATGACAACTAATTTTATACCACACCTGTTTAATTGCGATTAAAAATAGTCAGATTTAGTTCGATTTAGTTAGACAATCAAAATTTTAGGTGAAAAACATGAAATTCAGAATAGCAAAATTACCATTTTCAATAGATTAATAACTCAGTGCCATCTTAGTGCTGTCAAACTAAAATATAGTTAAGTTGTGTCACTTTAGTCAATTTCCGAATGGGAAATCATCGTTTGACAGGAATAAACTAAATTTTGGTGATTTTTTGTCTAGTTTAGAGGCATTCGTGACAAGGGAACCAATCTCCAACATATATGTTTAATAATCCAATCAGCATTGCAAGAGTAATTGAAGTAACCAACCAATAAGAGCGATTAATTAAAATTAGCCTCAGATTTAAGTGGCTGGACTAATTTTGGAAACAGATTATCTGACTCAGTAAGTTATCATGGAGCTATCATGTCATTTTGCACAAGGTCTGCTGCAATTCAGACAAATGGGTTGTACACAGTACACAGATAACGATCTTTTGAGACTTGCCATCTGCAGTATAACCCATTTGAGTGTCTCTTCTGTATCTTTGTCAGCCCCTAACTGTAATATTTCAGACCAACTCGTGTGCACTTAGGCGACCAAATTATATAATCAAATTATGATAAGAGCACTTGGGCTTCTATCTTTAAATCCTTACGGCCTAAAATAGATAACACAATCTACATGGTTTTCACATTGAACTTGCTACAGGTTTAATCATTCAAATTGGTAGGATTTTTACGTTCTAGATAACTTAATCTTCTGAGTGATAGTGAGCCGCATCGCCGCCGGGGCTAACGTGTTGCTGACCTTTTTTGCTTATTAAAATTATTTTAGATAAGCTGAATGACAAATGGAACTTCGGTCCACAAAATAATAGTGACTGACTAAGATTTGGATATACTTTGCCGAAGAATGTATAAAATGACGATAGTTAAGTATAAGTTTTGCTTTTAGCAACCCAATTCAAACAGCAAATGATTAGACATTAGATTTGGTAATCAGACTTGGCAGGCTTTCCCTAATTAGCTTGTTGTTAGGTCACGACTTTTTTTAAAATAACAATTTAGTTAGGTAACACACAGACAAACTGAGCTGTATTAAATGCATCATCTTGATCAAATTGCCGGATGTAATAACTAAGAGAGTGCAAGACGAGAGGCCCTCAAAGCAAATTGTTTTTAACGATACATTTTAATAGTAGCCCCTTCAGAATGGGTTGGGTATTGTGTTACATAAAGGGTCCAGGTGGCCTACCATGATCTAATTAAAAACGATTCAAAAACAAGACATTTCAGTTTAGGTCCCTAAACTGCATCGCTTGAGCTGCTCTATGGACGTCATGGTACCAAACAAGTAGGTATGAATGAAACCAAAACTTGCGACACAGTTTGGGACAATCGCTGTCAGCAGATGGCACGGCCTAAACTGAATCGTTAAACTGACGTCATGGTACGAATTAGAAGAACAGTTCAGTTTAGGTCCTAAAATGGATCGCGTTAAGAGCTTGTGGTAGGCCTCCTGATACTGGCTACTGTAACTATCCTAGTAACAATGTACAGGGGCAGGGCAGGGCTTCGATTAAGTTTCTTAATTCTGTACTTAACACATTTAGATAGAGCTATGCTAGTGGGCAAATGATAACAGCCGCATGGGCCGATCGATCGGTTAAGCAGGGTTAAGCTACCGTTGCCGCGGTCGGTCCGTGGACGGGTAACCGTCTTTACATACAGACACCCCTCCGTGCTTCGGAAAGCACGTTAAGCCGTTGGTCCCCAGCTGCCATCTTTGACAGTCGTGACGGGTCATTAGAAGCCCGAAAGTCTGACAACCAGTCTTACCGCGTGGTGTTACCCAGTACCAGGTTGTGGAGGTCCAATTGGCAATCGCTCCATAATTAGTATACTTGTATTCAGCTGCATCAGGTTAGATTGGAAGCCGATCCCAATTCCAAAAGAGTTTGGAAAAGGCTAGGCAGGAGAGCAATGGAGTAAGTAGTCTATAGGCTCCTGTAAGACCATTTTCTGACCTATTTGGTAATCTATCAAAAAACATAGGGCACCTACAGGGTGGCAGGTACATCAACGTGCATACTGTAACCCATGTATTCAGCATATGGTTCTAGACCCTCTAGCGTAAATTTTTCGTCGGTTATCAAAACAAAAGGGGGTTCAGAATCATGTATTGAATTTATGGTAACTGCAGGGTAATTGCATAACACGCTATCAGTAGCAATCGGTTTCATTTTGACACTTCAACAACATTCATTGCGTTATTTACATTGTTGAGCTGGCCATTTTTGGAATATATAAAGCAAATGGATGAGCCATATCCTTTAAAACTTTCTATCCAAATACATTATACATAGGTATATGGTACGGGTCGAAAGTACCATAAGCTATAAACGTTTGATAGATGCAAATTGCAGGCGCATGACGTAGGATTTACAATATAAGACCAATTTACTAATCCTAGACTACTTACTATGTCAATCTTAATATAGTTATAGTTTAAACCATTAAACTATTATTTTATTAAGGGGCCCGCACTAAGGAAGCGCGCAAAATTCTAATTTTCTTACGTTTTTTGCAATTTTGCAGGTCTAGAAGGGACCTCGCGCACTAGGCGGCCACGACCACGACCAGTGGCTGCAACGACCAAATTAACTAGAAACCATGTTGCGGCCAAGTGCGCGACGTGTATATGGTTTCTATAGTTAGCTTGGTCGCTGCGGCCACTGGCCGGAGTCGTGATCGTCTAGTGCGCGAGGTCCCCTAGTGTCGGTTGTATGTTGAAAAAAATATGATTCGCGACCGTAACAAGTATGTATTTACATAACTCTAATAATCCAGGTGGTCGTTTCTCCATAGTTTCATTGATTTTTTACAGAATAATAAATATTAACTTATACAAACTACTTGTATGTCCCTATGTTTTCCTTTTTGATTATACATTATTTTTATAAGCACTAGAACCCTAAAAAAAATCGATTTAAACCGCTGTCAACAGAGGCCTAGTGTACAAAGACAACTATTAATAAAAAAAGAAAAACATAGGGCCACAGTATATATTCTTTTTATTCAGTTTATGAAATATCTTTTAAATTGGTCCAATATTGGAGGAGGAAATAGGCGAGAGCTAAACCTCGAATTACGACTTTTTACTTCGGCTTTTTCAAAAGTCTCTCCGATCGTATTTCCTCTTAGAATCATCAATACAACCTGCATTTATTTATTTAAACTTTTCACACAAAAAAGGTACAAAGGCGGACTTAATGCCTTAGGCATTCTCTACCAGTCAACCAAGGGTGGTGAAGAGATTAGATGGCAGAGGTGCTTTGGTTGTGAGGAATAAGGATTAAAAAAAAACGAAGTATTAAAACTAGGTACTTACACAAATATATAAATAGGATATATACACATACATACTATAATAAATACTTATAATATATATCTCTCCCTTTAATTTAAAGGGAGAGAGATGTGGAGATGACTCTACGCAATTTGTTTTGAAAATAACTGCAATTTCCGCTTAAATGCATACCAACTGGTGGCCGTCCAGTTTCAAGCTTTCATCTGTATCTACTTTCATATACCTAACCCTATCGATTGATATTTCACGAAATAGTCTTATCAAACAAACAGACATTCGTGTCCGACGACCGTAACAAACGTGACTTTACAGAATTATTGTAATCAACAATACAACTCAACTCCTTGAGTAATAATTGGCCTCAAATGTCGTGATTTCATGAAATAGTCATTCTATTCTTCTACAAATTGTGACTTAGAGAGTTGTATTGATAATTTTTACGATTATAATAAAATTCTAGAATAATAATTTGACCTGTAAATTGCACAATGACTGACCTGTAAATTGTAAAAAACGGAAGAAAATATAATATTTCGCATTTCTGCGGGCTACCCTGCCATTTTCGCCAAACACGTGACAAATACATCGGTTGTATTGTAGAGTTGTAAGTTGTAAACAAACACTTGGCCTCATATCATATCTCTTATTCACCTTGATAGACTCATCCTGTCTTTAACAAATGGTAGCCACGTCATGTCAGGGACAGATTACAAATGGCTATATTTAATGAACTAATTAATTAGTTTTGTCTCGGGTATTATGCGGGATGCTTTAATTATTGTAATTATCAACCACTTTTAATTTGATCTGATTTGACACGCTACTTCGGTATAATTTTTACTCGACTACATCTAGGAGGGTGATGTTTTTGTTTTTGTGGTCGTCAATCGTCATCGTCACCGAGGCAGGCTTGCCTACGAAACGCTGCTGGTGTGACCGTAGTTGTTACTTATAAAAGTACTACTCTACTATGGCAGCAGTACCGCCTGCTAAAGGCATGATAAGAATTTAGAATAATAAGCATTATAATTTGTAATAGTACCAAACAAACGCGCGCACAAATGTTATGCCAGAAGAAGAATCATAACTTGTAAAGTAACAGACATCTACGCCACATCTGTGGCTCTGGCTACGCGTTCTAGTTTACAAGTTTCTCAATAGATGGCGTTGACCATTTACGTCACGTTTCTGAATCGCGGTGTCAAGAGTCTCCGTCGTTGAACGACCCTCGCTAAATTCTGTAAAGAATTCATACTTACCTGGCATAGGGGATACCGTGATCAATAAGGCGGTTCCCCCAGGGCGAGGCCTTCCCATTGCACTGCGGTTGGGTTGACCCCTGCGATTATCCCTAATGTGGATAACTCGGATGCGTAATTTTTGATAGTGGGGACTGCGTACGCGCCGTCCCCTCGGAATTCTGTGTGAAAGTATACTATAGGCTTCTTAATCTTATCGTTGCTTCGACGAAAGGCAGTATCAGTGAAGGCCATTGTACTGGTTGCTATGTCGCAGTTTTATAATTTATACATTATTATTAGAAGAATAATGACGGTATTACCCTCCGGTCCGTATCGAAAAGTTCTAAAAGCAGAATCTATTAGCAAAACGACCTAATAGATAGATTCGATTATTAAAGTTAATTTAATTTCGAGCTGAAGAAACAACAATATTCCTTTTAAAAAAATTCCATATTTATGCTTGCGACGACTGTACCATTTCCGTTCTTTTGTTTTTGGACCATTTGCTAATAGGAAATTTTGCTAAAGACAGTGCCGTTTTGCTAATTAGTTATTTTATTACTTACTTCTGAGTTGCGGCACAAAATCTCTAAATTACTGATGTTGAAAAATGCAAGCAAGCTGCAATCCATTGTGCAGCTTAAGAACTAAGGGGTCACACATGCAGACGAGAAAAGAGACTTTGTTTTGTACAATGTAGGTAGGATAAAGCTACCACAAAATGATAAAATATTTTAAGTTTCGGAAGAAAATAGATAAGTCGCATTGTCTACAAAATACCATGTCTCTGCACTTAATGCTACTATCAACGCCGCCTATTGGAACGGTTGTCAACTAGACTTAGAGCAAAACAAGTTTGCGTTACTCAAAGCAGATTCCATGCTCGTTTGATTAAAATATTTTATTATATTCGGGAAACTTATAGCTAACTAACAATATGAAATTGAAGGCTAAGGAGTGGACCACGTTCCAGCTAATGAAAAACAGAAAATTTTGGAGCCTATTGTAGAATAACCTCTTTATATTTACTATTATGTATTACCAAGAGGCAAGAGCCGGTCGAAGTGGAAGTGAAACCTGGTAAAAGTAAATATATTTAAAGTTAGGAAACCTGAAACTCGGTAAAAAAAAAACCTTAAATAAATAAAGTTGAACATGTAGGTACAGTATCTTTTACGGGACATCTGTCTTTTTGCACAGCACAAACCAGCCAGCACATTGCCCTTTCATATTTTTCACAATATTGATCAAAATCGTTGTGAAATAAGTATAAACGAGTCTGAATGTTTGGTAGTAAACAATTTGTGATGATTCATCATCGAACGATGTAGCTAAAAATATCATGCCTAATAGTCATTAGTGTAAAAAAAATCCGCATAAGTAATGATTTTACCCGCAGCGTATGTCTAAAATGGTGCAATACAATAAAGTGCCTCTAACCATCTTTAAGACTTGGGTTATCTAATCAATATTTTTTTCAAATCCTACTGGTACCGCAACAAACAAAACTCTGCAGCTTTATTATTAATATTGAAGTAGCTAAGAATTTCTTCACATCAAAGCACATTATGTCATAAAAATGGCTTTATCACAGCAATTAAAATGTTCAACAATATTCCAAAAGAAATAAGGGAACTCTTTAAATCCAAACTACATAAATGGCTTATTGGTACTTAATTGTTTTTATAGTGTAAAATATTTTTTTTATAAAAAAAGTAACAGATAAATACTTAAAAGATATGATACTGAGATTTAATTATATTAACTTATGTATTTATTATTCTCTTAACTGTTCAAATAGATACGAAACCCTAATAACCAATGTTATTAGAAATGTTATAATTTTAATTCTAACAAATTAATGTGTTGTACTATTTTTTTTTTACATTTAACTTGTTTAAATATTTATGCCAGTTCATGGTGAAACATGTAAGATCATAACTTTATTAATTGAACCTAAATATACCATGTTTTAAAGCAAATAAATATCTAATAAATTAATTCACATGTATCTATCAAATTACAATCCTTATTACTTTTTACCGACATCAAAAAAAGGAGGTTATCAATTCGACACGTATGTTTGTAATATTATGAATACGAGTTTGACAATATTTTAGGGCTCCCAAACAAATATACAAAAATTTATAGATGTATGTATGTATGTTTGTCCACGCATTTCTCCGCAATTAATAATCGGATCGTGACCATTTTTTTTATTGGTTTACATTTACTTCAACTTAGGGAACAGTGCAAGTTTCATCAAAATAGATTCAGTAATTTTTCTAAAATCGGCTATGAGAGCCTACGCGCTGCTACGAGGGTCTACGCGTGGCTACGAGAGCCTACGCGCGGCTACGAGAGCCTACGCGTGGCTACGAGAGCCTACACGCGGCTACGGAGCCTACGCGAGTCTAGCGGGGACTAAGTAAGTAAAATATATTTTAAAATTACTATTACTGTATAGAAGTGAATAAAAAATAAGTGAAACGATTAAACATCAATCAATAACATAGTGACAGTGTAGTTTAAGAATTCTATTCACAAACTATGTAGTTAAAACCAAATATCTGAACTCACGAACCGTCTCAAAAAACAATCGCATTAAAAACAATAACAAGTGTCAATTCACAGTAAAAAGCTAACATTCAACCTAGTAAATCGTTTAGTGATACAAATATTTAATAATAAGTGTAAAATTAACAATATATCAAACGCAAAGTGAAAAAGTGATTCATTAGTGTTTTGAACATCAACCGTCGTAACATCGACAAGAAATGAGCGATTTTGAACCTTAAACTAAATCACGGCAGGGAAGTTTGGGCAGTCGTCAACTAATTAAAAAATTCGATTAGTAAAATTACTGTCTAGTTGGTCTCGTGGATAAGACGCCTTCCTACTTTTGCCAATCGACTTGCGTCACCCAAGTGGTCGCGAGTTCAAATCCCAGAGCCGACATTCACTTTTCGGAAATATCGAAATTCTTATTTCAAATTTTATTATAAACATTTCGCTGGACACTACACAATGTCGGCAATCAGTACATCAAGCAGTATTGGCCGCAAAATGACGCCACTAGTAATATGCCATAAATGTAAAAGGAAGGTGAACATCAAAAGTACTGCGCTATGCTCGGCCTGTGATAACAGATACGAATTTGAGTGCGATGGATACCCAGAACACACATATCGCCTCAAAGATACAGAAGCTAAACAAAAATGGAGATGTAAGGTTTGCATCAGAAACAAAAAATATGCGAACACCGATCTCTCGTCAGGCGTTACCTTAAGAAAAAAGCAAACTTTTTTGAAGACCCTATCACCTACGGAACATGATACAGTCTCACACTCGAATCTAGACTGTGAAACAAAGAAAATGCTCTCCCCGACCCAAAATAGTACAATGTTGTCTGATTCGCACATACTTACTGACTGTGATACATCCGATGAGTCGTATATTACTCCAAAAAGACTGTCAAGGAGTGTGGATAGAACCGTAACTGATTTAATAACTACCTCGGAAATGAAGGAGACAATTTCTAAACTCACAGTCAAACTGGAAAGTGCAGAAAATGAATTGGGAAATGTATTATTGGAAAACACCGAATTGCAGAAACATGTAAACAAATTAACTACGGAAATCAGCACTTTAAAGTCCTTTTGTCAGTCTTCCTCCATTGGTCAAAATCCTGGTTCAAGCTCTAAGAAAAACAAGCAAACCTTGATGCAACAATCAAACTTGAATTCCACATCGTCCACTTCACAGGCAGCTTCATCGAAAGTCGATTCCAATGTCTACGTAATTCAGCTGGAACAGGAAATTCTTAACCTACAACAACAATTACAGATTGCGGAACAGGAGTTAATAATCCTCACAGAGCGTGTCAACGCTTATGAGACCTCCACTCAAGAATCAAAACAAGACACCGTACACGTCACCGTCTCCAATTCTCATGTAAAATCAGAAGACGGCCGGCAAGAGAAGTATACTCAAACCTCCAAGCGGAGTTATGCCTCATTGACAAACATAAAGGAAACTCTAAGCAAAACGACACAAGTGAGTAATGTTGCTCGCAAAAATGTTCCAGGCGCTATATCATTCCCATTATACAAAAACCGATTAGCTATTATAAGCAGCAATTGCACCCAGGGAACTCTGCCAATAATCGAAGAAGTATTTTCTAAACATTTTGAATATTGTAATTATATAATACCGAACGTCACTACAACATCTTTGCTAAGGAGTATTAAATACAAATTAAAAGACTTTACAATGAATGACTGCTGCCTTATATTCATTGGAGAAATTGATCTGCAAAGTGGGGAGTTTTCACACATACTACATAACTTAAAAAGCTCGCTACAAAGTGTGACCCATACAAATATTGTTATTTGCGCTCCCATATACATAAAAGGTGCATTAATTCATAATTATAAAGTAGAGCTCTTCAATAACCTCCTCTTAACAGACATAAGAAACAACGAATACGCCTATTTCTTCGATAGCAATAGTACCTTATCGCATGAAATGTTTTCGTATAATACTGGGAGAATAAATAAATACGGATGGAAAAACATCTATGACCAGATTATGTCCAGGATAATGTTTGACTACGACTTGTTCGGTTTTCAAGAAATTGGTGCGAACTCAGAGATTGAGACTGATGCCAGAGCTTCTACAATCAGTAATACCGAGACTCCAACCTACCAAGATAACCAGTTTTTTCTATTATAAACACTTGAATATTATGCACCAAAATATCGCTGGACTTTTAAATAAATCGGATATGTTGACACTGCATATCCAAGAGTTGCATACTAGAGAAAATATAGATATCGACGTATTGTGCATAACTGAACATTTCGTTACTTCAGGTCAAGAATCATTAATAAAAGTCCCTAATTTCAAGCTCGCAGCGTGTTATTCAAGAAAGCAACAGAAGCGCGGGGGATCGTGTATCCTTATCAGAAATAAATATAAATACAGGGAACTTCCTGACTCGTCTATCTCAGGTTTATTAGAATATAGTGCAATAGAGTTATTTGAACAAGGAATATTAATTGTTTGCATCTATAGACCTCCAAATATGTCGTGCATAAATTCATTTTTAGATAATTTAGATACCCTACTAAAGCAACTATGTACTAAACCTAATAAAAAGATTGTATTGTGTGGGGATTTCAACATTAACAGACTGAAAAGAAATAACTACTCATTAGACTTTGAAAATGTACTACTTACCTATAACCTTAAATTAGAATTAAATGAGCCAACTAGACCAAAAAGCGGAACGTGTTTAGATAACTTTGCTCATAATTCCAAACAAAAATGTGAGAGTAAAGTAATCGATTTCGCATTATCAGACCATACAGCTCAAGTTTTAAAAATTCAAGTTAACAAAACATGCATACTAAATTCTTGGCACACTCAAAAACGTGATTTATCCAAAGAAAATTTAATTTTATTTAAAAAACACCTTCAATGTCTGTCTTTTGCAGAAGTTTTAGAAACTGATAATCCGAACGAAGCATACGATAGATTTATTGAACTGTTTCGTTTATTTTATGATTTATGCTTTCCAAATAAATTAATTAATATAAAATCTGATAAGAAAGTCAAGTGGATTTCGCGGGGAATTAGACTTTGCAGCAGAAAACAAAGAAAACTACTTTGGAAATACAGAAAAGCACCTTCATGTGAAAGTAAAAATACATTTAAAAATTATTCACGGATGCTTAAAAAAATTATCAGTTTCACGCAAAAAGCTCAAAATAACTACCTCATTAATTGTTCTCAAAATAAAGCTAAGACGTCATGGCAAATCTATACATATAATAAAATCGTAGGAAAGTCAAAACTGTACATTGAATATTTTTTTAAAAGAATATTTGGGGCGTGATCTACAATCGATTTCGAAGCCGAAAATATAATTTTTAGAATTTTTGTCTGTTTGTCTGTTTGTCTGATTGTCTGTCTGTATGTCCCGGCTAATCTCAAAAAGTGCTGCATGGATTTACATCAAATTTTGCATGAGTATTACTAAGAGGTCGGGTCAACATATAGGCTACATATTATCACGCTATCACCTACGGGGGAGGAGCTGTGAATCTTTATTTTTCTTACGCATTCTGTGACAGCGTGTAATCTAACGACGCATATTTAAATGTTATTTTTGAGTAAGCCATGCTATTATCTAGCTTTACACTATAAAAACTACGCCATTTAAGTAAAACTTGGGCAGAGAAACATAGTTTAATGAATGTTAGTAGTATAAAAAAAATTTTGAACCAGCGCCATCTAAGAGATTTCATAAAAATCAAATCAAGTTACATGTTAACAATTTTTGGAAATTAATAATTTAAATTTGATCATGTTGGCGAGGTTAGTAGTTAGTTATTCTTAAAATTCATAGATGGTAATGTACATTTTCTTCATACAAGTTGTATCGTATAGTTCGTTTTGACAAATTCAAGGTCCAACAAAACCCTCAAAATCTTGAGCAGAGTTGAGGAAGACAATTTAAAAAAAATGCGGTGTTAAGTATTACAAGAAAGTTATGTTCATTGATGATGATCATTTCTTCATCAATTTCATGTTGTTAGTACAAAATAAACATTGACTGTTAATACTTTTGTTCGGTATTTATCTGTGTGATTATTGCTTGGTAATTAATATATTTTCATGTCGTATACCTAATTATAAACTTTAAATGTGATGTAAAACAAATCCCTTACGTATGACGAGGTGCCTTCATATTACACGTACGACAAGCAAAGGGGTTTATTTAACCGACGTCGACGAGGAGGTGCTGTGGAAAGTTTTCCAGGAATTTTCAAAGACACCGCATTGGGTAGGGTTTATACCGTGCATCCGAATAATGGCGAATGCTATTTTCTGCGGTTGTTACTTCACACTGTCCGAGGCCCAACGTCTTTCGCCTTTCTGAGGACATTTGATGGCGTGGAGTATCCCACTTACCGCGCAGCATGGGTAACACGTGACCTTCTCGACAGTGACCAAAATTGGGATGAAACCCTCGCGGAGGCGAGCGTCAGTGACAGTCCCAGCCGCATGCCGTCATCTTGGTGTTTTGTGGAGTCGCGAAACCGGTAGCTTTGTGGGAGAAGTATCGCCATCATCTGTCTGAAGATTTTCTACGAGCTTTGAGGCGTGCTACTGGAGACGAAGTCGAAGTAGGTAACTGATGAACGCGTGCTGAACACCTGTCTCAGTTCACTTCAAGATGTGGTCATTTCTATCGGCGGCAATCCACTGATCGAATATGGGTTACCAGCTCCCCAATCATCACCGCATCAAGACCGTGGAAATCGGGACTTTAAAATTCCCATCGATTCTGTTCCACAGTTCTGTTCAGTGGCGATTTCTGGCAAACGCTTTCCGTGGTGACGCGGGGATCGAGGGCTGACGAGGTGAATGCTTCGTTGAAATGATCTTCGTTGTGGTCACGAGTTCGTACGCTGCGCTTGACCATTAACCCATCGTATGCCGGAACGTAGATCTACGCGAGACACAATGGCTTTTTAATTGTGTCTGTAATTACGACATTCAACCGTTTAATATGAGAGCTCGGCTCGGCGGCAATGCACGTGCTCAAGAATTCTCCGATGTCCTTCTAAGTCTTGGCGAAGGCACTCTACCAGAAGAGAGAGGTGGACAGGTGGTGCTTCCAGAGTCTCTCGGTAGAGTGGTATCCAGCATAGAAGAACTCATTCGCTGTGTGTACGGGGACATCAGTCGTATACCGCACCAGCAAAATTCTTGGGTGTGTGAGCGGGCCATTTTGACGCTTAAAAACGATCAGGCTGCAGCAATTAACGAATGCATTCTCTCGGAAATTGAGGGGAATGAAGTAGACTACACCTCGATAAACACTGTTGTCGAGCAAGATGACGCCACACATTATCCCGTGGAATTTCTGAACTCCCTGTCAGCAAGTGGACTTCCAGCGCATACCATCAAGCTGAAGGTCGGTGTCCCGATTATGCTTCTTCGGAACCTATCTCCTCCGAAGTTGTGTAACGGGACCCGCCTTAAAGTCATCTCGCTCCACAGACACACAAATTGAGGCGGAAACTCTTACGAGTTGTGGCGTTGGCGAGGCAGTATTTATACCACGCATTCCCCTCATACCTCATAACTTCCCGTTCCAGTTCAAGCGCGTACAGTTCCCCGTGAGTGTTTGCTTCGCGATGACCATCAGTAAGTCGCAGGGGCAGACACTGAGGGCAGCGGGTGTCGACCTCAGGACGAGTTGCTTCTCACACGGGCAACTGTACGTCGCTTGCTCCCGCGTCACCAGTCCTGACTCTCTTTACATTTTGGCTCCTGGCAGCATAACTACCAACGTACGTTATAGGGAAATGTTGTAAGGTATGATACCTTTGTACGTATTTTTACTCTTTTGTGTCCTGGAATGTATTCCTGCATTATTTTCTCTATTTCCTTCAGTCACATCTTATGACTGAACTCAGCAGGATTCCAATATAACTCTCTTCACTTGCTTCGCTTGCAAAAAAGACTTATATTTTAATGCTATTTTAAAAGTTGATTACTTATAATGCTATAGCGACACTGGCATCTTAGGTATTTTTGGTGCTGTAGAGCCTTCACGCAGACGACGTCGCGGGCAGCAGCTAGTAATTAATAATAATAGTCGGTTGAAAGAACCAATATTACAAATTAATAAGGATGATAAATTAATAAGAAATCCTAAGCAAATTGCTGATTCATTTAATGATTTTTTCGTAGATCAGGTACAAAATATAAATAGTAAATATCCGGGAAATACAAGTGGTAATCCTCATGTCAGCAATTCTTTATTCATGCCTCCAGTAATACCTCAAGATATTTTACGTATAATAAAACACTTGAAAAATAAAAATAGTTTTGGATACGATGAAGTTTCCACCACGGCAGTAAAATTTGTATCGGATGTCATAGCTAAACCATTAACTCATATAATAAATGCATGTATAAGCTCAGGTAAATTCCCTGATAAATTGAAAACAGTCATAATAAAACCGTTACATAAAAAAAACAATAAGGAAGACATGTCAAATTATAGACCAGTGGCTTTAATCCCGGTGTTTTCTAAGATGTTCGAGAAAATTATTTATGAATCTATTTACACATATGTAACTAAACATAATATTTTATGCGAAGAGCAAAAGGGCTTTCGAAAAGGTAAAAATATTAACATGGCGATATTTGATCTTTTAAAAGTGATAATGAATAATGTGGATAAAAAAAATCCCGTATGTGCAATATTCACAGACATGACGAAGGCATTCGATTATGTAAGACATGACATCCTCTTAAATAAACTTAGTCACTATGGAATAAGGGGCAATGTCTTAAATTTAATTAAGTCTTACCTCACGGATCGTAAACAGTTCACAGAAATATCGAGAATATGCCATAAAACTAAACGCGAATTAAAATATCTATCTGATGGCAGAATAACTAAATTTGGAGTTCCACAAGGCAGTGTGCTTGGGCCTTTGTTGTTTTTACTATATATTAACGACCTACCTCGTCAAATACATCATCCAATGACTTTATTTGCTGACGACAGCACAGCCATAATTGAATGTGAAAATAAAGCGCAATACGAAAGAGAAATAAATAATACACTTGAAGAAATAATAGATTGGCTTAATAAAAATAATCTCGTTGTAAATCTACAAAAAACTAAAGTAATGCATTTCTTCCAACGGATAATGCCAAATAATATCATAACTAAATATAAAGACGAAATAGTAGATACAACTTCAGTTACAAAATTTTTAGGAATACATATTGATGATAAACTGACATGGAAAAACCATGCTGAAATCGTGTGCCAAAAACTAAGTAAACACGCATATGTTCTCCATAATCTCTCAAAGAAGTTAAATATGAATACGTCAGTGACAGCTTATCACGGTTTAGTTGCTTCATTACTGAGGTTCGGTGTCATATTTTGGGGAAACTGTAGTGAGAGAGAAAGAATATTTAGGGCCCAAAAACGTTGTATTCGAGCAATGACAGGTCTTAAACCTATAGAAAGCTGTAAACCTAGTTTCAAATCACTAAAGATCTTAACATTTCCTTCCTTGTACATCCTTGAAGTAGCCCTATTTGTTAAGATGAACAGTCAATTGTTTATATCAATGGTGGATATAAGAATACGCAAAGGACCAATGAGATCTCAATATAAAAGCCAACTTTATACAGGTGGCTACAAAACGTCCTTACTTAAAAAAAATATTTTTTCTATGGGTCCTTTCATATATAATAGATTACCAATACATTTACAAGACTTACCCATCACCGAGTTTAAAAAACAGCTAACAAAATTGTTGTTAGACAAATGCTACTACTCCCTTAAAGATTTTTTTGATGATAAAAGTTTCTGCTAATCAGATTCTTGATGTAAAATTATAATTATTTTTATGACATTTCTATAGTAGATAAGTGCCTAATTCCGAAACATATTTTATGTGTGGTAATATTTTTATTTTTTATTAATTGTTTATTATTAGTTTTATTAGTTTTATCAATAACTAGCTGCTGCCCGCGACGTCGTCTGCGTGAAGGCTCTACAGCACCAAAAATACCTAAGATGCCAGTGTCGCTATAGCATTATAAGTAAACAACTTTTAAAATAGCATTAAAATATAAGTTTTTTTTGCAAGCGAAGCAAGTGAAGAGAGTTATATTGGAACACTGCTGAGTTCAGTCATAAGATGTGACTGAAGGAAATAGAGAAAATAATGCAGGAATACATTCCAGGACACAAAAGAGTAAAAATACGTACAAAGGTATCATACCTTACAACATTTCCCTATAACGTACGTTGGTAGTTATGCTGCCAGGAGCCAAAATGTAAAGAGAGTCAGGACTGGTGACGCGGGAGCAAGCGACGTACAGTTGCCCGTGTGAGAAGCAACTCGTCCTGAGGTCGACACCCGCTGCCCTCAGTGTCTGCCCCTGCGACTTACTGATGGTCATCGCGAAGCAAACACTCACGGGGAACTGTACGCGCTTGAACTGGAACGGGAAGTTATGAGGTATGAGGGGAATGCGTGGTATAAATACTGCCTCGCCAACGCCACAACTCGTAAGAATTTCCGCCTCAATTTGTGTGTCTGTGGAGCGAGATGACTTTAAGGCGGGTCCCGTTACACAACTTCGGAGGAGATAGGTTCCGAAGAAGCATAATCGGGACACCGACCTTCAGCTTGATGGTATGCGCTGGAAGTCCACTTGCTGACAGGGAGTTCAGAAATTCCACGGGATAATGTGTGGCGTCATCTTGCTCGACAACAGTGTTTATCGAGGTGTAGTCTACTTCATTCCCCTCAATTTCCGAGAGAATGCATTCATTAATTGCTGCAGCCTGATCGTTTTTAAGCGTCAAAATGGCCCGCTCACACACCCAAGAATTTTGCTGGTGCGGTATACGACTGATGTCCCCGTACACACAGCGAATGAGTTCTTCTATGCTGGATACCACTCTACCGAGAGACTCTGGAAGCACCACCTGTCCACCTCTCTCTTCTGGTAGAGTGCCTTCGCCAAGACTTAGAAGGACACCGGAGAATTCTTGAGCACGTGCATTGCCGCCGAGCCGAGCTCTCATATTAAACGGTTGAATGTCGTAATTACAGACACAATTAAAAAGCCATTGTGTCTCGCGTAGATCTACGTTCCGGCATACGATGGGTTAATGGTCAAGTGCAGCGTACGAACTCGTGACCACAACGAAGATCATTTCAACGAAGTATTCACCTCGTCAGCCCTCGATCCCCGCGTCACCACGGAAAGCGTTTGCCGGAAATCGCCACTGAACAGAACTGTGACACCACCCATCATATGTTCGTTCCTGCGGATGTCCTGCAGGGTTCTGTCCACGGCCTCAACTGCCTTCCTATTGGCCATCGTACACTCATTCTATTCGATCAAAGAGCAATCCTTGAGCACGTGTCCCTTATCGCTGTTACGTGACACACCACAAACAGGCGTTTCGGCGCTCTCTAAATCGATGGGAATTTTAAAGTCCCGATTCCACGGAGATTCCGAGTCCACGGTCTTGATGCGGGGAGCTGGTAACCCATATTCGATCAGTGGATTGCCGCCGATAGAAATGACCACATCTTGAAGTGAACTGAGACAGATGTTCAGCACGCGTTCATCAGTTACTTCGACTTCGTCTCCAGTAGCACGCCTCAAAGCTCGTAGAAAATCTTCAGACAGATGATGGCGATACTTCTCCCACAAAGCTACCGGTTTCGCTACTCCACAAAACACCAAGATGACGGCATGCGGCTGGGACTGTCACTGACGCTCGCCTCCGCGAGGGTTTCGTCCCAATTTTGGTCACTGTCGAGAAGGTCACGTGCTACCCAGGCTGCGCGGTAAGTGGGATACTCCACGCCATCAAATGTCCTCAGAAAGGCGAAAAACGTTGGGCCTCGGACAGTGTGAAGTAACAACCGCAGAAAATAGCATTCGCCATTATTCGGATGCACGGTATAAACCCTACCCAATGCGGTGTCCTTGAAAATTCCTGGAAAACTTTCCACAGCACCTCCTCGTCGACGTCGGTTAAATAAACCCCTTTGCTTGTCGTACGTGTAATATGAAGGCACCTCGTCATACGTAAGGGATTTGTTTTACATCACATTTAAGTTTATAAATTAGGTATACGACATGAAAATATATTAATTACCAAGCAATAATCACACAGATAAATACCGAACAAAAGTATTAACAGTCAATGTTTATTTTGTACTAACAACATGAAATTGATGAAGAAATGATCATCATCAATGAACATAACTTTCTTGTAATACTTAACACCGCATTTTTTTTTAATTGTCTTCCTCTACTCTGCTCAAGATTTTCAGGGTTTTGTTGGACCTTGAATTTGTCAAAACGAACTATACGATACAACTTGTATGAAGAAAATGTACATTACCATCTATGAATTTTAAGAATAACTAACTACTCACCTCGCCAACATGATCAAATTTAAATTATTAATTTCCAAAAATTGTTAACATGTAACTTGATTTGATTTTTATGAAATCTCTTAGATGGCGCTGGTTCAAAATTTTCTTTATACTACTAACATTCATTAAACTATGTTTCTCTGCCCAAGTTACTTAAATGGCGTAGTTTTTATAGTGTAAAGCTAGATAATAGCATGGCTTACTCAAAAATAACATTTAAATATGCGTCGTTAGATTACATGCTGTCACAGAATGCGTAAGAAAAATAAAGATTCACAGCTCCTCCCCCGTAGGTGATAGCGTGATAATATGTAGCCTATATGTTGACCCGACCTCTTAGTAATACTCATGCAAAATTTGATGTAAATCCATGCAGCACTTTTTGAGATTAGCCCGGACATACAGACAGACAATCAGACAAACAGACAAACAGACAAAAATTCTAAAAATTATATTTTCGGCTTCGAAATCGATTGTAGATCACGCCCCAAATATTCTTTTAAAAAAATATTCAATGTACAGTTTTGACTTTCCTACGATTTTATTATATGTATAGATGTTGTAAGGTATGATACCTTTGTACGTATTTTTACTCTTTTGTGTCCTGGAATGTATTCCTGCATTATTTTCTCTATTTCCTTCAGTCACATCTTATGACTGAACTCAGCAGGATTCCAATATAACTCTCTTCACTTGCTTCGCTTGCAAAAAAAACTTATATTTTAATGCTATTTTAAAAGTTGTTTACTTATAATGCTATAGCGACACTGGCATCTTAGGTATTTTTGGTGCTGTAGAGCCTTCACGCAGACGACGTCGCGGGCAGCAGCTAGTAATACATAAAATCGAGAATCCACCCATCATGGTTTTGGCACTTCCATAGCACTCGCACACCCTTCCTTATCACTAACTGGTCCACAGTTGTTAAATGGCGTTAATTTTTCATTTCTCATTGAGAAGTTTTAAAAAACTCTGCAAAACTTTGGCGCCAGATCCGTGCTTCATCTAGGTTCTCCACCTGGGTGAAGCACGGCGCTGAGATGAGTGAATGTTATCGTTGCCTTCGTTTGGACCGATGACCTTGTGAAGGCAGCAGAAGCACGAAACAGGTTGAAGTGGTGGTGCTTGGGGGGGCCTATGTCCAGCAGTGGATGTCTTTCGGCTGAAATTATGATGATGATGACTGATTGTTACTGGTTTTGGTACCTATTGAAGAATTTTTAGGTGGTAGTAACATTTTCACATTAAAAATATTGCATAGATAATGTTACGGCTCGCCTGAGGCCCGACTAATAAAATACTTTGTCATTTTAACTGAATGATCATCTCGTTTTTTTTCACAGGACAGATGTTTTGGTCGCCATATTAAAAGTTACTATTAATGATATGATCCATCCATGACCTTTGGTCGCATTTCTAGGCAGCATGTTTGGGTATTTTGGAAGCTTCAATACAAAAGGTTGCATTATCATGTAAATTATTTAAATGTACCAAATAATTATATTTATTACTTTTCCGACATAGCTAATGTATGAAATATGAACTTTTAAATTTAATTTAAATTCATGTCTCCTTTACTGTAACGTAACACTAGGAAATAGGAAAACATTGCGCAATATCACGAATTATGCTATGTTATTGAAGATTTCTTGGGAAGTAATAACAATTGTATAATAGAAATATTGCACAATATTATTATAGGCCCTAGGGCCCGCATAATATCCGCCTAGTAAAAAAACGTTGTCATAGCCGTAACAATAAGTCATAGCTCTAGAGAAATACCTTTTTTATAGGTAGTTCCTATTGCTTTTTACTGTCTCGGAGAAGATGTGAAAAGTACAGTATTTTCCTCGGGGCCTCGGGGAAAAAGGAAAATGAAGTCACGTTTCAGGCAAGCTTTAATCGCTCGTTGCACACTCAGGTACCCGTGACGTACAGCATTGTCTTATTCCCTAGATGAATAATCTACTATTGTGCAATACATTTGTGATTTCACAATCTATACATATAATAAAATCGTAGGAAAGTCAAAACTGTACATTGAATATTTTTTTAAAAGAATATTTGGGGCGTGATCTACAATCGATTTCGAAGCCGAAAATATAATTTTTAGAATTTTTGTCTGTTTGTCTGTTTGTCTGATTGTCTGTCTGTATGTCCGGGCTAATCTCAAAAAGTGCTGCATGGATTTACATCAAATTTTGCATGAGTATTACTAAGAGGTCGGGTCAACATATAGGCTACATATTATCACGCTATCACCTACGGGGGAGGAGCTGTGAATCTTTATTTTTCTTACGCATTCTGTGACAGCGTGTAATCTAACGACGCATATTTAAATGTTATTTTTGAGTAAGCCATGCTATTATCTAGCTTTACACTATAAAAACTACGCCATTTAAGTAAAACTTGGGCAGAGAAACATAGTTTAATGAATGTTAGTAGTATAAAAAAAATTTTGAACCAGCGCCATCTAAGAGATTTCATAAAAATCAAATCAAGTTACATGTTAACAATTTTTGGAAATTAATAATTTAAATTTGATCATGTTGGCGAGGTTAGTAGTTAGTTATTCTTAAAATTCATAGATGGTAATGTACATTTTCTTCATACAAGTTGTATCGTATAGTTCGTTTTGACAAATTCAAGGTCCAACAAAACCCTCAAAATCTTGAGCAGAGTTGAGGAAGACAATTTAAAAAAAATGCGGTGTTAAGTATTACAAGAAAGTTATGTTCATTGATGATGATCATTTCTTCATCAATTTCATGTTGTTAGTACAAAATAAACATTGACTGTTAATACTTTTGTTCGGTATTTATCTGTGTGATTATTGCTTGGTAATTAATATATTTTCATGTCGTATACCTAATTTATAAACTTAAATGTGATGTAAAACAAATCCCTTACGTATGACGAGGTGCCTTCATATTACACGTACGACAAGCAAAGGGGTTTATTTAACCGACGTCGACGAGGAGGTTCTGTAGAAAGTTTTCCAGGAATTTTCAAGGACACCGCATTGGGTAGGGTTTATACCGTGCATCCGAATAATGGCGAATGCTATTTTCTGCGGTTGTTACTTCACACTGTCCGAGGCCCAACGTCTTTCGCCTTTCTGAGGACATTTGATGACGTGGAGTATCCCACTTACCGCGCAGCCTGGGTAACACGTGACCTTCTCGACAGTGACCAAAATTGGGATGAAACCCTCGCGGAGGCGAGCGTCAGTGACAGTCCCAGCCGCATGCCGTCATCTTGGTGTTTTGTGGAGTCGCGAAACCGGTAGCTTTGTGGGAGAAGTATCGCCATCATCTGTCTGAAGATTTTCTACGAGCTTTAAGGCGTGCTACTGGAGACGAAGTCGAAGTAACTGATGAACGCGTGCTGAACACCTGTCTCAGTTCACTTCAAAATGTGGTCATTTCTATCGGCGGCAATCCACTGATCGAATATGGATTACCAGTTCCCCAATCATCACCGCATCAAGACCGTGGAAATCGGGACTTTAAAATTCCCATCGATTCTGTTCCACAGTTCTGTTCAGTGGCGATTTCCGGCAAACGCTTTCCGTGGTGACGCGGGGATCGAGGGCTGACGTGGTGAATGTTTCGTTGAAATGATCTTCGTTGTGGTCACGAGTTCGTACGCTGCGCTTGACCATTAACCCATCGTATGCCGGAACGTAGATCTACGCGAGACACAATGGCTTTTTAATTGTGTCTGTAATTACGACATTCAACCGTTTAATATGAGAGCTCGGCTCGGCGGCAATGCACGTGCTCAAGAATTCTCCGATGTCCTTCTAAGTCTTGGCGAAGGCACTCTACCAGAAGAGAGAGGTGGACAGGTGGTGCTTCCAGAGTCTCTCGGTAGAGTGGTATCCAGCATAGAAGAACTCATTCGCTGTGTGTACGGGGACATCAGTCGTATACCGCACCAGCAAAATTCTTGGGTGTGTGAGCGGGCCATTTTGACGCTTAAAAACGATCAGGCTGCAGCAATTAACGAATGCATTCTCTCGGAAATTGAGGGGAATGAAGTAGACTACACCTCGATAAACACTGTTGTCGAGCAAGATGACGCCACACATTATCCCGTGGAATTTCTGAACTCCCTGTCAGCAAGTGGACTTCCAGCGCATACCATCAAGCTGAAGGTCGGTGTCCCGATTATGCTTCTTCGGAACCTATCTCCTCCGAAGTTGTGTAACGGGACCCGCCTTAAAGTCATTTCGCTCCACAGACACACAAATTGAGGCGGAAATTCTTACGAGTTGTGGCGTTGGCGAGGCAGTATTTATACCACGCATTCCCCTCATACCTCATAACTTCCCGTTCCAGTTCAAGCGCGTACAGTTACCCGTGAGTGTTTGCTTCGCGATGACCATCAGAAAGTCGCAGGGGCAGACACTGAGGGCAGCGGGTGTCGACCTCAGGACGAGTTGCTTCTCACACGGGCAACTGTACGTCGTTTGCTCCCGCGTCACCAGTCCTGACTCTCTTTACATTTTGGCTCCTGGCAGCATAACTACCAACGTACGTTATAGGGAAATGTTGTAAGGTATGATACCTTTGTACGTATTTTTACTCTTTTGTGTCCTGGAATGTATTCCTGCATTATTTTCTCTATTTCCTTCAGTCCCATCTTATGACTGAACTCAGCAGGATTCCAATATAACTCTCTTCACTTGCTTCGCTTGCAAAAAAAACTTATATTTTAATGCTATTTTAAAAGTTGTTTACTTATAATGCTATAGCGACACTGGCATCTTAGGTATTTTTGGTGCTGTAGAGCCTTCACGCAGACGACGTCGCGGGCAGCAGCTAGTATACAATAATGTCGCAATCGACTCTTCCGATTTCGCGCGGAAACTCATGCGCCATCAATCGGGTGTGTAACGGGGGAAGGGGGGAGGAAGGCTCGCGTACTGGTTTATGTATAGCCGTTAGCTTGTCTCTCGCTCAGTCTCTTTCTAAAGTTCACTAAGTTCCGTCGCCATGGAGCACGTTGGCATTGGCTGGTCGAAAGAACACCGCGAGTTTTGTGTACAGCAATATTATTTAAACCATGGTGTGGTCACTGCTGTTAGGCGCTTGTACCGTGACAAGGTACTTCTGCGAAATAAGCACGTACGATGTCCGAGTTCAGATATGATTAAGGAATGGGTGAGGATTCATGAAACAGAAGGAGGACTCGAAGAGGAGCAAACGACCGAGTCAAGTAAGTAGCACATACAGCATGTTTCGGCAGTTTTTTTTAAATTGCGCAATCCATTGCCACATTTTGTTTTTGAATCACATTCATACAAGCTCTAATTAGTAAAGGAATTGACTCCTTCTCGGAGTAACTTCAATAACCTTGATAACAATTAGATACTCAAAATAAATTCTGTAAAAAAGTTTACTTACTTTGGTGTGCTTTCAAAGGTTTGGATAATTTGTACTATGTCATAGCTCAGCACCCTAATTGCGAAACACACAGTCGATCTCAATCTGAATCATTTTGAAGCGTATTGTTAATCCATTGCTTCATATGTTCGAAAAATGTGTCTGCTCAAAAACGTTAAAAACGCAATGAACGTTGTTGAACTGTCAAAATGAAACCCATTGCTACTGATAGTGTGTTACGCAATTACCCGGCAGCTCAATGATATGCTATTTATGTATTTGTTAAGTAACGTATTCGGTGTTCAAATACGAATACTGCTGTAGACAACCCTACCTAAGTAACATTTAATTAAACTGACTATAATCATATTTTTCTGCCGTTTTTTGATCTGTGTGTTGCCGGACTTAAAGAATAGCATCACCCTATTTCTCGTGGGTGTTGTAAAAGGCGACTGAAGGACGTACCGGAGAATTGGGCAGCAGCGTTCTCTATGCATTTTACCATCATACTTACCCATAGAAATGTCATATTTCTATGTAATTACCGCGTAAACTAACTAATATAAACTAATGTAAACTATCGATATGAAATAATAAACAATTGTACTCTACAAACAGGGAAGCAACGCGGTATTAAATGGAGTGGACCACGTCCAGTTAATGAGAAAGAGAAAAATGAGGAGCCTATTGTAGAAGAAGTAGAAGAGCCGGTCGAAGAGGAAGAGAAACCAGATAAAAGTACTTATTTTTTTTTTATTATTGTGTATTAATCAAAAAACAGTCTACAAGCATTTGTTGCACCTTTAAACATACCACCCAAACCAGCACCCTAATTGCGTAACACACTATCAGTCGGAATCTGAATAATTTTGAATCAAATTGCTAATCCATTGCTTAATAAGTTCGAAAAATTTGTCTGCTCAACACGTAAATACCGCAATGAATGTTGTTGAACTGTCAAAATGAAACCGATTCCGATTGATAATGTGTTACGCAATTGCCCCGCAGCGCGGGTTTAACAGCGGTATGGCCAGACACGGTAACTCGGTGCCACTACATTTTAATTATTAATTAATGAACAATTAGGTAGGTACAACATATATATTTTTTTCTAGATCGCGGTGCAATCTAGAAAGTATCTTTTCAATACCTTTGAGCAGTTTTTCATATTTATAACATTGCAGATTTCAATAGGTAAATCATTCATATACGATGGTAGAAAACGTTATTAGATTTAGGCTCGATAAATGTAAGTAGATCAAACAACGTAAAGACTTTAGTATTTCGTATTTACGAATATTACTTGAATTATGGAAATTCTCACTTATAACTTAAGATAACATATAAACTATAATAATATGTACATTTATATAAAAAAATAAGTAAAATAATCATAGGGCATCAAAGAATTCGTCCGCATCGCTGTCAACAGGAACAGTGCCCAAAAGGCTGGCAGCATTGCCACGTATAACACATAAACTTACCTTGTCAAAGACATTTACAATTTCGCAGTGCTTAATAAATAAACCCGTGTCATTATCTTGGAATGCATGTTCACAGAGCATGTAACTGTTCATGTTTTATTCTAGTGGGTACAATCGTTTTTTTAAATGCGTAACTGTGACTTGTAAATGTCCTCGACATAAGTCTTGTATTTACGTCCGTAGCTACTTTGGGCGTAATCAATTATACGCATATTTCCAAAGATAAAAAAAACCCTGAATATAAATTAACTATTATTAATATATATAATCTTTTTGCAAGCGCTGCAATTATTGCTAAAATAGTAGTATCTATATATATCTGATAAGTCTAAACGTCAGTAAACAGATTGTGATGATTAGTCATCGTACACATAACAAAAAACATCGCGCGGCGTCACGGTCGTAAAAGGAAAATCGTAATCTATCCTACTCCTACTTATATTATATTATATATTATTAATATTATAAACGCGAAAGTTTCTTTGGATGTTTGTTATTCCTTCACGCAAAAACTACTGAACGGATTTTGATGAAACTTCACAGTAATATAGCTTATACATCAGAATAACACATAGGCTACAATTTATAAAGATTTTGTGTGATTTGGCCATAATATAACGATAAGTATCAAGTAAGTCGGAAAAATTCCTGCCCTCTGAGAGCTATCTTGGCGTGCGCTGCCTAAACCGTTAGAGTTACATGAAGATAATGTATCGTGGAACTGTTTGTCTTATAAAGTTCTAAATAAAAGTCCGCGACAGCATATATCTATCTTTTTTGTGGAAGCCATTATATCCAAAATAGTGATCCATAAATACATTTAAATTGGATACTTTTTTTACAATGCATATTTCAGAGTACTTTGTTAATTCTTATCAAAATCAATACATTTATCGCTTTCGGTATTTCATGTAGATAAACTTTGTCTTTTACACTAAGCAATTTGGACGAATAATTTAAAAGTTATCACGATAAGATTGACCTGAGTGGAGCGCTACGTGAATCGGCGGCGCGGAGAGCGGGGGCGGAGGGGGCGGTCCAGGCAATGAAGTCCCGAACGCTGGAACACCAAAGGAAATACCGTTCTAAGGATTTCAATAATAAGTTTATTATCCTTTTATTTATATATTGGAAGATGTGTCTACTAATATTATGTGCGTGAGGCACAGGACACTTTTATACTACTACTGGGCGTGAAGGCAGACCGGCAGACGTCGTTGACGGTTGTGTTCATTTTGAGTTTTTTTACAGTTTTAAATTCGTTTCGAAGCGATTTATTACTAACTAACAGTAGGCAGGCATTATAATTTTTAGGTAAGTAGTATATTTTAAGTACAAATATCGAGTTCGCGCGAGACGCCGACGCGAGCGCACGTAGTTTATTTACTCCGTATCGCTTGAGTCAAGTTTTTTGCGGAGTACCCACATAAGTTGAGAATGGAAGAAAAAAGTGACGGAAATAACGCGGAAAACTGCGATTCGATGATTACTTCGATTTCCTTTTCGGGTGAAGCGAGTAATAGTAGTAACCAGAAGGATTGTGAGATCGAGAGTGGAAGAATTGCGGAGAAAAGGGCCAGGGAAAAGGGCGATGAAAGCTGCAGCGAAGAGGGTTTTATAACGGTGATCAGAAGGCGACCTAAGCGCCTTTTAAGGAGTGAGTCTGGAATTGAAGGCGAATCGGGGAAGGAGATAAGAGAAGAAAATATGGATGACACATATAAGGTTAGCTTAACGTCCTTAGAAGTCTTGCCCAAACAAATGGCATTAGCAAAAATATTGAAAAATGAGAATATTCAAAACATATTGAGAATCAACTATAAGAGTCCCTACAAGGTTTTCATACAAATTGCTAAGAAAGAAGATGGAGAAAAATTAATCAAATGTCAGAAGTTCGTTGATTTAGGAGTAAGAATTCAATTTGTTAACCAACTCGACTTATCTTACGGAATAATTAAGGGTGTAGACTTGGAACTGAGTGAGTCAGAGATATTAGAGTCATTAGAGACTTCATGCAAAATATTATCAGTTAGAAGATTAAGACGTATCAGTCAGGACAGGGAGTGGGTGGACAGTGAAACTGTACGTGTGTGTTTTGAGAGCCCTACAACTCCAGAATTTATTCTTGCCTATGGATGCCGTTTTAGAGTAGAACGATATGTATTTCCTGTCTCTCAATGCTCAAACTGTTGGAAATTCGGGCATATAAAGAAATTCTGCCCAACGAAAAAGATTCTATGTCCTAAATGCAGTAAAGAGCATGAAAATTGTGAAACAGACAGAATTGTATGTCTTAATTGCAAAGGACCTCACATGGCACTTGACAAAACGTGCCCTGCCTTCTTAAAAGAAAAAGAGATTCGAACTCTAATGAGTGTAGAGAACATATCCTATAGAAAAGCCTTAGAAATATATCTAAAGAACAACAATAAAGGCAGTATGGTTGTAGCAATTGAGGATTCTGCTGAAAGAACGGGGGAAAGTCAAACTACTTTGAAGAAAACTTACAGTAGTGCCGTGCAATCGACAATTACTGCACAAGAAGTCTTAACTGATGAAAGTACATGCAATCAAACAGAAATCTTAGACAACAGACAAATACAAAAACAAAAAGTGGACAGGTCTAAGAAGCAAAATAAAAATAAAGATGGGCGAGAAAATCAATCTACATTTATGGAAACAGAGTGGGAAACGTTTTCTATGGAGGATGAGATAACTGGAAGTAGTCAAGAAAATAGACAATCGGAAAAAGAAGAAACTGAAAAGAAGAAAAAAAGAAAATTCAGATTTGTCGAAATATTTTTAAAAATTAAAGAAATAATTTGTTCAGAGAAAGGATTTGAAGAAATAATAATGTCGGTGTTGAAAGTAATATACGAGGAATGCAAGGTATTTGTTAAGGAATTTTTAATTGGAGGAAATGTATGTCAATGGCTGTTAAAATCTTTAAATGGATAATTATCGCAAAGACGCTTTGATTAACATACTACAATGGAATAGTCAAAGTTTAAAGCCAAAATCACCTACTTTAGACGCGCTACTTGGGCAAGAAAAAATACATATTGTTATTGTAAGCGAAACGTGGCTTAATCCAGACGTTCGTTTGAATATGAGAGGCTATAATATATATAGAAAAGACAGAGACGATTCTTACGGTGGCGTCGCGATAATTATTCATAAATCTATACAGGCGCAAGTATGCCCAATTAACTTAAGTAATGTAGGTATAGAGGTTATATGTATGAAAATACTTAATTGTAAGAGTTTGGAACATGTTGTATCTATTTACTGTCCATCTTCAGTGCGTACCACAACATCAGATTGGGACAATATTTTCTCGTTAGTGCCTAAAAAATCATTAGTTGCAGGTGACTTTAACGGTCACCATTCGAACTGGTCTTATAAAACGGATCAACGTGGAACTCAAATATTAGACTCATCATTGGAACACGGCTTTGTGACATTAAATAATGGAGAGGCAACCCGCGTCAAGTTAGTTAATGGAAATATACAAAGATCATCACCGGACATCACATTAGCATCATCTGACATCGCTATTAAATTTCATTGGGCTGTAATGAACGAAAATTTAGGTAGTGATCACCTCGTAATGAAGATTTCGATGAATTTTCAAGAACACATCGAGTATAATAAAAGACGAAACTTCAAAAATGCAAAGTGGGAGGCCTATCGTCATGAGCTTACAGAATCTTTTTCCGGGGTAATTGACGTCAGCAATAATATTCAGGCATTATACGACTATTTCTTAGAACAAGTTGATATGGCAGCGAATAAGCACATACCTATGATTAAAATTTGTACTAGTCCCTTAAGGAATTTTAAGCCAAAAGAGTATTGGGATCCATCATTATCTAGAGCAGTTGCTGAACGTAGGTTGGCTTTAGCCAAATTCAGAAGAAATCCTACTCCTGATAATCTTACAAAATTAGAAGAGAAAGAGGATCATGCACATAATTTGATAGTAAAAGCCATAGATAGCGGCTGGAAAAAATTTTGTACTAGCATAGACGAAACTTCTTCAGTTTCTGATATGTGGCGAAAGATGAGATGGCTTAAAGGTTATCGTCAGGCTAAATTTAGTGTGTCGGAGGATAAACTAAAAGGTTTGTTATATTCACTCACACCGGATTCCGTGATAAATTTACCACCAGTATTTAAATCACAGAACGTTTTAATAGAATCAGCATTTACAATAGAAGAATTAGAGAATAGTTTAAAAAAGAAGGACACTGCTCCGGGTAATGATGGAATAACGTACTCTATGATTTATCATCTCCCTTGTGAAGCCAAGGGGTTTCTTCTCCGGGTATATAATGACATTTACAGAACAGGAGATATCCCAAAACAATGGCGTGAGATATCAGTTATTGCTATTCCTAAAGCTGGGACCGACACGAATACGGAGACTAAACTTAGGCCAATATCTCTTATATCTTGTGTATGTAAGATATTCCATAATATGATCGGAAAAAGAATAGAATGGTATATTGAGAAACACTCAATTTTGTCACCTTACACAGTTGGTTTTAGGAGAGCTCAATCTTGTTTAGATTGCATTTCAAGACTATCTACTTATGTTCAATTGGGTTTAACTAGAAATGACCCTACGTTGGCTTGCTTTCTGGACATTACAAATGCTTATAACAATGTCTTAGTGGAAAAGGTTGTTCAGACATTAGACGATTTGGGAATTGGCTCAAAGGTTTGTAGTTATTTCAATTCATTTCTATTAGAGCGATACTTGATGATAAGAAGTAGTAGTGATGGACGAACTGTTGATGTTAGACGAACAAGCAGGGGGTTGGCTCAGGGCGACCCAATATCACCAATGCTTTTTAATATTATTACATCAAAAATTTGCCAACAGATTGAGACTGTAATTGTTTCGCAGTACGCGGATGATTTCGTATTTTACCTCAGCCACAAAGATTTAAATCACGCGGAATCGGAAATGCAAGTTGCTCTTAACTCTATGGTTGTAATGCTGGATGATATGGGTCTAGACATGTCACCAGATAAATCAAAGATGTGTCTTTTTAGTAGAGGTAGAAGAAGACGACAATTGCAACTTACTATTAACAACTTACCAATTCCCTCAGTAGATTGTGTGAAACACTTAGGTATCTGGTTAGACAGGTCACTTCTTTGGAAAAGGCATATTAATGAAATACAGGAAAAGACGGCAAAATTTTTAAATTTATTTAAAGTTTTGGCGGGGCCGACTTGGGGAATCCATCCGAAACATTTGAGATCTTTGTATATTTCATTGGTACGTAGTAGGATTGACTTCGGTTGTTTTCTCTATGATAATAGTGCAAAGAGTCATTTAGGTAAACTGGACAAAATTCAGAACCAGTATTTAAGGAGTATAGGTGGTTTTATAAAAAGCTCTCCAATACATGTAATGGAAGCTGAAATGTGCATTCCTCCTTTGTATGTTAGGAGATTATATTTAGCTTATAAGTTCTGTATAAAAAGTATGTCATGTTTGAACAATGTAACTATTAAATTAATAGATGATTTGAATGATCTCTCAGTTACAAGATACTGGAACAATAAGAAAAAACCGTTGCTTGTGACCGTGTACAATGAGTGTAAACTCCGTAATATACATTGTTCAAGTATTTTAGACATGTACTCACTAGATAAATGGGTGACAGGTATAAATGTACGGGACAAAATTAGTTGTAAATTAGACTGTGTCAAAGTAGCAAAACATAGCCATGAGGTTACATCACTTAAATTCGATGTTATCAAAGAACTTAGTGAAAAGTACCCGGGGTGGAAAATGTACTTTACTGATGGGTCTAAGAGCAAAAGTGGATGCGGTGCCGCTTATTATAGTTTGAGTGATGGAACTTCGGCCATGTTTAAATCTATTGATACAAACGTATCTGTAATGACGATGGAACTCGTTGCGATCTCAAAAACTTTAGAGAACATAATTGGTTGGGACAATGCGAACCATTCTGTGAATCAAAACATTGTTATATGCACGGATAGCAAAAGTGGTTTAATGCACTTAGCTCGATGCGCCTCTGGTTGCAGAGGTGTACCGATAGCTTATGTGATTCTTCGACTATTTTGTGACCTTAGTGAAATTAATTTGAGGTTGCAATGGATTCCATCTCATATTGGTATACATGGAAACGAGAAGGCTGACATATTTGCAAAGAAAGCTATTTTGGAAGGATTGGAAATTGACATCGCTCCGTTCTACACAGAAATACTTGGCTATTACAAGAACATATGCTACAATCGTTTTAAAGAGTATTTCGACAGGAAGTCTAAAGAAAAAGGCATATGGTATAAGACTATGCAAAGTGAGCCTCCTCGAATCCCTTGGTTCGCCGAAAGTCATGCAAGGAGGTCGTATGTTGTTATGGCACATAGATTGCGTTCTGGTCATTTTCCATCCAGGAAATTTGGATATCTAATGAAAAAAGTCGATTCCCCTAATTGTCAAGTGTGTAATAAAGTCGAAGATGTCCAACATTTGCTGGTGGAATGTGAAAAGAATAGGAGAGAGAGGGAGATAGTGATGCGAGAGTTAAAAGTTAATATGTATGATGTTGGGGCGTTCATTAGAATCTTATCTACACCTAATTCGGGAGAAGCGAAACTAATTTATGAAATGGTTGCTGCAACACTATCTCCCTCACTTACGCAATAATATATTTGTAATAATAATATTAAAATTACGTGTAACAATTATTTAATTAGGGTATGATGAGGCTGGCATACCTTTGTAAGGTAAAAGCCTCTAAACAAATAAAGATAAAAAAAAAAAAAAAAAAAAAAAGTACAAATATAGATTCGGTTTAAATTTAATTATTAGTCATATTAGAATTGATTAAGTATTACTTACAATTGTTTTTTTTTTTTTGTTAGTTTAAGATTAACGTATAGTTTTAGGTTGTGTTGTAAGTAGTAAGAAGTTAGATTCGTTTTCCTCCTAATTAGCTATTGAAATTGTTTTAGTTAGTTTGAAAATTACTACCGATTTGGTGATTTTTTATATAAGTAGTACTTACAATAATTACTCGAAAGCGTAAGTCTAATATTTCATAAAGCTCTAATAAAGCTCGAGCTATAAAAATAGCTAGACTTAAAATAACGAGACGTCTCAACAAACTAAGCTGCGAAGGTTTGAGCAGGCGGTGCGTGAGGCGGCACACAGAGCTACTGTGACACCAGAACAGTCCCAAGATCGACGTCAACAACACGCTGAGTAACTGGCATCTCAACAACTGCTGAAACTCCAGAACAGTCTCAACCTCGACGTCAACGGCATGCTGAGTACCTATCTGATGTCTCAACGGGCCCAAGATCGGCGTCAACAGCATGCCGAGTATAGTGGTGTCTCAACGGGCTACGGAGACACCAGAAGAGTCACAAGCTCGACGTCAGCGGCAGGCGACTTACATGGCGTCCCAAAGAGCCACAGAAACCTCTACAACAGCTAAATCTCGCAGAAGCGCTGTTGTTACACGAATATAATGTATCATGGGACTGTTTGTCTTAAACAGTTCTAAATAAATGTCCGCGACAGAATATATTATCTACCTTTTATGTGGAAGCCCAAAATAGTGAGCCATATCGAAAGTACCTCTTTCTGTGTGTTACCTTTTCACACCTAAACCACTGAACGGGTTTCGATATTTGGCAAGGAGATAGATAGAAGGACATGCGCTACTTCACCGGTACTGTCCTGTGGGATAATTTCCGACATCCACGCGGGCGAAGCCGCGGGCGGAAGCTAGTTAATATATAAATGGGTATTTGTATGAGAACGCTATTCAATGGAGTTATGCAGATAGTCTATTACATTTTCGAATTGGAATAGGTATCAAACTATCGAAAAAATAAAGTTATGTTTTACTACGAGAACCTACGCACCCCGTCCCTACGCGCTACGCTTAACTACGAGAGCTTACGCCTAACTACGGAAGCCTACGCCTAACTACGATAGTCTACGTTTAACTATCAGAGCCTACGCTTAACTATGAGAGCCTACACGCGACTACGAGGGCCTACGCGAGTCTAGGGGAAAATCAAGACACGAACGAAAAGTCACGCGACCAAGTATACTCATTACTACATTTTGAATATTTGAAGCAATGGATTAGTAATATCCTTAAAAATGATTCAGATTATGATTGAAACTGTGTTTCGCAATTAGGGTGCTCTGGACACAAGAAACAGTTAAATAAGTATTAACAAAACAACAGAAACTTGCTCTTGTAAAATTAATTTTATTTTAAAATTCACATTGTTTTCTACGAAAAACTAGGTGAGCCCAGAGAATTTATTAGTTACGCCATGAATTTGTTACTATTATAATCGATTAGTGAATATAAAATAGCTGTTCTATGTAAAGTTCAAATATAAAATATATTTCACTGTCATAAATATTAATTGTGCAATACAATATTGTACGTACTACAATTTCACAACAATATATCTAATCTTCCAAGTTATCGCGCAGGGGGGAGGGGAGGTAGTCGGAGCTTGCTGGGTATGTTTAGCCGCTAGCTATGTTGTTGTTCTTGCTCAGCTCAGTCTCGCTCGGAAGTTTACTACGCATAGTCACAATGGAGCGATCGAAACCGAAATCAATAGCTAGACGCGAATGGTCGAAGGTAGAACGCGAGTTTTGCGTAGAGCAATATTATTTGCATCGTGAGAGTCTCGCTGCTGCTAAGCGATGTTACTTTGAAAAGTTTTGTGATCGTAATGAGTACAAGCGGGACAAGTGTCCGACTTCAGACCAACTTAGGGATTGGGTTGAACAGGAAGAGAAGAAAAGAGCAAGTAGTTTGATGAAACCGCATCCCGAAGTGCCACAGAAGTCGGGTTCAGGTAAGGAGAACGTACAAGCTTCCGTGTGGGTTTAACGTCAGCCTGACTTAGCAGTGCGCAGGCGGTTGGCTGAATGCCGTATTTTACATTGCACAGCCCAGTGCCATAATTTGAAATTGGATTTACAATTACAGTCATACAAGATCTAATTACTACAGGAATTGAAATCTACTCAAATCGTTTGCCGAGACAATGTTCAATTGCTTTAATAAATAACCTTGATAACATTTATGTCACAAAATATCTATAAATTAAATTCACTTCGCTGTAACTTTGATATAATTATGACCTTGGTATTTTAAACCTTAGCGTTGCTCAGTTGACAGACAAAGTGCGATTGCCTTCAGCAGTCAAAATGCAAACGCCGACTGCTGTAGGCGATCGCACCTCGGCCTAAACTGACAACATCCATATTTTTCTGCAGACAAGCTAAGTGGCCCACAATGGGGCAGGAAGACGGGAGAAAACCGGATCATCAGGACAGAGTCTATGGATACCGGACTGCAGCATCAGGCGATCAAATGTAATTCATCATACACATTACTAGTGACGTAACAAAATATCGATATGACAATAATAAACAATTGTACTCTACAGGGAAGCAACGGGACATCAAATGGAGTGGTCCACGTCCAGTTAATGTGAAAGAGAAAATTGTGGAGCCTATTGTAGAAGAGCCTCAATATAATTACTATTATTATCAAAAGCCGATCGAAGAGGAAGTGAAACCTGATAAAAGTAAATATAATACTTATTTCATAATATTTTAACTTAGTAAACCTGTCGGTTAAAAAAACCTTTCATTTAACCTTTTACATTTGTATTTTTGTGCAATGCTTTCCAAGCAATCCAGCACTTTGCATTTTTAGTAAAATCAATGTTAAAAATAAAATGAGAACGCTGTATTCTGAGTGAGAACGTTAGTAAACAGTTTGTGACGATGAGTCATCCGACGATCCAACACACAACGATATCGCGCTACGTCATTTCGACATGGCACCGCGTAAAATTGCGCCTCGCGTGTGTCAAATATGGTGCAATATCAAGTTCAATAATATTGTGCAATATCAAGGTCAATAATATTGTGCAATATCATGTATTGGTCAATTTAATTGTTCGTTGAGGGTAAGTATCCCTTAACGAACAATAAAATTGACCAAGGTGGCAAGGTCTGGTGATCAATGAATAAGGTTTATTTTCCTAAGACCACGTTGTTTTATATTATTACGATTTCCTGTATTTTGATTTGAAAAAAGTTGATATAATTCATATACCTATGTTTCATTATGCTTGTTCGCATTATGAATTTTTTTCTTTGAACTCAAAGTGTGAGGGCCATGTCACTGACCTAGGAAGGACAGCACGCGGCTGACTCATGTGTGTATATTGACCGACAAATCGAATATCACACGCGGATTGACGACACACGAATAGCGTGGGCATTAGTGACGTCATCTTGAGAAAAAACATTCTTTATTTTGTATCAATGAAATGACGTTAACGGGATAATTATGTCATGTGCGTACGCCGTTTGTTGAAAATCTATGGAGTGGTCGTATCGTATCGATTAACACGTGCAAATAAAATGTCTCTTTTCCCTAGAACAAGTACTCAAAGAAAAATTCGAAGAGAAGATCCTAGAATTAGTTGAGTCGCTGAACGCCCGCGGGCACGCAGCACGTGCGAGCGCATTTGTTTCACTCCGCGCGGAATTAAAGCGACGAGCGCTTGGTGACTTGTTGACCGCACACCGCGCCACGCTGGCCGACCATGTGTCGCGCGCACTACGACGAGGCAAGGATGGAGAGAGGAAGGCAGCTGCTGCTGTTGCACCACTGCTCGCTGTACAGGTGATTTTCATAATCTGACTAGATTCATTAACAGTCATCATGTCAGCAATAAGGATGGCCCTACTGCTAGGTTTACGCAAATGATTTGGAGACTTCGGTCTAACTTAAGCCTCAACTAACCAGCCAGTTTTCTCTTTGGTCTGCCGCAGTGAACCATCAGCTTATAGTTAATATGTTACCCACAGATCGGCGAGGAAGGCTCGGAGGAGTTCGTGCGCGAGGTGCGGCCCGCGCTCGCTGCCACCGCCACTGACAAGTCTGCCTCACTCGACACACGCACTGAGGTAAACATCACAACACAGACACACAAAAAAAATGTCTTAGAGCACTTGTCATCAAATTAAATATTCATGTCTTTCACCAGGAACCAACGAAATAACCTGTTTCTATAATGTGTTCTGTATGTTTCAGTGCTGCTCATCGCTGGCCGTGTTGAGCTATGTGATGGAGGATGATCTCACTGAGATCTTAGAGGTCATGCGCATCTACGAGACCATCTTCAGCGGCAGCTATCTCAAGGTAAACTATGAGTATACATGCAATCTTCTCTGCATGAAGTATGTAGGTATGTAGAGAATTTCTCGTATCGCGGTAAAATTATTAGCCTCTTAGCAAGACGGCCGCAATGAGAACTGTCCAATTCGGGTAGGATTAAGAGGATAACGATTATGAGTTCCCAAAATAATAAAGATTCTTTTTTCTTCACCCAGGATGATGGTAGCGTAGAGGTGTCGGATGCAGCCGTGGAGGAGGGCGCGTGGCACGCCGCCGCACTGGACGGCTGGGCACTACTGTTGCCGCTGTTGTCGCCCAACCACGCGCTGTCGCTGCTCAACAACCAGGCGCCCAGCTTTGCCAGGCTTGGGGAGTTGTTGGAGGCTGTGTCGCTTGAGGTAATTTGTCTAAGTTTACTTTTATTTTACACCAAATAATAAATTAAAAAAGAATGATAATCTAAGTGAATTATTTCAATAAACATATTTATCCGTACCCCCAGGTCCGCATGGCAGCAGGCGGCGCGCTCGCCATCGCATACGAGACAGTCGCAAACAACGACAACTCGGAAAACCCGCTCACAGCGCACGTGGAAGTACTACTGCCGCGACTCACCGAGTTAGCGCGAGACTCGAACAGGTTCCGCGCCAAGAGAGACCTCAAGATACAGCGAGCCACCTTCAGGGACATCCTCAAGTACTTCGAGGTGCGTTGCATATAACATAATTATATTATGTACATACATATATTAGCCGTGGCGTACAAGACTGTAACAGATGGCGACTTTTCTGACTGCTTTCACATGATAGATTTATAGCCGTAACAATTTAATTTAACACCAACGTGATTCATCTTCCAGGAAGGTGAAGAGCCCTGCATATCAACCCACATCGGCTCCGAGAGCGCTGTGTGGTGCCACTGGTCGGGCGGCGCGGCGTACGCGGCGCTGGCGGGGGCACTCGGCGGAGCGCTGCAAGTGTTGGCGCCGCGCTGTCCGCGCCTGCGCGCTGCGCTGGCGCTGTCCGACGTGCCGCCCACTGAGATGGCGCCACAGGAGAAGCCTAAAAAACTGCAACGGGTATGTACGCAAATATCATATCAATATATTCATTATTCTGCTTTCATGTGACACAAACGCATAATCGTGAGATCGTCACCGATGGAAAGAATGAGAGGGAGATATTTACCCTGCAGTAGGAAAGCACAGGCTACTACTTGAATATCATTTGCGATAAAGTAGTGACTTCACCTATCATTGTGGTTATTGGTTAATTAGGACTTTGAATACCACAGAGAACAGAAATAAGATGTTAATATTATGATTTTCCATTCCAGCATCTACAAAACAGAGGGGCAAGCAAGGCTCGGCAGGTCACCCGCAACAAGAACAGAGACAAGCGCTCCGCGGCCCTCGCCATCTGAACCCGCCGCACTCCCGCACCGCACCACATCGCACGGTTCCACTCAAATATCTCTCTCGGTTTAGTTCTAGAGCTTAGTTTAACGCTAGCAACGTCAATTCGACGCCATACTTCTTAGTGTGTCACCTCCCGAGCGGACAACAGTAACAACTAGTTGCAGCCGCCGGACAGGTCGCGTGAGGTTAGTGTTAGGTTACAATAGGCTAGGTGTTAAAACCAAAGAAATTCGTCATATTTTGGATAAAATAAAACGTTGGAACCGCTTATTATGTAAGGCATCTATCTCGCTGAGTGTCGACGCTCTGATTATTTCTCGCAACATGTTTCAGATTTATAGGACTCGTTCGGTCATTCCTATTGCGATTTTGATATTATATTTTAAATTGATATTATTACGATCGATGTTTTTATATCGTTTTTTATTATAGAACATTTTATTCTTACTTTTCTTCTTGGTAATTTGGGCTGAGAACTTTAATTGCTATAGGTATTTTACTGTAGGTAAGTTATGTAATAATTGTTTTGAACTTTTAGTGAAATAATATTTATTATGAGAACCAACTTTTTGTTTATTTATTGCTCATAGCATCTCCCAAGTTTCCTCTCCATTATAATCGACAACCCTCATCAAGGATTTGGCAAAAAAAAAAAACCAGCAAACCCTTTCTTGATATGTAGGACGATAACTTGGGGCGAATGCAGAAAGAATCAACCTAACAAAAAGTACTAGGCGTGCATAAAACCAAGAGGATCTTACAGGTCTATGCAACCAACACTAAAGGCTCACCCATCGCGTGCCTAGCCATTAAGCTTCTTATACTCTGACACCCTGGTGATGCGATGGAATGAGCACGAATGATGACGTTATGTCGTGCTATCCCACCTGCGCTTATCTCCTTATTCTGTGTGTAAAGGATGATGCAACTAATTGGCTCAATATTTTAAATACTGCCCTTGATGATGATGATTGTAGGACTCCCTTTTCCGCACTCAGACTCTCATTCGGTCCGTTGTGCGTGGGGATTCTGGCTAACAGAGCCAGCCTAGCTCCGCCCAAAAGCACAGAAGCTTCCTGGGAGCTTCACAGGCTTCACGGAGCGACCTCACTGTTCCGAGGACTTCTTCACGTTGAAAAGCCACGGCCTCGCATTCCAGTATGACGTGGGCGGCTGATTCCTCGGCGTCAAGGCAGCCCCTGCAAAGGGGGCTGTCTGTGGCGCCTATGTTAAAAAGATGTTTGTTAAGAGGGTTATGGCCCGTAATTGTATCTATTATTATTCTAAGGTTATTTCTACTCAGGCTGAAGAGTTTTTTGGTTAATCGCGGGTGTACCATTGGTAAAGCCAATTTTGACTGTCTACCGTCTGTTACCCGTGACCATCTGTTGTTATGGAGTTCCGTCGTTCTTCGGCGAATCCACGACGAAATTGTGAGAAAGGCAGGGGGAGAAGTGGGTACGGGCCTAGCACCTTCATATCAGAGCCTCTCTTCGCAAGTTCATCTGCAGCATCATTGTCCAAGGATCCACTATGCCTTTTGATCCACTGGAGGGAAATACTGCCCTTTCAGCCGCTTCAGTTTAATTAAAATAAAATAGCAATATAAACACATGACTATCTTTCATCTCTGATACATAATCGTCCCCTGTTTTATTTAACTGTTAATACCTGGATAATGTACTACGAGAGCCTACGCGTGACTTCGAGAGCCTACGCGTTACTACGAGTGCCTACGCGAGATTACGAGAGCCTACGCGCGACTACGAGAGCCTACGCGCGACTACGAGACCCTATGCGCGACTACGAGACCCTATGCGCGACTACGAGAACATATTCTATTAATTAACTTTAATTTGTTATAAAATAACGTTATTTCTTTACCCCTGTCAGAGTTTTTCTAAAATGGAAGAGAATCGTGCCCACGACTCGAAAAAATACTGAGCAGATCAAATCAGCTCCATTGCGTTACACGGGTTCACTAATGTTTTACCAAAACTCCATTGACAAATTTTTAGTTTACAACCAACGTTTCGTATTCTATTTATTTCACAAACAACTCATTCCGCAAATATTTTATTTTATAAACAGTCGCTTTACAAACATTTATTTGGCAAATGCTTCTCTTTACAAATGTTTCGGATGATATTTAATCATTTATACATTTCTTTTGAAAAAATCACGTTTATACAAACTATCATTTTATAATATACTAGCGACTGCATTCAAATCCGTTGCGTAGTTTAAAAGATCTAAGCTTACAGACAGCGGGAGCTACTTTGTTTTATACAGGGTGGGCCAAAAAGTTTTGCACTTTTGAAACATGAATAAAAATAAAAGTACAAATGTTACTTTGCTGATAATTTATTCAACGTAACAAACATCTAATGCAATTTATTTCTTAAAAATAACATCGTCGACATGTGCTCCGTCTCGTCATTGGCACTCCTGCAATTGGCTACGCAAATTTTGGAAAACTCGCTGACACATGCTAAGGGAAATCGCGACTATCCCCTCATGGATGTTTTGTGTTAATTTTGATATTGCCGTCGGTTTATTATGGTAGACTCGACTTTTCAGGTATCCCCACAAGAAAAAATCACAAAGTGTAAGGTCTGGGTTCCTCGGAGACCATGGGATATCACCTCTGGGAGAAATCACTTTGTTCGGAAACATTTCTTTGACTACCGGTATAGTCACGTTTGACGTATGGCATGTTTGTAATCGTTTGGTTTCATCTCCTACACAATTTGAAGCCTGTATGGGTGCAGTTTAAGGTCCAGATGCAAAATTTGCCACAGACTAGTTCTAAGTATTGTAAGAACCGCCGAACTCTAACGCGTAGATGATTCTGGATCGTTCCTTACGGAAATTTCAACCAGCTGAATGTTTTCATTGCTTCTTCTTGAACGTGGTCGCCCTGTTTGTTTAATATTCGTTGTGAAACCAGTTTGCCCGAACTTCTCGATCCAAGCTTTGATTAAATTAACACTTGGACACTCACTTACACGGCGTAATCCGTGTTCAATTCTAAACAGGCGTCGTACCGTAACGTAGGAACCGTTGTTATTGTAAAAAAAAAAAAAAACGAAAAGCACGCTGTTGTTCCGTGAACCGCTTCATCGTGAGTAAAATTGCATTAAGTGACGCATATTTTCCCGCCAACCGCGCGCCCTTTTTTCAAACGGTTTTCGAGATATTCAGTTTTGCTATTTGCAAAAACTTTTGGCCCACCCTGTACTATGTAAAGATTTTCTAAACCAGACACAAAGTGATCATGACGGTATTTTCCATTTGGGTCAAATAATTTACAGGCAAGTATTTTTTTCTATATAATCTAGTCGTTTCTGGCACTCGCCGGCCGCTGCCGCGGCACCGCTCGCTTCGCTCGCTCGGCTCGTGCGTAGGGGTCACAGTTTTAACCTAACCTAACCTAATAATTTTGTTTTAAATAATTAACCTAATCTAACTAGTTCGGTTCCGGGTAACCCACTAAAAAACGCCTCATTTTTCTATTAGTGCAAGTCGATGAAAGAATGAGTTTCATTTTTAGGAAATTGCGTAATAATAAGTCGATATGTAAAACGTTTTTATCCCAAACGTTTTTTTATAAGATAAAATGAATTGTTTATCAAATAACACGCTATTAAAGAAAAGTTTATCGGGTAATTATTTTGTAAAGTGAATTATTTGGCAAACTTGTTGTTGTGTAATGATGAAATAACAAATCATGTTTTTGCCAATCGTTGCTTGTCAAGTAAAAATTTGTAAATTAATTTTTGGTAAACTGACAGGGCACCCGTTACACGGGATCCCTTCTTTTCGCATAATGTTCTTTTTCCTAATATACTTTGGCAAAACTATTTTGGTATTATTTGTTTTGGCATAATAATACTTTGCCATATTTTTTTATGGGATATAGTTTATGTTGACATAATTATCTTGAAGGGTAATTTGTTTTGGCATAAATTTAATTCGCACAATACTATACGACGTCAGGGGCACCCCGAGAGGTTCGGTTTGGTTAGGTTCCTTTAAGCCCTGCAGACAGAAATAGTAGCCCCGCATGGCAGGGCTCCGTCGATCTGACGTTGTTAGAAATAAAACGAGCATGCTAAATTTATGCTTTAGAATGTTATGCTTAATCATTATTATGATAAGAAAACTTATGCTTAAAAAAATTATTCGTAAATAATGTTATGCGAAAATATAACTAGGAGAAACAAAAGTATGCCAAGTAATATTAGGTCTTAAAATTTTATGCAAATGGATAGGGAACCGCGTTACATACTAACAGTAGGAATGGCTTTCATTTTGACAAACATCAACATTGTGTATTTAATTAGCAATATCCTTTAGTGGTTCAGATTTTGATTAATAGTGTATTACGCAATAGGGTGCTGGCCGGCATGGCTTTTAATATTACTGAATACAGCTGAATACTAGTATTTATCATGAACCGACTGACTATTTGACTTCCACAACCCAGTTACTGGGTAACACGATATCTGGTAAGACTGGGGGTGTCAGATTTTAAGGCTTCTTCTAACTATCCGCTGTCAAAGATGACATGACCGAGCTTTCCGAGACATGGAGGGGTCTCCGGTATGAGAGGAGTGGTCACCTTGATCGATCGAACTTTGCGCCTGTTACTATGCCAACTAAAATTGTAATTTGATAACCTAGATATCAATAACTCTAATAAACACCATCACCACCATCACCATCGCCTTTACGTATTTTTAACCGAATAACCGAAGCAATAACAATATCTAGAAGAAATCCATACTAATATACTAATAAGATTATAATTGCGAAAGTGTGTCTGTCTGTTACCTCTTCACGCTTAAACCGCTGAACCGATTTAGATGAAATTTGGTAGAGATATAGTTTGAGTTCCAGGAAAGGACATAGGATAGTTTTTGTCCCGATATTCCCACGGGAAACTTCTGCGGGTGAAACCGCGGGGCGCTGCCAGCATTATAGATGGTAAAGTTATATACTGACAGGCGTCTTTTTCATTTTAGACTTTTGTGAGATACGCAACGAACGAATTGCGCAAAATAAACACGGTTCCCGCAGCATAAAGAGTCTTCGGTCAATATGTTATTGAAACAATGTTGTGCAACTTTGTTTACCTGTAACAACGAGGCATATATGACGCTTCCATTATCATTACGCTCGGAATTCAATATGGCACCCTTGACATACAAAAGACATTGCGTTATTATCTGGGTGAATATCCTATTATTGTGCAATACATTAATAATTGTAATTTCACAATACACAATAACATCATAATCTACTCTTCCGATTTCGCGCGAAAACTCATGCGTCACCGGTCGAGGGGAAGGGGGGAGGAGGCTCGCGTGGGTTTATGTATAGGCGCTGGCTTGTCTATCGCTCAGTCTCGTTCCGAAGTTCACTAAGTTCCGTCGCCATGGAGCACGCCAAAGAAAATGTAAACACTAGCGTTGAGCATGCTCGCATTGGCTGGTCGAAACAACAGCGCGAGTTTTGTGCAAAACAATATTATTTAAACCGTGGTGCGGTCACTGCTGTTAGGCGCTTGTATTGTGAAAAGTTCCGTGTGCGAAATACTCAGGTGCACGTACTGTGTCCGAGTTCAGATCAAATTAAGGAATGGGCGAAGATTTATGAAAAGAAAGGAGGACTCGAAGAGGAGCAACCGAAAGAGCCAAGTAAGTAGCACATACAGCATGTTTCGGCAGATTTTTTTACATTGCACAATCCAGTGCCATATATTTTTTGAATCACATTCATACAAGCTCCAATTACTTAGTAAAGGAATTGAAGCCTTCTCGGAGTCACTTCAATAACCTTGATAACAATGGTGTTCAAATACAAATACTGAAGCTGGATGCTGTAGACAACCCTACCTAACTAACAATGAATTAAACTGACTATAATTATATTTTTCTGCAGACAAGCTAAGTGGCACACAATGGGGCAGGAAGACGGGGGAAAACCGGATCATCAGGACAGAGTCTGTAGATACTGGACTACAGCATCAGGCGATAAAATGTAATGCATCATACACATTACTAGTGACGTAACAAAATATCGATATGATAATAATAAACAATTGTACTCTACAGGGAAGCAACGGGACATCAAATGGAGTGGTCCACGTCCAGTTCATGTGAAAGAGAAAATTGTGGAGCCTATTGTAGAAAAACCACAATATTATTATTATCAGGAGCCTGTCGAAGAGGAAGTGAAACCAGATAAAAGTAAATATATACATATTTCCAAAGAGAAAAAAAACCTTAACATAAATCAACTATTATTAAGTAATCTATACATATAATAAAATCGTAGGAAAGTCAAAACTGTACATTGAATATTTTTTTAAAAGAATATTTGGGGCGTGATCTACAATCGATTTCGAAGCCGAAAATATAATTTTTAGAATTTTTGTCTGTTTGTCTGTTTGTCTGATTGTCTGTCTGTATGTCCGGGCTAATCTCAAAAAGTGCTGCATGGATTTACATCAAATTTTGCATGAGTATTACTAAGAGGTCGGGTCAACATATAGGCTACATATTATCACGCTATCACCTACGGGGGAGGAGCTGTGAATCTTTATTTTTCTTACGCATTCTGTGACAGCGTGTAATCTAACGATGCATATTTAAATGTTGTTTTTGAGTAAGCCATGCTATTATCTAGCTTTACACTATAAAAACTACGCCATTTAAGTAACTTGGGCAGAGAAACATAGTTTAATGAATGTTCGTAGTATAAAGAAAAATTTGAAGCAGCGCCATCTATGAGATTTCATAAAAATCAAATCAAGTTACATGTTAACACTTTTTGGAAATTAATAATTTAAATTTGATCATGTTGGCGAGGTTAGTAGTTAGTTATTCTTAAAATTCATAGATGGTAATGTGCATTTTCTTCATAAAAGTTGTATCGTAAAAATTCAAGTTCCAACAAAACCCTCAAAATCTTGAGCAGAGTTGAGGAAGACAATTTAAAAAAATGCGGTGTTAAGTATTACAAAAAAGTTATGTTCATTGATGATGATCATTTCTTCATCAATTTCATGTTGTTAGTACAAAATAAACATTGACTGTTAATACTTTTGTTCGGTATTTATCTGTGTGATTATTGCTTGGTAATTAATATATTTTCATGTCGTATACCTAATTATAAACTTAAATGTGATGTAAAACAAATCCCTTACGTATGACGAGGTGCCTTCATATTACACGTACGACAAGCAAAGGGGTTTATTTAACCGACGTCGACGAGGAGGTGCTGTGGAAAGTTTTCCAGGAATTTTCAAGGACACCGCATTGGGTAGGGTTTATACCGTGCATCCGAATAATGGCGAATGCTATTTTCTGCGGTTGTTACTTCACACTGTCCGAGGCCCAACGTCTTTCGCCTTTCTGAGGACATTTGATGGCGTGGAGTATCCCACTTACCGCGCAGCCTGGGTAACACGTGACCTTCTCGACAGTGACCAAAATTGGGATGAAACCCTCGCGGAGGCGAGCGTCAGTGACAGTCCCAGCCGCATGCCGTCATCTTGGTGTTTTGTGGAGTCGCGAAACCGGTAGCTTTGTGGGAGAAGTATCGCCATCATCTGTCTGAAGATTTTCTACGAGCTTTGAGGCGTGCTACTGGAGACGAAGTCGAAGTAACTGATGAACGCGTGCTGAACACCTGTCTCAGTTCACTTCAAGATGTGGTCATTTCTATCGGCGGCAATCCACTGATCGAATATGGGTTACCAGCTCCCCAATCATACCCGCATCAAGACCGTGGAAATCGGGACTTTAAAATTCCCATCGATTCTGTTCCACAGTTCTGTTCAGTGGCGATTTCCGGCAAACGCTTTCCGTGGTGACGCGGGGATCGAGGGCTGACGAGGTGAATGCTTCGTTGAAATGATCTTCGTTGTGGTCACGAGTTCGTACGCTGCGCTTGACCATTAACCCATCGTATGCCGGAACGTAGATCTACGCGAGACACAATGGCTTTTTAATTGTGTCTGTAATTACGACATTCAACCATTTAATATGAGAGCTCGGCTCGGCGGCAATGCACGTGCTCAAGAATTCTCTGATGTCCTTCTAAGTCTTGGCAAAGCCACTCTACCAGAAGAGAGAGGTGGATAGGTGGTGCTACCAGAGTCTCTCGCTAGAGTGGTATCCAGCATAGAAGAACTCATTCGCTGTGTGTACGGGGACATCAGTCGTATACCGCACCAGCAAAATTCTTGGGTGTGTGAGCGGGCCATTTTGACGCTTAAAAACGATCAGGCTGCAGCAATTAACGAATGCATTCTCTCGGAAATTGAGGGGAATGAAGTAAACTACACCTCGATAAACACTGTTGTCGAGCAAGATGACGCCACACATTATCCCGTGGAATTTCTGAACTCCCTGTCAGCAAGTGGACTTCCAGCGCATACCATCAAGCTGAAGGTCGGTGTCCCGATTATGCTTCTTCGGAACCTATCTCCTCCGAAGTTGTGTAACGGGACCCGCCTTAAAGTCATCTCGCTCCACAGACACACAAATTGAGGCGGAAATTCTTACGAGTTGTGGCGTTGGCGAGGCAGTATTTATACCACGCATTCCCCTCATACCTCATAACTTCCCGTTCCAGTTCAAGCGCGTACAGTTCCCCGTGAGTGTTTGCTTCGCGATGAAAATCAGTAAGTCGCAGGGGCAGACACTGAGGGCAGCGGGTGTCGACCTCAGGACGAGTTGCTTCTCACACGGGCAACTGTACGTCGCTTGCTCCCGCGTCACCAGTCCTGACTCTCTTTACATTTTGGCTCCTGGCAGCATAACTACCAATGTACGTTATAGGGAAATGTTGTAAGGTATGATACCTTTGTACGTATTTTTACTCTTTTGTGTCCTGGAATGTATTCCTGCATTATTTTCTCTATTTCCTTCAGTCACATCTTATGACTGAACTCAGCAGGATTCCAATATAACTCTCTTCACTTGCTTCACTTGCAAAAAAAACTTATATTTTAATGCTATTTTAAAAGTTGTTTACTTATAATGCTATAGCGACACTGGCATCTTAGGTATTTTTGGTGCTGTAGAGCCTTCACGCAGACGACGTCGCGGGCAGCAGCTAGTATAATAATATAATCAATTTTCGCACACTTTAATATTTTTGCAAGCGCTGCAATCATTGCTAAAAATAGTAGTATCTATATCTGATAAGTTTGAACGGTAGAAAACAGGTTGTGATGATTAGTAATCGTATACATAACAAAAAACACCGCGCTGCGTCACGGTCGTCAAGGAAAATCCGTGTACCTAAAGTTTGTACACAAATAAAAAACAGCTGGTGTCAAAAATGGTGCAATATCACGGTCGATATTATTGCGCAATATCACAATGTCCATTGATAGTGGAGGTCGTTTTGGGTGGTGATTATATTATGTATCTGGTGCCCTGTCAGTTTACCAAAAATTAATTTACAAATTTTTACTTGATAAGCAACGATTGGCAAACACATGATTTGTTATTTCATCATTACACAACAACAAGTTTGCCAAATAATTCACTTTAAAAATAATTACCCGATAAACTTTTCTTTACTAACGTGTTATTTGACAAACAATTCATTTTATCTTATAAAAAAACGTTTGGGATAAAAACGTTTTACATATTGACTTATTATTACGCAATTTCCTAAAAATGAAACTCATTCTTTCATCGACTTACACTAATAGAAAAAAGAGGCTATTTTTAGTGGGCTACCCGGAACCGAACTAGTTAGATTAGGTTAATTATTAAAAACAAAATTGTTAGGTTAGGTTAGGTTAAAACTGTGACCCCCTACGCACGAGCCGAGCGAGCGAAGCGAGCGGTGCCGCGGCAGCGGCCGGCGAGTGCCAGAAACGACTAGATTATATAGAAAAAAATATTTGCCTGTAAATTATTTGACCCGAATGGAAAATACTGTCATGATCACTGTGTCTGATTTAGAAAATCTTTACATAGTATAAAACAAAGTAGCTCCCGCTGTCTGTAAGCTTAGATCTTTTAAACTACGCAACGGATTTTATTGCAGTCGCTAGTGCATTATAAAATGATAGTTTGTATAAACGTGATTTTTTCAAAAGAAATGTAGGTATAAATGATTAAATATCCGAAACATTTGTAAAGAGAAGCATTTGCCAAATAAATGTTTGTAAAGCGAGTGTTTATAAAATAAAATATTTGCGGAATGAGTTGTTTGTGAAATAAATAGAATACGAAACGTTGGTTTTAAACAAAAAATTTGTCAATGGAGTTTTGGTAAAACATTAGTGAACCTATGTATCTATTGCGCAATGTTCGGGATATCCATTTGCATTAAATTTTAAGACCTAATATAGCTTGGCATACGTTTGTTTCTCCTAATTATATTTTCGCATAACATTATTTACGCATAACAGCTTACGCATAATTTTTTGAGCATTTTTTCTCTAATCATAACAATGATTAAGCATAACATTCTAAAGCATAAAAGCATGCTCGTTTTATTTACTAACGACGTCAGGTCGACGGAGCCCCGCTAGGCGGGGCACCTATTTCTGTCTGCAGGGTTTAAAGGAACCTAACCTAACCGAACCTCGGGGAGCTCCTGAGTCTGACGTCGTTTAGTATTATGCGAATTAAATTTATGCCAAAATAGTTATGCAAAAGTATATTAGGAAAAAGAACATTATGCCAAAAGAAGCAATCCCATTGCGCAATCTTGTTGTAGGTGTATGACCCGCCTAACAGTAAAGTTTTGTTTTAAAGTTAAAATAAAATAGTATGGCTTCATTCCAAATACGTTCTACTGTAATTTTATTACTTCGATTATTATTAATATATTAACTTTTTTTTTTTAAATTAATGAGCTGAGTTTTTTTTCCTAAAATAACGTCGTCTTATATAATCACGGTTTCGTTACTTTTATACCGTTTCAATGAAATGTCGCCAACAGGATAATTAAGTGATTGGATTTTTTTATTGTACGAGTATGCGCGCGTTTAGTTTTGTTTGAGATAAGAATATTTTTGGGAGTGATCGTTTGCCGGAGTATTTATTAAATATATAACGCTTATAATATTTCTCGTTTCCTTAGAACAAGTGCTTCGAGAAAAATTCGAAGAGAAGGTCCTAGATTTAATCGAGGCGCTGAACGCTCACGGGCACGCAGCACGCGCGAGCGTATTCGTTTCACTCCGCGCGGAGTTACAGCGACGAGCGCTTGATGGCTTGTTGACCGCACACCGCGCCACGCTGGCCGACCATGTGTCGCGCGCACTACGACGAGGCAAGGATGGAGAGAGGAAGGCAGCTGCCGCTGTTGCACCACTGCTCGCTGTACAGGTGATTATCATGATCTGACCAGATTTTTTAACGAACATCCAGCAATGGGGATGACCCTACTGCTACTGTTTAGTTTACACAAATGATTTCCAAACTACGGTCTAAATCAAGTGTTAAGTTTCGAGCCGGTTCTCTTTGGTCTGCTGTCTGGCGATGGCATCGATGCATTAATACGTAGTGAACCACCGGCTTATACTAATATATTATTATGTTACCCACAGATCGGCGAGGAAGGCTCAGAGGAGTTCGTGCGCGAGGTGCGGCCCGCGCTCGCTGCCACCGCCACTGACAAGTCTGCCTCACTCGACACACGCACTGAGGTAAACATCGCAACATTCGCAACACAGACACATTATACAAATGTCTTAAGGCAATTTTCATCAAAGAAAATGTCTGTCTCCAGGAACGATTTAGATAACGTGTTTCTATAATAATTTGTTCTGTTTGTTCTAGTGCTGCTCATCGCTGGCCTTGTTGTGCTACTTGATGGAGGATGACCTTACTGAGATCTTAGAGGTCATGCGAATGTACGAGACCATTTTCAGCGGCAGCTATCTCAAGGTAAACTATGAGTTTACACGCAATTTTCTCGACACGAAGTATAAATAAGTATGAGAAGCTCGCGTCGCGGTTAAAATAGTAGCCACTCATTGCGACGGCCGCAATGATGGTCGTGTAATGGGGATAATGTTATGAGGATTACAATGATGAATTCCCAATGTAATGGAGTTTCTTGTTTCTTCACCCAGGATGACGGTAGCGTGAAGGTGTCGAGCGCAGCCGTGGAAGAGGGCGCGTGGCACGCCGCCGCACTGGACGGCTGGGCACTACTGTTGCCGCTGTTGTCGCCCAACCACGCGCTGTCGCTGCTCAACAACCAGGCGCCCAGCTTTGCCACGCTTGGGAAGTTGTTGGAGGCGGTGTCCCTTGAGGTAACTTACCTAAGTTTTTATTGTGCACCAGACAACGATAATTATAGTGAATTGTTTCAATAAACATGTTTGTCTGTACCCCTAGGTCCGCATGGCAGCAGGCGGCACGCTCGCCATCGCGTACGAGACAGTGACAGACGACGATAGCTCAGAAAACCCGCTCACAGCGCACGTGGACGTACTACTGCCGCGACTCACCGAGTTAGCGCGAGACTCGAACAGGTTCCGCGCCAAGAGAGACCTCAAGATACAGCGAGCCACCTTCAGGGACATCCTCAAGTACTTCGAGGTGCGTTGCATATAACATAATATTATTATGTAGGTACATTAGCCAGGGCGTAAGTCCCAGTGACAGACGACGTCCACTTATACAACCGCTGGCATAAATCATGTAGACTCGTCTGAGTGCTTAGATACGCATTATAGATTTGTAGTTGTAACTATTTAATGTAACACCAACGTGATTCATCTTCCAGGACGGTGAAGAGCCCTGCATATCAGCCCACATCGGCTCCGAGAGCGCTGTGTGGTGCCACTGGTCGGGCGGCGCGGCGTACGCGGCGCTGGCGGGGGCACTCGGCGGAGCGCTGCAAGTGTTGGCGCCGCGCTGTCCGCGCCTGCGCGCTGCGCTAGCGCTGTCCGACGTGCCGCCCACTGAGATGGCGCCACAGGAGAAGCCTAAGAAACTGCAACGGGTATGTATATACACAATATATCAATTGCAACTTTTCATTATTCTGCCTTCATGTGAGACAAACGCAGAATCGTAAGATCGCCACTGATGGAAAGAATGAGAGGGAGATATTTACCCAGCTGTGCGAAAGATTAGTGATTTTGCCTATCAGTTTTATTAGACTTAAAATAATTAGGACTGAGAATACCACAGAAATTAGTTGTTACTTAATATTATGTTTGTCCATTCCAGCATTTACAAAACAGGGCAGCGTGCAAGGCCCGCCAATTCACACGCAACAAGAACAGAGACAAGCGCTCCGCGGTCCTCGCCATCTGAACCCGCCGCACTCCCGCACCGCACCACATCGCACGGTTCCACTCAAATATCTCTCTCGGTTTAGTTCTAGAGCTTAGTTTAACGCTAGCAACGTCAATTCGACGCCTTACTTCTTAGTGTGTCACCTCCGGAGCGGACAACAGTAACAACTAGTTGCAGCCGCCGGACAGGTCGCGTGAGGTTAGTGTTAGGTTACAATAGGCTAGGTGTTAAAACCAAAGAAATTCGTCATATTTTTTGGATAAAATAAAACGTTGGAACCAGCTTATTATATGAGGCATCTCGCTGAGTGTCGACGCTCTGATTATTTCTCGCAACATTCTGGACGTTGATGTATTTTCAACAATTTGTGGCTAAATAATAACAGCCGCACAGGTCGATCGATCAGGTTAAGCTATGCTTGTTAACATCTATCGAGGCTTTCGTTAGGCGGTTGGATCAAGAGCCTGATTCAGAAGGCAGTACTCCTCGATACGGCTCGCATTGTGAGGAGGTTCCTGTCTCTGGAGCCCTAACCACCGGTAGCTTGGACCCTGTTCCCGACACCGGCGGACTACTATTTTTTTAATATTTTTAAATGTTTTTTATACTTATTTTTTATACTTTAAGAAATATTTAAAAATGTAATTTAATATGTATATAAATAAATAAACGCGCGGTAAACTCTGCTTGCGAGATGCAGGATTTGCGTGACGTCAGTATGACGCGTTGTTCGCATGTGGCGTTGTAGATACCGCTACACCTTAAATCGTCATTTGGTGTAACCCTCATTAACTCATTAGGTTTTTTTTTAAATTAAAGTTATTCATTAGCGCGTTCTTAACACTACTAATGTACGGTCACCAAAGGAGATAAATAACCAGGGTCGTCGGTCGTCGGAAACCGGTGGATGTTTTTGAATAAAATTTAATTTAATTACCTAATAAAAAACAAACAGGTCATATCAAATTGAATTTCATTCGAAAACATCCATCGGTTTCTTACTAAACATCAGCTATATCCGACGACCCAGGTTACTTATCTGTTATCTTTTTTGGCGACTGTACCTAATCGTAGCTTTTCGGAAGGACTAACTTTATTCTTATTATTATATTATACTAGCTGTTACCCGCGACTTCGTCCGCGTGGATTCAGGCGCAGGACCTTATGTGCTTTCCAAGGCTCGTAACTCCGGACTGTTACTAGAAAATTCCTAATGGAAAAACCCATAACACTTTGCCCAACCCAGGAATCGAACTCAGCAGTTGCGTTTGCGACCACGAGACCAATGGGGCATTCTTATTATACCAAGTAGGTACCTAAAACGGTATTCTTATATTGCAACCTTGCTATTACGGTTGTAACAAAATCGTTGGACGGCAGCTTCGTGAGATGTTACCGGGGGCGATATTATAAATCAGATGGGCTCAAAGCGTTATCTTTGAGGGTTACTTTGTAAAACCGAGCATGCCTGTGTGTGTCATTTTGTACCAAAGAGAATATAGTCTTTGTTTCGTGCACACGTCGGAACTATGGCTTCATTGCTGTGGAAGTTGGTGATGGCTAGCGAAATAAGTACTTGGTGGTTACATAAAAACACACGGCTGTCAGTGCCCAGAATGCTGCCTACTTTTAACAAATAAGATGGGCGTGTCGATATGTTTATTATTTATTTGATAGATAGAGAATTCTGGGGGGCTGCTCGTACGCAGTCCGCAATTACTTACGCATCTGAGTTATACCTTAGGGTATTTCCTAAAACCGGCTGAGATTGTGTTACTTTATGCACATGTGGAATTTATGGCGACTTCGGTATGCAAGTGGTGAAGGTGGTTAGGGATCCGCACAAAAAAAACCCATGTATTCCGACTTGCAACTTGCAAGCGAACGAAGTCGCGGACACAGCTAGTTGTTGATAAACTTGTTAGTGAGTGTTACTGTAAGCATTTTAAGTATGTTGTTTTTTACAAGCTTTTATTTAACTTGTTATTTTATTTAATAGTAGTATAGCGGTATCTACAGCGTCACATGTGAACAACGCGTCATACTGACGTCACGAAATCCTGCATCTCGCAAGCAGAGTTTACCGCGCAACTAGTATAGATACCACGGCCCGACATGAATCATCGGGCAGTTACCCACCAGACACAACACCCGTCTGATCGGAGGATCCTCCCTTTTCTATAGAGTACGAGTGAACTTTACACCCTGCTCCTCATACCTTTATAGTTGTAATACTCGTAGCAATACTTACCTTATTACGTTTTAGGTAAGTATGTATGAAGCTTAAAAACTACTGACACCAACTACGAGAAGTTTTATTTTGTAACGCGCAATCCGTGCTCGCCGGCGTTACAAGACAAATAATACTTTTTCAAAACAAGCTGCAAACATTTGTGTAATTTATGTAATAAGTACTTATTCCAGCCACATGTTGCTGAACATTATACTTAGCAAACTTAGGAACGCATCACAAGTTTTTCAAGGGAGCTCTCTAAGGGGACGGCGCGTACGCTGTCCCCTTTACCAAAAAATATTCAAAATATCCACATAAGGGATAATCGTAGGAAGGTGGCTTTTTAAAACCACTGCGACATGCTTGGTGTCGTCAGCGGGCGCACCGGGGGAAGGGAGGGGGAAATATGGGGAAAGAAGGGGGAGGGAGGGTGTTTCTTAGCTGCCGGCATGTGTATTGACAACTACTCAGTGTCTCCGAAGTAAGCGACGATATGCGTCTCCCAGGTCTTGGAGTCACGGTATTCCTGTAACTTGACCTTAATCTTTTCGCCGAGACGGTTGACTTCGGCCTTCATGGTCGGGCATCGAGTCTCTTGCCACTTTTTGCGTAAGCGTCTCTTCTTGGTTATCAATTCTTTTAGGTAGGTTGGAATGGGATAAAGAACTGGTTTCTCATGCGGCAACTTCACTGGTATTGTGTCCATGATTATCCAAACAAGGAGCTGAGCTTACTGCGGTTACAATAGTATCGCGGGAGGGTCAATCAACGACGGAGTATCTCAACACCGAGATTCAGAAACGTGACGTAGACGTTCAATGCCATCTAGTGAGAAGATTGACAAACTGTAAGTATACAACGACTGTTGATCGATGGTGATGCTGATACGATACCTATACCACAGCCTATACTGACTGACTAATTGGTCCCAGCAATGTATTCGATAGCGGAGACATTGAGCTGGAACCTGACAGAATATTGAAGCAATACTTACACAATCTGCAATTATTAAACCGTCAACGTAAACATTAATAAATAATCCTTTAAAGCATTCGCAAAATACTCCTTCCACAATTTCCCCTTATTATATCACAAAATAGAATTATTAAGGCATTGTACATCACCGTATTACTTTCGATTCTTCCTCGTTCCCAAACTCCCGCACACCGAACTTAGCGTGTCGTCTATGCATGTTCCTGCTGTGCGAAACAGTGCACTGTGTCAGGACTATACTCTAGCTGGAAAACGCAGGTCGTAAGATACGACACGCCATGTATCGTGCGACACGCGAAGAAGGTCGGAATAAAGACAGTGTTCGCATTTCCATTGGTCGTGATAAACGGAGTGCTGGCAAGGAATGATCGCGTTTCGCACCACCCATTGATATGGCGTTAAAACTGTATAAATTAGCTGTTGAAAGCAATTTGTAACCCTTTAATGATTGTGAGTAATCCATCAAGTTTGTTACTCTGTCGGAGTATTTTTGGGTGGGGGCTTGCGAAGTTAATAGCGTTGTTTTTTTTAACATTGTCGTGTAGACGAATCTACAATGTATGCATACGCACGAGCGACACGCGTCATGTTGTCGACAGCAGCTGGCGACGGGTTGACTGCTGCCGCTGACACGCGTTGACGGTAGCCGTTGACAGTCATCGACGGCTGCCAGCAGTTGCCTCTGTCGTTGACGCGTGTCGCTCGTGTATATGACCACAAAGAAGTTAATCCTTCTTTACCCACTGGGTGAAGTAAAGGCTGACTATGAGGTAATGCAGTCAAGGGATGAAAAGCAACGTTCTTCTGTCTGCTAATGATGATCGATCCGTCTGTCTTTCGTGATGATTGTGCACTGGTCTGTGGCTAGATATCGGTTACGTGGATACCTTGTTACCTGACTGTGCGACTGCAAAGACAGGGTCTGATTCAGTTTGTGGCATACAATAATAATAATTTATTTATTTTCACTTCAAGACACAAACTTGAGTGCAGCCTTGGCCCTTGTACTGTAAAAATACATGAACATTAGTTTTTCTCGAATTCCAACTAGGCTTTATGGGGTGCTTAATTGTTGCAAATGGGTCACACTATCACGTCCTGGAAGGACTACGTCAAATTACAAGTCATCCTGTATATAACGTCCCGACATTAATCGTCGGGCAGTAGCCCACCAGACACAACACCCGTCAGGTCGGAGGATCCTCCCTTTTCTATGGAGGATGAGTGAACTTTAAACTCTGTTCCTCATACATAATATCGTACTAAAATTTGCCTTATGAGGCTCAAACAGAGTCAAAACTATGCAGCTAAAACAACACAACATGTCTAAAGACCTTCAATCCACCGGTAAACACACTCCAGCAGGCATTATGTAAATCTTACAGTTCTCTGCTTATAATCCATGTCTTAGCAAGTTTCCCTATAAGTTAGCTAGTCGCACAAGTTCCCCCATATAAATGGTAATGAAGATGGCTCGGGAAGGAATCCAGTTTTTTTATGTGCTGTTTTTCAATTTAGCCCATACTTTTATTCTGCATTATGAAAGTTTTCCCGTTTAAATAAATGCGATCTAACGAGTACTGTGACTCAGTGGTTGGTGTTATTGTGGCTGATTCAGATTTTATAGGAAGCCGTTGATTAAGGATTTCTTTGTGTGGTTTCTAATTATGCAAATGTTTTGTGGATCATGTTGAGTGTAGATACTTGAAGGTGATGATGATTCTTTGGGATCAGATTAGAATCTGCAAAAGAAGTTTAAATTATTTGAATGTTTTATTTAATAGTTCCTGTACACACATAATTACAATATAACTATATACTATACACTAGATACTAAAATAAAAGACTAACTAACCTACTATACAAATAAAAAATAAAAAACCAAAGGACACTTAGGCGTCGAAGTACTCATCCGCATCGCTGTCATCCGGAAACGTGCTCAGAAGACTGGCAGCATTGCCACGTTGAATGGCAATGCTAATTCTTTGACCAAAGAACGACCCAGCCCTCTGGTCACGTGAAGTATCGACCAGCCGGCGAATATTAATAATATTTGAATGTGTTTAGATGAGTAAACAAACTAAAGGTCCAAACCATAGCGATAAGACCGCCCATTGACTCCATTGTTTTTGCAATGATGGACACAATGGGCCGTTTTCTACATTTATATCTGTAATCCACTTGTTGTACGTAATAAAGAGTATTCTTTTCTAACAATTAATTTCTTATAAGAAACTAGCAGCGCCTCACGGTTTCACCCGCATAAGTTTCCCGTGGGAATATCGGGATAAAAACTACCCTATGTCCTTTCCCGGGACTCAAACCATCTCTATACCAAATTTCATCTAAATCGGTCCAGCGGTATAAGCGTGAAGAGGTAACAGACAGACAGACACACTTTCGCATTTATTATATTAGTATGGATAAGCCATCACGCTACCACCACATTGCAACAGGTGGTATACGAACACACAAACGTTGACATTCGTTACTCGTGACTATTGGGCTATTGAGGCTCGCCTACATTAATGAAGTACCCAAGTAGGTCGCTGCAAACACATTTGTCAAATTGGGTGATTACTGACCCATCCAACCAGTTTTCTTACTCTTCAAGCTATGTCGGTAACTCCGGTTCTTTTCCGGATAATTTCATCAACACCATAATCATAAATAATTAATCTTATATTACATTATCGTAACACAATATGTTTAACATTAATAACGTAAAGAAATTTGAACCTGCCAAACAGAAGTGTTAATTTTCGACAAACTTGCACCAAAATTGTTTAAATTCACACTCGTATGCAGTGTTTGGCGCGTGCACCCAGCGAGGATGTGCTCAATTATTATGAAAACAACTATTACGAACAGTTTATGAATAAAATTCACATACACACGCCATTATTTGCTCATCTTCCGTTTCGTTCTACGACAAACTTTAGTTTTGCACGCGAAGAGCTACAAATGCTGGATACGAAGATTTAGATGACGCTAGAAATGGCAATGGTACGCACCGAAATTATTCTGCGACGAGATTTCTTTTTTTGTAAAGTTTTTTTATTAAGCCATCCTTTATGTAGGTCCCCAATACTTCTGTAAATTACAAACTACAACATTTTCATTATTTAATTTTGTAAAACATGAAACGTTTATTTTCTCTTGACTGTACTTACCTGTCAAAAAGAGTAACCTAGATAAAGTAGATAAGACAGAGATTAAAACAGAAGAAGAACTAGCAGGGGATCGAAGATGTGGAGGGGGGGAGGGTCAAGGGATCAGACCGGAATATATCGTATTTATGTGATCAATCTTGCTTGAGCAAAAATAACTTGCGTTAAATGAAATAAAATTGATAACACAATAATGACAGCATCAAAAGTTTGTATAACCTTACGTTACGTTAAGTTTGTATATCGTTATGTAGGTACTTATTTCTACAACGACTAACAACTGGATTAGAGTAAGCTTTATGTCAGTGCCATACATATTTCATTTTTCCCTTTCCATCATCGTTTTCGCTGATAGGATGTCAGTTTGATAGATAGATAGATAGATAAACCGTTTATTTAGTGCAACAAAGGACACAATACAGGCATTAAAAAAAAAACAACGAAAAAGGTGAGAGAAAAAAAAAAGAACAAAGATTAAAAAAATAAATTGACCCATAGACACCTCGCAAGACATTTGTAACGGTCGATCACTACTGGGCGGTGTGTGTCCCATAGTTGCACCAAATGGGAGTCCAGCTCAGCATATGCCAGGTACAATACCTGACGCTGGTATTCTGCTGCATCCCGTTAGTGACACACGGATGTCCAGAAGACACATCTAAGTTTCCACAAAATGGTACCTACATAGTGCGGCGCGTATATTATAAAGGTGGTAAGTACCCACATCTTAATTGACTCGCTTTTAAACCGACAGTAAAGTTATTAAGTACTTGTTTAGTGTTCACTCGACTACTTGATTATCACAGTATAGGAAATAATATGTTATGTAATTAATGATCAGTTTGCGTTTTTATGCGTGTGTACGAGTTTACATGTTGATGTTTAATAATATATTGTTGTGTTATGATTTTTTAATAAATTATGTACAGTGAGTATAGCGTAGTTTGCTTATATATACGAGTATTCTAGTGTATGTTATATGCGCTTCGTTTTACACATTGCCTCAATCTTTGTCTACAGGATAACGTGTGGAACCGTGGCAGCCATCTGCTATACTATGGACGTGTTTGTGACGGTCAAGCCCAGTTCTTTCTGAGAGTCGATCAGATACTGCCGCAATCGACTTCTAAAGGTATCAAGCGTTCTTAGATTCCTTATCGGCGGGGGAATGTTGTTCCAGCATTTGGATGCTGCATACCTGAAACTGCCTCTGAAGGCGGCCGTCTTGTGCACTTCTGTAGAGAGTTGCTGGGAGCACTGTCTGATCGCGCATTCTCTCCTACTAGCGATCCAGCTCAGTTTCTTGTACAGATAAGCTGGTTCTTTATGTTTAATAACCCCAAACATTAGACACGCTAAGTGTAACTTGCGACGTGATTTCATTCTAAGGATGGAGTGTTTATTTAAAAAAGGTGTTATATGGCTTCTAGGCGGAACTGAGAAGCAAAATCGTGCGCAGGCGTTTTGTACTCTCTGTATTAGTCTCTCAGTTCTTGCTAGCAGTCTAGGGCCAAAAACGGTATCTGCGTAGTTTAAATTAGAGAGTACTAGGGATTCAACCAGTCGAATACGCAGCTCCTCCGAGAGATACGGCCTTATTTTGTACAGCACTTTGAGCCTATAAAAGCAGCTGCGGACCGACTCTGCTACATGACCCTCGTACCTCAGCTCAGCGTCCATGTACAGACCCAGATTTCGTGCTTCACTGACTCGACTGACCAACTCACCCAATAAAGTAACATTGAGCTTTGAAGGTACAGCATTTATTTGGTGCTTGGTTCCAAGTAGCATATATTTGGTTTTGATAGGATTAAGAACTAAACCGTTATTTTCTGCCCAGCATGCTATCCTATCAAGGTCTTCGTTTAGATCCTTCAAAGCTCTCTCATGTTCGTCAGGCTTGAACGAGATATATACCTGTATATCATCAGCGTAAATATGGTATCTACAACGCTGTACAGTTTTTGTTATGTCCGCGCAATATAAAATAAAGATTATGGGCCCCAGTATGGTGCCTTGAGGGACACCCCTATTTACAGAAACTGGTGACGAGACAAGGGTTGTGCCATCGCTCAAACGTATTTCGACACGCTGTTCGCGGTTTTTGAGGTAGCTCTGAAACCAGTCTATTGTTTTGCGGTCACATCCATAGTACTGCAGCTTGGCTAGCTCGCCGCCAGGATCCAGTCCAGCGTCTGGGGCCTGGACGCGAGACCCGTTCCTCGAGTCCACTCGAAGCCTCCTGCGGAAGCGACTGTGCGGCTGGCTGAGTCCGTCTAGCGTTAGCGCAGGCGGGACGGTTTTTTTTTTTACCCCTTAAAATATTTTTATTTCTACCTTCAACTATTTTTTATATTACGGTTTCGGTAGAAACCAACTAGTTAACATAGTCCGGTTTTCCCTAGTGGAAACCGGTCTTCCCAAATTCAATTTGTGGATCTTGGGTACGTCATTCCACCTTCATCTGGGAATATATTGGTCACCTTCGACGGCTCCAGGATCCGGGACTCTCAAAGTCCCTGGCGCCCACTTATAACTTAATTTTATATTAATAGATAACGTTACTAATAAATGGAAGGTTTTATCTTAATTTTGTAACAGATAACATTTAACTTTCATAAGGAACAGTACCGGGTTTATCTCCAACTCCCCACGACCATAGCTCTTTATGCTGAACTTATAGCTGGCTTTCATTAGTAAAATACAATCACAACCACCTACCTAATTTATATTGTAGATTATTAAGACTTCACATTAATTTATACCAGTGGACCTCTATTGTCTACATTTTATACCGGTGGACCTCTATTGTCCACCGGGTGTGTTTGTATCGATTTAATCTGCTGGCATAATAAAATTATACGGTGTTTGACGTAGATTGTTGTTTATTTATTTTTCCATACCAAACCACGGAGTGCAATTTTTAAATTGTAACAGTGGCCACTGTTACAATTTAAAAATTGTACTCCGTGGTGTCAGATTGCAAGACATGCAAGCAGATTAAATCGATACAAACACACCCGGTGGACAATAGAGGTCCACCGGTATAAAATGTAGACAATAGAGGTCCACTGGTATAAATTAATGTGAAGTCTTAATAATCTACAATATAAATTAGGTAGGTGATTGTGCTTATATGTTTTAATGAAAGCCAGCTATAAGTTCAGCATAAAGAGCTATGGTCGTGGGGAGTTGGAGATAAACCCGGTTTGATCAGGCCCTCTAGACACTGAACCAGCCACCAATTCTCCGCCACTTATCCCACACGCATCGCACTACGCTCACCGCATCTAGTTACGACACCTCCTTCTCCCCGCACAGGGATGAGTTTTCTAAAACTTGCCCGACTGTTTGTAATTTTAAAGTAGAGAGTTACACGTACACCGGCTTTTATGAGTTTTGTTGTTGGTGAGTCTGAATGCCGGATCATTACGAGCGAGCGCGGTCGTTCGACACGATTGATGGCACTTCCAGACTTTGTGATCGTTGTGGAATTGATGGTTATGGTATTGTTTTGATCTACAAGAGTAGGGGAAGATCAAAGAAACAATGGATGGACTGTGTGAATGATGCTGTGGCTAGAAGAGGGTGACTACTGAGATGACGACTAATAGAGAAGTATAGAGTTTTGGGATGCACAAAGAAGCCTCGTGTAGCGCAGTTTGTTACGCCAGTTACTCAACTGAACCGATCGCTCGTCGCATCCTGGACAGTCACACCCAACACCTTATTTGACTGGCCAATTCTTCCCTTGCGGTGGTAGGGCTAACGCCCGCCTGGTTCCGGCGGCAAGCAGCCTGCTGTGTTTCGTCGATGCGTGGGAGTTCCAGTGCCTTGAGCATCTTCTGGGCACGCTCGTTCCATCATAGACCTTATCCATCGTTTTCCATCAGGCGTGATCGAGGTCAAGAGCGGGCCCATTCAGCAATAAAAAAATGGAAGAAAAAGACATGTTCCGCCGACTCCTAATAAATTGGGATAAGTGCAAGAGAATGATGATGGTATTGTTTGAATCTTGGGTGGCTTAAAAACCGGTCAAGTGCGAGTCAGTCTCGCGCACCGAGGGTTCCGTACAAATTTGTAAGTAGGTATGTAAATAGTTATTCACGCAAAAATATTTTTTTTTAATAATAATAATAATAATTTATTTCAGATTCATCCTACGACTACATCCATATTTGTTAGTACAATTGCGAGCTTAAAAACTAGTGTTAGTAATAATTATAATTGATTCGATTGAATTGATTGACATAAATTAATTAAATAATATATAATAATAATTGTGTAAGTGGGTGGACTCACCGCTGATGGCGACAAATCACAATACGACTGCGTGCAGCCTTATCCAGCGAGCCAGCATCGGAGAGTCCCACCGGTCCACCAGCGCGCGCAGGATGGTGTTGGGACTGTCGCGCGTGCGGCGCATGATAGAAGCGCACCGTTTGCGTATGATTGCCGCAAAGCAATCCGTGTGAGCCGCCGCGAACATCGCGGAGGCGCTGCAGTGGCGCGGCAGCCCCAACAGCACCCGAAACGCGTTATTGTATTGAACGCGCAGATCGCTGTATGTCCGCTGCGAATATCTAACCCACAGGCTGCAGGTGTAAAAGGACTGACAGTACGCTTTAAAAAGCGCAACTTTGACAGTCCCCGTGCACCTTGAAAACCTGCGGGCCAACATGTTGCATCGGACAGACAGCGCTCTGCGCTCCCTTTCCATGTCCACACCGTCCTTAAGGTCTTCAGTGACCCAATGGCCCAAATATTTAAATTGCTCGACTTTGTTCAGAGCTATACCACATAAGGTGAATTTCGGAACATATGTGTATCGCTTACTGTCCGGCCTGAAAACCATTATTTCACTCTTCTTCGTGTTGTATTTGAGCCCATGAGTCACCGCATAGGACTCACAAATTTTCAAGAGCCTTCGTAAGGCACCAATCGAAGGGCTCAGCAGCACCATATCGTCTGCGTAGCTGATGTTATTCACACACACTCCATCTATATGACACCCGACGCCGGTGCTGCTGAGCTCATCAATCAGTCGGTTGACATACAGGTTGAAGAGCGTGGGAGAGGTCAGCCCCCCCTGCCTCACCCCGCATTCCAACCTGTACTCCTCCGAGAGAGCGCCTGCCCATCTTACACAATTCCTTTGATTACTATACCAATGCATAAATAATAGTACAATCTCCCTAGGTAGACAAGTTTCATCCCTTAATTTCATCCCTTAATGTAGCTACGAAATGGTTTTCGTTTACCTTAACTTGTGCTACATGACATTGCTTCTTGCCAAATTACATGATTTTACTCGTAGGTCAACAGGAAGTATCCTATAGGTTTTAATTCCGGAACATAAACGCCCGTATCTTTTGATTGCGTTGACATAGAAGTTTGATTTTTTCACTGTTTCAAGGGGATTGTAGCCCTGAGTATTTAATACTAATTTCAACTTCATAACTTCACGCGTTCCTGAGAAAACGGGTCTTGACTGACGGAACCCTAAAACTAAACTAGGTGCATAACTAGACTAGAAAGAGACAACAAGTGAACAGTAACAAGTACGATACTGCGTTTGTTAATACATTCGCAGAGCTTATATTAGGTATAGTATACTATACCAGCTTAGAAGGACACCCATTTAAAAGAGCGTTAACTGTTGTTTTTTTTAATTTAAACAGGAATTTGTTGTACAATGTATTGCAGAAAAAAAAAGAATTACGTATTTTTTCTTCTTCTTAGCGCGACGATAGCAATGTAAATGTACTCGGCCCAGAATTCGGCGACTTGTTTGGCGCCATCACCAGCGTCCATCAGTTCCTAATTTATGAGCATAGAAACCCCGGAACTGGGACCTAAGAAAAGCCAGTACAACACGAATAAAAAATTTCAAAAGTTTCAAGTGACATGATATCATAAAGAAAAATATAATACCTACGCGTAAAATTTTAAACTGCCATCTTGATTTACGATGTAGCCAATTAGCTACGCCGTGCTACGAGACGCTACGGACACGCTACACAGCGCTACGCAACCTCAGAATGCGTAGCATATTTTGTACTTGTAGGTATGTACTATGTAGCTACAGACTATTAAATAATTGAGAGTAGTTGAAACTGTCAATTTTTTTAATGAGGAACAGAATAGTTTATCAAGCAGCTTTTGAAATGTGTGTGGGTTTAGCTCTTTTTCTTCTAAGTTTGGCAGATAATAACCTCTTGCTGTTTTATTACAAAACAAGGTTCTTTTCATATGGTTTAAACCATAGAGTAAGTTTTGCAATACGAACGTTATTATGATTGGAATTCAGTTCTTTTTTACAAAACTGACAACTTAGGCCGGTGCTAAGTTTTCAGTTTTGTATTAAGAACTTTACCATAGTCGGAATAAAGTTTGAAATTGAAAAATGGCTCTATGGTTTAAACCTGGGTCTGACGATAAGTCGTGTTTTGTGATAAGACGGTTGAGGTTTTTTTCCTTAGACGAAACATTGTTCAAAACTTTTCAAATGACACATTTGCCTTTAAAATGATAATCTTCGTCTAACCAAATATCTCTGCTATACAGACACACATTCTTGCCATCGCAGGAGCGGCGGCAAACAGCCCGCCGCGTCAGCCGGACATCCGGTCTGCGTCCCCCCCTTAGCTTCCTGCCCCCTCCCTGCCGCGCCTTTCCGCCGCTGACGTCACAATTAATCTTGGGCCCATCTTCCGGTGCGGGCTGTTTTTCTGTTTTATGCATGCCTGGTCCCGTTTGTGGAGAGATTGAAGGTTTCATGTGGATGTAAGTCTTTAGTTTAGTATGTAAGTAATGTTATAAGTTAATGTTGAGTTTTGCTTTGATTCTGTTTTGCGATTTTTTTTTTGGTATACATAGGGTGCGAAGCATAAGTTACAGCTACGGCTCACAGATCGCAGTTCGGGGTCGAAAGTAACTCACACAGGTAGACCATGAGCTGGGTTAGGACATAGTACACTTTTGTCCCAAGCACGTTCCTGTAGGTTAATTTCCGTCCTCCACGTGAGCAAAGCCGCGAGGCCTGTCGGGGGAGCGGTGAATGCTTATGCGAATCCCGCACCCCCGGCCATAGGTAGAGGTGGAACACCGCGGTGGTTTTAGCCAGTAAGAGTCCGGCATGCCCCTCTGTCCCCCCCACGATGGAGGAAGTCCATGAGGATTCACACCGCGCAACAAAAAAAAAAAAAGGCAGCCTAGCTTTTTCCCAACAATGTTGGGATCGGCTTCCAATATAAACGGATGCAGCTGAATACCAGTATTTTGCATGGAGCGACTGCCTATCTGACCTCCGCAAACAAGTCACTGGGTAATAAGATACCCTTTGGTAAGACTGGTTGTCAGATTTTCGGGCGTCTGACGACCCATAACGACTGTCAAAGATCCACGAATGACAGCCGGGACCAACGGCTTAACGTGCTTTCCGAGGCACGGAGGGGGTCTTGATTTGTAAAGATGGTCACCCATCCACGGACCAACCGCGGCAAGCATAGCTTAACCTGATCGATCGACCCCTGTGGCTGTTATTACTTAGCCACAAGCACCGCCTAGTGAAAAATAAAAATACGATTCTTGCAATTAGCAAAATAAATTAATGTTAAATAATAATGATGAATTTATAACGGCTATGCATATTTCCTTCAGTAGGTAAGCTCTACTCTTAGAAATCTTTACTTTTAATATTATAAGTGCGAAAGTGTGTCTGTCTGTCTGTCTGTTACCTCTTCACGCTTAAACCGCTGAACCGATTTAGATGAAATTTGGTATAGAGATAGTTTGAGTCCCGGGAAACTTAAAGGACATAGGATAGTTTTTATCCCGATATTCCTACGGAAAACTTATGCGAGTGAAACCGCGAGGCGCTGCTAGTTAAATATAAATTTGACACCATTTGCTAAAAAGCCAAGGAGAAAAGTCAGCTAAATACTGCAGGCAATACTTTAGGAATTTTGGCTCCGAGCCCGTAACACCAAATGTTAGCTACGTTTAAAACGTTTTTCCTTGTTAGCGTTTTTAGTTTATTTATTCTTGACCTGATAGTGCTTGGCTGTGGTAACCGAGTCATTATAGCTGTTGTGAGGTTAGAAAAATCTTTGAGACGTTAGTTTTTTTGCGAAAATTTAAGTAAAGCTGCTGATCCTTTTAGATATAACTAGCTGCGCCCCGCGGTTTCACCCGCATACGTTTCGATCCCGTGGGAATATCTGGATAAAAAGTAGCCTATGTGTTAATCTAAGGTGTCAGCGACCTTCAAACAAAATTTCATCAAAATTGGTCCAGCCGTTTGAGCGTGAAGAAGTAAAAAAACATATAAACACACACTCACAAACTTTCGCTTTTATAATATTAGTGTGATTTATTCTGGGGAGTTTGTTGTGCTACTTTTTTTCAGCTAATGCACTAGCAAGTGGTGAAGAGGGGGCGTTTTGGGGAACTGTCTTTTATGTCATTTTGACGTTAAAAAAAACTGCAAATTTTTAGCTTATTTTGAATAAATGACTTTTAATTTGGTGTACCTACATATTTTTTAAATATTGCTAGTTTTCTTGGTAAATATTAATGAGGTAAGCAAAATCGGTTCAAAAGCTTGCTTTTAAGCGGTATTTTTTCAGGGAAATTCTTTGAAGTTTTAGTTAAACTTAATTTGACATCTCTTTTTTCCATTCCTGTTTTATCTCCCCGTATATTTCTTGCCTCCGATTCGGAACACAAAGCAAAATCGGGCGGCTCTCATTAAACAAAAAGTTACATTAAACCTACTAACTTCAAAGCCTTCCCTTTTCCTGTGTCTTATCCGCTGAATTTAGTATCAATATTACCCGTGCCTCCCCTGCGGAGACTGATCACTTTTCCTTATCTCCCCCGATTTCCCATCATTAATTTTTTGCCGTGCCTCCTCTCAAACGTTTCCTCTCGGCGATTGATTGTGGCCAATCAGGGCGATGACACTCATTTATTTCGCGTTGCTAGCAATTTATTGTTATTATCGTGATAATTTTTTGTATGAGATAAGATTTCTTGTGTAATGACTAAAATGCGGGTAAAGATATTTATGGGTGACACTTCAGGGAAACTAACAGTTTCCAAGAGAGTGGACGTCAAGTGCTGCTACCAAACTTGTTTATAAAAGGTTTAATTGAAATAACTGAAAACATCTTAATTGTAGTCATTGTAGTCATCATTATGAACTACAGTGATAATACGTGATCAAACTTGCAGTCGCGAAAAAATAAATGGGCTATTCTGCTACATGAAAAAAAAAAATGCTTAGACTACAATGATCCAAATTATATTAGTTAGATAAGTACAAAAACTTAATAGCTATGTTAGTGTGTTACAATTATTATTAAGTAGGTACAGACGCCAGCACATCAAGCTACTACAATCTGTCAAATTTCCTTAATAGATTTTCAACTTTATCGCTAAAGCATTAGGTTCAAAGTTGATTGGGAAAATTTTACAGTTTCGGGTAGGTTGATGTGCTGGCGTCTGTACCACAGAAAAACAATATTTACATACATTCACCGGATAAAATGAATCATTAAATATATGGAGCAGCTGTTTTTTTACGTCTCCTATTTCAAATACTCCTTGTAAAAAATTGCTCCCTAGAAAACTAAAGTATTGACTACGCAGCTATCTCTTATTAACATTTTAAATTCATTAGAAAAAGTCTAACCACGCATTTCCCATTGGGAATTTGGGTCATCGTTTTCATTAAAAAATAGCAACCAAAGTTGAATACTGGAGCTTAGTGCCTATTTAGTCATAATATTATCTCATAATATTTTTAACTAAATAAGTAAACTGGTGTGTAGACAATTGAGACATTATTAAGTACTAGCAGCGCCCCGCGGTTTCACCCGCATAAGTTTCGATCCCGTGGGAATATCGGTATAAAAACTAACCTATGTCCTTTCCCGAGACTCAAACTATATCTCTACCAAATTTCATTTGAATCGGTTCAGCGGTGTAAGCGTGAAGAGGTAACAGACAGACACACTTTCGCATTTATAGTATTAGTATGGATAAACAGACGAGCTCCGAGTGCGCGGCGAAGTTTGTGCATAATGAGAGTCTGTAGCTGCCTTGTTCTGGCAAAAGATACGGTGTTATAGTCTGTGTTGAGTGTATAGCGGGCTTTGGGATGCTCAGCTGAGGAGGAATGGGATGAAAGTGAAACAAGAGAAACAGTTTTCATCATAAGATTGTAATATCTATACCACTAATAATAAAGCTAAAGAGTTTGTTTGTTTGAACGCTCTAATCTCTAAAACTACCAGTCGGATTTGAAAAATTCTTTTTGCATTTGTTAGCTTAATTCTTGAGGAAGGCTAGATGCTATTTAACATCACGCTAGGACTCCTAGGAGTTGAGAATTTCACGCGGATGAAGTCGCGGGCAAAAGCTAGTTTTTAATATAATTATAAAGCACGTCTCGGCTGTCATTCGTGAATCTTCAGCAGTCGTTACGGGTCGTCAGAAGCCCGAAAGTCTGTCTACCAGTCTTACCAAGGGGTATCGTACTACCCAGTAATTGGGTTGTTGAGGTCAGATAGGCAGTCGCTCCATGTAAAATACCGGTATTCAGCTGCATCCGGTTAGGCTGGAAGCCGATTCCAACTTAGTTAGTTGCTAGGCAGATTTAGAAGTACGCCTTCATGAGGCGGATATTATTTGGATACATGGGAGGTATGTACTACAATCTCTAAGTACAGACGCCAGCACATCAAGCTACAACAATCTGTAAAATTTCTTTAATAGATTTTCAACTTTATCGCTAAAACATAAGGTTCAAAGTTGATTGGGAAAATTTGACAGTTTCGGGTAGCTTGATGCTGTACACTCAATTACGGTATACCTGAAGGCCAATTCCCGTAATTAAAAAACGTTCAAAATCTAGTCGCAATTTCATCTCAGCGACAATCAATGTCAAAAATGAAAAATGGGAAATTAGAGGTATTTTTTCTGATTACGTAGTGAAAATGTTTAATAGGACATAGAAAATACTCATACATACCTATAAAAATAAATTAAAGAAAAAAAAGGATAACGATCAAAGATCGGATTCGAGGATTATAGATCGCTCTTAGCGATAAGACCGCCCGCGCTCATTGAGTCACCCTTTGTAAAATTTCATATCTATGGTGGTGGTATATATTTATGGTGTACATAATAAAGACTGTTCTATTAAATTATTTTTTTAAATAAATCACAAATAAAATTCTGCATTTCTTTTTTTAAGTAGATTTGTACCTACTAAAAAGCAAACACTTTTACCCGTCAAAAATAAATTATGTTAAAACTAGATGAGTTCCGTGTTATCCAACTACTCTGAAAAAAAAAGACCGAAACAAACTCAGAAGTCACAGTCTTTTAAAGTCCAGACATAATCTTGGTCAGATGTATATAAGTATTCGTTACAAAAAATACACAGTTCCGCTATAACCCACACAAAAGTTACGAGTACTTAACAATAAGCTAACATTTCTCACGACAAGCAAGTACCAGCGCGTTAAAACGCTTGACCCCGCAGTTCTCTCAGGAAATCGCGGCATTAAAATAAATATAAACCCCGTATACGACACTAACTGCCCGTTGACTGTTTGCCAAACCTATACAGCATTTATACCACCAAGTTATACCCGAACGTCGTACGGCGTTGCAGACGTATAAATATCCAGCATTTGAGAGAGCCAGTATTTGTTAGGAATTAATAAATTCTCCCGAATTGAATGGTCGGCGTGGCAACTCCTAAAGCGATGGTCGTTAGAGCAATGGCGATCGCATAAAGTACTCGAATAAAAGCATCGAGAGCTCGGAATGTTTCGACTTCGGAAATACTGAGAAATAGCTATCGTCTCTAGAGACGATTGTAGAAAAGTTAGTTATTTCAAGGATTTTGAAATGGTGGTGCAAAATTTTATGAGTTTCTCTCTTTTTGATAGTTGTTCGCATTGGTCGTAAGATTAGAAAATATCACGTCATTTCTTTTTCTAAAGACGTTTATTGAAAAGATTAAATATATGAGGTCAATGAATCCAGACATGGTCGTATATGAGAATCGAATATAACTTCGCAGTTTGGTTCTGACAACGTTTTCATTTCGTAACAGTAAGTCCGTTTTTTGTAATTCTAAATATAAATACGACCGTGTTTTATTTATACCTCAGACAATAGCCAATAGAAAATCATTTAAGGACTATTGTAGCAGTGAGTGCAAATAAACTTACTCGTAGATATTGTAGCCATCACGCTGTACACAAGCAGTGACCGCTTACAAACTCATATCTCTCTTGGTACTCAACTTTTTCCGGTGTTCATATTCATACTTAGAGCAACATCAATAGCTCATTATTTTAAGAGCAAGTGTTAACAAAATCATATTTTTTTATAGTTTTTAATTTCTTTCTATCCCAGCATTTCTCAGAAAAACGCAGACATTACAACCAGAGATTAATGGTTGGATCTATAAACTGCATCATTTTGACAAATGACGACTGAGGTATCTGATTTGAAGCCAGACGCGAACTAATCACGTCCCGAGGCCACCATGTGGCGTTGTGTATGTGTGTGCGTGTATGTTTTAGGAGGTGGACATACAAGGATTACAAACATGCGTGAAGCGTGATGGCGGTTCACGGTAATTGCACTGAATATTGCGCATTTGTGCTGCAATGGATCTATTTTGATCGTCAAAGAGTATTTTGGGGCAGCATTAACCCTTCGTATCGTAGGAACGCAGATCCACGTGAGACACAATGACTTTTTAATTGTTTCGGTAATTACGGCATTCAACCGGTTAACATAGGCGTCGTTTAATCGTCTTCAAAGCGAGATGGTTATGACCCTAGACAGTAATAATATGCTATTTCTCAAACATGCTCGGAAATTTGAGCATTATTTTGACAACCTTCTTCGAGATAAATCGAAATTGCTGTACTGGCCAAATACATGCGAGCAGCGGCCGGCAAAATTTGTATGAAAATCCATATCTGTCGTGGTTTAGCGTGGTTTGAATTGTTACAAAACGAGATTCGATTTATTTTTATCAGATTTATTATCCAGATAATGTAAACGCATTCAACCCACTTAACAGATAACGGAAGCAGATGACACATTTCAATCTCAAATCGCACTGAAAATTGAAAAAGAATTGCGATCCATTAAAGCCCCTTCAGAAACCCATTTGCAATCGTTTGGGACAATGTTGTTAGATGCAGATGCGTCGTAATTGCATTCCCCAGTGTGTTATCTCCCTAAGCGTTGCCGGTGGAGTGAAAAACACGCTTGTCAAACTGTCTGCCGGACCGATGTCGGAAACGCGCCGGTCTGCGCCGGACATACGGGCCGTTCAACACGACAACGGGGAATGGATAGATATTGTTTTGAATTTGTATAATGTTTTGTGGTTGGAGAAATGTTTTCTGTTATGAAATTGTGGATGTAGTCGTAAAAGAATAATAAATGGCAATATATGTATGGTGGAATAGGATTAGCTATTGGTTGGATTTTGGAAGACCGGAATACCCGTAATAATACTGTCCTGACTGTTTGCTGGTATGAATTAGTGAATGTCCAATCGGACTTTGACCCCTTTATTCATAAACGTTGCTTGAAGTTAAGTAGTGATTAACGACTGATTAACCATTTTTTGGCGTTTGAACGTCACTTAACTGTAATAATCGTTTATAAGTAAACTCCTGAGACGCGAACGATTGCTATATTGGTTCGTCAAACACGTACAGTTTTCAGAGACCAACCATTTCAGCAGTAGGTATTCGAGCAGAACTTGCCTTTTTTATACGAACATGTTTCAGTGACAAAATAAATAAATAAACAAGCCAAATCAAACACAATCCTGCTCCTAGCTTCTGACGTTTCATTATGTGCCATGCAGCATTAAATTTTGAATGGAACACTTTCCAAAGCCCAGCAGCTCACCAGTCTTCCCAGCAGTGTGCCCCCTAGCTGGAGGCTGCTGGAGCACGTAGCATGCACGTGACAGCTCAGCTTGACGCGGGCGATATTTTTCTCAAACTACCCGCCGCCTCTACACCTGCCAAACTGACGCCCAATTCAGATACACTCCTACTAAGAGCTTGCAGGTTTTAAGAGGATTTTTTAGCGTTAGACTGGCTAGTTTAAAGAGTTAACAACGGAATTTTGGCGGCCATTTTCGGCAATTTCAGTGGCAGCCCTGAGTCTAACGAGTAGGGCAGTGGTAGCCCAGTAGTATCGGCCCCGGCTTACGAGTCGTCGGGTCGTGAGTTCGAAGCCAGGCAGGCATTTTATTTTGCAAAACAGTGAAGGAAAACATTGTGAGGAAACCGGCATGTCCTAGAACAGGCAAAAATACGATGACATGTGATCTCTACCTAGGCAACACGCACTGGGCCCGTGTGGGTGATTATGGCACACTGGGATCTCACGGAGAGGAGACCTGTGTCCCAGTAGTGGGAATATTACAGGGTGATTAGGCTATATCCTACTTCCTACTTCCTACTAATATTATAAATGCGAAAGTTTGTGAGGATGTTTGTTACTCTTTCACGCAAAAACTAATGAACGGATTTTGATGAAACTTTATAGTAATATAGCTTATACATCAGAATGACACATATGATACTTTTTATTCCGATATTCTCACGGGATCGACATTTACGCGGGTGAAACCGTGGGGCGCAGCTAATATTGTAATATAATTGAAACTGTTTTTCTGCAACCTAATTCACTTCGTACTTTTATCCCGTTCACAACAAGAGTACGTTCTCGTGTTACGTAAGCACATAATGTAAAAAAAAAACATTAAAGTACGTTCGCGGAATCAAATTCATGATTTCGCAACCAGCCAGTCCGCAGCAGGGTTGCAACGTTCAAAATAAATAATAGTCGCTATAAAAATATTGCGTTGCCAAAATGTACGTAGGTACCTAGCAAAAAATTGTGTTGCAAAATTGAAGTGTCACGGATTTAATTGAGTCCGGTTTTAAAATGTTTTTTTACTGTGGAGTAAAATTATGGTGTAGTTTTTGACAGTGTATTTTAAGCTTTTCAAAGGACGTCTCGAAATGTGATTCAGCAGAATGTTTTTGGACTATTATTATGTCCGATGTTGGTGTAGGTTTTGCTGAATTTAACTCTCGCACTGTAATTTTTCTCATTCAGAGAAGTCTGCAGCCAAACTATGTTTGTAAAAAATGTGTGCTTAATAAAGCTGAAAATATTTTCTAAAATGTTTAAGTGAAACTGTCCTTCACGATATTTTGCACTTCGTCAAGTCTTCTCGTCGCTTAATCCGCAATGTTTGAAGACCAAGGCCTTCAAAAAGAGCATCCTGCCCGTTATGACACACGGTTCCAAAACGTGGACACTGACAGTCAGGCTGGTCCACAAATTCAAGGTCGCTCAGCGCGCTATGGTGACGGATATTATGCTTGGAGTTTCTTTAAAGGATAATGAATGAATGAATGAATTGCACCAATCCCAGCATGATTAAACCAGACTCGATTAATCGAATGAACCCCAAGATTCGCACTAGCTCCTGTAGCCTCATGTTCTTGATGCTACAGCTATCATTGCATATCAAGGAATAGACCTTTAAAGGATAAAAGTAGAAATGAAGTTATTCGGAAAAGAACTGGAGATACCGACATAGTTTGCAGAGTAAGCAAGCTGAAGTGGCAGTGAGCTGGCCATTTTTATCGAAGGACCGATGGCCGATGGAGCAGACGAGTTCTGGAGTGGAAACCGCGTATCGGCAAGCGTAGTGTAGGATGCCCCCCAGCTAGATGGATCGACGACCTTAAGAAGGTGGCTGAGGTAGACTGGTTGCGGAAGGCGGAGGACAGGGTGTTGTGGCTCAGCCTGGGAGAGGCCTTTGTCCAGTAGTGGACTGCGGTAGGCTGAGCTGATTTGTTGAACTGTCCCTCTGTGAGACATAGACATAGGCCTCTCTTCTTACAGAAAATTTTAAGTTTTTATTGAGTGATACGATGAATTAGTTTGTAAAATAGAATACAAAAGAGGGTGCAAAAATAAATTAAGTAAGCACCATTTACACCCGACTGGAAACTACTTTCGAAAAGCGAGCAATATTCTTCAATGTCAAAATGTTAGAGTAGAATTGGTTCTAACTTTAAAGAAAGGTTCCGAAACTTAGGTATGAAATATGTGCTTTCAATAACTTTACAAAATAACTGCTGAATAGGTACTGAGTTGGTAAAATTCTTTATTCCATGTCGGTATGAGTTAATGCCGCGTAAAAGCTATGATGGTCAGCAAAGTTGATAGCGGGCCTGAACACTCATGGTGCGTGAGCATAATTTTAATGCAACACACTGTAGGTAATTTTATGCATGAAGGATTGCAGGCAGTGGTTTTCGGCGTCGTAGAGTATCTACGACGATTCTTTCAAACACAAGTCAGCTGTGAAATACATTTATAAACCACGTCGTGCTTTCAGAAACGTCAGGAGTGTAGTATTCGCAACCGGCATGTGTGTATGACCAGAGGGGTAATTCTCATAATTTTAAGAACGTCCACAGTCTGATCTCAGTCTCAATCTGTCAAAAATACCTCTGATTTCGCTACAATTTGACATGTTTTTGAGAAATTTGTTTGTTGCTGAGATGAGACTGCGCTGGACTTTGAACGTTTTAAATTACGGGAATTGCCCCTCAGATGTATGAACGTAAACGAGGCAAAAGGAGTATGTAAGGGTCGTTGCAGGTGGCATTATGTAGTTTCTGCCTATCCCCATAGGAATAAGGTGTGAGTTTATGTATGTATGTAAGTCATGTTTCACCTATCCAGACTTTTATTTTGTCGCATCAGCAGGACCACACCTTAACCCAGCTGGATGTGAGACAGAAACAAGTGAGGACCACGTACTCCACGTAGTGTCCGTCCACGTTATGCGGTCACGTCGCTACATATCGCACGGAATTTATTGCCGCTACTAGCCCGCTGCCGATTCTGGACAGAATTGTTGGAAGTGTTCGATAACTTATACATTGAAGTCTAGAACAATGACCTAATTTATTTTGGGTGGAGTTATTTTGAGGGTTGGTTTAAGGGTTAGTTTTTAGTGTAGCAGGTCTGTTTTCTGCACGAATTTTGACAAATATGAAATTGTATACTATTTTATAGCACGTGTGATCTAAATCGCACTTAAAGCTTTTAAGTGTAAAAATATGGTCTACTTAAGTCACAGATACGCGTGACTTAAGAGCGGGCTTAGGGTCACAGAGTGCTAATAAACAAAATTAAGGGCCGACTTTTCCATCGCCAGATAACTGTTATTCGAGGAATAAAATTGACGTTTGAAAGTTTTTGTATGGAATAACTGTCAAAATTTCAAAATAATTATTCCTCGAATAAAGTTATCAGATGATTGAAAAATCAGACCTTAGATACAGTAAAGGGCAGCCGTTTCATTTAAAAGTAGCTAAGTTTTGACCTATAGATAGTTTTGACTTATGCCCTAAAGCCATATCTATCTGTGTGCCAAATTTCGTAATCCGTTCTGCTATTAAGGCGTGAAAAGGTCAGACAAACCGAAAGACAGACAGACAGACATAATTATTTTCGTATTTATAACATGAGTATATGTAGATATGGATAACATACCTAGCCATAAACTTAACTCACAATTTGCTGCGGGAAGACTGATCAACTGAAAAGATTTATTCCAGTCTGATCCCCAGAACCCCCCTCCACCCCCACTCCCTCCTCGATCCCTGCTAGTTCGTCTTCTGTTTTAATCTCTGTCTCATCCACTTTATCTAGGTTACTCTTTTTGACAGGTAAGTACAGTCAAGAGAAAATAAACGAAAGTACTGTTGTTGACCGTCATCAAAGGCAATCAAGAAGACTACAGGTATCGTGTGAACGAGCTCCAACTAAACACACGTTTCAAATTGCGAGCCAGTTGCGTACAGTATGTAAGTGTCAGGTAAATAAGTCACGAAGTCGCCCGCGGCTTGCGTGTCCGGGACTGCCAGCTAGCTACCGGATGACAGCCAGTGTAGGAATTATGTATGTTTATTTATAAAGGAGATGTGTATAGAGTCGCTTGAAAAACTAGAAAGGATTAGTGCTACTTCGAATTTTAAACTTCTCAATTCAGAATCCGGGTATAAGAGTACCTACCTAAGCTTAAAAGTACTTAATAGCCAATCAAATCTGGCCAACTTCTTGCCCCGGGTGGCCTACCATGATCTAATTAAAAACGATTCAAAAACAAGACATTTCAGTTTAGGTTCCTAAACTGCATCGCTTGAGCTGCTCTATGGACGTCATGGTACCAAACAAGTATGAATGAAACCAAAACTTGCGACTCAGTTTGGGACAATCGCTGTCAGCAGATGGCACGGCCTAAACTGGATCGTTAAACTGACGTCATGGTACGAATTATAATTAAGAACAGTTCAGTTTAGGTCCTAAAATGGATCGCGTTAAGAGCTTGTGGTAGGCCTCCTGGGCTTGCAAAACTGCAAGTAGCAAGCTGGCGTTTAAACTATGTATGTGTGTGTTTGTGTAATTAAGAGAAAATTACTATCGCAAACATTGCTTGAAAATGTGAGAAGGAAAATCTCAAAGACTTGCTTTAGGACTGTAATAAAACAGTTTATTACTCATATGTTTAGTTCAGAGTTGTTGCAGAAACTTTGTCTATGCTTGCCCAGTCAAGGAAATACGTCAGAGAGAACGCTTGGGGCTCGCGTGACGACAATAGCTGGTAGATAGTTAGCTAATTATTGCGTAGGAACAACACAAAAGGATGCGTAGGATTTGCTGTCGAGGACCACAACAATGGACAACATAGAGTTATAATGAAAGGTGAGATCTGAAGTTTTTGTGACGTAATTAGCTTCATTGCACACCACCAACTTATTGCAAGTTAAACAATTATCAACTTTATTTCAATGATAATTAAGTTGATTTCAGAGTGACTAGCTCTATTGAAAAAGTTATAAAAATGTTTGAAGTTGTAGCATAAACTGAACTTTATTGTGTAGGAATTAATGTTATTTTTCCATTAATTCATATTTGTTTACATTTTTGGCAAATAAATCGCGAACGCAGGATAGGTACTTTATAATAATTTTATCCCATGAGCAGAAGGCGTGAGTTTATGACTTTATGTATGTATGTACAAAATAGAGGTTGTGCGTTATTTTTATGTCGCATCATACGATACGAAAAGGTTCCTTGTGTATGATCAAACTTTTGCACGGTGACTGCGAATAGTTACTGCAGTCAGGGTGTGCAAAGCCAAGTGCTCGTACTACCGTATTATAGTTCTATCCCTGCCTAATGAGTGTGTCAACAGACGATGCTATTAAACTAGTATTAAATATTATATTTGGAGGTTACGGGCCAATAGACCAAAATTTCTGTCACAAAAGTAAACAGGGGCACTCCGGGAGTGCCGACAGAAGTGAAAACAAAACACAAACAGAATACTTTGCCATCACTCTGACTTATCGGATATACATTAAAACCGAGTACATCCCGAGGACAGCCAAATACATCCGAAGCGGTGTCGGTTACGGTAACAGTGGCGCGAATTCAATGGTTTTTTCCCATCTCAAAAAATGCCCAACGCGCCTAAAGAAGTTTTCACTTCAAAAACATAGGAAAAGGGACCTATTTTAAAATTTCATACAAAATTGTAGCTAACGTCTTTGTACGCAAGTAACCAACCGCCCATGGTAAGAAACTGTCAACTAAACACGTCATACGGAAGCCTGGGGCTTTCGTGACGTCACCAGCTAGTTAGCTACCTGGCCGCAACCAGCCCTCACAATATTTATAGAGATCGGGTCATTCGCGCCGGGGGCTATGTCCAGGCTATTGTCGCAGGCAGAGAAATATTGCCTGGAAAGTGTGGTTAACATGCTAAGTGCTGATTGCAGAGATTAGGTGGGTAGGCGACAGTTAGACGATTAGTTCTCATGACAAACGTACAGGGCTACTGGTTTAGTTTGTAGTTTGTAATTTTCATGTGATGTGTGAGCTTGGCTTCGTTATGTAGTGTAATAAGCAGGTAGTGTGCAGATAGTAGTTAGTTCAGAATGATTAATTTGCAGGTTTTCTTCATAAGCACGCTAAATGATTTTAGGTTACTTATTTTTCTAGGGTTTCACAATTTCGGGACCAATAGGGTGGCCCAGTGGTCACGGCCGCGACTTACGAGTCGTAGGTTCGAACCCAGTCAGGCGCTTTACTTTTTGTAAAATTATATCATCACCACTGCTCTCAAAACGGTGAAGGAAAACATCGCGAGAAAACCAGCATGTCTTAGAACCAAAAATTCTAAGACATGTGACATCTACCGACCCGCACTGGGCCCACGTGGTACATTACGGCCCACCCCCTCTCACAGAGAGGAGGCCTGTGTCCCAGCAGTGGGAACATTATATGCTGAATATGAAATTATTGTAGACTAGCTGCTGCCCGCGACGTCGTCTGCGTGAAGGCTCTACAGCACCAAAAATACCTAAGATGCCAGTGTCGCTATAGCATTATAAGTAAACAACTTTTAAAATAGCATTAAAATATAAGTTTCTTTTGCAAGCGAAGCAAGTGAAGAGAGTTATATTGGAATCCTGCTGAGTTCAGTCATAAGATGTGACTGAAGGAAATAGAGAAAATAATGCAGGAATACATTCCAGGACACAAAAGAGTAAAAATACGTACAAAGGTATCATACCTTACAACATTTCCCTATAACGTACGTTGGTAGTTATGCTGCCAGGAGCCAAAATGTAAAGAGAGTCAGGACTGGTGACGCGGGAGCAAGCGACGTACAGTTGCCCGTGTGAGAAGCAACTCGTCCTGAGGTCGACACCCGCTGCCCTCAGTGTCTTACTGATGGTCATCGCGAAGCAAACACTCACGGGGAACTGTACGCGCTTGAACTGGAACGGGAAGTTATGAGGTATGAGGGGAATGCGTGGTATAAATACTGCCTCGCCAACGCCACAACTCGTAAGAATTTCTGCCTCAATTTGTGTGTCTGTGGAGCGAGATGACTTTAAGACGGGTCCCGTTACACAACTTTGGAGGAGATAGGTTCCGAAGAAGCATAATCGGGACACCGACCTTCAGCTTGATGGTATGCGCTGGAAGTCCACTTGCTGACAGGGAGTTCAGAAATTCCACGGGATAATGTGTGGCGTCATCTTGCTCGACAACAGTGTTTATCGAGGTGTAGTCTACTTCATTCCCCTCAATTTCCGAGAGAATGCATTCGTTAATTGCTGCAGCCTGATCGTTTTTAAGCGTCAAAATGGCCCGCTCACACACCCAAGAATTTTGCTGGTGCGGTATACGACTGATGTCCCAGTACACACAGCGAATGAGTTCTTCTATGCTGGATACCACTCTACCGAGAGACTCTGGAAGCACCACCTGTCCACCTCTCTCTTCTGGTAGAGTGCCTTCGCCAAGACTTAGAAGGACATCGGAGAATTCTTGAGCACGTGCATTGCCGCCGAGCCGAGCTCTCATATTAAACGGTTGAATGTCGTAATTACAGACACAATTAAAAATCCATTGTGTCTCGCGTAGATCTACGTTCCGGCATACGATGGGTTAATGGTCAAGCGCAGCGTACGAACTCGTGACCACAACGAAGATCATTTCAACGAAGTATTCACCTCGTCAGCCCTCGATCCCCGCGTCACCACGGAAAGCATTTGCCGGAAATCGCCACTGAACAGAACTGTGGAACAGAATCGATGGGAATTTTAAAGTCCCGATTTTCACGGTCTTGATGCGGTGATGATTGGGGAGCTGGTAACCCATATTCGATCAGTGGATTGCCGCCGATAGAAATGACCACATCTTGAAGTGAACTGAGACAGGTCTTCAGCACGCGTTCATCAGTTACTTCGACTTCGTCTCCAGTAGCACGCCTCAAAGCTCGTAGAAAATCTTCAGACAGATGATGGCGATACTTCTCCCACAAAGCTACCGGTTTCGCGACTCCACAAAACACCAAGATGACGGCATGCGGCTGGGACTGTCACTTACGCTCGCCTCCGCGAGGGTTTCATCCCAATTTTGGTCACTGTCGAGAAGGTCACGTGTTACCCAGGCTGCGCGGTAAGTGGGATACTCCACGCCATCAAATGTCCTCAGAAAGGCGAAAGACGTTGGGCCTCGGACAGTGTGAAGTAACAACCGCAGAAAATAGCATTCGCCATTATTCGGATGCACGGTATAAACCCTACCCAATGCGGTATCCTTGAAAATTCCTGGAAAACTTTCCACAGCACCTCCTCGTCGACGTCGGTTAAATAAACCCCTTTGCTTGTCGTACGTGTAATATGAAGGCACCTCGTCATACGTAAGGGATTTGTTTTACATCACATTTAAGTTTATAAATTAGGTATACGACATGAAAATATATTAATTACCAAGCAATAATCACACAGATAAATACCGAACAAAAGTATTAACAGTCAATGTTTATTTTGTACTAACAACATGAAATTGATGAAGAAATGATCATCATCAATGAACATAACTTTTTTGTAATACTTAACACCGCATTTTTTTAAATTGTCTTCCTCAACTCTGCTCAAGATTTTGAGGGTTTTGTTGGAACTTGAATCTTTCAAAACGAACTAAGTATACGATACAACTTTTATGAAGAAAATGCACATTGCCATCTATGAATTTTAAGAATAACTAACTACTAACCTCGCCAACATGATCAAATTTAAATTATTAATTTCCAAAAAGTGTTAACATGTAACTTGATTTGATTTTTATGAAATCTCATAGATGGCGCTGCTTCAAATTTTTCTTTATACTACTAACATTCATTAAACTATGTTTCTCTGCCCAAGTTACTTAAATGGCGTAGTTTTTATAGTGTAAAGCTAGATAATAGCATGGCTTACTCAAAAACAACATTTAAATATGCATCGTTAGATTACACGCTGTCACAGAATGCGTAAAAAAAATAAAGATTCACAGCTCCTCCCCCGTAGGTGATAGCGTGATAATATGTAGCCTATATGTTGACCCGACCTCTTAGTAATACTCATGCAAAATTTGATGTAAATCCATGCAGCACTTTTTGAGATTAGCCCGGACATACAGACAGACAATCAGACAAACAGACAAACAGACAAAAATTCTAAAAATTATATTTTCGGCTTCGAAATCGATTGTAGATCACGCCCCAAATATTCTTTTAAAAAAATATTCAATGTACAGTTTTGACTTTCCTACGATTTTATTATATGTATAGATTATTGTGTATATTGTGTGATTATTGTGTGTGTGTATTGTGTGCCGAGTATGAGGGACTATTGTATTATTCCGGTGCCATATGGTGGTTCAAACTGTTGATAGACTTTTTAAATTGTTTTTTTTTCTTTCTGTAACTTGGCGATCTGTGTTAAACACAATGAGCCATTCACTTGAGGTGCCACGTTCTGTATTTTATTAGCAGAAGAAACTCTTGGTTCCCTTTCATATGGTGTGTGGATGGAATATGGCTTGCATTAATGTAAAGGAGGACCTTTTGAAACATTTCTTATTTATAATTATTGTGTCAAAATCCCACCGTCTCGTTTGCTAAACTCGCTGACATTTAAACCAACGACGCTTAAACGCATCACCGCTCCTTAGCGCTCGACAAAAACCCCATCCCAAAAAAAGTCAAACAACTTTCAAGTAAAACTCCAAAAGTTGGATAATACGGGCGAAATATAAATAAACCGTGAAAAGCCCAGTTCCTGAGGTAAATAAACACGCCATCGGAGAAGGCTGAGCCCCGGTTCGTAAGGTGCACCTGTGTACAAACACCCGAACTTGTCAACGAGGACTAAAGTTGTAGGGTGTGTAAACGAATCGGAAGTGATCGGGGATCTTCGGCTGTGGAGAACGATTTTCAGGTTGGTTGGTTGATTGATTTACTTTGGGGTTGTGGGGAAAAATACGATATTGTTATTTTCTTTTAATAGGAAAATAACATACTATTAAGTCTGCGATGGGATAAGAACTGGCGTATAAAATACTCATATTTGGCCAGTAAAGTTACACGTCTTACTGCCATGTAAGAGGGAGCGAAACTTTTCCCACTAACTGAGCTCCAAAACTACATTATACTCCAAGCTCGCCCTGGGGATCGAATCCAGGCTTTCGATCAGTCTCGCTATTAGCACCTTAAAACATGGGAATTACAACAGCACACCTGTCCCAAACAACAGTTATAAAACACCTGTAGGCTACCTTCAATTTAAACATCACCCGCAAACACGCGAGATCTACAAAGTAAATCGTAAAGTTTTCGCTTGAAGTTCAATCCACTTCGCAAGGGGCGCGAGTGTGACGAAACACAGAACAACCTATAATTTATTTCCACATACATTTATTATACTTACTAGCTGCTGCCCGCGACGTCGTCTGCGTGAAGGCTCTACAGCACCAAAAATACCTAAGATGCCAGTGTCGCTATAGCATTATAAGTAAACAACTTTTAAAATAGCATTAAAATATAAGTTTTTTTTGCAAGCGAAGCAAGTGAAGAGAGTTATATTGGAACACTGCTGAGTTCAGTCATAAGATGTGACTGAAGGAAATAGAGAAAATAATGCAGGAATACATTCCAGGACACAAAAGAGTAAAAATACGTACAAAGGTATCATACCTTACAACATTTCCCTATAACGTACGTTGGTAGTTATGCTGCCAGGAGCCAAAATGTAAAGAGAGTCAGGACTGGTGACGCGGGAGCAAGCGACGTACAGTTGCCCGTGTGAGAAGCAACTCGTCCTGAGGTCGACACCCGCTGCCCTCAGTGTCTTACTGATGGTCATCGCGAAGCAAACACTCACGGGGAACTGTACGCGCTTGAACTGGAACGGGAAGTTATGAGGTATGAGGGGAATGCGTGGTATAAATACTGCCTCGCCAACGCCACAACTCGTAAGAATTTCCGCCTCAATTTGTGTGTCTGTGGAGCGAGATGACTTTAAGGCGGGTCCCGTTACACAACTTCGGAGGAGATAGGTTCCGAAGAAGCATAATCGGGACACCGACCTTCAGCTTGATGGTATGCGCTGGAAGTCCACTTGCTGACAGGGAGTTCAGAAATTCCACGGGATAATGTGTGGCGTCATCTTGCTCGACAACAGTGTTTATCGAGGTGTAGTCTACTTCATTCCCCTCAATTTCCGAGAGAATGCATTCGTTAATTGCTGCAGCCTGATCGTTTTTAAGCGTCAAAATGGCCCGCTCACACACCCAAGAATTTTGCTGGTGCGGTATACGACTGATGTCCCCGTACACACAGCGAATGAGTTCTTCTATGCTGGATACCACTCTACCGAGAGACTCTGGAAGCACCACCTGTCCACCTCTCTCTTCTGGTAGAGTGCCTTCGCCAAGACTTAGAAGGACATCGGAGAATTCTTGAGCTCTCATATTAAACGGTTGAATGTCGTAATTACAGACACAATTAAAAAGCCATTGTGTCTCGCGTAGATCTACGTTCCGGCATACGATGGGTTAATGGTCAAGCGCAGCGTACGAACTCGTGACCACAACGAAGATCATTTCAACGAAGTATTCACCTCGTCAGCCCTCGATCCCCGCGTCACCACGGAAAGCGTTTGCCGGAAATCGCCACTGAACAGAACTGTGACACCACCCATCAAATGTTCGTTCCTGCGGATGTCCTGCAGGGTTCTGTCCACGGCCTCAACTGCCTTCCTATTGGCCATCGTACACTCATTCCATTCGATCAAAGAGCAATCCTTGAGCACGTGTCCCTTATCGCTGTTACGTGACACACCACAAACAGGCGTTTCGGCGCTCTCTAAATCGATGGGAATTTTAAAGTCCCGATTTCCACGGTCTTGATGCGGTGATGATTGGGGAGCTGGTAACCCATATTCGATCAGTGGATTGCCGCTGATAGAAATGACCACATCTTGAAGTGAACTGAGACAGGTGTTCAGCACGCGTTCATCAGTTACTTCGACTTCGTCTCCAGTAGCACGCCTCAAAGCTCGTAGAAAATCTTCAGACAGATGATGGCGATACTTCTCCCACAAAGCTACCGGTTTCGCTACTCCACAAAACACCAAGATGACGGCATGCGGCTGGGACTGTCACTGACGCTCGCCTCCGCGAGGGTTTCATCCCAATTTTGGTCACTGTCGAGAAGGTCACGTGCTACCCAGGCTGCGCGGTAAGTGGGATACTCCACGCCATCAAATGTCCTCAGAAAGGCGAAAGACGTTGGGCCTCGGACAGTGTGAAGTAACAACCGCAGAAAATAGCATTCGCCATTATTCGGATGCACGGTATAAACCCTACCCAATGCGGTGTCCTTGAAAATTCCTGGAAAACTTTCCACAGCACCTCCTCGTCGACGTCTGTTAAATAAACCCCTTTGCTTGTCGTACGTGTAATATGAAGGCACCTCGTCATACGTAAGGGATTTGTTTTACATCACATTTAAGTTTATAAATTAGGTATACGACATGAAAATATATTAATTACCAAGCAATAATCACACAGATAAATACCGAACAAAAGTATTAACAGTCAATGTTTATTTTGTACTAACAACATGAAATTGATGAAGAAATGATCATCATCAATGAACATAACTTTCTTGTAATACTTAACACCGCATTTTTTTTAAATTGTCTTCCTCAACTCTGCTCAAGATTTTGAGGGTTTTGTTGGACCTTGAATTTGTCAAAACGAACTATACGATACAACTTGTATGAAGAAAATGTACATTACCATCTATGAATTTTAAGAATAACTAACTACTAACCTCGCCAACATGATCAAATTTAAATTATTAATTTCCAAAAATTGTTAACATGTAACTTGATTTGATTTTTATGAAATCTCTTAGATGGCGCTGGTTCAAAATTTTTTTTATACTACTAACATTCATTAAACTATGTTTCTCTGCCCAAGTTTTACTTAAATGGCGTAGTTTTTATAGTGTAAAGCTAGATAATAGCATGGCTTACTCAAAAATAACATTTAAATATGCGTCGTTAGATTACACGCTGTCACAGAATGCGTAAGAAAAATAAAGATTCACAGCTCCTCCCCCGTAGGTGATAGCGTGATAATATGTAGCCTATATGTTGACCCGACCTCTTAGTAATACTCATGCAAAATTTGATGTAAATCCATGCAGCACTTTTTGAGATTAGCCCGGACATACAGACAGACAATCAGACAAACAGACAAACAGACAAAAATTCTAAAAATTATATTTTCGGCTTCGAAATCGATTGTAGATCACGCCCCAAATATTCTTTTAAAAAAATATTCAATGTACAGTTTTGACTTTCCTACGATTTTATTATATGTATAGATAAGAAATACCAAATCCGCTTACGTAAACAGGCTCGGTACTGGAAACTTTGGGAACTCAAACACGCGTCGAATATGCGAAGAAGCGCCAAAGTTTCCACAGACAAGCGAACTCTTTGAGTTGTTTCATATTGCCTACATACACTTGTGAAGTTTGTCTATACTGCGATTATCCGAGCGACGTGTTAATGTACAGAGTGTTTTACGAGTACCTACTTATATTTAAACGATGTACCCGGAAGTTTTTAATATATCTTGATTTAAAAGAGTGTCCTTGTAGTTTCTTGCCTGTTCTTCTCCATAGAGATCTACGTTTTGGAATGGGCAACTAGCTTTAACTTTCTGACTAACTGATCAAGTCTTTGACAAATCAAAAGTGCCTGTAAATTGTTTAATTGAAATAATTGCTTTTAGTTTCAGTTTGAAATACTAGTAAACATCTAAGTTTAGGTCGCTTGCAGAGTTTTCTTTCACAATCAAATGGATTTTATTTTTATGATTTACTCATGAATTTTGTGCGTGTGAAACGTTTAATAGATTTCCTTAATTCCATATAAAATGGAGTGTAATAGCTGTAGGTACAGACGCCAGCACATCAACCTACTACAGTCTGTCAAATTTCTTTAATAGATTTTCAACTTTATCGCTACAGTATAATGTTCAAAGTTGATTGGGAAAATTTGATAGTTTCGGGTAGCTTGATGTGCTGGCGTCTGTACTTGCCATAAATTGTTTCTGGATTATTTTTAACATAAAAACCTTTGCATTCGTCTTAAAATGTCCAGTAATCTAACCTGCTGCGAGGTAATTGTGCAACACACTAACAATAGTAACTGCTTTCATTTTGACAGTTCAACAACATTTCATTACGTTATTTACGTTGTTGAGCAGGCAAATTTATCGATCATATGAGGCAATGGATTAGCAATATCTTTCAAAATGATTCAGATTGTGTGTTAAGCAATTAGGTGCTGGATTCATTTTAACGTTTAAATATTAAGCCCGTTGGCCATAACTATTCAGTGCAGTCAATAGAATACTGAATGATTAATTTGTATGTTGTAGACAAATAACATACAAATTAATTATTCAGTGCTTTAGTTCGGATGCTCATACACACACTGCACCAGGATGGCAATAATAATTAATTCGTGATGACTAAACTATAGCTGCTAATTCTTTGACCAAGAAATAGGCCAGCCCTCTGGTCACGTGAAGAGTCGACTAACTGCTTGGCGATATCTCGAAAAACCAAGTGGGCACTCCGACCCCATGGCCCTAGTGTTTCAACCCCAAACGGCTCGAACATGTAACTCCCAATCAGCTTGCAATGTTTTCGCCGTTTGAGGTTTTCTGCACCTGCAGCAGCCGCCCCAGCACAGCCCACCGTGCTAGGAAGATGGGATGGCGCTCTTTCTAATTGGTTTATTTGAAATAAATGCTTTGAGTTTGAGGGGTGCTGGAAAAATACAATAGGTTCCTTTTGGTTCACTAAAAGGTTCCCTGCGGATCCTAAAAACTCGATAATCTATAACTAATCCATTAATAAAAGTCACTATCTTCACAAACACGGATACACGAGGCAGTATATCCTCTAACAATTAATTCGCGGATATTTTTGTGGCTGTCTGTGCGTGATTGATAACGAGCACTTTCCTCTACCCACTATGATGATTAATGGGTTTTCTTCGAAATTGATACTCTTCCGACCGATATGATACGGAAATAAACTTATCTCTTGTGTATTGTGTCTGTAAGTGTACCGAGCCTTCGAGGTTCTCCGGTAACAAATTGTTACGACGTAAAAAGGTGTGGGTAGGTACTGTTAAGGGGTGAGGTGTTAGGTTCATGTTGACTGGAAGCTTTGTTTTTTTTTCAGGGACTTTGGTCCTTGTAATGTCCCTTACGATATTTTTAGTTTTAACCGTCGTAGGTAGTTGGTTATACCTACGTATTGAACTGATTCCTATTAAAATATATTTTTACTATTATACTTTGCAGTAAGCAAATTAGAACTTCTTTAAATTAGATTAGCAAAATTCACAACGAACAACAAAATTTATAATCACAAAAAAAGCTTTCCGACTAATCTAGCTCCTCTTTTGCGTTCCTACACCCATTGTTTGAAAGGCAAAACACTTCAAAGTATATGCTACCTGTCAGCGTTTGGGCGCTCCTTGCGGGGCTCCGCATCGCTGTCAGTGCGGTGAAGCTGTCGACTGCCTCGGACACCATGTACTATCCTGCAGTAGGAGTGCAGGCCGGATAGCACGGCACGCCAGCATTAATGACATCATCCGTCGTGCTCTTGTCACCGCCGGGGTGCCAGCTGTTTTAGAACCCGACGGCCTGGCACGCGACGATGGAAAGAGACCAGACGGAATGACCATAATGCCCTGGAAGTTAGGCAGACCTTTGGTGTGGGATGCAACATGTGTCGACACCCTTCCGCCATCCCATCTTCCTAGCACGGTGGGCTGTGCTGGGACGGCTGCTGCAGGTGCAGAAAACCTCAAACTGCGAAAACATTGCAACCTGATTGGGAGTTACATGTTCAAGCCGTTTGGGGTTGAAACACTAGGGCCATGGGGTCAGAGTGCCCACTTGGTTTTTCGAGATATCGCCAAACGGTTAATCGACTCTTCACGTGACCAGAGGGCTGGCCTATTTCTTGGCCAAAGAATTAGCATTGCCATACAACGTGGCAATGCTGCAAGCCTTTTGGGCACTGTTCCTGTTGACAGCGATGCGGACGAATTCTTTGATGCCCTATGATTATTTTGCTTATTTTTTCATATAAATGTACATATTATTATACTTGATATGTTAGCTTAATATTTACAGAAGTTGTGTTAAATACAATCAACATTATTTTAAAGTATATGGTTAAAAGTAAGTAAGCAAGTTAGTGTGCATACACGCGAGCGACACGCGTCATCAACACAGGCAACTGTAGCCGTCGACAACGCACCGCTTGAGTATTTGAGTCATCATTATCTGCCTAGCCTTTTCCCAACTTAGTTGGGGTCGGCTTCCAGTCTAACCGGATGCAACTGAGCACCAGTATTCTACATGGAGCGACTGCCTATCTGACCTCCACAACCCAGTTACTGGGTAATACGAAACCCCTTGGTAAGACTGGTTATCAGTCTTTCGGACTTTTGACGACCCGTAACGACTGTCAAAGATCCACGAATGACAGTCGAGACCAACAGCTTAACTTTCCGAGGCACGGAGGGGTCTTAGTATGTATAGATGGTCACCAATCCACAGACGAACCGCTGCAAGCGTAGCTTAACCTGATCGATCGACCCCTGCGGCTATTATTACTTAGCCAGAAGCGCTCGTGTATTTGAGTATGGTGCTTAAATACTTACACGAGCGGCATGTTGTCGACGACTGCTACAGACACGCGTTGACGGCAGCTGTCGACACTCGTTGATGGCTGCAGTTGATCCTGCCGTTGACGCATGCCCCTCGTGTGTCATCATCTGCCTAGCCTTTTCCCAACTATGTTGGGGTCGGCTTCCAGTCTAACCGGATGCAGCTGAATACCAGTATTTTACATGCCCCTCGTGTGTATGAGCACTTAATAGGATCAGTATAAAAAGTAAAACACCGATATACCTACGATACGTGACTTTTAACAACAGCCTGTAAGTGTCAAAACATTAAGCAAAACAAACCGACTTTAATCTGATCCTTTCGATCCTTTGCTAAATAAGTGTTTAAGCTGTTAATATGCCGAAGTTAAGTATTTGTTAATTTTATGTCTCTTTCCAACACGCTTTTAAGAAGTTTTATGGTTCTTATTCGATCCAAGACATGTTCATTGACTTCTTGTAATGTGTGTGTTATGAGTTTATGACTTTATAAGTCGGTAATTAACTTGTAAAAAGCCAAAGGCTGAGGATTAGACTTCGAGGAAATCGTTGAGTTTTGTTTGTTAGAAAATATAACGATATTCACCAAGTTTGAAAGACAGTATTTACGATCGCGTGATCGCAGTATTTTAGTCCACTAGGATCAATTATTCGGCTTTCGTTCAGAGGCTTATAGGCTCTTATCTCAGCATAAAGCTGCGATAATTGAAAAAAAAAAAAACCGCGGCGCTGTTATTCTGATTTTCTGAAGTATAGAGGTAAAATGTGGTTTACAAGTATTATTTATTTATTTATTGCTGAATGGGCCCGCTCTTGACCTCGATCACGCCTGATGGAAAACGATGGATGAGGTCTATGATGGAACGAGCGTGCCCAGAAGATGCCTAAGGCACTGGAACTCCTACGCATCGACGAAACACAGTAGGCTGCTTGTCGCCGGCCTCAAGTGGGTGGTCCGCTGGGTGGGGGTTGCGAGTATCTGTAGGTTTTAATGCACATATTGGCCGGATACATTTTGGACTTTGAAGACTGTTTCTCTCTCAGAGGCATTTCCCCAAAAGATTACACCATATCATAGTGTCGAACCAACGAACGTAAAGTGTATATAATAGTGCCCCAGTGTGTGCGCTGACACAGGTGCACTCTCTCTTCCCTAACTCTCATAGTCCGATGAGACGGTAATTCGACATGACCGGAGAGAGATCAGGCGCAGGACCAACGGTTTAACGTGCTTTCCGAGGCACGCGGGTATCACACCGCCAACATCCAAACTCCGGGCTGTTACTAACAAATTCCTGATGAAAAAACACAGTAACACTTTGGCCACTGTTCTGTGACTTTAACCGACCTTGGAATCGAACTCAGGACCTGGGAATCGAGCTCAGCAGTCGCGCTTGTGACCACGAGACCAACGTGGCAGTACGGAGCGCGGGTGGGGGTAATATAGGTACCTCATATACCCATGTTCAAGTAGACAGACACATTTTAATCTCCGCTGCCCCGTCTGTAAACACTCAGCTTCACATAAAGGGAGGTTCACACAAAAGTCCCCTGTTTACTTTGCTAATTGAATTCATTGTAGCACAAATGATGTTTAAAGTGCCACGTTTGTGCTCGTTTCAAAGAATTATCTTTTTAAGCTCAAGATTAGACAAAGGAATGTTTGATTGGATTAGAATATTGTGGGGGTTTTAATAACTGAGTCTATGGGGTTTGTAAGGGAATTTGTGTTGTTTATCTTTTTTATTCTATTAAATTTTTTTATTTTATTAAAAAATAAGCTAGATGGAGTGGACATTTCCTATCTGACTACCAAAGTCCAACCCTTTTTTTTTTTTTTTTGGATGGGAAATCATCTAATGACTCCTCCCGCTCTGGGTGGAGCGGAAGGGAGTGTCAGACTCTTACTGACTAAAACCCACCCGTGTTCCTTCCTTAGCCCTTTATGTTCCGGGGCAGCGGTAACCCTTTCGGACGATCCCGCTACCCCGGCAAAACTCCACCCCTTGAAACCACGAAACAGGCAGGCGTCGTCTGAAATAAATGAATAAATAAATAGAGTATCTTTTAAAGGCTTCGTCCTAACTCTCACCGATCCCGACTCTACACGATTCAAAAGTCCCAACTCTACACGAAACGTAAAAATGTACAGTCAGAATGAGAAGTCCAGACATAATCTTGGTCAGATCATGTGAAGACAATTGTACAAAAAACAAAACCTTTCAGTTCAAGAATTTGTCGGTAATCGTGTAGCTTAATTCAGAACTCAATAAAAACAATTCCTGTCTATTTTGGGCACGACTATACGACATGTCGCACGGGAAGGTTGTTTTTTTTTGTCGGAATAACCTAAACAGGCATAACAATTCGCATAACAATAAAAAAGTATTTTGTTAAAAAAAAAATAGCTCTTTTCTTTAGTTTGCCGTATGTAATTACTTCCCAGAATTTGATCCTTATTAGGGACACTACCAAATGGTGTAATAATATAGTGCGTGTTTTTTTTTCAAAATCAACAGGTTCGATTCCTGGCTAGAAATATTGAGTTTCAAAAATCCAATGATGCAGTTTTAGTTTTCATCAAAATCGAGCCCGAGACTCCCTTTGAGTAATTTTCGTTATTCTTCATAGTTTCGAATTTGGGTATCCACGCCCACTTGAAAAATTCACTCTGTATGTATAAAACAAAGTCGGGTTAGTTACACCATTAATGTCTCAAGAACGGCTGGACCGATTTTTTTGATCTTTGATTTGTTGGACTTGTCTCCGCCCCGAATAGCAGAATAACTATTAAAACACGGGAAAAAATTATGAAGATAATTCTTTTTCTCATACATTGATTCTGAGGCGGTACGGAGTTTGCCAGGGCAGCTAGTTGCCTACTTCATAAAGCCGAGTTTTCTGCATTCAGGTGATGGCACCCTTTATGCACACTTTTAATGGTTCCTTTGTAGCACAAATATTGTTCAAAGACACGGTGTATGCTTTTCGCAAAGAATTGCTTTACAAGGAAAAACAGTGGATTTGTGAACAATAGTGTGTGTTTTGTTTGAACGAAAACTTTAATTCGCTTCATTCTTAGATACTCTGGAGTGAATGAAGATTAGATTTATTATGAGGCACACCGAGTCTCGTATGTGTTTGTTCATGAAGTATATCTTACACGTAATAATTCACTACTGATTTCGAGACATACATACGTAGGTACAAACATACATCATGCCTGTGCTACTCGAATGGCGATAGACAGATAAATCGTTTGTTTGGTGCACATAAAAGCACAATACACCCACATTTCGCCAGTTATCTTTAGTCCCAGATTTAGATATTATAACCTTATACAATATGACTTCCTTTTGGACGCAGTCTATCTCTGTATCTATTATTCTGTAGAGGCGCCGTCGCGTCGTGAAAATCAACACGAGGAACGACTTATTCCTTCAGCGTAACTGAACTTCTTCGATTCCACCAATAATACCCGTGCCCTAAAATAACTGCAACCTCCCAATTCAAACACAAACAAGACATAAAAACTCCGCTGTCCAATACTAAATGTAAACAAAACCAGTCGGTTCAGTAAGTTTGCTAAGAAACACAATAACCCTGGAGTTTTGGGCCGATCGCCTTCGCCCGTATTGACCCACTCGCGCGGCTTCCAACGCTGCAGCCGCTAAAACAATAAAATATAAACTTTTTTATGTTGGGCTGCGCTGAGGCTGTCCTATAAAAAAATCATTTATGAAACGAAGAAGGATTCTTTTGTTACATTTGGTGCGCTTTAGAAACTTTTTGGTGGAGATATTGCGAATGGAAAGGATGAGCCCTAAGCGATTTCATAACAATATAATTGGCTAATTTGGAAACATCAGGCATTTAATAATGATGGTTAAGCAATGTAAAAACATAGATGGGGTTATGTTTTTGCTGCCACGCAGTCGGGTTAACAGAGGGTTGTTATAAATTCTTTGTGTGGCAACCCATCTAACCTCATGGCACCGCATTTTCTAAACGGATTGACAGATTTTATTGCCGTTGGGACTTGATGAATTGGTATAGTGAGTACTGCGTACATGGTATAGTGATGGTTAAAATAATGTACAAAATGAAGTTTGATAAATTATAGTTGTTGCTTTTCCCGCGCGTGCGTCAATAATTGCAAATGAAACCCTATGCCAATAACATAAAAGTAACGCGATGAGCGCTCGTGATTTGTAACGACTAGTAAAAACGAAGTAAGTAATCACTTCTTCCAGAAAACCTTCAAGACTTGGCAACCATGTTGTAACTGCTCGTCCCTCCGTCATACATATTCAAGGACAAGACGGACGTCGGAACGTGCGTTAGTGGACCCGCCATTATACCCTAAATGTATATTTGATGATGTCCTCAACAACTTTCAGAATAGGGGTGGCAAACATTTTAAAATGATCCTACCTATATTAACTACCCTAACTAAGGCATGCAAACAGTTTTAGCAACTTATAATAATAAAGACTCGTTAAATGTCAAGATGAAATTCAGTACATTATTTTAAATAGGCAATACAATACATAATGTCGAGTTTAATAAAATGGGATTATAAATAAAAATAATAATAGAAATAGTCAATTAAAATTTTCAACGTAGTTAAAAGCCTCGTACTCAAGCTTAAAAAAATAAGCTTGAGTACGAGGCTTTTGACTACGTTGTATGTGTATATTTTATGTATTTTTTTTTTAATTTTTAGGTAATGTGCGTTTTGTTTGTGCAGAATAAACAATTTCTTTCTTTCTTTAAAATTGGAATTTAAATATTGAAATTTGGAAAAAAGGTTGGCTTTTTTTTATCAGCCTATTATTGTCCCACAGCAGGGCAAAGGCCTCTTCTCATATAGAGAAGGCACGAGCATTGATCATCACGCTTGTGTTAGAAAATGGGGTAGAATCTATTAATAAGTCTATACCCAAATATAAAGCTTTAAATATCAGAATGGTTACTAGCTGTGGTTACTAGTTATTTAATATGTGTAAAAGTAACTATGAATATGGTATGTAGGGAAAGGATTTTATGAAATAAAGCACAGAAAGACAAGCTAGAACATTTAAGTATTTCAATTTCGGCAAATAACAATAGCTAGGAATATTCCATTATACCCTTTAAAACATTGGTAATATTATAACATATACAGAACACCATAGTTATCAGCAATAAATGGCAATAATCAAGATAATAATAGATATCAATTAACTTACATGACATCTGGTCGATCTATTCCACATAATAACTTCACTAGTACTAATCAGCTGACTGTAGGCCGGAGCTCCGTTCTAGTCGATGTCTCGAACAAGAATGATCCCCGCCACTCGGAGCTCCCCCTTTTATAGTCGTGAACAAACAATTTTGACGTTTCTATCTACCGTCATCCAAAATATCAACGACATAAAAGGTGGATATCCGTTTGGAATATTTTCTATGTATTCTATACATTATTAGAGATTATTGAGAGCAGTGCTGACCCAGTGGTAATGGCCGCGACTTACGAGTTGTAGCTAGTGGGTTCGAACACAAGCAGGCACTTTGTGTAAATTATTTCATCACCACTGCTTTCAAATCGGTGAAGGAAAACATCGTGAGGAAACCGGCATGTCCTAGAATCAAAAATTGGAAGACATATGACATGCACTAACCCGAACTGGGCCCGCGTGGTGTGGCGCGTAATAGGCTGATTACTCTTTGCAAATAAAGCTACCTACTTAATGGTTAGAAACTAAAACGATATTTAACTTTAAGACTCTTAAAAGTTTTTCTGTAGCAAAAATACACCCAAAAGTGCAGACAGCATGAGTGTTAGCGGCGCCTTCAAGACAAATTGCATTTTAGTATTTGGGGATCAATATCGTGATTCCTTAGAACCAGTCACGAAGTAAATTACGGCGTGGAACCAGGGTTTCTCAACCCTGTTCCAAAAGAATTCGCAGTCATTTAAGACGGTTTATATTCACGACAGACTTTATATCGGAGGGTGCAATCTGTTTTAAATTCGGGCTACATATATTTATGTAGATTTGTTTAGATTAACATGTCTTTCTGGACTATTGGGCGGTTTATGTCTGGTCTCAATGGTTTGCGTAGATGGTGGTCGCAAATTTTATTAAAGGATGCGTGGAAGAACATTTTGAGATTCTTAATTTCATAGGTCAATTTTTGCAATATTTATGATTTGGATATCTTCCACGACCATCCCACGCGTTTTAGATCTAAGATTATGAATGAGGGGAAGACTGCAGATAACAAAACAAATTAATTAATATAATTAGTCATTGTTTGAGTCGATGAGGGTATTCTCTCAACTATCGATACTTTAGCTAGATTTTTTGTTCTTGTGTTCTTATGTTTTTGTTTTATTATTATTTTTATCTTATTTTTTGGAACGTGAATGCTGTGTTTTTCTGTTCTCTTTTGTTGTGAATGCTGTGCACGTCTGTAATTGACGTAAACACTAGTCCATGTCTCTGTTCTCAGTTATTTGTAAATGTTTGTGTTTGTGTTGTTGATGTGCCTTAATAATAAATAAATAAATAAATAAATAGGTATTTCGGTATATGAATAATAGCTTTACAGCCAGCTGACTGAACTGCTTCTAGATGATAAGTACCGGGTCATAATTATCATTTTAGTAGGTATACGAGTACCTATGTATAAAAATTTTGGAAAGTAAGTACTGCAATATTGAACTAAAAAGTCATTACCAATTTTAATACAATAGCTATACGGGTCAATTTACATCGATATTGAACACAAGTAAACAATATGAAATAGCTTTTCTATTTTTGCTTTAGCTATGACTTTCACCTTTATAAACCATCGTTTCTATAACAAAAAAAAAAAACCCTCCTCATTATTTCTTGGCACCAACAAACCCTCAGTTTCGCAACAATGTGACCGTATACACATTCCTCTGAGACAGGCATTCTCACGTCACCGGTTCACGCCGGCCTGATGGCGGTAAGCGGCAGGCGTCAGGCGTCAGGCGGCAGGCGTCAGGCCCACTTAGTGCTGACGAGGGAACAATGAGCCGACATGATGGACGCAGCTTCCGAATGCTTCCGAACTTGACTTCGGGTTTCAAGAAAGGTATTTTATGGTAGGTTTGATTTTAAATGTGAGGACTTATTTTTACGCTCGCCACAAGCAAGATAATTAGGTATAGAGATAGCACAATTAACGAATAAATATAATTATATTTACACTCGTGGAATAAAGTTGACGTTTGACAGTTTTTATATGGAAGAACTGTCAAAAATTCAAAATTATTCCTCCGTTAAAATTATATGACGTTGGACAAATCAGCCCTGGAGGCCTACCACAAGCCCTTAACGCGATCCATTTTAGGACCTAAACTGAACTGTTCTTCTAATTCGTACCATGACGTCAGTTTAATGATTCAGTTTAGGCCGTGCCATCTGCTGACAGCGATTGTCCCAAACTGAGTCGCAAGTTTTGGTTTCATTCATACTTGTTTGGTACCATGGCGTCCATAGAGTCTTGTTTTTTAATCGTTTTTAATTAGATCATGGTAAGCCACCTGAAAGGCATACATAGACAGATGAATAGTGAAGTTTCATCTGTATACACGTGCTATTATGAAGTGTTGTGGCCCATTGTGTACAGTGAAAGACGTTTTAGGCGGTCCGAAGTGCGGGTATTCACACTCGCAATCACGTCGGACGGCGATACAAGGAAACGATGAGAATATTTGATACAGCCTGCATCTTAACTTGACTGTATACTTGAGAAGGTATCTACCTTTTAATTATATTTACGGCCACATCATAATATACTATAAACACCCGACTTCTGATTTGAGATTTGAAGTTAGAACTTGTCAAACTCTACTTTAGAATTACTTAAGGTAAAAGCCAGCCAAATTCAAAATTACTTTGCAAGTAGATAAGTTGAGTTCCTCATAGATTTTTAAAGAAGTTCACAACTTAAAATTCTCAATTCAGAAACCAGGTGTTATACTAGAACCCAAAATATTTTAAACATGGTTCTTAAATATAACTTCTGGGCAATGTTGGGTTAAAAACACATAATAACATATTGTAGCGGTATCTACAACGCCTGGACTTAAAAGTAAACAAAGCTCAGAACCCACGACTTTTATTCATCTCCCGTACGAACCTACTTAAATATATTATCTACTAGCTGCGCCCTACGGTTTCACCAGCATGAGTTTTGATCCCGTGGGAATATCGGGATAAAAAATGGCCTATGTGTTAATCCAGGGTGTCGGCTACCTCCATGCAAAATTTTATCAAAATTGGTCCAGCCGTTTGAGCGTGAAGAAGTAACAAACATATAAACACACACACACAAACTTTCGCATTTATAAATATTAGTGTGATTTCGTGGTTAATCAGTTCATAATGTTCCCAATGCTGGGACACAGGCCTTCTTTGTAAGAGGGATTGGCCGTTATTCACCACGCGGGTTCTGATTTGGGAAACACGCTTTAATTTAAAAACGGCGAAGGAAAACATCTAGAGAAAATGTTCTAGAACATAAAATTCGAACACATGTGACATCCGGCACTGCGCCCGCGTGGTGAATTACAGCCCCTTCCTGTAACAGAGGGAACGAAATATAGCAATGATCTAACTTGCTCCTAGCTTCTTAAACTTTATCATCAAACAACCAATTATTAACTATGCCTTCAATGTAATTAATTTACATCATATTCTAATTAATTAACTCATTGATGTTAGTCGACAAATAGCCGTAAATTAACCGATAGTAATCACCTGATGGATTGTGTCGTTAATTAATGATCTATTGTTATTGATACTGCTTGGCTTCCGATTATGTGCGATTGTTGACATGGGACAGGGTATATGCATTTCAATTTCAGGGATATGAAATGGTATTTGTGCTTTTTGAAATAGTATTACTTATATGTAATTGTTATTGTGTTAACAGGTGCGGTTTTACTATAATTAGGTTTCTGTTAATGATGGCTTCACACGATACAGACTTTCATCAACTTCTATAGAGTTTTGTCTGTGCAACAAATCAGTACAGACAAATGCCCGTTGTACCGTTTGCACCATTGACCTGCACCATCAATGGTGCAGGAGAGACAAATTAGTTTCGTTTGCACCATTAATAATAATACAACTACTTCACCATACTTTTCCCGTTTGCACCATTGACCTGCACCATCAATGGTGCAGAAGAGACAAATTGTTTGCACCATTAATATTAATATAACTACCTACTTCACCATACTTTACTAGTCATAGGTAAATAAAATAAAAACCAATAATACGTAGTATTTTGTTTGTGTGCGGAACCTCTTTTTAATATAAATAAACAACCAAAAAGCAACAATAATAATATTTTTTATAAATAAATTCCACAACTACTTTATGTAATAATATAAAAATAATGACGCTACACAAACACATATGATTTATAACTTTCGTTCCGTGGTAGTTTTGTTATGTTTGTTAAGTTTAGACCCATATCTTTGAAAGTGGCCACAGTCTTTTTATAAATGGCAGGTACTGTTTCTTCTGAAGTTGTCGCGGTATCTATACTCGAACTAATTAAATGGCATACGACATTTTTGTTTTCATCAGGCATACAGTGATTGGAATGCTCACGTTTTTTCACAACCTTCGATTCATCCTAAAAAATAAAATGTCAATGTATACTTCCTTAATTCTGGTAAAAATAAGCTTGTGAAAAATAAAAAAAAAACGAGTGTGCTTATGACCACACGACTGAAGTGAAACTTCAGTATTGCGTATTTGGCTACGAGAGGAAGAGAGAAAGAAAATGTGCGCGCGCACTGCTGTCTCTTGCTTATATCCCCCACTCAACTTCCGTTCGCCTCGCCCGATCACACTTTTCGTAACGCTTTACGTCACGCGTTCGCCAGCTTACTCCCCAAGTCAAGCGTGCGTAAAGAAGTTTCACTTCAAAAACCTGCGCACGCCACAATTGCGGCGATAAGTCCCCTCCTTGAGGAGTGGCTGAAGAGGCGACACGGCGTCCTCATCTTCCGCCTAACGCAGGTCCTCACCTTGGGAGGTTCCTTTTCCGGATAAGGCGGGAGGAAACGCCCGGGTGTCACCATTGTGTGGATCGCCCGGAGGACACGGTGGAGCATACGGTGGAGGTCTGCCCAGCTTGGGCGGAGCACCGCCGAGTCCTCACGGCGGCGATCTCTCGCGTCCGGCCCTGGTCCATGCCATGGTACGGAGCGAGAGTGCATGGGAAGCCGTTGCCTCCTTTTGCGAAGCAGTAATGCTCGCGAAGGAGGAGGCGGAGCGCGTGAGAGAGAGGCAATCTTTGCGCTCTCGCGCCCCTAGTCGCAGCAGGAGACGCCCGGGGCGTCGGGAATCAATAGCCGATTCCCGGCCACCGTAGGCGCGGGCTTGCGAACGGCGAGCAATGGGCAGCTCGCCGTCCGGTAAGGACCAGGCCCGGGTCGACGGCGCGTTGTGTTCCACGCGCGCCTCAAAGAGATGCCAGTTTTTTTTTTGTTTTTTTCAGTTTTTATTTTTTTTTTATTTTTGCCAGATTTTTGTAGTGTGTGTGAAAATGGTGTTGATACCCTTGAACAACAAAAGTCTTCCTCGACTTTGTGCAACAAATGTTAAATTAGTTCCACTCATTGTAATTTGTTATTTATAGTCTATGCTCCAATTATACAATTACTTATTGAAATAAAATGACAGAATTATAACAAAATAGTTACCTTGTCAACACTCAAATAATATTAGAACATGCAAAGAGGAAATACTTTCAAGAATGGTGCAGATGAGACCATATTATCAATACAGTTTCGTTTGCACCATTCTCAATGGTGCAGATGAGACCATACTATCAATGCAGTTTCATTTGCACCATTAATGGTGCAAACGAAACTAATTGTCTCTTCTGCACCATTGATGGTGCAGGTCAATGGTGCAAACGGTACAACGGGGATGTCGGTGTATCAGAAAAGTTTAAAGTCTGCATATATTTCTGCGTATTTATCGGAGCCAAATCGTATCAATGGAGCCAAATAATTAATGATTAAAAAAATTGATTAGCTAATGAAAAGTCTGCGTAAACATTCTGTGAAGATGCCCGCATAAAAATTTTTACTCAGAATTCAAAGTCTGTACAGATATCTGTACGACCAAAAGTCTGTATAGTGTGGACCCACCTTTAAGTAATAGTGTGACAACATAGTATGAAAACACATATGTTATTGTATGCTATTGAATAGGTACCTACGAGATTTCATTTCAATGCGGAAATCTTAATAATCTTGTCTTAATAATAACATCGATCAACTTTTAAATTTTTCAATTTGTACATGCTCGGTTTATCTTTTATTTTGCCGATTCTCAAAATTAAGCCGTAAAATGATGAACATTACTGATAAAAAATATATATTAAAAATATGATAAAGTTTAAGATTTCGGAAAACACTTCTACAAAAAATCTTTTCATCGTTACTTTAGTAAAATTTTGAAATGTAACCATTATCTCTGGTAATTATAGACATACCGTACTTCTACAAAGGTTTTCGCCGCTAGACGCCCGAATCCTGGCAACACCGCCCCAACTTTCAGCATTACCACCATTATCTCGAATTGAATCATCTCGATTGCATCAAATTTATAACACCGCTGATCTTCGAGAAGTAGTTTAACTTAAAACAGCTTTAATCTTTAGATTGGGATCTGTTCCCAAAGCTGGGAATGAAAGGAAAGGTGGAGTGCATTTTCTTTGTTACCTACCCATCTTTATTTTAGAAGAATACATTTTGGTTCATAATTATCCAATTTAACAGAGGGCTGATGCAGCAGGAAATTAGGGGAAGGTTAAAGTTTTAAGCTATTGAATAGCTTTTATTAATATTTATATATTTTCTACGTACAGAGTATTGTTTATTTTAAACGAATTCTTACACCTAAAAACAGTGCTTCCAATATTAATTGTAAATCCAAAAAAAAAACAGCGGATGACAAAAACATCGAAAACAAAATAGTATTTATTTATGAACACCACGAAACAGCCAGGAATAATTTAAAAAACAAGCTCTATTCCGGAATAAAAGCGACGTGTTCCATTTATAAAAAATCACTGTCTCCAAAGGTCCCCTGTGAAAAATTATAACTCGCAGCTTACATTTTGTTGCCAGAGGAAAAAAAATATGTTTTTCCTTTGTGTTTGAGACGTAATATTTCAGGAGAATACGCCTGCCCGTCACGCCCGGCGACTGCGAAATATTCGTTGGTTTAACCTAAAATACATTATTATTAAAATGTTAGAAATTGCATCGTATAATTTGACAGTGATGGCCGTTCTATGAATTCTGTTGGGAGCGGGTGTAATATGTAATAATGGAGTGAATTTTCTGTAAAGAATTTTGAACGTTGAGAGTTTAAACAGTTTTCATTTCGAGTGTCTGTGAATAATGTGTATGTGGGGTGTACAGAGATGTAGCTACAGATATTAAGATGTGATCTGTCATGAGAAAGTAAAACGCTGTTGATATTAGCCGCAAGCATTTGTGATGAAAATAAAATAAAAAAATCACAAAGAGTGAACATGCATTTCTGGGTTCCATCGTAGATCTCTTTCACCGTTTTCCATCAGGCGAGATCGAGGTCAAGAGGAGGCAATAATGAAAAAAAAAAAACTTGTCCTTCATATTTTCTTTTTGTACTTTTTTATTCTTAATGGCGCCATTTGAATTCAGACATAACTCAAACCATGCCACAAATAATCTAACCATCTCTAATTGCGTAACAAAGTAACGTTTACGCCAAAATTTCCAAACATTACACAAAATGACCGCGGTAAATCTTTAAAAAAATCACCTTAATTTTTCCATGACGTTGACTTGAAACAAATTGAATTCGTAACAAATCAAATAAGGCGTCGGAGGCTCTCACAATGGACTCATTAATGAAATTAACCGACCTAATTATTCTTTTGACAGGAATAAAAGGAAGACTGTGAATCGTGTCGCTAAATAGCTGATGTCTTTGCTTTGTTCTGTAGAGAATGGGAGGAAATGGAACGTCTCTATGAAAGGGATATTACAAGTGAAACTGATGGAGTTATTATGAAAAATTATAAAGGGTGCCCATCAACACAGGTCTAAATAAGGGCTAGTACACATAGCGATCCGTTTTACAGGTCCATTATTTGATGGCGTATGTAGTTGTATGAGCGAGTTCACACACAAAACAGTATTCCGGATTCAGTAATTTTATGTCACTCCGGCCAATTCTGATCCGTTAAAACGGATCTAGTAAAAACGGACCTATATGTGTACGAGCCCTAAATTGTTTAGAAGCCTCTGTTCAGGAGCTAGCTGAATCAATCTCATTTATTTATTTATTCTCCAACTGGAACGCCATACAGCAATTACAATGTAGCCTGGTGGCCTACCATGATCTAATTAAAAACGATTCAAAAACAAGACATTTCAGTTTAGGTTCCTAAACTGCATCGCTTGAGCTGCTCTATGGACGTCATGGTACCAAACAAGTATGAATGAAACCAAAACTTGGCACTCAGTTTGGGACAATCGCTGTCAGCAGAATGGCACGGCCTAAACTGAATCGTTAAACTGACGTCATGGTACGAATTAGAAGAACAGGTCAGTTTAGGTCCTAAAATGGATCGCGTTAAGAGCTTATGGTAGGCCTCCTGTTTTTTTTTTGGAAAGTATTTTTTTGTGTTCTTGTAAATGATTTTATTTCTGTAAGTAGGTTTTCACAAATACTTTTACACGTCAATCATATTTTAAAAACTAGATGAGGTCGGCATTTCCTATCTGACTACTCTGAGAAGAAAGGTCGAAACAAACCCAGAGGTCACAGTCTCTACTGTTGTATTACTTTTCTCGTGTTTTTTTTGAATATGTCCTCATAGTAACTGTTCGGTTAATTTAAATTCTGTCTGTCTAGTAATTTTTCATGATGATCAAACTTAGCTCAAAGGGAAAAATGTTGGTTGAGAAAAACCGTTTCAAATTTTTTGTCAATAAAAACGATAACGAAACTTTTTAGTTTTCACATATTACGGATAAATATGTAATAGCTAACTTACAAATAACTCCCTAACTCAACAATCCATAAACAACGACAATGACGTCACCGTGTCGGCCGTAGATGTCCGTTCCGTTCAGTTCGGCGTATAATGGTTTTGATATATCGAAGAGAGGCGTCCACGGCCACGTCCGTGCCTCACAAAGGGCCTCAATTCATTGTCCCGGCGCCTGCCTGTGACAAACCCACGGAGTGTGACCGCGTCGATGTGTAGACCTACGAGGGTTTATAAGTAGCACTATCAAGTGTCCAAGCTGTGTAGGTTTTGAAGACAGTATATTAGAAATTTGGTAATGAGACTAAACATCTCCCTAATTGCACACGATCAATCACAATATGAGTCATTTTGAAGGATATTGCTAATCCATTGCTTCTTAGGTTCGAAAAATGTGTCAGCTCTGCAACGTAAATAATGCAATGAATGTTGTTGAACTGTCAAAATGAAAGCCGTTGTTACTGTTACTGCGTTACGGAATTACCCCGCTTTTTTCTCATGTGGTTATTCTGATATTTCTGATTGTGGTTGGGGATTTTAAAATGGATGGAGGTATTATATTGTTTTGTCTACTTGAGCCTATATTCACGACTTTTTAATTTTAAACAAGCATATGACTTGCGTTTTAGGAAATCGAATGAAGGAACCCGAATCGCCTGCTTCAAAAAGAAACATGGTATTTATGTATGAGCTCGTAGCCTATCACTGTCTGTCAGTATCTAGGAACTGTTAGAACTGTATGTGCATAGTTACAAGTACTTACTTTATTATCTACATGTTATTAGTGAGGGTACCGGCAGTAATAAACTAGCTTGGGAGCAAGACGTTTGTGTTTCATTAGTATCAACATACCATTTGGCGAAGAGTTTTTGATCTACTCACGTGATCAACCCCCCTCTCCCCCCGTTTGTGCCCCCCCCCCCTTTAGTCAGTTTCCAGCAATGTTAGCAGTTACCAAGCTAAGCATTCTTTTGCCCCACGGTGGAGCATTCCAGACTTTTTGTGCCTCAAGTATTCAGAATACGTCGAGTGGAGACCGCGAATCGGCAAACGTAAGGTAGGACGCCCTCAGGCTAGGTGGAGCGATGATCTTCGCAGGGTGGCTGGTAGCAGCTGGATGAGAGTTGTCAAAAATCGAGTTGAATGGAGTGCAATATCAGAGGCCTATATCCAGGAGAGGACTGCTGCAGGCTGATTATGATGATACGCCGAAGAAACAAATACATTTCATAATGGTTTTACCTAAGAGGGGCTCGTGGCTAAATAATAACAGCGGCACTGGCCGATCGTTCAGGTTAAGCTTCGCTAGACGCGGTTGGTCTGTGGATGGGTGACCATTTTTACTTACCGAAACTCCTCCGTGCCTCGGAAAGCACGTTAAGGCGTTGATGTCGGCTGTCATTCGTAGATCTTTGATCGTCGTTACGGGTCGTCAGAAGCCCGACAGTCTGACAACCAGTCTTATCAAGGAGTATCGCATTACCCAGTAACTGGGTTGTGAAAGTCAGATAGGCAGTCGCTCCATGTGAAATACCGGTATTCAGCTGCATTCGGTTAGACTGGAAGCTGACCCCAACATAGTTGGGGAAAGGCTAGGCAGAATATGATATTACCTAATACAGCTTTGTCCTCAAATTGTCTCGCACGTAGTATCCCTACCACAAACAGTATCTGTACATAGTAAGCGGTCTAATCTGGCAGTTTACTCGCTTCGACATAGTTCGTGAATTACCGCGTTCCCGTCCCGTTCCCGGGATTATCCACACGTGAATCCCGGGATGTTAATTATTAATTTATACACTATGTGCCTTTTGTTACTGTCATAATTTATGTATAAGGAGGCTCCTTAAGTTATTAGGTGGGAAGATCGCATTGAAATCTTGTGGCCTGATAGTTTGGTAATGTAGGATTGTTTTAATCAGTTTTTCGGTTTGTGTAGAATGTGAATAGGACTTGAAGCAAACGTGGAAGGTAGAAGTTGTTACATTTTATTGTTTTAAATTAGGTTTATTCGTTTGGCGAAGTATTAAGGTCAGGGATGATTATACACACATCAAAAGTGTCTAGGGATCAACATATATTTTTGCAATAACTTTTCTCCTGATTGATATTAATTAAAATTTTCTTTAAGGATTCATCAAATAAAGTGTTTTCGTTTGTCACAGTAACGATAAACCAAGTCACCTTTGCATTAATAAAGAAATTTGCCATTTTCCTAATAAAGGGATTTTTGACATTTGAACCACTAACACAAAAGTTCGAAAAAAAGACTGAAATAACAGTTTTCTTTAAAATTTTATTGGGTAACTTAAACAATTAATAATCCGTGTTTCTACTGCGAACACTAACAACACAAGAACATCGGTTTGGCATACTCAAAATGAGTTCATCCAAATCACGCTGTGGAATGGCAGCCCATGTTCGTTGCAACAACAAAAAAAGGTCTTCTTGCGACTGGATACCCTCCATATTCGGCAGAGCTCTTCTCTGTAGCATATCCCATGCATGCTCAATCGGGTTCAAGTCTGGCGACTGAGCAGGCCAGGGCAGGACATTGATGTTAGCTGCGGCGAGAGTCTGTCTTACAACTCTTGCGGTGTGCGGTCGTGCATTATCATGCATTAACTGAAATAAGGGACCGATTTGCACTTGTAGAGGAACGATGACGTCTGATACAATCGTCTCAGCATAAATTTGAGCGTTGAGGTTGCCTCTGATCCAAATCAACTCAGTTCTTCCGCCGATCCAAATACCCGCCCATACCATGATGGTTCCACCACTATAAGGATGGACTTCCTGGCAGGATTTTAATCGCTGTTGGCGTCCAGGGGTTCTCCAGTGTCGTATACGTCTTGTATCCGGTCTCATACCAAAACGAGACTCATCAGAAAAGCACACGAAACGCCATTGTTCTTCTGCCCAATTTCTGTGTTCAAGAGCCCATTGATATCGAATCCTACGATTGTGCATTGCTATAGGTGGTACCCGTAGCGGTCTTCGGGAATGAAGGTTCACTCCATGCAAGCGGTTTCTGACTGTTTGGTCGCTAATTAAGTTCCCTGAAGAGTGATGAAGCCTCACGGCTAACATCATGGCGGTTATTGTTGGAGCTCTTCGAGTTAAGATTTGAATGTATCGGTCTTGTCTCCGTGTGGTGCAGCGATACCGTCCTCCATGGCGCTCAGCCACGGTACCAGTGCTTCGGTAACGTGTCCAAAGTCGACTGATAACACTCTGACTTGTATTCAGAGCTAAAGCCACAGTACGTTGCCGGGAACCAGCTTCTATCATTCCCACGGCTCTGAGCATTTCTCCCCTGCTTAAATGACGTCGCCGCTCCATAATAACGTTGGTTTTAATCAGTAGTAGGGAAACAGTAGCACTAATAATGTCTTCAATGCGTTGTATGTTTTTATAGGGAAAATATTGACAGCTGATTTTCATCTTTTACTCGAATTTGATTCACAGTTCCTGATTCAAATTATGAAATGCACCAAAAAGGATCCATATAAATTTATAAAATCATAAATTTATTACAAAGCCACATCTCAATCTCAAGAAATCCGCATAAAAATGCTTGATCCCTAGACACTTTTGATGTGTGTACTTTAGCAGGGACATTTTCGGTTTGACGAAAGATTATAATCTATACTAATAATAAAGGTGAAGAGTTTGTTTGAATGGATCTCTGAAACTAACAGTCGAATTTAAAAAAATCATTTTGCATTTGATAGCCCGTGTCTTGAGGAATGCTATAGGCTATTTAATATCACACTGAGATCCTTAGAAGCCGAGCAAAAAGAAAACAAAGTCAGAAATAACGCTATGCGAAAACTAAGTATTAATAGCGCGGATGGGCGATGCGATGCGACGGGGCGGGTGGGGGACAAGAAGACGCGGACGAAGTCGCAGTCGGAAGCTAGTGATTAAATATTTATAATTAAGTATTTATACTTTATCGACACATATCTGGCTTTCAATTTTAACCAAATGCGTCTGATTATGAGAACATAATTGTGCAGTTTATAAAAGGTACGATGTTAATGCATTTAATTTAAATTGAATACAATTAAACTGTAATTAATTTCCATTTACAACAAAACACACCGGAAACTATTAAAAACGACCGAAAAATAAATCAATTAAATAACAATACAATTTACAAAATAAAACACCCGTGTCGGTAATGCAGAGCAGAGACAATCCACAAAAGAGTGCTGGGACACGCCCGCGCAATCCTAGAATGTGCCCCTTGACAATACCAGTCGTATAACGTGTCATATTATTTCAACCCGGGACGTTTTATTCGTAAATCATTTGCGAGTAATGTCCCGGTCTCCCGGGATAGAACGGAATGGTACGGCACTAATAACATTTAATTTTAATCGTTGCGTTGCTGTAATTTTGTGTATTAATGTTTTTTGAATTATTTATTCATTATTTTGGTTCGTATGTAGGTAACTCGTTTAGTAAATGATTTAAATTTTTATTTTTATGTTTTTTTGATTCATGTTAAATGCGTCCTGAAATTTTCGACAATACCAGTCGTATAGGTAACATCATAGGTATTAATTTCAACCCGGGACGTTTTATTCGTAAATGATTTGCGAGTAATGTCCCGGTCTCCCGGGATAGAACGGAATGGTACGGCACTAATAAAATTTAATTTTAATCGTTGCTGTAATTTTGTGTATTAATGTTTTTTGAATTATTTATTCATTTGGTTCGTAGCTCCATTTCAATGTTTAATTTAATAATTTTCGATTATTGTTATTTCATTTCAATACATGTTCAATACTTATTTAAGAACAGAGAAAACTCGAAACTAACAAACAAACTGGGAGACTCATCCACATATAAGTATGAATTTAAAATCTGATCGTAAAATAAAGTTTGTACAAAATGCATTTTCTATTTGAGTGTCACTTCCATTTCAAACTGCAAAACTATTTTGTTAGTTCCTAGACTGGGAGTAGAGACACACTCATGCGTAAGACAGAACTTCACCAAAACTACTATAGTCAGCACAATATTATACTGTTATCTCCTTCCAACTTGCCAGTATCGGCAGCAATGAAAAAATAATAAACATAAACAAACGGATATTTCCACGAAGCCAGTAATCGTTGCATTTTATTGTGTCTACCGCGAAAAGATCCAAATCGTTCTTTGTTTAGCAACTTGGCCCATCAAATGGCGCTAATCCGAATAGTTGCCAGCTCCTGGACTATTTGTTACAGCTTCGTTACACGTTATCAGGGATGGTGAACCTTTGTGATAAAAAATATTTTGTTGTTGCAAGAAAAACTAAGCAACATTTTTTTTTAACTGAAAACTTCTTTAGGCGCGTTGGGCATTTTATGAGATGGGAAAAAGCCATTGAATTCGCGCCACTGTTACCTTAACGACACCGCTTCGGACGTGTTCGGCTGTCCTCGGAATGTACTCGGTTTTAATGTATATCTGTGAGTGATGGCAAAGTATTCTGTTTGTGTTTTTTTTCACTTCTGTCGGCACTCCAGGAGTTCCACTGTTTTTTTTTGAATAATCTATTATACCTAGTGCTACGAGGATCGTTTGGCGCTTGATTGACATTGACTCATCACAGGGGTGGTATACGTTGACGATATTTGAGAAATTGCTTCGTGAAATTGTAATGAAAAAACAAGATGGTGACGTTAGTTCCGATTTTGGCCACGAGCCAAAACATCCAGACCATTTCAGACATCAATCTTGTTCATTCATATTATGATCTGACTAAGATTATGTCTCGATTTTAAAAACAACTGTGACCTTTGAGTTGGTTTCAGCCTTTCTTCTCAGAATAGTCAGATAAGGAATGAGGACACTTATCTAGTTTTTAATATATGGTTGACGTGTAAAAGTGTTTGTACAAACCTACTTACAGAAGAAAAATAATTTATCATTAATTTATCCTTGTACAATTATACATATTACTGCCAATCTTAACCAACCCAGTCTACTGAACTGCTAAGGCTTCTCTCAAGTTGGGCTACGTAACGTATCCAGTCTGTCGCAGCCGCCTTTTTATGGTAAGAATGCCTAAGGTTCACTATCCCTGTACTATGACAAAGTTTTGATTAAGTTTCACACAAATGAACATAGTTTTTCCGGCTGTTTATCGCCCTATGGATGGGGAGGAGAAAAATTGCCGTTGCGAGTTCGGCAGTTCATTTAGATATAATCAGTTGTTCTGCGAAGTTGTGAATGGGGACGATTTATCTATTTTTGTCACTGTCTTGGAGTTTTTGGATTCTTCTGTCTAGCGGCGCGAAATCATCATCATCTGCCTAGCCTTTTCCCAACTATGTTGAGGTCGGCTTCCAGTCTAACCGCAATGCAGCTGAATACCAGTATTTTACATGGAGCGACTGCCTATCTGACCTCCACTACCCAGTTACTGGGTAATACCAGACTGGTTGTCAGATTTTCGGGCTTCTGACGACCCGTAACGACTGTCAAAGATCCACGAATGACAGCCGGGACCAACGGCTTAACGTAATGATGATAATAGCTCATGACTGACTGAATAGCTATGCTAGTTTTTACAACTATGTTAGGTCGACTGAATGACTCTATTTTACATGGAACGCCTGCCTATCTGACCTCCACAACTCGGTAACTTGTAAACACGATACTCCTTGGTAAGACTGGTTGTCAGACTTTCGGGCTACTACTCAGTACTCGTAACGACTGTTAAAGATCTTCGAATGACAGCCGGACTGTGTTAAGGATGCATGGAAGGATTTGGGGAAGGTCTTAACTCAGCAGTGGGACAGTGTAGTCTAATAAAAAAAGTCTGTTTTGACTGTCTTTAGTCTCGAGTCAAGGTCAAGGTGTATAGCTTTCAAGGTTATAAATAATAGCTGGTAAGCCTCAAAGGAAGGGGAAATTCCTCAGAGAACCAAATAACCAAAAATAAGTATGTATAGATTTTGGGAGTATTTGGGTTAAAAAAGCCATATACTCTCAAAACCTTGTCGACACGGTCAGTTCATGTTTTACGTTGAAAATTCGTGCGAAGCGTTCGGTAGCCCGCGCCCCCGGCTATGGCTGGCCTTAATTGTACCCACGCTAGGGATGTCCCTTGTACTATTCATGTAGCTTTTGTTGTAAGAATATTGTACGAGAGATTTGGTCGTCAATTTGTGTAAGAGACTTGTGGGGTTGAAGTGTATAGGTGCCGCGGGCTGTATGTTGTCATTCATTTATGGGTGGTTGTTTGCAATTTATTTGGTACTGTTTCTTGAGATATGTAAAAAAATTTGTGGCTTAGCAGTTGTAGGTAACATAACAAAAGAAATGGTTTAAATAAAAACAATGAAAGTGAGTTTTGTTACACATTTCAACATATCGCTCATTAGGAGAAACATCAACGTAACTGCTACTTTTCTTTTACGTCTTTGCTTTCCTAACGTAAATATGCTTTCTAAGTGCTTTGGCTTATTTAACAAATTTTTGGGAATAAATACATTTACGTCGATGTTTTTCCAAATTCTTACTATGTATAGTGTTTGGGTCACCAAGATACAGGCTGTGCCTAGTTTGGGACCCGCTGTTAAATTGGTCTAAGTCTTCTCTTGGTTAGAACTGCATGCTAATACTTGTATGTTTGTGGACATGTGTAAGTTAAATAAATGAATTTGAATTTGAAAATATGCGATATGGCTGACTGTTGGTCAGTCAAAAACATACCTTAAGTCTTTAACGTTTTTAGGTTTAGGTGATCCCATAATCATCTGTTTGCAACGGGAGTAATTCCAAACATCGAAAATATTTGTTTAATATTTCTCTTTTTCCGACCGAATAATGACGAAGCGCCCCTTAAAATTTCATATAGCTATATACCTATGTTAACCCTACCTACAGTGAAAACTGCTAGAAACTTGAGCAATTACAGCCTAACAGATGTTTTGTTATCAATCCTCGATTTGGTATTAAACTTGCTGCTAACACAATGTTGTTTTTACATGAAACTTCAGTTATTGTTATTAGTTAAGTTTGATTGATTTTACAATTTATGGGGAGTTGGTTTGTTCTGAATTGGTTTTACGTGTTCTGTTTATAATATTGATAATTTAAATTTTGGCAGATGAAAAGTATTTTTTATCATGAAATTAATTAGCTCATGTTTTCGATCTAGGCCACTTAATAGTGGGTACACATATGTGAAACGTAACATGACATGTAACATACGTTGAACGAAGATGCCGTTCAAATATATGCAATGCAACATGAAATGTAACACAACAACTAGGCGAATTTGTTTCAACGTCTGTGGTTGTTGCCATAGATATTTGCAACACTACTGAGATTTGCTGCTGCGATAAAATGACTCTAATATTCACCAGTTATTAAAGAGTTCATATTTTTACTTCTAATTCCCTACTACTTGATCTTTTCTTAGCCGCTTACAATTTTCAATGTGAATTTCTTAGCCTAGTCAAGGAAAGAATCCTTATTCTCAAAGCTCTCCTCAAAACCCCCAGTGAGCTATTCCAAGCTTCTTAAAGCTATAAAACACGATCCTCCCACACAGACCACCGGCGCTGGCGCTCGCGTGATGATCATCATCGCTGATAAACGACGGCCCATCTCCTCTAATTGGACGCGAGCCATTGTCACTCTTTTGTTTCCAAACGATTTCTATCTATACTTAATTTATTGCTTGGTAACTATGGTGGTAGTTGACGCTTGTTAATATAGAGGGTTCCGTTTTTAAAGATGTTGGATAGTCGGATGATATTCGCGGTATTTGTTTGAGTTATCAGATTTGAAGTGATAATGGAGGTTTAAAGAACACGTTTCGTATCGAGGAAATGTTGATTGAATTTTTATTGATAAATTATTAAAATGGGATTCAAAAGTGGGATCCAACAAAAATAAATCGCATGATGACAATGCTTGACCTGTTTTGACCTGATACTACTATTTGTATGTAGGTTACATAGAATATTTTTGTCGTAAGGGAATGGAACCAACCGCAACCATTACAAGATTGACGTGGAAGTTAGCGAATATTTTTTTTGCAATATCTTTCATCGAAATGGTTTTAGGCTCATTCTGAAAAATTTCACGTGACTTGTTATAAGAAATATGTAATCCTATAGAGTTCACATAAATCGGGTACCTTTTAAAATCTCCACGGTTCAGCTCACATTTGAAAGAACGGTGACGCGTCGCCGTCACGTCGTCGCTTTCTTGCGACGATATCGTCAAATAACGATATTATAATTGGAAAAAAATATCTCAAGAACAAATTCTTACTATGTCATGTCAGTTCGTTGTCGTTCTTCACAAACTTTAATTTACACTACACTGAACGTTTTTCAAGGACCTTGTCCTATGTTACAAATCAGAATTACGGATGAGAATTAGTACGACATTATCTGGCAGATTAGTTGGTTGACCCTAAATGCGTAACACACTATCAATCTCAATAATTTTCAAGGATATTGTTAATCTATTGCTTAATTTTTTGTTCGAAAAATGTTTCTGCTCAACAACGTAAAAAACGCAATGTTGTTGAAGTGTAAAAAGAAACCCATTGCTACTGATAGTGTGTTACGCAATTAGCTCGTTGAACTTGACAAGAGATCGTGAAAGATGCCAACAAATATTCTAGAAAAGCGAGCGGTGAATGCTTATGCGAATCCCCCACCCCCGGCCATAGGTAGAGGTGGAACGCCGCGGTGGTTTTAGCCGGTAAGAGAGTCCGGCATGCCCCTCTGTCCCCCCCACGATGGAGGAAGTCCATGAGGATTTCCACCGCGCAACAAAAAAAAAAAAAAAAGGATATTGTGACTAGCTTGACTTGACAAAACACAAGCAAGTTAGGAAATTGAGGATGAAACAACTATCCTAGCTGTTGTTCTACATTTTGAAAGTAATTAACCATGGAATACGGTATATTTCCCTCCCACGTTGGATTGTGCGTGCCTGTGCCGCAGGGAAGCGGTGCCCCGTTGAGTAATGACGTCACAACAACCCGAGTGACGTGGACACAAACATGAGCACGATGATGACGTGCGAGGAATAATCATAACACATACCTATACAATGGCCGGGTCTTCCAGCAAATTATTTTTTGCAACCTTAGGTTTTTTTTTCTTTATCCACAAGCTATTGGTCGAATCTTTACGTGAAGATTCGGCCTCAGGCAGGTCTATGTTTAGGCTAAAGAATAAACATTGCCATTTTAATTTACGGCGATCTAAAATATAATTAATTAAATAGACTAGTATTTCTTACACACTTATAACATCGAATTTAACAAATAAATAAAGTAAATAATTATATATTTTTTTCAATTCAATTCAATTCATTTATTGCATCAAATATGGTAGGTACATGAAGATCTTATAATAAAATATATAGTACGAGTAACACACATTTGGCCAATATTTAGCATGCAATAGTTTTGTTACTTAACAGTTAAATATATCTGTGCTTTATTGTATAAAATTTACAGGGACACTTTTGAAAGAACTCATCTATCGAATAAAAACATTCTTGTAACAACCACTTCCGCTTTTTAATAGGTACGTACACTATTTCACCGTATCTTCTGTGTGTTAGCAACCCAAATATTTCAGATCACCGTTCATAAAATTAGAATCAAGATTTCGCTTAACAGGTAAGCTCGTTTGATTCCCAATTTAACGTGTCAATGCTGCTAGTATTTTGGGAATTTTTCCCATTTTCAGCGATGCGGACAAATTTTTTGATGCCCAATTATCTCTTTCCCTTTTTTATATATTATAGGTATGATTGTATATTTAAGTGTTATTTAAGTATATCTTTATTAAGTGAAGATACTAAAAGCAGGTAGAATTTAGTAGTATTCTACGTATTGTAAACTGTTACAGCACTGCATACGAAACTTAAGACAGGAGCTCACAACGTTTTGTGCATTTTAAGTATCACAGTTTGAAGTGAGACGTTTCTGAAGACGACTTAACCGGATGAAGGAGTTTACTTACATTGTTTCGAGTGTCTACTGCTATAATAGTCTATTTATTAAATAACAAGCCGTGTGCTCGATGTAATTTCCTCTAAGAAATAATGACGAACGTCCATGCAAAATTTGTTCCCTCATTAAACCCCATTAAGGGTGAATTTTCCAAAATCTATCCACAGTGCTCATTTTCTTCACAAAAGGAACTTTTGTGCAAAATTTAATGCTTCAAAACCCAGCGGTTTAGGCTGTCCGTTGTCTGTCAGTGAATGCATGAATAAATTTAAGAAGAAGATTGTATTTACATTTGTCTGTAGCATCGTCAAATGCGCCAAATTAGTGACTTGTAGTGAAAGTAGTCGTCATCGGAAAACTATAAGAGGCTTTTTTTTTGGATGGGAAATCATCTAATGACTCCTCCCGCTCTGCGTGGAGCGGAAGAGAGTGTCAGACTCTTATTGACTAAAACCCATCTGTGTTCCTTCCTTAGCCCTTTATGTTCCGGAGCAGCGGTAACCCTTTCGGACGATCCCGCTACCCCGGCAGGCTTCGGCCCTAGCGGACCCTTCCTTTATGCTGACATCTCTTTGAGGCGCGCGTGGAACACATACGCGCCGTCCGGCATGGGCCTGGTCCTGATCGGACGGTGAGCTAGTATAAGAGGCTGGGCCAAGCTCTTAATCAAGTTTAAAAGCCTACCTTTCCCTAACTTATTGTTACGCGCCACAATTAATGTCTGACCTTTGTTACCACTAGCGCCATCTAGTATCGAGTAGCAGAACTAGAGCTCTCGAGGCTTCTAGAAATTTCGATGGTAGAACTTTCTAGAACTATCGACATCTGGTCAGTCGGGGCCGGTATGTACTCGAACATTCTAGATGTTTCTACAGTAGAATGTTCTCGAACTGTCTGAGGCCCTATATAAGGCCGGCATGGTCCGCGACTGGGTCAGTATTGATTCTGCGATACAAGCGATAACATTCGAAGCGATCTTCAAGTGCGACTTAAGAGTGATCAGTAGTGCGATTGTGTTTTATAATTAGTGTTTGTGTTTTATTGGTGTTATTTAATTAAAGTGTTTATTTTTGGTTATTAAATCGGCAGTTTTTATTGTCACGAACCCCAAGCTCGTAACAATTGGTGTCAGAAGCAAGGATTAAAATCATGCCGATTTTACCCAAAGACGACACGGAGGGTATCCGTACCCGGAGTCAACGCCAACAGGAGACGGACCAGAGAATTTTTGGTGGAGCTGCGCCACAGATGTCGGAGGGCCAGCTGCCGACCACGGAGGCCGGGCCGTCCGCAGCTGCTCCAGGATCATCAGCACCAGATTTGGCTGCTCTGATGATGATGCTGCAGGAGCAGGCTCGCCGACAGGAGGAGCAGGCTCGTCGACAGGAGGAACAGGCTCGTCGGCTGGAAGAGCAGCTCCAGCGCGATAAGGAGGAACAGGCCCGCCGTCAGGAGGAACAGGCTCGTCGGCTGGAAGAACAGCTCCAGCGGGACAAGGAGGAACAGGCCCGCCGTCAGGAGGAACAGGCTCGTCGGCTGGAAGAACAGCTCCAGCGTGATAAGGAGGAACAGGCCCGCCGCCAGGAAGAACAGATGCTCCTTATGAAGGACCTTCACGCTACCTTCGGGAAAGACATGAAGGAGGTGAAGGATAAGGTTGCCCAACATGACAACCGCCTGTTGGAAGCTGAAACCCGAATCGACCAAGTGAATAATCGGGTTGACAACGTGATGGCTGACGTGAAGAAAACGTTGAATTGCCTTAAACTTGAGGATGGAATCGCAGCTCCCGTAGCTACAACACCTACGCTACGTGGGTTCAAAGTGCCACCCTTCGACGGAACTTCTTCCTGGTCCGCCTATAAAATCCAGTTTGAGGCTGTCATGAAGGCGAACGGGTGGAATGAAAGTCAGGCCATGACTGCCCTCACCCTAGGCCTGCGTGACCAGGCCTTAACTGTCCTGGAAGCTCTCGGTAAGGAAGTGACTTACGAGCAGCTCCTTGAGGCATTGGAGGCTCGGTATGGCGACGCTCACCTGGAACACGTGTTTCGTGCGCAGCTAAAGGATCGCGTGCAACGCAGTAATGAAAACCTGCAGCAGTGGGCCCTTGAAGTGGAGAAGCTGGTTCGGAAAGCATACCAGTCTGTACCTGCGCTTATTCATGGGAACCTGGTGCAGGTATTCATCGATGGCATCCGCGACCTTGAAGTTAGAGCTGCTGTGAGGCTCGGTCATCACGGGACGCTTAAAGACGCCTTGGCCCATGCACTGGAGGTGGAAGCTGTGCGGCAGGATCATCGTTCCCATCGCGTCAGGGAGGTTGCAGCGGCTACAGTTCGCGACCGCAGTAAAGGCTACAGCCCTAGGTGCTACGGCTGTGGGGAAAGGGGCCACCTTCGATCCAGTTGCCCTAAGCGAACTGCAGAAAGAGAAGATGGCTGGTATCCAAAGGGTAGTGCGGCTAACAGCACCGAACAGCAGCAGCAGGGAAAACGAGTAATAGCCAGGACTGTGGGGCGAGTGCTGGCTGATGTTCAAAGAGCCCCGAGGATTTCGATCACACAAACCCATGACGGGAAATCTCGTGGCAACGCAGATGCATCGTCAAGAAGACCTTGTCCTGAAGACTGCAAGCATTATTCTAGGCACCAGGGTAAGGAAGTGGTACCTGTGAGGATGCTCAAGACAGACATCAGCAACGAGTGGAAGGATCGCCTACAACGTGCACAACAGGAAGATTCGGACATCAAGCCGATTCTGGAGTGGATGAAGGCCAGAGCTCCTAAACCCACGTGGAGCGAAGTCTCAGCAATGAGTTCGATCACGAAAAGCTATTGGGCCCAATGGGACAGCTTGGTGATTCAGGATGGAGTCCTGTGCCGTAAATGGGAAAATGCTCGGGGGGACAGCTGTCATTTGCAAATGGTTGTCCCTAAAGCTAAAGTACCGGATGTTCTACAGCTGTACCATAATGGTTGTTCAGGAGGCCATCTGGGAGTAAAACGGACTCTACTGAAGATACGAGAACGGTTTTACTGGGTCCACTGTCGGGACGATGTCGAGGACTGGTGTCGCAAATGTACGAGTTGTGCAGCTGTAAAGGGACCTCAGACTCGTAGTAGAGGTGCATTGAAATTGTACAATGTTGGTGCACCATGGGAGAGGATAGCCCTTGACGTTGCGGGGCCGTTTCCGGTAAGTGAAAGTGGTAACAAGTACTTCATGGTTGTAATGGATTACTTCACTAAGTGGCCGGAAGTCTTCGCCATTCCAAATCAGGAAGCTTCAACGGTTGCCGATAAACTGGTTCATGAAGTCTTCTGCCGTTTTGGAGTACCCTTGGAGATTCACAGCGATCAAGGAAGGAATTTTGAGTCCCAAATATTCCAGGAAACTTGCCGAGTAATGGGTACTCATAAAACGAGGACAACTTCTTACCACCCACAATCGGATGGAATGGTGGAACGATTTAATCAGACATTGGAGAGATACCTGGCGAAAGTTGTGGATAATCGGCAACGAGATTGGGACAAGCACATACAACCGTTTTTGTTGTCATATAGAAGTGCTGTTCACGAAAGTACATCGGTGACGCCAGCTTTCGCAAACTTTGGAAGGGAATTACGGCTGCCTGCAGACCTGATCACCGGAATACCACCTGATGCCCCATGCAGTATAACCGATTATGCGAATGACTTGCGGAACAAAATGAATGACATATATGAGCACGTCAGACAATCGGGCCAGCAAATGTCTGAAAAGATGAAAACCCGTTATGACCGCAAAATGAACAATAAAGGTTTCGACGAAGGTTCACTAGTGTGGTTGCACAATCCAGTCCGCAGCAAAGGGAAATCTCCTAAGCTTCAAGCTAAATGGGACGGACCGTACCGGATTGTGACAAAGATCAATGACGTAACCTACCGGATACAGAAAGGTGCAAGAGGTACTCCTAAGATCGTCCATGTGGATCGACTGGCGCGTTATTATGGGGCCGATAATGCTCGGGACGAGCATGTCTTAGGAGGGGGCAGTGTTACGCGCCACAATTAATGTCTGACCTTTGTTACCACTAGCGCCATCTAGTATCGAGTAGCAGAACTAGAGCTCTCGAGGCTTCTAGAAATTTCGATGGTAGAACTTTCTAGAACTATCGACATCTGGTCAGTCGGGGCCGGTATGTACTCGAACATTCTAGATGTTTCTACAGTAGAATGTTCTCGAACTGTCTGAGGCCCTATATAAGGCCGGCATGGTCCGCGACTGGGTCAGTATTGATTCTGCGATACAAGCGATAACATTCGAAGCGATCTTCAAGTGCGACTTAAGAGTGATCAGTAGTGCGATTGTGTTTTATAATTAGTGTTTGTGTTTTATTGGTGTTATTTAATTAAAGTGTTTATTTTTGGTTATTAAATCGGCAGTTTTTATTGTCACGAACCCCAAGCTCGTAACATTATCTTAAAATGGCTTAGAGCTGATTTTTCCAATGCCAGATAAATTTACCGAGGAAAAATTTAAAATTTTTGACAGTTTTCCATACAAAATCTGTCAGACGTCAATTTTATTCCGAATAAAAAAAAATATGTCGATTGAAAAATCAGCCCTTAGTTCTTCTTACGATGTATAGTTTACATAGAATGTTGAGTACCTCTGGTACCTTTAGTGGTAGTCCACAATTCCCGCGGACGTGGACGAAACGCGGGCATAACTCTAATGTTCGACACTTCAGTTCGATACTGGCGTCAGTGAAGCCTGTAACGCACTCACTTTGCAATAATGAGGCAACATCGAACACGTTATAGTCACACTATTTCGACCTTTACCTTATTCAAAACGTGAAATAAATCCCTGGCCTTTTCCATAAAGCATCATCTTTCAACAGGTACAAGTAATGCTAACTGTCGCGTAAGCATTATCTGAATTACAAAAATAACAGTTACCTACTGTGTATGGTACAGGATATTAGAATTTTACGATATAAATACAAAATTTTCGGAGAATCTCGCGATTACAGATAGCGCCATCCACGAAGACAAAAAAAAACAGCTGTTCCCTACATTTTGACGAATTATGCGAACATAAATGTAGGGAACAGCTGATTTTTTTTTTACGATTTCAGGTTTGGTCCCATCATCATCATCATCATCAACCTATAGCAGTCCACTGCTGGACATATGCCTCTCCTATTGCACGCCATTCAACTCGAGTTTGGTCCCATAGTAAAAGTTAATCATAATGATGAGTATAATGACCCCTTAAGAGGAAAACGGTGGTTAAAATTACACGCTGTATAACAATCAATTAGATTCATAGAACATAAGGCAAAAGCAAAACGAGGGAAACCATAAAAGCGCTCTTCCTCTCTCCTACTTATTTAAAATTTTGCTGTGCCTGACAGGGTCCATAATTGATTCTATTGATTTATAATTACCACCTGTATGTGTACATTATGGATGCAATAAAGATTAATTAAATTGAATTGTAGTTTGTATACATAAGAACCATAGATATAAGAACACACCGTACACTGCACTTATTTGAGAAACTATTTTCCTTAGACCTTTCTCTTTTCCTTGTATTTTTCCTTTTATGTTATTCTTTGACACTTGCATGAAATGGCTTTGATTCGGCAACTTGACTTAAGGTGTCAATTTGCGTAACAATTAATTTCCCGGACTGTGTGCAACGCCTACGTTTTCAGTTCCCATCTATACGGCCAGTCGATTATGATGCTATGCACATGCAGTACACTGCGCTGTTTGACGATTTATTACGTGTAATGACGTCATCTGTTACGTCGCGGACGCCTGACGTTTATAATTAGTGCCACTTGTGTTTGGTGTTGGTTATGGACTTCAGTGGTTAGGAGTTAGGAGAAATAGTGTAAAATGATGGTTGAATCAGATAGAAACGTTGAACATTGTAATGTAACCATATACTGAGTCTGTGAGCATATTATGGTTTATCTGAGGGTTGGTGAAAATAGAGGAGCTTCAAAAATAATTAGAGCGATTTTACGAGCTAAACAGTTTCTGACGTTCAAAGAACCTCGAATTGGGTCGGAATAAAACGGCACATTTTTTTTTGTATGTGCATAGTCAGTCTATAATGTTCCCACTGTTGGGACACCGGCCTGCTCTCTTCGAGAGGGAGAGGGCTACACTACCAGGCGGGCCCAGTGCGGGTTGGTAAATATCACATGTCTTTGAATTTTTTGGTTCTAGGATATTTCCTCACGATGTTTCTTCACCGTTTTAACACACATAAAATAATAATAATCTAGCTATAATTAAATATTTGGAACCTTCTGCTTTTTGGAGTAGACAAATAATCAGGACAATACACCATATTTACGGAAAAGGAATCGTTTTCGGGTCTGTTCAATTAGCTTATTACGCAAGGCCGGCAAAGATAACCAAACATAGGCTACCCAGGAAGAAAATTTACTACAAATAATTAACAATAAACCTTATTAAACTGCTCTAGCGCTAATGAGAACCCACCAAACTATCCACATAGCATGCAAAAACTCATTCCGGGCCATATGCTTCTAATACCATCAATTTTCATGGCTCTACAACCCCATTTAAATCTCAACTCTATTTTAAAGGTTACAGGGTTGAAATTAGCATGGGGTTTGGTAAAGAAAGAGGTATTGATAGGAAAATATGGGTGTTTTGCATGTAGAAGGGCAGGTGGCAAGAGAGATAGGCGCAGGAAATGAGCGGAGTAGCGGAGGTGTGATGACGGTACGGAAAGAGTACCGGAGGTAGGTTCGCACGTACGTAGGTGTGTTGACGGCCTTGTGAAGGCTGTGTGATTTGTTCCTTGTTTGATATGTTGGACGTAGGTGTGGTTTGTATGGATATACAGGGTTATTGGAAAAACACCAACAAAACAACCTCTTAAGAGGTCATTGTACTCATCATTATGAACAACTTTTACTATGGGACCATACCTGAAATCGCGAAAAAAAATCAGCTGTTCCCTACATTTATGTTCGTATAAATCGTCAAAATGTAGTGAACAGCTGATTTTTTTCGCGATTTCAGGTTTGGTCCCATAGTAAAAGTTGTTCATAATGATGAGTACAATTACCTCTTAAGAGGTTGTTGGTGTTTTTCCAATAACCCTGTATATGGCACAAAGGTGCTTGCAATAAGGTCTTACTAGAAGCAGGGTTAATGTGAAATTTGTTTAAACATCACACTAGAGCCGACGATGACGTTTGTTTGGCTTTTTATTGGGGGTTATAGAAACAGCGAAAGAGTATGGATGATTTAGGATTTAAAAAAGACAAATGCTTACAACTAAGGTTGATTTCCATAGTTAAAAACGTTCAAAACTTAGTCGCAATCTCATTTCAGCGACAGCCAATGTCAAAAACTTGTCAAATATTTAGGAAGTTAGAAATATTTTTAGCAGATTAAGACTGAGAATGCAATGCGAATATTCCTCTTTCTCTCTCTCTTCTAAAACATTATGGTACTTGCCTTTCTGATGAAAAACTAGCACATAATTATGTCCGGTTAGAAACCTACTGGAAAAGTTTAAACTTTGCTTCCAGCAAAGGAATCATCTACTTCCCCGTTGCTGTCAATAAGTTGACTCTGTATCTACCAATTTAAAACACACCTTTATGTACATACCTTTATTACCCAAAACTTGGTAGACGCTGACGAGACAATGGCCGCCCGCAACGGATCCGCTTAAGCGATCAAATCAGCTTTAAATATCGCTGAGTAATCAGGGCCCGGACTTACCGGATATATTCCGGATTTCAACGCGCGCCGGACGCCGGAATAAAACGCTCTCCACCCTAATATGAATTAGGTACTTTTGCCTTTTTACATACGGAGTTTTATGGTGGTATTTTTTTACAGGTGTACCGGATAATAAAAGAAGGGAGGGGTTTTTTCTGGGAGGTTTTGAGGTTCGGTTTTGTGATGAAAGGTTTATTATGTGCTGTATACGTTTTATGGTGATATATGTCATCAAAAGCGTATAAAGTCAAGAAGTATGCTGCTTATACCTCACTAGGTCACCAAGGCCGTCTTGAGGCCCCCTTGGGCACATAATAATTTAGGGGTCTTTTGGAAAGTAAAAAAGAAGTCAATGACACCAAAAACATTTTTCTTTTATGATTTTATATTTACTATGGGTTACTATTAACTGTTTAAAGAAATAGAACTTAGGTTAATTTATTAAATGAAATGCTGCAGATTGTAATTGGTTACAATAGTGGTTTCTTTCGGGAATTTTGTCCTGCTAAAGTTTAAAAATCTGATCTGGTGTCCAATTTGTATTTCTATTTAGAAATGTTGACGATATTTATTTGTATCTAGCTAAAAATAGAAAAAAAAAAGCCCTCCGGAGTCCCCGTGAGGTCGGAGCCCATGCTCGTAAAGACGGTACTGCAGGTCACCAATGAGAAAGAAACCGCCACTATAAAAAGCAGAGACACGGTTTTTAAATTTTGTCTTTATTCATTAACATTTTCCTTACATAAACCTCAATGGAACTTGGAATTCGATTTTGCTGTTTTTAGTTCAGTGATCTATAAAGCATTTAAAAGTAGCGCTAATGATCCAGCGGCTGGAAGACGGAATGAATGAAAAATTAGGTAATACTTTCGAGAGCTAAAAAATGAGTTGCAATTTTCCCGGGAGATGAAAAATTCCAGCTTTTTACCTTTAAGCTGTGCTGGAAATGAAACTTTTATCTACAGCTTAGCCTTGTTTCGATATTTTCGTACTAGTCTTTATACCGACATGCTTACGTCAAAAACTTTTCAATGTTGAGAAGGCATTAGCAACTGCCAAAAACTTTTATCAAGTCTTCTAGATCCCTAAAATAAACACCTTATACATTTCATTTCAGCTCAGATGAAAATCTCTTCAAGTTTCCAAGTTAAACAATATTTTTCTTACAAGACGGGGGAAGTCATCACGGCGCGTCATGTCCCGTTTGGCTTAGTAAGCGGCTATTTATGCTAATAAGTTGCGAAGCCCCGGCCGCAGGGAACAATTGTGTCAATTTATGACCTTCTGAATTTGGCGGGGTTGCCCTGATTTAACGGAGACGTAACGAGTTTGGTCCCAGCGGGGGTGGAATATGTGCAGGTGGTGCTTTTGTATGTCTTGAGTGTTTTGTAGTGCTTGGCTTGACTTTTGGGAGGTAAGAAAAGGGAGTGGGAGGAAAACTCTAAAAATTATACTTATCCATGAATATTTCAATTATTTGTTACTAGCAGCGTCCCGCGGTTTCACCTGCATAAGTGTCGATCCCGTGCGAATATTGGAATAAAAACTATCCTATGTCCTTTCCTAAACTATCTCTAAGTATACCAAATTTCATCTAAATCGGTTCAGCGGTTTAAGCGTGAAGAGGCAACAGACATACACACTTTCGCATTTATAATATTGTATGGATAATTAGACGACTTGCCTGAACTCGTGAGTTTCAAATCCAATTATGTTTTTTGTATGCAATTTGGTCTTCCTTTCTTGTGAACGTTTATTATTTCGTTGGATTGCTTTTTATTTATTTTTCTCAAAAACATCACTTAATAACCTTTTCCAATTCTACAACCCCACTATTTTTTCCGGCAGTCCTGCAGTTTCGTCCCAAACACACCCACCACCTAACTTTTTGTTCGAAAGCGAGATGGAAATGGAAATTGGTTGAAATTGTTTCCCGTTTCGTCGTGCTGTTCGGAACACTCCATCGTTTATTGGCCATCAATTCTTCCCCTAATTGGTTCGCGTGAAAAGTAACTTGGGGCACTAGTGCGGATGCCGGATGTAGAGAGAATGGAATCGGCAAGGCGACTAAACAAGGTTTAACTTTAATTTTGATTTGAATAGAGGTCTACTCATCATTTTGAACAAAAAGTTGTTACTTGACTGTGTTAACTACGGAAAAAATCCTGAAATCACGAAAAAAAATCAGCTGCTCCATATATTTTATGTTCCTATAATTCGACAAAATGTAGGGAACAGCATATTTTTTTCGCGATTTAAAATTTGGTCGCATAGTAAAGGTTCAACACCACTAAATTTTAATTACACCTTATAGGTGGTATGAAGATAAAAAAGCTGTTGCAACACCCGTGACTCACAACTCGAACTCAAAGCATTTATTTCAATAATTAAACCATTTACAGGCACTTTTAAACTGTCAAAGAGTCGGAAAGAAAGAGTAAGAAAGTTGACGCTACTTGCGCATTCCAAAACGTACATCTCTTTCGAAAATAAAACAATTTTTCTTGTTGGTTGATATCTCAAACCAGTTTCAGATTCAAACTTCATAGGTTTTTTCAGATGGAAGGAAAAAGTATTGTGAACTGAAAATATACATATTATCATTTTGCACAGCTTTATTATCAAGGCTTCGTAATAAGATAGTTTTCGAGAGTTCTTTAAAATAATAAAGCTTAGAACTGTGCGACACACCAAGGACAGTTGTTTGAAGTCATTGCCTTTAAATCCCGTTCATTGACCATAAAAATGTCACTTCCAGTAACACGATACCAATCTAACTCAAAGCTGAATCCCTGATTTTGAGCTTTATCCTTATGATTGTAAAGTGTAATTTCATTTGCATTGACATTGCAATTGTATCGGTTACAGCTTAATTGGAAAATTGTCGCTGCACCTAATTCTGAGGATGCACTTCAAGTAGATTAGGGTAGCTTTTAATTATGATTATTTGAAGTACCTTTAGGTACTATACTAAGCAAATTAATCGATGAGGTTTTAGCAAAGCAGCTTGTTAGTCAAAAAGGGTGTGTATACATATATAAGTAGGCGCGTTTGGACGAGAGACGCAGCAGAACAAACCACAAGCAACATGACACGAGGTAAAAGTGAGAATTAAGGGACTAATGATGAGGAAAACCTTACTTTAGTATTTTTTCGAATTCAAATCCCTCATGCACAGAACAATTATATACTACAGATTATTTTTCTATTTGCACGCCATCGCCTCTTCTGAAAAAATGCGCTAACAACACAATTCAAGCAATTTCTTTTCACCAAATCTTCCCCTCGTTATCATTAAAAGCTTTTAGGCCAACAATAGGATCTTCAGCGACAAGAGAGTACAACACCTGTCCAAGGAATACTTCCCAAAATAAATTACGTAAACACCCAACAAAGGCCACTTCAATGCATTTAACAGATTGCGAACATGAAAAATCTTAGCACTTACAGAGTACAAAACATAATGCTACAACCGCCAGCGTAACTTGACCCTTGAAACCGAAGTTAGTTCTAAAGTTTGCAGGTCTTCGTAAACTAGTCATGGCACGCCCTTGAGGTTCATTATTGTAATTGCTTTTTCGTTCAGAACTCGAAATCTCTTCACTTTCGAGTAGCTCTCGAGTTGGCGAGTGAAAATGTGGTAATTAAATTATTTTTCCCTCGTTAGGGATGATGGGATTACTAAGGGATAATGGGTACTTTCGTTTGTTTGTTTTATAATTTATGGTTTTTACTGGGTTACGATGATTATTGTTTTGTAAAGACGCTGTCAACTGTTAGACGTCGAAACTTAAAAAAAAAACAGAATCGACTTAAAAATTTAGGCTAGGTTCAGATGGTCGAATTGTATGAATTTTCTTTACGCTTCACCGCCGTTATTTTTCTTCCGCCGCGTCTATCTGTCTGTCTGAACGCGATAAACTCAAAAGCTTTCCAACGGATTTACATACGGTTTTCACTAATGTGCGGACTGGTTCATAAGGAAGGTTTAGGTGTATAATTCATTAAGTTTTTGTGTAAATTGGCTGAAATATGACGATGATTGTTGAATATGTCAGAAAATATGATGGCGAATGGAAGTTTTACTGGCGCGCGCCGCGTAAATCAATAGAGTTATATGAAAACCCTGGTAAAAATATCTTTAGAAAAATAAAACTAAATCTCTCTCTCTCTTTCGACATCCACGCTGGCGAAGCCGCGGCCAAAAGCTAGTTCAAAATGAATAAGCTAATTCATATCTTTGAAAGTTCCTATTTAATCGTGATTGAAGCAGTCTTAAGCAAGTCCAAATAAACATATTCGAGTATGATCAGCCTATAATGTTCCCACTGCTGGGACACATTCCCCCTCTCTGTGAGAGGGAGTAGGCCGTAATCTACCACGCGGGTCCATTGCAGGTTGGTAGATGTCACATGGCTTAGAATTTTTGGTTCTAGGACATGCCGGTTTCGTCACGATGTTGTCCTTCACCGCTATGAGAGCAGTGGTGATGAAATTATTTACACAAAGTAAAGCGACTGTCTGGGTTCGAACCCACGAACTACGACTCGTAAGTCGGGGCTGTTACTACTGGTCCACCATTGGTCAGCATATTAGAGAATAATTCGTAATTAATCAGTGTGGTGAAATTAGTTAGCCTTATGATCCCACGGGTGTCGTTACAGAAACTAAAGTTTTTCTTTCCAACTATTTAATTGACGAATGTGTGGACTCTCGTGAGCCTAACAATTTGCAGTTGTTTGTATTTCTAAACGCCGACTATTGCCGTCGACAACATGCCGCTCGTGTAGTTCAGCACCGTACTCAAATACACGAAGAGAGACTTTTGCTCAATGAAAACAAAAAAAAAAACGTTCTCATAAAACTGTCAAAATCTACTGAAAAACTGTTTTGACCAACAGAAGCTCATCGCTCACTCGTCAACGACAAACAATTGACTGTGAAGTCTATCCAAATAGCTTTTTTTTCTTCGTCTATCAGGTAGATTATTAAAAAGTATTGGGCACGTATTTTTTCTTTTTTCACATAATCAAAATATTACAGAGATATATTGATTTGAAATATCGCATGACGTCACGTGTTGGTACAATTTTTACCTAAACGTGACGTCACGAGCCCCCACTCCGAAACTTTGACACGCTTTATCTTTGTAATTTTTTGGTTGATTGACACAAGAAAAAATATGTGTCAATTATTTTTTGATAATCTAACTGACGGACTAAATAGAATTTCATTTACTTCACCCCGTCGTCATCCCTATTAATATAACATGACAAGCGAGCTCAACGGTAAAACGTGTTTTCCGAGAGGCACGTAACCACTTCAAACCTAAAAACAAACGGTAAATTGCAATCGTAACATTAAACGTTACGTTATTATTTATCATGTACGCATAATCGTAACATAAACGGCTCGTCATAAATAAGGCGGAGCACACACGTTACAGCAATCCGCTAATGTTGAACATAACCGTGGAATTATGGGCACCGTACTGTGGGCGATTTAGTGGTCTGTGTGTGAGCGCCCTATGGTGTGTCTATGGGACAGGCGGTATTTTGGTCATGGTAAAAAACTTTCGCAGGATATGAAAGACTATTATACCAATCTGATAGTGTATTATTTATTTAGTTGTGTTAGGTGGCAGAAATTGGAGGGTTTCGTGAAGGTATTGCAAACCGAAGAAGGTTTCCTTACGATCTTTTCCTTCACCGTTTTGAGAGCAGTGTTGATAAAATGTAATCTTCTAATATATAAAAATCTCGTGTCATAGTGTTTGTTATCGAACTCCTCCGAAACGGCTTGACCGATTTTTATGAAATTTTTTGTGTATATTTGGTAGGTCTGAGAATAGGTCATAGGCAATTTTTTTTTGCATAATAACGTTTGCGGGGTCAGCTAGTAATTTATAAAAAGTAAAGCGCCTGTCTGGGTTCGAACGTACGACCTACAACTCGTAAGTCGCGACCGTAACCACTGGGCCACCACAGCTCTATTCTCGATTAGGATTCAATATCTCGGTGAATATTCATAAAATGATTACTTGAAAATTAATAAATAACTATGCCTAACTTTTTATACTGTCTCAACTAGAGATTAACCTACAACCATAAACCAGCATCGCAATAAACTAGAGATTCGCATAATGACGTCACCGTCTCCAATAATGTTCTTGGTAAGGCTATTAAATTATTTGTGTCGCCCCACGCGGCGTACAATTTAAGTCGAGCTAGTACCGATACATCAGCGGCACGGTACGGTACGGTACGGTCTTCTGCTGCGTTTTCTTAAGGGCTTGTACACATGTGCGAGGGGGAAAAGTTGGTAATCCTTTGCCAAAATATACATGAACAAACAAAGAACGAATATCAATGTTAAATGATTTTATGTCTGTAAGTAGGTTTGTTCGAACACTTTTACACGTCAATCATATTTTGGAAACTAGATGAGGTTGGCGTTTCCTATTCTGAGAAGAAAGGCCGAATCAAACTCTGAGGTCACAGTCTCTTTTAAAGTCCAGACATAATCTTGGTCAGATCATGAAAAGACCATGTAGATTGGTGTCTGAAATGGTCTTTTGAGGAAAGAACCACACAGATTGAGTGGACCTGTCCTGTTAGTGCACGCATTTGTCAGTAATCGTGCAGCTCAACTCAGAACTTAAGGAGCTCAACGATTCGGCGAACAATACATTTGGGTAGGCCGCATAAATTATCCAAACTGCCAGACCATGATTAAACTAATTGAGAAAAAAAACTTGTGTGTCTAACTTTTGAGAAATAATCTGCTTTAAAACATTTTTGGAGACTATCATCGTCACCACCATTGTCGATTAGCAGCTCACTGCTGGACCTATGTCCAGCAGTGAGCTGCTAATGGACCATGGTGGTCTTGGAGAATTTGGAGAGGCCTATGCCTCTCCAAATTCTCCAATAGCACCATTTTGACCAAATCTTTGGGTACTTTCATCTAACTGTTACTGGGGTTCCAAGTATCGAAAGAAACATTTTTGTTCAGAAATGGACGAAACCTAGTGTTCCTACGATGGTTTATTTTTTAATTTTGTTAATAATAAATACCATTTTCGCCCAAGGTCTGCTTATAGGCAAGTTTTACTTTTGTCCACAAGTCGAGCGAGTACTAATACTATAGCAAAGCCGTATAGTCCTGCCTGTGTAACGTTTGAGAGTTAGTTCTAACTAGTTTGTACTGTGTAATAATCAAATTATTATTCGAGAAACACAGACGCGAGCTGCAATATGTCAACATTACCCGGCTATACTCGTATTAAAGTCCTATGTACTTCACATAAGGGTTTATGCACAACTAAGATCTCTGTAGTTTCTCTGAGAATTTACAACATTGTTTCTTGTTCAGTTTCTAATAAAATCTCTCATATATGGGTTTTATGCTCAGTGTTCTTTATAAAACTTTCATGAGTTGACTCTCCAAGATCTTGTTTTAAAACTCAAGTTGGAACTCCCCCAAATCCACTTCAAAACAGTATCTTCTCACTCCATTTATTAAAATCCCCTTTAAAACTTCGTTTTATGGGTACATTCTCCACAATGTGTCTGTACCTTAAGTTACAACTTGGTGATTTGTTATGATCGCCTCGACTGCGCTCAGCGGGCGGCCAAAATCTGCATTACCGTCCAACTATACCCCTCCAAACTAAATTCAACTTTAAAAACCAAACTGTAAGTCACATATTCGCGCACACATTCTCAATCACAAAATCGCAAAACAAACGAAACTAAACGCTGTTGCTATTACAATTAAGGAGACGATAATGAATTGTTCTGTCACTGACATTTTAAACTTTATTGCTTACATTATAAAGTTGAAGTTCCTATGTGTTATGTTATTCTGTATTAAATGCAGCCGAGTAACATCTCTGTTCCGTATAATAATTTTTCGATGTTAAGACAAGGGTTAATAATTTATTCTATTTTAATCTGTGGTTGTTTGTGTTTTGTTGAATGGTTGACGGGGTTATGTCTCGGAGATAGGAACGTTACGAGAACTTGATTTATTGAGTTTTGCTTTGTCTGTACTTTTTGGTGCCCTATCATTCATTAAAACACTTTATTTTCTTCATTTTTGTGCTTGAAAGATCTGTCAAATGCTTACTATAACTCATACTTCAGATAACTCATGTATTTTTATAATAAAAGCTACTTTTGTAGAACTTGTTCACATGTCTTCTAAAAACTGCAAGAATTGGTATTTGTGTATGTGGCTTTCACCATCATTTAGGACGAAGGAGGAAGTCTAAAAGTGGCATCGGTGACTGAAATTTTGTTTGGAAATCGGTTCTGATGGTGTGGGCATTTGTAATACGGAGGAATAAAAAATGTCATGAGGACAGTATTGAATTTGAATTTGGATGACTATGAGAGTAGAGGAAGACCACAGAAACGATGGATAGACTGTGTGAAAGATGATATGTCTAGAAGGGAGGCGACTACCGAAATGACGACTAATAGAGAAGCATGGAAGAAAAATACAGTTGCGCCGACCACAAATAAATTGTTTTAATGGCATAGAATGATGATGATTCCGGAAGGTTTTATTCTTTTTTTCAAATCAAAAGTCATTTATTCATACTAGGCTGAGAATCAGCACTTTTCGAACGTCAAAATTACATAAGACAGTCCCCCAAAACGCCCGCCCTTTGCCACTTCCTAGTGCTTTCGCTGGGAAGAAGAAATGGCGGAACAAACTCCCCAGCAGCACAGCTGTCTGTTCAGTTAGAAAATAATTGATTTTATACAACACTAGGTATGAAAAGTAATTAACGTTACATGACACAGGACATTAAATTAAATTATTTGCCATAGGTTAGCTAGCCACGCCAATATACCAACAAATACAATAAACACTACTCAAGCCAAAAAAAAAAATAATAATAAAAAAAAATAAAAAATAATAATATTTAACTTAGATATAGGACAGAAATCTCGATATTTTGATATGGCGCCATTGCACCAATGCGAAGCAGGCCGGGGTGGTTTGCTAGTATAAAACATTGACAGTCGTGCTTTTAACAATCTGTGAGATTCCATCTTTGTAATACATAGTCATGATCAAGCCTTTATACAAATCCCGTTGGTGTACTATAACAGTAATTAATGTAACGCATCCAGCAATGTATTCGTATTGACAAATGTAAATGAGCCTTATAGCACCATTTACACGATGCAAGTTTCTTGCCTGTAGCATCTATACATATAATAAAATCGTAGGAAAGTCAAAACTGTACATTGAATATTTTTTTAAAAGAATATTTGGGGCGTGATCTACAATCGATTTCGAAGCCGAAAATATAATTTTTAGAATTTTTGTCTGTTTGTCTGTTTGTCTGATTGTCTGTCTGTATGTCCGGGCTAATCTCAAAAAGTGCTGCATGGATTTACATCAAATTTTGCATGAGTATTACTAAGAGGTCGGGTCAACATATAGGCTACATATTATCACGCTATCACCTACGGGGGAGGAGCTGTGAATCTTTATTTTTCTTACGCATTCTGTGACAGCGTGTAATCTAACGACGCATATTTAAATGTTATTTTTGAGTAAGCCATGCTATTATCTAGCTTTACACTATAAAAACTACGCCATTTAAGTAAAACTTGGGCAGAGAAACATAGTTTAATGAATGTTAGTAGTATAAAAAAAATTTTGAACCAGCGCCATCTAAGAGATTTCATAAAAATCAAATCAAGTTACATGTTAACAATTTTTGGAAATTAATAATTTAAATTTGATCATGTTGGCGAGGTTAGTAGTTAGTTATTCTTAAAATTCATAGATGGTAATGTACATTTTCTTCATACAAGTTGTATCGTATAGTTCGTTTTGACAAATTCAAGGTCCAACAAAACCCTCAAAATCTTGAGCAGAGTTGAGGAAGACAATTTAAAAAAAATGCGGTGTTAAGTATTACAAGAAAGTTATGTTCATTGATGATGATCATTTCTTCATCAATTTCATGTTGTTAGTACAAAATAAACATTGACTGTTAATACTTTTGTTCGGTATTTATCTGTGTGATTATTGCTTGGTAATTAATATATTTTCATGTCGTATACCTAATTTATAAACTTAAATGTGATGTAAAACAAATCCCTTACGTATGACGAGGTGCCTTCATATTACACGTACGACAAGCAAAGGGGTTTATTTAACAGACGTCGACGAGGAGGTGCTGTGGAAAGTTTTCCAGGAATTTTCAAGGACACCGCATTGGGTAGGGTTTATACCGTGCATCCGAATAATGGCGAATGCTATTTTCTGCGGTTGTTACTTCACACTGTCCGAGGCCCAACGTCTTTCGCCTTTCTGAGGACATTTGATGGCGTGGAGTATCCCACTTACCGCGCAGCCTGGGTAGCACGTGACCTTCTCGACAGTGACCAAAATTGGGATGAAACCCTCGCGGAGGCGAGCGTCAGTGACAGTCCCAGCCGCATGCCGTCATCTTGGTGTTTTGTGGAGTAGCGAAACCGGTAGCTTTGTGGGAGAAGTATCGCCATCATCTGTCTGAAGATTTTCTACGAGCTTTGAGGCGTGCTACTGGAGACGAAGTCGAAGTAACTGATGAACGCGTGCTGAACACCTGTCTCAGTTCACTTCAAGATGTGGTCATTTCTATCAGCGGCAATCCACTGATCGAATATGGGTTACCAGCTCCCCAATCATCACCGCATCAAGACCGTGGAAATCGGGACTTTAAAATTCCCATCGATTTAGAGAGCGCCGAAACGCCTGTTTGTGGTGTGTCACGTAACAGCGATAAGGGACACGTGCTCAAGGATTGCTCTTTGATCGAATGGAATGAGTGTACGATGGCCAATAGGAAGGCAGTTGAGGCCGTGGACAGAACCCTGCAGGACATCCGCAGGAACGAACATTTGATGGGTGGTGTCACAGTTCTGTTCAGTGGCGATTTCCGGCAAACGCTTTCCGTGGTGACGCGGGGATCGAGGGCTGACGAGGTGAATACTTCGTTGAAATGATCTTCGTTGTGGTCACGAGTTCGTACGCTGCGCTTGACCATTAACCCATCGTATGCCGGAACGTAGATCTACGCGAGACACAATGGCTTTTTAATTGTGTCTGTAATTACGACATTCAACCGTTTAATATGAGAGCTCAAGAATTCTCCGATGTCCTTCTAAGTCTTGGCGAAGGCACTCTACCAGAAGAGAGAGGTGGACAGGTGGTGCTTCCAGAGTCTCTCGGTAGAGTGGTATCCAGCATAGAAGAACTCATTCGCTGTGTGTACGGGGACATCAGTCGTATACCGCACCAGCAAAATTCTTGGGTGTGTGAGCGGGCCATTTTGACGCTTAAAAACGATCAGGCTGCAGCAATTAACGAATGCATTCTCTCGGAAATTGAGGGGAATGAAGTAGACTACACCTCGATAAACACTGTTGTCGAGCAAGATGACGCCACACATTATCCCGTGGAATTTCTGAACTCCCTGTCAGCAAGTGGACTTCCAGCGCATACCATCAAGCTGAAGGTCGGTGTCCCGATTATGCTTCTTCGGAACCTATCTCCTCCGAAGTTGTGTAACGGGACCCGCCTTAAAGTCATCTCGCTCCACAGACACACAAATTGAGGCGGAAATTCTTACGAGTTGTGGCGTTGGCGAGGCAGTATTTATACCACGCATTCCCCTCATACCTCATAACTTCCCGTTCCAGTTCAAGCGCGTACAGTTCCCCGTGAGTGTTTGCTTCGCGATGACCATCAGTAAGACACTGAGGGCAGCGGGTGTCGACCTCAGGACGAGTTGCTTCTCACACGGGCAACTGTACGTCGCTTGCTCCCGCGTCACCAGTCCTGACTCTCTTTACATTTTGGCTCCTGGCAGCATAACTACCAACGTACGTTATAGGGAAATGTTGTAAGGTATGATACCTTTGTACGTATTTTTACTCTTTTGTGTCCTGGAATGTATTCCTGCATTATTTTCTCTATTTCCTTCAGTCACATCTTATGACTGAACTCAGCAGTGTTCCAATATAACTCTCTTCACTTGCTTCGCTTGCAAAAAAAACTTATATTTTAATGCTATTTTAAAAGTTGTTTACTTATAATGCTATAGCGACACTGGCATCTTAGGTATTTTTGGTGCTGTAGAGCCTTCACGCAGACGACGTCGCGGGCAGCAGCTAGTGGTATAATAAAATTGAAACAACAAATGACTTGCATCCTTTAAACACTGTTTAGACGGTGCAATTTTTATTGGGGATTGAGGAGGGGCGGAAGAGGGGGTGGAGGGGGTGCTCAGGGGATCAGACCGGAATAAATCGTTGTTGCAACTTATGGTATGCCACAAGCAATTAATTCGCACTGTCTTTTTCTTTTCGAGTCAATATCAAAAGTAAATATATTTTACTAGCAGCGCCCCGCAGTTTCACCCGCATAAGTTTTCCGTGAGAATATCGGGATAAAAACTATCCTATGTCCTTTCCCGGGACTCAAGCTATCTCTATCCAAATTTCATCTAAATCGGTTCAGCGGTTTAAGCATGAAGAGGTAACAGACAGACAGACAGGCACGTTTTCGCATTTATAATTTTAGTATGGATTATGTTAGATGAGATGGGACCACTTCTCTGAGGCCACGCCACGCATCAGTGACGTTTTTAAGTCCTCAGAAATGTAGGTGTATGGTCACTTTGGACAATCAACACATGGGACATGGTTTGGTCAGGCACCGCATTCGCACTGGGAGTGTGTAAAGCAGGCTTCATTAAGAAGTGCGAGTTGTAAGATGCAAATACGAGAAATGGGTCGTTGTAATGTTCATACGTAATGAATTTATGAAGGAGAGATGGAGTTTCATGTTTAAAAATAAACCAAGTGTCCAAATAAGTTATGTTGGCTTTGAAAAATAGCATCATTTAAAGTCAACACACATAATGCAAGATTAGTATATCAAGTTCAGTATCAGTAGTAGTAAAGGTGGCTGGGATTGGGTGCAGAAGACGGTGGACCAGGTGTTGTGGTACAGCTGGCAAAGGTTTATGTCCAGCAGTGGACTGCGATAGGTTGAGTTGATACACTTGATACCTGTAACGGGAAAGTGAGCTGCATACCGCCACAGTGCTCGAGTACGAATCACTCTTGCCTAGTTTTTATGAGCGTTGGTAGGCGTTATTTACAAAAAAATCCGTTTTAGAAATAAAAGTAGGTACCTTTCCAAATCTTATTTAAAATGTTGAAGATATTAATTATGAGATAACAGACCCGTTGGAATGAGCCTCCTTCGTTCATACAGACGATTAGAAATACAAAATTATTAACATAGAAATTCCCTTGAAAAGACATTACGACAACAACAAAATCAACTTGAAGCTGTCCAAAACGTCTTCTTAAGTAATCCTGTAGCAAATATTATGCAAACCTGACATTGACATCATACATTGAAAAGATTTATAGTCTCGGAGCTTCGAACTACGTCTGTACTCGTTCAAGTTGCCCGCAAAGTGTCACTATTCTTGCCCAACTATTTTTATATGATTTAGAAGTTCCCCGGGCAAGTTAGGACCATCCCGTTCTGGATTTATCCGGGTATGTTAAACTTCGACTGCGAAGTTCGATTTTTGGTCTGACATTGTGTTGGTTTCTTTTGAGTTTTGTTGTGAGTTAGCTTTCGTTTTGGTCCCTTTTGGTTTTTATTGAACTGTTAGGTGGTGCCTTTCATATTTATGCTGATTTATTTGCTTTACATGATAAAAGTGTTGGGTTCAAAAGACTTTATTGTGTGAAGGGTCTTTGTGATAATACTTACAGCGCCTCGCATGTAATACGTAACGTTATTTTACAAGGGAAGATAAAAACTGTCTGAAAAATGGGCGCTATTGACGATTCCCGAGGTTCATTATCACCAATAGAAGGTGTTAGAAGCATCGTACAGCTGTGCTCGATTGTTCTAACAAATAAATAAAAAGATAACCAATTCAATTTTTTTCTTTACGATGTTTTCACTGCACGGCGACGATTAGGGTCTGCTCCACCTTTATTTATTTATTTATTTAATACTTTAAGCACATAAATGTACAGAGGTGGACTTAATGCCATAGGCATTTTCTACCAGTCAACCTTTGGGAGATGCAGATACAAACAGTGGTAGGTGCAATCATGAACATTGAGGAATAAATATTTGAAATATAAAGATACGCATAAACTTATCAAAACTATGAATATAATATATACCTAATTACCTACATATAAATAACCTTTGTGTGTCGAGTATCAATTGTTTTCATTATTTCCGCTTTTATCAATACACGATGCTGCAAACACTGACCCGTGTGATATTACGTCGTGTGGAATTCCTCCTCAATCAGTGGCGTAGTTTAAACGGTTAGTACTATCTTAAACTATGACGCACAACACTAACGCCATCTTTTATTTTCACATTACACCCAACTCCCATTTCTTAGTACTTGGCAAGCACTAAGCTAAATATAATTCGTAGCGGAATTCGCTTAAAACGCTACATGTGTAGAGAAGATTAATGTTCCCAGGATTGTCTAATATTTTGCAGGGAGGCTGGATTTATTGCCAGCCGGTATTCGGTCCAGGTCGCCACATTTCAAATCCTATTTGCGGCTAATTGCTTTGCTGCCTTGTCTGTTTATATGATTATAGTGAGTTAGGGAGAGTTATGATCGGGAAATCCTGGCGATGTTGTAAGTGGGTTAGCAGTGTTCTCAGTGAGGTGACTGTACAGAGGCTAGCACATCAAGTTACCCCAATCTGTCAAATTTTCCCAATTGAATAAGAACCTTATTCCTTGTAGTAAAGTTGAAAATCTATCAAAGAAATTTGACAGATTGGGGTAGCTTGATGTGCTGGCCTCTGTACAAGGTGTTCTTAGGTGTCGGTCTATAAATAGAAGTGGAAGTCTACGTGCCAGTAGTGAGCGAAATAATTAAAGAGTCTGGCACGTCTCTAGATATTCACTATAGGTTCACACATCATCTGCCTAGCCTTTTCCCAACTATGCTAGGGTCGGCTTCCAGCAGCATCTGGATGCAGCTGAATACCACAATTTTACATGGAGCGACTGCCTATCCGACCTCCACAACCCAGCTACTAGGTAATACGATACCTCTTGGCAAGACTGGTTTTCAGATTTTCGGGCTTCTGACGACCAGTAATGACTATCAAAGATCCCCGAATGACAGTCAGGAGCAACGGCTTAACGTGCTTTCCGAGGCACGGAGGAGTCTTGGTATGTAAAGATGGTCCATGGACCAACCGCGGCAAGCCTAACTTAACCTGATCGATCGACCCGCGTGGCTACTATTACTTAGCCACAAGCCCCTTCACTTATTCTACGGTTATAGTTGTTATGGGTTACCTTCTTTTTGGGTGATGAAAACACAACATGAATTACGAGGCATTGCAACAAATTAGTGTAGAAGTAGACAGACATATCACATAGGTACATAATTTACTGCTTAATACCAAACGGGCTAGCTGCCAAAGCCGTCATTACTCAGGACAAGAAGTCTGTCACTGGAAATTTATTAGATACTAGCTGCTGCCCGCGACGTCGTCTGCGTGAAGGCTCTACAGCACCAAAAATACCTAAGATGCCAGTGTCGCTATAGCATTATAAGTAAACAACTTTTAAAATAGCATTAAAATATAAGTTTTTTTTGCAAGCGAAGCAAGTGAAGAGAGTTATATTGGAATCCTGCTGAGTTCAGTCATAAGATGTGACTGAAGGAAATAGAGAAAATAATGCAGGAATACATTCCAGGACACAAAAGAGTAAAAATACGTACAAAGGTATCATACCTTACAACATTTCCCTATAACGTACGTTGGTAGTTATGCTGCCAGGAGCCAAAATGTAAAGAGAGTCAGGACTGGTGACGCGGGAGCAAGCGACGTACAGTTGCCCGTGTGAGAAGCAACTCGTCCTGAGGTCGACACCCGCTGCCCTCAGTGTCTTACTGATGGTCATCGCGAAGCAAACACTCACGGGGAACTGTACGCGCTTGAACTGGAACGGGAAGTTATGAGGTATGAGGGGAATGCGTGGTATAAATACTGCCTCGCCAACGCCACAACTCGTAAGAATTTCCGCCTCAATTTGTGTGTCTGTGGAGCGAGATGACTTTAAGGCGGGTCCCGTTACACAACTTCGGAGGAGATAGGTTCCGAAGAAGCATAATCGGGACACCGACCTTCAGCTTGATGGTATGCGCCGGAAGTCCACTTGCTGACAGGGAGTTCAGAAATTCCACGGGATAATGTGTGGCGTCATCTTGCTCGACAACAGTGTTTATCGAGGTGTAGTCTACTTCATTCCCCTCAATTTCCGAGAGAATGCATTCGTTAATTGCTGCAGCCTGATCGTTTTTAAGCGTCAAAATGGCCCGCTCACACACCCAAGAATTTTGCTGGTGCGGTATACGACTGATGTCCCCGTACACACAGCGAATGAGTTCTTCTATGCTGGATACCACTCTACCGAGAGACTCTGGAAGCACCACCTGTCCACCTCTCTCTTCTGGTAGAGTGCCTTCGCCAAGACTTAGAAGGACATCGGAGAATTCTTGAGCACGTGCATTGCCGCCGAGCCGAGCTCTCATATTAAACGGTTGAATGTCGTAATTACAGACACAATTAAAAAGCCATTGTGTCTCGCGTAGATCTACGTTCCGGCATACGATGGGTTAATGGTCAAGCGCAGCGTACGAACTCGTGACCACAACGAAGATCATTTCAACGAAGCATTCACCTCGTCAGCCCTCGATCCCCGCGTCACCACGGAAAGCGTTTGCCGGAAATCGCCACTGAACAGAACTGTGGAACAGAATCGATGGGAATTTTAAAGTCCCGATTTCCACGGTCTTGATGCGGTGATCATTGGGGAGCTGGTAACCCATATTCGATCAGTGGATTGCCGCTGATAGAAATGACCACATCTTGAAGTGAACTGAGACAGGTGTTCAGCACGCGTTCATCAGTTACTTCGACTTCGTCTCCAGTAGCACGCCTCAAAGCTCGTAGAAAATCTTCAGACAGATGATGGCGATACTTCTCTCACAAAGCTACCGGTTTCGCGACTCCACAAAACACCAAGATGACGGCATGCGGCTGGGACTGTCACTTAGGCTCTAGACAGACGGACTGCAATCCAACCGCAAATTGCAGTTCGGATGCAGTTTGAATGCAGTTCACACGACTGCAATAGAACTCAACTCATTCAAACTGCATCCGAACTGCAATTTGCGGTTGGATTGCAGTTGAAATGCGGTCCGTCTGTCTAGAGCCTTACGCTCGCCTCCGCGAGGGTTTCATCCCAATTTTGGTCACTGTCGAGAAGGTCACGTGTTACCCAGGCTGCGCGGTAAGTGGGATACTCCACGCCATCAAATGTCCTCAGAAAGGCGAAAGACGTTGGGCCTCGGACAGTGTGAAGTAACAACCGCAGAAAATAGCATTCGCCATTATTCGGATGCACGGTAAAAACCCTACCCAATGCGGTGTCCTTGAAAATTCCTGGAAAACTTTCCACAGCACCTCCTCGTCGACGTCGGTTAAATAAACCCCTTTGCTTGTCGTACGTGTAATATGAAGGCACCTCGTCATACGTAAGGGATTTGTTTTACATCACATTTAAGTTTATAATTAGGTATACGACATGAAAATATATTAATTACCAAGCAATAATCACACATATAAATACCGAACAAAAGTATTAACAGTCAATGTTTATTTTGTACTAACAACATGAAATAGATGAAGAAATGATCATCATCAATGAACATAACTTTTTTGTAATACTTAACACCGCATTTTTTTAAATTGTCTTCCTCAACTCTGCTCAAGATTTTGAGGGTTTTGTTGGAACTTGAATTTTTCAAAACGAACTATACGATACAACTTTTATGAAGAAAATGCACATTACCATCTATGAATTTTAAGAATAACTAACTACTAACCTCGCCAACATGATCAAATTTAAATTATTAATTTTCAAAAAGTGTTAACATGTAACTTGATTTGATTTTTATGAAATCTCATAGATGGCGCTGCTTCAAATTTTTCTTTATACTACTAACATTCATTAAACTATGTTTCTCTGCCCAAGTTACTTAAATGGCGTAATTTTTATAATGTAAAGCTAGATAATAGCATGGCTTACTCAAAAACAACATTTAAATATGCATCGTTAGATTACACGCTGTCACAGAATGCGTAAGAAAAATAAAGATTCACAGCTCCTCCCCCGTAGGTGATAGCGTGATAATATGTTGTCTATATGTTGACCCGACCTCTTAGTAATACTCATGCAAAATTTGATGTAAATCCATGCAGCACTTTTTGAGATTAGCCCGGACATACATACAGACAATCAGACAAACAGACAAACAGACAAAAATTCTAAAAATTATATTTTCGGCTTCGAAATCGATTGTAGATCACGCCCCAAGTATTCTTTTAAAAAAATATTCAATGTACAGTTTTGACTTTCCTACGATTTTATTATATGTATATAGATTGTCTGGGTATCTAATTGGGAGGTGGATTAAAATAGTTAGCTAAAACCGCACCCCGATTGAGTAACACTCTTTCAATCACAATCCGAAGGATTTTGAACGAATTTACTAATCCATTGCTCCATATGTTTGAAAAATTCGTCCTCTCCACAACGTAAATGACGCAATGGATGTTGTTGAATCTTCAAAGTGAAAGGCGTTGCCATTGTGTGTTACGCATGTACTCCGCAGTTAACCCTGCTCTTACCTTCCTGATTGGCTTATATCTATCTACCTATACTAATAATAAAGCTAAAGAGTTTGTTTGATTGTTTAAACGCGCTATCTCTGGAACTACTGATCGGATTTGAAAAATTATTTTTGCATTTGATAGTGCAATTCGTGGATTCGAAAGTAATAGGGTATTTAAAATCACGCTGGGACCCTTAGGAACCGAGCAAAAAGAAAAAAAAGTCGGAAAGAACGCTAAGCGAAAACAAGTACCTAAAAGCGCGGGCACGCATTGCGATGCGACGGGGTGGGTCGGGGGAACAAGACACGCGGACGTAGTCGCGGGCATAAGCTAGTTATGTGATACAGTTCGTTCGAGAGAAAAAGAAGAGTATATAAAACCAAAATCTTCACCCACGTCTGTATTTTTCCCAGCGCATACAACCCAAATCTCTTCAAAGTGAGAGTGAACAGGCTTCTTCTGGATAAGATCGCTCCATGGTCGACTTTGTCTCTGTCACCTTTGACCTAGACTAGCGTCAAGAGCAAGTCCATTTAAATAAAAAATAAAAAAAAAACATTTCAGCCGAAAGACGTCCACTGCTGGACATAGGCCTCCCCCAAGCACCTCCACTTCGACCAGTTCTGTGCTTCCCGCATCCAACGAGTTCCTGCGGCCTTCACAAGGTCGTCGGTCCACCTTGTGGGAGGCCTTCCAACGCTACGTCTTCTGATACGCGGTCGCCACTCCAGAATCTCCTTTCCCTGCGTGATCAATCCACATTACTACAATACAAATACCATCTGGATTCCCTGTTTATTTACCACACCTCCATTATTTAGCCCAGTGCGATCTTTGTTTAATTCAATGAAGTCCCGGCTCAAACAAACTTGATAGATGTGATGTTTATGCAAACTTCTTGCATGTTGCTTGCGGGAAATTGGGAGTTGAATGTTGGATGAATGAGGTACGGATGCGAGTATGTAAGTGGAATATATAATATAGGTAAGGTAAGGTAGGTAAATTAAATCGTCATCTGCCTAGCCTTTTCCCAACTATGTTGGGTCGGCTTCCAGTCTAACCGGATGCAGCTGAGTACCAGTATTTTACATGGAGCGACTGCCTATCTGACCTCCAAAACCCAGTCACTGGGTAATTAATACGAAATAGGTAGGTAAATTAAATGTGTTTAATTTTTTGGGACATTGTTTAGTTGAGGAATTTTTGGTTCTAGGACATGCCGGTTTCCTCACGATGTTTTCCTTCATCGTTTTGAGAGCAGGGGTGATGAAATAATTTACATAAAGTAAAGCGCCTGTCTGGGTTCGAACCTGCGACCTACAACTCGTAAGTCGCGGCCGTTACCACTGGGCCACCAATGCTCCATTAACTAAAATGATAAAATTATATTTTCTGAACTACATACTTATAAAAGTTTGACTGTTTTTTATCTATGTTTGATTAAAGAGTTTCACTCGCCTTCAGATTATAATATTTCCGTCCGATAAGCAACACGAGTGTTCGTCAGATAATTTTTTCGTCCATTTCATCAAAATCGGTAAGCCAATATGGACGTTAAAATCGAAAACAATTTATTTTCTTACAAATAGACATCTTTTCATTCTATCATATTCAATCTCTTATATTTATTCCAAACAAGACTTCACCGTCTCAATAAAGATCAACTTTTTAATTCCCCCTGTCAGTTGGGAGCTTCGATCGATGGGCACCTGTCCCCCAAGCTCGATAGGCTGACCTTTCAGCGTTGTCGTGATAAATTGATTCTTTTGTTGATGGGGACCACTCATCGTGTTCAGCTATGGTGGAGAGGTGGATTGGTCGTTGGATGTTAAAAAAGAAAAGTCTATCACGATTTCAAAGTCGTTGTCATTCAATAAGGTAAGGATTTTAAACTCGGCCAAGTACTTATTAACCGTTTTATGATTGTTCAGGAACTTTGGGAAAATTCACAAAATGGCTATCAATAATTTTTGATCTTGGTCGTCCTAGAACTTTTATAACCGACTTCAAAAAAGGAAGAGGTTCTCAATTGGTTTTTTTTTGTTTGTTAGCTCAGAACTCAGTTATTTATAAACTGATTTGGCAAAATTATTTTTCTATTTGAAAGGAACTTTTAGATTGTTCCCATAGTAATTTCATTAAAATCGGTTTAGTACTTTGGTTTTTAAACCAAAATTATTGGTAAAAATTAAAGTAAACGAAATTGCGTCGTTTGCTTTCCTATGACTTCTCAGTGGTGACTAAGTGGAATTATCATAGGATGCATTGTGGCTATAAGTGCCGTATTTTACATAATTAACCGACTCCAAAAAGGATGAGGTTCTCAATTCGACTGTATTTTTTTTGTATGTATGTTACGCGATATCTCCGGCAATAATAAATCGATTTCAAAAATTATTATTTTAATGGATACCCGTACGCCTCAGGGGTAAAACTATCTTATCATATGTTAGTTACGGTTAAAGATATTTTTGTTTCTCAAAAGAATTATAAATTCACTTATAGAGAAACATAACTAAGTTTTAACAATATGGTGGTTTATGGTGGTGGTGTTTTACTTTTACTTTTTATCAAGCAAAACAAATCAGAAGCAGGTGCTAGGCAAGGAACAGCAGAATTGTTTAATGTTAGTTAAAATTATAATGTTTTTCAGTATGTAAAGTTGATATTTAAGTAAATTGTACGATGCATTGTTTTTCCACCCTGTGATGCCACTATCCTATAGCCGCACTATAATAAATCGATCAACACAATTCTTTAGCACAGAGGAATGATTATTTCTATAGAGCAACAACAATGGCCTCTCCACACAAAAGTCAATCCTAAGAGCTAGTTCAGATAAGAGCTATTCGAAAACCATTTGGTTTTTACTTTGTAGAAAGAAAAAAGAAAGAAAGAAAATACGTTTATTTGCGGTGAACATGACGCAAAAATACACATGACACAAAGTAAAAAAATAAAAAGAAGATAAGGGTAACATGCGTCACATCCACGCAAAACGGCTATCGCTCAGCATTATGCTGCGACCCTATGCAAGACAGAGCCCCAGCGCTGGTTTTCAGCGACAGCCGGCGCTGACGTGATGACGCCGTCCAATGCAGCCCACAATTATTACACATTATTTGTAGGAGAAAATGTATCTTTTGTTTGGGTAAGATTTGGTTTTAGTCCGATAGAAAAACTAATACAATTAATGTGCGCAATGCTGGACTCTTTTAATAAAGATTGGTCCTTGGCAGCTCCTTGGAGTGTAAGGAGAGAGGGAGGCGTTTGCCCAGCACTGCCAGCCCAGCTTTTTTTACATCGTTCTCACATATTATTATAAATTCATCATTAATGATGTAACTAATATTTTTGTAAAAATATAATTTAAAAGAGTGTCCATGGAGTTTCTTGCCCGTTCTTCTCCATAGGTACCTACGCTTTGGAATGGGCAACTAGCTTCATTTTATTTTTGACTGACCAACTTCTTGACAATTCAAAAGTGCCTGTAAATGGTTTAATTGAAATAAATGCTTTGAGTGGGACAAAAAAATGGCAGTTTGTGCCTATACTCATAACAGTCCTTTTTTCCCGAATAGTTAGACACAGCTGTACTTATAGTATTCCCATTTTATACCAGTTATGTTTAAGTCCCATGTAATAGAGGACGAGCCTATTGCACTTAACCACAAATTCAGCCTCCGGGCTACTATTGAGATATTCCTGATGAAAAAACCCAAGAACACTTTGCCCGACCTAGGAGTCGACCAGGATCTCATGCTCAGCAGTAACGCTTGCAATCACTATACCAACGAGGCAGGTACCTATAATCCATACTATCCATACTTAATATTATAAATGCGAAAGTGTGTCTGTCTGTCTGTTACCTCTTTACGCTTAAACCGCTGAATCGATTTAGATGAAATTTGGTATAGAGATAGTTTGAGTCCCGGGAAAGGATAGGATAGGATATAGGATAGTTTTTATCCCGATATTCTCACGGAAAACTTATGCGGGTGTAACCGCGGGACACTGCTAATTACTCAATATTTTGGTAGGGTTTTGGTTATATTTTTGTATTTCTTGTGTCCTCGCTGTGAGAGGAAGTGGACCATAATCCATGCGGGCCCAGTTCGTGTTGGTGGATGTCACTTGTCTTCGAATTATTAGTTCTAAGTTTTCCTTCACCGTTTTGAGACCAGTGGTTATGAAATTAAATACACAAAGTAAAATGCCTGCCTGGGTTCGAACTCACGGCCTACAACTCGTAAGTCGGGGCAGATGCTAATGGGCCTACACTGCTGTCCACACATTACCTCCATTATATGGAAGCCCACTACTGTTTATTGGAGATATAGAATATAACGGGTACTATAAAACTCCAGCGACCGAATGTCAATAGCCATAGCAATAAACTAAATACGTGTCTAATAGCCAATTATGTCATAAACATCGCCATAAGAAACCAACAGTGTAGAGATTATTTCATTACTTGCTTTCTATACGATGGAGTAGGTAGAAATGAAGAGCTAGGGGTACTTGTATAAACGTTGATTAAAGTTAATAGATGTGTAAACAAAAATGTGCCTGATGAAATGTTAATAATCCTTAACTTTAGGTAACCTTTATAAATGAAATTGAAGGTGCTAATGTTCAGAGGCATACGACCTACACACGGCTAAAGTCAGGTCAAAAGTCTGCATGCTAACTTTAAATAAGCAGTAATCACTCGCCATTCAAAGTTAAAGCATTTATTTTAATTAAACTATTTACAGGCACTGTTCGATTGTGAAAGGAGTCGGTCAGTCAGAAAGATGATGTTAGCTCATTCAGCCATTCTGTCCATAGTGTACGTATTAATGATACTTCTCCCTTGACCGTTTATTGTGAAGGACTGTCTAGACTGCATTGCCAATGATAAAATATAGTCATCAATCTGTGTTAAAAAAAACTTTATAATCCAAAAGGTCAATTTATTATGTGGCCCCAACTGAGCCGTGAAATCTATCGCCTGGCTTCATTTATGTGCACATTTTCCTTTCATTTTTGGACTTACAATGCGTGTTAGCACTCCATACAGTCATTACTCCGTGTTCAAAACGGAACCTTTTAGCGACTGAACAGATTTTATAGCATGCATTGAGTGAAGTCGAATAAATTATGATCCAAGTGTATGTTTTATGGCGAGATATCAGGCTTTTGTGATTGAAGCTTGGCTATTGCCTAATTGGTATTAACTTAGATGGTATGCGTTTGAGTCGGGAACTCGAAATGTCCAATTATTTTTTGAATCTTGTGCTGCTCTTATGCATGCCCAAATTGGGGACTTAACTGCCTTTTTTTCATTGAAAACCTGCTTGTAATCCTACAGTGATCTATTTTGTACTGGGTACGAACGTATAAAGACCCGCTTTTTGAATCGCGAACCTAATTATGGTTTTTACAGCTGACCAATGTGATTTAATATAGATTATTATGAAGCTTTATGGTAAGGTGTACGATGAGAAAACTTGGATTTTTTCTATGCCATATCAAAACAGGCAATAATGACTAAATATTCGTTTAGTAAAAGTTTTTAATTGTATTGATCTTTGAAAATACTGGTGTTCTTTACACCAGTTTAAACTTGCTTCGTTACAAGCGTTTCAGTTGTAAATTGTACCGACATATGCGGGCCAAAATGGAAGAAAAACAGTCTGACAATTTGCACCAAACTTTGTTAACCGTAGCCGTGTCTTTGTACATTGTGACGCAACTCTTAATTGTCCATTTTGAAACGCTTCCATGTTCACTATTCAAATAGAGAACAAACCAAACATGTTTTGAGTAATGGACTCTTTGTAAGAAACTGATACATACCTACATGCTGCAATATTTAGTCTGAACACACAAAAATGTTACGCAACTATAGCCTTTAAAGACAAGCAATAAAGGTGAAAGTGGGTTGGTGTATAGAGGTGAACATTTAAGGGTACCTAGTTAAATTTTGGAGTTATGAAGGGCTGTTATCGTTCTCGTGGGTACTATCATTTCAATTTAAATTAAGTTTTCTAATAAAGGGGTTATCAGTGTTCCTTTTATGTTATAAGTCGTTCAAGGTTAATGTTTTAGTAAAAAGGTTGATGCGCTTCTGAGTTTTGTTGTGATTAAAATCTGTAACTTATGTGGTGTGTTTTCACCTTTCAACGCAAGTTTTATAATGCCTAAAAGTATATGATCGACTACAGTAAACAAAATCAGAAAAATATATGATATTCTTCAGGATATATGCTAGGTAGATAGTGTGTTGAAAACATAATACAACTAATTTGAAACGATAGAAAAATATCATGAAGTTACCTCTAAAAACTTTATTTTTACAATAAAAACCATACTAATATGCATACAATCAAATAAATTGCAGCTGAATCCCACTAGATAAGTGTATGAAATAAGGTAGGTACATGTACAATTACAACAGCCCTAACTAATATTTTAATTAAATGCGAAAACGGCTGATCGGATTTGGATGCAATTTGGCACACATAGATCATGACCCGGGTAAGTACATATAGTTTCATCCTGGATCGTAGACAAAGTCGCGGGCAACAGCTATCATAAAAATAAACCCATTTACTCAACAAAGCCCTGCTCTCAGTTTTACAAAACCAATCCGGACAAATGGAACAAAAGTACCTACTATAATAATATCAAAACCAATCTTCCAAAGCCTCAGCCTTGACCTTCACGCATCAAAAAAACATTTTCACGACTTCAAATATTAAAGACGAACACGTACGTCGCCAGTCGCCACAATAAGGTATAATACCACCCTTTATAAACGTTCAGAACGCTAGCGGTTTTATAGGATGAACCGTAAAACCGGAACACTTAGAGGTCCCTAGTTATCTACCCATCTAGCATATTGTGCGTTTCGGCGGCTTGTTACGATCTTTAAAGTAGTCGTGGAATGTACGGGCCGATATTGTGTGCGAGTACGTCGAGGTAAGATGAATTAGAAATGTGTTACAAGTATTTTGTACGCACGGTGACATATCAAGCTTTATATTTCTAGTATAAGCTGATTTCTCATTGTAAGAAAAGCCTATACAATTCGAGGTCAGTTCAAGTTGGAAATGTATAACTTGATATGTCGCCGTGTGTACCTATATTGTATTTATACACAATAAGAGAATAAAAGAACTGAACCATAAGCATAATCAGCCTATAATGTTCCCACTGCTGGGACACAGACCTCCTCTCTGTGAGAGGGAGTGGGCCGTAATCTACCACGCGGGCCGAGTGCGGGTTGGTAGATGTCACATGTGTTCGAATTTTTGGTTCTAGGACATGCCGGTTTTCTCACGACGTTTTGTTTCACCGTTTTGAGAGCAGTGGTGATGAAATAATTTGCATATAGTAAAGTGCCTGTCTGGGTTCGAACCTACGGCCTACTACTTGTAAGTCACGGTCGTTACCACTGGGCTATCACTGCTCTCGAAAGAACTACACATCAAACATTTTCGTTGTCACTCTTTACAGTCGCCTGCACGTCCGTTTGCTCTTGAGCTTGCCTAACTTAGTACGGAGTTCAATAGAATAAGTGGTCAGATTATACTGGTATTGATAACCTTTGGATCAAAGGCCAAGCAGATGTATGTAGTTGCCAACTACTTACAAAGGTACTTTGCTTATCCTTTAGGGGTCGTCTCCACGAGCGAGAGAATCGCGGCGAAATTATCGTCGTGCTACGTATTTCTATACACACTCTTAGAAGGTGTCTCAACACGGCGATATCATCGCGGCGAAATTTTGATGGCACGGCGAGACCTTCGTCGCGATTCTCTCGCTCGTGGAGACGGTCTCTTGCAGTCCGGCCGTCGAGAGAATGCGTTTCTGACACCCTGTCAGTGCGACAATTCTAGTAGCTAATAGCTAATAAAGATCAAATTCGCAAAACACGTATTCGTTTATATGAAACTGACAGATTCCAAGAACGCATCCTCTCGTCGGTAGCACTGTAGTCCATTGCACGGATGATTGACGTTTTTATTTTTAAAACATTTTAAAATCAATCCCGTATAAGTATAATTTTAATTTATCAAGAGAACTTTAGAAATAATAGAATAAAGAAATTAGTGCAATCGTTAGAAATAAATGTAAAATGTAAAGTGTTACACCAACAAGAGCGTTTAAATGGGATCCCAAGAAGAAAACATATGAACAGACGTCTTCATGCAGTACAGCTGCAAACAAACAAGACAGCTGACGTCACACAAAATCCTTGTAACCGCAACTGGAAAAGCCACAACATCCTCCCGTACATTCCACCTGATGCTTTTCCTGCAATAAAATTTGCATAACTACGCTCCTTGGCACGGGAGCGGCGTCTTATTAAATTTCCAACCCCTCCAAAGTCATTAATGGTTTGTATTTAACCACCTACCAGTGTTATCTAGCCATAAATCATAAGGTATCAAGTGTAATGGTCGTGCGTGGCTGGCGATGACTTTTATTGCTCCTTCAAGATGGCAGTAATCCCCGGATCTCGGGTTTCTCGACGCAGCAGGATTACCCCTAATCTTTTGTATATACGTATTCTTTTTTGAGGAAATATTAGGATATTAACGTGGCTAATTCGTCGCGGTTTTGTATTCGCGGTAGGCAATATATTACTGTTTGCTGGTAAGGTTATTTAAATGAGATTCTTTTGCTCAGTGATGGATTGTTTTCGCTTCTGTTATAAGAATTCTTTGGAGCAAGAAATGTAATAAAAGCGCCTGAAATCATACTTATCAGTTTTTTTTTTTCGGCATTTTTTTTTTTTTTGTTACTCTCGTCTAATTTTCCTTATCACTTCGATTCATTTTAGCATCGTTCACTAGAAAATTCCTCATCTTTACCTATAGAGTTACATACACTATCGAATCTTTCTTTAATTTGAGAATTTAAATTCAAAACGAACCAATAGAAACATTAGTGAAACAAATTCATGATTTTCACAGATTTAGGACAATGCGAACACGCGTCACTAATCATTCCAATAATTAACCCCACAATGCATTCAACTGATCAACATGATTTAAAGTGTAAATGTACACTCGAATAACGTTGATTTGTGATTGCATGTGTCACGCACATCAAACAGAGCAGAGATAATAAACGACCAGACATCATTTAGTGTCACATTACACTCTGACTGAACCAGATTGGCATTCATTAAAATACTTCGGTCGCAACATGTCACCAATTGTGGTCCTACAGTGTCTCGCTATATTCGGCACAACTTTAATATCAGCGGCAACTGTCAAGTGGCTTCCAAACTCAAGCTTCAAGTTACCAGAGAACTTCAAAGACAAAAAACTTCCGTGTTCTAAACAAACAGTCGTGTTTCCACAATCGATTGCCGGTTCAGTAAAAATTGCATCTGGAACTGAAGTTAGCGGATTCATTTTGCCAGAAAATGGCGAATTGATTTTGGAAGGCTTGTTAAATTTTGGAGACAATCCCTCGGATACCAACTGCACAGAAGGAAACGCTTATTACTTGGACAAATCAGTAACGTCTTGGAACCAAGCCGATGTTTGGAGCTCGCCGAAGTTCAACAAAGCTACTCCTGACTCAGACAGGGTACCGTGTTACAATGATGTAGTGGAGTTCCCAGCAAATACCAAATTTACCGTGACCCTGCCAAAAATGTCACAATTTGTACATGATCTTATAATTGGAAACGTAAGTTATAGCAATAGGGATTTCATGCTACGTGCAGCGTATGGACGTTTACGTGATAATACTCAACAATTTATTTTGAATGAATTTATGAGCACCGGCGTTAGGATCGGGCAAGCTATGCCCTGTTCCCAGTTGTTAGGGTGTGCGTGCCAATTCATTCCGTTGTCAATTGATTGTGCTTCTAAATTTTGTCCGAAGGCTCCGTGTGTGCATCCTATCAAGCCTCTTGGATTCTGTTGTGAAATCTGTGGCGGATACTTATTGTTTGATGCAGATGAAGGATTTGATATGAAAGCTTTCGGTGATCTTGTTGAAGACACTGTTAATGGCTACGGGAAAAGCCGTATTGAATACCACATTGGTTTAACTCCGGAAATTCCGTTCAGAAGAGTTCAACTCGTGGTGGTTGACAAAGGTGAATACGAAGGGTTTAGTGCGGAGGTGATCAATTCTATTAGCTATGCTCTCCACGCTCGCTGGGTCAAAGGGCGTAAGGTTGCCCAGATAAGCGGGGGTCCTTTGTCGAAGTCGGGTTTGGGCGGAAAAATCTTTGTATCCATGTTTTTCGCGGTGATTTTAACATTGGGGGCGTTGTACGTGTACTATTATCAGATTCCAAATCTAAGGTTCCCGATAGTTTCTAGAAATATGACTGGCAGTATATTTTCGAGGTTCGAGAGGAGGTCGGACAGTGTCGTGAGTTTGACGCGAAGAGATTCAGTGATCAGTTCTCGGAGTAATACCGGTTTTAGGAATCCGTTGTATAATTCTAAAAGAGGGCGTGTACAAGTTGCTGAGTCTGTAGCGGAGGAATGACAAACGTTACCTCATATTTTATTTTTCGTTTTTAAATTACATCATTAAAGGGGACTACATGACCATGGAGTCAGTACTGCTGACTCCAAATTCAATTTACACTAAGTAAATATCGGTTCAACACTGACTTGTCTCGAGTTTGGAGTCAGTTACTTAGGTACCCTGTCCAAATCAGCCTACAGCAGATTAAAGCGCGTTCACTGTCGGACTGCATAGAAAAGAAAGAGAAGCGTGATAACACAAAGCTGGTAATTTATTACAAAATATGAAGCAATTATCTATTTACAAAAAATCTATTGTTTGGCCAAAAAAATTAAAACACTATTGCTTTAGTATGTTGCTTACAGAATAATCTGACAATAAATCAGAATGATTGTATGTATATTAGTATGGTTTTATTGTAAAAAGAAAGTTTATAGAGGTATATTCATGATTTTTTTCTATCGTATCAAATAATACAAGTAGTATTATGTTTTCAACACACTATCTAGTATCTACCTAGCATATATCCTGAAGAATATCATATTTTTCTGATTTTGTTTACTGTAGTCGTTCATATACATTTAGGCATTATAAAACTTGTGTTTTTGCGTTTAGGTCCTAAAATCCCCTTAAACTCGCGTCTCTGGTTGTTATTTAACATTCATAATCATAATTAACTATTTGCGAGATGATTATGATTATGAATGTTAATTAATGTTAATTTAATTTGCGGGTCTTTATTAAAGTTAGTAATTATGTTCCTAATACATGGTCAGACATTTGACATGCAAAACATTACAATATTGTAAATGCTAGAGTCCAATGATGTCCAATGGCGTGCTTTAAATGCCAGTTTCTATTATTCATAAATTTTACAATACATTCCATATTAATTAACGTCACATTAATTTAAATTAGATTATTTAACATTTATTTATAAATTAATTTATATAGAATCAGCTTCGCCATACGTGGCAATGCTGCCAGCTTTTGGGGCACTGTTCCTGTTGACAGCCATGCGGACGAATATCTTGATGCCCTGTGATTCTTTCCCCCTTTTCTTTTTCTATTATTTTGTATACATGTATAATATATTATTATTTTAAGTCTGTTAGCTTATATTATGTGAAATATTATCTTGTTTCAAAATAAAAAGTACTTAACTTTATATAGCATAAAATCGTTTTTCCAGCAGCCATAATTTTAACTTTATAAAAAATAAAATATTATCGACACAACGTTTTCCTCTCGTAGCAGTGAAGGGAGCTGTTAAAGTGTAACTTCAGGCATACAGTAGATATACTAACAGTATAGTCATAGAACAATATATTGTGGCAAGGTCATTTGCAAACAATTACTTCTTGGATTAGCAATATATATTTTTTTATTCTATTTGTTTTTTTATTAAATGATCTTATTGAAACAAACGACTTTGACTTTGTGATTTGAACCCATAATCCAACGCTTTGGAGCCGCCTCTACGACCACTGAACTTAAGAGCCACTTTATATATTTATAGGCTATAATATACTAGATTTTATATGGACAGCCTATAAAACATTAATATCCGTCGACAATATTTAATGGTATCTATTGACTTTCCAATAACTTTCAGATAATCGCCTCTTAGCATTTTTATGACTTCCGCGCTAACATTAAAATGTGCTGAGTGCTGTTATTTGCAGTTAACATCTTAGGGAAACTTTCATGAACCTATAATATTGAAATCTCAAACACGCAACCGTGGTGCTCTATGCTCGCTCCTCCTCCCTATGAGAAGATATTTTTGACAGGCAGTGGGATAAAACAAGCTCATTTTCTAGCTCTAAATCTGTTGGGGTCAGCTTCCAGTCTAACCGGATGCGGCTGAATACCAGTATTTTACATGGAGCGAATACCAATACCTCCACAATCCAGTTAATGGATAATACGATACCCCTTGATAATACTGGTTGAAAGACTTTCGGGCTTCTGACAACCCATAACGACTAACAAAGATCCACGCATGATAGCCGGGACCAAAATGGCTTAACGTGCTTTTTGAGGCAAGGAGGGTTCTTGGTGTGTAAAAATGGTCACCCATTCATGGACCATACGCGGCACGAGTAGCTTAACCTGATCGATCAAACCGTGGGGCTGTTATTACTTAGCCACGAGCCCCGGGATAAAACAAGCTAATAAGAACAATAACGATAACATACAGCTCGATTCAAAGTTTATGGCGGCTCTGAAGTGCGCTACTCGCTGCGCAGTACCTCACCCCTCACCCCCGCTGACACGTGAGTTTGGTTACTGCGCAGCGACTCGCCTCATGTTCCGAGCCTCCATAAAGTTTGAATCGGGCTGTACCAGTGACAGTTATTGTCATAGAAATAAAAAATACGTGTGGCACTCGGGGACTGCCGCGGTAAAGCTATTGCATAGCATTTTTATCAACTTATGCAATTATAATATTTATGCAATATTTTTTTTTTCTTTGATATTAATTCAAGTTACACTTTTTTAGCGTGGTGACCGATAAGAAAACAAAACACGCATACGTCTAGTCGCACGCACACAAACACCGTGCCGAAGTCTGCCGAACTGATACGACGTTAGACGATGCACGGCTTTCAACGCTGCACCGCTGTGCCGGTCGGAATGGGGGGTGTTAGGTTTATTTTCGTTACGGAATTTCTTCATTCGGTCGCCGCGCTCAAAGCCCAAGATAAAAGCTATGCAATAACTTAAAATAATTTTTCGAATTCGAATAGCAAGAGTCATTATGATAAATCCTAATCCTAACTAATATTATAAATGCGAAAGTACTTTTGTTTGTTTGTTTGTTACCTTTTTACGCCTAAACCACTGAACCGATTATCCTGAAATTTTGCATATACGTTGTCAGGTGTACAGAAACGGACATAGGGTACCTTTCATCCCGAAAAAAAGTGCTGTTCCCGGGGAAAACAACAATAACGTTATTATGATAGTAGATGGCGCCACGTGTCTATTGAACTTTGTCACATTATTTAATTCTGAGGCGGTACAAAGTTCGCCGGGTCAGCTAGTATGTAAATAAAAGTCCTCCAGACCGTATTTCGGCCATAGCGGCCAATATCAAGGGAGACTAGCCTTTGGCGCGGGAGATATTATAGTGTACAAGTGTGTGCGCAGACACAGAGTGTACCTGTGTCTACACCTTTGATTATATAATGTCTAATCAAAGGTCTACGCAGACACTTGTACACTCTCTCTTCCCTCACGACCGGAGAGAGATCAGGCGCAGGGCCAACGGCTTAACGTGCTTTTTACGGGGTATCACACCACCATCTTCCAAACTCCGGGCTGCAGCTGTTACGAAGGAATTCCCAATGGGAAAACCCAATAATAATTTGCCCGACCCGGGAATCGAACCCAGGACTCCACGCTCAACAGTCGCGTTTGTGTCATACGCCTCCAAACTGTAGAACACGATTTTGCAGCGTGAGTTTTGTTTCTTTACAAGCGTCTGGACCTCAAGTTTTGCTTCCATACCAACGAAGCCTACCTTTGTCTATGCTACTGGCCACTATTAAATAAAGAGGTCATATAACAAAATAGTTCTAATTACATATAATGATACGCCAGTGAATCACAGCGCACCGCCCGCGCGGCGCGGCGGGGCGTCTCTGCGCCATATATAACGTCGCCACGCCGCCCGTATTATGTTGCGTGCATGATTTATAGTACTCGGTGATGTGCTGCATGTACTTAGGTATTGGGTACTGATTTGGATAGTAGTCTGTAGTAATAGTAGTTGGTTACTGGCCTCAGGAAGCGCAGTCTTAGCCCGGTCTATTCTGTAAACATCTCAGAATTGATCGATAGATATAAACTTGGTTTGCAAGCTAAAACAATTGAACATCACTTGCATGGAGAGAATGAAAGTGACCATCCAAGATATTGACTACTGAAATTGGATGCACTTAAAGACGATGTATAAAGAGAGGGCTTTGTCCAACAGTGGGCCAGTTTAGGCTGTTTAAAAGGTGCTGTTGGGAGTTTGTAGATTTTTTATTGGCTACCTTAGAAAAAAGAAATGGTGTGGGTCACATCATACACGGTGGCAGAGACATCCACGCGCAACATGTTACCATGGATTCAGTACATGATTCTGAACGCCCCCCCGGGTTGAAATTATTCGTCGGTCAATAAATAACGACGAAAATTTCTTATGCTACGGGGTCTAGTAGAGGTCCCTGTATACTTAATCCATATTCACAATATTGTATGCACGGCATAGCTATTCACAACCACTCGATACGCTTTCGTACCGTATCGAACATCAATCAATGTTATCGTAGGAGTCCCCTAAACGATGTTCACAACCCAAAATCCAAGAAATTTGTCCGTTTAAATCAAAGATACGACCGCAGTTCTTCCGACAGCTGTTTGCTGTCAGGGGGAAGGCAAATCAGGATATCGAAATGTGTAATTTTCGATACGGTAGCCTGTCGAATGGTTGTGAATAGCTATGCAGATCAGCATAAAAGGAATGGGCAAAGAAAGAGGCATGGAAATAGGTCAAAATGTCAGTAGTGACGATGGGTCGCATGATACAGTTATATTTTGATTTACTACTCGCACGGTTTGGGGAAAAACAAGTTACGAATGCAGAAGAATGCTTATGGGATGACAAGACTTTTGCCTACAATAAAGATACTTTTTAAAAAGAAACTGCTCTGTATTTAAGCAAGTAATCTTAAAGTAGTTAAAGGTCCCTGTCTGGTTGTGGACTCAGAATCCATAAGAATAGGTCAAACAAACACTCCACACATAACTATACTTACAATCGGAATCTGAGATAATTATCAAATGTGAAACAACAAAGCGAATGACATACACGACAGGTTTCAAATTCTATTGTAAAGAATTTTTCTCTGCTTTTCTCAGTATCGTTTGTAAGTAACAAGGATGAAATGTAAATTATCTGAGATTACGAATTCAAGTACCTACCTAACTAGTATCTGTAAAGTCTCTAAAGTTCGACCGCGGCAAATTTGCCAAAGATGTAAATAGGGTACGTATCAAAATCCCGAATTTTAAAAGACCGAATTTTAAAATACCGATGGACGAAATCCCGAAAATTGAAACGCCGAATGGTTGTTTGGTCGAAAGTTTAAAATCCCGAAAGTTCATTTGCCCGAAAGTTTAAAATCCCGAAGTTTAAAAACCCGAAGTTCAAAATCCCGAAATTGTCACCGTTTCCGAGAAAAACTATTTTTTGTAAACCTAACCTCAAAACACTTAAAAGTTGCCTATTTTTTTTTTAATAATTAATCTTCTCTAACTAGTTCGGTTCCAGGTAGCCTACTAAAAATAATATCTTTTTTTCTATTAGCGCAAGTCGTTTCTGGTGCCCATATTTTGTGTAAAAGTAATTTTTTTTCTATATAATCCTGTCGTTTCTGGCACTCGCCGGCCGCTGCCGCGGCACCGGTCGCTTCGCTCGCTCGGCTCGTGCGTAGGGGTCACAGTTTTAACCTAACCTAACCTAACATTTTTTTTTTAAATAATTAACCTAATCTTTCGTCTATTCGGGATTTCGTCCTTTCGAGCATTTGAACATCGGTATTTTGTGTTTCGATATAACGACTATCGGCATTTAAAACTTTCGGTATTTTGAATTTCGGTGTTTTGGACGTCGGTATTACAATCATAGGTATTATGAACTTTCGGGATTTTGATACGTACCCTGTAAATAACAATGGCCGCTCGAAATTGAATAAAGTCGATAAACAAGAGTTTTTATTTTAAGTAATGTAGTTTTCGTCTAAATCTCCGAGCTAACTAGACGAAAACAAGTAAGTAAGTAATGTTTGTTTTCGTCTAAATCTCCGAGCTAACTAGACCTAAGTTTTATTTTTCTTCTAGATACGGTAGAGGTAGGTCTTCAGTTACAGATATCTTCATACTTAAAAGAAGGCCTCTAAAATGTATTTGTTGATTACGAAAGAAATTAACTTAAAAAGTTGGTGGTGCAAAAACCCTTAAACTGCATTTTTTTTGTTAGTATTGCCTTATAATAGTACTTGACGTATAAAATATAGACAATTTCACAGATTGACCCTAAATTACCTCTCTTTCACATTTAAACATTTATCCAACTTAATTAGCATGAAAAATACCATATCCATCCTCATTACAAGCTTTTTTATAGACATATAGACTGATATATACCAACCAAATCGGTGCTTATGTCAGCTGTCAGCAACGAATCCCACGAAAACTTCGCAATACCCAACATTTAGGAAGCTCACCATTATCGACTCGTCAAAGGGTTATGAAACCGAATCCCACTTTGTTCATCTTTTGTTCCCAATCAATAGTATCAAGTTGCATCAAACGACTTGACTCAAAGACGCAACTGTCATGGCGGGTCGTTAATCATTTCCTTTTGGTGTGCGACGAAATGGAGAAAGGGCGACTTGCTTACTGTGTTGTCAGTAAGTCTATTTAGTATTCGTCTTACTAACGTTTTCGGGTCGACCACTGGTTGGGGAGTCATTTACAAAGGATTATAAGATTTGGTCAATTTAGTAGTAAATAATCTATCTATACACGTATATAAATATCAATTGCAGTGCATTACTCTCGCAATAAGATACGTGTTTCAACATCAGCATCATTCTCACGCATGACATTGAAAAATAAAAACTTTTTACAAAAAAAAAAAACAACCGACTTAAAAAAAAACTACAAAGTGATAAATAACTTTAATTTCGAAAGTCGGTGTCAAAAAACGAAAATGCGGAACCAACGACACCGACTTCCGAAATTAAAGTTATTTATCACTTTGTAGTTTTTTTTTTTTAAATCGGTTGTTTTTTTTGTAAAAAAGTTTTTTCTCCATAGGAACCTACTACGCTTTAGAATGCGCAACTAGCTTCATCTTTCTGACTGACCGACCCCTTGACAATTCAAAAGTAAATGGTGTAATTGAAAATGCTTTGAGTTTGACAAACTAGATGCGAAGGACCGAGTGACGGAATCCTTATTTGTCCTAGCCGAAAAAGTAGAATACGTCTTCTAAGTAAATGAAATTGTTTATTATTTGAATAGAATATCGGAAACACTTTTATACGTCATATTGTATAAAACAATGAGCTAGATGGAGTCGACATTTCTTATCTAACTACCCCTGAAAAGAAATGGCGAAACAAACACAAGGGTCAAAGTCTCTTTTGAAGTCCAGACATAATCTTGGTCAGATCACGTGAGGACAATGTAGATTAGTGCCTGAAATGGTATTTTTAGGAAAAATAACCACACAGTTTTAAGTGGACCAGTCCAGTCAGTGCAAGCATTTGTCTGTAATCGTGCATGTAGCTCAACTCACCTCTATACCATTGTTGGAGCCGCCATTGTTTTTACCGATCGCCTGAGTTATAGGTTTACTGTTACATGTCATCAGCACGATTTGTGTGACAAACGGATTCGTTTTGTGCGTTTGACACGGTGAACAGGGATGCTTATTTATTATTCGATAACCTGTAATTGGGGCAGTATGATAAATTATCAATTGAAAGGGCCGTATAGAATAAAAAAAACTTGCACAGACTACAAATAATGAATTGAAAGGCATGAGGCCCATTGTAACTACACGAAGGTAGGGCATATAATTCGCGCCGGACATAAACCGTGCCCGTCAACAAGCTTCCATAGAGATCCATACAACCGTAGTTTTCACGACAAAAACAATGTGTGATAAAAATGTGTGTGGCTTTACACCTTTTTTTTTTTTTTATGGATTGGAAATCATCTAATGATTCCTCCCGCTCTGGGTGGAGCGGAAGGGAGTGTCAGACTCTTACTGACTAAAACCCACCCGTGTTCCTTCCTTAGCCCTTTATGTTCCGGGGCAGCGGTAACCCTTTCGGACAATCCCGCTACCCTGGCAGTCTTCGGCCCTAACGGGTCCCTTCCCTTATGCTGACATCTCTTTGAGGCGCTTGTGGAACACATACGCGCCGTCCGGCACGGGCCCGGTCCTTACACAAACATGACATAGGAGAGGTTGGTCCAATAAAAATGTTATTCCCGATAATGTATTTTAACTTGCTCAATTAGCAGTGAAAGCTTTTGTTGAAGATGTTCATGTACCTATTATGTTACAGGAGTTTGACAATTTTTTTCAGTTTTCTATGGTGTTTATTTCAATTACGATATTTTGTGCTTATGTTAAAGATCGAAATTTGCCATTTTTTTAAATTTTTAATTGCAATATTGGCCAGCTCTTGCCTTCGATCTCGCCTGGTGGAAAGTGATGGACGAGGTCTATGATGGAACGAGCAAACTCAGAAGATGCCTATTCATTCTTGCTTTGAAGGCTGACGGGTTATACGTGGAAGGAAACACAGACGCTGGTTTTTTTTTTTTTTTGGGAATGGCATCTCGCAGTTCAACCTATGAGGTTGTCGTCTGCTTAACCGGGCTTGCCTGTGGATGCCTCAAAATTAAAGCCTCCAGCCAGGGCTTAAAAAACTTGAAAAACTAAACGACTACACGCTAAGGGCACCCCCTGTGTGGTACGGGCTTAGGGCGTCGCTGGGGGGGGGGGGGGGGGGGCAGCAAGGGACAGGCTGGATCGGAATTAACACAGACGCTGGCAGAGAGTTCCATATTTTAAACTTTCATCAAATTCGTACCACTTCTAGATTCTTTTACTACCGACGATACCCAATAAAAATCGTCTTTACTCATAAAGGCTCAGTACAAAATCACACGTACTCTTATTTCTAGTATCAATCCTTCTTGGTGCATTGTCCGATGCCCGTAAACGTCACTTAAAAGCTATAAAATAAATAAACGTTGTACTAAAACTATTTCTGAGTAGCAACCCTAAAAACACATATATCAAAAGTGTGCTAGCAGCGCAGGGTTGTGCCTGAGCTCTATAAATCAGGGCTGGCGATAACTCATGAGAATCAATTGGTATTTCCGTGTCGTCGCCGAAAAGTTTCGCTAAGAATTGTTTCCAAGCTAGATTTAGTAATTTGATAAGCAATTGTTTATGACCATTGCTGAGGACAAATGACCGTCAGTTAGTTTGTTTATTACTATTTGAATTTGCTCACAATGGAAATACGGATCTAAGTCGCCTGAAACTCTAATCATCATAAGTAGGCTGTGGAGTGAATTTTATACCCTTCAGCCAAGTGAATAGTGGCTTTTGATGGACCACAGAGGCTTATAAAATCAACTCTTTACTCCTCCATGGGCAAGCAAACAATGCGCAACGAGTATAGTGTCCTTAATTTTTCCAAAACTCAACTAGCTTTCTCCCCAGGCACCCACCGTGTAGAGATACACTGTGGGTGCCTGAGGGTGGACGGTGCCGCCGCGCGCCGCCGAGACTGGCCCAAGGTGGCGAGACGACCTAGACGCGTACTACGTTCGATTGAGGTGGCTCTAGGAAAGAATGCCTGGAAGGATTTGGGGGAGGCCTTTGTTCAGCAGTGGGAGTTAAAAAAAAGTTATCAAGCTAGCCATTTATAACTGCTTTAATCAAACATTGCATTGTCAAAACTGCTGCATTTTAAGATTTGCCTATTACCAGTCCATTCATATAACAAGCACCTAAATTCACGTCAAACCCTCATTTGTATGCATTAGAAACGTAATGGCTACCTAATAAATGCCTTTAAAATAATAAAACTGTGAATTTTAATATTTCCCCCGTCTTTTTCACGTACTCGTATGCTCGCGACAGCCCTGCCATAAATCTCATGGCATGTTTGTCAAGTATGGCGCTGGAACGCGCCCGGTCGCACATTTACGACGCACTATAAAGCACTGGAACGCGATGCACTGACATTTCTGATTTTTTGGAGCGCTTTTGTGCAGAGGTAAGTGAGGGGAAAATGAGCTGTTTCATTAAAATATGTAAGATGTTGAAGGGTTGCATTTTCTGCGTTGTTTCGTGGTTGTTTTGCTTGCATTAAGTTATAACAGGGATGTTGTTGTTATTATTTTAAGTCTGTGTTGTCCCACTGCAGGGCAAAGTCCTTCATTTCCTCTTTCCACTTTTCCCGAACAGGGTGTAAAGTTCACTCATACTCTATAGAAAAGGGAGGATCCTCCGACCAGACGGGTGTTGTGTCTGGCGGGCAACTGCCCGATGATTCATGTCGGGCCGTTGTATCTATGCTAGTTGCGCGGTAAACTCTGCTTGCGAGATGCAGGATTTGCGTGACGTCAGTATGACGCGTTGTTCGCATGTGGCGTTGTAGATACCGCTACACCGTTCTACTCACATTGCGGGCCAATCCTTTAACAAGGAGTTATTGTTACTGCTCAATGAATAAGTGCATGCAATAGATTACTGAAAATTATTTGAAAAAGTTTGATATCGCATTTATTCTGAATTCCTCCCATTTCGTTATAATTAATGCTAAGCCAAATAACATTATTCACCACCTCAAACATCAAAACTAAACCCAATACCCAACCAATAAAGTTCCAAATAACTTACCACCAAAAAGTTTCTCAAGAAAATACATCACTCTTCAATCTAGCCTGTGTGCTGTGGCAACACGAAACTATTTCATTCACTAAGGGGTCGGTAATTCGATTACTGTTCGTCTCATTTCTCCCGAGATGTCGTGATTCGCCATAATTCGGGAATGCATGCGATTCAATGGGAATTTAAGTGAATTAAGATGTATGGTGGAGGCGCCTTTGTTTATTTTGGTAGTGATGGGAGACATTGGTGTTTCAATTTGGGGAGCTGTTGTTATGTTGAGTGTGTGGTTGTTGTGGTGTTTGCATAATGACCGGTTTCTATTAAATACCGATCGTTTTACTTATTAATTGCGACTCGTAACTTATAAGTTGTAACAAATTATGTATGAAGTGTAGACTTCAATGAAGACTACGCTGTGTGTGTGTAAAGTAGTGCCCATCTTGTCATTAGTAGCTTAGTAGCAATCCCATTATTTAGAACTCAGCTATTACATATTTTCAGGAAACAGTATAATTATACTGCAAGCCAAATAAGCGAGATTACCCATTTACAAACATTTTTGAGGAAAATTGGTCACGATTATCAATAATGTTTTTAACAGAAGTAAAGGTGCTTCAAACTGCTTAATATGTACTGCGGGAAGAAGAAAAGTCACTAAAGTAATAAATAGTTTCAGGAAACAGTTTACTGCAATTAAAGGAGATTACCCATTTACGAACGTTTTTAGTAATTACTTGATCAGTTATAGTTGTCGATATTGTTTTTAACAAAACTAAGGGCACTTCTAAACGGTCTATGATTTACGGCAATTTACGGGAAGAAGTGGTTAGAAAGGGCAATTTCCGTATTTTTAAGAACGTTTGTATTCTGAAGGCCAATTCCTGTAATTAATAACGTTCAAAATCTAGTCGCAGTCTCATCTCGGCGACAAAAAAATGTCAAAATGTAGGGAAATTAGAGAACCGAGCCCAAGTGAGAAGTAGCCCTAATCAGAAGTAGCCAAAATGAGAAGTGGCCATAATGAGAAGTAGTCTATTAGGGAGTCGGTTGCCAAAATGAGAATTAGCCCTAATGCGCCTAAACCGGTATTTCTAACAGATTCAGACTGAGATCAGACTGTGAACGTTCTTAAAATTACGAGAATTCTCTCTCAGATCTCTAGTAATTCTCTCTCTCGTAATTGGATTCGGGACTGGATCTAATTTCCTTACATTTAGACAAGTTTTTGACATTGGTTGTCGCTGAGATGAGATTGCGACTAGATTGGAGGGAATTTTTCGTTAGAGCAAAACTAAATTCTAAATTCAAACTATCGTCTTTATCACAACCCTAGTAACAAACAAGAGAATGACGAAGAATCCTTTATCAAATATCAGGCGTCCAACTAGGATGCCAGTCCTCGTGAATTGATGTCGGCAATTAATTCTGTGCGCGTTAGGTGGCGTTAGTGAGCTGGTCTCCCAGATCTCGAGCTAGATCCGCTAGACTTAGCGCGTCCGTACCTAGACTCGATTTTGAAGAGGGACTTGCATCTGGTGAGTAGGATTTTATTACTTTACGAGTATAATCTATTCCTTTTTAATGATTACTGAAGATCTACTATCTTCAGTAATCATTAAAAAGGAACCGATTATACGACCTACCTCAAATGTCATGTACTACGTTTCTACGCTACGTTTTCTTGTAACATGTCATAACTAAGCGAAATACAGGGTCAAAATAAATTAGCTAGCGAAACTCTGCAGACGTGATGAGTATTGATATCTAAACACGATAAATTAAGATTAAAATGCATATGATGTTTTTTTTTGAGGGGTGTCAATGACTCCTAGGAGTATTATTACTTGAAGTATGAGAAGAAAATCGGTTTTCTTTTATGTTGTCGTGTTTAGATGTCAATACATCTGTGAAGTATACACAAAAAAAAACTGTTTTTTATTGTGGGGTCTTTGATCACACAAAGAAGTCATCGAATTAATTAATTTATGTTTTATCATTGTTTAGAAATCGATAGTCATCTCGTCTGCGGAGTTTCGCTAGCTAATTTAGTTTGACCCTGTATATCCTTATGCTAGGAGAGTGTTCATTCATGTCAATAGTACCTAGTTGGGGATTAAAATTACGACCTTTTGCTGGCCATTTTGCAAACTAATCGGTGGGCTATTGCCTCAACGGAGCAATCTATAGGGATTGTTAAAAGAATAGCGTGTATATTTTAAGATACAAGCACATTCGGAAATACTTTAAGATAATTTATAGCAAACAGACATAGTAGAGCATTCGTGTACCGATTCACACCATGTTTTTGCTGCACGAAAATTAGTGAAAAAAAAAAAACTATGTTGACTCTTATAATTAACGTTCTGACACAAACACTTATGGTCCCGCGTATCTAATTTAACTGTCCTCAAATTAGGCCACAAGAGCCTTTTGTGTATTTTTGTACATAGCCCGTACATTAGACGACCATTGTGCCTCGTTTAATAAGGCGAGTACGCTTTCCACTTGCCTTATAAGGTGCCGTCGCACAAACGAGGTTAATTCACACGATCTGAGCAAGAATGGACGTTAGAAATAATGGACGTGGTATTTAGCTGGTTTAATGTTATGTAGATTGTTATCTAAAAGATGGATTGTTGTTTGTTAGTAGCTATGTGTTTTCACGAGATATTTATGCCATTTTGGCACGAAGTTATTTCAGAGAAAGGACCATAGAAACTTCATTGAGTTGAGACTCCATTCAATGAAGTAGAGTAGTGTCCTTATTTCCATTCAGGCCACCAGCTTTATTTGCATTGTTTACAGTAAATATCTAATATATAAAGAAATGAGCGATTCGTCAACTCGTCCTGTATGCCTACGGGCCAAAATAAAATTTGTTTTGATTTTCTTCAAGTCGTCACTCAAAGAAATAACAAACATGCTTTGAAAACTTCTATCAGTCTAGTAGTCTTTCCATTCGTTAAGTCTGTTCATGATTATCATCAGCTACAATAATGAAAATATTCACAATCATTAGACCAATAAGCTGTAAGTTTATTTGATCAATAACTCTTCTCAAAGAAAAAGCAACGTTATAACATTTTTGTTTCACATTACAGTGAAATGTTTATTAATACCGACTCCATAAATTCGTAGCACAACAATGGTAAATTATCTCAACTCGACACACCCATACGTGTTACTTTTTTGTTTTTTGTTAATCCAAATGACCGCGCCATGTTACTTCCGTTCACTCGCCCGATTAGTGGAGCCAGTACTACGCTGATTGTACTCGCCGAAAGCGGGCAGTGTAAACATAGCATGTTACGATAATTTAAATGAATGAGTGTGTGATTATGGGATTTTAATGGATGCTCCTGTCTGCGGCTTTAGTTGTGATGTTCGTTAATATACAACGGAGTATAATGTATTAATATTTTGTGGCTACTACATACATTTAAATTTAAGGTAAAGTTTCGTAGCTGTAACATGGCTTTTAATCAGTGATTTATCACACTCTACATTGAAGTTGTTTTTGTTACATAAGTTATGAATAAAATCCAGTTCGATTCAGAAAAAATGAGGTTTACACCACATCTGACAAGTCTTATTAAACTTTTCGAAATCCGGATCAAGATAACCACAGTCTTATGCTGTACGCCTAAGAGATTTGTTGATGGATCATGGTCATTTGGGTCCAATAATCCCTCTCTTGCAATGCCTAAAGACGTACCCTGCCCTGTCCTTGACAAGAACCAAACAACAAAATATAACATAAGTATTAATATTCCATAAAAAATCGCTTAGGGCGTACCTCTACACACCCAACAGCCCAACACGTAATACAAAAATCCTCTCCGTTTAAAGCAAGCCCCTCGCGACACCGCGCGACAGATGTTCGAGTGCCCTCGTCTGAAGAGCCCTTAACAACTGCGGTCGACTCTCTACAATGCGTGCGCTGATTACCGCTGCGTGCGTGTGAATGCGCCTTTACGAATCTAAAGAGGTTTTAACTTTTTTGCTACTGTATAAGTATCAATGGGGAGGTTTTATTTGTGGAAAATTGTACGTGGAATTTCTGGTTTCAAGATATAAAATGAAATATCAAGGAATGTTTCAATATCGCTGGTGGCGGCACTGTAAGGGCTAGCCATTATTAAATAAAACTCCTATAGGATTTTATTAGATATTATTCTGTTATTCTGAGACTTTATAATAATTACTTAAAAACTAGCACTTCCTATCTGACAAGTCAAACCTAATCTAATATTTGACATGCGCTTGAACGTTCGAACAGCAGATGCCGTCAATTATGACCGGCCTGGTGGCCTACCATGATCTAATTAAAAACGGTTCAAAAACCAAGACATTTCAGTTTAGGTTCCTAAACTGCATCGCTTGAGCTGCTCTATGGACGTCATGGTACCAAACAAGTATGAATGAAACCAAAACTTGCGACTCAGTTTGGGACAATCGCTGTCAGCAGATGGCACGGCCTAAACTGAATCGTTAAACTGACGTCATGGTACGAATTAGAAGAACAGTTTAGTTTAGGTCCTAAAATGGATCGCGTTAAGAGCTTGTGGTAGGCCTCCTGCACTCTAAAACGTAAGGCTACATAGACAGCCTCTACAGTACTTTAAAGGTTGTCCGCTGAAGTCTTAGGTAGTGCAGTTTGGCTATAATTTAGCGCGGGTTCCATTCGAACAGTCAAGCAAGTTTAGAACGGAGTGTCAAATATTTTATTAGGGTTTTCGTTTAGGAAAAAACAGTGCTAGTTTTATCAGCAATATGTAAAGACGTTCAGTCAATATAAACGTGAAGAAATCGTAAAATTGTTTGATTTTTAGTAGGGCTCGTCAATCCTTCACAGTACCACCGATTCGGTAGTAAGGTGTATAGAGAATATTAGAGGTCATAGAGGTTAGCAATCTATACCCAACATCTACAGAGAGCCGCTGAATCTTGCAGAATATAAAGTGGCAATAGGCTATGACGTTGGCTTAATTGGCAGTCGTAAAAGCTATATAGTACAAAAGGATATTTTAGCTTAGTTACAGAGGCAAGCTGCAGATAATCCAAAAATGTAAAATTGACATAAATATTGTGACTTACCTTGAATATTCCACGGAAGGTCGAGATTGCCAATGCTTCGCCTGCAAAATACATTCACGTTTAGAGAAAAGACATCAACCCATATGAAAGCCTATAGGTTTACACAACCAGCCATACCATTATCCTTACCCCACCAAAAAGTACTTGCCTATTCCCCATTTTTCGGCCATTTCATTAGTGCAAGCACTTACGGAGGCTAATTTATTTTTATTGTTCGTAGTCTTGACTAGCCGTAAAACTTACCTTTGCTGAATTTATGCGCTAAGCCACAACCTCGGGTATAAATAAAGGGGGATGTATTGTGCTTGTGCTATTGATTCTGGATGTGAGGCTGTTTCTTAATGCTTTACAATGTTACGGGAGATAGATGGCATCGGGGTTTTCGTGCTTTTCGTTTTTTTTGGGCAAGTGACCAATTTGTTACTGGTGTGTCTCTGTGCCTCTGGAAACAACCCTGTTGCCTTTTGCCTCGCTTTCCTAGCTAAACTTTTTTTAACCACAATTTGTGATGAATGATCAAAATCGAGATTTTGAGATGGTTAGTTTGGCCAAAATTTAACCTATTATGGCGCATAAGAAAATGGTCCATTAATTCATCTATCTATACATATATTATATAAAATTCAAAGTCCTGACTGACTGATATATCAACGCACAGCCTAAACCGCTGGTCCTAGAGACATGAAATTTGGAGGGTGTGTTCTTTGTGAAGAGCAGGTATCCACTAAGAAAGGGTTTTTCGAAATTCCACACCTAAGAGGGTGCAATTTCACGCGGACGTAGTCGGCGGGCAGAAGCTAGTCCATTATATATCGAAACCTTTCCGTGCCTCAGTAAGCACGTTAAGCTATTTGTCCCTTCTTTCATTCATAGATCTTTGTCAGTCGTTACGGGTAGTCAGACACCCAAAAGTCTGACAACCAGTCTTACCAAGGGGTATCGTGTTACCCAGTCACTGGATTGTGGAGGTCAGATAGGCAGTCGCTCCATGTAAAGTGCTGTGTTCAGCTGCATCCGGTTAGACTGGAAACCGAACCTAACATACTTGGGAAAAGGCTAGGCAGATTGATTGACATCTGCCTCATAATCACAGGTCTTTCCTGATTATTGGCATCTTCATTAAGAAACTTCTGCGTCGGATTATCACGAGAACTTTGGTTGACGTGATGACCAGACACGTTACAAAGCGTTGGCTTAATAAGCGTGCAAACCTTAAATTGGCAACGCGTGTATTGGAGTGGTCTTTGGTCTAGTTTAGTGGAACTATCATCTATTTTCACTTCCAACAATGACATATTTACACTATGAACCTTATTATAGCTTCTAATTCCTTCGCTTCAACAACAGTTTCCCTCATGAATCTCGCAGACAATTTCCTTAGTACCCAATAATTCATACGCAACACAAAACAATAATAAACTACGTACAAATGATAGATGATAATTTGTGTAAATCACACAGCGGCCGGCCGTAACTCAGTGTAATTGGCTACTATAGTAAATTATGTAAATCTCTATTACTTATGTACAATTTACATAAGCATGATTTGTTGAACAACTACTAATGTGGCAGTGGGCTAGAGGTCATACATTTATTTGTGGGAATTCGTAGGTGAAACGTTTTTGAATAAATTGTTTTTAGGGCATCAAAAAATTTGTCCGCATCGTTCAACGGGAATAGTGCCCAAAAGGCTGGCAGCATTGCCACGTTGTATGGCAATGCTGATTTTTTGGCCAAAAATAGGCCAGCGCTCTGATCACGTGATTACTTGTTTTTTTGATTCCCATTTTGAACATGCATTTAATGAGCTTTCACGACTGATGAAAATAAGTTGGTACGGTATAGTGCGAGTGCTTCCGAGTTATTGACATAGCTTACTGGGTAATTTATTTGCCAGGACATGACGTGCACATGACAAACTTTTAATCACAATTCAAAGGATTTTGAAGGAAATTCCTAATCCATTGGTTCATAATGTTTGAAAAATTCGTCTACTCGACGGCGTAAATAACGCAATGAATGTCGTTGAACTGTCAAAATTAATGACACTGCTATTGTAACGGCCTGGCCACAAACTCGCCGCTATCAGCGGCAGCTTAGCGCGGGGCGGCGAGCGGTAAAAACAAATATAAGTACCGAAATGTATGAACCATGCCACGACGACGTACCGCTCGCAGCGTCAAATGCTAGACAAAAGAAACCGCGCCGCTTGCCGCTAAGCCAAAACACAGTATAAAGATATTATACTGTGGCCAAAAGTCGTGGCCGGGCGGTAAGTGTGTTATGTAATTACCTCACGTGAAAAAAATTACAAAATATTTGAAAACAATCTGATTTTGGATACATTTTAAAACTCTGCCAATTCATAATACATTTTGAATGAGGTTACTTTTAAAGCCACCGTCAACCCGTTTCCAATTCCAAACTTTTGACAGGCTCACCACCTAAAGCAATCTTTTTCCAATCGCGAAAAGGCAAAACCTATTACGTCCTCATAACACGAGAAGCAACATCGTACGCAACGAAAACACCAAGAAAATCTATTAGCAACTCAAAAACCAATCTTTGAACATTATTATCATGCGAGAGTTCCCTAAGAATGTTCGAGTTCGTCGAAAACCGCTCGAGTTCTAAATGCCTACAACGGCGAACCTACCTTATTACATCAGAAGAATTTTAACGAGATGCTAACTTGTATACAAATTGAATTTTCCGTACGCAACAGCTTGCTCCCTGTATACTTTAAGTTTATCCCAAAGTTCGATGATTTTGTACAAAATTTGTTGGAACGAAGTAATTTTATTAAGAGGGACGTTTTAAGTTGTTATCCAATTTGTGGGTATTTTGTTTTTGTTAATAGGTCCCGGTTCAATACCTCGTGAGGGAATTTGTGAAATGTTAACTTGTTACACTCAATTATGTTATGGAAGTTTGCGATGGAATTAATTGGCTTTTAAATGTATTGGAGTGGTCTTGTTATTTAGTTTTCCTTTTGAAGATCTGTTGCTGAAATTTTACTGTGAAATAATCAACACATTTCAGTGAACAACACAGTATTGGTGCATTGATTTCAATGCTACTAAAGTATGTTTCTTCCTGAATGAGACTCGTACAGACCAGGCAAGCATAGCACAAAAGGGAGGAGCCCTATACTCAGTAGTACAAGACTGCCATTGATGATGATGAAAGTAACTTTCGTACGATATTCTGCTAGTTTTGGAACCAAGAAGTAGTGTTTTAATCTTGAGAACAGAGCAGTGTTCCTAATAAGTTTAAGCTGTGTTAAGAGATTGTGAATTCGTGAGTTTCATCAATTTAACCATAGCCTATAGCTATATTGCATATTATGCGTTCACCTAAGCATCGTCTGCAAAGCCGAACACACCGATGTACATCTCTCGCCTACACTACACCACTAAGGCGGAGGAAGTCGTGGAGTACGTGCGCCAGACGACAAGGTACACGCCAAGGGTGCAGTTACTGGAGTCGCACCGCAACGTCAACTTCAAGGCGTTCGTGGTGCGCGTGCCGAAATGCTATCTGCCCGTCGTCATGAAGAAGAATTCTGGCCGCAGGACGTGGTGTTCCGTCGCTTCCGCGGACAAGTACCTACCACAGAACTGCACAAGAGTTAGCTAGTGAAGTACTGTTTTATAATAATAAAAATATGTATGTTTAGGTTAAGGTATGGGCCTGCGTCACCTGAAATAAATAAAGATTCCGAATCATAAGACATGATAAACAACTACTAAGGCACGTATCTGTCCACCAAATAATTTCACAACAGCCCAGACATTTTCAACTACAAACTCCATACAAAACACTCAAATTAAGTCCTTAATAGGCATCATAACACGATATTACATGCATACCGAGCACAAAATCATTATTAAGAACCAAATTACAATGGTGTTCATCAGGTGGCTATAATTGTATCCTCGTGTACCATTATGGGGCAAAATTGCTCCCGAGAAAGTGTGGCCGTAAAAGGAAGGAACTTTCTCGGAGCTATGTTGCTGGTGATGTTAGAATATGTAGTTTTGGTATTGTTTCTAAGAGTTTTGTTGCGGGTAGCTCACCGTCCGATCAGGACCAGGCCCGTGCCGGACGGCGCGTATGTGTTCCACGCGCGCCTCAAAGAGATGTATATGTAGAGAATAAAGGAAGGGGCCCGCTAGGGCCGAAGCCTGCCGGGGTAGCGGGATCGTTCGAAAGGGTAGCCGCTGCCCCGGAACATAAAGGGCTAAGGAAGAAACACGGGTGGGTTTTATTCAGTAAGAGTCTGACACTCCCTTCCGCTCCACCTAGAGCGGGAGGAGTCATTAGATGATTACCCATCCAAAAAAAAAGGGGTTTGTTGCCTAGTTTAGTGCTGTAGTGGGGTCTGATAAAATAAACTATTGGAAAATTTATGGCTTTAAATTAATTACGTTGTTGCGAATGATACAAGATACAAGATACAAGATATTTATTTTGTAAAACATGAGTGCAGAATTATACAGGTCTTAAAAATAATAAGAGGTAGCTACATGTTTTGCCAATCATGGCGTACAAAATTAGTCGCACTAAGACAACTATTACAAATGATAATTATAAAATCGTTAATAATAAATTAAAACAATGACTTACAAAGAAAAAAAAAAAAAACATAGGATTAAATTAAAAAGTCAACAATTTAAATTCAAGTAAACTACAGATTAGAAAAAATAATAACACAGGTACACATTCCAAATTCTATTGCAGAAGATTATCATTTAAAAAGTCATCTACGCTGTAATAGCACTTTTCCAGTAAAAACCCCTGAACGGACTTTTTAAATTTGTTTAAAGGTAAACATTTAACAACATCAGGTATTTTATTATAGATAGATAATGATGAAGAAGTACTGAACCGAAAGAAATGGCGAATTGCTTTGGGGAGTTCTATGCTCAGCAGTACGACTGACAGCGGACGACGAAGAAAGTGGCTGGGACTGGATTCGGAAGGCGGAGGACAGGGTGTTGTGGCGCAGCCTGGGAGAGGCCTATGTCCAGTAGTGGACACTAATAGGCTGAGTTGATTGATTGATGCTCAGCAGTGGACTTCTTTCGTCTGAAATAATGAAGGCATGAAAGTATTTTATATGATTTTAGTAGAGCAGTGTTATAAGCCAAATTATATCTGTGATTTATCTTAAGCAATCTTTGAGTTTCAGAAGATTGATAAAAATTATAAAGTCATAATTTTTTAAAGTTTTATAGCAATTTCATTTTCTGAACCACTGTTCAAAGATGACAATGCCAATTCCTCGTGTTCAAATTCGGAGACAATTCAATCTTGTAAAATTCTTAAAAGACAGATTCAAAACATCACCCACAACACTCGCACATATCAGGTAATCCTAATTTGGTATCCAATCTACCCATTGATTCATGGTCACTTACCCATTCACCCGACGCTAACGAATACTTATGGTCAAAGATTTGACATTGAACCAAATACCGCGTACTTTCTCTTTATAGGAAAAAATATGGTCTGTTGAAAACATGATCTTTTTGTGTTCCTGATTTAGATAATATTATTATCATGTGCAGTCAACAAAAGAGATACGTATACAGGATCGTCGGATATAGTTGAAGTTTAGTAAGAAACCGATGGATGTTCTCGAATAAAATTTGATTTAATTAATAGAAAATAAACAGCTCATTTATCAAATTAAATTTCAGTCGACAACATCCATCGGTTTCTTACTAAACTTCAACTATATCCCTTTTCTCTTCCAAACCTCCCTGTCTTGGGGACGGAAGAAGACTAATAAGCAATTTTAATCTAACTTATTTTTTATTTTATTTTAAAACTTAGAATAGTGTTGAATGTACTTCACACAAGTCTGTTCCACTGTCTTAGAGTCTGATATGTTGATATAAACACTTTGTTCATGTGTTATTATGTGTGTCATTGGCATTATTATTTCTGACTGAACTGATTATTTTATAACTGTAAAATAATTTAGATTACTGGCGAAATGTCCACGTCTGCCTAACCCTTCGGGATAGGTACAGGCGTGATAATATGTTAAACCTTAGGTAACTGAGGGGCTCGTGGCTAAATAATAACAGATGGGTGACCGTCTTTACATACCGAGATCCCTCCGCGCCTCGGATAGCACGTTAAGCCGTTGTTCCCGGCTGTCATTCGCGGATCTTTGACAGTCGTTACGGGTAGTCAGACGCCCGAAAGTCTGACAAGCAGTCTTACCAAGGGATATCGTATTACCCAGTAACTGGGTTGTGGAGGTCAGATAGGCAGTGGCTCCATGTAAAATACTGGTATTCAGCTGCATCCGGTTAGACTGGAAGCAGACCACAATATAGTTGGGAAAAGGCTAGGCAGATGATGATGATGTTAAAACTTAGATAACTAAATTCTTAAAAGCGTGATGTAAACATGTATGAATGCTCCTACTTATTAAATATTTGATTCCTCACAACCATAGTAAGAGAAAGTGAAACATTCCATTAGTAACCCTATCATATACACCTTGCATTTAAACTAAACGACACTTAAACTTACTCTAACGAGCCGTGTAAAACCATAAAGGTACAGTCAACAAAAGAGATAAGTATGCAGGACCGTCGGATATAGTTGAAGTTTAGTAAGAAACCGATGGATGTTCTCTAGTAAAATTTAATTTTATTGATTGATAACAAACAGCTCATTTATCAAATTAAATTTCAGTCGTCAACATCCAACGGTTTCTTACTAAACTTCAACTATATCCGACGATCCTGCATACTTATCTCTTTTGTTGACTGTACCTCACTCGTCACTCACCTAACAGCCCCATAACAATTTGAAACAAATATGAGCGACAAATGGGGGCTCTATTTAAAACAATACGACAACGTCACCCCACGATTACTGTAATCACACAATTAACACGCGATTACGTGCTACACAGCCAGTGTTACTTGGACTGTGACGAAATGTCTAACTTTACTGCGTTCATTTTATGATTATTTTATTTTGTTCGGGAAACTTACAGCTAATATTATAAACAGCGTTGTTAAAGAATATGCAATTGTAGGCCAATTTACAAGTTGCCATTGATAAACATTTAAAAAAGACAACAAAAAAGGTCGGTACAAAATTACCTATAACATAATTAGGAAATACAATTACACGATCGACTAGTACAGACTGAAAATCATTTCATCATCATCATTTCAGCCGAAAGAAGTCCACTGCTGGACATAGGCCTCTCCCAGTCCTCCGCCTTCCGCATCCAGTCCACCCAGCCACCTTCTTTAGGTCGTCCGTGCATCTAGCTGGGGGGCGTCCCACACACGCTTGCCGATACGCGGTCTCAGGACGCAATGACATGCCAAATGTATATTTTAGAGCTATACTAGGTTTAATTGGCAATGATTATGTACTGTTCAACTACAACACCACACTTGCTAAAAATAAAATTCACTTGTTGAACTCTCCTATACGTCGCTAATTTGGTGAATACTATGTATGTACACCGAATAATTACTTCATTTGAATTAAGAGATTGCCATTTTTTTCGTCATGATGGATTGATGTTGGTTGTTATTAGACTTTTGACAAGTAGGACATGATAAATAATAAGTGTTCCACAAACGATGGGACACTTATTATCATGTCTTGCGTGTCCTGTCAGCTGCACGTTACAGGAACTGATGGACGATACTGATGGCGCCAAACACGTAGCCGAATTCTGGGCCGAGTACATTTAGATTGCCATCGATACGATGAGAAAAAGAAGATAAGACTTTGTCTTTTTGGTTTCACCACCTTATTCCGTTATTCATAGGCTAACATTTCACCACTCATCTGTCTAGCTTTTTCCCAAGTATGTTGGGGTCGGCTTCCAGTCTAACCGAATGTAACTGAGTATCAGTATTTTACATGGAGCGGCTGCCTATGACCTCCAGTTACTGGGTAATACGGAACCCCTTGGTAAGACTGGTTGTCAGACTTTTGGGCTTTTGACGACCCGTAACGACTGTCAAAGATCCAAGAGTGATAGCTAGGACCAACGGCTTAACATGCTTTCCGAGGCACGGAGGGATCTTGGTATGTAAAGATGGCCACCCATCCACGGACCAAACGTGGCTAGCGTAGCTTAACATGATCGATCGACCCGTGCGGCTGTTATTACTTGGCCACAACCCCCTCCACCCGACATGTTTCAACCCTCCGTCTGAGAAGAACGGAGGGTTATATCGGACTCCTGCCGACCAAAACTCCACTGTACCTTCTAGAACCACGAGTCGGAGGCCCGCGAGATATTTTTCATTCGCTGCACCCCACCAGTATATCACCTGATGGTAGGTAAGTAAGATGCGGACCTCTAAATAATATCTTGTTATCTTATCTGGCAGATAATTTCTTGCTACTTCCATTGTATTTTTTCTGGTAGATAGTGCCTATGCATTCGCTAGTAAACAGACCTTGAATGTTCCAAAATCTGATACAATTTTTGACTGCCGTTTTTATACGCAGCGAGCGACACCACAAAGGATCAAGATATACCGGTCCCCGTATATCACTAATGTAACCATTAGAGTCCGGTTGTCAAGTAATAACCCTTTGCACAGTTAGTTAACATCAGGAACCAAGTGAACCTATGTTACGTGATACGCATTGTGAAGCTTTCAGCAATTATTTCACGTAGTTCTGAAACTCGGAATGGTAACAGTGTGAAAGTGGGACAATTATGAGGTTTTAAGTGGTGTTAAATATGATATCTGTTTAATAAGTAAGGGGGTGTTTTATTTATGAAGGCTTATGTGTGGGGGAGTAGAGAAGTTGACAAATTAATAGTAAATAACGTTCATTCAACGTCAGGAATTATTTATATAAAACACTAGCAGCGCCCCGCGGTTTCACCCGCACAAGTTTCGATCCCGTGGGAATATCGGGATAAAAACTATCCTATGTGTTATTCTGATGTATAAGCTATATTACTGTAAAGTTTCATCAAAATACGTTCAGTAGTTTTTGCGTGAAATAGTAACAAACATCCATCCATCCATGCTCACAAACTTTCGCGTTTATAATATTATAGTAGGAAGTAGAATTTGGGAGAAGTAAACTTAGAAGATGTCTGATGGCTATTGTACTGTACAAGTATAACGTGAATCTAATGAAAAGAAATGTAGGAGATACTCAATGGTGAGTAGAAAATATGTAAGTAATGAGGTTACGTCTGGCGCGGATTAAAAATTAATATTTTATTTTATTTGCTAATACTTTACATGATATTAAAAAAAAAACTATATAAATCTATTTTAATATTTATTTATTTCTGTAACTGCCCGTGACATCACAGCGGGCCCTATCAGAATACCAGCGCTGTGACATTTATTTTTTAAATGTCGCAGCATCATGCTGAGATAGGAGCCTTTTGCCCTCGTATAGGATTTTCTGTTTCATTTTTCTTTTTGTTACTTTTTTTTATTGTATAACTTGATTTTTTATTTTTTACTGTGTTTAGTTTAGTTTGTGATCTTCCTGTACGAGTCGCAATAAATACTTTTTCTTTCTTTCTTTATTCAAAGAAACAAAAGCCCACCATTCCAGTTTATTTAGTGTTAAAGTTTATCGGTATTCGATTACAGCGTTAAAAAAGAAAGAAAAACATTTCATTCCCATTTCATTACTCAAGAAATTGCTAATGCACAGACAATCTGACAGAAATCATACAGATTTGACTTCAAAAGCTTTTTATTCTCCAAGCGACGCTAAAACGCCAATCCATCAAAAAGTTTTCTTCAATAAAAAGAAATAGGGGGTGAAAAAGATGGGAAGGGGGTGAATTTGCATGCGTCATCTGAGGGTAAGTTACAGGGGGTGGGTTATAATCAGAACCGTGGTGAGTAAGCTGATTGATAGACCACACCCCTATGTTTTGGGGGTGTATTTTCAACCCTTGATTATCGAGGCAGTTCACTTGGCTTCAAGGAAATGGTTCATGAATCATTAGAGTTCAATGGATAGATTAATAGGTTTTTTACGACACGATATGAGACGGCTGTATCTCTCTTTGTTATGTTCTCTGAAAATAATGTGTAAGTAACTACTCTACTTTAAGATTGTTCACTTAGTAGGTAATAATAAGAAAATGCTGTATTTATCTATAATTGTTTGTTACATTTAGTTCTGTACTAGCTGCGCCCCGCAGTTTCACTCGCATAAGTGTCGATCCCGTGGTAATATCGGGATAAAAAGTATCCTATGTGTTATTCTGATGTATAAGCTATATTACTGTAAAGGTTCATCAAAATCCGTTCAGTAGTTTTGGCGTGAAAGAGTAACAAACATCCATCCATTCTCACAAACTTTCGCGTTTATTATATTAGTAGGATTTTCTGAATTGTTTCCTGTAATTTCTGTAGTGTATACGAACGTTGGTAAATCTAAATAATAAATAAATAAAATTAAAGATTCGTTCTTTTTTTAAGTTTTACTATGGTTAATTTACCATGGAATCGTCTCAAAAGATGGCAGGTATAGCAGAAATAAAAGTAAGGTAATACATTTTATTTGACCCAGAGGAAGGTACACAATATAAAGACAATAAAAAAAAACAGTACTGTGTGCCCGGCAGACAGCGCCAAATAGTCTCAGTTCAACATAAATGCCAGACGACGCCTGGTTTTCAACGTGCCTGGTTTAGAATCGATCGGTATTTTAATTTTAACGACATTTTCTCACAACTCATAAATATCACAAAACAGTTAAAACAAAACGGCTCACCAAGTAACCAACATGTTCATTACTGTACATTACCGTCGGTTGCATCTTTATCTGACAGATTCGCCCCATTAACCCTGCCGCAGCGACGGCGATAAATCAAAACGTCATCAATCTACGTTGAAAAGTGCAGCGGTGATTAAGATGGCACTTGAGGGTTATCATCGGGATAATTTATCGTTTGGTATCCAAGGAGTTGGTGAGTTAAGGTTTTTGTAAAGTAAGAACTGTATTCATGGTTGTGGAAAGAGTTGACCGTCTTTTGTTTGTTGGTAATCGCTTTGGTAATTGTGGTTGAAGTAGTGATAGTTAATCTGTCTTTGGGTTGCAATGCCCCATTTTCTTTTGCAAGTATGTCAGAAAAAAGTGTTTATGTTTAAGAAGAAAGATGTTTGTATCGCATGAATCTTTTGCTGCTACGAGTACATTCAATGTCTTGTTATGTACGTTAATATTATTGTTGTCTTCTTTTAATATTAGTGCGTGTCATACTAGCTCTGCTCATGAATGTCATCATTATTATTAGTTAAAATATTTCTCATTAAGTGCTTGTAAATTTCTTTTGAGTAAATAAAGATTCTTTAACCATACCCTCTAAGACATGTTTGTGTTTCATTTATAATAATCATCATCATTTTATTATCAGGCAGCTAAGGCCCATAGATAAAATACACAAAATAATCTTATACAATAATAAACTAATACAAACCTTAAAGCTATGACTATACTAATGTTGTCAGCGTCGTGTTTCGCTGCGTGGTGTCGCGTAACCGTCCTCGAAAACGTCGATATACGACACCTTTCGGCCAAAAGTCCTCTTTCAGGCAGCACCCTAATTGCGTAACACACTATTAATCGGAATCTGAATCATTTCGAAGCAAATTCCTAAGTTCGAAAAATTTATCTGCTCTATTACGTAAATAACGCAATGAATGTTGTTGAACTGTCAAAATGCTTTTGCTCGCCTCGTAAGGGTTCTAGTGTGATGTGAAGTAGCCTATAGCCTTTATCAAGAATTGGGCTTTCAATTGCAAAAAGATTTTTTCAAATACGACTGGGAGTTTCAGAGATTAGCACGTTCAAACAAACAAACTCTTTAGAATTATTATTAGTGTAGTGTGTTTTCAGATAAGCACTTCTTATGTACAGACGCCAGCACATCAAGCTACTACAATCTGTCAATTTTTTTTAATACATTTTCAACTTTATCGCTAAAGTATAAGGTTCAAAGTAGATTGGGAAAATTTGACAGTTTCGGGTAGGTTGATGTGCTGGCGTCTGTACTATATAGCAAGAATATTACAGCCTCATTTTCGCACAAGTAAAATGCTGCACGAAAACATTTTCAAAGAATGAGTACCTATTTATTATCACGAGTAAAAGGATAAGAAGAAAACAGAATAATATTTTGACAAACGCTGTACAGTCACGAGCACTAATATGTCAACACTTGGCAATTTTCAATTGCGATTTTTTCGTGAAATAACGAATGTAACGTTGAAATACGACACTTTATATAAACCTATGGGTTCGAAAATACTATGTTCGTAATAACATCAAATTTCATTCAAAAATAAAGGAGAAAATCGCTTTTGAATAAAGCTAAGTGTATACATACTTATGCTCGTCACTGTACCTACATAACACATAGAACGCCAGTTGAAGCGGAGCGCGGTAAAACACGAAATTCACAAGTTTTTCGCACAAAAACATAGCGAAGCCTATGAAATATGTATCGTCATATACTAGAGTACACACGAATATTCAGCTGGTATAATAATATTCTAAAATACAGGGTGGCGGGGACTACCATGCGCAACCTGTTAACATGGATTCTGTACGTGATTCTGAACAACAGAGCTTTGAAACTTTTCGTCGGTTATTTGAAAAAAAGTACATTTTGACCGCGTAGGTATTGCACTTTCCTTTATGAAAGAGCTGATATTTTTGGAACAAAGTTCTTTAACGGAGCTTGCGGTAGGAGTAAACTGGGAGAAATCCTGACGTAACGAAACAGCGTTATGCCTCCTCCATGCGACATTTTATTACATACGTATAATAGGGAGGGTCAGAGAGACTGGTCAAAACATAAATCCAAGATGGCGGCCGCGACTATTTCAAAATTTTTGCAGCCGCCATCTTGGATTTTCATTTTGAACTTCGTTCCTGCCGGGGGGTCCCCTGGCACAACACGTTTTTATTTATAACCGACGAAAAATTTCTTCGTTCGGGGGTCTAGGATCATGTGCTGAATTCACGGTTATAGTTTGCGCTTCGCAGCCATCCTGTATAGTCATTATTGAAAAATCTAGGTTATAATAATCATAATCAGCCAATAAATGTTCCCACGGCTGGGTGGCACGGGTGGGCACAGGCCTCCAATCTCTGTGAGAGGGAATGGGCCATAATCTACGACGCGCGTCCAGTGCGGGTTGGTGGATGTCACATGTTTTCGATATTTTGGTTCTAGGACATTCCTCACGATGTTTTCCTTCGCCGTTTTGAGAGCAGTGGTAAAATAATTACTTAACACAAAGTGCCTGCTTGAGTTCGGACCCACGACATAAAACTCGAAAGACGCGGCAGTAATCACTGGGCCACCACTGCCCAAGAGTCTCTGCTGTGTAGTAGATACTAAGCTATACTTTAAGGTCGCATTCACGCCAAACGTATTGTTAGTTACCGACTGTGAGCAAGCGTAACGCAATTTACTTGCTTTCCCATACATATTCAACTTTTCGTTCTACCGGACCGACATTATACGCTATTACTAGTCAGCCGCCGATCGTGAGTTCGCGCTTACAATCGGCAGCTAACTATACCTTTGTTGAGAACGCGTACTAACTCTTTTTCGAAATGGTACTGTGCCGATAAATCATGGCAATGTTGATTTAAAAGTAACCCCTCTAGATCCAGCAAAAGTGCGTATATTTTCAAATATTCGAGCATCGGATTGGTTTTTTTTCTTTTTGTGAATACATCGAAGTAGTATTTTTTAAACTACTGGCTGGTATGTTTGGAAGAGCGTTCCCGAAAGTCCTCTAACTTTTTTATTTAGGTACCTCTTCTGTGTAGCAATACTCTATCTCTATGGTTTTGTTTTTTTGACATCGGAATGTCGAACCACATGTATAGCGTTCGATATTTGAAAATATGTTTCAAAGGAAGTTGTGATTCAGTGTGTTTTGTTTGTGACTGCACCAGCTAAGTCATAATGTATGAAATATCCTAGCGTTGGCCTTTTTGCAGACTATTAAAACTATCAAAGCAATTCTATCTTTGTTTAGGAAAAGAACAGTCCTTGGAACTCCTTTCTACTCATTTACCAATTCGAATTGTATAGCTTTAGCTAAAAGGAAACGCCAAAATAATTCGTCTCCACAACACTGACACCATAGTTAATACAAAAATAAACTTCCATAGACATCCCGAACCGTCATTAACCGACCAACCCAACAAAATTAAAAACCATAATTTATCTTTATTGCAGCAGTGCAGGGAAACGAAAGAAAAAAGAAAGGCAGAAAAAGAAAAATAAAACACGGAGCTTCCCTGATCTTGTTTTAATTGCCGAAAAGGGAAGCGGTCTGGACCAAAGTACCGAGTGGCACCGAGATGGTGCTGAATTTAATTTCGCAAATCGGTTATAGCGATGCAACCCTCTCGGTTGAATTCTTGACGGAATGGGATAAACAGAGAATGAAGTGTGCTTTAATGGATGGTAAATGAGGCTGTGATGCACGTGGTGTTTGAAATTTTAGTGACTAGCTTCTGCCCGCGACTTCGTCTGCGTGAAATTTCTTCATCACCCAGTCACATCGCATTCTGCCTGCGCTAATACTTCGTTTTCACTTATCGTTCTTCCTGACTTTTTTTATTTTTACTCGATTCCTAAGGGTTCTAGCGTGATGTAAAGTAGCCTATAGCCTTTATCAATAATTTGGCTTTCAACTGCAAAAATATTTTTTTCAAATACGAACGCTTGATACCTTTAGAAGTCGATTGCGGCAGTATCTGATCGACTCTCAGAAAGAACTGGGCTTGACCGTCATAAACACGTCCATAGTATAGCAGATGGCTGGGGCTCTGTTCCACACGACATGTTCGTCCACGGTTCCACACGTTATCCTGTAGACAAAGATTGAGGCAATGTGTAAAACGAAGCGCATATAACATACACTAGAATACTCGTATATATAAGCAAACTACGCTATACTCACTGTACATAATTTATTAAAAAATCATAACACAACAATATATTATTAAACATCAACATGTAAACTCGTACACACGCATAAAAACACAAACTGGTCATTAATTACATAACATATTATTTCCTATACTGTGATAATCAAGTAGTCGAGTGAACACTAAACAAGTATTTAATAACTTTAAAATTTCTGTCGGTTTAAAAGCGAGTCAATTAAGATGTGGGTACTTACCACCTTTATAATATACGCGCCGCACTATGTAGGTACCATTTTGTGGAAACTTAGATGTGTCTTCTGGACATCCGTGTGTCACTAACGGGATGCAGCAGAATACCAGCGTCAGGTATTGTACCTGGCATATGCTGAGCTGGACTCCCATTTGGTGCAACTATGGGACACACACCGCCCAGTAGTGATCGACCGTTACAAATGTCATGCGAGGTGTCTATGGGTCAATTTATTTTTTTAATCTTTGTTTTTTTTTTTTCTCTCACCTTTTTTGTTGTTTTTTTTTTTAATGCCTGTATTGTGTCCTTTGTTGCACTAAATAAACGGTTTATCTATCTATCTATCTAAATACGACTGGTAGTTTCAGAGATTAGCACGTTCAAACAAACTCTTTAGAATTATTATTAGTGTAGATTTGTTTTCAGATAAGCACTTCTTATGTACAGACGCCAGAACATCAAGCTACTACAATCTGTCAAATTTCTTTAATAGATTTTCAACTTTATCGTAAAAGTATAAGGTTCAAAGTTGATTGGGAAAATTTGACAGTTTCGGGTAGTTTGATGTGCTGGCGTCTGTACATTATGGCTCTCTCCCTCACACAGAGAGGAGGCCTGTCTCCACCCTGTGTCCTAGCAGTGGAAACATTATAGGCTGATTATACTAAGTATATTGATAAAAATGCAACTAATGAAAAAAAAAATCAAATACAGAAAAATACAAATGAAGAATAGTATAGAATAGAATACTCTTTATTATGTACACCATATAAATTTACATACATAAATATAGAAACTTTACAGTGACACAATTTTATTGACCCAAAACTTCGACATTTGCACGGCATTGTAGACTCATAAATTGAATATAAATATAAGCTTTGTATACACTAAGCTTCATTTGTTTTTTTCTGTATTTGAATTTGTGGACCTGAATTTACACAAATTCAGAGGTCCTACTAAACTAAGTGCTTATAATCCGCCTGTGATATCTAGCGGGATTTATAAATTAAACATAAACCGAGCTAGCTGTCCACAACAGTAATTATCCTAAGCTGACGTTAATTTCGTTCGTCTGAGCTTAAGTGACCTTTAATTATAGATGTCCCACGTGTATGTCCTCACTTAGAGCTAACTTGGTTCAAGTCTTAAGAGCTTACGAGTAGGGAATCTAAGTTGTGTATTATGTGCTGTCATGTTGATAGTGTTGTAAGTTTGGGATAGGTACTGTTAGGTCCAGAGTTTTAACTGCATTAATAATAATAAAGATTTACAATAGTAAAGGATGCATCAGAAGTTCTGATGCATTCATGCCCTTCTGTTCTGATTCAGAACAGATGGTCAAAGTCAAAGTCAAATCATTTATTTCAATTAGGCACACTAAAGGCACTTTTGAACGTCAAAAATTATAGTAAAACAATTGATTCTAGTCGCCCATTCCAAAAGGTAGTTTTCGTATGGAGAAGAATGGGCAAGAAACTCCACCGTTACTCTTTTAAAATGTTTTACAAGTTCTGTATAGGTACATGAATTATATAATTATATGTGAATGTGATGGGATGTGTGATGTGATGGGCCAAGGTCGTCACGTATTTGGTGCCTGAAGATGGGTGTCGCGTCGCCCGTTCTGTTAATTTGTGATAAAATTCACAAATTAACGAAATTGAAAAAGTCAGACCAGCAAGATGCTTCGTTGCAATCTAGAAATATGAATATCGTGTAATTTTAAAAGGTGAAGGAAAATAAGTTGTAGGGTACAAGTCATTCCTATGGAAATCTTGAATCCTTCTCAAGACGCTTCACAAAAATTCCAATCTCAAGTAGTCATTTAAAAAACGTAACTAAATATTCTTCTCATTTTGAATGTGACAGGTGTTGGTGTGACGTCACGTCCGGTTTTTATTCCCAATGAGGTTGGTGTGAGCTGCATCTAAATATGAGCTGAAATATCAACTGCAGAATATAAATGTAGGATTAAACTATGGAGTTGATTGGACTTTTCTGGGAATAGGTATGGTTTTCTTATTTAAAATCTTGATAGTGCGTCTGAGTGTCACAGGATTGTGTGCCATGGTAAAGTTACGGGTTATATCGAATGCTTTCTTCATTTTAATATTAGCGGTGTTACTCTTTTCTTGCAGACCACATTCATTGCCTACTCGTGTTAACACTTAGCTTTACAACTGTTTAATATACTCTTGATCTCTTGCTAAATACGGGTATTACGTGGCAGTGTATTATTGGTGAGGCCACTCTTTTGTCACGGCTCCCTATCCATTGTTTAAAGTTTTATAACACCAAGCGAGCATCTTCCTGCAAGGTCCAACCTTTCGTGGCCCATTTGAAAGTACCCGAACCGCCTTTGAACCTAAGTAGGAAGATGCAACTACAATCTCACAAAGTAGCTATCTCGACGGTACGGCAGCTGTGGGATGTAGAGCTGTGGCGGCAGCTTGGACATAGTTTGCGTCTCCTATCCTGCCTTCTGTGTCCCGAAAAATGCAGCCATAGATAGCGGCCTCTGCGCTGCTACCGACGATGCCGTGCAAGTGTCGAAGTTGTTCAAAATATAAAAAATCTAAACATTTTATTTCACATAAACCGACATGGGCACTTATGAAACGTCAGAAGCTAGGTGCACGGTTCCAATTGGATTGGATCAATAACATTTAATAGACTCTCGTGCCATCGACATGATGAAGAAGACGAGTATCACTACAGATAGATTATTATAATGATGTAAGTACTTATTATCCACTTTGTTCTCTTGCTAAATACTGTTAATGTAAAATACCTGTACTATGTAGCTTGTATGTGGCAGTGTATTGGCGAGGCCACTCTTTTGTCGCAGCCCCCTATCCATTGTCGGTGTCGAGCGACAAGTGCTTTTACCTTTGAAAGGAAGACTCGTTCATATGTGGAGATTTCATCATGTGTGGAGCTTGACTTGTGAAGCAGAATGGCTATAATAGAAAAAGGGATTTCTTAATTTAAAGATCAAGCTGTTTCGGTCATTTCATGGCGTGTTTTCTTGATTTTCTATCTGTCCTTTTTAGGTATATTTTTCTAGGCAGCTTTGATACCAGAAATGTTTTAATATTATCAATAAATAATCATTATGTAGGGATGTTCCAAGTTGCTTTTTTGACATTGACTTTTTTTACTCATAAGTTTTGTGTTATGCCGACCTCAAAATTAGCTCCAGTATGACGTTTATTTTTATAATAGCCCGAGGCTACGCCGAAGATTTTATGCCGACTATTTTCAATTCGTTTGTCTAGTTATTTCGCTACATATACCTGAAACATTTTTAGTTTTACCTGTTATCATATTGTAATTTATATGTCAGTTTTTAATGAAATTTAACTGTGGAATAACTTGGATTATGTTTATCTAATGTTGTTCATGTTTTTGCCAAATAAAACTTAGTAAAAATTATATAAATACGAAAATTTGTTACTGTTCCCTTATTCATTTTCCTTCGAAAAAAAAAGACAATACAATTCCTTGATTTTCCTCACACCTTGGATGCACGCACACCGTACGCTCACATAGAGGAAACGTCTCCTGCTGTCACACGGCGAAATGGCCTGTCATCTCAGACAAGCATTGTGCGCACTGTGTAATATCACTCAGCGGTGTGTTTAAAAAATATATCTGCACGTGAAGAGCCCTTGTTTAGTGTGCTGATGGTAAGAGGTTTTGTTTTTAAGAAGAATTTTACTTGGGTAAAAAACAAGTATTTTCTCTTCCCGAGGCTCTATTTGCTAAATGCTCTAAGGTAAAGATGTATAGTCCCATATTTTGTCGTAATGTTCCCACTGCTGGGACACAGGCCTCCGCTTGGTGAGAGGGAGTGAGCACTAATCCACCACGCGGGGCCAGTGCGGGTTGATAGATATCATAATTTATATCGTCGTTGTTGTAAGCGCTAAGTATTTTTTTTTTATATACATAAATATACACATAGAATATGAACCAACGTGCACAAAAGGAGTAACCGATGTATTTTAGAATTTTAGAGAAGAACGCATTCTCTAGTATCTGTCTACCCAATTGGAAAGGGCGTCAGCTTAAGAATACATGGAAGAAGAAATAATTTACCACCACCAGGCAAGTAAACAGAACCAAACAACGAATTGGATCCCCCATCAAAACATGGCAATGTATTATTAAAACGTTCAGAACCTCGCTTACCTACTTACTCCATTACAGATAAACCAAAATCGATACGCCGCATAAAAATAAAACAATAATAACCATTAAAATCGTAATAATATGTAATTTATTCTATTATTTGAACATTTTTGTTCCATAAAAAAATAATTAACGGATTATCCACCGTCAACTTATATCCCACCTTATTGTCAAAGACATAAGGTTGTTCTTACAATGGGTGGATAGAGGTAAGCTTAGAGGTACGATTAGCGGGCTATATCTGTATTTGCGCTATCCTTTGCGGAGGATGAGCAGCGCGGGATGTCGGGGTATGTCGGGGGTTGTCGGGGGGATGTAGCACACCCCTTATGTTTCATTAACGACTCTGTCACATAGAGTGGGGAACATTTAGATGTTTTAGAAGAGATGTGTTTGCTGAACATACTTTTATTAAAATATAGTTGTATAGGTCAAATAATAATCTCTTCAAAGTGAGAGTGAACAGGCTTCTTCTGGATAAGCTCGCTCCATCGTCGACTTTGTCTCTGTCACCTTTGACCTAGACTAGAGTCAAGAGCAAATCCATTTCAAATAAAAAAAAAATAAAAAAAAACTAGTTTTAAACAAACACTTAGCCTGAATTAAAAAGAGTTAAGCTTAATTGGCTATTTAAAATTGGGCATTAATTCTATAAATGAAAAAAATGGTTAACAGATTAATTAATTTAGGCTTCCGAAGCCGACTGCTACACTCATTAAAATAATTAACACTTAATTGGTTTTGATTGTAATGAGCTCTGTGCTTGATTGCATATCCGACCGAAGTATAATTCAATTCACTTTGATTATTTACCCATACCCATAAAAACTCATATATGAAACTTGAAAAGAATATTTCCGAATTGTGTAACACACTATCAGTAGCGATGGCTGTCATTTTGACAGTTCAACAACATTCATTGCGTTATTTACGTTGTTGAGCAGACAAAATCTTCGAACACATGGAGCAATGGAATAGCAATATCCTTCAAAATTATTCAGATTGTGATTGATATTGTGTTACGCAATTAGGGTGCTGGTATTTTTTTAACCTTGAAATCTATTTTGAATAGCTGAAAAAATAAAATAATAATATCTCTCAAAATATACACAGTCTACACTTTCGGCCATAGAAATTAACCACCCCTGTCTATCTATCTTTTTCTAAGCGATGCGTATCGTATCCGTCGACACAATGACCCCGCGTAAATCTCCTAGCCTGCCCGGACACCGGAATTCATAAATTATGATTCACTTGCTCACTGAAAACCTTTTTTATGGTAACGCTTATTCGGTAAAAAAGGGCGTTTTTATTTTACCCGTTTGTCGCTTTACGTTCCTATTGAAGGGGATTGTACGTATTTGAATGTATGGAGTGTGTCCATTCTGGTTTGGGTATTATTTGTTGGATAAATTGTAAAAAAGGTTTTTTTCTCATCTGAAAATTGTACGACTTTATTGTTTATTTTTTTCAGTACTTTTTTTTGCCTTCATCAAAACTTGTGTTGGAGAAGTATATTTAGGTAAATATAGATACCTTTGATAACCCAAAAGGTTTTACTAATATAGGTGACTGGTAATTAGTGACCGATACTTAAACACGTGATTGTACTCATGATAACAAACAACTTTTACTATGGGACCAAACCTGAAATCGCGAAACAAAAATCAGCTGTTCCCTACATTTATGTTCGTATAACTCGTCAAATGTAGGGATCAGCTGATTTTTTTTTCGCGATTTCAGATTTGATCCCGTAGTAAAAGTTGTTTGTTATCATGAATACAATCACGTGTTTAAGTATCGGTCACTAATTACCAGTCGCCCTATATTTCTACGACTAACAATCTTCATAGATTGTGGTGACGTGAAAAGTACCTTTAGTGTGCCTAATTGAAATAAATGCTTTGACTTTGACTTTGTGAACAGTTACTTTCTCATTTTATAACACGCACTGCTGCAGGCAGAGCTAGTATTTCATATTTATACAGCCCAGAGAGTGATGTTTAAATATGAAAAACTATACAAAATACAAAAAATACGAAGACAAGCCTTATAAAAATATATTTTATAATTCCTGTTCTTAACGTTGTTGTTTTAATATTCCTCGCTGAAGTTATTAACCGAGCTTGTTTTAATTTACGCCGTGGAAAGGATAATTACTGGGTGCCTTTTGTCCAACTGACGTCTAATATCGCGGCCATGATGAATTGAGTTTGTATAAGGTAAAGTTTAAGATCGCGATGCCAATCAAGGTTTAATTATGTGATGAAAACTTGTATTACAAGGTATAAATTAAACGTGTTACTAAGTAAGAATATGCAATTATTTCTGGAAGAGTCTTATTAGTTTAGCTTGTTCTTAGGACGTAGTTTTCATGGCTTGTTAGAGGCGGTGGTTGGGTTATAACTTGTTTTCCGCGGTGCAGGGTGCATTTGATTCCAGCATGGAACAAATATAAGCAAACGCATATTATCTGGTCGTCGGTCCACCTTGTGGGAGGCTTTCCAACGCTACGTCTTTCGGTACGCGGTCACCACTCCAGAACCTTTCGGCCCCATCGGCCATCTGTTCTGCGAGCAATGTGCCCTGCCCACTGCCACTTAAGTTTGGAAATTCTTCGGGCTATGTCAGTTACCTTGGTCCTCCTGCTGATCTCCTCATTTCTGATTTGACCTTGTGAAGGCCGCAGGAACCCGTTGAGTACATACCTAGTACATACCCTACCGAGGAGTGATTCTGTAAAACTGAACCGTTTCTTTAGTCATCATTTACCTAGCCTTTTCCCAACTAAGTTGGGGTTGGCTTTCAGACTAACCAGGTCCAGCTGAATACCTACCAGTATTTCACATGAATCGGCTGCCTATCTGACCTCCACTACTCCCGTTCCGTTGATCCGTTTCTTTCGATAAAGTAATAAACCTAACATGCTCTTATCTGAAAAAAATAAAAATACTTAAAACATAAGATCTTTGATATATTCCAACAGACGCATAAAAACCACAAAAATATTTTACGACCCCCAGAAATAATGAAAATGTATTAGACAGTATACTACTTCGTCACCATTTTATTACTATGCAGACGTTAACACCCGTTTATAACCCCATCGTCATATCTTACGGTGTAAATGTCAACAGACGCAATAAAACACATGACTGACTACGAACGGATAACGCCTTGACATGAATTTTAAATCTACAGTATATGTAAAATTCCATACCTATTTATCACATATCTATCCTATCCTTTAATATTAGAAATGTGAATATTATAACTCTTTCTGCCTGTTTGATCTCTTTTCATGCTTAATTAAATTCAATTCAATATTTATTTATTCGGACAACAAAGATCCATAATTAACTTAAACCACTGAACCGATCTTTATGAAATTTGAGAGATAGGTAGCCTGGAACCTGGAGGACAAAGGGTACTTTTTATCCCGCGGGCGATGCCGCGTGTAAAAGCTAGTGTACAATAAAACATCAACATAAACTCGCTGATGAATTTAGTTCAATGATGCCTTGCGCTTAGTTCCTCTAAGCTGCACAATGGATTATGATACGGTTTTAACCATCATTTAAAGAATTGATTCGAAAGGTTTTTGTGATGTTTTGACATGTCACCAAATACGTAGATCCCACCCGAGTGAAGCAGGGGCGGGTCGCTAGTATAATAGGTATATGTAAACATATGTCAGTATTATTCTTTCAATGCGCTACATAGTATTAGTATATTATGTTCGTTCATGAAATGAGAGTGTGTTTGCGCCGTCAAACGTCATAAAATTTACGAACTGTAAGTAAGGTTATTCGCGAGGAGTTTTTATGCTGCATGGGTTTATAGGTTTCATGTTTAGCTAGGCCCAAGTTGAGAACTGTACTTATTTTTTACGTTTGGTGTTAACTGAATTCCATATTTTTTAATGATTTCCATATTCCAAAGATAAAAAAGAAAATATTTAAGATTCGATAAAGTGTATCGAATCTTAAATGTTTTATTTTTTTTTACCCGAATACGGAGGGTTATGATTTTATAACCGGTATGTATAAATGTTTATCTGTTCCCTTATAACTTCAAAAGTTCTTATAATAATTTGATAAATGAGGTATCGTTAGAAGCGTCTTGACCGTCCGCTGGATATAGGCTATGTGACGTCACACTAAATTATTTATGGCGCCCTCTAGAGGAAAATAAATAATGAATAATAGGAGATAATAATAATAGGAGACAGGAAAGCAAAGACTAACCACAGACAGACACACACACACACATACACACACACACACACACAGACACGTCAAACTTATAACACCCCGTCGTTTTTGCGTCGGGGGTTAAAAAAAGTAGCAGTTACGTCGATGTTTCTCCAAATGAGCGATATGTCGTTTTGCTATTATGACCTTTTTTGATTGATTTGCTTTTAAGACTTTTTGATAAGGAGGGGATTCTTTCTCCCCCTTTTTTATATACATGTACTTATTCCTCTTATTATTTCAAGACTGACTTATATATATTACCTATGTGAATATTACCATGTCAATTGTACTTAATTCCCTTCAACTATTTCGTAAGTTACTAGGTACAGACGCCAGCACATCAAGCTACTACAATCTGTCAAATTTCTTTAATAGATTTTCAACTTTATCACTAAAGCATAAGGTTCAAAATTGATTGGGAAAATTTGACAGTTTCGGGTAGCTTGATGTGCTGGCGTCTGTACAATAATTCTGAAATACCCATGTGACTTACACTAGGTAAAGCATATTTACCTATATTACAATAATCCTGACGCAAACCATTATCAATTTCAATAAACTCCATAATAACAGTTGCACCAGTATTCCTACAATTTCAAATCCTGACGGTATTGGGAAAGTTTTCACCAGTCAGTATTATCGGACTTTAGAACTAGGACTTGATATTAGTCGAGTTAGACGGAGTTTAAGTGACGTTCAGTTTAATGGCATAGTCTGATCCCACTGATCATGTGATTTAAATGGTTTATTGAAACTTTTTCTTTATGATGATGATCTGAGATCTGAGATGGTCTGTTAAATATAGAAACATTTTAAAATTGTTTGTTAAAATAGAAGAATACTATGAACTAATGCAAGATGAGCTTTTGAAATCAGGCTGTAGTCCAAAAATCTAAAAATATGACACAAACTTTATTTCCCTAAGTTTTGGTTTTTGATATACGCGTAAAGTTTTGTCTCCTAAAAACAAACTATGGTTGAGGTATCTGTATGGCGAATAGATAAATTATTACCTACTAGCTGCGCCTCGCGGTTTCACCCGCATAAGTCTCGATCCCGTAAGAATATCAGGATAAAAAGTTAGGGTACTTTTTATGTACTAATCCAGGTCATGGTCTACCCATGTGCCAAATTTCATCTAAATCCGTTTTGCCGTTTTAGCGTGAAAGCATAAAGAACAAACATACAAAAAATCTAATATTTCCTTTTAATATATGTTTAGGATACCTACTTAGCATTATAAAAGCACAAGCGGCGCACCGCGGTTTCACCCGCATACGTTTCGATCCTGTGGGAATATCGGGATAAAAACTATCCTATGTCCTTTCCCGGGACCAAACTATCTCTACCTATACCAAATTTCATCTAAATCGGTTCAGCGGTTTAAGCGTGAAGAGGTAACAGACAGACAGACACACTTTCGCATTTATAATATATCGATGTCATCTTTACCCCATGTTTTCGTCCTAACAAGAAACTAGTAGCTTTTTACGACTCCAGATGGGGATACTTTACCGGGCGCGGGGCGCCACGCCTCGACGTTCCAACATGTCATGCCCCTTGCCAAAATTTTAATTTCGCTAAAACAAATTCTCTAATGAATGTTCCACACAATGTGTTCGTAATCAGCGTTCCAAAATGACTATTTAGCCCCCACCCCTTCTTTTCCGACTAATGATATATCTCTGCGTTTTTATCACACATTATGTGTAACTGTGAATCATGTTAAAAAGTCCTTTTAATTACGCTATGAACATTTGCGAGGGATACCGTTTGAATTATATGAATTTGAATGTATTTTATGAAAATATTTTAGCTTTGCTTTTGGGTTAAATTCATTGGTAAACCCTATATTTTGGTTAGTAGCCTATTGTTATTTTGATAGGCTGAGTGCAGATAGGTGTGTGTGTCGAGAGAGAAACCTGAGGATTGTTGGTCTACAACATAGAAATAAGAAAGAAGTATTGTTTGTTGTTTTTATAGGTATTGTTTTTTTTTGTTTTTTATATATCTATGGTCTACATAATCATCCTCTTTTTTAGCACATCAAAATGAGTTCGAATATAAATTCACAGTCTTAAAAATGAATAAATTACGAAAGATTGACTGTGTGAAAATACCGCAAGAGTAACTGTAAAAACCACGTTGTGTACCGATTTACATAAAATAAATATGAAATAACAGTAGACTAGACGCTACTGTAAAAAGAGCGAACTGAGCTAACTATGTATAGTAACGTGGTCCAGCTTACGATGAGCGGAGAGCGCTGCAGGGCAGATGAGCGAATGTAATTTGAGCGCACCTTTGTTTTCTTTTAGTTGTAACTTGTAACATCGTTCGTATCGACTAGCTATCTTATTAGGCGGTACTTCGCAAAGTCAGTGGAGAACTTTATAAAGTATTTGTGTAGTTTTTAACTCAGAATAAATAAATGGAATAAACTTGTGGTGTTATATTAGCATAGTTTCATTTAATTTACGTTTCTACCTTATTCTTTTTCTTTTCTTGTCGCTGGCACGACTATATTTTAGATCTTGTTATCCCAAAACTGCGCCACCTCCACGGCGTCATCGGTGGTAGCGCAGAGGTCACCTTGACTGCATGTTTTAGGACACAGAGGACAGGATAGCAGGTGGAGCATTTTTCTACTTTACGACTTGTAGAATAAATAGAGCAACCATTTCAAGCCTAAACATCAATCCTAGGTTCTCTTTAACCTTTTGAGTGCTTAAAAATTTGCCATCTAAACTCTTGACGTCATTTTAGTCTTTAATCCATAGAACCCTTATTTAACCGCTCACAAAGAATTCTACAGGGACCTTTTTGACTGTCTAGGGACTCTCTCCTAATTATGTGTTTAATCAAAGCCCAGTTAAAACACCAGTGATATTAGGTACCTACACCAACACATACAACAGTTAGACCCTTCGTACAGTCATCAAAAGAGATAAGTATGCAGGATTGTCGGATATAGTTTAGTAAGAAACCGATGGATGTTGTCGACTGAAATTTAATTTGATAAACGAGATGTTTGTTTTCCCTGACCAAGATTATGTCTGGACTTTAAAAGAGACTGTGACCTCTGAGTTTGTTTCGGCCTTCCCTTTCAGAGTAGTCACATAGGAAACGCCGACCTCATCTAGTTTTTAAAATATGATTGACGTGTAAAAGTGTTTGTGAAACCTACTTACAGAAATAAAATCATTTATCATTTATTAATAAAATTAAATTTTATTCGAGAATACTCGTACCATCGGTTTCTTACTATACTTCAACTATATCCGACGATCCTGCATACTTATCTTATTTGTTGACTGTTACAAACGTTTTTCTTGCCGTGAAAAACTACGGTTTATTCGCCGTGTGTAGGCACGGTCGTCAGTGTTGTATGGATCAACTATGGAAGCTTGCTGACGGACACGTTTTTTCTACGGCTCGGTTTGTAGGTTGTACAGTAAAGAAACCGTGCCGTGTACAGACGCCAGCGCTTCAAGCTACCCGAAGCTGTCAAAATTTCCCAATCAACTTTGAGCCTTCTACTTTAGCGATAAACTTGAAAATCTATTAAAGAAATTTGACAGATTGTAGTAACTTGATGTGCTGGAATCTGTACCTACAATGGGCCTTATTCTTACTTAAATAGTGTAAATAACGTTAGTAATGAATTGTCCCGTTTACCCAAGAAGATGTACCTATATTATTACTAGCCCGGCTTGGTTCAAAATCATGAGGAATCTTTACCCGTAATTTCCTTCAGGATTCCGAGTCTATTTTCCTTGGCAAGGAGCGGTAAACTTCGTTAGTGGCAATAATAGTGTTCAAAGAAAAGTGCCAGAATGCCATTCTTGACCGTAAGTGCCGTGAATATTTAAGGATTTTGCGGTGGAAATATATGGAGAGGAAATTGGAGCGGTACCGCTTTATATGCTTACGAATTGGAATTTTACTTGAGATTATTATTATTAATTCAGAATTAATTTGATATATGGAGCAGTGGTGGCTAAGCGCTTTACTTTGTGTAAATTATTTCATCACCACTGCGCTCAAAACGGTGAAGGAAAACATCGTGAGGAAACCGGCATGTCCTAGAACCAAAAATTCGAAGACATGTGACATCTGCCAACCCGCACTGGGCCCGCGTGGTGGGTTACGGCCTACCTCTCACTAAGAGGAGGCCTGTGTCCCAGCAGTGAGAACATTATAGGCTGATTATGTATGCATGATTATGTATGATATATGCATAGGAAAATAACAACTTATACCTAATTCATTAATAAAAATGTCATCAATATTTGAAAACAGTTATAGTTCTGTTGATCACGATGAATTGAATTTTTAACATTTTGTTGATCATTTAATGAGTACCTTCCGCTTATAGCAACATAATTATTATCTTATTTTCGTCGACCTATTCTTTCGTAATATATAATTATGTATAGTTTGTCTACGGTACCTACCTTGTTTTCTAATTCACTGCTTTCTCTAATTCAACATACTGGGTTTTGTTGACTGATGGGTAAGTCATGCAAGTGCACGAAAGAGTGTCCATGTAAGGCCATGCACACCCTGTCATATAAAGATGGATATCAATAAACATATCAGATCAGCATGTCCACTCTATAAGCTTGCGCCATATGTTTCCGTATGCCCACAACCGCGCCCCGGGCAGGAATCCGTATGTCACCGGGCCCTTTGACGAAACGTATTTAGGACAAAAAACCCTTTGCCAAGGAATGGACTCCTATCTTCATCTCGTTTTGTGTTTACCCTCGCGGGGCTTGCAAATAGACTCGCGGAGTACAGAGAATCCTTTTTAACCGACTTCAAAAAAGGAGGTTCTGTATTCGACCCGTATGTATGTATGTATGTATGTATGTATGTATGTATGTATGTATGTATGTATGTATATTTGTTTGTCCGCGATTTTCTCAAAAACTAATGAACCGATTTTGATAATTCTTTCACTAATGTGATCTACATACTTTCAGAAAGGTTTTAGTATATAATACATTATATAATTATTCTTATGTACGATGTTATATGCATAAATGTACTGCATCTCCGGCATTTCTATGCGAATTTTGATGATTCTTCTAGTCGGTGTCTTCAATTCCTCAATGCACTAGTGTTATTTGAATTTGTGTGGAGTAGGTACAACTAAAAAGTGAAAAATAAAAACTTTTTTACAAAAAAAACAACCGACTTCAAAAAAAACTACAAAGTGATAAATAACTTTAATTTCGGAAGTCGGTGTCAAACAAAAAACGAAAATGCGGAACCAACGACACCGACTTCCGAAATTAAAGTTAGGAAAAATATACTTGTAGCATACTGATGTTCATTTTATCCGTACAAAAGGTTTGATACATAAGAGAAAAATACGTGAAAAGTTCTCAGGATCAGTCAATGGTATAGAAGGTAAATAAAAATGTATGTTTGAAATGTTTTGATAAGTTTGTACCATTCTCTTTTTGGAGTAGGTTTGCGACAATATCAGCTATTTCTTTTACTACATACACATTACAGCTTATAAAGAAGCTAACTATCTATACCTAAAACGCTTTAGCGTGGCAATAACGGTCATCGGTTCTTTATTTTAAAAATTAAAAAAAAAGTCATTTAACATCCTGAATCCTCCAGGGAGCAGTGGTGGCCAAGTGGTAACGGCCGCGACTTACGAGTTGTAGGTCGTAGGTTCGAATCCAGACAGGCGCTTTACTTTGTGTAAATTATTTCATCACCACTGCTCACAAAATGGTGAAGGAAAACATCGTGAGGAAACCGGCATGTTCTAGAACCAAAAATTCGAAGACATGTGACATCTGCCAACCCGCACTGGGCCCGCGTGGTGGATTACGGCCCACTCCCTCTCACTAAGGAACATTATAGTAGATTTCAATTCAACATCATTTCACTATATCCCAAACCAGTTCGTTCTCGCCACGTGTAGCAATTGATGCCAGCTGCCTTTTATCTTAATTTGCTCGAGTAGTTGGCATCTAGTGCTGCAGCTTGCAGTACAGACACAAGTTGTAACAAGTTAGCCCGACTTAGTGGCTAACGTGCCGAGTTTAACAGGTACGAGTAGCTCGGTAGTTAAGCTGAGTACATACGGTTTTAGAGAATTTTCTGTAGCGTTTAAAAAGGGTCTATTAAGGTTGCAAATAGTATCATCATCTGCCTAGCCTTTTCCCAACTATGTTGGGGTCGGCTTCCAGTCTAACCGGATGCAGCTGAATACCAGCATTTTACATGGACCGACTGCCTATCTGACCTCCACAACCCAGTTACTGGGTAATACGATACCCCTTGGTAAGACTGGTTGTCAGACTTTCGGGCTTGTGACTACCCGTAACGACTGTCAAAGATCCACGTATGACAGCCGGGACCAACGGCTTAACGTGCTTTCCGAGGCACGGAATAGGTTGCAAATAGTATCTAGGTCTTTATTCAGAGGTGTAGGGCATACAATGGTAGCACTGTATGGTGGCTTGTGACGTTTTCACGCTTTTTTTTTATGAATTTCTGTTAATGTGGACTACTAAATCTGAGGAAACAGCGAGGTAATTGCGTAAGACACTATCAGTAGCAATCGATTTCATTTTGACAGTTCAACAACATTCTTTGCGTTATTTACGTTGTTGAGCAGACAAATTTTTCGAACATAAATATGAAGCATTGGATCCGTCAAACTGATTCAGATTGTGGTCGCAAAAATGATGTACCGCTGGTACCGTCATTTAATGAATGGATAAGCTATATGTTTATAAATTATATGCTGTCACAGGCACCATCATAGGTACAGTGCCGTTGGTTTAGTAGGCAAATGGTTGATGCTGTAGTTGTCGACAGTTTTACACTCTTACTGTAAAATTGTCTGCACTTAAACACGAAAACATTTTTAACCACTGCACAAACTGTAACCACGAATTCAGCATATCATTCTAAACTTCCTAGCGTAGAAATTTTTTGTTATTTTTTTTCTTGAAGAATTAATTTAATAAAGTGTACATATTATTATAGTTTATATGTTAGCTTATATTATGTGAATATTTACAGAAATAAATTAATACTATTGTATATAAAAAAAAAGTGTTACTCGAAATATGAATTTTGTTGAACTCAAGAAGAATTTCGATCGACACCGAAGGTGTTCGAAAATTCTTTTTAGAACACATAGTATGTGTATGTGTGTATGTATTTCTATACACACTATGTGTTCCATGTTCTTGAATCTTCCTTCCTCTTAAACGTATGGCCTATGTTGTAAGCCGGTGAGTTCCACAACTTAGGAACCTAACTTTAGTTACTTTGATTGCAACTAAGTGCAAGCATGTTGCAGTTACTTACTCTTAGTGGCCGAGTTTTACTAGTTAACTATCCTAAGAGATGTTCTGTGCTAGGAATAGTGCGTGTTTATTGCAGGGTGGAATAGATACCGTCAGGGAAGTTGATTGTTTCTCAAATTTAAACATCTGTCAAAGAATGACAGTTGAGATTTGAAAATACAGCAATTATTAAGGTTGGTAATCCCAACATAGTTAGGAAAAGGCTGATGGAGATGATGATTATAGTTGGTACTCGATTTGATAATCAATAATTTCACTTACTGTAAAGTAAGAGATGCGAAATTTTATATGGACAAAAAGTCAGTCATCAAGTTTTGACATTTTATTTTGTCGGTCATTTTAGAGATCCTTGTACCGATTTTTTTAAATAAATAACTTAGCAAACCTTTAAATTGAAAAAAAAACCATCGTAAGTAGTGCGAAAATGGTGTTGCTCAGTTTTCCTATTCCGTTTACCGAAGTCATCATGTCATTCAACCACTGCTGCTGGGGTTCAAAAGCACACCCCACATTTAACAAAGTTATCTTTATGGTCCACAGTATAGACATTTCGGCAGTAATAGCCACTTCTCATTAAGTGTTCGTCTGCATGCGTGACATAAAACTGTGGCAAGTACTACAAATATTATGACGTCATAAATTGCAGGCACAACTGTAGGGATGCTTCTGTTTACTACTAATCGTGACTTTGTGACGCATTTCTTGCAGAATTGTCAAAAGTGGTCCAAGTTGTCATATGTAGACGTAGTGGAGTACCCCATAATTGTAACAAATATGTTACCGCATAAGTTTGCAGGATTTCCTTCGTTGGAGCCAAAGAGATTCAAACTCATCTACTTGCAATATCAATTCGTAGGTACTCATTTCATACAAGGAATGGGGAAAGATATTATAAATAATGTCGGTATTGCACAGTACAATATTTTTGCTAAGAAAACGCATACTTAATATTTAAATAATACAATTAATTATCCTTAAATTATTGCTGTCATCATCAAACAAGTTCTAGCATAATCAGCCTATAATGTTCTCACTGCTGGGACTTGGCCTCCTCTCTCCGAAAGAGAATGGGCTGTTATCCACCATGCGGGCCCAGTGCGGCTTGGTAGAAGTCACATGTCTTCGATTTTTGGTTCTAGGACATGCCGGTTTCCTAAAGATGTCTGCCTTCACCGTTGTGAGAGCAGTGGTCATCAAATTATTTACACAAAGTGAAGCGCCTGCCTGGGTTTGAACCCACGACTAACAACATGTAAGTGGGTGCGTACCATTTGACATAATAAAAAAAGTTCTAACGATCACATGACCTAATTTCATTTAATACATTTTTTTTTTAGTATAACGATGAAATTATATAATGAATTATTGATATAATTTCAGTTTACCTAATTTTATATGGTTTAATAAACATTTTCTATAATGCACATTTGAACTAATATTCAGTTTTTTTGTTCTTTCATATTCACCTCATATATCTCATTCACCTCATATATACCTGCGTCAGATCCCCTCTATGGTTGGTGAATCATGTGGGTTAGGTTAGGTTAGAACCATGACCATTAGCGCGCGAAGGCGAGCGAGCGAAGCGAGCGTGCCGCGGCAGCGGCCGCCGAGCGCCAGATCCCTTCTATTGTTGGTGAATCATTTGGGTTAGATGAATTATATGAGATGAACGTTATACTAGTTATTTGAGCAAAAGAAGTTTATATGAAATGTAATATAAGATCACATGAAATTAGATTATTTGTTTTTATAGCATATGAAAATTATATTATGTGAACGTTATTTCAAGTGATAATATATTGTCTGTTATTACACACCCCATGTAAGTAGGGGCTGTCACCACTGGGCCACCACGGCTCTTAAATTAATGCTGCTGAACAATAAACAATAAAATCAATGGCACTCGTATAATTTGTTTGTCACATATCTAATATTGAAATAGGTATACGAATCGACTTGGAATCGACTGACAATTACCTACCGGTTCTTGCACAAAGTTATTGTTATTGGGTAGCCACTGTTGCGATTATTTGTTCCTAAATTCAAATTCATAGTCAACTAGCATATAAATATTAAGACCAGGAACAAAACCAAACAGGTGTGGTCGCTTCGACAGAAATATAACACAATATAAATGATTTGATACGCTATTGATTGTAAAATATGGTTTCTTGATCAACCAGACCGACAGTTTGTATTTTAGTTGTTACTAGGTGCTGCTCGCGATTTTGTTAGGAAGTTTGTATGTACAGTCACCAAAAGAGATAAGTAATCATGGTTGTCGATATAGTTGAAGTTTAGTAAGAAACAGATGGAAGTTTCCGAATAAAAAAAAACGAGTGTGCTTATGACTACACGACTGAAGTGAAACTTCAGTATTGCGTATTTGGCTATGAGAGGAAGAGAGAAAGAAAATATGCGCGCGCACTGCTGTCTCTTGCTTATATCCCCCACTCAACTCCCGTTCGCCTCGCCCGATCACACTTTTCGTAACGCTTACGTCACGCGTTCGCCAGCTTACTCCCCAAGTCAAGCGTGCGTAAAGAAGTTTCACTTCCATAAAATTTAATTAAACATAGAGTTCATTTATCAAATTAAACATTCGAAAACATCCATCGGTTTCTTTTTAAACTTCAACTACATCCAACGACCCTGGTTACTTATCTCTTTTGGTGACTGTACTTTAAAACTACGTTTTCTTCGGGATTGAGTTTTGAAAGATCATATTTTCTGAGTGCTTTTTACACCGTTCCAAAACTTGACATGAGAAAGAAAAAAGAAAATACTTTTATTTGCGGTAAACATGACGCAGAAAAAGAACACAAACACATAAAAGAACAAGTTGGGGGAAAATATGCGTCACATCTACGCAAAACGGCTATCCCTCAGCATAATGTTGCGACTTTATGCTAGAAAGAGTCCCAGCGCTGGTTTCCAGCGATATTCAGTATTGACATAATGATGTCAACCGGTGCAGTATACGATGACATAATCTATACATATAATAAAATCGTAGGAAAGTCAAAACTGTACATTGAATATTTTTTTAAAAGAATATTTGGGGCGTGATCTACAATCGATTTCGAAGCCGAAAATATAATTTTTAGAATTTTTGTCTGTTTGTCTGTTTGTCTGTTTGTCTGATTGTCTGTCTGTATGTCCGGGCTAATCTCAAAAAGTGCTGCATGGATTTACATCAAATTTTGCATGAGTATTACTAAGAGGTCGGGTCAACATATAGGCTACATATTATCACGCTATCACCTACGGGGGAGGAGCTGTGAATCTTTATTTTTCTTACGCATTCTGTGACAGCGTGTAATCTAACGACGCATATTTAAATGTTATTTTTGAGTAAGCCATGCTATTATCTAGCTTTACACTATAAAAACTACGCCATTTAAGTAAAACTTGGGCAGAGAAACATAGTTTAATGAATGTTAGTAGTATAAAAAAAAATTTGAACCAGCGCCATCTAAGAGATTTCATAAAAATCAAATCAAGTTACATGTTAACAATTTTTGGAAATTAATAATTTAAATTTGATCATGTTGGCGAGGTTAGTAGTTAGTTATTCTTAAAATTCATAGATGGTAATGTACATTTTCTTCATACAAGTTGTATCGTATAGTTCGTTTTGACAAATTCAAGGTCCAACAAAACCCTCAAAATCTTGAGCAGAGTTGAGGAAGACAATTTAAAAAAAATGCGGTGTTAAGTATTACAAGAAAGTTATGTTCATTGATGATGATCATTTCTTCATCAATTTCATGTTGTTAGTACAAAATAAACATTGACTGTTAATACTTTTGTTCGGTATTTATCTGTGTGATTATTGCTTGGTAATTAATATATTTTCATGTCGTATACCTAATTATAAACTTAAATGTGATGTAAAACTAGCTGGATTTAATTTTACTCACTCACAGCCATTTATTTTATGTTAAAATAGTGTAAAGTCATAATAATTTTTCACCATATAAAAATGTTTCCTTTTTCCTAACTAGATGGTGTTGGCGTCGAATTAGATCGCGCTATGGTTTCGTTCACAAAAGGTAATGTTATGGGTACCGATGTCGCCGCTTCAACCTATGGAAACGGGGGTTACCTGCGTTGTCTGTTAGTTATTGTGTGCTTGGTCGAATTTAACGTGGTTACGTGGAAATATAAATTTTGTTCAGTAAATAATTATTACTTACTTCGCTATTCAATCGAACTACTGATTAATTTATCATCATCTCATCAAATTTTTCGTATTTAGGTATACTTTGCATAATTCTGGGTGTGTAATTTATTTTTATGTTATCTTTGTTTGTTTAGTCTTTCAAATTAAAATTAATCAAAATGCCTAGAAAACGGTCTAACCTATCTCAATCCTCAAATGATTCCCGAAGGAAAAGGTTAGCTCGATCTCTTGATACCGCCGTTGAGCGTGAGGCAAGGTTGGCTGTTCTTCGAGAATACAATGCGGAAACTCGACGTGGAGAAAGTAGTACGTCGCGCCAGTCGCGATTAGATACTATGCGCACTCAAAAAGCATTGTCGCGGTCGCTTGAAAGTGCAGGAGCATACGAGATGCGGCTATTAAATGACCGGGAGCGCCATGCTGAGTCTCGCGCGTCAGAGACGTACACGCAACGAGAGACAAGACTGAGTTCGCAGCGCAGCTGCACTGATGCCGCTCGATCGTGCGAGAGTGCTGAAGCGCGAGAAGCTCGACTTGAAAGCGATCGGGAGCGCCATGCTGAGTCTCGTGCGTCAGAGTCGTACACGCAAGGAGAGACAAGACTGAGTACGCAGCGCAGCCGCACTAATGCCGCTCGATCGTGCGAGAGTGCTGAAGCGCGAGAAGCTCGACTTGAAAGCGATCAGGAGCGCCATGCTGAGTCTCGTGCGTCTGAGACTTACACACAGCGAGAGGCGAGGTTATGTTCGCAGCGGAGTCGTACTTCTTTTGCTCGGTCGCTCGAAGATCAAGAAGAGCGCGAGACTCGCTTGAGGGCAGATCGCTCTCAGCATGCTCTGTCACGTTCGTTGGAGATAGACGAGCAGCGTGAAGAACGTCGAGCAGCTGCTCGGCAGCGGTACCACGAAATGCGTAGTGACATTGAAGCTCATTTATCGCAAGAACGTGACAGAATCCAAGAGATTCGGGGAACTTGGTCGGGCGAACAGCGTGCGGCACAAGTAGAACACGATCGCCTGCGTCGTGAAATAAATCAACTTTCGACATCTGATGATGAATCCACAGTTTACGATATCGACGAGCAACCGTGGCTAAATAAAGAAGGAAGTGGGTTTATCTACAATGTCGCGATTAACTATGCCGCCTACGGAGATATTGGTGCCTTAGAAGAAGTGTGTGCCCACTGCCAAGCCCGCAAATGGAAAGGGGAGCCCAAAGGGATGTGTTGTGCATCTGGTAAGGTACGCTTGGAGTATATGCAAGACCCGCCAGATCTGTTAAGAGTCTTATTAAATGGCGAGCATCCGAAGTCCAGCCATTTTTTTAAAAACATCCGAGCCTATAACAGCGCCTTCCAGATGACTTCGTTTGGTGCAAATCATATCGTTGAAGCAGGGTTCATGCCGACATTCAAAGTCCAGGGGCAAGTCTACCATCAAATTGGTTCGCTGCTACCTACAGACATTCCAAAATTTTTGCAAATTTATTTTGTAAGCGATTTTGAAGAACAAGCAAACCTGCGAAGTAGACACATCCCCAATTTGGACTCTGGTCTGGTCAGAGGATTGCAAAGTATGTTGCATAACGTTAATCCGCACATTAGCAACTTCAAAGCCGCCCTGGCGTCGGTGCCTGAGAACGAGCGCAACCGCTTTAAGTTTGTCATCAGCGCAGATAGAAGGCCGATCGCAGCCCATCCGGGGCGGTATAATGCGCCAACGACGAATGAGGTAGCCGTTCTCTTAGTCGATCAGGAGTGTGATAAAAGAGACATCGTTTTGCGCACGCATGATGACCGGCTTCAAAGGATCAGCGAGACTCACCGCGCGTACGATTCTCTTCAATATCCGCTCATGTTCTGTCGCGGAGAGGATGGCTACCATTTCGCCCACTATAATGTAGACCCCCAGACAGGCTCCCCAAATTACAACAAAAAAACGTCCGCCATGCAGTTCTACAGCTTCTTGATCCAGCTGAGGGTAAACAACGGTTCTTATCTCCACCATTACCGTACGCTCTTTAGTCAGTTTCTGGTGGACATGTACGCCAAAATTGAGACAGAGCGTTTGGTATTTATAAGGTCCAACCAAAGAAAGCTGAGAGCTGAGAACTACGTCCATCTCAGAGATGCCATGCAGAATGATGCAAATGCTCAAGATGTAGGAAGGATGGTCATTCTCCCCTCCACCTTCACAGGAGGTCCGCGGTACATGCACGAGAGGACCCAAGATGCATTTTGTTACGTGCGAAAGTTTGGTCGCCCGGACCTCTTCATTACCATCACTACCAACCCAAAGTGGCCTGAAATAACAGCTCAACTCTTTGCAAGACAGGCTTCGTATGACAGGCACGACTTGATCTCTCGCGTATTCCACCTGAAGTTGAAGTGCCTTATGGATCTTCTAACAAAGGCAAAAGTGTTTGGTGCAGTCCGATGTCATAATATGTACTCCGTGGAATGGCAAAAACGCGGCTTGCCACACGCGCACCTGCTTTTGTGGTTGGAAGAGAAGATCAGGCCCAACCAGATTGATCAAGTCATAAGTGCTGAGCTTCCGGACTCTGACGTCGATCCTGTTCTGCATCAGATTGTGAAAAGTCACATGGTGCATGGCCCCTGTGGCACGTTAAATCCAAGTTCCCCGTGCATGAAAGATGGACGATGTATGAAAAGATTCCCAAAACAATTTACCAACGAAACCATTACTGGTGAGGATGGATATCCCTCATACCGGCGCCGGTCACCAGCAGAGGGCGGGCATTCCACTGAGCTGAGCGTACGTGGCCAGGCGCAACCGGTCGATAACAGATGGATTGTTCCTTACTCACCAGTACTGTCCAGGACCTTCCAGACGCATATCAACGTCGAGTCGTGCACCAGCGTTGAGTCGATCAAATACATCTGCAAATACGTCAACAAAGGGAGCGATCAGGCGACGTTTGCTTTACAGCGCACTGATAAAGACGAGGTGACCAAGTACCAGTCTGGTCGTTACATCAGTACGTCTGAAGCGGTTTGGCGGATACTGGCGTTCTCTATACATGACAGGCATCCTACCGTCATGCATTTAGACGTCCACCTAGAGAACGGCCAGCGCATATATTTTGATCCCGACAACGTTGCTGAGCGCTTGGAAAATCCGCGCCAAACAACTCTCGTGGCATTTTTCAGGCTCTGTGAAGTCGACCAGTTTGCGAGATCCCTTACATATGACGAGGTGCCTTCATATTATACGTACGACAAGCAAAGGAGTGTATTTAACCGACGTCGACGAGGAGGTGCTGTGGAAGGTTTTCCGGGAATTTTCAAGGACACCGCATTGGGTAGAGTTTATACCGTGCATCCGAATAATGGCGAATGCTATTTTCTGCGGTTATTACTTCACACTGTCCGAGGCCCAACGTCTTTCGCCTTTCTGAGGACATTTGATGGCGTGGAGTATCCCACTTACCGCGCAGCCTGCGTAGCACGTCACCTTCTCGACGGTGACCAAAATTGGGATGACACCCTCGCGGAGGCGAGCGTCAGTGACAGTCCCAGCCGCATGCGTCATCTGTTTGCCGTCATCTTGGTGTTTTGTGGAGTCGCGAACCCGGTAGCTTTGTGGGAGAAGTATCGCCATCATCTGTCTGAAGATTTTCTACGAGCTTTGAGGCGTGCTACTGGAGACGAAGTCGAAGTAACTGATGAACGCGTGCTGAACACCTGTCTCAGTTCACTTCAAGATGTGGTCATTTCTATCGGCGGCAATCCACTGATTGAATATGGGTTACCAGCTCCCCAATCATCACCGCATCAAGACCGTGGAAATCGGGAGTATAACGCTGAGACAAATTACGATCCGGGCGAAATGACCACCATACGAAATGACCATGTCGCTTTGTTCTCTTCAGAGCAAAAACAAATTTATGACACCGTCCTTGAAAGCGTTGGGCAAAACCAGGGTAAAATGTTTTTCTTGGATGCTCCCGGTGGAACAGGAAAAACATTTGTTACCACTGGCATACTTGCAGAGGTCAGGAGGCAAGCCAAATTGCTATTGCTGTAGCGTCGTCGGGAATCGCTGCCACACTGCTTCCGGGTGGCAAGACAGCACATGCCATGTTTAAAATTCCCATCGATTTAGAGAGCGCCGAAACGCCTGTTTGTGGTGTGTCACGTAACAGCGATAAGGGACACGTGCTCAAGGATTGCTCTCTGATCGTATGGGATGAGTGTACGATGGCCAATAGGAAGGCAGTTGAGGCCGTGGACAGAACCCTGCAGGACATCCACAGGAACGAACATTTGATGGGTGGTGTCACAGTTCTGTTCAGTGGCGATTTCCGGCAAACGCTTCCCGTGGTGACGCGGGGATCGAAGGCTGACGAGGTGAATGCTTCGTTGAAACGATCTTCGTTGTGGTCACGAGTTCGTACGCTGCGCTTGACCATTAATATGAGAGCTCGGCTCGGCGGCAATGCACGTGCTCAAGAATTCTCCGATGTCCTTCTAAGTCTTGGCGAAGGCACTCTACCAGAAGAGAGAGGTGGACAGGTGGTGCTTCCAGAATCTCTCGGTAGAGTGGTATCCAGCTTAGAAGAACTCATTCGCTGTGTGTACGGGGACATCAGTCGTATACCGCACCAGCAGAATTCTTGGGTGTGTGAGCGGGCCATTTTGACGCCCAAAAATGATCAGGCTGCAGCAATTAACGAATGCATTCTCTCGGAAATTGAGGGGAATGAAGTGGTCTACACCTCGATAAACACAGTTGTCGAGCAAGATGACGCCACACATTATCCCGTGGAATTTCTGAACTCCCTGTCTGCAAGTGGACTTCCAGCGCATACCATCAAGCTGAAGGTCGATGTCCCGATTATGCTTCTTCGGAACCTATCTCCTCCGAAGTTGTGTAACGGGACCCGCCTTAAAGTCATCTCGCTCCACAGACACACCATTGAGGCGGAAATTCTTACGGGTTGTGGCGTCGGCGAGGCAGTATTTATACCACGCATTCCCCTCATACCTCATAACTTCCCGTTCCAGTTCAAGCGCGTACAGTTCCCCGTGAGTGTTTGCTTCGCGATGACCATCAATAAGTCGCAGGGGCAGACACTGAGGGCAGCGGGTGTCGACCTCAGGACGAGTTGCTTCTCACACGGGCAACTGTACGTCGCTTGCTCCCGCGTCACCAGTCCTGACTCTCTTTACATTTTGGCTCCTGGCAGCATAACTACCAACGTAGTTTATAGGGAAGTGTTGTAAGGTATGATACCTTTGTACGTATTTTTACTCTTTTGTGTCCTGGAATGTATTCCTGCATTATTTTCTCTATGTCCTTCATTTACATCTTATGACTGAACTCAGCAGGATTCCCATATAACTCTCTTCACTTGCTTCGCTTGCAAAAAAAAAAATATTTTAATGCTATTTTAAAATTTGTTTACTTATAATGCTATAGCGACACTGGTATCTTAGGTATTTTTGGTGCTGTAGAGCCTTCACGTCACGCAGACGACGTCGCGGGCAGCAGCTAGTATAAAATAAAATAAATACACAAATACCTAGTTCCAAACTATATGTTCCTAAAATTCAGTGATTTAGGCTTCTCGTTTTCTGTTAGACAGTCACGGATCTGCTTTGTATGTTCTTAAAGTTTCATTTCTTGGAGCATTGTCACCCTTTGTTAGCTAAAGGGGTGGGAAACTTTAAAATTCCTTTTTCTCAGTACTTCATTATCATAATTCTACAATTTTGAGAAAGTAAGTCTGGTGAGGGGGCTTTTTATTTTGAAAGGGAAGGCTGTATTTTTAAGACTTTAGCAGTCAGCTCTTACTAGTTTAAATTTAAAGCTTCTGTCTGTTTTCAATATTCCTCTGTTCCCTTATTTTCTTCATATTCAAGAACGTTGATGATGCGAATAGTTCGGTAAAAATAACATCTGCTTTTTGTATTTAGTGTTTCTTTAGATTCCGCATTTGCATTTTTCTCTTGCAATTTTGTCAACTTTTTAATATATATCGTTTTCCCTAAACTAAAGTGCACCTCTGCCGTAGCCTTTGAGGCATAAGTATAGTCGTGATGCATGTGTATGTCCTGTAAGCGGGCACCGCCTTCATCATTGGAGACTTTTATTTAGGCATTAAGTTATGTTTACGTTTTTAGATTTTTATTTCTACTTGAGTATAGTTTTCAATGTTATTGTTGGTATAATTGGCGTGTGCTAGCTCACATATGGCAAATACTTTAATGTTATGGGTTTCGTAATGATAATTACTTTGCATACTATTGTCTAGATTTAAGTTCTTCTAACTGAACAGACTGTGCTGCTGGGGAGTTTGTTGCGCCACTTCTTACCTAGGGAAGTGAAAGGCGGGCTTTTTAGGGAATGTCTTATGTAATTTTGACTATCAAATAAATTTTATGATAAAATATGATTTTGCTGTTATATTAGTTTTCTTATTCTAAGCCACATAAAGGCATTTAAGTCACGTTTCACAACCTCGCACCTAACTAACTCAAACCCATCCATTAAAAATACCGTCTCACAGACACAATGGCCCATAAATGTACCAATATATATAAAGGAGTGGCCACTAAAAATCATCGAACAACTTCAATACAATTGGAAAGAACTTTCCAGCGAAAAATTTTAAACTAGAAATCGATGTGCATTGAACGTCTTAACTTGTTTCGACTCGAACAAAGAAGTCTTGGAAAATGTTGGATTTTAAGCCACTTCTGCGATCTACAGGTACTTTCGAAGATTAGGTCTCGGTATTTCATTGAATGGTCTTTTTTCTACGTCTTCTGGTTTTTCAATGTTCGTGGTGGAATTGTGCTAGTTTTTTTCACTTGTTTTGTCTATTTTGTTTGGATTGTCTTTGTTAGCTCAGACTACTATTTTTGAGTAGCTTCGTCTTTAAATTTCTTTTCTATTTATAGTTGTTGTTTAATGTTCTTAGCTTCGTTTCTTTATTAGTTCAGCTACTGTGTTTGACTATTGTCTGCGTATTTTCTTTATCTACTGTCTTCAGTGTCTGATTTTGAGAAGTTTTCAGTGAGTACATGTGGCGTTGTAAAAACCTATAGATATTATGTCATCAACGTCAATCAACATTTTCAGTTAGGTAAACCCAAACGTAATAGTGTAAATTTTGATATTCTTGATGAACTTGAACCATGAACCTTGAACCATGATTCTACACAAATGAGCACAGCTCAATACTTACCATACTGCTATCAACTGCATTACCAACTCATTTTTCTCTCGACCTACTTTCAAAACCCGCACCTCACCGTCCCAATTTGACATGAAATCCTTCATCATGTACACACGAGTAATTAGAATCAGAGGTGCGTTAATTAATGTTAACGAACTCATTACCGAAGTTCTCGTTCATTGTTTGTTTCTAACTCGCACGTTGGGTGTAATTGGCGCGGATAAATATTGATGTATAATTAATGTTACCGATATCTGGAACTGATGCTCTGTTCGTGTTTTGATAGTTGAGAGAACTGCTCGAAGATATGTTTGCCTGGTACTTGATATAGAGTTGTGGATATGTTTGAGATGGGTTAGTGTTTATTTTGTTAGAATAGTCGATATATCCATAGGGATGTATCGTAACTAGTTATCGCAATCGACATTGTTCTATCAACAACGATCAATATTAATTTGGGATTCATATTGATAACACTCCACATAAACCTTGCTGTCTGGAATGGTTATAATAATATTTATCCGAAATATTCTGACTTGACTATGACGAAAAGCCCATGGGTTTAGCGGTAATCGGGAATCGAAAATGCCTGGTTGTTTTACTTGATAAGCATAGCTACTGCATCTATATCACCATTCTTCCGACAGCGGCGACAGCTATATGCTGCCCGGGCGAAAAAAGTAGATAATTGAAAATGTGTAATTTTCGAATCGACAACCTGTCGAATGGTTGTAAATAGCAACGCAGGTTTACCTTAATTTCATTCAGTTTAGCGAAAAATTAATCAAAAGACACCATTTTATATCCAGTTTTATCTACCCCAGACACAAAAATACTCCAACAATCTGTATACCTATATACAATTCAAAGTCCTGACTGACTGATATATCAACGCACAGCCTAAACCGTTAGTCCTAGAGACATGAAATTTGGAGGGTGTGTTCTTTGTGAAGAGTAGGTATCCATTAAGAAAGGGACGAAGTCGCGAGCACAAGCTAGTCTTCCAATAATACCGTTGAAAACAACAGCAACATAAAATCAAAAACCGAACTTGCATCTCCCTCCGAATAGCTGAGAGAAGTTGTGCACATACCATGATGTCGGGGGCTCGCCTTACTGCGCTAATAGTCCGTGACGGTATAAATTGCAGCGGGATGGGTAGGGGATGACGTAGTAGGTATAAACAAGCGGTGGATGGGAGCTGTGATGTAGATGTTATTCTTGTTTTTGGGAGTTTAATGGTAGTTTTGGTATCTATTTTGAATCGTCTTGATTATATTGTTTTTGGTCGGCTTAGATTTGCTACCGATACAAAGGATTCGCGGATGTTTTTTTATAAAGTAGGAGTAAAGCCGGTATCAGTCGGTAGGAGTCCTACATAACCAGCTGAGGCATCTATGACGTCACACTTGAATGCCCCGAAGGTATAGACAGGTATACCACCTATTACATAATACTATGGGATGCCCACATTTAGAATTTGTCATAAAAAATAGGAGATAACTAGAATCATTTTTTTGTGTTTGTCCTAGGCTTTATAAGAAAAACTATTAAGAAGATAAATCAAAACAATCATCATGGGCGGTCTAAACAGTGACGTCACGTGCATAGCATCACAATTTATGAAGTCACGGCCTATTAGCGTCGCAGAGGCACCCCACTGCGCGGTGACTAAGTTGGGAATAGTGCAGTTGCATCGTAATCACATTTGTTACTGTGATTCCCGTACTGAAGTGGAAAGTTGAGAAAATGGGGGACATTTTCACTGCAATTTGTTACTGATTTATTGTGTGTTACGATAATATTGAATAGATATTTAAAGGTTGAATGTATAATAATAAGCTAGTGTTATTTATACCTACTGTAGAGGGGCTTGTGGCTAAGTAATATCAGCCGCACGGGTCGATCGATCAGGTTAAGCTACGCTTGCCGCCGTTGGACCATCTTTACATACCAAGACCCATCCGCGCCTCGGAAAGCACGTTAAGCCGTTGGTCCCAGCTGTCATTCGTGGATCTTTGACAGTCAGAAGCCCGAATGTCTGACCAAGCCAGTTTTACCAAGGGCTATCGCATTACCCAGTAACTGGGTTGTAGAGGTCAGATAGGCAAACGCTCCATCTAAAATACTGGTATTCAGCTGCGCCCGGTTAGACTGGAAGCTGACCCCAACATAGTTGGGAAAAGGCTAGGCAGATGATGATGACTGCACCAAACTGGATTTTTTTTGTTGTGACGAATTGCCAGAACAATGTTTATATGAAAGAAAATTTCGGAAATTCGAATAAAAAAATTGCACTCATGCGAAGCTGGGGCGGGCCGATAGTTTGAAATAAAATAAGTACCTAAGTACCTATGTAGCTCAAAGGCATTATGTTCTCTAAATAACCCAGGCCATAATTACCTATCTTTTGAACGTGTACCGAACCCACACCTCTTCGTACACTTGACAAGCAACAAGCTACATATTTGACAGCTAGTCAAAGATTGCCCCAGCACCGAGCGGAACCCTACTGCGGGCCCATTTCCCCTTCGAAAGAATGCAGCACTCAACGAGGATATTAAACTCAAATCATGCGGGAGGGAGAGAGTGCTGTAGCCGATGCATTGTAGGTTGGGAGATAGTAGAGGATGATTTTATGTCTTAAAATCTTTATAGCACATAGCTTTATGAACTTTATAATTTCAGACGCGTGGAATGTGCATCTAGTAAGTAGGTAGATAGATATAGTAAACTAAATTCTATTTACACATACATTTAAAAATAATAGAAATGATTTAATGTAAATTTAGTTTACCTCTTGTGAAATTCATAATATGCATACCTACTGAAAACTCGTGCTTTTACTTGATCACGTTTTTACTTGCAATTGCTTTTTGGTTAATTACTTTATTTGTTCTTAGTAATATCAAACAAAATCTGAGGGATGTTTAGGATGTGTTTTTTAAATTGAAAAAATACAGAGTACCTAATACTCAACTATATTTTAGCTTACCGTATACTTTTGTATACCTTTTACCTTGAATGTTTTACTTATCATTCCAGGAAATCTTATTTTGAACATCACTCACAAATTCACAATGTTCTAGAACAAAGCTCCCTATCTCCTTGCCTACATCTTGCAACAAACTTGCCATGTCCGGCACCACTGAATGCAGCTAATGACCGAGGGTCAGACCCTTCTGTCATCGCCATTTAGGGGATGAGCGATATTGAAAACTGTAGCCTATGCCTATTCCATAGAACAAGATTGTGTATAGAAGCGAAACTCCACAAACAAAAACACATCTAAAGTACAGTCAGTTATAGCAATTAGCTGACCCACCTTTGCATAAATGGTTGAGGTTTTTTAGAATAGGTACGAATCGACAGAATTTTATAATTCTTTTATATTATGTTTACATGAGCAAAGTAAATAAAATATAAAAGAATCACAAAATTCTATCGATTCGTATTCTAAAAAATCTCATCCATTTATGCAAAGGTGGCTCAGCTAATTGCTATAACCGACTGTACCTACAGTTTTGGGGAGTTAGATAACGCCCGACTTAGGTATGGATAGTTCGCCGTGAATTCAAACCCAGGCATGCACTTTATGCAATTAATTTTATCATCACTGTTCTCAAAACGGTGAAGGAGAAACCCGGCAAGTTCTAGAACTAAACATTTTAAGACATATGACATTCACTAACCTGCACTAGGACTAGGTAAATGTTGGATTACAGCCCATTCCCTCTCACAGAGAGGAGCCCTGCCTCCCAGCAGTGGGGATATTAAAGGCTTATTGCTTATCGTACACATATTATTATTAATTCGTCAACAGAACCTTATCAAATGGCTGGAATAGGTACCACGATTAATACCCCCGTTAGGTCTTACTTCTAAAGTTCTAATACGGGTACGTATCAAAATCCCGAAAGTTCATAATACCTATGATTGAAATACCGACGTCCAAAACACCGAAATTCAAAATACCGAAAGTTTTAAATGCCGATAGTCGTTATATCGAAACACAAAATACCGATGTTCAAATGCTCGAAAGGACGAAATCCCGAATGGACGAAAGATTGGGTTAATAATTTTTTTATAAATTGTTAGGTTAGGTTAGGTTAAAACTGTGACCCCTACGCACGAGCCGAGCGAGCGAAGCGAGCGGTGCCGTGGCAGCCGCCGGCGAGTGCCAGAAACGACAGGATTATATAGAAAAACATTACTTTTACACAAAATATGGGCGCCAGAAACGACTTGCGCTAATAGAAAAAAAGAGATTATTTTTAGTAGGCTACCTGGAACCGAACTAGTTAGAATAGATTAATTATTAAAAAAAAAATTAGGCAACTTTTAAGTGTTTTGAGGTTAGGTTTACAAAAAATAGTTTTTCTCGGAAACGTGACAATTTCGGGATTTTAAACTTCGGGTTTTTAAGCTTCGTGATTTTAAACTTTCGGGCAAATGAACTTTCGGGATTTTAAACTTTCGACCAAACAACCATTCGGCGTTTCAATTTTCGGGATTTCGTCCATCGGTATTTTAAAATTCGGTCTTTTAAAATTCGGGATTTTGATACGTACCCTCTAATACACCTAGTGCATACAATAAGCTCAATATGCATTAATGTGGTTTGAGATATCAGGAAAAGAAAAGAAAGAAAAATGCTTTTATTGGCATTTCGCCAAAAAATACTCCTTAAAACTGCCAACACATGAAGCTACTACAATCTGTCAAATTTCTTTAATAGATTTTCAACTTTATCGCTTAAATCTTATCTATATATATAAAAGAAAGTCGTGTTAGTTACACCACTTATAACTCAAGAACGGCAGAACAGATTTGGGTGAAAATTGGTAGGGAGGTAGCTTAGAGCCAGGAGACGGACATAAGATACTAAAAAAAATCAGAAAAAAAAAAAAAAAAAAAAAGAAACAGACTTGGAATAACAAAACGCAAATGACAGGGCTAGGAGTAGGCTCGGGGTAGGGCAGGAGTAGGGTAGGAGTAGGGTAGGGGTACGGTAGGAGTAGGGTAGGGGTAGGGGTACAGTAGGAGTAGGGAAGGGTTAGGGTAGGAGTTAGTAGGGTAGGGGTACGGTAGGAGTAGGGAAGGGGTAGGGTAGGAGTAGGGTAGGGGTACGGTAGGAGTAGGGTACGGGTAGGGGTACGGTAGGAGTAGGGAAGGGGTAGGGTAGGAGTAGGGTAGGGGTACGGTAGGAGTAGGGAAGGTGTAGGGTAGGAGTAGGGTAGGGGTACGGTAGGAGTAGGGAAGGGGTAGGGTAGGAGTAGGGTAGAGGTACGGTAGGAGTAGGGTAGGGGTACGGTAGGAGTAGGGAAGGGGTAGGGTAGGAGTAGAGTAGGGGTACGGTAGGGGTAGGGGTACAGTAGGAGTAGGGAAGGGTTAGGGTAGGAGTAGGGTAGGGGTACGGTAGGAGTAGGGAAGGGGTAGGGTAGGAGTAGGGTAGGGGTACGGTAGGAGTAGGTTAGGAGTAGGGTAGGAGTAGGGTAGGAGTAAGGGGTAGGGAAGGGGTAGGAGTAAGGTAGGAGAAGGGCAGGGGTAGGATTGGTAGGAGTAGGGTAGGGGGTATTAGTAGGACACCACGCGAACGAAGTCGCGCCGGGCAGCTAGTCTATCTATAAAAGAAAGTCGTGTTAGTTACACCACTTATAACTCAAGAACGGCAGAACAGATTTGGGTGAAAATTGGTAGGGAGGTAGCTTAGAGCCAGGAGACGGACATAAGATACTAAAAAAAATCAGAAAAATAAAAAAATAAAAAAAAAGAATCAGATTTGGAATAACAAAACGCAAATGACAGCTATGTAATTGACGTATAATGACAGCTATGTAATGACGTATAGATGACAATTTGATATTTGTAAGAAATCAATATTTAAACTATTTCTATTAAATAAATAATTAACAATTATAATGTAATGATAGTGCCATTGCCCATTCGTATAATCGGATATTCCATTCAAAAGATATTACGAAATTAAAAATGTCAATATAAAAAAAAATACACGCCGACGCGCCAGTGTGGCTCCACGCAGCGCAGCGAGCAACGCGGCGAAAGAGAAGATATGATGATCGTGTAGGGTAGGGGTAGGGTAGGAGTAGGCTAGGAGTAGGCTCGGGGTAGGGCAGGAGTAGGGTAGGAGTAGGGGTAGAGTAGGAGTAGGGTAGGAGTAGGGGTAGGGTAGGAGTAGGGTAGGTGTACGGTAGGAGTAGGGTAGGGGTAGGGGTACAGTAGGAGTAGGGAAGGGTTAGGGTAGGAGTAGGGTAGGGGTACGGTAGGAGTAGGGAAGGGGTAGGGTAGGAGTAGGGTAGGGGTACGGTAGGAGTAGGTTAGGAGTAGGGTAGGAGTAGGGTAGGAGTAAGGGGTAGGGAAGGGGTAGGAGTAGGGTAGGGGTACGGTAGGAGTAGGGAAGGGGTAGGGTAGGAGTAGGGTAGGGGTACGGTAGGAGTAGGTTAGGAGTAGGGTAGGAGTAGGGTAGGAGTAAGGGGTAGGGAAGGGGTAGGAGTAAGGTAGGAGAAGGGCAGGGGTAGGATTGGTAGGAGTAGGGTAGGGGGTATTAGTAGGACACCACGCGAACGAAGTCGCGCCGGGCAGCTAGTTAATACTAAAAATAACAAAAGTAAATCCTAACTTAACTAAAACTATACAGAAACTAAAATACAGCGTCGAAAAATTCATCCGCATGGACATACTTTATCGCTAAAGCATAAGGTTTAAAGTTGATTGGGAAAATTTGACAGTTTCGGGTAGCGTTTGTACCACCTGACGCTGAATAAAAAAAACATTATAAGTTGCACTTCTATGCGTATTTCTTATTCTATGTCTATCTTTATCCCTACTTACTAATGGCACGTAGCTCTTTTGTTTGAGCCCGTTTGAGCCATTTGTTTTTATTTGACGACTGGTGACTGAAGGTGGTGGTCATTGTGCGGTGTTTTTGAGTGACTTTCAAGTAAATGGAGGGTATTTGAATTTGATTTAGAACTGGTGTACTGTGGGAGATGGGAAATAAATTGTCCATTGTTTTATTTTTGGTGATGTTTCGGGAGTTAACTTAAGTTAACTTAAAGTCGAACATAATATTATTAGTACGAAGAGTTTTTTTTTATGTTTAGCCTATACTGTCACACTTCTGGGCAAAGGCCTCCCCCAAGACCTACGCGAGAGAAACGCGCAAGAGTTACGCGTTATAAATTTTAATAAGGCATCAAAGTTTTTTTTTTCACTTTTTTGGGTAGGTTACTTGCGTGTGTCTTGATAATTATGATACTTATTGAAAAAAAAAACTACTTTGTGTAGCGAATGAAGGCAACCAGTTGCCATTTTCACGGCTCATTTTGTACATACATTGATATTTCATGAAATAGTCATTCAATAGGGTTGAATGTGTAAATATTTTAAAATAACTTTAGGGCATAATTGTTATTGGAAATAAAATAAAATCTGTTTTTATAGGGTTATAAGAAAAGATTGTATTGATGATTTTAACGATTTTTAATAAATAAATAAATAAAAGATTTATATAAATAAATACATATTTGTTACGGTCGCGAATCATATTTAGTTCAAAATACAACCTGAAAATTGCAAAAAAACGTAAGAAAATTTGAATTTTGCGGGCTAACTTGGCACACTCCCCTTGATAGGACATTCCGTAAAAACTTTGATAATACAATACTATTCTATCTCTCGACCACATGAATAAAACATGACCCCAAACACCTTTTAATCTCGGAACGCACTTGAAACACGAAACAGTTTACTCAACGCAGTTTCATATTTCAGCAGTACTCACATAAATCTTATCGGAATTTAATATAAAGACTATGGCGCGCCGTAAATCCGGCCGTTACTTATTTATAAGTCGAAACCCCCGCGGTTCAATGAAAGCTGTACATCATGGCTGAAAAGCCTTTGAACGCGAAGGTATTGTGGTAAAAGGGGGAGGGGTAATTCGAGGAAATATGCGGCTAAGAGGTTAGTTATGCGGTGATGAGGTAAATAGATAATGTGTTTTAAAGTGTGATGGGTAGGGTCCATAAGAGCTTTTTTGACTTAGTGTGAATGATTTAGTAAATATTTGTTAAGCGACGAAACAATAAGTAGGTATTATATATTTAATTGAAATTAGAAAAAAAGAAAGACAGAAAGAAAACATGTTTATTCTGTACAAACTGAACGCACGTTACAAAAAAATAAAAGATAAAATCCACACATACAAAGTAGCCAAAAGCCTCGTATTCAGCCAATTCAATTTTGACAATGTTGTCCATGGCTTGATGTCAACGGCCAAAGAAGCCTAATGTTACGATACTGGCAAATGACAAGAAACAAACAATCAAAACAAATTCACACCACGACGTAATTTTTACTATTCGTACTGATATTATAAATACCAAAGTAGTTCTGTTTGTCTGTTACCTATACACGCCATAACAGCTGAACAGATTTGGATGGAATTGGCACCAAGATGCAAGTACGGAAGTTAAATAAATTATTTATTAAAGACCACAGTTTCCAGACAGACCATCCTCTAGATAAATAAAACAATGGACCACCATACTATTTACTCGTATTCCATTTTACCTGTGTACCAATTTTTCTGTTCTGTTTTTTTCTTGTCAGTTTATATACGTGCGTACATAAATGGCAAAAATACAATTATATATTGAATTAATACTAAAAATAACAAAATTAAATCTTATCTTAACTAAAACTAAATAGAAACTAAAATATAACGTCGAAAAATTAATCTGCATCGCTGTCGACTGGTAATGTACCCAAGAGACTGGCGGCATTACCACGTTGTATGGCAATGCTTAGCCTTTGGCCAAGGTAAAAGCCAGCTCTTGGGTCACCGGATGTGTCAACCAGCCGTTTCGAAATTTCTTTAAAAATACCATGAGCACTTGTACCCCACGGCCCGAGGATTTCAACCCCAAACGGCTCGAAAATATAATTTCCGATAAGGTTATTATATTTTCGCCGCTTGAGGTTTTCCGCAGCCGCAGCAGCAGCGCCAGCACAGCACGCCGAGCTAGGAAGATGGGATGGCGTAAGAGTATCGACACACGTTGCGTCCCACACTAAAGGCTTACCCACCTTACATGGAAATAAAGACATACCTTGCGGTCTGGTAAAATAAATAAATAATAATAATTATTATTATCTGCTAGATAAAGTTACCTTAAACTTATAAGGGTAAGTAAACAAGACATAAGTATAGCTTAAGTATTTCTCAGCTGTTATAAGACCCTCTTTTAACATTTCTTCCCGTTTTTTAATCTCGGAAGCTCCTTAGCTCGCCCGTTGGTTTATGCAGCTAAGAGCAAAGTGCTAAACAAAGTAAGTTATAACAAGATGTAGATTTCCGAGGCTGTGCACGACCGTGACGGTGCATCAGAATCAGAATGCGTCGCCCTCTGCCCGCCTATGTTCATACCACGAGGATCTCTGGGTTACTGAATGTGACATCTGGGAAAGGTCTTTAAGAGCTAGGCCACACGTAGTTTCCTTCATTTATGTCAATAGCTGATAATTAAAAACTAAAAATGATTGTCAGTACACACGGCTACACATCAAGCTATACATTTCCAGTTTTCGCTGACCTCGCATTGTATAGACTTTTCTTACGATCAGAAGTCAGCTTATACTGGTTATGTATTGCTTGAAGTGTAGCCGTGTGTACATACGATGTGTGAAAATCATCTTTTAAAGTCAACGGTTAAGTCAAAAATTTACATTTTCCAAAGGTCGTATTTTGATAGCGTTCTTAAAGAAGAATTAGAGCGATAAAAAAGAAGTGTTGTAATCTTTGTGTCTTAGGCTAAACTTCAACACTTTAATATATCAGCCTTCTCAAAAGGCAGCTCCCAAAACGGCAAACATGCACCACCTCCTAGTGTTTAAGCTGGGAAAAAGAAGTGGCGCAACAACCTCCCTAGCAACAAGCCCCGTAAACCAAAAAGTTCTTACTTCATAGTAGATACTCGTAGCATTATGCATAATTAAGCATAATACATGTTCCCACTGCTGGGACACACGCCTTCTCTCTTCGAGATCCCGGTAAGATGTAATCGTCCATGCAGGCCCAGCGCGAGTTGGTAGACCTCACATGTTTTCGAATTTTTGGTTCTAGGAGCGGTGAATGCTTATGCGAATCCCGCACCCCCGGCCATAGGTAGAGGGGGAACACCGCGGTGGTTTTAGCCGGTAAGAGTCCGGCATGCCCCTCTGTCCCCCCCACGACGGAGGAAGTCCATGAGGATTTCCACCGCGCAACAAAAAAAAAAAAAAGGACATGCTGATTTCCTCAAGATGTTTTCCTTTATCGTTTTGAGAGCAGTGGTGATGAAATTATTTACACAAAGTAAAGCACCTGTCTGGGTTCGAACCCACGACCTACAACTCGTAAGTCGGGGCCGATACCAACGGGCTACCACTGCATCATGATTTTGCATCAAATAGCGACAGTTCTATACCAGATAGCTTCAGAATCATCAGTTGCCGATGTAAAGATCAAACTACTGAATATGACGGAATTAATTGAAAGACGTCGGTTCAAACGTGGATAGCTCTGTGGAGTCAGCTGTGTGTAACTAGAACGAAGATATAGAGCCTGTGTAATTACTAGATCGTTTAATAAACAGTGGAGTAATTGCGCAACACACTAACAGTAGGAATGGCTTTCATTTTGACTGTTCATCAATATTCATTGCGTTATTTACGTTGTTGAGCAGACAAATTTACAGTACAACTTCGCGAAAATTGTACCTACTATACCTAAATTTTGTACAGACGCCAGCACATCAAGCTACACGAAACTGTCAAATTTTCCCAATCAAATTTGAACCTTATGCTTTAGCGATAAAGTTGAAAATCTCTTAAAGAAATTTGACAGATTGTAGTACCTTGATGTGCTGGCGTCTGTACTTTGTGGACGGTCGATGTAGCCAAGACTGACACATCTAGTTTCTCTAATTCTCTCCACACGGTACGCTCACTTGTACCTGCAACCCTCCCGCGCGACCCAGATTTTTATTTCACTACAGAGAGAATGAAATTGCTCGTAGTGGGTACTCGGGCTTTTTTTATTTATATATGGCAACACTTTGTTTTGCGTATTATGCTTGTTGAATAGGCATTGTGGGTAATAATGGAAGACAAAGCCTCTGTTCTAGAGTTAGTAAAATGGGAAGTCGGTCGTTGTAATTTATGTTTTATTTTTTTTTTATTTCTGAAAAACAATTGTGGTTGTAATTTCGGGTTGAAATTACTGCGGGGTTGCTGTATTAAAAATCGTTCTGTTTTTTTTTAATGTAGATGTTTCGTCCGTTCTAAAAGGCGAACAAATTATAATTAGTCTTTGCTTTATATCTTGGATATTATTAATTAGGACTCTTTGTAGTGAGATCAATAAGTATAGCTCTATAGATTAGTGAATTACTACCTAGAAAATCATTCATGATTCATGGAAGTTCATTAAACCAATGAATGTGGTATTGAAGGTTGTATTTCCGTAGAAATACTACCTCCAAGAGGAGCCCGTGGCTAAGTAATAACAGCCGCACAGGTCGATCGATCAGTTTAAGCTCCGCTTGCTGCGGTTGGTCCGTGGATGGGTGATCATCTTTACATACCGAGACCCTCCGTGCCTCGGAAAGCACGATAAGTCGTTGGTCCCGGCTGTCATTGGTGGATCTTTGACAGTCGTTACGTGAAACCACCAACCAAGGGGTATCATATTACCCAGTACCTAACAGGGTTGTGGAGGTCAGCTGTGCAGTCGCTCCATGTAAAGTACAGGTATTCGGCTGCATCCGGTTAGAAAGAAAGAAAATACGTTTATTTCCGGCAAACATGACGCAAAAAGGAACATAAATACAAAAAAAAAGGTTGCGGCAAACATGCGTCACATCCACGCAAAACGGCTATCGCTCAGCATTATGCTACGACCCTATGCAAGACAGAGCCCCCGCGCTGGTTTTTAGCGACAGCTGGCGCTGACATGATGACGTCGTCCGGTGCAGCAAACAATTATTAGGACGCTGTACCTACCGGTACATCGTACACTGACGTCACGAAATCCTGCATCTCGCAAGCAGAGTTTACCGCGCAACTAGCATAGATGTTGAAAACGGCCCGACATGAATCATCGGGCAGTTGCCCGCTAGACACAACACCCGTCTAGCCGGAGGATCCTCCCTTTTGTGTAGAGTATGAGTGAACTTTACACCCTGTTCCTCTTACCTCTATACTATTATTTATTTATTTATTTATATACTAGCTGCTGCCCGCGACGTCGTCTGCGTGAAGGCTCTACAGCACCAAAAATACCTAAGATGCCAGTGTCGCTATAGCATTATAAGTAAACAACTTTTAAAATAGCATTAAAATATAAGTTTTTTTTGCAAGCGAAGCAAGTGAAGAGAGTTATATTGGAATCCTGCTGAGTTCAGTCATAAGATGTGACTGAAGGAAATAGAGAAAATAATGCAGGAATACATTCCTGGACACAAAAGAGTAAAAATACGTACAAAGGTATCATACCTTACAACATTTCCCTATAACGTACGTTGGTAGTTATGCTGCCAGGAGCCAAAATGTAAAGAGAGTCAGGACTGGTGACGCGGGAGCAAGCGACGTACAGTTGCCCGTGTGAGAAGCAACTCGTCCTGAGGTCGACACCCGCTGCCCTCAGTGTCTGCCCCTGCGACTTACTGATGGTCATCGCGAAGCAAACACTCACGGGGAACTGTACGCGCTTGAACTGGAACGGGAAGTTATGAGGTATGAGGGGAATGCGTGGTATAAATACTGCCTCGCCAACGCCACAACTCGTAAGAATTTCCGCCTCAATTTGTGTGTCTGTGGAGCGAGATGACTTTAAGGCGGGTCCCGTTACACAACTTCGGAGGAGATAGGTTCCGAAGAAGCATAATCGGGACACCGACCTTCAGCTTGATGGTATGCGCTGGAAGTCCACTTGCTGACAGGGAGTTCAGAAATTCCACGGGATAATGTGTGGCGTCATCTTGCTCGACAACAGTGTTTATCGAGGTGTAGTCTACTTCATTCCCCTCAATTTCCGAGAGAATGCATTCGTTAATTGCTGCAGCCTGATCGTTTTTAAGCGTCAAAATGGCCCGCTCACACACCCAAGAATTTTGCTGGTGCGGTATACGACTGATGTCCCCGTACACACAGCGAATGAGTTCTTCTATGCTGGATACCACTCTACCGAGAGACTCTGGAAGCACCACCTGTCCACCTCTCTCTTCTGGTAGAGTGCCTTCGCCAAGACTTAGAAGGACATCGGAGAATTCTTGAGCTCTCATATTAAATGGTTGAATGTCGTAATTACAGACACAATTAAAAAGCCATTGTGTCTCGCGTAGATCTACGTTCCGGCATACGATGGGTTAATGGTCAAGCGCTGACGCGCAACTGAGACAGGTGTTCAGCACGCGTTCATCAGTTACTTCGACTTCGTCTCCAGTAGCACGCCTCAAACCTCGTAGAAAATCTTCAGACAGATGATGGCGATACTTCTCCCACAAAGCTACCGGTTTCGCGACTCCACAAAACACCAAGATGACGGCATGCGGCTGGGACTGTCACTGACGCTCGCCTCCGCGAGGGTTTCATCCCAATTTTGGTCACTGTCGAGAAGGTCACGTGTTACCCAGGCTGCGCGGTAAGTGGGATACTCCACGCCATAAAATGTCCTCAGAAAGGCGAAAGACGTTGGGCCTCGGACAGTGTGAAGTAACAACCGCAGAAAATAGCATTCGCTATTATTCGGATGCACGGTATAAACCCTACCCAATGCGGTGTCTTTGAAAATTCCTGGAAAACTTTCCACAGCACCTCCTCGTCGACGTCGGTTAAATAAACCCCTTTGCTTGTCGTACGTGTAATATGAAGGCACCTCGTCATACGTAAGGGATTTGTTTTACATCACATTTAAGTTTATAATTAGGTATACGACATGAAAATATATTAATTACCAAGCAATAATCACACAGATAAATACCGAACAAAAGTATTAACAGTCAATGTTTATTTTGTACTAACAACATGAAATTGATGAAGAAATGATCATCATCAATAAACATAACTTTTTTGTAATACTTAACACCGCATTTTTTTAAATTGTCTTCCTCAACTCTGCTCAAGATTTTGAGGGTTTTGTTGGAACTTGAATTTTTCAAAACGAACTATACGATACAACTTTTATGAAGAAAATGCACATTACCATCTATGAATTTTAAGAATAACTAACTACTAACCTCGCCAACATGATCAAATTTAAATTATTAATTTCCAAAAAGTGTTAACATGTAACTTGATTTGATTTTTATGAAATCTCATAGATGGCGCTGCTTCAAATTTTTCTTTATACTACTAACATTCATTAAACTATGTTTCTCTGCCCAAGTTACTTAAATGGCGTAGTTTTTATAGTGTAAAGCTAGATAATAGCATGGCTTACTCAAAAACAACATTTAAATATGCGTCGTTAGATTACACGCTGTCACAGAATGCGTAAGAAAAATAAAGATTCACAGCTCCTCCCCCGTAGGTGATAGCGTGATAATATGTAGCCTATATGTTGACCCGACCTCTTAGTAATACTCATGCAAAATTTGATGTAAATCCATGCAGCACTTTTTGAGATTAGCCCGGACATACATACAGACAATCAGACAAACAGACAAAAATTCTAAAAATTATATTTTCGGCTTCGAAATCGATTGTAGATCACGCCCCAAGTATTCTTTTAAAAAAATATTCAATGTACAGTTTTGACTTTCCTACGATTTTATTATATGTATAGATACTTTTACCTTACTTTTACTATAAACCTTCGTTGTCTTGTAGCAGAGTAAAACGATCCCTTTCCTCAATGCACTTATCTCACGCTCCCTGCCCCGTTTCAGAAGTCATAGTGAAACGTGGCCCATTGCTCGCAGAACAGATGGCCGATGGGGCCGAAAGGTTCTGGAGTGGCGACCACGTATCGGAAGACAGAAGAAGCACTGACAGAACCGGTCGAAGTGGCGGTACTTGGGGGAGGCCTTTGGCCAGCAGTGGCGTCCTTCGGCTGAAATGATGATGATGATGATGATGATGACACCATCCTCTTCTTTAAAGCATTAAATTAAATCTAAGTCAGTATTGCGGTAACGTAACTAAACGGTTGAAACACTATTCAACATAAGAGCCGAATATGCAAAATGGATTAATTTGGAAACCATTTGCAATCGCTTGTCGGTCCCATGAAGCGAACGCCTTTCAAGATGTCCCTTCATACACTAAGAGATTCAAAACCCCATACAGAGTTTGTATCATCAAGATTTAGTTGAATGAACGAAATGAAATTAATGTACACACGGCAAAATGATTAAGTTAGTATCGGTAAGCAACGAACATAATGTTTGTATATAGGGTGACTGGTAATTAGAGACCGATAATTAAACACGTGATTGTACTCATGATAACAAACAACTTTTACTATGGGACCAAACCTGAAATTACGAAAAAAAAACTGCTGTTTAGTCGTTTACGTTCGCCTAACTGGTCAAAATGTACTGAACAGCAGATTTTTTTTTTCGCGATTTCATGTTTAGTCCTATAGTTAAAGTTGTTTGTTATCACGAGTACAATCACGTGTTTAGGTATCGGTCACTAATTACCAGTCACCCTATATAAAAAAAATCTAGCATATTCATGCGTCCAGCGTCCTGCTATTTTTAACCGACCAAGGAAAATGTTCTCAAGTCGACGAGTATGTTTGATGATCTTATAGGTGGACAAAGTTTCCACGTTTTTTTAGTTGGGAAATAAGTTTTTGACTGATTATAACATTGGCTAAATTGATTACAAGTTCAACAGACACATAGCTAAGTTTACAGATTGCTTACTAACAACAAGAATATCTTGAATCTTCTGTGTAATCTTAATAAACAATAACTCAAATTAAACATAGTCTGAATGAAGTCCATGTAAACAACAAACAAGCCTGCACACTTAACGATTCCGCTCACCGTACCAGATTACAGGGATGAAATTAAGGGACAAACAGATCGATGTCCGGAATTAAGGGGCATCTCCGGTATTAGGGGTAAGGGTTTTGTGTGACCATCTATTCGGCTGTGTTTACGGTCTTGAGCGGTACCGGTATTGTGCACAGCCTGTCTTCTGGGCCGTGAAGGGACTGGCGACTGATGCAAGCTGTGTCCGTCTGTATGTGTGTGTGTTTGGTTACTTGGTTAGGTTCGGTTTCTTGGAAATATCCACCCTAAGTTTAGCCAATAATCAGTATACAGGGTGGCATGGACATCGAGGCGCAACCTGTTACCATTTCAGTACATGATTTTGAAACCCCTTGGGCTTGTGGCTAAATAATAACAGCCGCACGGGTCGATCAATCAGGTTAAGCTACGCTTGCCGCGGTTGGTCCGTGGATGGGTGACCATCTTTACATACCAAGACCCCTCCGTGCCTCGGAAAGCACGTTAAGCCGTTGGTCCCGGCTGTCATTCGTGGATCTTTGACAGTCGTTACGGGTCGTCAGAAGCTTGAAAGTCTGACAACCAGTCTTACCAAGGGGTTTCATATTACCCAGTAGCTGGGTTGTGGAGGTCAGATAGGCAGTGCGCTCCATGTAAAATACTGGTACTCAGCTGCATCCGGTTGGACTGGAAGCCGACTCCAACATAGTTGGGAAAAGGCTAGGCAGATGATGATTTTGAAACCCCTGCGTTAAAATGTTTCGTCGGATATTTGAAACAAAATTAGCTGTTACATATATTTTGACCACTTTTGTATGAAACAGCAGATTTTTTTTTGTTAACCTACGAAAAATTTCTACGCTCGTCTGTGCTAAATTAAAGGGTACAGTTTTCGCGTCGATGTCCCTGCCATCCTGTATATTGGCTAAATAAATTGAGGATACACGATGCATAGACTATTAATTATGTAGAAAAAAAGGCACTTAGCTCTAACCTTGGTCACCGTTTGATTTTTCCCTTTTAAACATTTGGAAGGGGGGGGGGGGAGGAGGGTACTCTATTTACGTTTTTATAAGTGATATTTAATTATTTATCAATGTGGGTCACCCTCACTGCATGTTGATGATTGCCAACTATCTAGCCAATGGGGTCCGAGTGCTCATGGTCTTTTCAAATTTCGAAACGGTCGGTTGGCACTTCACTTGACCCAAGGGCTGGCTTTTACCTTGGCCAGAAGCTAAGCATTGCCATACAACGTGGTAATGCTGCCAGTCTCTCGGATACATTACCAGTCGACAGCGATGCGGATGAATTTTTCGACGCTATACTTTAGTTTGTGTATAGTTTTAGTTAAGTTAGGGTTTAATTTCGTTATTTTTTTAAATTAATTAGGTATTAGTTGTTATTTGCTTACTTTTTTTTCTAGTCAATTATGTGATTTTGTTTAGTCTATTTGTTATAAGCTACTCGAAAGCTATGGTTGCCTAGAAGAGCGATGGCCGCCACACCATATCCGCAATTTACGGGCGTATGACGTCACTGAAACGTTATTTATGAAAGTAAGTTGGCGTGTAGCGTCTGTTACATATAAGTACCTTTGTTTTTCTCCTATCATCCTACGACTTGCGTGTCCGGACGTTTGTAGTGGTTTGGTATATATGTTGCAGGCAACTGGTTAAATTAGTCGTTTAGTTAACCGCCTGACCTTTGGAAGTAGTGCTCGCCTCGCTTCGCTCTCTTTGCTCGCACGCGGTTGATCACAGTTCTAACCTAACCTAACCCATTTGGTCGGGGTGCCCTGGCTTAGTTACTGCGACCAATTTGGCTCTCGCGTGATTGGTTACAGTTCCAACATAAACTATAATATTGAATATCATTCAGGCTGTTAGTTGAACGACCGCCGTTTAGTTAAAAGGCTAAACGGCTATTTAACCAGTTGCCTGTGACATATACATGACACACGGCGGGTAGGTGTGCACATTACGACGATAACACTAACATAATTAACACGCACCACAGTCAACAAGACAAATGAACAAGCGCACTGGGTTTAACATTGTACACTTGTTCCACTGTGCTCTTGCTAGCCTACCGACCGCTAGGAGCTGGAGTATTTGGTGACGGCCTCGTAGCACATAAAGTGGCATTGAAAAACCGACATTACTGAACTAATGAAATGCGTCAACGAAACCCGCGAGCCACCATTTCTTTTCATAATCTACCTTCCTTGCATTTGTAATACTCTACATATCTAACTACACACACACTGATAAATGATTTTATTTCTGTAAGTAGGTTTGCACAAACACTTTTACACGTCAATCATATTTTAAAAACTAGATGAGGTCGGCGTTTCCTATCTGACTACTCTGAGAAGAAAGGCCGAAACAAACTCAGAGGTCACAGTCTCTTTTAAAGTCCAGACATAATCTTGGTCAGGTTATATGAAGACCATGTAGATCGAGGTCTGAGATGGTCTTTTGAGGAAAGAACCACACAGATTGAGTAGACCTGTCCAGTCAGTGCACGCATTTGTCAGAAATCGTCACTACATTGCATTTTAACATTATATTATTCACTTACAAAAGAAATAAAAACCCCATTTTAATCCAACCATGAAGTCTTTAAGCCATCCTTAACTCCAGACCAATTTCATACGATTCAGACATAAGATTACTCATGTGTGTGTGGGATATCCGTAGGGAGGCTGCACGGAGCACGATGCATCAAAATTGGTAGCGGATGAGTCGGTCCAGTGCGCGATATTATGTGAGGGTGGTCGGTACCCGGTGCCTTATAAGTTATAAGTGATACCTATGTATGTGTGTGATACCCGGGTGGCTAAATTCGCAGAGATTTTGGGCATTTGCTTACGTGTCTATTTGGATTATAGATTCTGGTTTGGTTTTGTGGTTTTCAGGATACGTTAAAGATGCTTCTCTGCCAAGAATATGGTACGGTACATATAAGGTCCCATTAAAATGATGGACAAACTTTTAGATATCATTCAGACCACCAAAATAAGGACGATGATAAAAAGTATATAAGAAAAACGCATTAGATACTTACAAGAAAAATAATCAGCTAACGAAAATACACTAATGTGCCGGCAATTTATTATTGTAGGTTAAAATAAAATCACTTTAATCAGTGTTTTTTTTTGCTTGGATATCTTTAGTTAGACGTACTGAGCGCTGTGTTAAAATTTGTCCATCTATTTTAATGGGACCCTGTATAGTAACCAATTAAAAACCTACCATACTAACTTGTTGGTATCTAAGGCTGACATTCTTAACGTTTTCAAATATGTTACAGAAATACACCTATTGAAACTTTTTTAGCAGCATAACTGGGTTTCGCACGGAAGTTACGCACGTGTGCTAGTGAACTAACAGGATTTTCAACTTTGTCTCTATTTGTGTGTTTAGTGTTGGAGGTGTTTGTCGTCAGAAAATTGGGAAATCCATCAACCTTTCACGAACGAATTATTTCACACTTTTTGCCGTAAGAGTATAATAATGTGTTAGGTATAGTCCTCCTGGCCGTACTTCGGTCATGGAGGCCAATCTTAACAGAGACTAGCCACCGGCGCAGGAGCGCAGTGTGTGCGCAGACACAGGTGCACTCTCTCTTCCCTCACTCTCATAGTCTGATGGGACGGCAATCCGACACGACCGGAGAAGGATAAAGCGCAGGACCAATGGCTTAACGTGCTTTCCGAGACACGGGGGTATCACACCACCAAGTTCCAAAGTCCGGGCTGTTACTAAGAAATTCTTAATGGAAAAAGCCAATAACACTTTGTCCGATCTGGGAATCGAAGCCTAGACCCCACACTCAGCAATCGCGCTCGTGACCACGAGCCCAACGGGGTAGTTAATAATGTGATACCTAGATATCGTTATCCATCCACATCAAGACCATTATACAAAGTAGTTTTCTATGAAGATAAGTTTATGTGATCTGATTATGTTAGCATATAGATCTTCGCTTTGACTTCGCTCCCAAGCAAGTGAAAAGAACACAAACTTCGCAGGATCATCTGTCTAGCATTTTTCCAACTATGTTGGGGGCGGCTTCCAGTCTAACCAGATGCAGCTGAATACCAGTAGTATACATGGAGCGACTGCCTATCTGTTCTCCACAACCCAGTTACTGGGTAATACGATACCCCTGGGTAAGACTGGTTGTCAGACTTTCGGGCTTCTGACTACCCGTAAGTCGCGTAACCCGAATGAGTAGAAGTATTATTTACCTCACTATCACGCAAACATCAAGAAATCCTCGCTAAAGTTCCGCCACTACTTATATTTCACCTCCCGCGTATTTTCCCGGAATAAGTTGCGTCGCCGGCGATCCCGGCGGGATTCCTTGAATTCCCGGGCTACGCCAACCCTTTAAATATATCCAGTAGTGTAGGGAAGCTCGGGAAATGCAGTATTTACGAGAAGTATTTACTTGTGAATGGTGAGAACGTACTGTTTTGTGCGGAGTTTCTTGTTCATATTTGTATTGAGGGCCGTTGGGAAATTGTTAGCGCGGTTGCTGTGGACACGGACGATATAACTGCCGGTTATCTGGTAGAAAGAGATCTATCATCATCTGCCTAGCCTTTTCCCATCTATGTTGGCGTCGGCTTCCAGTCTAACCGGATGCAGCTGAATACCAGTACTTTACATGGAGTGACTGCCTATCTGACCTCCACAACCCAGTTACTGGGTAACACGATACCCCTTGGTAAGACTGGTTGTCAGACTTTCGGGCTTTTGACGACCCTTAACGATTATTAATTATTATCGCCTAAAAATCATTACAAAATTCCAGATCTCGGTTCCAAAAAAAACGAAACATTCAAAATATCTGAACTTGATCTTTATTTAATCTATAAATAAAAATGAATCGCCGAAATGTATGTACGCGCATAACTTCCGAACGACTGCACCAAATTGGATAATTCTTTTTTTGTTGTGTTCCGTATTATTTTTATGTTTGTAGGAATCACGTCATACTTTTACGGTAGGTACGTGTACGAAAAGTACAGTCACCAAAAGAGACGAATAGCCAGGGTTGTCGGATATAGTTGAATTTTAGTAAAAAACCGGTGGAGGTTTTTAAATGAAATGTAATTTGATAAATGAACTGTTCGTAATCTATTATACACTCAGCGGCACGGAATCTTGGCCAAGCGCTTATCTCGCGATAGCAAAAGTTTTAAGTGTTTCTGATGAATGTTTGTTGTGCAGGTATGTCAAAAAATGTTTACTTTTAGTTCAAGAGGGTAATCCATTATGTTTAAGTGCACCACGACGAAACTTTCAATTTACAGTTGAATCGGATCACTTGAGCGACTAAGTTCACGTTTTAAATTTGTGTGTTGTGAAAAGTTTACTGTTCGGTTTTTGAATTATTGTGATTTTATGCTTTTAATTCAATAAGTAAAGGTGCTTTAAAAGCAATAAAAATGCCTCTAACACCAGCACAGGTTTCACAAGCCGTTTCGTTAATTAACCAAGGGCTGACACAGCGTGAAGTTGCTACTGCTCTTAACGTACCACGGTCATCAATGCAGTATGCCCTTAAAAGATACCAGGAGACAGGACAGTACACCCGCAGGCCAGGTAGTGGAGGCGTAAGGTGCACATCGGCCCGAGACGACCGCTTTATTGTCTTGGAGATTTTGAGAAACCGCTACCTGACCGCTGTTGAGATACGCCAGCGGCTTCAAATTGTGAGAGGCGTTAATGTTAGTGAGCGTACGGTGAGAAGACGAATGGAGGAAGTCAATTTAAAAGCTTGTAGACCAGCACGAGGTCCAGAACTTCTCAGACAGCACCGAGTAGCTCGACTTCACTTCGCACGAGAACACATTAACTGGACCCACGAGCAATGGGCTAGAGTACTGTTCACAGACGAGTGTCGAATAGCTTTACGTTCTCCAGATGGTCGAGAACGAGTGTGGCGAAGAAGAGGAGAGCGGTTTTTACCCATTACTACCAGTCAAACAGTGAGTTTCCATGGAGGCTCAATAATGGTATGGGGAGGTATAAGTTCTGATGTACAGAGTTGGTTATCGTCGATAATCGGCTAACAGCTGTTCGATACATCGAGGAAGTTCTTCAGGAACACGTAATGCCATATTCGGGGTTCATTGGACACGACCAATTCCTCCTAATGCACGATAATGCACGCCCACACGTTGCACATTGTGTTGAAGAATATCTGGAAGAGGTTGGCATACAAAAATTGCAATGGCCAGCTCGTAGCCCAGACTTAAACCCAATTGAGCATATCTGGGACATGCTCAAAATCAAATCAAATCAAATCAAAATATTTTTATTTCACATAAACCAACATGGGCACTTATGAAACGTCAGATGCTAGGTGCACGGTTCCAATTGGTCGTTTCCTATGGAGAAGAACCGGCAAGAAACTCCATGGTTACTCTTTTAAAAAATAATTGGCTTTTACAATGTTTTCAAGTTACAGTAGGTATGGGAGGACAACGTAGGCCTGTCAACAAGTACAGGTAAGTACTTGATACAATAAAAAATGGTCTACAGATCTAAAGTCTAGGTACAAGGCTTACAAAGTCCTCACATTTACAAAATAAGAATGTATCAAAAGGATAAATAAAATATAAAAAACTACTAAAACCAAGAGATATGATTGCCATTTCAACTAATAAATAGGTGAAAAATTAAAATTGTCTGTATATAATGTCAAATAATAAAAAGATTATGTCAAAGAAGTATGTACAAATAAAAAATAAACATCGTAATTTGAGAACAGTTAATAGACATTTACGTAGTTATGCCGTTAATGAGGTGCCAGGGAAGCCACATGTGCAGAAGGAATTATTGCCAAACTACCTTGTCTTCAACGTAGTCTTTAATCTTATAATATGCTTTATTGATAAGGACACGTTTGACGAGGGTTTTGAATTTTCCGCCACTAAGGTCTGTAACCGATTTTGGCAACTTGTTATAAAAACGGATGCTGTTTACAAGAAATGACTTACTAGTCTTAGTTAATCTAAATTTAGGTATCACAATTTCATTTTTACTACGTGTATTTATATTATGGAAATCGCTTCTTATTTTGAAAAGTCCTAAGTTTTTGCGAACATACAAAATACTTTCTAAGATATAAAGAGAAGGCAGAGTTAGTATATCAATTTCTTTGAATTTGTTTCTAAGAGACTCTCGAGGACCCATTTTATAGATTGCGCGGATTGCCCTCTTTTGTAAAATAAAAATTGAATCTACGTCAGCTGCCGATCCCCACAGCAGAACACCATAAGACATAATACTGTGGAAATAAGCAAAGTATACTAACCTAGCTGTGGCTATATCTGTCAACTGCCTTATTTTTCTTACTGCATATGCAGCTGAGCTTAATCTACCTGAAAGAGCTCTAATGTGTGCGCCCCATTGTAATTTTGAATCTAAAGTAATTCCCAGAAATACAGTTTCCGTAACAGCATCTAGTTTTTTACCATCAAGTTTTAAATTCAGACCAACCTGAGGTACATTTGGTAATGAGAACTTAAGACATTTAGTTTTGTTCGCATTAAGTAAAAGATTATTAGCTGCAAACCATTTCGAAAGAACAGCCAGACTATCGTTGACATGTAAGACATCCGTATCTTTTCTATCTACTTTAAAAATAAGGGAAGTGTCATCAGCGAATAAAATGATGTCCGATAAGTTAGCCATCATGTAAGGAAGGTCATTAATATATACTAGAAATAGGAAAGGGCCAAGAATTGAGCCTTGAGGCACGCCCATCTTAACTAGAGACCCCGATGACGTCGCCCCGTTAACGTTTACTTTTTGCTGCCGGTTTGATAGATAAGAAAGAACAAGATCAGCAGCTTGTCCACGAATTCCGTAATGGTATAATTTACAGAGCAGTGTATTATGGTCAACGCAGTCAAACGCTTTTGAGAGGTCACAGAATATGCCAATTGCATCCTGGGACTTCTCCCAGGATTCCAAAATGTGACTGATGAGTTTTACTCCCGCGTCCGTCGTCGACCTACCTTTCGTGAAACCAAACTGGCGATTATGTAAAATCCCATTTGAGTTAAAATGTGACAACATCTGGTCCAGCATGATTTTTTCATAGATTTTGCTCAATGCTGGTAGCACAGATATAGGTCTATAATTGGAGGGATCATACTTACTACCCGATTTAAAAATTGGTACAACTTTACTATGTTTCATTAAGTCAGGAAACGTACCGCTGTCTACACATTGATTAAATATGCCTGTTAGGGCAGGGGCAATTGTGTCAATAATATCTCCAAGAACCTTAACAGAAATCCCCCATAAGTCTTCAGTGTTTTTTATGTTAAGACTTTTAAATGCTTTTTTAATTGTGGCAACAGAAATAGGCTTGAATTCAAAGCTTGGAATATCCTTATTGAAGTTTTCTTTAAGAAGAGCTTCAGCTAATATAGGTGATGAGGGGAGAGATTTTGTAACCTCTATTGGGATGTTGGTAAAGAAATGTTCTAGTGTCTCAGCAACTTTTATCTTATCTGAAATGGTTTGGTTATCAGTTTTTATAGACAACTCATTCTGATCTCGCTGTTTTATGTTTCCAGTTTCTTTGTTAATTACCTGCCACACAGCTTTTATTTTATTATTAGACATACTAATTTTGTTAAAAAGTCCAGCTCCAACCCGCCGGAAACTCTAAACCAGCTCCGAACTGCAGCGCTGGCCGCTTGGCGCAGTATACTGCAAGTTGATGTCCGAAACATCATCCAAAGTATGCCAGATCGAATGCAGGCAGTTATCAGGGCTAGAGGAGGAAACACCCGATATTAAAACGTATAGACAATAACGAAAAAGACCTTATTTTTTATTTTTTTGTGTTTTTAAATTTATAGTGAAAAATTCCTAATTTCAGTGAAAGTGCGTGATTTTAAAAACTGATTTATTGGTGAGGTAATCTTTTAATTTCTAAGTTCTTAAAGCATAAGAGACACGTATTAAAGCCACTTACCCTTAATTTATTGTCATAAATGCAAATGCAAGTTTTTTTATGCAAATAATCAGCAAAATCACGAGTGGCCAAGTTTCCGTGCCGGTGAGTGTATAATCAGCCTATAATGTTCCTACTGCTGGGACACAGACCTCCTCTTTGTGAGAGGGAGTGGGCCGTAATCCACCACGCGGGCCCAGTGCGGGTTGGTAGATGTCACATGTGTTCGAATTTTTGGTTCTAGGACATGCCGGTTCCCTCACGATGTTTTCCTTCACCGTTTTGAGAGCAGTGGTGATGAAATAATTTACACAAAGTATAGCGCCCGTCAGGGTTCGAATCTACGACCTATATCTCGTAAGTCGCGGTCGTTACCACTGGGCCACCACTGCTCAATCTATTAATTAAACTAAATTCTATATGCAAACATCAATCGGTTTCTTATTAAACTCCAACTATATCTGACGACTCTGGTTACTTATCTCCTTTGGTGACCGTACATTATTTCGTACTATGAGCAGGCAAGTTGCCAAGAACGATAAAAATCTGAGATAATTTGTCTTGTTTGTCGTCTTTTAGATCAATATTAAGACCACTGCAGTAGACCACAATTGTATCCTTAAACATGCGGTATTTCAATATAACATTTTGTTATACTCAAAATACCATTTCAAACACCAATCTACATTGTCTTCACATGATCTGACCAAGATTATGTCTGGACTTTAAAGGAGACTGTGACCTCTGAGTTTGTTTCGGCCTTTCTTCTCAGAGTAATCACATGGGAAAAGCCAACCACATCTAGTTTTTAAAATATGATTGACGTGTAAAAGTGTTTGTGCAAACCTACTTACAGAAATAAAATCATTTATCATTTGTCATGAAGAAAATGAAAAGTTAACTTTATTCCATACAAAAAATACACAAAAAGCAATGTAATCATAATCCTATACAACTCAATCTTGTGCTAACCTACTTTGCAAAGAGAGGGAATAAGTCAAAATTAAAAACGCGTTTCTCGTCAATTAATTAAACAAGGAAAGGGCCGGCTCTAAATAATATAAAGGTCGTTAGGGTGCAGTCGAAGCATCATTATCTACAGAATGGGGTGAGGTCCCGCTGAGAACGGGAGATAAAGAAAGAAAACCGAGTCTAGTAAGAACAAGAAATCATGTTTTTTTTTTGTCCCACTGCTGGGCAATGGCCTCCCCCAAATCCTTCCAGGAACTCTTTTCCCGCGCCACCTCGAACCAGCCCTCGCGGTACGCGTCCAGGGGGCCAATTCTCGATTTTCGCCATTTATCTCGAGTAAGTCTATCTCTATGTGAAGTAGACCGAGACGTAATGCACCGGATCAATTCAGGATGGATGAAATGGCGACAGGTCACAGGAACAACTTGCGACCCACGGATGCCCCTCAAGTTAAAGGGCAAAATTTATAAGTCCGTGATAAGGCCTGTCGTACTCTATGGGTCTGAATGCTGGGCCGTGAAGAAGACGGATGAAAAAAGATTGCATGCAGCGGAGATGAGAATGTTGAGATGGATGTGTGGAGTGACGAGAATGGATAAAATAAGAAATGAGTATATACGAGGAAGTTTGAAAGTGGCGCCAATGACAGAAAAGTTGAAAGGAAATCGTTTGGCTTGGTATGGGCATGTGATGAGAAGGGACGAAACGCATGTGACTAAAAGAGTGATGAATGTACACGTTGATGGATGGAGAGGGAGAGGAAGGCCGAAGAAAAGATGGATGGATTGTGTGAGGAATGATATGAAAGAGAAGGGAGTGAATGATAGCGTGACGGTTGACAGGGGAGAATGGAAGAAGAAAACGTGTTGCGCCGACCCCAAGTAACATGGGATAAGGGCAGGAAGATGATGATGAAGTCTATCTCTATGTCTATCAAAAATATCTCTATCTCTACCAAAAAATGTCGAATTGAGCAGAATTCCGTATTCTCAGTCAAAATAGAAATAAATGTCACGAAAATGTCGAGTCGATTGAAGGTAATCTTACCATAATGAAGAATCGCACGTTCCGTTTTAAGTAGCTATGAGTGAGTGAATGATTTCGTTTTAAAACGCGAACTAAACCTAATTATTTAAGTATAATACGAAACGTTTAGTGTAAAAATAATCAGTTTGACAGTTGACTGTCTGTCAATGTCAGAATTTGCGCCTTTTTGCGGTTCCTTCAAAACCTGTGTTCAAAACTTTTGATAATTATGTTGTTTAGTGTTGAATGTTGTTTAGATCACTAGTGGTTAGATACCTAGTAATTTTTATTTTAACATGGAGGGGAAAAAATACCCTAGTTCAGAACAAAAACGCTTACTGATTCAACTCGTTGAAGCAGACCCGGAATTGAGGGGAGGTAAATTCTCCTCCAGTTTCACCAAAAAGGAAGCAGAGAGAAGATGGCAAGCTATCGCTCAACAATTAAATGCTGTGGCCGGAGCCAAAAAATCTTGGGGTGATTGGCGCAAAGTAAGTACAATGGTTACCGATGCACATATCTACCTTTCTGTGACTCAACCGTTTTTATACTTCATCACCGCAATGTTTTCTAATTCTCTACTTCTCAGTCATTTATTTATCTTTGGGTATGATTTCATTCTCAAAGGATGTATGTTCGTACTAACATAATAATTTTATTTCAGAGTTGGCAAGACAAAAAATCCAAAATAAAAAATAAATTAGCCACAATTAGAAGGCAGTCTATGTTGACTGGTGGAGGGCCACCACCAGAACAATTAAATGAAGAGGACCAATTGGTGCTTGGCACATTTAGTTCAGCTGCACTCGTCGGCCACGTAGATTCCAATGAATCAATCGTGGAATTTATTGGTGAGTGAAACTGATGTGTTTCTGAATTTTCTAGTATATTACTATTATTATATATATATTGCAATTAGAGTTGCTTTTTGTTTTCTGCTTTTTTCAGATTTAGCCACACCAACAAGTACCTCAAAAGTCGGCATGTGTATGGCTCCTCGAGGGACCTCTGGATCTCGAGGTAATTCTACTTTCATTAAGCTTTACATATTCGCAGTTATAAAATGAAAGTGAATAAATATTTCATATTCATATCTAAGTTTGTTAAGATAAGGTTTCCATAATTAATCATCTTTAATGTCTATTTTAGATGTCATACAATTTGACAGTCTGCCAGGCACCTCACAATCCGGTGTGGGTGCAGCTGCTTCTCGAGGGACCCCTGGATCTCGAGGTAATCCTACTTTCATTAAGCTTTACATATTCTCAGTTATAATAAATTATAAAATGAAAGTTAATAAATATTTAAGTTTGTTAAGATAATGTTTCCATAATGAATTAACTTTAATGTTTATTTTAGATGTCCAAGATATCATACAATGTGACAGTCTGCCAGGCACCTCACAATCCAGTGTGGGTGCAGCTGCTCCTCGAGGGACCACTGGATCTCGAGGTAATCCTACTTTCATTAAGCTTTACATATTCCCAGTTATAATTATAAAATGAAAGTTAATAAATATTTAAGTTTGTTAAGATAAGGTTTCCATAATGAATTAACTTTAATGTTTATTTTAGATGTGCAAGATATCATACAATGTGACAGTCTGCCAGGCACCTCACAATCCGGTGTGGGTGCAGCTGCTCCTCGAGGGACCCCTGGATCTCGAGGTAATCCTACTTTCATTTAGTTTAACATAATATACCTATGTATAAATTGAATGTGTATAAAGATTACATTGCCAATCATACAAGGATTTTAAATGAAAAAGTAATGAAAAAGTTGTGAATTTAAGCGCTTGTTTTCCAGTACCCTAAGAACTTAAGAGAGTATTCCTTTAAATATCTTAAATTCATCACAATTACATAGTACCTAATCAAAATAAAATGTTGGTGCTACTGGACAGAACAAGCAGCCTTAAAACTTTTTGAATGGGTTTTGTCAAACATTGACAAGGAAGAATAATATTATAATTTATTTTGTTTATAGGAAAATCAAAAACAAAAACTAATGCTGCCCGACGTCAGCAGGCATCCATCGATGTTGCTGAAAAAATAAGTGCCGCGATGGAGGCAAAAAATTTAATGAAACAAAAATTTTATGAAGATTTTATTAAATTAATGGCCCAGCAAACCGAGGCTTTGGCTAGCATAGCCAGATCTATGCAGGTAAAATCATCACCCTATATATAATTAAATAATAATTTTTATAAGGGTGATGATTTTATCTGCCTTACTTGTTAATGATCAAGAGACTGGTTGCCTACCCAATTAATTTAATTATAAAAAAAGACTGTGATTTTATAACTAGTCTGGTTAAAATACACATACATTGATTTAAAGTTTTTTTTTTCAAAGAACATATAATAATAATAATTGTGAGAAAGACTAAGCTGTGATTTTATAATTAGTCTGTTAAAAGTCTGCCTCTACATTATGTACATGTACACAAATGATTGATAATTATTTACATATTTCTGCCATAATTATTATTATGTAGATGTAAAGTTTATTTGTTAATTTTCTAAGATTATTATCGTTTAAATGACTGTACTGTGATTTTATAATTAGTCTGCTATAAGTCTGACTCTACATCATGTACATAAATAAATAATTGGTAATTATTTACATATTACTGCCATAATTATTGTTATGTAGATGTAAAGTTTATTTGTGAATTTTCTAAGATTTTGATTATTATTGTTTAAACGACTGTACTGTGATTTTGTAATTAGTCTGACTTTATAATGAAAATGTGTGTTACTGAGGTCAAGATATTTGACAGACTTGGATACTTTAACGAGTAGCTGTTTGTGCTACATTGTTTTACAAATTGTAATAACTACAAATGTATAGATAATTTTTTATTGAATGTTGTTTGCCATACTGTATTTTTTAAAATTTAGTAACATATAATATTAATATTAAGGTACCTACCTAATAAATAAAACAATATTATAAATAGTTTGTAACAATTTATTAAAATTCTAAGAAAAGTAATTGTTAATTATATTTTGTTGTTTCTGTCTCCCTAGATTTAAATAAATATTGCCTCCTGTTGTGGGTAGAGGGTCTAAATTAATTATGCCTAATTCTCTTTCTTCAGGCATATCAGTAAGCTCAAAATTGTGGGCTATACACAAATTGTGTAACACACAGCAGGCGTTAATTATTTTAGTGGCCTTATTAGGTGTATAATGTAAAACCCTGTCCTTTATAAGACATCTAAATCTTCCCTTTAGCACTCCATTACAGCGCTCGATAATGGATCGCGTTTTCTTTAGTGCTTCATTGTAGAGAAACGCAGGCGTATTCTCTTCGTCATCCTCCTCCAAGTTTAATATGGGTGTTAGACACCATGGCCTCAAGGGGTAACCACTATCACCTGAAAATATATTGCATTTGTAATGAATTAAAGCCTAGCAAAATAATTAGTATATCACAAAACCTGTACTACAATTTTATTATCTCACCAAGTTTTGAGATAAATTTAATAAGATAGTAGTATAGTACATACCCAATAAGTGATAGTTGGTATATCCAGCATTATGGAGATTATGTAGTAAAGGCAATACTGCAGAGTTGCTCCAGATATAGGAATCGTGTGTACTGCCTGGGAATAGTGCATTCACATTCAAAATTTTCAATTTTGAATCACATATCTGTAAAGTAAAAATCTGATTAAGTATAATATTTCTTAACTTTTTTGTCAACTTTATTTATATCAAATTAATACAAACCAGCTGGGTGTTAATGGAGTGAAAGTTTTTCCTATTTACATAGCTTCTCTCATCATGCATAGTTCCCGGAGGAGGCACAATTGCAACATGTGTGCAGTCGATGCATCCTATCACTCCGGGAAACCCGTAGCAGTTGTAAAAGCTAAAAAGATAACAATACATTAAGTCTACACAGTTATGAAAATTAGATGAGCGCTTGGGTATTGAACAAGAATATAAATGTCTTACTCTAAGGCTATTGTTTGAAGCTCTTGCAACGTTTTTGGAAATCTCACCCATTCGTGAAAAATGTTGGGATGGTTCAATGCCTCGACAACATCACTTATGCAACGGGAGGTTGTTGCCTGGGACACATTTATTTTATTTAAGTTCCCGGTTGGAGTTTGATAACTCCCAGTACCCAAAAAATGTAAAGTGCATAGGACCTGAAATAATATAACCAAGTGTTAGGTAGGAAGGTAAATGATAAAGTTCTTTATTTTAAAATAAAAATAAATAGCAGTCATACAAAAAATCAATTATTATATTATAATCGGTTATAATAATAACTGTGCACTCAACAAATACCTACCAAAGAATAGAAAGAATTTGGTGCACATAAGTAATTAGGTACCTACCTATTTTAGGGTGTGCAATTAGTATTTTTGGTGGGTTAGTTTAGTGAACAGTTATACATGATTACCTAATAAAATTATGGAGCAGACAATTATTTACCTTCGTTTTCAGGTCTATTTTCGTGGTTTCCTGAATTACAGGAGCCAATAGATCTATTAGAACCCTTATTAAATCTTTATTTAGTCTGAAGTTTTTAATGACTTCTGTTTCGCTCAAGTCGTAAATATCGACGGCGGGATAAGCGCGCTGTTGTCGCCGTGTATTGGCCAGTTGCTCGCCACTTTCCAACAACTCCGAGATAAAAATGCTAACAAACTCGTCCATCTTTCAGTGGTTTCAAATCCAATCGGTACACAAATTACAGTCTATTATTTGCGCGAAGGTTGTTGTTTCAAGAAAACACAATGCACAAATCAAAGAGTTTACATAAATCGAATTTCCAGTAGTTAAGAGATGCGAAGCCGGATTTTATTTAAAAACTAAAGAAAAGAAAACACAGCGTAGGTACAATCCAAAACTCAACGAATTCACTCAGAAATGACGTATCTCTACAATCGACATGACATCTCTACTGCTCAGAAGCACTCGACATGAACTCTAACGTTAGCCTTCGACAAATGTCGAATTAGACATCCCCAGAATAGAAACTTTTAAAATTTGTCGAAAAAATGACGTCATTAGAAACTTTTGTCGAGTTCGACACCATCTCTAAAACCGAGAATTGGCCCCCAGGTCATATCGATCTACATGGTCTTCATATAACTTGACCAAGATTATGTCTGGACTTTAAAAGAGACTGTGACCTCTGAGTTTGTTTCGGCCTTTCTTCTCGAGTAGTAAGATAGGAAACGCCGACCTCATCCAGTTTTTAAAAATATGATTGACGTGTAAAAGTGTTTGTGTAAACCTACTTACAGAAATAAAAACATTTTATCATTTATCGCCATCTCTTTCTGGGCCGGCCTCGGCGGCGCCGTCCATTTTCAGGCACTATTAGGCATTGTGTGGAGACTTTTGCTCAGCCGTCATCGTGCAAGCGGCTGATGTGTCCCGTCTAATCCCATTTGAGTTATAAGTTATGTTAAGAAAATTGGGACTTGTTTTCGACAGTTTAATAATAAGGATTGTTCGGGATGTTGGTGAAAATAACGTCCGATAAATAGATACAAGTCAAGTTAATAAAAGCGTGTTAATAAAAATATGCCCAAAAAAGGGTGTGCCATTATAATACTATGATTATTGATCATCATCATCAGCCTGTAGCAGTCTACTGCTGGAAATAGGCCTCTCCTATTGCACGCCATTCAACTCAATTTTCGGCAGCTCTTATCCATCTGCTACCGGCCATCCTGCGAAGATCGTCGCTCCACCTAGCACGAATCGATTATTGATATGCGCGATAAAATTATAAAATTAAGCAACAATTAAGCTTGATCATTGCAATCACTGTTTGACGTTGCATTTCATGGTCATTTCGTGGTTGAAACTGACGATTCATTAAATATCGAATCCTCGAAATCGCGATTGTCATTCAAATATCTATACTATGTTTGTGGTTCAAGTAGAGAATGGGCCTAAGTACAGAGGCCAGCAGATCAAGCTACCCCAATCTGTCAAATTTCTTTGATAGATTTTCAACTTTACCACAAAGGAATAAGGTTCATATTCAATTGGGAAAATTTGACAGATTGGGGTAGCTTGATGTGCTTGCTCCATGAAAACATAATGACAGTTGACATGGGAAAATAGGTTGGAATAGCAGACGGCTGCTTGGTTTGCACTCAACACACACACACGCACACATCTTCAATACATAACGTTCGTACGATTCACTAGTCTGCTTACAGTGCCCTCTGAAAATGTCCGGAAAATCGCTCGCTCAAAGATTTCCGTTAACCGCTCTCCGCTATTATTAGAACCTCATTGTTACTTGAACGGATATTTCTTTTATTTCTTTAGACGAAGCAATTAAAACCGGGGACCTCTTCAAAGAGCGAAAAGGGGTCCGAATGATTTTTTTGAAAACAAAAAGTGAATATTGAAACAAGGAATTAAATATAAGAACTTAATGAGGGCTTGATAATCCTCCATTTTCTGAAAGTTGAAGGTGAGTTTAATGAAGGGAATCAATCATCATCTATGATATTATTTATCGTTTCTAATGCTCCGGGTTTCTCAAGGCGTAAGAGTGGTGGCAGTGACGGTTTTTATAAAAAACTTTTTTACAAAAAAAAACAACCGACTTTAAAAAAAAATACAAAGTGATAAATAACTTTAATTTCGGAAGTCGGTGTCGTTGGTTCTGCATTTTCGTTTTTGACACCGACTTCCGAAATTAAAATTATTTATCACTTTGTAGTTTTTTTTTTAAGTCTGTTATTTTTTTTGTAAAAGAGTTTTTATTTTTTTCACTTTTTAGTTGTACCTACTCCACACAAATTCAAATAACACTAGTGCATTGAAGAATTGAAGACACCGACTAGAAGAATTATCAAAATTCGCATAGAAATGCCGGAGATGCAGTACATTGCATATAACATCGTACATAAGAGTAATTACATAATGTTTTATATACTAAAACCTTCCTGAAAGTATTTAGATCACATTAGTGAAAGAATGATCAAAATTGGTTCATTAGTTTTTGAGAAAATCGCGGACATACAAACATACATACATACATACGAGTCGAATACAGAACCTCCTTTTTTGAAGTCTGTTAAAAATTATGACAGTGGGGTTTGACTTTACGGTGTCAAACAACGCTTTCTAGGAAAACACGCCAACTTACTTTCATAAATAACATTTTAGTGACGTCATTCGCCGGTGAATTGCGAACACTATATGGTGGCCACCTCTCTTCTAAGAAACCAGCTTTGCAGTACCTAAACGTTACTAAGCAACTGAAATCCATTACTGACCATCCGCCAATTATCAGTGTTAAACAAAATGTCGTAAACGCCATTCTTTCAAGACATTCTGGTTATGTTGGAGACATTGCTGCCTGCTCTTGGCAAATTTTGAAACCACAACGTATTCACGCATTTTATTAGCTAGGCTAGCCTTCAAGATCGATCGTTATGCAAAACCATCCTCTTTGAACCGACAGAAGCAGTTTTTTACGGCCCCTATGGGACGAGACGAACACGATACCCTCCCTCACCATCAAGTAACATATTACCTTAATATAAAACTCTTCAAGAGCGTTTACATCACGTTCTTAACAAATTATAATCTCTTCATCTAAGTAAAGGAGCTCATAAATGCTGGTGTTTATTACAGCGTGTGACGTCACGTTCGAGCCGCACAGGCAATTTGTCAGGCCAGTGCGCGACTCGAGCACTCAATAAGCAACCAGCCAGGTGCGATATTAAACTGAACGCAACAAGTTACACTACGCCGAGGTATAAGGTTGGAAGAGTGCTTAGGTTTTTTAATCATTTCTGTCCTACCTACCTAAGGCACTTGCACTATAAATTACTAAATACCTTTAGCGCTAAACGTAGGTACTTGTAGATTGTAACATCGTTCTGTCTCTGTACATCTTAAAAAAGAAGCCTTTTTCAATTTTGGCACTCGTGGCAGACACCCGTGTCCGGGTTGACTGCCTAAGCCATTAACTGTCTGACGAATATGTAGTGAGGAAACTGGCATGTACATCATCTGCCTAGCCTTTTCCCAACTATGTTGGGGTCAGCTTCCAGTCTAACCGGATGCAGCTGAATACCAGTATTTTACATGGAGCGACTGCCTATCTGATCTCCACAACCCATGCAGTTACTGGGTAATACGATACCCCTTGGTAAAACTGGTTGTTAGACTTACGGGCTTCTGACAACCCGTAACGACTGTCAAAGATCCACCAATGACAGCCGGGACTAACGGCTTAACGTGCTTTCCGAGGCATGGAGGGCTTGGTATATGAAGATGGTCAACCATCCACAGACCAACCGCGGCAAGCGTAGCTTAACCTGATCGATCGACCTGTGCGGCTATTATTGCTTAGCCACAAGCTCCGTCGAGGAAACTGGCATGTAACATTAAAAATCGAAGACATGTAACATCCACCAATCCACACTGGGCCCGCGTGGGGAAAAAAAAACGCCCACTCACAGAAAGGAGGCCTGTATCCCAGCATTGGGAACGTTATTGGCTGACTATGCTATATTATCTCTTCTAGTACAGCTAATACTACCGACACGAGGCAAAGAAGAATTAGCATTCTGTAAACACCCTTCCAAAACAGTACTTCCCTACCCCAAATCTTCCTAAAATAACTCTCCAACATTATATCAAAAGAAAATCATCTGTAGACAGTTAAAGTGTGAAGTTCTTCTACTTAGAACAAAGTTGGAGCGAAATCCGATGATTCGGAAACGCTTAGCGAACTCCCAAACATTTTAAGTACTGTGTTCGTAAACCTATTAACATATTGGAGGCTCCAATTGTTACGTGGAACTTCTTGGATGTGTTCAGGCTTTTCTTGGGAGTTATAGAGGGTGGAAAAATAGATATGGGTGGGTATAAATTTGGTTATATATTGATATCGATTTATGTAGTCACACGACATTATCGCATTTTCATCAAACGGCTCGCACCGCATCGGATCGAAACGGATTTTACAATCTTTAAACGATAATAAATCGTGTACACAGTATTTAAAGTCTATATTACCAAGCCGCGCACAGCAGCTTGACCGCGGCGGGTGTCTTCCGCGACACGCGATTGTAGCCGAAAGTATGCTGCGACGCGCGTACGGCTCCGTTCACCTGTCGTCGTATCCGATCGAATCCTTTCGGCTGTCGTCCAAATTTTTCTTTTCCTCTTCTTTGTTTTATGATTATTTTCTTCTTCTTCTAATGCAATAGCCAACAATCCTACGTCAACTTCAACTATTTTCAAAAATTAGAACACGTCAACACGGTAGGAATGAAACTATTTGACTAGGCGCAGAAACGGATACGTTCGCCAGCGACGTACGGAACCGATCGTATGCGTCGACATCCTGCCGGACGCGATCGGCTGTCTCCGCATGCGTTCGTATCCTTTCCGATCCGATGCGATGCGAGCCGTTTGGTGGAAATAATCCTTTACTTGACGGTTCTATTCGCGTAATGGTGGCTGGCTTTTCGCTACTGGTCCAAGGTCCGTATGCGTAGAAACTCGAATATTTTCATCGCCTCAAAATCAAAATATTTTATTTCACATAAACCGAAATGGGCACTTATGAAACGTCAGAAGCTAGGTGCACGGTTCCAATAATTGGTCGTTTCCTATGAAGAAGAACCGGCAAGAAACGCCACGGTTACTCTTATAAAAATAATTGGATTTTACAATGTTTTCAAATTACAGTAGGTATGGGAGGACAACGTAGGCCTGTCAACAAGTACCAGGTACATGATAATATAAAAAATGGTCTAAAGATCTAAAGTCTACAAGGCTTACAAAGTCCTCACATTTACAAAATATCATCACCTCATCATCATCATCATCCACAGCCCGACTTCACCAACTGCCTCTCTTTTCCTGTGCCAATCCCGACGCTCCTGTGCCAGCCTCATCCAGGTTTTGCCCGCGATGGCTATTTTCATTGCCTACAGATTATTTTGTGGGCAAGATACGTCATGGTGTTTGTGCTTATATGCACTATTCAGAACCAGCATTGTTTATATTTTAAAGCCAAAAACATGGTACAAAGTTCTATCTTTTTTTTTCAAATGGGGATGAATAGAGAAATGAAGTCGTAACATGATTCAGTTTTTCTGATATGAAACAATTCAGACCCCTTACTACTACTGACAAACTACTAAAAAATCGCCTTAGCCATGGCTACGTGTATTATGGGGTCATGTGTGGTGAAAGAAATTCTCATTGCAAACTATTTCATTATTACCTTCCCATCTATTCACTTATTCTCTAAAAATCTAACTATAGGTATCGAGATCTCAATACAATCGATTATCCCTCTTTTCGTTTTATATCCCGTTTCACAACACTGCAAGTTAAAATAGACTTTATCTTCAATGCTATGAGGTTGAAATTGTTTCTATTCCAGATTTGTAAGTTTCTGTTGGTTCGAGCATGTCAGTGACGTGTGACGTCAGCCGCGACTCTCTTTTGTTCGTCGATAATGTTTTGTGACGTCAGTAGGGGAGCCCACAGGAAATTCTCTTCGTAGGGTTTATTTTTAATTTCCTATAGTGGAACCCTTAGTTTCTTCCGGGAAGTTATTGATGTAAGTGCTTCCATTTATGGAGAAATGGATTTTTTCAAATTATTCTCCGATCTGAGAGCTTAGCAGAGCTACCTACACAAGAGCGATACGTTAACGCTAGTGTAGTTTGCGAATAGATATATCTATTAATGTTACTTAAGCGTTATTTATAGGATGCTGAAAAAAATGTGAAAACTACTAATTCCTACAGATTAAAAAAAAAATTGCTTGCGTATTTATTTCAAATAGGCACTTTTGAACGTCAAAAATTACAATAAAACGAAATTGATTCTAGTCGCCCCTTCCAAAAGGTAGTTTTCGTATGGAGAAGAATGGGCAAGAAACTCCACCGTTACTCTTTTAAAATGTTTTACAAGGTTTTGTATACATTATATGTGAATGAGATAAATAAGCATTTTTGATTATCCTAACAGGTACGAAGTTACTATAGAAATTGCTCATTAATAGACGTCTTTGAATACGGGCTTAAGAGGTTCTTGCTTAGTCGCCTCGACCCTTTTTTCTTTTAACACAACAACCAACTCTGTTCTTGCTGCAAAAAAAAAACTTTTAATATTTTTTTATTAAGTAAAAAAAAATATTTCGGCTATTACAAGTGGTTCGTCCGAAGTTTCTGAAGAAGGCAGTTGATCATCGAGTTTTATATTCATCCATTAATAACTTAACGCCATGTACTGAGTGCTTTCTTATGTCTTAAACGCGAGGAGGAGCATTTTTCTTCCGAACTGAAAGATGGAAGCGGTACAAGGGGTAGGGAAATAGCGGCAGTGATAGAAAATTGTTTGTTGTCGATATACAGGGTGGGCAAAAAATCGTGGATCAAACGAAACAGGGCGATAGTTGGGGTTATTTGTAGTAAAAAATATGTTTGTGCGAGAGCCCTAACTTGATCTCCTTAAAAGTTATGACAATTTGAGTGTTTACAGTAAGGTTCTAAAGTTACAAATTTATCAGTATTGGCACTTTTTTCAATATCTTTTAAGGCTCAAAAAAAATATTTGTAACTTTAGAACCTTACTGTAAACACTCAAATTGTCATAACTTTTAAGGAGATCAAGTTAGGGCTCTCGCACAAACATATTTTTTACTACAAATAACCCCAACTATCGCCCTGTTTCGTTTGATCCACGATTTTTTGCCCACCCTGTATATTACAAACGTTAAGAAACAAAGTTGTCCTGTCCAAACAATAGATCATAACAAAAGCCCATGGAAAAAAGGACTTCTAGATTTTTTTAAATTTTCTCGGAATCTTTTTATTTATTCTATTTCCTTAAAAACCATATTCGGACTATTGCGGACATTATAAAACCAAAAATAGGCCAAATCAGTCCAGTCGTTCTCAGGTGATGCGCTTGTCAACGAACAGCATTTCATTTTTATTATAGACATGCAATATATTTAAAAGGGAGAGAGGTAAACAGAAGATTTCTTTTCTCATTATACCTTTTGTGGTCTTTCACAGGTGCTACGTTTATTAAAATGAGCAGTAATTTGATAAATATTAAAGTAAACACAAGACTATTAGGTGGTAAAGAAAACTATGGGACTCGGAATCGGTTTGATTTTGACAGTTCAACAACATTCATTGCGTTATTTACGTGTTGAGCAGACAAATTTTTCGTGCATATGAAGCAATGGATTATCAATTTGCTTCAAAATGATTAAGATTCCGATTGATAGTGTGTTACGCAATTAGGGTGCTGGCCAATTTTACCAAAAAAAAAAGCACCTAAACTTAACATTGCTTTCCACCTTTGGAAAGACAAGAACACATGGGAAAGTCTTGCAGTAACACTTGTATAAAGAACGTATTTTGAAGGTGTCATGTTTTTCACTGCAACCCTGAAACCCTCTACCGCTAGCGCTTCCCCCATCACCCATACCCCAAGTAGGGGGGAGACGAATGACGGCGAATCAATTAGTTTTTGCGAAACTTTTTGTCCGTCGCTTCATTATCATCGCTGAATAAGAAAGATGAAAACGTCATGAATATATTATTTGGAATACGTAATTTTAATTTTCTTAGTGAAGTCCGACATTGTCCTTGGTTGGAATAAGAAATGGAAGAGAAAGAGAGAGGGTCTTGTGTCTGGGAGAAAACGTAAAAGAAGAATAGATGGGTTGTTTTCTCAGCGATGGTATTCTTTTAAAATGAATACGCACGTAGAAAGAAAAGGAAGACAGAAAAAATATTTAATTGTCACACAAGAACTAAATTAGCTAGCGAAACTTCGCAAACGTGATGGGTTTTATCAAATTTTATTTTAACATGATAATACAAAAAATAAATTAATTTCATGAGTTTTTTTTTTTTGAGTCATCAACCGCGTGTAGTGTAGCCACTTGAAATATCAGTTTAAAAATCAGTTTTTGTTTTGTAGATGCCACAGACGTAATGAGTACTTATCGATATCAAAACACGATAAAACAAACAAAAAAATCTTCTTTAACTAAAAAAAAAACCTCAAATCTGTTTTATTCTTATTTTGTCGTCTTTAGACATCGATATTCATCGCGTCTACCGAGTTTCGTTAGCTAATTTAGTTTGACCCTGTATAAGATAGGTTCCAACTAGAGAGACAGATTGTCTAAAATAGATAGCTGGGGTGGATATTATGATATTAGTACGTAATTTTCTCACTGCAGAAAACATACTTAGTCTCATGCAGAGAAGGAACTTAATATTGATAACTATGTTTACACACTGAATTTTGGCGGTTTTAGACTTAAAAATGTTATATACTTTATATTTTGATCTATGGTATTGATAATAATCTGACATCTAGACTTGTAAAAATAAACGTCAGGTCCCAGCAACCAGGCCATAAAATATTTAAAAAAAAAACGTCTGTGTTCAACCAGCTATCCGTCACTTAATTTCTCCTTCTTAAGTCCTAGGCCTTCGCCCTCCGCAATATCCGCAAACGTATAAAAAATATTATGTTGGCCAAATATCCATTAACTTTTTTATAATCAAAGGTATAATAATATACATCTATATAAATAACAAAACCAAGTTCGTCTCTATTTGTGTTACAGCTTAGATCTTCTAATAAAGATTTAACAAAACAAATCAGGAACGGTTCACAATTTTTCGGGTATAAAATCGTACAGATTGTGAACCCTGTTGGTAAGTTCAAGTTATTTATTTTATAACAAAAATACATTTGTGTCGAAATATTTGCACAGTAGGTAGGTACACAAAAATAATTAACATAAACAATTATAATATAAGTAATGTCGTTCCTCACGCGTCATCGAAGTTAGAACGTCATAGACGTTCTAACTTCGATGACGCGTGAGGAACGACATTCCAAATTCAAAATTCTAACTACGAGTAGTGCAGGTTCGTTAACAATTTGACGGTTTGAAATGGATAGGATATGTTATAATTTATAAACTATCGAAAATTAACACGTTATTTTGTAAGCAGTATTGTACATTTCACAATTTATCGACAGTTTACAATCTGGCGAGATAGATTATAAACTAATGGTGTTCTCAATCATACGGTGACAGATATAACTTAAATGTCAATGTTTTAACATGTCGCCATTACGCCCTTACGAAACAGGAGCGGGTCCCTCGTATTAAAATAAATTGTAAGGTATCTTCAGCTTTCCCGTAACTTTTCTGCGGCTGCATCATATTACATTTCTGCTTTTCATTTAACTCAGTAAGCCGACTTATAAAGCCGAGACTCGGACGTCCGCATTCCGCGGACATAATCTTCGCGTGGCGTATTTTTGCGGCAGAATTAAAACAACGTACCTTAAGTCCACGTAATTTGACGTCGCTAATCTAAAGCTCGTTAAACTCAACCAGAATTTCGGTAGAAAAATGTGGAGGAAAGTTGCACTGGATTTTGTGAGGAAAATGTGGTCAAGTTTTGTAACATTTGTTATTATAGTGCCGGGTACAGCATGTAAGGAGAACACTAGAATAGGGGGAGGACATAATATCTAAAAGTACAGAATAATTGTTAAATTAATTGGGCGTGACACATTGCTAGAAGAACGGATGGCTCCATAGGGCTGAAAAAGCTGCTTGGGAAAAGCCTATAGTATTCAGCAGTGGACGTTTTTTGCCCGGTTTTTGCCTACTTTTTTATTGATCATGTCCAGTGATTTGGCTACTGATAGTCCCATTTTTTATTCGTTAAAGCATCAACTAAAGGCGGTCTTTGAACATCTTGCCTTAATTTATTATTGATGTGCTTATGTCTAGATATTCCCGAAATGAGAGACCTTCCGATCTATTCCGTAAAAATCTCACTGTGAAAACTTAGGTGAAGTGAGCTGTCAAGTCAATGATGTCAATCCTTAGTATGAGGTGGAATGACAGCTCACGTCACATGAGTTTTCACGGTCAGTATTTTTACAGAATAGACCAGTAGAAAACTTTATAAGCATTTTAGCAGCATCATTAAACTTTTTTAAATATAATAAAAAATGAACTTAACACGGCAAATGAAGCACGGCCTCTTGAAACTCGTAAAAATAAAAATTAATTCTTTTATTTCTTTTCGTAAGTACTGACGCACCCTTCGTGGTATGCGTTAATTGTTCTATGAAAGCGTTGTAAAATTAAATTCCGAATTTAATTTTGCAATTCGAATGCCGCGAGGTTTTTTGACGTCTATCTGCCTTATTAGATTTGCGAATTTTATTGTAAGAAATATTATTTTCGGTTGTAATAAAATATAGGGAAAATGTTTTACTTGTGCGTTTCGAGGAGCTTTCGTTTTTATTTTATTGGAAAATGCTTTTCCACTGTATATCTTTACAAATAAATAAAATTGAAGTGTCTGTTTGTAATGTCAAAATAATAGCTTTTTAGAAATTATATACGGTACTTATAATAAAAAAACTATTTTAAAATTATTTGTCTGTGTCTGTTCGTTCCGGCTAATCTCCGAAACGGCTGGATCGATTTTGACGGGGCTTTCACTTGTAAATAGCTGATGTTGTAATGGATGAGATGGAGAACATTTATATTAACATAAATAAAAATGCATCGCCGAAATGTATGTACGCGCCTGCACCAAATTTGATAATTCTTTTTGTTGTGTTCGGTATTGCCAGGACAAGGTTTGTATGAAAGAAAATTTCGGAAATTCGAAAAAAAATTGCACCCCGTGCAAAGCTGGGGCGGGCCGCTAGTATATATTATATAAAACATAGGCAACTTTTTGTCCCAGTAGCACGTTCCCGTGGTTTAATTTCCGCTATCCAAGCGAACAAAACCGCGGGCAGCAGCTAGTCAATTATAATAGATAGCCTACGACCTATTTTTCTATACCCCTTGGTGATAAGGGTGGCCCTCTACAGATTTTTTTTGGAATCGAAACTTACGCGGGTGAAACTGCGGGGCGCAGCTAGTGTGTTAATAAAAATCATTCGATATTTTTTATTGTAGCATTTAATTTCTTTTGTACATTATAATTGACGTTCTAGCAGTCATGGTTTTGTAATGGTTAGTCGCTTTTGCAGTGGACATCTTTTGGCTGAAATGATGATATAGTCATGCTTTTAACACACAGGCATATACAGGGTGTCCGGTTATTAATGGATAACCTCTTAAGAGGTCAATGTACAGACGCCAGCACATCAATCTACCCGAAACTGTCAAGTTTTCCCAATCAACTTTGAACCTTATGCTTTAGCGATAAAGTTGAAAATCTGTTAAAGAAATTTGACAGATTATAGTAGCTTGATGTGCTGCCGTCTGTACTTATTATTATGAACAACTTTTACTACGGGACCAAACATGAAATCGCGAAAAAAAAGTCAGCTGTTCCCTACATTTATGTTCGCATAACTCGCCAAAATAGGAAACGGCTGATTCTTTTTTTTTGCGATTTCTGGTTTGATCCCATAGTAATAGTTGTTCATAATGATAAGTACAATGATCCCTGAAGACGTTATCCATTAATTACCGGACATCCTGTATAGTGTAAGCAAGTCTGCAAAAGGGCTCGATATTGTGACACCAATTTACATCGCATTCTTTTTCCAACAGCCTGATTGAACATACCCAACACCCACAGAACCTTAATTGAACTTTGAAACCAGAAAATTGAACACCCAAAAATTCCAAAGTACCAATTTTAATCCCGTTGCGCTGTTCGAACTCGAAATCACTGGCCGCAGACAACGGCCGCTTAACAGTCGAAAAATGAAAAACAATTCCAATTTGGAACGTCAACCGTTTGAATTTGGAAGCGAGGCGACGAGCCGTGCGTCTGCCTTGCGCGACGGAACGCACACGGCATGCGGGGGTTAGTGGGATGTGGGAAAGCGTTTGGACTCGGTTTTGCACGTAATTTTAGCCACTATTAAGTGTTAGTGTTTTGAAGTTTTGTGCAATCCAAACTGAGGACGGAATAGCAGGGTTTTAGTTTAAATGCTCGGTTTGCGTTTACGTTTCCCCAAATTGGAATTTCGTATGTGCCTACTGTGGCCACGCTGGCCGACTTTTAAAACACGAATTTGACATAAACTTAAACTCAATTGTTTTGATTTTCAGCCGGTATAAAATAACTTGATCAAACTATAAGGAGCAATACATAGAAATATAGAGATTAATGTTTATATTGTATGTAATAAACATGAATTAAAATACAATAATAAATTAAAATAGTTAATTTAAATTAAGTATCAGGAAAACAATGAATTTAAAATAATAATTGTCACAAAAACACGTCTAACTAGACAAATAACCTGCCCCTATCTGACCCCCGCGCAAAGGTGCCCAAAACGCTTGCTGCATTGAAACGTTGAATGGCAATAGCTAACCTTTGCACCAAGAACGAGCCGGAGCGGGACAAGCATTTATTTCAAACTAGCTTTTGCCTGCGACTTCGTCCGCGTGGAATAATGACTTCCAGAAAAAAACAATTTATCCCCCTTTTCTCCCCGTTGGGAGGGAATTTCCAAAAATCCTCTCTTTTCGAAGCTCCTCCCGTGAAACGTGGTCCTCCGATTCTCTGGTGCTTTAAAAACCTTCCCTTTTTCTTAACGACCTTCTTCTAGAACAGTCTGAAATAGTCCTTTTTTAAGAACGCAAGGGATGTGCCCTTACGTTTTTAAAAAAGGACTATTTAATAATTTGAAATGCCATATTGATATATTATTCTTAGTTCAGCGTTAGTTTCAGACGAGAAACGCTTGACTGCTTGTGTCTATGTTATTATACGAGTTTCAAGACGTACGGCTGTTCCAGGTGTTCTGTTGTAGCCTTTATAACTACGACGTCTAAATTGAACTTTCTGGAAACCAGCGGTAAAGAGCTTTTCCACGCAGTTGAGTTTCTAGTAACGTTTCTAGGATCTAGAAATATATATTATCCTTTATGCGCAGCAGTAATAAATGTTATGAGATGTTTAATGATGATGTTCAAAGGAATCGCTTCAGTGAAATGTTTATTGAAAAAAGCGTTGAAATAAATGTAAAAGATTGAATATGTGTTCATTACCACATACTTATTTGAAACGAAGTTTCTTCACTGCAAATATTTACCAATTACTAATTAACACAATCTAAATTCACCTCTATGTACTTTGGCATACATTTCAAAATAGCGCACCACCGACTTCAATTAAGTCCAAACCCAAAATATTGTTAACAACTTCATTATCACTCATTAAATTCCCAAAAAGATCACAAAAGCATATCCGATCGCTGTTACACTACATTCCAACATCGCCCTTAAGATATAAGACAGTTGGTGTTAAAACAGCGTGTGGGAAGTTTATCATCGGTGGCGATCTGTGTCGGCCGGTGTACGGACACATGTCGCCTGTTCCCAGCAATCGGGCGGCTCATTTACTTTTATTGGCACTACGACGTCGCCTGGATTGACGGTGCGTCGCGCGTGTGCGTTGTGTCGCGAGTTGCGGTATTCCGCCATTATGCCTCTAACTGCTGTACAGTGGATGGGGTTGAAGAAGAGACGCATAGAGAGAGCAAACCATTTAATACAAAATACAAAAATACGCTCGAACGGATACAGAACAAATTCGTCAGACTTATTTATTTAAAGCTGTAGGGAGATACCCGGAATACCCGTTACTGTATCCAACCTTATTCTGTCTCGGTATGGTGGGCTACTACAAATTAGAAACTAGGCGTGAAGTGGCACTGGCAACGTATCTTTTCAAAGTTTTGAGAGGTAGTGTACAAAACTCAGGTATTCTATCAGAAATAGGGTTTAATTTACCGGATAGGTACGTGGTGCGGCGACGCAAGCCGCAGCTGTTGGTGGTGCCGCGTGCGCGCACTAACCTGCTGGGGCGCGCACCGATAACACTCACCGATCAGGCTCACTGTTTGCTGACTGATTTATTTACTACGACAAGACCCATTATAACTAGCAAGGTGTAGGTAACAGACATAGCTGACATTTTTCGCGAATTCAGGCATGGTCTCACATTAAAAGTTGTTCATAATTATGAGTACAATGACTCTCTAAAAGGTTCAATCTTTTCCTTTCTTTCAAGAGGACACAAAAAGAGAAGAAGAGATAGCTAACGTCTTTCTGACTTTCTAACGTTCTTCTGAAAATTACTTGTTGCAGTGATGTGATTGTCACGGCACTAGGCCTAGTGCCGTGACAATCACATCACTGCAACAAGTAATTTTTCAACTAACAGATACAGTACCTTCAAACTTTATAGGGCTCAGAAGTGCGCTACTCGTTGAGCAGTACCTCACCTCACCCCCGCTGACTGGTGAATTTGTTACTGCGCTGTCGCTAAAAACCAGCGCTGGAGCTCTGCCTCTCATTTGCTCTGAGCGGCCATCGCTCAGCTTTTGCTGAGCGATGGCCGTTTTGCGTGAATGTGACGCATGTTTTCTCCCAACCTGTTATTTTTTATTGTGTGTGTGTTATTTTTTGGCGTCATGTTTACCGCAAATAAACGTATGTTCTTTTTTTCTTTTCTAGGTCAGATAAGAAAGGGAAAACGTAAAGGTCTACTGAACTACTATTTTTTTTGTGTTCCATGTCATCACATAACTTTTCCCGCTCTGGGTGGAGCAGGAGGGCGTGTCAGACTTTTACTGACTAAATTAATCCACCCGTGTTCCTTCAGCTGCCTGTGCCAGGGGCCACGGTAACTCTTTCGAACAACCCGCGACCCTAGCGGACCCCGTCAGTTAGTGCTGACATCTCTTTGAGGCGCACGTGGAACGCAACGCGCCATGTCCACCCGGGCCTGTTCCTTACCGGACGGCGAGCTACCCATTGCTCGTCGTTCGCAAGCCCGCGCCTACGGTGGTCGGGATTCGGCTCTCGATTCACGACCCCCAGGGCATCTCCTGCCGCGACTAGAGGTGCGGGCGTAAGGGCCCAAAGATTGCCTCTCCCTCACGAGCTCCGCTTCCTCCTTCGCGAGCATTACCGCTTCGCAGAAGGAGGTGATGGCTTCCAATGCACTCTCGCTCCATACCATGGCCTGGACCAGGGCCGAACGCGAGAGATCGCCGCCGCCGATCGCCGGTTCTACCCTAACTCCTATAACTTCAAAAAGACAGTACCATGCCGTACCGTGCGACCCGTGAGCACAGTATACATTTAGCACTCACTATCGAATTACGTGGTGCATGTTACGGTCAACGCATAACTTTTTATTGCTCCAGTGATAACCGAATCAAATTCCACATGTCCTTGTTGCTCCTTTATACGGCTACAACCTGTGTACTTTATTGACGCCTCTTTACGGTCGAATTAGAAAATTGATGGCATTGAACTAATAAATTTTTATTGTGGTTACCCGTTCGGTTGGTGAGGTAGGATGTACTGTGGCTGAGGGATGAATCGAAATGGTGACATAAAAGGCGATGTGTTTCTTTGGACGTTATAGACAAAGTGTGTATTTCGAACTAAAGTGTTGTCGAAATGAAGACGTGTCGGAGTTCCATAGTATCGAAATAAAATGTTGTCGTATTACAGTTTGTCGAAGTTCAGTTGGTAAGTCGTTTTGTTGGTTTCTTTCGTAGTGATCTCAACCAATGGACAATTTTAACACTACACGCGTTTTATTTAAATGATTTCATTTAATATTTTATTTCATTTAAACTTACATGGACACTTATGAAACGTCAGAAGCTAGTTGTGCACCTAGCTTCTTCCAATGTAACCGTGTGGTTCCATTGGAACCGTGCACCTAGCTTCTGACGTTAGTCGTTTTCTATGGAGAAGAGCCGGCAAGAAACTCCACGGAATCGGTTTATACAATGTTTTCAAATTACAGTGTGTGTTGTTAATAGAAGCAACCGCGACCTCAGGCAGCACAGTGTCGCCTGCCGTTGCATTCTGCAGCCTATCTCGGACTTGTACCTTTAATAATAAAGAGTTTGTTTTTATTTGTTTGTTTGCACGCGCTAATCTCTAAAACTATCAATCGGATTTGACAAATTCTTTTTGCTTTTGACAATCCAATTCTTGAGGTAGGCTATAGATTACTTAACATCACGCTTGGTCCCTTAGGAGCTGAGCCAAAAAGAAAATAGTCAGAAAAAACGCTAAGTGAAAACGAAGTAGCGATAAGGCCGCCCATTGTATATTTTGTAGTGTTTGATGTATTTTTGTTTATGTTATATTTTTGAGGTGTACAATAAAGTATATAGGTACTCGTATAAATAAATAAGTAATAGCGTGGGCAGGCTATGCGATGCGACGGGGTGGGTTGTGGGAACAAAAACTCTCTCGCGGACGAAGACGCGGGTAGAAGCTAGTATTAACTATAAGGCTGCGTTTCCACCAGAGATGAGCGAGGACGCGTAGCGAGGGATGTGTGTAAAACTAGCCAATACCAACGCTAACTTAGTTCAAGCTAGCAAGCGTCATGTTCGTGAACGGGCGCCGTCGGTTGAGACTGGTCATCTCTTAACTGCCAAGGCTTATTTTTCTAATCTTATATTTTGAATTATTTCTTCATTTGTGTGTTTTTTTTACATTGTTTTCACATATAGAAGCATCAATAATAATGTATCCAGGATTTTGTAATATCTTGATTTAAAAGAGTGTCCATGGAGTTTCTTGCCCATTCTTCTCCATAGAGATCTACGTTTTGGAATGGGCAACTAGCTTCAACTTTCTGACTAACTGACTGACTATTTAATTTTGACAATTCAAAAGTGCCTGTACATGGTTTAATTGAAATAAATGCCTTGATTTGATTTGCTATAAAAATGAAGCGACGTTATTGGTTGATTTCACACACATCCCTCGCTACGCATCCTCGCTATCTCTAGTGGAAAGGCAGCCTAAGTCCAGGTTTCCTCACTATGTTTTTCCTTCACCAATGACAGTAATATCCAGAATTCCTCTTACATATTTCAGCTAGCTATTTACATACAAGGACGATAAAACGCGACACGACGCGGTTAGCACTAATTCTACTAGGACGGCCGCCTACCCGCGGGACGCCTCGACACGAATTGTGTCATGTCTAATTAATTACTTAATTAAATCTCTACCGTCCGCGCTTTACAGAAATATGCTTACAAGCTACAAGGATGGTAGGGTTTGGGGTGAATTTTCAGCAAGTTGGTGAATACAACTGTGTCTTTGACCGGTAAATAATTGTTACGAGTATGTCTACGTGACTCATAAATTATCATACTTCACAGGAGAGTTCCTCGTTATTGACAGAAAAGAACACCTTCCATGGATCACCCAGGACAACCACAATCAGCCTATAATGTTCTCACTGCTAGGACACAGGCTTCCTCTCGGTGAGAGGGAGTGGGCTGTAAGGGACTTCTCACACTTATTCAGCTCTGTTCAGCTCTGTTGTGCTGTGTATGAGATGCGTACGCGTCCATTTAGCCGCGGAAAGCTGAACACAGTCTATACTAAATCGTTGTTTTCTATGGAAAAAAGTTGAACAGAGCTGAATAAGTGTGAGTAGTCCCTAATCCACCATTCGGGCCCAATGCGGGTTGGTAAATGTCACATGTCTTCGAATTTTTTGGGTATAGGACATGCAGGTTTCCTTACGATGTTTTTTTCATCGTTTTGAGAACTGAGGTGATCAAATAAGGTAGGTAGGTACATAAAGTAAAGCGCCTAACCGGGTTCGAGCCTACGACACGTAAGTCGCGGCGTTTACAAAGCATGCTGTTCTATGCAAGATGTACAGTCACGAGCATAAGTATGTATACACTTGGCTTTATTCAAAGGCGATTTTCTCCTTTGTTTTTTCATGAAAGTTTATCTTATTACAAACATAGTATTTTCGAACCCATAGGTTTATGTAAAGTGTCGTATTTCAACGTTGCATTCGTTATTTCATGAAAAAATCGCAATTGAAAGTTACCAAGTGTTGACATATTATTGCTCGTGTCTGTACCTGGTCTAATTGATGGATTAGATTTATAATTGGTGAAACTGATTTTTTTTCGCGATTCCTCGTTTCGTCTCATTGTTAAAAAATTTCATAATGATGAGTACCTACAGTTTTCAGTCATTTCAATTACACCTTGTATTATCGTTTAGCGTCACTTGTATAATTTAGTCATAATCTCACTAGATTTTATCATAACTTACCAGCACTATTTAAACTAAAACAAAACATTACACCCTTACATCATACATAAACCTTTCATTATGCCCGCCATTTTGTACTTTGTAACAGATTTTCCGTTTAACGAGTAATAAAAATAAAGGGTGTTTATTCTGCGATGTTATTTCCCGGTGATTACATACATTGTTTCAACCTGTATGTAGATAGTTGTGTGAGGTGGTGTAATTTGTGCTCAGTTTATATAAGAATATTGTATGTTAACGTTCCTGAAGACTGAATTTTCTTACTATACCTATCGAGTTTAAGTTTCAGCGCCAATACAGGGTCAAATTATATAAGCTAGTGAAACTCCGCGGACGTGATGGATATAAAATGGAAACAAAAAAAAATTGATGTTTTTTTTTTGGGGTTCAACGACCGCTGGATGTTCAGGTTCAATGTTATATCTAACAAAGTAACCAAAACCCTGAAAATGTATTTGTACGCCGGAGCCTGCAGAATATTATGAACTTTCAAAACTATGTACATGACAACTCTGTAACAATATTCTGACAAATAAATGGACTATTACTGTTACTAACTTTCCCGCAACATTCTGACATACAAAATCACCTCCAATCATGACTGAAATGACGTTAATAAGTAAGAACATTAATAAACCCGTCGGTTCGATATAGGAAGGCGTTAATAATGCAACTCTAACTGAGGCAGCCGGCTCGCGGTAAATAATTGAAGAGGGAAGCTATCGGTTATGTGGACGGTATTGATCAGTTAGTATTGCTCGACGACTTTGTATGAAACGCTTGTAGCACTGAGTACATCAATCAATGATATTATAAGTATTCTTTTTATTATCAGCCATTTCTGTCCCACTGTAGGGCAAACGCCTCCCTTCCCTCCTTCCACTTGTCTCTATCCTGTGCTGTTACACGCCAATCCTTTTGGAAAGAGTCGAGTTGGTCCCGCCATCTCATTCTGGGCCTGCCGCGTTGCCGTTTTCTGCTGTTGGGACCCATTTTGTGGTTGCTTTAGCCCATAGCTCCTCCGGCATGCGACAGATGTGACCAGCCCAGTTCCATTTTAGCTTGGCAGCCGTGTGACCTACATCGGCAATTTGAGTTTTTGAACGCAGTATCGAGTTCCTTATACGATCAGTAAGTTAACTCCAAGGATACTGCGATATTATAAGTAAAAGAAAATAATTTTCCAAATCGGTCTAGCCGTCTTCAAGTAATCGGGGAACATACATAAAATAAAGTTTACGACGAACTGAGAAACTCCTCCTTTTTTAAATCGGCTAAAATGAGAAGAGGTAGGCTATATGCATTTTGCAATTAGCACGTTAAAACTGGTTAGTTACCCAACCTGAACCTCGGCGCCGGCCATCAACGGAGGCCTGCTGTGTACCGCGTAGGCGCGTACGCAAAGATTGATGATGATAATGATATACCATGCCGTGATGTCGAAGCTATAACATACGCTCATTAGAAAGAAGACAAGTTCTTAAAGTAAGAATAGTGATATGCAGTCTAGAGGTCGTATGTTGATGATAGCCTACATTCCAAGGTCATCGAATGTCATTGTTAAGCAAAAATGGTGACAACCTTTTAAGGACAGTTGACCGGGAATCAGTTCATCGGGGTATCGACTGCCAAGGGCTCATATTGCAGCTGTCGGTTTACAGGACGTATTTATTAAATGTTAAGTGGACAAATCGATTGACAGAATGATGACAATGTTTTATACCTTACTCCTGTCTATTGTAACTTATTAAAGTCAGTTAAAGCATAAAGTATTGAAGTCTAATCAAGTGTTGAAAGAATGTGTAATGAACAATTATGTGAGTTCCCATGGCACTCATGTCGCAATGACAAGGAAGATCAAATGGTCTTATGGTTTTTAGTTTTTGCTGAACCTACCTATATATCATCTCTGGGGATACCATAGATTTTACAAGTCCAACAATAACAAGATAAGATATTTGTAGTTATATCGTTTTGTCTGATCTTTGCATAAATATTACTGCTACAATAGTTGTCGATTTTCGAAGAACAGACCGGAATAAATCAAATTTGTTTACCCTACTAGGGTAGGGTAGGTTAGTCTTACAAACAAATTAGTTCAGTTTAGTCTTACAAACGGCTGCGGTCAATTTTGCTGATAAGTAAGACCTACAACAGCAAAATCGATCACACACGCTGAAGCAAAAAATAAAAATAAAAATCATGTCTTAAATCGACAAGAACTCATTTATAATTCCTTTCCTCTGAAAAAGAAAGAACGAAGAAAAGGAGCCTAAATACATCAGACACCGATCACTTATTCACTGGAACAAGCCGTTTTCCCAGCCTTCGCGTTGTTATAAATGTATAGAAAGCCGTGTCGTATTAAATATTTACGGGTTCCTTCAAGGTGTTATCCTTGGTCCTTTCGTGGTCCTTCCGGATTAGGCCGCGATCTACTATTATAAGGTGTGAGAAGGGTCTTGCTACGTACGTACGTATTGCCATTTAGATGGAGAATTATTTTATCTTAGTGCGTTTGAGGATTTGTGGCAGGTAATAGGAAAGTGCCACCCTTATGTGAGGTGTGTGCCAAGGGCACGGGCGAAACTGATGTCGTATAGGTCGTAAGTTGTTTTGATCGAATTGCAGCTTGGGAAAATTGTTACAGTTTCAAAGATGTTTTATAGTTGCTTTTCAATTTGATAATAAGACCCTAGGCTAATACAATCTAGTTTGAATTTATTTTGGTCTTTGATATCACTTTCCATTTTGCATACATTTTATTCAGGATTACATAGAATCAGCATAAAATGAAAATAAATCTGAATTTAAATCTCTCCTTGAAATCCCAAACCCCCATTTTCGCACATCGTGCTTAAAATATTTCTTTCATAACTAACTCGCGCTTTCATTACATGAAATCACAGCGATACCTATGCGCATATTCGAGCCATTCATTTGCAAGTATGAAGCCTTCACAATAGACTGCGAAAGTAACAGCATTTTCGTACAATAGCGCGCAGACGAAGGTTCTTGTCGAAAGCGAGAGGAAATCCGTGAAGATCGTCGTGGCCATAATTCACATAGCTATATGAATTATTGATGGCCGCAAACGGGATGGGATTAGATTGTAAATAAATAGGGTTCCGAGCTTTAAAAAATATATATGTTGGGAATGATGTTGCGGAAATAAAGGCCATTTAGTGTTATGAGTTTCTGTTGAAGATATTGCGATAATAGTGTTCAGATAGACGTGGTTATTGATCCAGAAAATATTAGGTACTTATGTCACTGATAAGACTCATTTTAGAATTTTAAATCTTTTCAAAATCATTGTAAGCTTCAAGTTCAATATTTGGTTTGTTGACATACTTAATTGTAAATTGTCACTATCGAATATTCAAACCATAGCCTAGGTAAAGTCAACCGCACATCAGTGCACTTCGAAAGCGCACTTTCACTACGAAGGTCACCCTTTCGGCTAGGACATAAGGATGCTGGTAATGTCAAATTGTGACAGAAACTTGCATTTAGATGTTTCACAAAGAATTAAAGCAGTGGTGGACCAGTGGTAACGGCCGCGACTTACGAGTTGGAGGTCGTAGGTTCAAATTTAGGCAGGAGCTTTACTTTGTGTAAATAATTTCATCACCACTGCTCTCAAAACGGTGACAGAAAACATCGTGAGGAAACCGGCATTTCCTAGAACAAAAAAAACGAAGACATGTGACATCTACCAACCCGCACTGGGCCCACTCCTTCTCACAGAGAAGAGGCCTGTGTCCCAGCAGTGGGGACATTATAGGCTGATTAAGCACAAAGAGTTACCAAAATTCAATCCCAAATCTACTTTACAGTCTATCAAAGTCCTATGCAGCATGTTAGGATATTAAACGCTCTCAAAAGGACCACAGCAAACATTTTCCGAGTCACAGCCTCACGATATAACTTCCATAGTATCTCCTAAACGTACCAGAGCTCGTCCGTATCTATAGTCGAACCCATTTGCTAATTATCCGTCCGTCTGTCAGTTCACATTGTCATATACGCGATTGAGTCCACTCAATAATTCATAGTGTGTCGGATTCTCCATGTAAATCGTGTGGTTTCATATGTGATGCTGTTAGTTGCAACGGTTTTTGGTATTGTTTATTAAATATTCTAGGGTGTGCTGTGTTTGGCTGATTGTGTATTGTGTTGTGTAAGAGGATAGGGGAATAGAAAATGGTAGATATAGAAGCGTGGCAAACGAAGATGTAAAGATCAGCATCTAATGGATTCGTTTTGGAATTGTCGCTCAAAAATTTCTGCTTTAACACATTTTTTTTACTTAGCCTTTTATTTGCAAAGCAAATTACCTACTTTTAAATAATAGTACCTACTCCTTGGTTTTGCTAGTCTCAATTTCATAATAAAATGACTGCAGGCATAGACATTAAAAAAAATACCATAATAATCGAAAGGCTTAGCTCAAAATCAAAAGTCTTTTATTCAAATGAGGCTGAGAATGACCACTTATCGAAGATTAAAATTACATAAGACAGTTCCCCAAAATGGCGCCCTTTACACTACCTAGGGCTTTCGCTGGGAAGGAGAAGTTGCGCAACAAACTCCTAAGCAGCACAGCTATTCAGTAAACTTGGGACTTACGATTTCAAAATGGTCATATAAATCTTATATGCTTACAACTTGCATAATACCTCGGACATGCGTGTGTCGTATTTATAAGATTTACATGACAAAGCGCTGCCGGGTTGCCGTTAGGTTGGCACATACGTGTGACATTAAGTCCTGGCCGTTGACAGTAGCTGTCAACTAAAAAACAAACGAAGACGAATTCTTAATTCGAAAGTTTTAATCTTCCATTTTGTTATTTCAAAACGTTACTATATCACAAGTTATACAGTTACATTCGAGTTATATAATCCCTGCCAGTCATGCTTACTGCCGAAGACTACCTAAGTGGATTAGAGGGCATTAGCGTCGGATCAATAAGGTCCCCAGTTCGATTCCCGCTCGCTACCGGTTCTTTTCGGATTTCTCGTGCGGGATTTACTTATCTAGGCGTTTCTAGTAGGCCAGCAATGAAGTTGACATGTTTATTTTAGTACGAGGCGGAAAGTATTTGTGCTTAGGATTTTGGTGTCCTAAAATTGAAATAAATGAGAGCTTAACGTTTAGAGGGTATTACAGTATTACAACTGTGTAATACAGTAATATTTTGTGTAATTTTGTGATGGTTAAGCTGTGTTTATTATGATGGGAGTTTATTAAATGTCAAGTTTATAAACTAAATCGGATCATTGACTATGTCACGTTGGCTGACCGCGCAACATCATGGTAGAAAGTAGTTAAATGCAAACCATGCATTAATAAGTAGGTTATGAATATCATTTGTAAAAATATTATTACTTAGCAGCACTGACCTTATTATCCTGTGAATCCAGCGCCATACAGCCGCATGGTGACCACCTGTTTTTTTACCGCCACACTTCACATTTCACTTTATTATGAAGCAGGAATAATTTGCCATACGCCGAAACAACGCTAAGGCATCGTTCACACCAAACGTATTGTCCGCCGCCGACTGTGAGTATAGTGTAGTGACAACGCACTACGTAATAGCGTATAGTCGGTTCGTATAGCGTATAGTCGGTTCGTATAGCGTATAGTCGGTTCGTATAGCGTATAGTCGGTTCGGTGTGAACGAGAAGTTAAATATATAAGGTCCCATTAAAATAGATGGACAATCTTTTAGAAATCATTCAGACCACCAAAATAAGGACGATGGTAAAAAACATACAAGAAAAACGCGGGAGTGGGCCATAATCCACCACGCGGGCCCAATGCGGGTTGGCAGATGTCACGTCTTCGAATTTTTGGTTCTAGGACATGCCGGTTTCCTCACGATGTTTTCCTTCACCGTTTTGAGAGCAGTGGTGATGAAATAATTTACACAAAGTAAAACGCCTGTCTGGATTCGAACCTACGACCTACAACTCGCAAGTCGCGGCCGTTACCACTTGGCCACCACTGCTACTATATATTATTACTCGTTTAAATATAATCGTGGCAATAGCTGTTTTGTTTTCACTACAGATGCTAAGTAAAAAAATAGGGGGCCTCTAGAAAAAAAATCGCAAAGTGGGCAAAATAAGGTTGAGAACCTATCTTCTGACCTGTTTACCTGTGTGCCAAATATCATCGAAATCCGTTCGGCCATTATAGCATAAAAGGTAACAGATAGACAGACAGCAGACAGAGTTACTTTGCATTTATAATTATATAAGTAAGTATGGATACTTGGAATTGATTTGTGGACTTGATAGAACAGAATACAGTTTCCTTTTGACATTTTGCCGTGTAAAACGAGATTAAAGATTAAAGGTTGCAAACAATCTCAATACGTTCACAGGCAGGTCTATTTACTAAGCGCACACTTTTAATATTATGTCACTTGATGCAATTTGTTCAGGATTTCACTTCAAAAATTTTAACGATATGGAAATATTTTCACCTAAGTGCTTATTTATAAACATGAGGTCAAAGGCAGAGGCAACTGCAGCCATCGACACCCGTCGACGCGTTGGCGACCACCGTCGACAACGTGTCGCTTGTGTACGAGTACGGTGCTCAAATACACGAGCGGTTTGATGTTGACACTCATCGATGGCTGCAATTGACTTTGCAACTGCAACACTAACGGAAAAAAGAAAAAAAAAAGTAAAAAAGTACTTAGGAAAGTATACCCACAATCGAAGTTACTTTTTAGTGTCCATTAATACAGCAGACGTATGAATGAGGATGACGAGTTTATAACTAGTTATTTCAATTATAAATAAGTCTACAATATCCAAGACGAATGTTCCTGACACCTTCCCAATTTCCACATCCAAGCCATTCGGAACACTTACACGAAATTTTCCTTCCAAAAATATTTGACGTTCCGCGTTCAAGCGCCGCAGGGGAGCGAAACTGTAGACGGCGACCTATTTTAAATTTTTCCTTCCCAGCAACTATACTAAACCGTGTTTATATGTAACTCTCCGATTTCCAGTGCAATGTTTATGTTGCCGTGTTTCCTTCAAAGCCGTTCTACAATGATCGCTGAAGATGCTCGGAAGTGCAGAAATAAATCAAACTTTGTAGATTTATTTTATTTTGTGTCGGAATGGAGTAAAATATTATGTGTGGTGTAGTCATCGCTATGTCGGAGCTTTTTGCTTTATAGAGCAAATGGTATTGAATTGAACTGTTGCAATGTATTTTCCTTCTTACTATATGTTTATTCAATGGGCTGTTGTGTTTATGAAAATATTGGATAGTCAGTAAGGCTGATATGGAGGCTGCCAATCAATAGATTCTGATCATCATCATTTGCCTAGCCTTTTATCAACTATGTTGGGGTCAACTTCCAGTCTAACTGGATGCAGCTGAATACCAGTATTTTACATGAAGCGACTGACTATCTGACCTCCAGAACCCAGTTACTGGGTAATACGATACCCCTAAGAAATTCAAGGCACTTAAAATCGTTAATATATGTTGTTTTATCAGTACCTTACTAGAGTAGAATAGAAGCTTCAAATGGGCTATTTTATTTAAACATTAAAATTAAGTTTACTAACAAATTTAATTAGGCATTTAATGATACATACCTAACAGTAAAGCATCTGCTGATCTGGATTCTGTAACTTTCAACAATGGAAGAACAAAGGAACATTATCAGGAAAATTTCACTAAATCGCCTAAACAACCCCAATTTTCTTATTATCAACTAGATTACAATCTTGAAAACAAACGGTGTGAGACAAAAAACAATCCAGTCAGTAACCTCTATTTCCTGAATTTCAGTGTCGCAATGGCCTAATTTCTATTCAAAGTCTGGACTGGCTCGTCCGACGTGACACGAATCGCGCGCGCAATTGCTCTTTATTGTGTTACAGCTGGTTTGAACTGGTTCAGGCCGGATCGGGGTAGTGCGAACTGGATCGGCCCGGTTACACGGCTGAAATGCGGTTTAGTGCGGATTTAGTATTTGTTAGTGCTGCAAAAATTGGGGGTGAACTTTTTTAAGGTGTGTTTTTTATGGTTAGTTGGAAGCTAGTGGTAGTGGGTGGATGAATTTAGAGTATTTGCGAAAACTAAACGAATTTGAATATGCGTCAGTAAACGCAGTGTGGGTATTGAAAAATAAACTTTTGGATTTTTCGTCGTTATTTTATTTTTCATCAGAAATTAAAGTTATGCGGGTGACAACTGCTTGCCCACTGTTATGTAGGGAAGTATTTATGCGGAAGGACGGTGGCACTTGTCAATCAAAGTCGCTAGGCAATTGCACAATGATTTAATCATTAGAAGTCACCCCTCCGCGCGGAGAAGGACGGGGCGCAGCCCGCTTGCCTACATAGCACTCGTACACATCGTTAGTTTTAGGGAATGACATCTCGCAGTTCAACTTATGCGGTTATCGTCTGCTTAACCAGGCTCGTACACATGGTAACATCCACTGTGTATAAATAGTAGTTCTTTGCTTCAATACCACCTACGTCGGCGTAACTCTTTCTACCACAGAACCTGTTCCTTTTCTTTTGCACCTATCTATATCTATACTAATAATAAAGCTGAAAGTTTGTTTGTTTGAACGCGCTAAGCTCTAAAACTACCAGTCGGTTTCGAAAAATTCTGTTTGCTTTTGATAGCTCAATTCTTAAGGAAGGCTATAGACTATTAACATCACGCTAGTTCTATAAATTTCTATTTCAATAAAAAAAATATCGGGCAAACACATCGCGTGTAGGGACAGCTGTCAAAGGGTTTGACGCAGAATGTGCACTTCGCAAAATGTGCATTTGACGCAGAATGTGCACTTCGCAAAATGTGCATTTCTCAAAATGTGCACTTCGCCAAATGTGCACTTCGCAAAATGTGCACTTAACGCAGAATGTGTACTTTGCAAAATGTGCACTTCGCAAAATGTGCACTTGACGCAGAATGTGCACTTCGCAAAATGTGCACTTCGCAAAATGTGCACTTAACGCAGAATGTGCACTTCGCAAAATGTGCACTTGACGCAGAATGTGCACTTCGCAAAATGTGCACTTGACGCAGAATGTGCACTTCGCAAAATGTGCACTTCGCAAAATGTGCACTTAACGCAGAATGTGCACTTCGCAAAATGTGCACTTGACGCAGAATGTGCACTTCGCAAAATGTGCACTTGACGCAGAATGTGCACTTCGCAAAATGTGCACTTATTCGCAAAATGTTTGTCGTTCATTCTTAGTTCGGGCTCCAAAGTAATCTTTTGTCCGTAGTTGATACAGAGTAGGAAACGCCCGTAACTACGGATTTTGTGCTTAGGTAGAAGCATCACTTCAAATCAATCAGTCATTACTTCCACCCCTTCACCAAAGAATCCAGTAACTCGTGTAATAATGTAGCACACAATAAATTAAAGTTTCCTCTCAGAAACCTGAAGACCTCGGGAACATCTTATAAAGCAGTCTTTATATCTCAAAGGAGCGTCTGCTACCCGGTAATTAATCTTTCAACTCTCACGTCTTTAGTTTTACACTGGTGGCTTGGGGTTGGTGGAAGCGGGGAGCGGTTGGATGTAAAACATGGTCTGGATTTTTGAACTTAGAATAATTAAAATCGTAGAAAAGTAGTTTGGTCTGCTGACTTGAATAGAACCATCCACGGAAGGATTTTTATTGTACCTACCTATTTGACAAGTAAATTTATATACATTACATCGAATAACGAAGACAATTATAATATTGAGGATGCATACGTGCATAGTATAAAAAAACCGTCATGTCCTAGACCCAAAAATTCATTGGATTACGGCCCACTCACTCTATCCGAGAGGAGGCCTATGGCCCAGCAGTGGGAACAATATAGGCTGATTATGCTTATGCTATCTCTATTACAGAAGTCCATGGAATCAAAATCGCTTTCTTTTTACCGCTCGCACTTATCAAAGAAGACACAGCTTTCTTCTGTAACTATACATTACAGTTACTCAAAGTTCGCGATACGAATATAATGAGTTTCATATCGCGAATGAGGACTTGAGGAGTTGCAAGTACTTATGTTGCGCTAGGTTAGGAATGAAACGTCCATTTTGTAACCTTTGCCATACGGAGATACATAATACATCATAAGTATTAAGAAATTGAAGGTAAAAAGCTTTTCATTTGCAAGAGCCCCAATATTGTAGGGTCAGATATAAAATTAGGATATTGTGGGGTTTATTTGCATAAACAGCCTATAATTTTCCCACTGCTGGGATACAGGCCTCCTCTCAGTCAGAGGCAGTGGGCCGTAATCCACCACGGGGGCCAAGTGTGGGTTGGTAGATGCCACATGTCTTCGAATTTTTGGTTCTAGGACCACCGGTTTCCTCACGATGTTTTCCTTCAACGCTTTTAAGGATTTTTTTTTCAATCGTTGGCAACACGGTTCGCTGGTATTTTGATAGCATGTAAATCTTGCAATGTTTATTTTTCCTACAGTTATATTTTACGGTAAAATCATCTAGTTATAAATCATCATCTAATTAAGCACTTAACAGAACTCTAACAAGACATCGCAATCAAGATACAGGAGCTCATTGTTCAAGCAGCTTTAAGCGCTTTGTCTCGCTTCAAGCGCCTTCTGACTCGCTTTTTGCACAACACATCTTTTTACAGCATTCCTTTTATTTTTATACGTTTAATTTAATCTCATTGTTAGGACAGCTGCTCTCTAGGGACAAAGAGAAATGTCACTTCAGAGCTTACTTAGTACGTGGAGAAATCGTCTTGGATGGCGTTAAAAAGTTTGGTTTAGATGTACTTAAGGGCTTTAATTTTATTTCTTTTTTTTGAGACTATTATTCGTTTCTTTTGTTTTTAGAAAATATGTAAAACCACGGAGTACGGCATCCTCTAGAGACGGCAGTACTAATGAGATTAGTGGCGCCGAAAGTGCGTCGAGTCTAAACTAAGCCGCCATTCTAAATCGTATGTTTCTATACGTCATTTGTGTCGTAGTACGAGTAAACAGTGACACGCTTGGTTTGTGTAGAAAGTGTTGACAGTGCCGCCTCTAGCAACGGCCACTGAGGCGTCTCCATGCTCTGCGATCTAAACAGATTTCAGACAGCCTACTTCTCTATAACAAACAGTCATAGAGTACATAGGTTTTGGCAACAAAACAGTCTCATATTCAAAGATGAAAAAATTCTCGACTGACAGTTCTGTTCTGCCCTTGCACTGTAAATATTAAAATCGTCGATTTGCTCTCACCTGACATAGTTGAAAAATGTCCATACTGAGAGGAGTGAGCTCACTCAATAACAATGGCGTTTCCATGCCAATCAAATTAAGTCTCTGCGGCATTGTATGTATCAGAGGTGTCAAAACTAAACAAAAACGTGACCATCTTTTGACGCAGCAGGTCGAATCTACGATTTAAATCTTTGGTGCAATGCATAGACGTTGAATTGGTTCTATTTAAAAGTTCTACACATTGATTTCAAGACATACAGCTACTAAAATCTGTAAATAGATCTCATCTGCATCGAAGAAGTCTTGATATAAATACCTGTAACCTGCAGGTCACATGAATTCCAGAGCCCCAGTTTCAATCCGGTGTTCGCGGGTCGGGCGCCGCTCAGGTGCTATTTTCAACGTCAGTTCTAATTGAATGCAGGGATGTGTTTAATGTCAAGCTGTACCAAGTTAACTTCTACTAGATAAGACTGAATATTCAGTATCAACGGTCATAGTAAAATCCTCTATTTCATAACTATTGTTAATTTTTCAATTTGTTTTCAAAGTAAGTAATATGATAAGACCGCTTTCTTTTTTACTAACCGACTTCAAATTGGAGGAGGTTATGCAGTATGTACACTGATACTTCCCCTATTTTTAATCGCCTTCCATAGCATTTTGATGAGCGGGACTTACCTATAAACATGATTTACCTATTTTTCTCAAACAGGCTTGGAAATTTGAGCATTCAACATGCATTTTTTTGACAACTTTCTTCGAGATAATTTGAAATTGCTGTACTGGCCAAATACATGGAAGCAGCGACCGGCAAACGTTGTATGAATATCCATATCTGTCGTGGTTTAGCGGCCAAATAAATTACATAGTCAACTCATATCTGTCGTGTAATAAAAAAATGGAACGATCCCGACGACTACCGACGACGACTCCGAAACATGGCAACCAAGGAGGTTACTTATCAAACGTTTTATTTAAATTTCGAACTGGATTGCAAAATAAAAAAAGCTGTTTATAAAATAAAATAAAAAACAAATAAACACTTTAACGAGGGAAAAAAATATTGTTGTTCGTTGTTCGTCATTGATTTTGAAAAGTATTAATTTGACAAAAAAGTTCTGCCTAGGTACTACTTAGTTTTAATTTCTGTGCATTATTTGAGAAAAGTACTATACAAGCCTTGGCCACAACTAGGCATTGATGGACTTACGTATGTGTGCCTCGGCTTCGCCTCGGCCCACATTTACACGTTCGTCCATCAATGCCTCTTTTGCTGGCCGCTGCAGTAATGTACTATAACATAAGTTGTCCAAGCCCAAATAATTGTTATTGTTAAAGAATTAATATTTAATTTGCCTGCCATACTTTTTCACCAGATCGAGCGGCCACAACAAAGCCTACTTTGAAAATAAAATTAAAAGAAATTAATATTATAATTATTATTCACACAATGTATGCAATTCACATTAACATGATAATGCCTGGACCGCCCCTTATTCTGAATCATACCTGTAGGTACCCTCTAGTGTTGTACCTGTCCCGGATTTCGGCAATCCCGCGTCTTCGGGGTCGCCATTTTGGGACCAGACACACATACTAAGTTCGTAACAAGGTTTTAAACTAGGTCACAGAACACGCTCACGTGGTTCATGCGAAGTTTATTTTCTCTAGTAAGTAAACAACGCACGTTTCGTTAGGATTAGGAATCGATTCTTTCTATTGAGAGTGAGGGTTACAATTTGATTATGTCGTTTCTACCTTGTGTTCAAGACTTTTTTGTTTGTTTAGATAGCATGTTGAAGGCGTATGAATGTCTGTCTAAGGCATCAATTCCGCTGCCCCGGAACATAAAGGGCTAAGGAAGGAACACGGGTGGGTTTTAGTCAGTAAGAGTCTGACACTCCCTTCCGCTCCACCCAGAGCGGGAGGAGTCATTAGATGATATCCCATCCAAAAAAAAAAAAAAGGCATCAATTTTATCTCGCTAAAAAGGCAAATGTTTAGGAGGTGGTCCGCGCCAAAAACCGCATGTGTAGGAAAATAAATATTATTGGAAAGATGGAAATTGTAAACATCCAAGAAAGTTAGATTTTTAACATAGAGCGTTGAATATCAACGTGAAAATTGTATTAGAGTTCATTTCATTCTTTAAAAACATTTTTTACTTTAAAAAAACACAGCCTTCACAGGAATAAAGCATCAACACTTATTGTTGTTTTTATTACATTTTATTTTTTTGTATTTTGTAGCCTTAAAGATACCATGAGTTCCGGGTATTATCAATCAGCACCTTTCTTACAACACTATTTTATGAATCGCGACAGTCACTTAATACTCCGTGGGTGTTATTTACACTCTGGTAGGACCAGACCAGACAAGTTAAATGAAGTTGTAGCGCCAGATATATGACAACCTTCCATTGTATGTATGAAAGCTCTGATTCTTTAAGAGCTGGGCGTAATTGAAATGCTTCGGCTTAATAGATACTTGAGAGAGTTTTGCTACCTGGTTTATGTTAGGTGATACAACACTACAACTCATTGTTATAGTGTAGCAACATTGGCGGCGCTTCCTCTCGGGCAATGGCGGCCATACTCGCCTATTACGACGACGACCAATTGGAACCGTGCACCTAGCTTCTGACGTTTCATAAGTGCCCATGTCGGTTTACGTGAAATAAAATATTTTGATTTTGTAAAAACGTGTCATAATAAAAGAATTATTACTTACCGAGTGGTGGACTTAATATTTCTGGTCGAGTTGGCCGCGGTGTGACATGCTGGTGGGCACTACTCAGCAACCAGCACGACTCCCCTTTGTAACGTTATATCTATAAATACATCAATTTTATTAGAGTCTGCTATAAAATACATAACATTATTAAAAAAAATCTTGACTTTAGGTCAGCTGGGTAAGAATAAGAACCCAGCAGGCGCTTTACTTTGTGTAATTCATTTTATCACCAATGCTCTCAAAACGGTGAAGGAAAACATCGTGAGGAAACGGGCATGTCCTAGAACCAAAAAAATCGAAGACATGTGACATCTATCAACTCGCACACGGTTCGCGTGGTGAATTAAGGCCAACTTCCTCTCACAGAGAGGAGGCCTATGTCCCAGCAGTGGGAATATTATAGGCTGATGCTATGCTATGCTAAATTATAAGCATTGAAAGCATACGAAGGATGAAAAAGAGCTAGAAATATTTACTAGAAAACAGGAAACACGTAAAACACACGATGCGCGTCGCATCGATATCAACCCAATGAAAACGATACTGCAAACTCGGAACAAACTCAAAAAAAAAACAACTATATACAACGAACGAGTGTCATCGAACTGACGATTCGATCGCCGACCGACATTGCACTTTTTTATTTTTAGTTCGATCACAACTTTAAATTACTATTGCAAACTAGTAACGTCCTATGCAAGTTTAATGGCTTCCAACAACATCGATACTTTTATTAGAAAACTAAACAAAAATCTAATACTGCGTTCCAATCGCGCTCCTTTACATACATTGCCGATTTCCTTTACAAGGTACACAACCGTCAGTACAGAACTAGTAATGGATTTCTTTCATGCGAAGGATTTGTAGTTAAAGACGCGTCTTGGTACATCCTCGTGTATATTTGTTTTACGCAGTTCATTCAATCAATCGCCCCACTGAATGCTGATTGGTAAATAAGGTGCCGATTTCCATTTTTTTTTTCAATCGTGTCCGTATTACACAGCTTAACAATCTGTCAACAGCAATACGGATTTTTGTATAAAATTGTATTATTCGCTATAATTATTGTCGTAGCTGAATTGGCGCAAAACAATTGACGATATTTGCATTGAATAGAACTTTAATTGAAGTATCGGTTTGTTTGGAGAGGTGATTTAGAATGTATGTGTATTTTGTAATTGGTTTGTGAAGCTGTTTGACTTGGACGTTTAATTGTTTTGACATGGGAATAAAGATTTGTTGTTCAAGGTTGGCAAACGAACCACCAGGCCATCCAGATGGGGAGTGGTTTTCACTATCTAGCTTTAGTACCTGAAACACCAAGGATTGGCACGCGTTGTGCAACATAAAAAAAGGTCCAATTAATGATTGTTATTCCACCAGACATGCACCAGACCGAAACCGGGGATGGAATTCCGAATCATATGACTATCCTGGCCTTTTGGCTGGTAGAAATAGGTAAAGTGTGAGTAATTTTCCTGAAGCCTTTCAACCATAAATGACACTACTATCGACTGAACTTCAACTATAAGCCGACCGCTTATCTAATACGTTGCCTGAGGTAGCTGCGCCGTGCGGGAGGGGCGATAATTGTCACAAGTTGACGAATCACTGAGCTCTCGCATCACGTCACCACACCCCTCCCGCCCGCGCTGCTACCTCAGGCAACGTCTCAGTTAAGCGATCGGCTTGTAGCTCTTACTCCTTTCTAAAAATATGATACAAAGTTGTGGTTTTCGTCCAGCACCGCGGGCTTGAGCGGACGTACAGCTGGGATGGACCGTGTATAAGAGGCGTAACATGGGGCCAGTCTATTGCCATCAACCGGGCACATACCGACCTCATCTAGTTTTTAAAATATGATTGACGTGTAAAAGTGTTTGTGCAAACCTACTTACAGAAATAAAATCATTTATCATTTTATCATATCCAGACTCCGGGCTGCTACTGACAAATTCGTAATGAAACAACCCCATAACACCCGACCTGGAAATCGAGCCCAGAACCTCACGCTGAGCAAGCACTTACGCCCCTAGACCAAAGAGGTAAATCCACTAAGGGCGAATACTTTTATACCTAGAATAAGTCTTATCTTGAAATCAAAATTTTGAATTTTTGACAGTTTTTCCATACTAAAACTGTCGGAAGTCAATTTTATTAAAAAATAAGTAATTGAATTTGATCACGGTTGGTACCGATCGAAGTGGAGGTGCTTGGGGGAGGCTTATGTCCAGCAGTGGACGTCTTATGGCTGAAATGATGATGATGATAAATTGAATTTGGTAAAATTTGCCCTAAATCTTAAATAAAAAAATACCTACAAAAAACAAATCAATTCAGAAACCTTCGCCGCACGTTAATATCTCAAATATTAAACCAGAATATTGTTACATGGCATCGAAATGTACGCTCTTATGGAATATCCACAAAGAGCCTCGATCGTTTGATCTTCAAATAGAGAGATTTTCAATTTACATCGTATTCTGGAAGGTCTTGTGAACGCGCGACACTATTATGAGACTCGATGATGGGAAACGATACGGTGTTGCGATGTTCTGAATCGATATTTCTGTGTAAATCCAATAACAGTTACGTGGTATTACAGGAAAACACGTTTACAATTTAAGTTAACAGAGAGGTATGCAAACATAAATAGATTTTACAGCGGTTGGACACAAAAGGTAGGTAGTGCGGTCAAAAGTCCTATAAGAATTAAGTACCCTGCCTCCCATAACATAATCAGCCTATAACGTTCCCACTGCTGGGACACAGGCCTCCTCTCAGTGAGAGGGAGTGGGCCGTAATCCACCACGCGGGCCCAGTATGGGTTGGTGTTGCGTGTCCCCAAACTAGGAAAATCCTGTATCTTGGGAGGCAGTGACTTCGCATTACCCTAGTTCTCGCACTCAACGTTCAAATTCGAGATAGATATCGACTTTCCGTAGTAGGTGCCCTCGTGTCTTGGTGACGTGAAAAGGGATTCCCTCACGAATAAATAACTTGAATATTTTCAATAAAAGCCAGTCGACGAGACTAGTGATCGACGCCCAGGATATTAATTCTTACTATACATACATTCCTGTGTGTGTGACTGAAGTGCGGTCTGAGGAATTGGGGATTCAATGGGTTTACAAAAGGATATTAATTGTTGGTGGCGGTTAAAATATTTTTGATGACAATGATAGACAATTTTATGACTTATTCAAGCGGTTGATAAAAGCCCCCTTTTAGGTATTGCTATAAGTTTATTTACATTTTATATGTCACCATATGATTGTGAACATCTTTACATATCAAGGCCCCTCCGTGCCTCGGAAAGCACTTCAAGCCGTTGGTCCCGGTCGTTACGGGTCGTCAGAAGCCCGAAAGTCTGATAACCAGTCTTACCAAGGGGTATCGTAATACCCAGTAACTGGGTTGTGGAGCTCAGATAGGCGGTCACTTCGTGTAAAATACTGGAAATCGGTTGCATCTGGCTAGACTGGAAGCCGACTCCAACATAGTTCGGAAAAGGCTAGGCAGATGATGACTTAAATGTCTATTGGTAGTTAAAACGTTTTCCATTGTTAAGGGGCTTACAGGACCTAAACGCAAAAAACGCAAGTTTTAGAAACAATAAAAGCATATCATCGACTACAGTAAACAAAATCAAAAAAATATATGATATTCTTCAGAATATATGCTAGATATATAGTGTGTTGAAAATATAATACAACTTATTTGTTATGATAGAAAAAAATCATGAAGATATCTCTAAAAACTTTCTTTTTACAATAAAAACCATACTAATATGTATATTATTATGGTTTTTTTTACATACTAAAACTAGTGTTTTAATTTTTAGTCCAAACAATAGACTTTTCGTAAATAGATAATTGCTTCATATTTTGCAATAAATTACCAGCATTGTGTCATCGCGCTTCTTTTTCTTTTCTATGCAGTCCGACAGTGACCGCGCTTTAGGTCATGTAGTCCTCTTAACACGCTTTCTTGCTATTTTGCAAGTAACAAGACACAGCACATAATCAATACAAACTGGTACACTATCTGTCAAACTATTTTGAATATTGTTTTCGCTTTCAACTTCTCAGTTCTCCTTCATGCTTGACTGCTGCGGTTGCTACGGCAGGCGTATTCATGTGTTGAATGGCATTTGTGGAAGTTCCTGTAACGTTCCCATAACTTTACGACAAGTAACTAACTATTGAATAGAGTTACAGTTGTAACGATATTGTGTTTGCTTGAAGTGGTTTGACGTTGTTAGTGTTTCTAATTCCACTGGTGTTGGTATGATTTCTGTTATTTTATTTGTTTCCATCGGAGCTTTGGTTGATACGCCGATCCTTCTTTTCGTTTGAGATTGTTCTCAACATTATGTATGCATTGCTTGATGTGAAATTATTATTATTATTTTTATTTTAGGTTGGCACTTAGGACAGATCTTTAGGACTCCTTTTTACTATAACGGCTGTAAAAAGACACTTAACGAAGCTGAGAGTCACTTATACTTATAGAGGTATGAGGAACAGAGTGTAAAGTTCACTCATACTCTATAGAAAAGACAGGATCATCCGACCAGACGGGTGTTGTGACTGGCGGGCAACTGCCCGATGATTCATGTCGGGCCGTTGTATCTATGCTAGTTGCGCGGTAAACTCTGCTTGCGAGATGCAGGATTTGCGTGACGTCAATATGACGCGTTGTTCGCATGTGGCGTTGTAGATACCGCTACATACTCATGTGTTGTTGTTTTGTACTGGACCATACAGAACCTTCTGGCTACGGAGATATTGAAGGTCAAAATTCCAACTTTTACAGACATTTTATTTACGAAAACTAGTTTTGAATGTACACAAGTTTAAGTACCGCCACGACCCCTGTACCCTTGCATGCACCCATAAACGCATCTTTTGCGTGCGTTACATTGCGCACTACCGCAAACAGCAAAATATTTATTTATCACGCGAAAATTAAAAATCGTTTCCCAGCAATTATTTTTGTGCAATGTTAGGTACTTAGTTTGATGTATAAAATGCGTACTTGACGGCTGTATGATGTGTATTTTTACACCCTGTTTATAATAAAATAAAAGTATTACTTTTAGCATTTTCTACCTAGCCTTTTCCCAACTATGTTGGGGTCGGCTTCCAGTCTAACCGTATGTAGCTGAAAACAAGTATTTTAAATGGAGCGATTGCCTATCTGACCACCACAACCCAGTAACTGGGTAACACGATATCCCTTAGTAAGACTGGTTGTCAGAGCCGAGACCAGCAGACTACTTTTGACACCAATTCCCATTAAATTGAAACTTTACTAAGGTTCAAAACTGCCACATAGACTACTAGAGCTTTATGACGTGTAAGTGACATTGAACGCTAGACTGATAAAGCAATAACGAGTTCGACCATACGTATACCTATTTAGATACACACAACAAACTTTCATAATACAGTTTCAGTATAATATCAAACGTAGTAACACCCTCACGGCATGTCTCATAATCACCGCAAAGTTGCGACGCATTTGCATTCACCAAACTTTGCCTTCCATTGCCGGCTTGGTGGGAGTTACTCAAGCTTCCATGATTTGTCACCCCGCAATGCGCCCGGTATTGAGTTTGCCGAACTAACGCTCAACTTAATATCGAGTTATGTTGTGTTCGTTTCCAAATTACTGCTTTTGATCGTACTTAGTTGTGTTTTGATTGTAGTTTCAAGCTGAGAAGTAATCTCAGCTGTAATCTCAGAGTGAGAGATGTTTTATTTTATTTTATTTATTGAGGGACTAGCTGCTGCCCGCGACGTCGTCTGCGTGAAGGCTCTACAGCACCAAAAATACCTAAGATGCCAGTGTCGCTATAGCATTATAAGTAAACAACTTTTAAAATAGCATTAAAATATAAGTTTTTTTTGCAAGCGAAGCAAGTGAAGAGAGTTATATTGGAATCCTGCTGAGTTCAGTCATAAGATGTGACTGAAGGAAATAGAGAAAATAATGCAGGAATACATTCCAGGACACAAAAGAGTAAAAATACGTACAAAGGTATCATACCTTACAACATTTCCCTATAACGTACGTTGGTAGTTATGCTGCCAGGAGCCAAAATGTAAAGAGAGTCAGGACTGGTGACGCGGGAGCAAGCGACGTACAGTTGCCCGTGTGAGAAGCAACTCGTCCTGAGGTCGACACCCGCTGCCCTCAGTGTCTGCCCCTGCGACTTTCTGATGGTCATCGCGAAGCAAACACTCACGGGTAACTGTACGCGCTTGAACTGGAACGGGAAGTTATGAGGTATGAGGGGAATGCGTGGTATAAATACTGCCTCGCCAACGCCACAACTCGTAAGAATTTCCGCCTCAATTTGTGTGTCTGTGGAGCGAGATGACTTTAAGGCGGGTCCCGTTACACAACTTCGGAGGAGATAGGTTCCGAAGAAGCATAATCGGGACACCGACCTTCAGCTTGATGGTATGCGCTGGAAGTCCACTTGCTGACAGGGAGTTCAGAAATTCCACGGGATAATGTGTGGCGTCATCTTGCTCGACAACAGTGTTTATCGAGGTGTAGTCTACTTCATTCCCCTCAATTTCCGAGAGAATGCATTCGTTAATTGCTGCAGCCTGATCGTTTTTAAGCGTCAAAATGGCCCGCTCACACACCCAAGAATTTTGCTGGTGCGGTATACGACTGATGTCCCCGTACACACAGCGAATGAGTTCTTCTATGCTGGATACCACTCTACCGAGAGACTCTGGAAGCACCACCTGTCCACCTCTCTCTTCTGGTAGAGTGCCTTCGCCAAGACTTAGAAGGACATCGGAGAATTCTTGAGCACGTGCATTGCCGCCGAGCCGAGCTCTCATATTAAACGGTTGAATGTCGTAATTACAGACACAATTAAAAAGCCATTGTGTCTCGCGTAGATCTACGTTCCGGCATACGATGGGTTAATGGTCAAGCGCAGCGTACGAACTCGTGACCACAACGAAGATCATTTCAACGAAACATTCACCACGTCAGCCCTCGATCCCCGCGTCACCACGGAAAGCGTTTGCCGGAAATCGCCACTGAACAGAACTGTGGAACAGAATCGATGGGAATTTTAAAGTCCCGATTTCCACGGTCTTGATGCGGTGATGATTGGGGAGCTGGTAATCCATATTCGATCAGTGGATTGCCGCCGATAGAAATGACCACATTTTGAAGTGAACTGAGACAGGTGTTCAGCACGCGTTCATCAGTTACTTCGACTTCGTCTCCAGTAGCACGCCTTAAAGCTCGTAGAAAATCTTCAGACAGATGATGGCGATACTTCTCCCACAAAGCTACCGGTTTCGCGACTCCACAAAACACCAAGATGACGGCATGCGGCTGGGACTGTCACTGACGCTCGCCTCCGCGAGGGTTTCATCCCAATTTTGGTCACTGTCGAGAAGGTCACGTGTTACCCAGGCTGCGCGGTAAGTGGGATACTCCACGTCATCAAATGTCCTCAGAAAGGCGAAAGACGTTGGGCCTCGGACAGTGTGAAGTAACAACCGCAGAAAATAGCATTCGCCATTATTCGGATGCACGGTATAAACCCTACCCAATGCGGTGTCCTTGAAAATTCCTGGAAAACTTTCTACAGCACCTCCTCGTCGACGTCGGTTAAATAAACCCCTTTGCTTGTCGTACGTGTAATATGAAGGCACCTCGTCATACGTAAGGGATTTGTTTTACATCACATTTAAGTTTATAAATTAGGTATACGACATGAAAATATATTAATTACCAAGCAATAATCACACAGATAAATACCGAACAAAAGTATTAACAGTCAATGTTTATTTTGTACTAACAACATGAAATTGATGAAGAAATGATCATCATCAATGAACATAACTTTCTTGTAATACTTAACACCGCATTTTTTTTAAATTGTCTTCCTCAACTCTGCTCAAGATTTTGAGGGTTTTGTTGGACCTTGAATTTGTCAAAACGAACTATACGATACAACTTGTATGAAGAAAATGTACATTACCATCTATGAATTTTAAGAATAACTAACTACTAACCTCGCCAACATGATCAAATTTAAATTATTAATTTCCAAAAATTGTTAACATGTAACTTGATTTGATTTTTATGATATCTCTTAGATGGCGCTGGTTCAAAATTTTTTTTATACTACTAACATTCATTAAACTATGTTTCTCTGCCCAAGTTTTACTTAAATGGCGTAGTTTTTATAGTGTAAAGCTAGATAATAGCATGGCTTACTCAAAAATAACATTTAAATATGCGTCGTTAGATTACACGCTGTCACAGAATGCGTAAGAAAAATAAAGATTCACAGCTCCTCCCCCGTAGGTGATAGCGTGATAATATGTAGCCTATATGTTGACCCGACCTCTTAGTAATACTCATGCAAAATTTGATGTAAATCCATGCAGCACTTTTTGAGATTAGCCCGGACATACAGACAGACAATCAGACAAACAGACAAACAGACAAAAATTCTAAAAATTATATTTTCGGCTTCGAAATCGATTGTAGATCACGCCCCAAATATTCTTTTAAAAAAATATTCAATGTACAGTTTTGACTTTCCTACGATTTTATTATATGTATAGATAATAAACAGCTACAATATAAAATATGACATATTGCAAAAATAATATAAGGAGTGTTAACAATATTGTGGCCAACATTATCCGCATGTTACAAACAAAAATGGTAATAAGTGCCACTAAATGAGCAATAAAATAAATAAATAATTATTACATAATAATACAATAAAAAGAAGAAGAACAATAAGCAAAAATAGAAATATTAAAAATATATAACAAAATTTCACTAATATTGTCATTATCATTACATAGAAGTTTCATCACATTCACATTTTTTTATTATGGTGGATGTTCTTCTTCTGTGCAAGGAGAGACAAGAGAAACCACAACAGGAGAGGAAGAAGAGAAACCTCGTCATGCTACTTCTTAAAAGATCATCGGAACGAGTATTTGTTATAAGTACAGATGGCCAGCACATCAAGCTACTTCAATCTGTCAAATTTATTTAATAGATTTACAACTTTATCGCTAAAGTATAAGGTTCAAAGTTGAGTGGGAAAATTTGACAGTTTCGGGTAGCTTGATGTGCTGGCGTCTGTACCACGGACGGGAAAAATCTGAAAGAGTCGTTCAGCATCCCAATTGCGTAACACACTATCAATCTCAATCTGCATCATTTTGTAGGATATTGCTAATCCATTGCTAAAAGCGAAAGCACGTTAAGCCTTTGGTCCCGGCTGTCATTCGTAGATCTTTGGCAGTCGTTACGGGTAGTCAGAAGCCCGAAAGTCTGACAACCAGTCTTACCAAGGGGTGTCGTATTAGCCAGTAACTGGGTTGTGGAGGTCAGAAGCAGTCGTTCCATGTAATATACTGGTATTCAGCTGCATCCGGTTAGACTGGAAGCCGACCCCAACATAGTTGGGAAAAGGCTAGGCAGATGATGATGATTGCTAATCCATTGCTATAATAATTATGTTCGTAAAATTTGTCTTCTCAACAACGTAAATAACGCAATGAATATTGTCGAACTGTCTAAATGAAAGTCATTGCTATTGATAGTGTGTTACGCAATTATCCAGCAGTTCTAAACAAGGACCTCATAATTAGGGAATGCAATCCGGACTATCCGTAATCCGAAAAATCCGGATATCCGCACATTTTTAATAGACTTTTTGAATACGTCGACATTTACACAAATATAAGAAACATCATATTATCAAACTAATAAGTATGTGTAGATACAAATCTACACATACTTATTAGTTTGATAATATGATTTACTGACTGGTGATTTTATTTTTTTGGATTTTACGGATTTTTTATGAAAATAAACAATTATTTTCATAAAAAATCCGTAAAATCCGGATAATCCGGATTGGACCAAAAAGCCGTTCTTGAAAATCCGGATTTTAGAACAGAACGGATTTGCATTCCCTACTCATCCATAATGGAACATATTATTAAAAGTTGTGGGAGGACAAGTCAAATTCCGCGGTACTTTCTTCCCACATAAATTAAGACTATTCTATTTTCTCAGTGTCACAACAAACACCGAAAATGAGTCAAAAAATTATTTTAATGGCTCTATTTGAATATTAAACTTTCAAAAATAAAATGTTTCACCGTCAACTTTATAAGCAGTCAAAAGGGTTATATAAAAATTCTACCACGGTTCACAAACTTGGTATTTCATGAATCTATTAAAATAAGTTTATGGCAGAAATGATGAGTTGTTCTAAAAACTCCATAAAAATGGAATCTCGCAGTAAAAATGTTTTGTAGTCGTATTTTTACGACCTTTTGATCACCATTTTGAGAAGCTTGTTTTATTATTAAGTAGCTCACATAAAACTATGAGTGCGGTGAATAATTTGATGGGAGAGCTGATAAAATTTTTAGTTCTCATGCTTATTAGGAAATTCATTGCCATTATAGTTGCTATGGCCGCTTCATAAGAAATTGTTGGCTGTTTTAGACTCAACTGACTATAGTTACTAATAGAATAGAATAGAATACTCTTTATTATGTACACCATATAAATTACAGACATAAATATAGAAACTTTACAATGGGTGACACAATGGGCGGTCTTGTAATACTGCAAAAATCGTAAGGATACCCTGAACTTAATAATTTGCAACAGGCACGCTGTGAGCAGTGAAGGAAAACATCATGAGGTAACCGGCATGTCCTAGAGACAAAAAAATCAAAGACATTTGACATCTGCCAACCCGCACTGAGCCCGCCTGGTGGATTAGGGTCCATTCCCTCTCACAGAGAGGAGGCCTGTGTCCTAGCAGTGGGAACATTATAAGCTGATTATGCTTCTGCTATGCTGTGAGCTACCCTTGCAATCAATTGTAGTTACTTATGTAGTTCATGCTTCTTTAAAAAACATATAATGTGCATATCTGCACGTCTCTTATAATTGAAATGCCAGATCACACAGAGAAAAACATCAAAATATTTATCGTAGCAACGATAAACCTTTTGGGCATGTATCTGCAAGTCTGCAAATCTATTTATTCACTGTGTACCCTCCAATCATTACCAATTCCTATGTAACTGGGTACTACAGAGCGATTAAACCTAATCGTTCCGCGGCAATATATCAGAAAATCAATAGTCACTGAACAGATTTCCACTGGTTTGTCATTAGCTGCACAATAGCGATACAGGAGCCATGGAATGTCAATATCTGAGGCATTGTCATCGCCCCACGGTTCTAGGGAGAGACAATACAATAACGGGATGATGTATTGGTATATTTATATGGTTATATATACATATATATCTGCTACGGTATGTGTGGTGGGTGGATGAAGATGAAAAGGAATGATTTTCGGGATTTAAGCTGGATATTTTACCAATCTTGCGCTGGCAGAACTGATTCAATTAGCAACTTTGTATAGTGTTTGGGTCACCAACATACGTTAAGTTTTCTCTTGGTTAGAACTGCATGCTAATACTTGTATGTTTGTGAACATGGTTGTGTAAGTTTTAATAAATGAATTTGAATTTATATTTTATACTAACTTCTCCCCGCGACTTCGCCCGCGTGAATTTCTTGTTTTAACATAAAATAAATATACCATCACATCGCCCGCGATTTTATTTCATTTTAGTTCAGCGTTCTTTCTGACTTTTTTTATTTGCGGTCGTCCCTTAATGGTGGTAGCGTGATGTTAAGTAACCTATAACCTTTAAAAAATCAGCTGTTCCCTACATTGAACGAGTTATATACGAACATAAATGCAGGGAACCGCAATTTTTTTTTACGATTTCAGGTTTGGTCCCATAGTAAAAGTTGTTCATAATGATGAGTACAATGACCTCTAAAGAGATTGTTGGTGTTTTTCCAATAACTCTGTATATAGTATATCGATTTTCATGAGTTGAGGCTTTTGGGTACTTTGATTTAGGCGTCTTATTGACGCACATTATAAAATAAACATAAAATAGGGCAGAATTTAGTTTTTATTTATTTCTTTCTTTTTTAGAGAAATTTTTGGTTTTCTTACCTATTATATCTATAAATGTGCTTTTGGAAAATGTCAAAAGCAGATGAATTTATAATTCGACTGTTAAAAGCGGTTTCAATAAATAACTTCCTTGCTGGTCTATCAAGAGTGAGCGTGGAGTACCTACTAGATTAGATTCCCAAATTTTTTTACACAAAACTCGAAACCCAAACTAAATTCTAAGTGTTGAGCTATTTTATTAAAACCTTGGGTTGAAAGATGTTGCAAACAATGTTAAGCCGTTAAATAATTTGTTAACTCGTCATTGTCGTGCAAACCAATATGACATGAAACTTTAAGACCACGCCACCAATTAGCATAGTAACTGAAGCTTCAAGCCAAGCTACATAATATGTTGCATAGATAGACTTGCCCGTTGGAGCTTGTAATTAATCTGCTATGACGTCACTGATAATATGAAGCTCTACAGGATAATGCGCTCAATTATCTTCACGCTCGACGCTTTGTGGGGATGGAGACAAGATATTGTGTTGATGTATGGTATCTTGAAGCTTCGTCATCAGATATGATTGTAAACAAACAATGCATAGACAACTTGCACAGATGTCTTATCTCATATGGTTGATTTCTAGGTAGGTAGGTTAGTTATTTATTTTTATGACGATTTGTCAAATACTAGGTACAGTTTGAAAATATTAAAAGACCGAATACGGGTTTAACAGAATACGAATAATCGGCCGCATGTTCAGTTAAAAGTTTACCGAACCGAATATTCGGCACGATTTGGCACGTTTCCAAATATATTTCTGAGAAATTTACCCCTTAACTATTGGTTATCCAAAAATAAACTACAATTTCCACTTTTGGGTAATTTTCGGCCCCAGAAAGCTCACTTTACAGTGAACGATTATGTTCTGAAGCTGGCAATGTATGAAAAAAAAGACGAAATAATCTATTACCAAATAAAGCCCAGCAATTAGTATTTTTACATCCTAACTTGCCACTAGTAAACTTTAAAATATGGAAATTATTCAAAAGTTAGTTATCTTGGTTTAGTTTTTCATTACTTCTTTTTGCTGTTTAACATGTCATGCGAAAGGCATTTTGATAAAGCATTTAGCTCTTAATTGCTTTAGCAACATCGCGACAGGCACAGACAGAGAAGGCGGAATGCGCTGAACTTCTTAAATAAGGATTTATCCTTCATCATCTGCCTAGCCTTTTCCCAACTATGTTGGGGTCGGCTTCCAGTCTAACCGGATGCAGCTGAATACCAGTATTTTACATGGAGCGACTGCCTATCTGACCTCCACAACCCAGTTACTGGGTAATACGATACCCCTTGGTAAGACTGGTTGTCAGACTTTCGGGCTTCTGACTACCCGTAACGACTGTCAAAGATCCACGAATGACAGCCGGGATCAACGGCTTAACGTGCTTTCCGAGGCACGGAGGGGTCTCAGTATGTAAAGATGGTCACCCATCCACAGACCAACCGCGGCAAGCGTAGCTTAACCTGATCGATCGACCTGTGTGGCTGTTATTATTTAGCCACGGACCCCTCTCAAATAAGGATTTATCCTTACCAGTTTTAAATATAGATAAGTGGAAACAGAGCAGGGAGGCCTTTTCCCTGCAGTAGGTCGTCACAGGTTTTCAATAATAAAGATGAATAACATTTCTTCTAAATTAGGTAGGTTTTTCAATTGGAGTTTCTTGCCCGTTTTTCTCCACATAGATCTACGCTTTGGAATGGGCAACTAGCTTTAACTTTCTGCCTAACTGACCGACTCCTAGACAATTCAAAAGTGCCTGTAAATGATTCACTTATTTGAAATAAATGGCTTTGAGTTTGAGTTCAATGTTATAATTCTTTTCCAAGCCAGAAAAATAGGGCGATAAAACCGAGCTAGATATGATCTAATAGGTTATGAGCAGTAGTTTAGTTGGTAATACAAAGACCAACATAATTTTTTAATAATATCTATTAAATTATCCAAATAATCCATCACAAATATAAAATGATGGCAAACTTGACACCATAACAGAATTAAAGATCACGATATGACGTCCATGGTCATAAGTATATAACATTAGTCCCAATTACGTGTCACTAATGGCGGACAATTTTTATCAATTCAATGGAAACTACTCTGATCAAAGGACATAGATTAATGATTGTTTCATTAGATTATCATTATCTGTTGTTAGCAACATGTAGATAGACGAAGTTTTTATTGGGATATGTAATTGAATCAAGTGTGTATTGTTGTGTTGGGGAGGGTAAAAAATTATTCGTGTGATGTTTTGTGTGGTCAGTTTTTTTTCACATTTGTAATGAGCCCATACAAATCTACTGCTAAATATGGGCCAGCCAATGAAAGATTAACTGAATGAAAAAGTACAACGATTGGCAAATTGAGAAATGTTCTCAATTTTTTGTAGTAAATAAACTTTGATTGGGTTACGATATTTATTTAGGAGGGTAGAATATATACACAGAACAAACTTTTAATACTAAATAGACTAAAAAACCATTAAAATAATAATATCCTAACCTAACTAAAATATGGCGTCAAAAATTTCCCGCGCATCGCTGTCTACTGGTAATGTATACCTAAGAGACTGACGGCATTGCCACGTTGTATGGCAATACTTAGCCTCTGGCCAAGGTAAAAGCCAACCCTTGGGTTACGGGAAGTGTCAACCAGCTGTTTAGAGATTTCATTGAACAAACCATGAGCACTCGGACCCCACGGCCCGAGAGTTTCAACCTCAAACGGCTCGAAAATGTTATCAATAGTTATTTAATAGGTACCTGATACCTATAATATGTTAAGATGGATTTTTGCAGTCATAATGTCGCTGCTCCCGTCGTAATGTGTCTTTTACCAAACCCATATAACCTCTCGTCTGTGGCGGCCATTTTTCGCGAATCGCCACATCCGTGGCGGACTCCGGGTGGTCGGGCGCGATATCGGCGCAGGCGAGTTTAGAAACGTCTAGTAACCGCTGTTCGGTCGTTTAAGAGGCATCACAAGTGATGGTATGCCATCCTTGTTCTTTCCCATATACTTTGTGCAAGTTAGAGCAGCGTAGATACAGCACAGAATAAAACATCGGTAATTTTATTTACGTCATAGGCCGCGGTACCAACCCGTGACTCCCTCATAGATGCGACGTTTTTGACATAAATCAACCCGTGATTCACTCACAGATGTGAGCTTTTTGACAGATATCAACCCATGGTACACTACAGACGGCAGGATAACCAGTAAAACCACCAAACCAGTTTTTCATATAGCCAGTAAAACCTTTATGCTATGAGCAACACAATTGCTTTATTCATGAGAACATTCTGGCGAACTTTCCTACGGTTATCTATTCTTCTCCAATATTCTAATTAAGTCCTTTTTTTCAGTACCCACCTTAACAAAGAGAACTCTCCCCTCTGCACAACATAACACCATTTTCTTAGCAGTCTTCCCATCTTTTATTAAAACGGATGAGAATCGCCCATTCTTACATACTTTTTTATATACGAGTAAAACTCTTGGGGTGCATAAAATAACAATGTTGCAATGTTAGAAAGCTGTATTTACATTGTTCAAGATTTTTATAGGTAGGTAGTATTAAATATCTAAAGATTTTTTTTTGTGTCTTCAGATGTATTTTAACTGAAAAATTATTACAGGAAAAATGGGTAAATTCGTTGTTACTAAGTTATTGTATTCACTGAGACATGTAAGAATGTTTTTGATCTTCAGCAGCAAGACAGGAAACACTATCATATTTCTACCCTATATTTTAGTTTGTTAATAGTTTTAGTTAGGTTAGGATATTATACAGAATGAAATTTTAATCACCGTTTTCCTCTTAAGGGGTCATTGTACTCATCATTATGAACAACTTTGACTACGGGATCAAACCTGAAATTGTGAAAAATAAAATCAGCCGTTCCCTACATTTATGTTTGAAAAACTCGTCAAAATGTAGAGAACAGCTGATATTTTTTCCCCGATTTCAGGTTTGGTCCCATAGTAAAAGTTGTTCATAATGATGAGTACAATGACCCCTTAAGAGGAAAACGGTGATTAATATTTCACCCTGTATTCTGGTTTAAAAAATACTTTCATTGAAGTATTGTTCTTACCTGTAACAGAAAAAAAGAATTTAGAGTTCTAATCAATTTCCATACAAAGATTTTTTTTTCAAAGTTCCTAAGTAAACCTTACTCATTCATGTCTTTCATCAAGCATGACATTACACTTCCAAAAAATATTTATTTTCGCAAACTTATCAACATCTTTGCAACCCTTGGAACCCTGCTTATAAGATATATCGCAGACCCCGACACACCCTGCTATTACAACACATATAAGCCACGTGGCCCATAGAGACACTGCATCACAAATTCAGTAATGTACCTCATTATTTCTGCTCCCCTGGTACATGACTGACTATGTCTGCATAATCTTACTAGACAGGGAATAGACAAGTTGTTTTAGAAAAGTTGCCTTTACAGTTATGTACCTACTTGGATGTAGGTACAGACGCCAGCTCAGCACATCAAGCTACTACAATCTGTAAAATTTCTTTAAGTAATAGATTTTCAACTTTATCGCTAAAGCATAAAGTTCCAAGTTGATTGGGAAAATTTGACAGTTTCGGGTAGCTTGATGTGCTGGCGTCTGTACGTACGACCACTATGATTGAAGCACTCACAAGCGGCGTTGATGGGCAAAGGCCAAGAATATTAAATACTAGCTTCTGGCCGCATCTTCGTACGCGTGAAGTTTCGGCCCCCGACTCAACGCGTAGCATCGCATCGCCCGCCCCCACTATTACTTCGTTATCGCTTAGCCTTCCTTCTGACTTTTCTCTTTTTCTCGACTCCTAAGGGTCGTAGCGAGATGTTAAATATCCTATAATCTTCCTCAAGAATTGGGCTATCAAATCCAAAGAATTTTTTTTTATGGGATTGGTAGTTCCAGAGATTAACGCGTTCAAACAAAAAAACGAACAAAGTCTTCAGCTTTATCGAATTTGGATACAGTAAAGGTATGTACAGACGCCAGCACATCAAGCTACTACAATCTATCAAATTTCTTGAATAGATTTTCAATTTTATTACTAAAATATAAGGTTCAAAGTTGATTGGGACAATTTGATAGCTTGATGTGCTGGCGTCTGTACATTTTTCATTTCCGCATTCTGCAAAGACACCAACTTTGTTTTTTTTAAGCCAGTATGCAAATTACGTCATAGATTTATGTGTATCTTATGAGAACACGTGGCACCCTTTTCGGAGGCTTATAATTCGGTAATAAATATTGAAGTTATGACAGTTTTACAAAAAAAAAAAACACAAAAAACGAACTTCTTTATGCTTTCGATATCATAAGTATTTATGATATCGAAAGCATAAAGAAGTTCGTTTTTAACTCACGGAAACTACAAAGGTTTGAATCTGTATAGATTCAAACCTTTGTAGTTTCCGTGAGTTAATTAAATACAAAACAAAAGGCTGTTATTTTGAAAATAGAAGATTTGTCTATGATGTGGTTTCGTTTTATGTTGTGGCAACATTGCGGTTTTCTTGTTTTACTGGGAAGGAATTTATTTACTGTTCATATTGTACTTAAAGCGGTTCCTAGGAATTCTTTAAAGGTTTACTGGCTGGATGGCTATTATAGTTTGCGGTTTCTTTAGTAGCCTACATTTTATGATTATACCTGTGTCATTTTGTCCAGTGGGTAGGTACAAAATTGTTATTTTTTAACATACAGAAACACGTATGAAAATGGATTGAAGAAAATGGAATCAACTAGGTGTTGATTACGAAACTACTTTTTGGAAGGCGCGACTAGAATCAATTATATTTTTTTGTAAATTTTGATGTTCAAAAGTGTCTTTTATGTGCCTATTTGAAATAAACGATTTGGCTTTAACTTTGAGTCCCAACCATTAAAAGAGAGGCATAATTGGACAATGGTTTAGATGCGGATTGGCAAGAGAGATGTTGAAGTCGATCCTTACCAGGATTTGTGATATAGGTACGTAGGTTTTTAAACGGAGTTTATCCTTTCGATAGTGATTATTGGTTCGATATCGTGTTTCTGAACCCGTAAGGAAGAAATTAGCTTAAAAGTCGAGTGAATTATTATCGAGGGTTTATCTGAGAATCTCAAAACCGAGCATAAGGATGGAATTCGCTTAAATAGATCATTATGTCGATTAAATAGCTATTGAAAATTTAAACTCCGTTTAAAAATTCCTCAGAAACCGGGCATGAGAGTGACAAAATATCAGCGATATCGATGTTGGAAAACTCAAAAATATATTGGATTGACATAAACTATTGAAATGCTTACGTCAATCCTGATGAAAGTCGTAGAAATATAAAACCTTTGAAAGCGATTGCTACCTACTTGTAGACTCTAAGGTTAACATAATATAAACATAACCTTATTTATTTCCACCCTTTTGCTATCCTAGCAAAATAGAAGGTTATGTGCGATCACGAGGCTGAAATTTATAACAAAATCCTGATCAATTTATTCCTAGTGACTTGCGAACAAATATGAACCTTACACACCGAAAGACTTAAGCATTAAAAAAAATGAAAAAACATTGATCTGAACTGCTTTAAACAGTTCCATCTGAACCTTTTTTTGTGGTTGGGAAATCATCAAATGACTCCTTCCGCTCTGGGTGGAGCGGAAGGGAGTGTCAGACTCTTACTGACTAAAACCCACCCGTGTTCCTTCCTTAGCCCTTTATGTTCCGGGGCAGCGGTAACCCTTTCGGACAATCCCGCTGATCCATCTGAGCCTAACGTTCAAAACAGTATTTTTTAGTGATCCGGAAACAGTTAAAGCTTGAGGCAAAATGTTACATTCATGACAGTAAACTTTAACGTTTTAAGGAGCTAAAAGGTCACAAAATTAACTGTTTCATTGATTTCAACTGTTCAAACCATTGAAATTTTTTGTTGTTTTTTTCAGTAAATAGTACTTATGTTCAATTATTAAAAGTTACAGTTTTGTCTTTTACTGTTTTACAAACATTTCTTCTTACTGTATAAAGTCAGTAAGTAAGTCTTAATGAAATTGCTTTAATGTGGTGTAGTAAGAAATAATTATTTTCAGTGCACCTGTTTTTCCAATCATTAGGTATGGTGGTGCCTTGGTATAGTGAACATTGAGATGTTTCTAAAATTACTTCTCACTCTCCCATCGCCTTCTATTCTTCGCTGTGGTATTTTTAAAACAAGATTCAATTTGTAAAATAGGAATGTAATAAGCTTTCAGTATGTTTTAGATCGTCGAATAAAGGAAACCCATGTCATGTTAATCCAGTATGTCTAAAATGAACATAAAGGCATTTTAGTGCCTACAGACCACGGGTATAGACCTAAAGTAAATTTTATTAAGTTTTTTGTCTGGTTGTCGGCAGCAAGATGGATCGACGATCTAGTGAAGGTTGAAGGAATCCGCTAGATTCTGGTAGCGAAATACCGGTCGTTCGGGAGACCTACGTCTTTCGGCAGAGATAATGATGATGGCGCATAAGCTGTCATTAGATTAACTATATAAGTTTTCCGAGATATTATAGAAATACCTCCCTACTAGCAACAGAGGTGTTCCAGAGACCCAGTAAGCATGAAATAATCCCATGTTTTCAGAATGATTTCTGCCTGTAACGACTTTTATGTGCACATGGCGATATCATATCTGATTAGCTTCTACGCTCATGAAAGAGTTGCATTCGCCAGTAAGTGACCGTCTGCCGCGGTCGGGTTTAGTTGAGCCACGTAATACGGTAATGGATTAGCTTCGGAAAGAAACATGCATGAAATAAGTATGGTTTTGTGGTTCAATGATGGCCGATTTGTCTGGTGTTCGAGCGGAGAAAAAAATTATGTTGGACTAAAACGGATCAACAATGTAGAGATTTATCTAATGTTCTAAGATAGGAAATGTGTTGACAGTATTAAACAAAAAAAAAGTGCGTAGATTAACATTTTGAAAAATCCATACTAATATTATAAATGCGAAAGTGTGTCTGTCTGTTATCTCTTCACGCTTAAACCGCTGAACCGATTTAGATGAAATTTGGTATAGAGATAGTTTGAGTCCCGGGAAAGGAAATAGGATAGTTTTTATCCCGATATTCCCACGGGATCGACACTTATGTGGGTAAAACCGCGGGGCGCTGCTAGTACTTTATAATTCTATTTTCTTAAGTTTTCTTTCACGGTAATTTATCATTGACAGCAGCCCAAGCAGTACGCCTCGATTAAAGACATCTGTGATTTTGACTATGATACAAAATCAAAGGAAACATAAAAACTATGACAGAACTTTAAGTTCGTAACTATTATTGAATTTTACATCGATTCATTGTTTTCGTATTTCAACTTTTTCGGACTTATCTGGGTTGTGAAAGTCAGATAGGCATCGCTCCATGTAAAATACTGGTATTCAGCTGCATCTATTTAGACATGGAAGCCAACCCCATGATAGTTGGTAAAAGGCTAAGAGGATGATGACTTACCTCGTTTAACTTATTGTTCATTTTTGCCTGTCATAAAAAAAAAAACCTCGCAAAACTTGTCCACATAACGATCGAGCCAAACCCTCATTCACATCCATACTAAAACCAATCCCATGTGATACCAATACGCTCACATACAGACAGACAGTTGCAATCTCCTTTCAAAGCGATATCGGTTTAACATAAGATCCAGATTCGATGCCCGTTCTAATCTTGTTTCACGCTTCTCGGTACCATTCCTTTAACAACTGTTATTGAATATTTGTAAGTGTTTATGTGGTTAGATCGTATTGATATAAGGGGCTTTAAGAGGCTTTGAGGGGCTCATGGTTGGAGTTCCACATGAATTTATCAGTCGATAGCTGTGGTCTTGGGCTTGAGTGACAGTTTAGACGTTTCTTCTCCTTACAAATGGGCAAATGGTTTCCAAATATTTGGGGTAATTGTGGTAAGGTCGGTTGCCTTAAGATTAGTTTAGATCAAACGAGTGGATGTACATTCTAGGCCCTAGAATAATGATTTAGTAGGATCCCCTAGAATGTTTTTTTAGTTTAATGTATACTTGATTATTACAGTATTTCTGGTATTACCCTTACGACAAAAGCATGTCTCCAAGTCATTCAGAAGCCACATGATTTAGCTGCCGGAAGGTGGACAGTGCGTCATCATCAATCAACATTACGTATGGCCGTCAGTGAACATGTTCCGCTATTGTTATGTGGTCGTTAATGTCCACGGAATGGGTGCTATGACAGACTGGCTGATGTCTGCTGAGGATTGAGGTGACGAGTCCTAGGTGGTCATAAGTAGGTAATGTGATGATTATCATTTTAATAATAAAGGGTTGCAGGGAGATCGACGCACAACCGATTACCATGGATTTAGTAAATGACTAGCAGCGCCCCGCGGTTTCACCCGCATAAGTGTCGACCCCGTGGGAATATCGGGATAAAAACTATCCTATGTCCTTTCCCGGGACTCAAATTATCTCTATACCACATCTAAATCGGTTCAGCGGTTTAAGCGTGAAGAGGTAACAGATATACAGACACACTTTCGCATTTTTGTAATATTAGTATGCATTTTGAACACCTTTGTGTATAACCCATCAGCTATTTAAAAAAAATAGCTCTTCAGTACATTTTGACCGCGTAGATATTGCGCTTTTCATGAAACAGCAGATTTTTGACGAAACATTTCTGAGAACTGTAATATAAAAATAAAGACTGAATCAATCACCGACTACTGATATTTTTTGAGAAGCCTAGAGTCTTGGATCTTACTCTCCACGATCCCAAGGTTGCGGAGAGTAAAATATCTTCATAAGAGATCTTACTCAACCGAAAACCACTAAATGTTACATAAATGACACAGCATAAGACTACACAGGGAGCGCAGTGGTGGCCAAGTGGTAACGGCCGCGACTTAAGAGTTGTAGGTCGTAGGCTCGAATCCAGACAGGCGCTTTACTTTGTGTAAATTATTTCATCACCACTGCTCTCGAAACGGCGAAGGAAAACATCGTTGAGGAAACCGGCATGTTCTAGAACCATAAATTCGAAGACATGTGACATCTGCCAACCCGCACTGGGCCCGCGTGGTGGATTACGGCCCACTCCCTCTTACTGAGAGGAGGCCTGTGTCCCAGCAGTGGGAACATTATAGGCTGATTATGTTATGTTAGACTACACTATAATATAAATCGAAAATATACCTAAGCAACATTATTATGTTTAGACCATCAATTCTACAGCACACCCCAGGTTTATCCTCTATCTATTTAGAATTCCAAGATACAATATTTAAACCCACACAAGAGTACCTCTATCCCATTAAGGGCTGATTTTACCATAGTCAGATATCTGTTATCTGCAGAAAAAAATTGTCGTCTGACAGTTCTTGTATGGAAAAAACTGTCAAAAATTCAACATTTAATCATAGAATAAGACTTATTCTAGGTATAAAAACTTTTTTACAAAAAAAAAAAACAACCGACTTCCAAAAAAGACATTACAAAGTGAAAAATAACTTTAATTTCGGAAGTCGGTGATGTCGTTGGTTCCGCATTTTAGTTTTTTGACACCGACTTCCGAAATTAAAGTTATTTTTCACTTTGTAGTCTTTTTTTGGAAGTCGGTTGTTTTTTTTTGTAAAAAAGTTTTTATTTTAAACTTTTTAGTTGTATCTACCCCATACAAATTCATATAACACTACTTGCCATGCTATGTGAATATCAGTGACAGGAAGATATTAAAACATCATCAATATAAACTAAGTGGAAAAAATTCGTATTATTGAAGCTAATTCCAAAACTACCCAAGCAAATTTCATAAAATTTATATGGGACCACCTCTGTTAAAAAAAGAATTGAAAATCGGTCCACAATTGGCGGTGTAATCGCTTAACAAACACACAAAAAAAACATACCGTCGAATTGAGAACCTCCTCCTTTTTTGAAGTCGGTTAAAAAGTATGATGGAATTCGCCCTAAGCATACATAACTCGTCATACTTCCACACGATGACACGACGGACAGTGCAGGCAACTCATTGATTCAAGCAGTGTAGGTATACTCGCGACCCGTGTCCATTAGGCCGATGGATCGAACGTATGCGCTCAGATTTACATTGCAAAAGGTCCGTCAAAGCTTAGGTCCTCGTTGTTAGGATATTTCATTTCACTCACAAGTTTTTCAAAAATTAAAAGCGGGATGCGTGTGGGTGGGAAAAACAAGATGCTGTTTGTAATGAGAGTTATGAATTACAGTTTATAAATTGGAAAAATTAAACCTGACGAGGGGCCCTTGGCTAAATAATAACAGCCGCACAGGTCGGTCGATCAGGTTAAGCTACGCTTGCCGCGGTTAGTCTGTGGATAGGTGACCGTCCTTACATACCGAGACCCCTCCGTGCCTCGGAAAGCACGTTTAACTGTTGGTCCCGGCTGTCATTCGCGGATCTTTGACAGTTGTTACGGGTAGTCAGAAGCCCGAAAGTCTGAAAACCAGTCGTACCAAATGGTATCGTATTACCTAGTAACTGGGTTGTGAAGGTCAGATAGGCAGTCGCTCCATGTAAAACACAGGTATTCAGCTGCATCCGGTTAGACTAGAAGCCGACCCCAATATTCTTGGGAAAAAGGCCAAGCAGATGAGATTGGAAAAATAAAAAAAAACTGGACTTTTTTTAAGAAGGCATTTTGCAAAAGGCTAGTTTGAATTATGTTTGTTATTACACAGGCTGCACCTATATTTCTATTAAAGTGCGTAATTGATTTTGGTTGAAACAAAATATGTACACTGGATAAACTTCTTATACCTACTAAATTAACTAACAAACTATTAAAATTATTTTACATAATCTGCATTCGCGATTTATTTGCCAAAAACGTAAACAAATATGAGTTTATGGAAAAATAACTTTAAATCCTACTCAGTAAAGTTCAGTTTACACTACAACTTAAAACATTTTTGTAACTATTTCAATACTGCTAGTCAGTCTGAAATCAACTTAATTACCATTAAAATAATGTTGATATTTGTTTAACTTGAAATAATATTAATTTGAAACATATACTTAAGTTTGAATAGACATTACATATAAATATAAACTCCCACTTTCTTCCCATGAGGGTAGGCAGAAACTACAGAATGCCACGTGCTACGATCCTTCCATACAACTTTTAGTTCGTTTGCATTCATACATCTAAAGGCCAATTCTCGTAATGTAAAACGTTCAAAATCTAGGAGACAAACAAATGTCAAAATGTAGGGAAATTAGAGGTATTTTTGACAGATTGAGACTGAGATCAGACTGTGAACATTCTTAAAATTACGAGAATTGCCCCTCTGGTCATATACGCACCCCAGTTGCGAGTACCTACCTGACCTTTCTGAAGAACATAACAAATAAGTCACTATATTTCCTCCTAGGGCGTTTCTCCCGGAGTTTCCAGTCACATCTGCCTTGTAAATACCTTTTGTTAGCCTAGTTTTTCTCTACTATACAATTTGAAACCGAAATAACAATAAAAGCATAGTCTAAGTACCTACTCAACTACTTGTGGTTAAGAAATAAAACTTCTCTGCTGCAACATCACTAGAAGCTACCGCACCGTAGGTGCTCAAAAGGGAATAAAGTTGAATATTTTTTATTGTTCCCCTTTGAGCACCACGGTAAAATATTGATTGGTGCTCAAATGGGAATACCTTTGGTGCTCCATGCATAGGCGCTCTAAAAATAGGTGCTCAAACGGGAATACACCTTTTCATCTTATCACAAACTTCACTGTAAACGGACTTTTAATACACTTTGATTTTCTTTTCCCCCAGACAGAATTATCCTCACGCAAAGGCAAAGGCAGGTAACTACATCCTATAATAAAAATATGATAACCGATATAAAGATTAGGTTTCCGACTCGTCTTAGATCAGATCCATCTTTGTCGATTTGCCTTCGTTTCGAGCCCTTCGGGAAATACGATGCATTATCGATTTATTTAGGGCTGGGAAGGATGTTGTGTCGATGTTTTTTTGAAAATGTCGTGTCGTATTATTCAGAGCAGTGGTGGCCCAGTGGTAACGACCGCGACTTGAGATTTGTAGGTTCGAACCCAGACAGGCGCTTTACTTCTTGTAAATTATTTCATCACCACTGCTCTCACAACGGTGAAGGAAAACATCGGGAGGAAACCGGCATGTCCGAGAACCAAAAATTCGAAGACATGTTACGACATCCACCAACCCGCACTGGGCCGCGTGGTTGATTACGGCCCACTCCCTCTCACCGAGAGGAAGCCTGTGTCCCAGCAGTGGGATATTCAGCATTATAGGCTGACTAGCTGCTGCCAGCGACTTCGTCCGCGTGAAATTTCTTGTTCTCCCGACTCACCCCGTCACATCGCATCGCCTACCCGCGCTATCACTTCATCTTAGCTTAGTATTTTTTCTGACTTTTTTCTCTTTGCTCTGCCGCTAAGGGTCATAGCGTGATGTTAAATAGAATTGGGCTATCAATTATAGCTTTGATCTTGAACCCAGGTTCGTAAGTACTATAATCTGCCTATAATGTTCCCACTGCTGGGACGCAGGCCTCTTCTTTGTGAAAGGGATTGGGCCGTAATACACCACGCCAGCCCAATGTTCGTAAGTGTTGGAAACATTATTACATTTTCGAAAAATAGCGTTAAACTGATATTATTACGTGAAGGTACGTTAGGTACTTCAAAAATCTTTTCATAAGTAGGTCAGTACCTAAGTACCTCAGTTTTTAAGAAAACATTTTATCGACGTTGAGCTTCTAACGGAATTTATCGACAAACACAGTACAGCACTAAACCGCGCGTCTAGGATTACTGTTCACCGGAATACCTGAGTACATTGTGATGGATTTCAGATTACCCCGCATGTGAGTCTGGTCCGTAAATAAATTCCGAAGTTAGGTATTTAATACGATAGAGTATCGGTCTGACATTCCTCAGGGAAATCAGGCATCTTCAGTTTTGTTCCACTAGAAGATGCATTTGCTGGTAGATCTTTCTTTGAATTATTTCAGTGTTCTGTTAGATAAAGTTTTGTCAGAACTAGATGATTGATGCTGGCTGTTTGCAAAATTTGAAAAGAGACTAACTTGTATGAAAGTTTTAAACGAAGGTTTGTCTGCCAAAGATAATGATAGATTGGATGGTCTATGAAGTTTTAGTTCTAATTTTAGCTAGAACTACTACCTACTCAATATCGTATTGCGGGATTAGGTACATATCATCATTGCACCATATGACGCCGTTATTGCCCGCATTTGAATACATTTCGTGGAAAGCGCCCAATCAGTATTTCCCTAGATATCGACAATGGACTTCCCATCCCTACACCATACTATATTATAGAAGATTATAGCTGTAAACATTTTGGGGGATTCCACAGCACTCGGTTTGTACGCAATGCTCGGATTACCAAATGCTGATTACGGTGGACAGGAAAAATTTAAAATGATGTATGGATTGTCTTTTCTCTTATTTTTCTTTTTTTTTTGGCTCTGAACAAACAAAAGACACTTTCACAACATTCGTTTTGCAGGTGTAGGTTATTATTATCATTTGGTGAGACACACTAGCTAAGTAGGAGGGACTTGTGGTTAAGTAATAACAGCCGCACGGGTCGATCGATCAGGTTAAGCTACGCTTGCCCCGGTTGGTCCGTGGATGGGTTACATAACAAGACCGTGCCTCGGAAAGCACGTTAAGCCGTTGGTCCCGGCTGTCATTTGTGGATCTTTGACAGTCGTTACGGGTCGTCAGAAGCCCAAAAGTCTGACAACCAGTCTTATCAAAGGTATCGTATTACCCAGTAACTGGGTTGTGGAGTTCAGATGCCTATCTGACCTCCACAACCCAAATGGAGCGTCTGCCGAGACGCTCCATGTAAAATACTGGTATTCAGCTAAATCTGGTTAGACTGGAAGCCGACCCCAAGATAGTCGGGAAAGGCTTGGCAGATGATATAATATATGATATATATGATGATATAATATTGACATCTGTATATTGACATAATTAGTATTGTATTTTTGACATCTGTATTGTATATTGACATAATTATTATTAGTTTTCATTTTATTTTGTTTGTTTTTTGTTTTTCTGTTTTTTGACATTGGTTTCTATTGCTATTTATTATTAATTAATTTTTCAAAATGTGTCATTCTTTAATTTTTTTATTTTTATTGTCCATGCTTATTTTAATTTGAATCACAAACATTTGTACGCCCGCTGGCTTATTATAGCGCACTATTCTATCTTTATAATAACATCATTATTGTAACCTATGTTCAACAAATTAATAAATGACTTATGAGTTATTATTACTTATGATGATGACTCTAGCTAATTAGTTAATCATGTCACAACCTATTATAGAAAGAAAGAAAGAAAATACTTTTATTTAGCACAGACTAAAAGACACAGTACACCAGAGACATACATCAGATAAAAACAAATAAAAAAGTGAAAAGGTCGATGTAAGAAATTAGCAGGAAAGGTGGCCTCACGGCTGCGCCAAAAACGCCCAGTTAAGCAACAATGCCATCAACTAGTGCCTGACGTTGGTTTTCAACTGGACCTGACATACAATTCAATCCACCCAATGGTAGGTACAAGAAAGCCAAAAACGGTGTATCCCCGTACACAACAGCCCCTGTTCTAATAAGCAGCCATTACTGAAATTAAATCATCAATCTCTTCACCGCGTCAATGGCTTTCGCGCTCCTGTAAGATTTGGGTCAAAGAGTAAAAAACACGCGTGTAACAGAGCTGGCGTTACGTCCATTCGATATATTAGTCATATTTACTACTGCCTTGTTGGTTTAGACTAGGGGTTTGGTACACTTGGGCAAAAGACATTTCCCCGAAAGTCCATTTGCACAATTTTCTTGTCGAACAAGTGTCTTTCGCGCAAGTGTCCTTTGGCGCAAAAGTATGGACATATCCACGAATGGTCGTGTCTAGAGTTTGCTCTTGTGGTTGCTGAAGAAGATTTGAATAAGTTGCAAGTGCTAGCTTTTTTATGATTTTGTCAGTAGTGATTCCATAACTGTTATTATAAAGTTTGCCCCTTGTTTAACAAAAGCGATGTAAAGTTAAACAACTATAGGTATACGATTGTCTGCGGTGTAGTCCTGTTATTTATAAATTTAAATTTACTGCCACAAGTTTGAACCTAAGTCTTCGAAAATTACGCGATTGGATAATTAGGCTTTCTTGACATCAGAATGCCAATTATTCTCGTAATTTAAAACGTTCAAAATCTAGTTGCAGTCTCATCTCGGCGACAAACAAATGTCAAAAACTTTTCAAAAATTTAGGGAAATTAGAGGTATTTTTGACAGATTGAAACTGAGATAAGACCGTGAACGTTCTTAAAATTATGAGAATTTCCGCTCTGATGTTTTTCTGGTCAGTAATTTTATTTTATAACTTCAAAACGGTCTTTACATGTGTCCTTTCTGTAACACAACTACGTGATCTACGTCACAGGTGAAAGTTGGTTGTGGTCGCGACATAAATTCCCGTTTAAGGCAATAAACGCTTGTTACGCTTACAGCTGCGGATTAGGAGTGCGCGCCCATTGCAGTGGGGATCTTTATCCCTAGGGAAAATGTTTGTGAAAATTTTAGGAAATATTCTACTCCCACCGAGTACTTAGTTTCGTAGTGTAAAAATGAATAAATGCACCTAACCTAAACCGTCTAACGAGGTCACATTCACAAAACTGATTAAGTATAGGTTACGTTTATACAACATTGTTCAAAGAAAATATGTTTGAAAATCTATCAAAATTTAATAACATTTATTCTCCTGCAGCAAACAAAAGGTTTTTAATCTTCCCATCGGAGTCACGGAAGCGGGAAAATTTACAAAACGTCTACCCGCTTTTGTTTACCCCTGCATATTGTGAGTGACGTTATCGACTTGCTTTGTATCCATCGCTTGTCAAGTACTGACATCAGAACAATGCAGCGGTATAGATTACGAAGTGTAAGTGAAATTAACTTCGTTATATACTATACACTAGATACTAAAATAAAAGACTAACTAACCTACTATACAAATAAAAAATAAAAAACCATACTTCGTTATCGTTCTATTTTTTAGGACGGAAATAGATGTGAATGTCTTTTGGGTTAGTAGGGCTGGTTATCTTTACGGTTTGGTTATTCTAAGGGGTAGATGATATGTGTGGCAACAGGTGGGATTGTTTGGCAACGTATGTTACAGGATGATGTAGGGGATTTAAAATGTCGTTGGAAGAGGGGCCCTAGAAGGACAATAGTGACCTTATTAGTGATGTTCTTCAGAAGGGCAGATGCGTACTACTCGCAACCGGCGTGAGAGTATCACCAGCAGGTGGCCTACCATGATCTAATTAAAAACGATTCAAAAACAAGACATTTCAGTTTAGTTTCCTAAACTGCATCGCTTGAGCTGCTCTATGGACGTCATGGTACCAAACATATGAATGAAACCAAAACTTGCGACTCAGTTTGGGACAATCGCTGTCAGCAGATGGCACGGCCTAAACTGAATCGTTAAACTGACGTCATGGTACGAATTAGAAGAACAGTTCAGTTTAGGTCCTAAAATGGATGCGTTAAGAGCTTGTGGTAGGCCTGTTGTGCTATTCTGTAAAAATCTCACCGTGAAAACGAAGAGCAAAAGAACACTGTCTTTCCACTTCATCATATTTGTGTATGTATTTATTATTTTGTGTTATTATGTTTATTTGTATGTTTGTAAGTATATTCTCATAATATTTGTTTAGTTTTATTAAGTGAATTGTTTATGATTTTAAGTATTTTTTGTCTCTTTTACTCATTCACACGCTGCTGTCTACATCTCTCTATTTATTATCCTATCGCAGGTATGCTGGTAGAGATTTCTTATGAAATAAGCATCACCTTTGTTCCAATTTTTCTGTTCTGTTTTTTTTTTTGTCTGTTTATAAAATATATGTGTGTATATAAATGGTAAAATAAATAAATGAAGTGGGCTGTCAGTAGTGTCACTCCCTATTAACAGGTGGAATCAAGCTCAATCAATCACACGCATCAATGTCACGTAAGTTTTCACGGTGAGCTTTTACAGAATGGACCGGCAGATGTATGAACGTAAACAAAGCAAAAGGAGTACACCTATATATGTATGGATCGTAGCTGCGGGTGGTGTTCTGTAGTTTTGGGGTACCCCCTTGGAAAAATGGCGTGAGTTTCTGTATTTATGTTAAAATAAAATAAAACTATTTAGTGACAAATGTATCTGACGGCTGAAAGAATGCGAAATGTTACTTCTATATTTTAAAACAAAAAAACGCTGATGTCTGTGAAAATATCAAAGATGGCTCCCATATAAAAAAACACATCTATCACGTGAGCATAAATTCATAGATCCGAACTGAAAAACCAAATATGGAAACCCTTTGAAATTATACGCCGGAATTATATGCCATATAAGGGGTGTACTCAATAACTGAATGGCAGATGAGACAATCGATGTTCAAAACCTTTGTTCAGGGTTGTATTGTTTTAATACAAATAAATCAGAATGTTGTGCTCCCGGCCCGTGACGGACCAGTGGATTCCAATACAATAATACATAATAAATTCTACTGATATCATTGTCATGTAAATTCGGAAAATGTGAGGATTTAATACGACCGAATGTTTGTTAATTATAATGTATGAGTTTCGATGTTTTGAGTTCATTCGGAATTCGGTTTAGTTCGATTTGTGTTTGGTGAAAATTGTTTAGTTACGGTTGTTTAAATGAAAATAGTGAGCATGGAGCAGTGGTGGCTCTGTGGTTTCGGCCCCGACTGACGAGTTGTAGATCGTGGGTTCGAACCCAGGCAGGCATTATAATAATAACATAAGACTTTGTGTATTTAATTGTATCGCCACTGCTCTCAAAACGGTGAAAGAAAACATCGTGAGGAAACCGGCATATCCTAGAACCAAAAATTTTGAAGCCATGTGTCATCCACCAACCCGCACTGGGCTCGCGTGGTGGATTACGGCCGCTCCCTCTCACCGAGAGGAGGCCTGTATCCCAGCAGTAGGAACATTATAGGCTGATTATGCTAAGTGAAAATAGTTAGGTAAATGTTACTTTTAGCGTTGCAAAAGTCTTGCATTGCTAAAACGTTATTTATTTTTTAGTATTGCACGTTAGGTTTTTTGCAAAGAACATGAACATAACCTAATCAGCCTTGACCATGCTCTTTTCAAGTTACCTTTCATTTTGTTACCCAGATTTAACATCAGTAAATACAACAGTAAATATGCTAATTTTCGAACTTAAACACCGAAGCTAAAGTGACATAAATAAACGTACAACTGCCAAAAAAATGCCGAACGCCAACTGAAATATTCAAAAAATGGTGTTCGAAAACGAAACGAAATTCGAACTCGGAATAACAGTGCGTTCAACCGTTAGACCGACTCGTGAAATTTTAACTAGCCGCCCGCACTGTGCACTTTTATTTGCACTGACGTGTACGCTGCAATACGTCGCTTGTTTCGGTAAACTTTAGTTGCGGGTGCCCGTACAGTCAACAAATTGTTTTTGCTTACATTACACTGCGTGTCCGAATAATTGGGCAGTGTACAGTAGACTTGTTAATTCATTATGGTTGATAGACAGGTGGTAATGAGCGGAAAATAATTATTGTGCATTTTTAAGTTTAATTACATTGTGAGGTTGCGTTGCAGAGTACGAATCAGATGATGGTATTTTCAGACGTGAAATATGTAGCTGCTGTAATGGAAAATATGTAATTAACTGCTTATTTTAACATGAAAAACGATTGCGTTCGCGGATATTTAAACTACACAGGTTACGCACAGAGCTGACCGGTTAAACGTCGGATTATTTATGGCAAAGTTTTTAAATTTACTACTAGCATAATCAGCCTCTAATGTTCCCACTGCTGGGACACACTCGTTTTATATTATACTAGCTGCTGCCCGCGACGTCGTCTGCGTGAAGGCTCTACAGCACCAAAAATACCTAAGATGCCAGTGTCGCTATAGCATTATAAGTAAACAACTTTTAAAATAGCATTAAAATATAAGTTTCTTTTGCAAGCGAAGCAAGTGAAGAGAGTTATATTGGAATCCTGCTGAGTTCAGTCATAAGATGTGACTGAAGGAAATAGAGAAAATAATGCAGGAATACATTCCAGGACACAAAAGAGTAAAAATACGTACAAAGGTATCATACCTTACAACATTTCCCTATAACGTACGTTGGTAGTTATGCTGCCAGGAGCCAAAATGTAAAGAGAGTCAGGACTGGTGACGCGGGAGCAAGCGACGTACAGTTGCCCGTGTGAGAAGCAACTCGTCCTGAGGTCGACACCCGCTGCCCTCGGTGTCTTACTGATGGTCATCGCGAAGCAAACACTCACGGGGAACTGTACGCGCTTGAACTGGAACGGGAAGTTATTAGGTATGAGGGGAATGCGTGGTATAAATACTGCCTCGCCAACGCCACAACTCGTAAGAATTTCTGCCTCAATTTGTGTGTCTGTGGAGCGAGATGACTTTAAGGCGGGTCCCGTTACACAACTTTGAAGGAGATAGGTTCCGAAGAAGCATAATCGGGACACCGACCTTCAGCTTGATGGTATGCGCTGGAAGTCCACTTGCTGACAGGGAGTTCAGAAATTCCACGGGATAATGTGTGGCGTCATCTTGCTCGACAACAGTGTTTATCGAGGTGTAGTCTACTTCATTCCCCTCAATTTCCGAGAGAATGCATTCGTTAATTGCTGCAGCCTGATCGTTTTTAAGCGTCAAAATGGCCCGCTCACACACCCAAGAATTTTGCTGGTGCGGTATACGACTGATGTCCCCGTACACACAGCGAATGAGTTCTTCTATGCTGGATACCACTCTACCGAGAGACTCTGGAAGCACCACCTGTCCACCTCTCTCTTCTGGTAGAGTGCCTTCGCCAAGACTTAGAAGGACATCGGAGAATTCTTGAGCACGTGCATTGCCGCCGAGCCGAGCTCTCATATTAAACGGTTGAATGTCGTAATTACAGACACATTTAAAAATCCATTGTGTCTCGCGTAGATCTACGTTCCGGCATACGATGGGTTAATGGTCAAGCGCAGCGTACGAACTCGTGACCACAACGAAGATCATTTCAACGAAGTATTCACCTCGTCAGCCCTCGATCCCCGCGTCACCACGGAAAGCATTTGCCGGAAATCGCCACTGAACAGAACTGTGGAACAGAATCGATGGGAATTTTAAAGTCCCGATTTCCACGGTCTTGATGCGGTGATGATTGGGGAGCTGGTAACCCATATTCGATCAGTGGATTGCCGCCGATAGAAATGACCACATCTTGAAGTGAACTGAGACAGGTCTTCAGCACGCGTTCATCAGTTACTTCGACTTCGTCTCCAGTAGCACGCCTCAAAGCTCGTAGAAAATCTTCAGACAGATGATGGCGATACTTCTCCCACAAAGCTACCGGTTTCGCGACTCCACAAAACACCAAGATGACGGCATGCGGCTGGGACTGTCACTTACGCTCGCCTCCGCGAGGGTTTCATCCCAATTTTGGTCACTGTCGAGAAGGTCACGTGTTACCCAGGCTGCGCGGTAAGTGGGATACTCCACGCCATCAAATGTCCTCAGAAAGGCGAAAGACGTTGGGCCTCGGACAGTGTGAAGTAACAACCGCAGAAAATAGCATTCGCCATTATTCGGATGCACGGTATAAACCCTACCCAATGCGGTATCCTTGAAAATTCCTGGAAAACTTTCCACAGCACCTCCTCGTCGACGTCGGTTAAATAAACCCCTTTGCTTGTCGTACGTGTAATATGAAGGCACCTCGTCATACGTAAGGGATTTGTTTTACATCACATTTAAGTTTATAAATTAGGTATACGACATGAAAATATATTAATTACCAAGCAATAATCACACAGATAAATACCGAACAAAAGTATTAACAGTCAATGTTTATTTTGTACTAACAACATGAAATTGATGAAGAAATGATCATCATCAATGAACATAACTTTTTTGTAATACTTAACACCGCATTTTTTTAAATTGTCTTCCTCAACTCTGCTCAAGATTTTGAGGGTTTTGTTGGAACTTGAATTTTTCAAAACGAACTAAGTATACGATACAACTTTTATGAAGAAAATGCACATTACCATCTATGAATTTTAAGAATAACTAACTACTAACCTCGCCAACATGATCAAATTTAAATTATTAATTTCCAAAAAGTGTTAACATGTAACTTGATTTGATTTTTATGAAATCTCATAGATGGCGCTGCTTCAAATTTTTCTTTATACTACTAACATTCATTAAACTATGTTTCTCTGCCCAAGTTACTTAAATGGCGTAGTTTTTATAGTGTAAAGCTAGATAATAGCATGGCTTACTCAAAAACAACATTTAAATATGCATCGTTAGATTACACGCTGTCACAGAATGCGTAAGAAAAATAAAGATTCACAGCTCCTCCCCCGTAGGTGATAGCGTGATAATATGTAGCCTATATGTTGACCCGACCTCTTAGTAATACTCATGCAAAATTTGATGTAAATCCATGCAGCACTTTTTGAGATTAGCCCGGACATACATACAGACAATCAGACAAACAGACAAAAATTCTAAAAATTATATTTTCGGCTTCGAAATCGATTGTAGATCACGCCCCAAGTATTCTTTTAAAAAAATATTCAATGTACAGTTTTGACTTTCCTACGATTTTATTATATGTATAGATAATTTACTACTCGTATATCATTTATTTAAATTGGACCATTTAGAGGCACTTTTGTGATTAATTATTTCATTAATGAAATAATTTACACAAAGTAAAGTGCCTATGTGGGTTCGAATCTACGAAATACAATTCGCGGTCGTTACCACTGGGGCACCACTGCTCGAAATGGTACTAATGTAAACAATTCATGCAATAAATGAATTATAGGTTACACCTAATGAACAAGAACTTTTTGAACATTTTCTAAGTGATCGATATCAGTCATCTTTTTTTTATTTTTTATTGCTGAATGGGCCCGCTCTTGACTTCGATCACGCTTGATGGAAAGCGATGGATGAGATCTATGATGGAACGAGCGTGCCCAGAAGATGTCTAAGGCACTAGAACACCTGTGCATTGACGAAATACAGCAGGCTGCTTGACGCCGGACTCCGGTGGGAGGGTGGTCGCAAACCAGGCGGGCGTTAGCCCTACCACCGCAAGGGAAGAATTGGCTAATCAAATAAGGTGTTGGGTGTGACTGTCCAGGATGCGCCGAGCGCTCGGTTCAGTTGAGTAACTGGCGGAACAAAGTGCGCTACACGAAAGGCTTCTTCATGCATCCCAAAACTTTTTATATTTTCAGGTGTCATCGCTGAACACCTGAAAACATAAAAAGTTTCTTTAAATAAAATTTCCTAATACATAAACACTATCCCCATCATCTACTCAGTACAAACAGCAAAACTTCTACCAACTCTAAATTCATTAAAAAACTCAAACAAAAACAAAAATAAATCGTCGAGGAATGATAATGAAATTCATTACCTAGCATAAAAATAGTAAAATAAGCATTCTGTATAATGGCTTCAAGTTTAATAATACAGTTTGAGCGATATCGCAGCTGCATTCATCGACTAAGAAAATTTAATCCAACGGGACGCCGAGTGTCTCCAGCTGAACCCGAATATACGAAGCTGATAAAAAGCTCTACAAAACATATTTTCCGAATTTTTGAAACAGCATAATCAGCCTATAATGTTCCCACTGCTGGGACACAGGCCTCCTCTCGGTGAGAGGGAGTGGGCTGTAATCTACCATGCGGACCTAGTGCGGGTTGGTAGATGTAACATGTCTTCGAATTTTTTAGGACATGCCGGTTTCCTCACGATGTTTTCTTTCACCGTTTTGAGAGCAGTGGTGATGAAATAATTTACACAACTGGGTTCGAACCTACGACGTACAACTCGTAAGTCGCGGTCGTTACTAAGTTTTGGAACAAAGTTCTTTAATGTGGCTTTCATTAGGAGTAAACTGGTAGAAATCAGAGAGAGTGCTAAAGCCGATAGTGAGGTTAAAATGAAAATTCAAGATGGCGGCTGCAAACATTTTCTAATTATTTATCATGGGTGTAGTTTTCATGGATTTCGAGGGTGCTATAGCCGATAGCGAGGTCAATATGAAAATCCAAGATAGCGAAAATTTTATGAGAGCTTCCAAAAACTTAAACTAGATGGCTCTGTATTAAAAACGCGTATTAAATCCACTCTTGTCTCTCGCTCTCTTTCTATTATAATCGAGCGTGTGCGTGCAGGTATCGTTTAATGAAATAAAATAAAATTAACTTCGTTCCTGACGTTGTCCCCAGACCAGACGACTTTTTTTTAAATTCTACCTCTAATGTTGTTTCCTGACAGTCGTTACTCCTTAAACATCTGTTTTTTTTTCTTACAGATGGCGGCTGCCTGTTTGAAAGTTATCTATGGTCCCTTGCAGCACCGACTGATTTGCCGAAGTGCAGCGAATGAAAGAAACAAAGTTGAAAAGTTTTACATACTAACTTCACTATCTTCCAACATTGCAGAAAAAAATATGCTGGTCTGTGGCTGAAATAAACAATTGTAATATAATCTATCTGCGATCTATGTGCTATAGCACCAGACTCTCAATGTGAATCGTGCTATATAAAATTGTTTTGCAAAAATAAACTACAGTCTACTTTCTAATTTGCGCTCATAATGTCCCTTATAAAGAATCCAGAGCTTCTGGGAATGTGAAAGACAATAACAAATTTTTCTCATAGGCAACACAAGAATTTCAAACGTCTCTTTTACAAGACTAATTGAAATACCTTCTCCACATTTTTTCCGCGCTCCGAACCCCGGGGAAAGGCTAAATCTAGTAAATTAGTTTCATTATCACTATGTCCCAGGTGCTTCACAAAGCGCTTGTTTTTGGCGCGACCTCTCCCCTACCCCCACTACTTGCACCCCCCTATCCGTCTTAACCAGCTTTATTAAGTTGAACTCTTTAGCTGGAGTAGTTTTAAGTTAGTCTACGGGGAGCGATTAGTTACCTTTCTTTGTTAAAGAATTGAATAGTTCCCGACGTTTTTTGCTCTTTGTATTGTGTTAAATAGGTGCTTAAGTAACAGATAGTGGAACTCGCTTGGGAATGTTTGCTGTTTTCGTTTAGATAAATAGTTCAGTTCTACTTTGGTTCTATTCATCCTCAGACTCGAAGCTTTGGCTAGGGGGCTCGCTTTGTTAAAACTGTTTGCTCAATTTCAAGTTTTAATTTCTTTCATTTGAAATTCTACATTCATTAGGCTTTAAACTATGCCTTTAGAGTTGGAAACTTCAGCAAAAAGTTTCAGCCTTATTTATTTAATACTTCAAGCACATAAATGTACAGAGGCGGACTTAATGCCATAGGCATTTGCAACCAGTCAACCTTTGGGTGATGCAGAGACAAACAGTGGTAGGTGCAATCATGAAAATTGAGGAATAAATAGTATAGGTAGGTAGTAGACCTGTGCCCCAACTAAGGTAGGTATGCCATGGGACAAAAGTTCTAGACTCGTGAATTGAAGAACTTTGTGCAACTTGAGAAAACACAGCACTTTTAACAACTGACTTATTCATTTCAGCTTAAAAGGGTCAGCTGCGGAGAAAACTGTCAGACTTCTTGAAATTCGAGTAATTCTTAAACAAGGTAATTAAAGCGAGAAATAAACAAACAAACACAACAATACTCTTAAACCGTAACCCAAATCCTTATCCAAAAACACATTACCGCGATAAAAACCTAATTAAAGCCTTAATTATTTCGTCAACATAATTAATCTTGAGCTCTTGCGCGATGTCCGTGTTTTAATTAAATGACAATAACAGGGTATATTTAAAATTAATTTGGTCGCCAACCCGACGTTATCGCAAGGCGAGGTGAGAGGACGCATTTATCAGCGCACACTCCAATGCTCTCGTGTAAAATTAAATGACATTTGACGTCTGGCTTAAGTTGTGGGAGGTTGTGGTGTAAACTGGAGTATACTGTGGAAAATTTGCACGAAATCATGGAAAATTGAGGACTTCGTCTTTATATCATCATCATCTGCCTAGCCTTTTTCCCAACTATGTTGGGGTCGGCTTCCAGTCTAACCGGATGCAGCTGAATACCAGTATTTTAAATGGAGCGACTGCCTATCTGATCTCCACAACCCAGTTACTGGGTAATACTATACCCCTTGGTAAGACTGGTTGTCAGACTTTCGGGCTTCTGACTACCCGTAACGACTGTCAAAGATCCACGAATGACAGCCGGGACCAACGACTTAACGTGCTTTCCGAGGCACGGAGGGGTCTCAGTATGTAAAGATGGTCACCCATCCACAGACCAACCGCGGCAAGCGTAGCTTAACCTGATCGATCGACCTGTGTGGCTGTTATTATTTAGTCACGGACCCTTCGTCTTTATGTGTTTGCTTTAAATAACGTTACTTTTACATACATTATAGCGTCTTGGTTAAATAAGCGCCTATGGCTATGACGTAAGTTACGGCTAATTTCAGAACCGGGTTTGGGAAAGAGCGATTTCGCACCTAATTACCGCAGACGCACTAAGATACTGAGAGTCAAACAATGAGTCATTTGGCAAACTTTGGACTATCAAGCTGCATGTATTATAGCTCACTGCCCGCCATCTCTTCGCTTGTACTTTGCGCCTTCCCCAAATAGCTGGTACAAACAAAATTAAATGCAGCGTTGAAATTCGACAATGCTTTCGTAATTAGATGTCATAATTTTCTCGAAACGACTCCACCTCTTATGATTTTTACCTGAACTCAAAGGGATTTTGTTACGGACGATTTGTAGGGAATAATGGGACAACCACTGGTTTTTGATGTTCTGTCTTCGTCGTTTATGTGATAATTGGATGGTGAGCTAAATTATTTGACAGGAGCTGTTAGTCAGTTCTGTAAAAATGTGTAAAAAAGTGAGCTTGAAATGAGCTGTCATTCCACCTGATGCTAGAGAGCAGTGGCGAAGGGTGAATTTATGACAGAGGTAGGCCGGAGCAAAAAAAAAGCCAAAAGAAAATTTAAATGATGAATTGACTATAGAGTGGTTATGTTCTGAATTTTCGAAGGGAAGCCGGTGAGAATCGAGTTGTATGGTACCTTCGCCACTGCTAGAGAGTGACGCTGTTGACAGCTCACTTTTTCACGAAGATATTTTTACAGAATAGGTCGTTTGGATTAGTCTTTCCCTTCAATGCCTAGGAAGTTTGTATGAACATGATTTTCGTGAAGATCGTTTCCATTTTTGAGATTGGTCCTGGTTTTTCCTCTTGTTACTTTGTTCAACATCTGTAGTAATAATGGCCTTAATATAACCTTTATTAAATATTTTCCTGGTGTCATATAGTTTTCAACTGTTGCTTTGTGTAAAGGAGTACTTATTTCAGATTATAAACTAAGAAAAACTGAAATGGTCGATAGCATAACCCATGCATAACTGCAATAAAAACAGATCTCAGACGATAATCTGCAAAGACCATTTCAGACGATAATTTGCAAAGACCATCATAGTCATGATCTCATGGTCCTCACGTAATCTGACTAAGGCAATGTCTGGACTTTAAAGAAAACCTTTGAGTTTGTTTCGGTTTTCTTTTCAGAATAGACAGATCGAAAGTACCGACGTCATCTAGTTTCATCATCATCATCTACCTAGCCTTTTCCCAACTATGTTGGGGTCGGCTTCCAGTCTAACCGGATGCAGAGGAGTACCAGTATTTTACATGGAGCGACTGCCTATCTGACCTCCACAACCCAGTTACTGGGTAATACGAAATCCCCTTGGTAAGACTGGTGGTCAGACTTTCGGGCTTCTGACGACCCGTAACGACTATCAAAGATCCACGAATGACAGCCGGGACCGACGGCTTAACATGCTTTCCGAGACACGGAGTTGTTTTGGTATGTAAAGATGGTCACCCATCCACGGACCAACCGCGACAAGCGTAGCTTAACGACGTCACCTAGACAACGTCGACGTCATCTAGTTTGAAAAAAATATACGTGCAAAATACAAATACTTTTGCACGTCAAATATACATTTTTAAATCTACATACAGAAATAAGAGGGGTCCGTGGCTAAATAATAACAGCCGCACAGGTCGATCGATCAGGTTAAGCTACGCTTGCCGCGGTTGGTCTGTGGATGGGTGACCATCTTTACATACTGAGACCCCTCCGTGCCTCGGAAAGCACGTTAAGCCGTTGGTCCCGGCTGTCATTCGTCGATCTTTGACAGTCGTTACGGGTAGTCAGAAGCCCGAAAGTCTGACAACCAGTCTTACCAAGGGGTATCGTATTACCCAGTAACTGGGTCCTGGGTTGTGGAGGTCAGATAGGCAGTCGCTCCATGTAAAATACTGGTATTCAGCTGCATCCGGTTAGACTGGAAGCCGACCCCAACATTGTTGGGAAAAGGCTAGGCAGATGATGACATACAGAAATAAATACCGTTTATCATCCTGCATTTTTACTGTCGTGTATTGAGGAAAACTAAATAAAAAAAATGCCCAAGGGCGAGTCGGACTCGAACACGAAGGGTTCCGTACCACTAATATTGAACACTACATTTTTTAATGCAATGCAGAAAACACCGAAAAATCACGTTTCTTCTGTGGCGACGCCATTTATTTTGATTATTTATTGTTATAGCAGCCATAGTAATAAACACTGCTAATTTCAAGTGTCTACCTATTACGGTTCAAAAGAGACAGCCCTGTGACAGACGGACGGACAGCGGAGCCTTAGTTATAGGGTCTCGTTGGTACGGAGCCCTAAAAACGAAATCTCTCTCTTCAACCATCTTGTTTTCCCTACCTATAGGTATTATAAGCAAGCAGCTTATTTTTCATCCTTCCGCTGAAAGACTAGACACACAAACCAGACACGTAAACAAAAAGAAAAAATTCACCAGACCGACCAATAGCACTGAATATTTCAGTCTAGTATCGGGACGTGTTTTTTTCAGTTCGACAGAGCTTTGTTTCAATGCAGACTAATACGAGGAAAGCATGGGCTTTATGTAGTAATACATTTTTCATCATAACTGTATGGTGAATGTTTCAATTTTCATTAAAATGTCGCCGTTTGATGTTTATTTATTTCACTCGTGTTTTGTTTTTTTGTAACAGTTGTTATTGAATTGAGTTTTAGTGGGTTTTGTTGGTTAGTTTTTTCAATTGTGATATTTTTGTGTGAAATTTACATGTTAGTTTTTGATGTTTTATTGATATAGATTATTCTCTTGTCGGGCTTAAAATATTGGTGTATCTAATTGAAAATATTTGGTAGATTTTGGTGATAAAACATAAATATTCGTATAGGTACAGTCACCAAAGGAGATAAGTAACCAGGGTCGTCGGAAATAATTGAAGTTTAGTAAGCAACCGGTGGATGTTTTAGAATGCAATTTAATTTGATAAATGAACTGTATATTTTCTATTAATTGAATTAAATTTCATTCGAAAATATCTTTCGGTTTCTTACTAAACTTGAACTATATCCGACGACGATGGTTACTTATCTCCTCTGGTGACCGTACTTTATAAGACCAAAAAACCTATTTTTTTGTTACCCTGGTTGTCCCACTGCTGGGCAAAGGCCTCACACAAATCCTTCCAGGAATTCTTTTCCCGCGCCAACTCGAACCAGCCCTCGTGGTACGCGTCCAGGTCATCTCGCCACCTCTTTCTGTACCGGTTGGGGCGGCGCCGTCCACCTTCAGGCACAAGTATTAACTTGTGTTAATAAAACACAAGCTCTTTAATATTTTGACGTAACAAAAGAGCTCTACCTCTATTCAAACAGTTAAAAATAAAATGGAGTCTAAGCTGCAGTTCTTTACATTCAGCAGACGTATTCCATCGAGTCTCTACGGTAGAGTACCCTTTACAAAGACTCTACTTTGTCAGTGTCGTTTGCTCTACATCTCATTTACTGTGTCTCTACAATTATAGAGAAAGGAAGCTCGCTGTTTAATATGCAAATTAAAATTGTAGAGCTTATGATGTTGGAAATTTTCTTGTTTTAATTTCTTTTCTTTTTGTGGGAACGTAGAATATAGTCGTGGAAAAGGGAAATAGTTCTCTCTGTGAATGTTAAAGCGTTTTCTGTTAAGCTTAGTAGAGGTGCGGCTGTTTTTATTAGTTTATCGCATTTAAAAAAAAAACGTACTATTTAAAGTAAACCAATTACAGGCACTTTTGAATTATCAAGGAGTCGGCCAATCAGAAAAATGAAGCTAGTTGCCCATTCCAAATTGTAGTAGGTTCCTAGATATGGAGTAAAACGGGCAAAAACGCCACGGAAACTATTTTAAATCAAAATATTGGTTACATCATTCAAGTTGAAATTATACATGTGACAACGATGTATTTAACTATTGACAATTTTCATTGTGTAACTAGCCATATTTTTCTTTTTTATTTATTAAAACTATATGCACAAGTATAAAAATACTGTACAACAAGGTGGACTTAATGCCTGAGGCATTTTCTATCAGTCAACCTTAGGGTGATGCAGAGACAAAACATGTCAGGTGTAACATACAGGATAAATAGCTAGGAAATTACTACAAAACACAAGAATACATACTAATATATAGATAGATACATACATGCACATAAACAAAATGAACTGTCAGGAGAAAAAAATGATCGGTAGAGGAGAAAAGGAATCTAGCAAATCAGCGCTGGGATGTTACGGCTAACTATTGACGGATATGTTCACGTGCCTTCACTTTAAAAGATAACCGACTGGTTGCTGTCCTGATGTTCAGAGGGAGCGCATTCCAATGAAAGACTGCCTGGATAAAGAAAGAAAAATGCATGAAGCCAGAACAGTGAGGAGAACGTCGTATATAGTGACCTTGCTGGTGATGTTCTGCAGAAAGGTCAGGTGCGTAGTACCGGCGTGCGTGTGTGACCAGATGTATGAACGTAAACGAGGCAAAAGGAGTATGTAAAGGTGTAGCAGGTGACGTTCTGTAGTCCTCTTGGGAAGAAGCCGAGAGTTTATTGTATGTATAAAAACTAACACAAAAATACAGCGGTAACCGTATATCCATGTTGGTGGCAGCATCTCGTAAACTGTAACGTATGTATATTGCGAGGAAGGTTAGTTTGCTCATACATTACTCGGAGGCTCGCCTTAAGCCGCACTCATAAAGCCAAATTAGGCGTGTCTTGAGGAGTTATACGGGTTGGTAGGACGGTGAGCTTGTTGGCTGACTGTTTTTGGGTTAGATTTTCTTTTGAACACTTCTTAATACCCTGTATTACTTTAAGTTTGACTCTATTGCATTTCTAAACATAAGAAAGCATTCTCCCTATTATTGGGCACTCTAAATTATACCTATTCACAGATCAGAATATAGATACCTAGAGGTTATCACTTCAGTCGCTAGGATTCTATTTCGGGCTCAAGGGTTTAAACCTTAGTGGTTTTTGGTTGCTATTAACTGTGTAATCCTGTGTACTTTGGATAAATGATAAAAAAAAAAACGCTCTAAAATCCTTTAAAACAGCTAAAGTGTAGTCTCAAAGCACTTCCGTCGTATAATTTTTCTCGCCATTCTTCAGGATCGTATGTCACGTTCCCAAGACTTGCCTGAAACGCATAACAAATCTGTTGCGTTTTCCTACACAAGCTTTCACTCTAATCTCACCCTTACGTCCTTCACATAAGGTCGACTAGATATTTTCCCTGTATACCTAATTATATTTGTCCAACCTACCTTATACACGTGTTTTGCTTAAGTTTTAATGTTGTTGGGCTTATTTCTTTGCTACGTGATCGCCAAGCAAGGGTTCTCATTACATATTACTCCTATTTTATGGGACAACTAACTATTGTGAGACAGTAAGAAGAGTTAATAAGGTACGGGGAGTTTGACAATTTGTATTCTAGTCTGGAGTTAGATGGGGCAAGATTAAAAGGAGAGAAATCCAGTACTTATTTGATGAGAAAAAAAAAATTATGGCACTCCGGGAGTGCCGACAGAAGTGAAAACAAAACACAAACAGAATACTTTGCCATCGCTCACCGACATATCGGATATATATTTAAACCGAGTACATCCCGAGGACAGCCGAACACTTCCGAAGCGGTGTTGCTTACGGTAACAGTGCAGTGGCGTGAATCCAATGGTTTTTTCCCATCAAAAATGCCCAACGCGCCTAAAGAACTTTTCACTTCAATAATATTTACTTTTGCTTAACGAATAAGACGAGGCTTTTCGATACCTCGGTGATCATGTTACCGGCTGTCAAAATTAAGGCAGAAGGTGGTCTGAAATACGAGAGTCTGACCACCTGGATATGTAGAATGCTTGGAAACATGCTGGTTCTGCTCCATAGGATATTTTATCGTCTATCGTATTTTTACCTATTATGGTATAGTAATTTTATTCTTCACATATAATTAATGTATACAAAATATTGTAAAACATTTTAATAGAGTAATGGTGGAGTTTCTTGCCCATTCTTTTCCATCCGCAACTAAGTTTTAGAAGGGGCAACTAGAATCAATTAATTTTTTTGTAAATTTTGACGTTCAAAAGTGCCGTTTATGTGCCTATTTGAAATAAATTATTTAACTTTATAGAATCTAAAGTGAATCAAGTTCCATAGAACTGCAACTCAGCAATCCATAGGTTGCTGAGATTAACAGTTTTGTTATGTGAAATACTTTACTTATCTAATCTGTAATAGTCATATACATTCTGTTGGTAACGCCCAGTAACATGGGCCAAGGGCAGGAAGATGAAGCAGCATTTAGTATGTCTGGAAGCCAAAATTAAGATTCTTCTAAAATGGCTTACGAAAAGTATTATTTTATGAAAACGAAATTCTGCTTATCATTTGAATATTCATCAAAATCCGATTCCTAACCTCTTTTATGTATCTAAAAAGAGCAAACTCGACAAACACTCCGCATTGATCGAGCGAAATTTTACGGATTCATACATATTATATTGCTTAGAATTCTGGCGGCGGACTGCGAAAATCTACAGGCCTCATCAAACGTATATTAAACCGAATTAAAGGATTAGGGGTCCTTCACAACGTGTTCAAAGGCATTCTTGTGGGGCTTTTGGATATTTTGACATTTTACGACAAGTGAATTATACTTACTTGTATGTAGAATGAGATTTTGATTATAGTCTCAGGTGTGTATGTTCAGTCAATACAATATTACTAGCTGCTGCCCGCGACGTCGTCTGCGTGAAGGCTCTACAGCACCAAAAATACCTAAGATGCCAGTGTCGCTATAGCATTATAAGTAAACAACTTTTAAAATAGCATTGAAATATAAGTTTTTTTTGCAAGCGAAGCAAGTGAAGAGAGTTATATTGGAATCCTGCTGAGTTCAGTCATAAGATGTGACTGAAGGAAATAGAGAAAATAATGCAGGAATACATTCCAGGACACAAAAGAGTAAAAATACGTACAAAGGTATCATACCTTACATTTCCCTATAACGTACGTTGGTACTTATGCTGCCAGGAGCCAAAATGTAAAGAGAGTCAGGACTGGTGACGCGGTAGCAAGCGACGTACAGTTGCCCGTGTGAGAAGCAACTCGTCCTGAGGTCGACACCCGCTGCCCTCAGTGTCTGCCCCTGCGACTTACTGATTTTCATCGCGAAGCAAACACTCACGGGGAACTGTACGCGCTTGAACTGGAACGGGAAGTTATGAGGTATGAGGGGAATGCGTGGTATAAATACTGCCTCGCCAACGCCACAACTCATAAGAATTTCCGCCTCAATTTGTGTGTCTGTGGAGCGAGATGACTTTAAGGCGGGTCCCGTTACACAACTTCGGAGGAGATAGGTTCCGAAGAAGCATAATCGGGACACCGACCTTCAGCTTGATGGTATGCGCTGGAAGTCCACTTGCTGACAGGGAGTTCAGAAATTCCACGGGATAATGTGTGGCGTCATCTTGCTCGACAACAGTGTTTATCGAGGTGTAGTCTACTTCATTCCCCTCAATTTCCGAGATAATGCATTCGTTAATTGCTGCAGCCTGATCGTTTTTAAGTGTCAAAATGGCCCGCTCACACACCCAAGAATTTTGCTGGTGCGGTATACGACTGATGTCCCCGTACACACAGCGAATGAGTTCTTCTATGCTGGATACCACTCTACCGAGAGACTCTGGAAGCACCACCTGTCCACCTCTCTCTTCTGGTAGAGTGCCTTCGCCAAGACTTAGAAGGACATCGGAGAATTCTTGAGCACGTGCATTGCCGCCGAGCCGAGCTCTCATATTAAACGGTTGAATGTCGTAATTACAGACACAATTAAAAAGCCATTGTGTCTCGCGTAGATCTACGTTACGATGGGTTAATGGTCAAGCGCAGCGTACGAACTCGTGACCACAACGAAGATCATTTCAACGAAGCATTCACCTCGTCAGCCCTCGATCCCCGCGTCACCACGGAAAGCGTTTGCCGGAAATCGCCACTGAACAGAACTGTGGAACAGAATCGATGGGAATTTTAAAGTCCCGATTTCCACGGTCTTGATGCGGTGATGATTGGGGAGCTGGTAACCCATATTCGATCAGTGGATTGCCGCCGATAGAAATGACCACATCTTGAAGTGAACTGAGACAGGTGTTCAGCACGCGTTCATCAGTTACTTCGACTTCGTCTCCAGTAGCACGCCTCAAAGCTCGTAGAAAATCTTCAGACAGATGATGGCGATACTTCTCCCACAAAGCTACCGGTTTCGCGACTCCACAAAACACCAAGATGACGGCATGCGGCTGGGACTGTCACTGACGCTCGCCTCCGCGAGGGTTTCATCCCAATTTTGGTCACTGTCGAGAAGGTCACGTGTTACCCAGGCTGCGCGGTAAGTGGGATACTCCACGCCATCAAATGTCCTCAGAAAGGCGAAAGACGTTGGGCCTCGGACAGTGTGAAGTAACAACCGCAGAAAATAGCATTCGCCATTATTCGGATGCACGGTATAAACCCTACCCAATGCGGTGTCCTTGAAAATTCCTGGAAAACTTTCCACAGCACCTCCTCGTCGACGTCGGTTAAATAAACCCCTTTGCTTGTCGTACGTGTAATATGAAGGCACCTCGTCATACGTAAGGGATTTGTTTTACATCACATTTAAGTTTATAATTAGGTATACGACATGAAAATATATTAATTACCAAGCAATAATCACACAGATAAATACCGAACAAAAGTATTAACAGTCAATGTTTATTTTGTACTAACAACATGAAATTGATGAAGAAATGATCATCATCAATGAACATAACTTTTTTGTAATACTTAACACCGCATTTTTTTAAATTGTCTTCCTCAACTCTGCTCAAGATTTTGAGGGTTTTGTTGGAACTTGAATTTTTCAAAACGAACTATACGATACAACTTTTATGAAGAAAATGCACATTACCATCTATGAATTTTAAGAATAACTAACTACTAACCTCGCCAACATGATCAAATTTAAATTATTAATTTCCAAAAAGTGTTAACATGTAACTTGATTTGATTTTTATGAAATCTCATAGATGGCGCTGCTTCAAATTTTTCTTTATACTACTAACATTCATTAAACTATGTTTCTCTGCCCAAGTTACTTAAATGGCGTAGTTTTTATAGTGTAAAGCTAGATAATAGCATGGCTTACTCAAAAACAACATTTAAATATGCATCGTTAGATTACACGCTGTCACAGAATGCGTAAGAAAAATAAAGATTCACAGCTCCTCCCCCGTAGGTGATAGCGTGATAATATGTAGCCTATATGTTGACCCGACCTCTTAGTAATACTCATGCAAAATTTGATGTAAATCCATGCAGCACTTTTTGAGATTAGCCCGGACATACATACAGACAATCAGACAAACAGACAAAAATTCTATAAATTATATTTTCGGCTTCGAAATCGATTGTAGATCACGCCCCAAGTATTCTTTTAAAAAAATATTCAATGTACAGTTTTGACTTTCCTACGATTTTATTATATGTATAGATTATTCTGTAGTATATTTAGTTATTCATAACGAAAAACACTTTAAGCTAGATAAGGCCCCAGAGCTTAAAAAACAAAAAACTTTAAAATGCAATCATTATTTACTTTCAACCCAACCAAATTACAATAACATCACACTTACTCCTCACGAATAAAAAAAAAACCTGCTCGCTTGTTTCACAAATAAAATAATACCATTCTACTAGAATTCGAGAATGCAAATAAAGAACAAAAACTGCTGTGTACAAATCCTAATCCAAATTAGAGGCGGAGGGCATCCGCCCTTTCCGATTCCTCCGTCGCTGGGCGGAACTCATTTACCTAAAATTGCTCCCAATTTATTAGGATTCCCAGAATAATTCCATCTCGGTCGTGGACAAATTCGTAAGCGCTATTTTGTTTGGCCAGACAAGAAATATTTCAGCGGTTTTTCTTCGGACAGTGCGCTGAATTTCAATTGGTTGATGAAGTGTTTGTTGTTGAAGCGGAGTTAAGTGGCGTTTGTTATTTCTGAAAAGATTTTCTTTGTGCTAAACAACCGTTTTAGGCAAAGTTTAAGCGGGTTGAGGACTAAGAGCAAAGCAGACATTTTAACTAAACTCAACTCTTGGTCTAATTCCTGCTTTAGCCCATTCTTATATTGTTAGACACCAGTAAGACAGTAAATAAATGTTATGACCTAACCTAACAAATAAGCATTCATTATTTATTTTATTTAATGCTTCAAGCACACAAATATGCAGAGGCGGGTTAAGTTAATGTCACAGACATTTTCTCAACCTTAGCCTTTTAGTCAAGCTTTAGGTGATGCAGAGACTAAATAAACAGTGGAAGGTGCATTATCGAAAATTTAAGAATAAATATTATCGTCTCAGCAGTAGGCAAATATAGCAATAAACAACACGTTTGTAAGAGTGGTGATAACAGAAAGTTGTAATAACAAAGCTGTACAGAATTACAGGTACAGACGCCAGCACATCAAGCTACCCGAAACTGTCAAATTTTCCCAATCAACTTTGAACCTTATACTTTAGCGATAAAGTTGAACATCTATTAAAGAAATTTGACAGATTTTAGTAGCTTGATGTGCCGTCTGTACATCGACACGTAAACTGTAATCAAGAATTCAGCACATGATTCTAGACCCCCGAGGGTAGTTTTCGTCGGTTATCAAAAAAAATCTGCTGTTTCATATAAAAGCACAATACCTACGCGGTCAAAATGTATGGTATAGCAATTTTTTTTTAAATAGCTTTCGAAAGCTTTGGGGGTTCAGAATCAGGTACTGAATCCATGGTAACAGGTTGTGCATCAATGTCCCTGCTACCCTGTATAGCAGAACTGCCTTTGATCTCCTTTCTCTTTAAAACTATTGTAAGCAGAATTTAAACTGTCCTTTTCGTTCATCATCTGCCTAGCCTTTTCCCAACTATGTTATAGGGTCGGCTTCCAGTCTAACCAGATGCAGCCTGTATTTTACATGGAGCAACTGCCTATCTGACCTCCACAAAGCAGTTACTAGGTAATACCATGCCCCTTGGTAAGACTGGTTGTCAGACTTTCGGCTGACGACCCGTAAAGACTGTCAAAGATCCACGAATGACAGCCGGGACCAACGGCTTAACGTGCTTTCCGAGGCACGGAGGGGTCTTGGTATGTAAAGAAAAGATGGTCACCCATCCACGGACCAACCGCGGCAAGCGTAGCTTAACCTGATCAATCGACCCGTGCGGCTGTTATTACTTAGCCACAAGCCCCTCATTTCATGACTGTTGTATTTTTAAATAGAATTATTGGTCCTTCGACTTCTTAAGTTATAGCTACACTGTTCTTTTTTAAATGCTATGTTTATAGAATTAAATTTATGTCTTTCGATCCTTAGTTTATATTTATCTAAGTTTAAATCCGCTTTAGTTTAGTCACGTCTATGTTAATCACTACTACACGATGTTCGCCTCAAGTTAGAATTAAGTATAAACTTAGTGTACAAGTTTATAATGCTACACGTACTTAAACTAGTTGCTGTTAATGTTATCGCGTGTAAAACTTAGATATACTTGCAGAAACGACTGTTCTTGTGTTTAGGGATTGGAAACTATCAAAATCATGGTTTGAGTCTAGCACAGGATCAATGTCACTGTAGTGATAATAATTATAATACAGTGAACTCATTGCAGATATTGTTAATATGCATAATCAGCCTATAATGTTCCCAATGCTGGGACACAGACTTCCTCTCTTCTAGAGGGAATGGGCTGTAAACTACCACGGGGGCCAGTGCGGGTTGGCAGATGTCATATGTCTTTGAATTTTTGGTTCTAGAACATGCCGGTTCCCTCACGATGTTTTCCTCCACTGTTTTGAGAGCAGTGGTGCTGGAATTATTTACACAAAGTAAAGCGCCTGCCTGAGTTCGAACCCACGACCCACAACTCGTAAGTCGGGGCTTTTACCACTGGGCCACCACTGCTTGTTAAGATATGCAGTTCCAATCCATACTTATAATATTATAAATGCGAAAGTGTGTCTGTCTGTTACTTCTTCACGCTTAAACCGCTGAACGGATTTAGATGAAATTTGGTACAGAGATAGTTTGAGTCCCGGAAAAGGACATAGGATAGTGTTTATCCCGTTATTCTCAAGGGAAACTTATGCGGGTGAAACCGCGAGGCGCTGCTAGTTTCATATTAAACCGCCTTCAAGAACTGTCAGTGTCATCATAGTTGTGGAATAATGACACTAACAGCTCTTGATCACAGTTTTGATGTGCTGATCGCGTTCAGTTGCATTGATGGGATCGGCCATTAATCTACATCGATTATAATATTAATATGTAAGTACAGAGACTTTTAAAATTTTTTATGCTGAAATTTTGCCAGTGAGGAATGATATGAAAGAGAATGGAGTGAACGAGGAGAATGGAAGAATAAAACATGTTGGGCCGACCCCAAGTAACATGGGACAAGGGCAGGAAGATGATGACGATGCTGAAGTTTCGCCAGTAATTAACTGGCAAAATTTCACAAACGTATCGAATAAAAAATATTTCTTATAATCATAATTGTAATATTGTCAATTAAATAATGAAGTAAGTGTCAGCATTTGAATTAATGATGGTAGCAAAGTACTAAGATACGAACACATCGCAAACATGACTTAAGAGTCCCTAGTGACCCATTTCAAGCTACCAAACACTCGTAGTATGCATTACTTAGAGTTAACTTTATAACTAGCTTAGTTATTTAGTAACAGAATAATAAATAAGATAAAGACTACCTTGCAAGTCTGGTCTCAAGCGTGAGTGCTAAGTAAAGTATTTTGGGTTTGAACCTGGATGGGGGAAACTGGTTTATTTACTTATTTTTTATTTATCTAGACTTAATGTCATAGACATTTTCTACCAGTCAACCTTTTCTGGTTCTGTTGAGTTTTTCCATAACGAAATTCTCAAGAGCAGCTTAAAGTCCGGATTATATATATGTATGTGCTTCGATAATGGCAATAGACTCGCCCTATACAAAGTGTTAAAAGATTAACCTTACAAACTTTAAGAGGTGCTTTAGACCATCGAACTGAACAACTTTCACTATGGGACCGACTCTGAAATCACGAAAAAAAAAATCTGCTGTTTCATACAAAAGTTCAACACCTACTTGACCAAAATATATGAAACAGCAGATTTTTTTTACATGGGACTTGAAATGTCAAATGAAGGCGTTCTATACAGGCTGGCATGGACAATAAATAAAAAATAACTTTTCCATACATTCAGCTGCGTAGGTAGGTATAGCACTTCCTATGGACCAGCAAATTTTGTTTTGATAACCGACGAACAATTTCTACGCCAGGAGGTCTACAATTATGTGCCGAATTCATGGTTTCAGTTAGCGCGTCGATGTACAGACGCCAGCACATCAAGCTACTACAATCTGTCAAATTTCTTTAATAGATTTTCAAATTTATCGCTTAAGCATAAGGTTCAAAGTTGATTGGGAAAATTTCACAGTTTCGGGTAGCGTGATGTGCTGGCGTCTGTACCTTTTTTTTTTTGTTGCGCGGTGGAAATCCTCATGGACTTCCTCCATCGTGGGGGGGACAGAGGGGCATGCCGGACTCTTACCGGCTAAAACCACCGCGGTGTTCCACCTCTACCTCTGGTCGGGGGTGCGGGATTCGCATAAGCATTCACCGCTCCGCCGACAGGCCTCGACCCGCTGTTCCTCAGCGGGTCACCTGCCGCTCTGTAGAGCTACCTCTGTCAACTCCTTTTGAGAATACAGGTATACATAATATCATTTTACACATCCTAAACCCGTCACGAAATGCTGTTCGAAAAGGTCAATGGTACATAATAATCAAGCATAGCACAAGGATTTCCCAAAACCCAGAGTTTAATAATCATTTCACAATCTCAAACCATACTTCCAAAGAAAATAACTTTCACATACCTCTCACAAAGGACCTTACATATTCATACAAGCATCCTACTAAACCCAAAATCAGTTCATACCCTTTGGGTCCCAAATAATAAACGAGCAAGAAATTGTCCCAAGTTCCGTACTGCGTCACATTATAGCTCTAACTCTGCTACTCGAGCTATACTTGGCTATACGGGCATATGGAGCGGCTTGTAAAGTTAGCTCGTAATTCGTCGACTACCGTCCCCTTTAGGTCACGTTCTGTGCCCTAAATTTAAAGGAAAACACTCTAATAAGTTGTGCGCCAACTGTGTGGAGGAATATACGGTAGGGAGTTAGTGACGGTACCGCTCATAATTTGGGTTTTCATTCCATGCGGTCTTTAAAAAATTGGGTTTTCATTCCATGTGGTCTTTGAAAATTTGGGTTTTCATTCCATGTGGTCTTTGAAAATTTTGGTTTCCATTCCGTGCGGTCTTTGAAAATTTGGGTTTTCATTCCATGCGATCTTTGAAAATTTGGGTTTTCATTCCATGCGGTCTTTGAGGTGTTCTGTTCAGTAGTGGCCGTTTTTGCTGATAATCATTATGATATTTTTTTAGTGCATTATAATATGATAACTTAAATTTTCCGTACTAACCCTTATGGGTTAGTAACTATGGGTATGGGTCACTAGTATTATAAAGGCGAAAGTTTTTGAGTGTGTTCGTATGTTTGTTACTTCTTCACGCACAAACTCCTAAACGGATTTGGATGAAATTTTGCACACAGATAGCTTATAACCACGATTAACACATAGACTACTTTTTATCCCGACATTCCCACGGGATCGAGACTTGTGGGGGTGAAACTGCGGGGCGCTGCTAGTAATCTATAATAGCAATCAACCAGAAAATGATAAAATGAAAAAAATATTCAACTGCCTTAGATGTTGTAGTTCATAAAATTTGATCTTTCTTACTTACCGGTAAGGCGCTGACTCCACGAGCGAGAGAATCGCGACGAGTCCGCCCTTATATCGTCGGATAATCTCCACGAACGAGCGATAATTCCGCTGCGTATCGTCGCGAGTCGTAACGGAATCGCAGCGTTTCCGCGACGACTCGTAACGGTATCGCCGCGTTTCCAGAGAGGCAACGCTGAAATGACGCTGCGTTTGACAGCGCGGGCGCGCTGCTAGTCGCGGCGGGCTAGCGACGATGTAATGACGTTTCGCGCGCTCATTGCCACTCGTCGCATCGCGGCGATAATATCGCCGTGTGGAGACGGTTCCATAGAGAGTGTATAGAAATACGTGGCACGACGATAATATCGCCGCGATTCTCTCGCTCGTGGAGTCAGCGCCTAAGTAACGAATGAATATTTCATCTGTTCCATTTAACAAAATCTTTTATGTTACGTTAAATTACAGCATTAGAAAAGACATGCAACGAAACTGTTCAACGATTAAAGTACAATAAAAAAGTGAACTTGAAAAGTGAAACTTTAGAGAGTCGTCTTCTCTAAAGTATTCGTCAAAACAGACATGTTGACTGACTGATCTTGTCATGTCTCTCTGCACGACAAGAGCTTTTTATCTCTTATGTGCGGCCTATTTTACAAGTGAAACATTCAAGTGAGATTGCAGCTGTCAGATTACGTCGTCCTTTCTTACATTCATGGAGAAGACCGACTTCAGCTTGCTTTAGATAGGCAACATCACTACCTACATATATAATGCCATGTAACGTCTCGGTCTCAATACATTTGCCCGTGTGTTTTCAGGTTTTATTACGTCTTCGCTTTCAGTATGTACTCTTCATGTTACGCCGGCCGGTATAAAACTTCAGGAAAAATCGCTTAGCAACGTAAAATACAGTGTAGTAAAAGTTTAGACTTTTATAATAACATAGTGGCACCAGTTAGCACTTTTTAGTAATTTTTAGTCTTGCGAGTTTAAAATAAATTGTGTTCCCATTAAGGGCGACTTTGTTCCCCACTCGTCTGTTAGACAAGCTTATTAAGCTCGGTAACAATAGAAAACCAGCAAAGTGCGAGTCGGACTCGCACACGAATGGTTCCGTACCACCGTACAATATTTAACACTACATATATAAAAAAATCACTTTTGTTGTATGGGAGCCCCCTTAAATATTTATTTTATTTTAATTATTTATTATTAAAGTGAAAATACAACTGAGTATTTTGTGAATATTTAAAGTGCCTACCTGTTGCCATTATTGATATCGAGCAAAAAAAGGCAAAAAAATCGCGTTTGTTGTATGGGAGCCCCCCTTAAATATTTATTTTATCTTGTTTTTAGTATTGGTTGTTATAGCGGCAACAGAAATACATAATTTGTGAAAATTTCAACTGTCTAGCTATCGCGGTTCTTGAGATACAGCCTGGTGACAGACAGACGGACGGATAGACAGCGAAGTCTTAGTAATAGGGTTCCGTTTTTACCCTTTGGGTACGGAACCCTAAAAAAGTAATTGTGTCTGTATTAGTGACAGTTGAGCTCATGAAACTTTAAGGAAGAAGCTACAGTTATCGATAGCGATCAATGATGTGTAAGTACCTTCTCGAAGTAGGATTCATACTTATGGAATATCATTCGAATCCTTCCGCATCGATCAACGTTACAAGAGCGATCGACACCGAACGATGACAGCGATGCAAGACGCGGCTACTCTTTTAACTTCTTATCTTAGAGACTTGTGAAAGGGCATCGATGAAAGTGTCATGATGACCCTTTCATGTCCTCTTTTTAAAATAATTTGGTTTACCAATCATATTTTTAGCGTTTGGTTACCAGTGATACTTTCATTTTTCATTTCAAAAGACAAAGATGGCGGTTCAAACTGTCAAGCTTGAACCGCCATCTTTGTCTTTCAGGAGTCATCCTACCGGAAGGACTGGCCGGCACTAGCAAAAGACTGAATTGTATAGAAAAGGGAGAGGGAGGCATTTGCCCTGCAGTGTGACAATACAGGTAATTAGATTACATTCGATTTTAAAAGTCTGACAACCAGTCATACCAAGGGGTATCGTGTGTGTTACCCAGTAACTGGGTTGTGGAGGTCAGATAGGCAGTCGCTCTATGTAAAATACTGGTATTAAGCTGCATCCGATTAGACTGGAAGCCGACCCCAACATACTTGGGAAAAGGCTAGCTATATTAATTTGCCAGCACAAATTTTTATTCGTTTTATTAGTGACCTTAAAAGTCATTGTGACCAGTACAAAAACAGGAAAGTATTTAACACTGTAAGTACCCAAATCTCACCAACCCATAAAAGAAACAAAACAAAATAAATACCTAGTTACTAACGAAATCAAAGGAAAAAACCACAGATTGAAAGTACAAACGAAAACAAAGGGAATTATTATCAAAGCACTCGATACAGGAAGAGAGTTATAAATTGTGGATATTCTCTCTATTGTGGCCGATCCTTTGATTTTGAAGCAGGTTAAGTGGTTTGTAATACCTAGTATTCTAGTTACTTTGTTCTACGTCTTTGTAATTGTTTGTAAATGTAACACCTTTGTAGTGTTCAGAAGTAGATTATGGTGAATATTCTCTTGAAGTGGTCATAAAAGTTAATCATAGGCATTAAAACATGAATATTGTAAATAGAGTTTTTTTTTCGTTACAGATTCTGTACGTAGTCTCGGTTTGGAAAAATCCGAGATTCTGATGAACACCACATTACAACAATGACAAGTATTGACGTCATTTTTCAGATTTAAACAAGCTGTAAATAAGATGAATGTACTTGGGGTACCAAAAGAGTAATAAACAATCTACAGGCGAAAGCAACCCTCACCCGAACAATCCGTGTGGTGAACGAAGTCCATGAGTGACTGGATATTTTTTCGTGCTATTTGAGTGAATTCGCAAGAGTTTTATTAAATGTAGTTATTTATATAAGATAAACAGTTATATTATATCTTGTTAGGTATTTAAGGTTAGATAAGTTATTTTTTAAATTGATAACTGTAATGATAGTTGGAAGGATGATAAATAAATAATAAAAACTTTCAGTTCAGAAAAGTACAATATTTAAAAAAAAAAACTAGTAACAGAGGAGTAGGTACATAGGAGCATTAGGTGCTAGATTTTTACAAATGCCCTGGATTCCACTAGGATTCCCTGTATCCAAGAGTCGTCCAAAAGGGTCCAAGACACTACTACAATCATAAATGATTCTGGGCGATATTACCTACGATTATGTTTTGCGCACAATAAAAACTAGAAATCTAGGTTGAGCGTGATTACTGGCTAATAGAATGACCATATATATAGGAACTACATGACATGTTTTTGTCAGTCCTAACTTTCTCTTTACATTAACAAGGTAGCATCAGCCCGCAATCATCATTACAATGTTTTACAGCCATCAGACAAAGATCCAGCACACTCCAACCCCGCCTATACATTACAAGTACCAACAAAAACTGTCAAATCATAACAAGAACGTTAGTTTTCACTCCTAATCAATCTCAAAGGCGGTTTCTTATTAATTTCTGCGCTAAATCACCTTCACGATGGAAGCAAAAAGATTTAACCCATCAAGCAACGTTGCAGTTTTTATGGGATGTTACTAAGGGTGAAACTCACTGGTTTGTCGAGAATAGCGAGTTTTTTAGAGGAAATAACAGTACAAAGTAATTTAGGCAAGCTACTGAAGAACTCATTTAAGAATAAGTATGGTCTTGTGGAGGCCGCAGGAATCCGCAGGATGCGGAAAGCACAGAACCAGTCGATGTGGAGGTGCTTGGGGGAGGTCTATGTCCAGCAGTGGACATCTTTTGGCTGAAATGATGATGACTTAGGTACTTAGGTTTCTGTTAAATCTTGTCAGGTTTTGAAGCAATCAGAATGCCTATAATTGTACACAACAATACACACTTTGTATCATTCATCAAACAGCATGACATTCAAGGCATATTCATGTCATTAAGCATGATCATTCAAGTCGTGAATAGCTGCATCATTAACTCCAAAACTAGACAGACAATCTTGAAATTAATAAATGCACGTAAACAAAACCTTAAGCTGAGCTTCCTTTCTCGAAGATCACAAACACGAGTATGCTGTAGAAAATAATATGAGAAATCCCCCTTAAAATACCATCACCCTAACAAAACAAGATCCTGCAAGGCTATCCAAAATGAAGCAAAAAGCGCACGCAATCACGTTCCAGACGACTCTCCTTCTAAAACCTATAGTAGGCCCCCCCTTAATCCTCCGTCAGCGAGGCGGGCTCCGGAACTCATTTACGGTGAAATAAAAAGGGTTTATTACATATTTTTATTTGACGTTGAAAACTCTAGGATGGCTTAAACGTTACTAACTACAGATTTAAGTGTTTCAAGCGGCCATTGCTCTGTTTTCAGTTAATCACGACGGTTCCTGTAATGCGGGTATTCGTGGAAAATTGCTGTTTGTGAGTCAGTTTTGTTTGTTGAATCTGGGAAGTTAGATTTGTTTGTTGACACAAATGTATTACTGGTAGAGGAAATTAATTAGTAACCAACGGGATGGCACAGACGCCAGCACTTCAAGCTACCCGAAACTCTCAAATTTTCCCAATCAAACTTGAACCTTATGTTTTAGCGATAAAGTTGAAAATCTATTAAAGAAATTTGACAGATTGTAGTAGCTTGATGTGCTGGTGTCTGTACTTTCATAATGAACAGAGAACGCAGCACCACTGTCTCCAGCTTGCCTTATTATTATTATTATACGTAATAATAATGAATACCCAACATTTTCTCTTTAATTCACTTACAGATAGACAACGAACACACATTCTGAATTTGCTCGGTCTAGAAACATGTAATTTTGCACAAGAGATTGAGAGAGAGATTTTGTATATAACCAAAGTGAGCAACAAGAAAGTATTTTTGGAAATTCACACCCTAAAGGAGTTAATTAGGGGATGAAATTTCGTCATTTTCCCTAATCCTATCGGGCACACGGCTTGTAATACATATATTTTTATTAATGATGTCAAATCAATCAATCAACCCAGCCTATCGCAGTCCACTGCTGGACATAGGCACCCTGTGTGTAGTCCACCCAGCCACCTTTTTTAGGTCGTCCGTCCACCGTCGCTGGTGGGCATCCCAAACTACGCTTGCCGATACGCGGTCTCCACTCCAGGACTCGTCTGCTCTACCGGCCATCGGTCCTTCGACAAACATGTCCAGCCCTCTGCCACTTCAGTTTGCTTACTCTGCAAGCTATGTGGGTAACTCCGGTTCTTTTCCGGATAATTTCATTTCTGATTTTATCCTTCAAAGAGACTCCGAGCATAGACCGCACATTAATTATGTACAGACGCCAGCACATCAAGCTACCCGAAACTGTCAAATTTTCCCAATCAACTTTGAACCTTATGCTTTAGCGATAAAGTTGAAAATCTATTAAAGAAATTTGACAGATTGTAGTAGCTTGATGTTCTGGCGACTGTACGTAAAAACTAATAAGTGAACTTTATAAAATACAACCAAAAGGTTTCATAACCACAGACAACTACAAAGAAAATTAATCCTTCCTTAATTTCCTGCTCTCACACTGCGAGTCAAAACAACGCTATTAAGCTCAAGCTACACAAATCACACTTTAAAACCATGTACAACATCTAAATTGAACCCTCCCCTCGTATTCTACAAGTTGGCAAGGAAATAGGCACATTAAGATAAACGTAGATGTTAATTTATTATTCGCAGTACATTGAATACGTCACGACTTGCTACGGACGCTGTAACTCATAGGGATGCATAGTAATGTCGGCGGAGTTGGGTGGAACTGAATATTACGTAGCTGAAGTTGTATGTACAGTCAACCAAAGAGTTAAGTATGCAGGACCGTCAGATATAGTTGAAGTTTATTAAGAAACCGATGGATGTTGTCGACTGAAATTTAATTTGATAAATGAGCTGCTTGTTTTCTATCAAACACTTTTTATTTTATTCTACAACATCCATCGGTTTCTTACTAAACTTCAACCATATCCGACGATCCTGCATACTTATCTCTATTGTTGACTCTACCTATGTATATCTTCCTATGTATATTATGCTTATCCTCTTATTCGTTAACGCCTTATTCAGATTGCTTTATCATCCCACATATCTGCCTGCTGTAAGTAGCTATACCTATGTATTATTATATTAAAAGCCTGCGATGTCCCACTGCAGGGCAAAGGTCTCCTACTCTCTTTCTAGTTCTCTCTGTTTAAAGCTGCTAAGGACTAGCTGAAGTGTAAAAAAAATTACTATTTTTGTACTTTTACCGGGAAGGTGAAGAAACATCTATACATACTCGTAGATACATTATTTATTAAAGTCGTGTTGTGTGTCTGTCTGCGTGACCGCGACGTTATTCTAAGCTCGGCAACGGTTTTTGATTCGGTTTTCATCATCATTTAGAGAATTTATTACTGAAGGTTTATGTATAATACATTCAAACCTACATATAATAAAAAAACGATGTTTTATTAATTTGTAAAAACCGTGCGAAGCATGGGCGGGTCACTAGTCCATAATAAAAGTTAGCCAATAAATGTTTCTTTTATGAATTTAGACCAGCTTTTTACTACAGAATCATGTTCCTGTATTGTTTTTTTTTACTTACTGAGAACATGTATGTTTGATTCTACTGGTCTTCACCGTCATCTCACAAAACATCATACATTTTCATCAGAACTAGTCTACTAATAAGCAAGATTTGGTATCAGCAATCTATTGGGAAACTTATCTAACACAATCATCAACAGTTGTGTAGAGACTATAGTCAGATCTCATCATCTGCCTAGCCTTTTCCCAACTATGTTGGGGTCGACTTCCAGTCTAACCGGATGCAGCTGAGTACCAGTATTTTACATGGAGCGACTGCCTATCTGACCTCCACAACCCAGTTACTGGGTAATACGAAACCCCTTGGTAAAGACTGGTTGTCAGACTTTCGGTCTTCTGACGACCCGTAACGACTGTCAAAGATCTATGAATGACAGCCGGGACCAACGCCTTAACGTGTTTTCCGAGGCACGGAGGGGTCTCGGTATGTAAAGATGGTCACCCATCCACGGACCAACCGCGGCAAGCGTAGCTTAACCTGATTGATCGACCCGTGCGACTGTTATCTAAAACCAAGAAAAGAATGCCTTTTCCAAATCAACATCCAATTACATCGCTTCCGTAAGCCCAGAAAGTTGCTGCTCATCAATTAAGGTATTAATTCCGTTGGACAATAAACGGGTTCCTTCCCCAAAACTTTACAGTTGCCAATTCCCATCGATCTGTAACTCGAAGGAAACTGAGTTCCCAAGTTTTGGGACTTCAATCCAAGATGATTGATAGCTAGAATGTTCTTGCTTCAAACGTGGGTTTTCTCACAGCAGTTTTAAAGGGGGAAAGTAATTTTAAAGTTGGGAATTAATGGAAATAATTTTGGGTTTGTGAGTTACCATATAAAGTTACTTCTTGCGACTTATTGTTGGATTGAAATATAAATAGAAAAAATAGAAAATATTTATTGTCCAGGTAATATTGAATTGATAGTTTAGGAGCTAAGGAGGACATCATTATACACATGCATTTTAGGTTTATGGTTTTTACAGTAACGGTACGGTTTATGGGTAAAAACGGGACCCTATTACTAAGACTCCACTGTCAGTCTGTCTCTGTCTGTCTGTCACCAGGCTGTATCTCATAAACCGTGATAGCTAGACAGTTGAAATTTTCACAGATGATGTATTTCTGTTGCCATTGTATACAACAAATACTAAAAACAGAATAAAATAAATATTTAAGGGGGGCTCCCATACAACAGACGTGGTTTTTTTTCCTTGTGGTACGGAACCCTTCGTTTGCGAGTCCGACTCGCAAATGACCGGTTTTTTTAATTTTGTGTTTTGACCTGCATGTGACTAATTTATAACCACAGCGTAACTATTCGGGTTAAATCTATACTTACTAATAGGATAAAGCTGAAGAGTTCGTTTGTTTTTTTAGTTTGAAACCGCTTATCTCTGGAACCTGTCGGATTTGTTTTTTTTCCCAATTCTTGAGGAAGATTACTACGACTACCAGAAACCAAGCAACATGAAAAAAGTCAGAAAGAATTTTAAGCAAAAACGAAGTAATAGCGCGAGCGGGCGATGCGATGCGACGCGATGTGTCTGGAGACGAGGGAGTTTTATAAAAATATGACTGTTATTTTAGTATATTGTGTATCGCACGACTTCCACGCGAACGAAGCCGCGGGCAGAAGCTAGTTACTGAGAAGATGAGCATAACATCTAGTGTAAGTAGAATAGGTGCAGACGCCTGCACATCAACCTACTACAATCTGTCAAATTTCTTTAAAACATTTTCAACTTTATCGCTAAAGCATAAGGTTCAAAGTTGATTGGGAAATTTTGACAGTTTCGGGTAGCTTGATGTGCTGGCGTCTGTACAACACATTTCTCTTTACTGCATAAACATCACACTAATATTATAAAGGCGAAAGTTTGTGTGTGTGTGTGTGTTTATACGTTTGTTACTTCTTCACGCTCAAACGGCTGGACCAATTTTGATAAAATGTTGCATGGATATAGCTGACATCCTAGATTAACATATAGGCTACTTTTTATCCCGATATTCCCACGGGATCGACATTTACACGGGTGAAACCGCGGGGCGCAGGTAGTTATAATTTTACGACAACTGTTCCTATGCTAGAAAATACTAGGAGTTGTTTCGACTGTGGGCCGTTAGATAGTAACATTAGTGCTTTCAACTTTACATTTTCAACACGCGTGACAACAGTAGAATACCATCACTAATTCCCGCCACAGCTTCACCAACACGTAGCAATAGAGAGCTCTAAACGCTGAACACTAGAGCTCCACCAGCTTAAACAGCTCCACACAACATTTTGTGCGCAAAACTGCAAACTCTGCAGTAACAAAGTCAACACTACATTCTTACCAACTAATCCAACGCGGTATACTAACAAGCAGTTTGAGCATCCACAGATTATTAAGTAAGCGCAAAACAGTGTCGGTACTGTCATGCATAAAACGCTAAGAAGAATCGATTGAAAAGTTCGTGGAGTTTGCCATCTTTGTTCCCGTTTTACAGGGTTGAAGTTTAAGGACTGAGGGGCTTGTGGCTAAGTAATAACAGCTGCACGGGTCGATCGATCAGGTTAAGCTACGTTTGCCGTGGTTGGTCCGTGGATGGATGACCATCTTCACATAACAAGACCCGTCTCCCGACTCCAAGCACGCCAAGCCGCGTTGGTCCCGGCTGCCTTATTACAAGAAGAAACTGTATTTTTTCTCAAAGGCCGGACAAGATAAATTTTGTGTGAGAGACAGAGAGGTTTATCTTTCTTCATTCTCATGTAACGAAATGTGCCTAATCGTGACGCGTCCTTGAAACACTCAATTCTCGTCCAAGTGTCGAATCGCCGCTGCCTAAGATTTTCACATCAAACAGACACGCAAAACACAGACGGACGAAGAACTTTCCCGGTTAAGGCAAATATGAGTTAATTGAGAGTGAATCCTAATGTGAAGCCTTTTCCTGATTTGGAGAGGTGATTATCCAATAACAGATTGGCCAAAAGCCATTTTCATTGGCAAAATGCTCGATGAAGCAGTCATGTAATGCTGAAAAGTCGATCCGAAATCTGAAGAAATCAATGAACTAACCCCCTTACTAACAAACGTTGTATAGCGTCTGTATAGTTACACAACGCTTTGTCTTCTTCTTTCGAAAGTCAAATTACTGACGACTGAAAGAGAGAATTCATCTGATATAATACGTTTATTAGAGTTATTCCGTTCTGATCCCCTGAACCACACCATCCCCCCTCGATCACCTGCTCTTCTTCTGTTTTATTCTCTGTCTTATTAGTAAGGGGTTAAGACAAAACAAGTAGCCGTAAGTCTATTACATAAAAAGCAAAGAAACTTGCACCATTATAACAAGCAAGAAACTCCATTTTTTCTCAAACATTACATAAAGCGTCTTCGTACCTCGGTATTTATCATTTGAATGGCGTTCCGTACACATGGGGACAACTAAACTGCTCACATAATGGCGCCACTAGCCTCTGTAATGGCACGCAAGTGTATCACTGCTTAGATTTCCTGCTCATAGTTTTATTGGCTTTCATGAAAATACGACTGGAGTGTTGTGATGTAGTGTTTCGGAGTTTTTTTGTCTTACAAAACTTATGTGCGTTTTTATGGCTTTTAGTCTATAGGGAATTAAAGGAAGGGATTGAATGAAAGCTTATAGCTAAACTAGCTGCGCCCCGCGATTTCACCCGCATATGTGTCGATCCCGTGGGAATATCGGGATAAAAACTATCCTATGTCCGTCCCCGGGATGCAATCTATATCTCTGCCAAATTTTATCGAAATCCGTTATGTGGTTTAGACGTGAAAAGGTAACATACAGACAGACTGACAGACAGACAGAGTTACTTTCGAATTTATAATATTAGTGTGGAGTATGGATATTAGTGAAATCAAACTTGGCTTTCTTGGGTTATTCCATTGCTCTTTTTATAATTTTAAAGACGTTAACTGCTGGGACACAGGCCTCCTCTCTGTGGAGTGTAATCCACCACGTCGGCCCAGTGGAGGTTGGTGGATGTCAGATCATCTGTCCGAATTTTTGTTTCTAGGACGTGCTGGTTCTTCACAATATTTTACTTCACCGTTTTGGTGTTCACCGTGCCGTGCACCGAGTGGTGATGAAATAATTTACACAAAGTAAAGCGCCTGTCTGGGTTCGAACCTACGACCTACAACTCGTAAGTCGCGGCCGTTACCACTGGGCCACCATTCGCTCACCTTCCGTAGATCGTAGTATCTGTCCAATAAGTCTAAAAGGCAATAATCCGTACCCTGAAATATTACCCAGTTCCGATATTTTCCCGATATATAAAACAGGAGGCCTACCACAAGCTCTTAACGCGATCTATTTTATGACCTAAACTGAACTGTTCTTCTAATTCGTACCATGACGTCAGTTTAACGATTCAGTTTAGGCCGTGCCATCTGCTGACAGCGATTGTCCCAAACTGAGTCGCAAGTTTTGGTTTCATTCATACTTGTTTGGTACCATGACGTCCAAAGAGCAGCTCAAGCGATGCAGTTTAGGAACCTAAACTGAAATGTCTTGTTTTTGAATCGTTTTTAATTAGATCTATGCGTCATGTTCGTGAACGGGCGCCGTCAGTTGGGGCTGGTCATCACTTAGCTGCCTCGGCTTATTTTTATTTTTAATTATTTTATTTTTAATTGTTGTTTTTTTTTTTACTATTTGCTGTACTCTGGACGCTTTTAATGCATAATATGTATTTTTTTACATCGTTCTTACATATTATTATAAATTCAACATTAATGATGTAACTAATATTAAAAAAAAAAAAAAAATTAAAAGAGTGTCCATGGAGTTTCTTGCCCGTTCTCCTCCATAGGTACCTACGCTTTGGAATGGGCAACTAGCTTCATTTTATTCTTGACTGACCGACTTCTTGACAATTCAAAAGTGCCTGTAAATGGTTTAATTGAAATAAATGCTTTGAGTTTGAGTTTGAGAGTTTGATCATGGTAGGCCACCAGAGCAGCATAGCGGTAGGTACCCGACACCACCAGGTGCGGTATGAATTCGCGACGAGTGCCAAAACTGTGAACTAGGAGGCTAACAAGGCCATTTAATTAATTTTTAATTGATTTGGAAAGTTCGTGTCGAAGCGAAATGCTGTGCGGCTATTGAGGCCGACGGGAAAATAAAATTTCCCCGAGATTTTTCTTGAGTGGGGGACTAGTTAGAAGCTGTTTTTTTTTTGTGTTTTTTGGTTTTATGTCGTCGGGTTAGGGTTTTTGATTAGTTTGGAGAAATATAAATTAAATTGGTGCTGTTTTTATACATTTCTTCCTGAGGTGTAATTTCGTGACATAATTGCAATGGCAATGCTTTTCATTTTGACAATTCAACAACATTCATTGCGTCATTTATGTTGTGGAGCAGATGAATTTTCGAACATAATGAAAGCAATGGACTAGCAATTTCCTTCTAAATCCTTCTAATTGTATTTGAAAGTGTGTCAATTGGGGTGCTGGAATTTGGAAATTTATTTATTTTAACCCCTCACTAAACAACTTTCTGCAGTGAAGTACCAGTGGTCATAAAATATGAACTCGGAGATTTATGAATGGATTTTTGCTTTGACTGAATGCAGACGGAAATCAACTAAGCGAGCAATCTAGCTTCAACATTCATTGACATCATTAACAAGCACAAAAAATAAGTATCTTTAAACCGAGACATTTAATTTGATTGTAAGTTCTACGTATTCCAATATAGCCTCATAAACCACATGCAATAAAACTACATATTAATACATTACAATCAGGATATATGCTTTACTACCACGATATTAAAGCGTTGTACAGCCAACGAAACAGATGAGTTTGCATCCTGCATCCTGCGATTTCAACGATTTGATTAATAGCTTCGATATCTCTATCTGTGAACGTTTTAAAACAAGTTTTAAAAAGTTCGATATCGAAGATATGCATAAATCTTATCACGCGCAGATCTTCTATAGGTATTCAATTCAGTGCTGGATGACTGACAATGTACAACACAACCTATAAGTACCAGCAAATTTTTAAAGTGTTTAGAACTGTACACTTTTATTAAAAAAAAAACCCATATAAAGAGAGGTATGAAATTCTGTATGCATACAAGGTGACAGGCAAAAGCTATATGAAAATAAATAATTTTATTATTTTGTGCCTGCATACAAAACTCTTTTGCTGTGTGTACTTAAAATACATAAAATTGCAAAAATACGACAGTTGCACCAAGATTATGATGTCCGGGAAACGTATATTGTATGAAATTAACCGGACGAGGCCGTTTTAATATCGTTCTCGTGATTACCACTACTGAGACCGTCTTTGGCTGTTTTCCAACTAGGGTACCGTGCATTATTGTAACGACTTGTTCTTAGTGAAATATCGGCACTGTGCCGGTAGTGCGAATATTTTAAAGGATGCTGGGAGTCTTAATTTCCCCAATGATTTGGAGGAAGACAGAAATTTGCGCTACCGGTGCTTGTGATGCATTGTGAGCTGCAGCCGGAATCAGGTCACGGATTCGTTTGGATCTCGTGGGTATAAGCAACTCTAGGTAAATAGGTAAACGTCATCTCTATACTGAAATGTAATGTAACAATGGAGTTTCAGGCGACCTCAGCAAATATACAGGGTGGGCAAAAAATCGTGGATCAAACGAAATAGGGCGATAGTTGGGGTTATTTGTAGTAAAAAAAAAAAATGTGCGAGAGCCCTAACTTGATCTCCTTAAAAGTTATGACAATTTGAGTGTTTACAGTAAGGTTCTAAAGTTACAAATAATTTTTCGTGAGCCTTAAAAGGTATTGAAAAAAGTGCCAATACTGATAAATCATGGTACTCACTGTCATAAAAGCACTGTTGTAGTGATGATACGTTTTATTTTTTTTGGTTTTTTTTTTACTGTAAATAACTTCAACTATCGCCCTGTTTCGTTTGATCCACGATTTTTTGCCCACCCTGTTTAGTTGGGAAAAGGCTAAGATGGTGATGAATGGAGTTTCAGGCGATGCTGGTATTTATATTTTCAGTACTTATGTTTATGCTTAGTGAAAAATGTAGTCAAATTATTACTTATTTTTTAAGGTACCAGAAAGTCAGATGTATGTAGGTCGAGTCGTTCTCAGTAATTAAAACTTAAAGCGTTTATTTAAATTGAACCATTTAGAGGCACTTTTGAGCAATCAAAATAATGAAAAGTTTTTGAACGAATTTCTTTGACTGAGTTTGCGGTAGGAGTAATTTTCATAGTTTTCGAGGGTGCTGAAACCGATAGTGAGGTCAAAATGAAAACCCAAGAAAGCGGCTGCGAAAATATTAAAATTTTTCGCCATTTTGAAATTTACGCAGCCGCCATCTTTGATTTTCATTTCGAACTTCGATCCTGCCGGGGGTCCCCCGACCACACACGTTTTTTTTTAACATCCAGCCAAGTTATAGTGAACATGATTGTTCACTATCGAGCGAATACCTCACCTATGAGAAACTCGACTGATTAAACTTATACCCTACGAACAGTGTCTTAATTAAAAAGTTCTCAGCGATCCGAATAAAATCTCCCAGATCTCGCCTGATAGAAGTTTCCCAGTGAAAGTACTTTAATTAACGTGCGAACTCATTATTTCTTATTATTTAACTTTAGCAGTCTTTCAAGACCTTTTCGTGTGAATGTTTTAAATATCATTTTCGAGATTTAGTTTTTCTGCGACCTTAATTACAGTTGTAGGTTGCTAGGCAGCTTTGGCTGGGTTTGATAGAAAATTTATTTACTTGGAATCCAGCGGTTGCCCCTCCGAAACTATATAATACTAGGTTCTGCCCGCGACTTCGTCCGCGTGCAATTTCTTGTCCCCCGCACTATTACTTCGTTTTCGCTAAAGTTACGTTTCCTAAAAAAGCGGTGACCGCACATAACGGCCGCAGTGACGGCTGACGTGAAAATGATGATTGCGGCAAAGATTTAAATCGTTAGGTAAATTGCGGACGCTATGTGGCGGTCACCGCTTTTCTAGGACACTGTAGCTTTAGCGTTCTTTCCGACTTTTTTTGATCTGGTCGTGACATTAAGTAGCCTATACACTCAGGGTGTCCAGTAATTAGTACGACATATTGCAGGGGGTGATAGCTTGTGTCAATACCTACCAAAACAACACAATATATGTTCCGCAAAATGTTACGGATTTACAGTTATACAAAATTTTCCGAAATAACGAAAAATGTCTACCTTGAAACAGATTTTTAAGCATCTCGTAATGAAAAATTCCTTTTCTAGTATTTTTAATATATCAGATTATTTGTGAATAGTTACTCTACTCATTGATAAGTCTTTCTTCTATCAAAAACAAGAACTTTTTCAAGAAATACCATTTTTTGTTTAAATTTTCGCAGAACGATTTTCTTATCGCTCAACTTTAACCTACAGTGGTGAAAAAAAAAAGTTACATTTTGCGGAACATATATTGTGTTTTTTTGGTAGGTATTGACCCAAGCTATCACCCCCTGCAATATGTCGTACTATTTACTGGACACCCTGTATATAGCCTTCCTCAAGAATTGGGCTATCAAATCCAAAAATATTTTTTTCTAATTAAACTGGTAGATCTGGAGATTACCGTGTTAAACAAACGAAAAGCTTTATTATTAATATTTGTATGTAATTTCAAGTAACGATAGACATTTAATTACAAGATTTTAATTTCGCTTTCTAAATTGCTAGGTAGATATTAAACCTACAAAGACTGAGTGAATACTTCATGTCGAACATTGTAAAAACTTATTACCATGTTTAAGGCAAATAAATACTTATCTTATCCTAGTAATAAAACAATACCTATACCTATTATGTAACATAATAATATACAACTATTTACTTCCAACCAGTACATGGCTGAACTATTTTTCTCAAACATCAGACAGTTCCTCTCGTCTCTGTAGTAAATATTGTCGGAGCACCATTCAATGGTAGAAGCGGTCAAATTATATGTTCGGACTTTACTCTGGACGAGATGCATTCCTTGCATTTTCTGTCGCTGGTCCAAATTGTGAGCGGAGCGGAGAGTTGTCATACCTTAATAAAATTTCGGACATTGAAATAAGATTGCAACAAGATGTGATACAAGAAGTGGCCCTAATTTTTGTTGAGCAGTGCTGGCCAAGTGGTAACGGCCGCGACTTACGAGTTGTAAGTAGTAGGTTCGAACCCACACGCGAACAAACAAACAAACGAACAAAGTAAAGCGCGTTCGAACGCGCTTTACTTTGTTCGTGTAAATTATTTCATCACCACTGCTCTCAAAACGGTGAAGGAAAACATCGTGAGGAAACTGGCATGTCCTAGGACCAAAAATTCGAAGACATGTGACATCTGCCAACCCGCACTAGGCCCGCGTGGTGGATTACGGCCCACTCCCTCTCACTGAGAGGAGGCCTGTGTCCCAGCAGTGGGAACATTATAGGCTGATTATGTTATGTTGTTTGTTGAAAAGGAAGAATTCATCATCATTTCTGCCGAAAGATGTTCACTGCTGGACATATGCCTCCCCCAAGCACCGCCACTGCAACCGTCACCTTAATTGCGCAACACAATATCAATCACAATCCAAATAATCAGTATATGAGGGTACCTTGTTGTCAAATTGGCCAGCTGGCTGTACTAACTTGTTTTATATGTAACTACCCACACTTTTACTATGTTTTCTGAATTAAGATAAAAATAAACCTAATAATGTTGTAGGATATTTGCCAATACATTGCTTCATATATGTTCGAAAAATTTGTCTGCTCAACAACGGAAATAACGCAATGAATGTTGTTGAACTGCCAAAATGCAAGCCATTCCTACTGTTAGCGTGTTACTCTATTACCCCGTGGTTATGAAGAAATGTTACTGTTTTATTACGTCCTTTATTTGCCAGATTAAAGTCATCTACGTCTTTCCTAAGGTCTGTCGAAATAAACTATTTAAAGCGAAACTCGTAAAAAGGATGTTTCTTTTTATTATGGTCTTGTATTTCAGAACCCTCCATGGTATTCGCCATTATAAAGTTGTTAACTGGTAATTAATGTTACAGACAGTTCGTTTATAACTTGGCACATAATTTTAAAGTGGAACTTTTCCAATAAATGTAACGTGAACGAGGGACGAATGTCTCTGCGGTCACGGCTTGCATTGTTACGCGCCCGACGTCATTGATTTAGACCCGTTCTGACCGGTTCTAGCCAGTTTTAAGCGGTTTCAACTGCTTTTAACCGGTTTTAATCTCTTAACCCGCTGTCCGCTTTGTTATTCTGATCGGAGGGTCAGGTGTGTGGGGTTCTTCAGAAGTTTTCTTTTGTTATTGATTGGAAAAGTAACCGGTTCCCTGTTTGTGGTCGAAGGGTTAAGGTTCTGTTTGGTTGTTATTATGGGGTATTAATTTGGGGCTGTCGTTTGGAGGGTTGATGGGATGGGTTGTTTTCTCATTATTATTGATGTTTTGGTTGTTGGTTTAAATGGCGGTTTAGGTGATTCTTTAGTGATTCTTATTACGAATAGAAACTGAAAAGGTTTTAATTTATCTTTTTTATGTGTTTATCTAACTGTGTGTAACTGTAGAAATTATACAAGTATGCTGCATCGCTGTGTTTTCGTAGTCCAGCGTAAACATAAAAAAAAACTGACATTGAAATTGTTGCACAGAAGGAAATAAGAATGGATTTTCGTTGCCGTTTTTACTTTTATTCGTAAAAGTAATGCTGCAGCTCAAACTTAATCTATGTTAAGCCGTGAAATAGCTTTTTTGCACCACCGTATTGACAGAAACTGATCCATTCCTATTTGTTATCTACAAAAAATAAATAAGACGCAACTATAATTCGACGGAACCCATCAAACACCTGATACCGTGTCCAAACTGCTCCCAGAAAAAAGTTATGGTATAAGTTAAAAGCTGAAACAATTTGGAAGATCGTCTCATGGAATGTTTGAATAACATGAAATGCGAACGCTAAAACCAACCAAAGGTTTTCACTACTAAATGAGAATTATAAATACTAGCTTCTGCCCGCGACTTAGTCCGCGTATTTCACCCCCCCCCCCCTCCACTTAGGGGTGGAATTTCGAAAAACCCTTTCTTAGTGGATACCTACTCTTCACAAAGAACACTCCCTCCAAATTTCATGTCTCTAGGACCAGCGGTTTAGGCTGTGCGTTGATATATCAGTCAGTCAGGACTTTGAATTTTATATATACAACGTGGCGCTACAATGGTGACATTAATTTAACACACGGGTAGGGTTAGTGCCCATTAATCATATAAATATTGATAGGTTAAAATAATTCGTAAACCGAAAAAAATATTTGACAAGCAAATTAAATAATAAAAAAGTAACTAAAATTGGGATCACCCTTGCAAAATTAATTCATTAAATTACTTACCTAGCTCGCTTACGTTAACTCGGAGCGGCAACGCGTCGCTTCGCGCGCTGGCAACCGTGCAACGCGTCTTGTACCTACTCGTGATCGGTCCGATTCTTCGACGGCATTTATCAAAGAAACCGAGCGGCATAAGTGGTACCTACAGCGGAGATGCTTAGTCAAACACTTATCATATCACCCTCTCTTGTTACTACGAGAACTGTTATCACTAATCACTGCTTCTATTTGTCTTTCGCGATATGATGATCGCGATTGATGACATTCTCCGTAAATTAGGACCATGTCCGCATATTCGGCTGCTGTGTAGTTCGGATGTGTATTTGCCATCACGATCACAAGTTTACACAAGCACTAATAACACAAATAAAAGCGTCCGTGTCGCAAGAGATGTAAACGTACCCACTAGCTTAGAAAACGAAAACAAAGCAAAGCGTCTTTATCGCAGTACGATAATCTAATTACTATCCTAATTACACAAAAATAAATAAATAAAACAATAGGTAAGCGTCTTTTTCGCGGAAACATTCACAAAGATATTAGAGGACGTAATTATGCACATCAGTGTGAAGAAGTGTGTCAAGGACACGGGTTCGGCTAGCACTAGAAAAGCAAATAAAAAAGAATTCGACTTCGGTGCGGCGGCGGCGGGTGGAAGGGAGGGCGCGCGTCGCTTGCGCTGCTCGCCGACAAAGGGATGTCTCTTTCTTTCAATTCGCACGCGATATTATGTGTTTAACATATTCCTATGCTGTGTTTGAAATTACGAGGAAATGAATTGCCAGGATCACAAGATCTTTGTTCTTTACCTCCAAAATAATTCCTGTTCAGCCTCTAATCTCTCCTCACTTACACTCCTACCCACAAAACAGTACACAACAAGTATACATTCCAGATTATATTTTTTCTAATACCCGTCACGCGATACCGCCGCGCCGGTCAGTGTCGAATATAATTTTCCTCGTTAACTGGTCGCAATTCGATACCTATAATCGAGACCGAGTATCGATAACGGAAACCTTAGAAACTCTATATGGAATGGAACGAGCAGAAGGTTCGCATTTACACGTACTTTCGATGAGCACAAGTCATGAAGCTATAAGTCTTATTCTGTCAGTGTTTCTGGTAACGAAATAAAATGTTCACCAGTGACCGCAAAGGTAAAAGACTGTTTATGCAATGCTAAAACGTTAAAATAACTCGAATGGAACAACTGTCAATGGCAGCACACGACTTACCGATTATTGGCAATGATCGGATAATCGGGCGCTATTATATGCCTTTCAGAATCCCGGATCCCGGAATCGTTTGATTCGATTCGATCACTAATCTGTTAGATAGGTAAATCAATTTCCACTACTTACTTGACTACATTGTGCGCATTATTATTTTTTATTAATATTCCATTTGTTTTGAATAAAATAAAAAGATACTAAATCAAAATAAACACTGCTATAATTTCATTAAGTTTGTTATAGTTGTTTCTACAAAATTGTTCAATCCCGGGAACCCGGGATTACTTTTTTATTCAGAAAGGAATGTCCATATTATTCTTTCGTGTGAAGAAGTTTAGGTATATAAGCGCCCGATTATCCTATCACTGATTATTAGTCAGCGTCTATGTTACCGTCTTTTGCGAAGGATGGAAGGAAGGAGGTCCTAGAATAAAAAAAATCTATAACATGATTGTGTCATCCACCAACGTGCTCTGGGCCTGCAAGGTCTTCTCCTTCTTCTTCGTGTCACTGGCACGACTGTATTTTAAATCTTGTTTTCCCAAAACTTTGCCACTTCCACGGCGATGTCGGTAGCAGCGCAGAGGTCACTGACTGCATGTTTTGGGACACAGACGGCAGGATAGGAGGTGGAGCATGGTTTGTGACAAAGCTCCGTACACACCCTTCTGCCGTTCCGTCAAGGTACCCACGCACAACGGACCAAATGGGAGTCTAAGTGCGGAAAAAGGAGCCCCATCATCATCATCATCCGTCAAGGTACTCACAGAGAAAAGGGCTGTACCTACCTCAGCAGTGAGAACATTAACGACTGATAATGCCATGTCACCGTACCGTGACACTGTATAAAGTGGACCTTTTGTTTCTATCTTCTCGTGTTTAAAGAAGACATTAAAATTTTACGCGCGACGCCTGTCAGCTGTTTTATTTGCCGTTTATTACTACAGATTAGGGCTGGCATGTTTATTTTTTCTTAATAAAGCACTTTTGAATATTTAGTGGCGATAAAATACGCGATTATCTAAGTTATTCGAGAATCGAATCGTGCTGTAAATCTGTAAATTAAGTGGCTTGTGTATTCTGGAATTAAAGTCGGGTCATAATATTTTCTCATTTTCATGTAATTTATTTCTCGTTTATTTGCTGTTTATTGTGATCTGGAGATGAAAGAAATACCGGTCATAATATTTCCCACAGGTGTTTAAAATTACATACAAGCCACAAATGGCGATTGGGGAGGGGAATGATAACTATCATCAGTCTGGTATTAAAGTCTATGCTGTCATTTAGTATAACACAATGAAAACGACCGTCTTGCTTTGTCTACAAGATAGACGAATTCACTCTTAAAGCAAGATGAGCATAGATAACAATAATATATTTAAAGCTTATGTAGCGGTATCTACAACGCCACATGCGAACAACGCGTCATACTGACGTCACGCAAATCCTGCATCTCGCAAGCAGAGTTTACCGCGCAACTAGCATAGATACAACGGCCCGAAATGAATCATTGGGCAGTTGCCCGCCAGACACAACACCCGTCTGGTCGGAGGATCCTCCCTTTTCTATAGAGTATGAGTGAACTTTACGCCCTGTTCCTCATACCTCTATACTAAAAAGTCTCCATCCAGCAGTAATGTAGGTATGGTTATATGCTGAAGACGCTAGAGATAACAGGTTAAAGTCAAAGTCAAATCATGTATTTCAATTAGCCCCTTAAAAGGCACTTTTGAATGTCTAACTTTTCATGAGAATAGTATTGATTATAGTAGTTTCCAGAAAGAAGTTTCGTATGATGACGAAATAGGTAAGAAACTCCATTGTTACTCTTTTCAATTATTTTATATAATTACATTAATTATATGTATTTTTTACCAACTAATCAAATTCCTAACCCAATGAGAAATGTTTTAAGAGGCTACAATTACCAACCCAGTGATACAGATTCGATGTTATCTTTTCTATTACAAAAAACATCGTGTGAACCAAATTAGATTACATGTGATGTATGAAGTGTCTCTTCCAAAATAGATTTCATATTACTTAGTTCTAATCTTAATGTTTAGTTTCTTTTAAGGGCAGTGCTTAACAGTCTTAAGTGTATCGGTATGTAAAAGGGCATTAAACTAGCCCTCATATATTTTTTATGTGTGGAATAATGAGAGTAAAAGATTGAAGCGGCAATGAGTGAATTGAATTCCGCCCAGTCTGCAAAATACTGAGTTGCCAGATTATTAATTAATAGCTGCTCCTCGCGGTTTCACCCTTATAGGTTTCGATTCTGGGGAAATATAGGGATCAAAAGTATCCTAATCGAATTTCATCCATATTCGTTCAGCCGTTTTAGCGTGAAAGCGTAACATACAAAAAATTAAATCTTTTCTCTTTAGATCTTTAGATAGCCTCTTTCATATTTCGATAGTTTAGATTTATTGATTAAAAACTTAAAAGACTTTCGACTCTACAGTCGAAAGTCTTTTAAGTTTTTAATCAATAAATCTAGGTTAGGTACAAGGTTAGGTACTACTACCTAACCTTGTTTTAAATCATAATTGGTCTAAAGATTTTATTTGAAGTCGGCGTGGCTTTTTGGGATTTTTTTGGGAATGTTAAGTTCAACTAAGAGTTATCGGCCTCTTTTGCGATCTTCTCTTTGCTTTTTTAATTTTCTCTTATAAGTACACCAGCTGCATGAAGCAATATATCTATATCTATACTAATAATAAAATTTAAGAGTTTGTTTGAACGCACTAATCTTTGGAACGGTCGGATTTGTAAAAAAAATATTGCATTCAATAGCCCAATTCTTGAGGAACGATATATGCTATTTCACATCAAGCTAGGACCCTTAGGATCCGAGCAAAAATAGTCAGAAAGACCGTTAAGTGAAAACAAAGTAATAGCCCGGGCTGAAGATGTGAAGTCGCGGGCAGATGCTAGTAAATAATATATCATGATGCCTAGATCTTGCTATGTCAGTGTATTAATTTATGATCAAGCTACTGTCACACCACTCATCGCCGTCATCTCTCCACAGACTTTTACAACTTTCTACATCATTAATCGACGTGTTTATGAAGACCTTCGTGCCCTCAGTAATATTGTGTTGACATCATGTTATACGTATTGACCATAATAGTGTACCGTTACTCTTGGTTTCTATGGCGCGAATGTTGTAAGAGGTCGGGTAAGTGAAACAGGTAGCTTGGCAGCAGTATCTACCGGTATAGATCAGACGAATATGTTTTGCATAAGTATCTTGAGTTTCTAGGTAAACTAGATGGGCTTGTATATGATTGTTTGAAATTAACTCAATATGCCTTGGCTTTTTCCAACTAAATTATGTTGGGATCGGCTTCCAGTCTAACTGGATGCAGCTGAATACCAGTATTTTACATGGAGCGATTGCCTATCTGACCTCCAGAACCCAGTTACTGGGTAACACGATATCTCTTAGTATGACTACTTGTTAGACTTTTGGGCTTCTGACCACCCATAACGCCTGTCAAAGATCTACGAATGCCAGCCGGTACCAATGGCTTAACGTGCCTTCTGAGGCATCAATATGTAACGAATGGTCACCCATCCATTACGCGGCAAGCGTAGCTACCATCTAACCAGCTAACCATCGATCGATCAGTGTAGCTGTTACCATTGAGCCACAAGCCCCTGAAATTAAGTGCGAATCCCTTTCAAACCGTTGCGTGTTTCTACAACAATTTCCAACAGGGTTGACATAAGTTTTTCCATAGCTTATGTCGCATACATCTTTGGACTTTTCCATCATCGTTATCGCTGATAGAATGTCACTTTGTCTAGGCCCTAAATTGTTAGATTTTCGAACTTTTTCGTTAAAACGATTGTCAATTTCTGTGTTACGTTTGAAGAAAATAATGTATGGTCTCATTTTCCCATTTCTGCAGGATACTCACTCAGACCTGCACTGGTTTGATCGATATTGGCAGGTGAAATGATGAAATGTTCTTCACTTTCTGCGCCATTCGTATTGTATTTAATGTGAGGACTTTTATATTTTTGGCCCTCTTTATGCTCTGTCGATTTGATTTTATGAGTTAGTTCAGTTTATTCCTCGATAATAGCCAATTGTGTATAATTTTATGTAATGGAATGTATGTGTGTGTTTATGTTTGTATATATTTATATCATAAATACTATTTCCGGAGACTTGCAACTTTACATACATCGAACATGTATGTAAAAGCAAAGCTGTTAGTTTTAGGAATAATTTTACAGCGTTTCTTGTATTGTTATTCATTATATTATTATTAGTAGAACTGCACAGTTTGCGGTTACGTGAGTTTAACAGTTCCGGGAACAATCGAGGAAATGGTTAGAGTTTAGTTTTGTTTGTCACCGCCGGTTAGTGGTGACTTGGAGAAAATTAACAATGTTTCGACAAATTGATGTTTAACTTGTCAGATACATTCCACAGACATTTTGCTCTGCATAACGATTATGAGAAGAACTATACTAAAGAACTACTAGTTTTTTAAAGGAGGATGTAGTCGAAGTCTTCAGTTTTTTCCGTATCATCAACACAGCTATTTATAAGAATGTTCGATATTTTCTGCATTATATATTTTCTTCAACGCCAACTAAAAAACTTGAAACCAGAACTGAGTAATTGTGATGAATAATGTTCATTACTTCTCAGTATGAAAAGATGCTTTTGCTCTGCAGTAGGATGTATAATCATTCATTTCAGCTGAAAGACGTTCACTGCTGGACGTAGACCTCTCCTTAGCACTGCCACTTCGATCAGTTCTGTGCTTCCCGCATCTAGCGGATTTCTGCAACCTTCACAAGGCCATCGGTTCACCTTGTCGGAGGCCTTCCAAAGCTACCTTTCTACCCCATCGGCCATCTGTTCTGCGAGCCCTGCGTGCTCTGCTCACTGCCACTTAAGTTTAGCAAATCTTCGGGCTATGTCGATTGCCGTGGTTCTCTTGCAGATCTCTTCATTCCTGATTCGGTCACGTTGGGACACTCCAAGCATAACCTATAGCCAAGCCCATAGTCCAAGCATAGATGTATAAAAGTGAGTTGGAAATATTTTTCCACTGCGGGCTCATTTTATTTCAAACCATTTCTGTAATGTCCAGCGTTAACATAGTCTAACATTACAATATCTGTGACGAATTCCTCATTTGAATTGCACGTAGTGTGCCAATGGTTTGTCCTGTTATGTCCAAAGAGTCTTTGTTAGAATCAACACTTTTGTTTGGAAGCTGTATTGTTTTCTTTGTAAACGACGAGGAAGCTATAAATTTTAGTTGTATGGACTTTAAAATTATGGTCAAGGTATAAGCTTAGCCAAGTAGACACTGTCATGATCTATTCGGTTTTAGAAAGTCTATGTAAATTAACCTGTTATCCAGTCTCATGTCAACTGAATAATTTTGGTTGGTTATTATTATATTAGTCAACCAATCACAATAGCTGTAACTAGTTCTGTTCTTCGTTGATAATCTGTTTTGAACATAATGCTGAAAGCGCATATGATCTGACCTGTGTCCTATTTTATAAAACTGACAGGCGACAATACCACAATCTGACAATCTTGAGGTTTATTTTTATACATTTTTTATTTTATTGTTATTAAACGGTACGAATCAGTGAAAATGTGTCAAATTTATTTATTTAAAATTCAAAATAAGCGCAAGAGGAGATGGCGTGACGAGCTTGACGCCTACAGACAGGATTGGTTCACACTAGCTCAAGACAGAGAGAAGTGGAAAAGAGAAAGGGAGGACTTTGCCCTGCAGTGGGACTACATAGAATAAAAATAAAAAAGGCTAGAAAGAAAAAGTAAAAAAATGTTTTTATCTTAAAGACATAAAATGTACAGACGCCAGCACAACAAGCTACTACAATCTGTCAAATTTCATTAATAGATTTTCAACTTTATAGCTAACGCATAAGGTACAAAGTTGATTAAGACCATTTTACAGTTTCGGGTAGCTTGATGTGCTGGCGTCTGTACACTCAACAACAAAAGTTTTCTTTCATATGAATTAATAATTTTTTGCAAATATTTCGCATTAAACGTCAAATGGTACCAAGGGTAGCTTAGAGGTAGATAATGATATTATTATGTAGGTCCTCATTGCCGGTTCATGTTGAAAAGACAATAACGTATTAAGGTCAACACAGACGGAGGATAATTCAAATACGTAACTGGGATTGAGAAAATACGACCGGATCTAAAGCTCTCGAGTAGATCGGAATCCCGGATATCTGGTATTAGCCTGCGACCGTTATTGAGTTATTGCTGAGTCAATTGTTTTGTATCTAATGTTATTTGTGTTCCATTCTTTGGTTAGAAGGGTGTGCAATGAAGAAGGAAATCTATTCATAGTATAATTTAAAGTCGCTTTTCGAGTACATCTGAGTGACGTCTTAGATCTACTCAATTATGCAAGGGATTTTGATACGGTTTTCACTATCACACAGAACCACACTAAAATCTCAATGTTTTGACATGTCGACATAGCACATGTGCAAATCAAGGGCAGGGCGCTAGATTATATTTAAATTAAAGAGATTTAAAGTGATTAATATAAGGAATTGATGGAGTAGATGTTGTGGCGCAATCTGAAAAAGGACTATCTAGTTATTAGTGGGTTGGGACAGGCTGAGCTGATTGATTGGTTGAAGAAAAGCAAGGATACAGTAGTCACTTTTAGCGGTAAGACCGTCCATTGTGTCACGCTATGTAAAATTTCTACTTTTATATCTGTAATTTGTATGGTGTACTTAATAAAAAGTATTCTATGACTACCGAAACAGTCTTTTCACAAAATTATTCCTGAAGCCTTCAATATCTATTACAATCAGATCATTTTAAAATATCTGCTTAGCGGCAGAATTTAAATATGACCTTTATAATTTTCTCCTACCTAAAATTCACAGTTCCCTTCGACATCATCAAAATCTAACCACGTTTTAGCGCGAATTCATCGAAATTAATTTGCAGGACAAGTCAGAACATTATTAATTCAAAGCCAGTGGACAGACAAGACTGGTCTCCAATTGCAGCGTTGGTAATACAGGAAATTTCAGGGCGGCATCTAGCCGGCGTTTCCGAACGGCGCGCCGGAAATAAGCGGAACAAATCCGGCCATCACTTTCACGGAAACGTACGGGGAGTGGCGAGCGTGCTGGGCGCTCGTGGAGGTTGCTAGATAAGAGTTGAAGGTTTCATAAGATAAGGATTAAGAAGTTAGTGTTCTGATGGTGACGGTTTTTGGGATGCATGAAGAAGCCTCCTCGTGTAGCGCAGTTTGTTCCGCCAGTTACTCAATTGAACCGAGCGCTCGGCGCATCCTGGACAGTCACACCCAACACCTTATTTGTCTGGCCATATTTCCTTGCGGTGGTAGGGCTAACGCCCGCCTGGTTTGCGACCACCCTCCCACCGGAGTCAAGCGTCAAGCAGCCTGCTGTTTTTCGTCGATGAGTGGGAGTTCCAGTGCCTTAGGCATCTTCTGTGCACGCTCTTTCAATCATAGACCTCATCCATCGCTTTGTATTACTTGCATTCTGAGGAGTTGTACCTACACGGTGACATGACATCGACGCGCAACATGTTACCATGGATTCTGTACACGATTTTTAAATAAATCGGCGGTTATTAAAAAAAAAAATGCTGGGTCATACATTTTGGCCGCGTAGGCCGCGCACTTTTCTATGAAACAGCAGCTTTTTTTTTATAAGCGATGAAACATTTCTTTGCTAGGGGGTCTAGAATCATGTCCTGAATTTGTTAAAAATACGTCTAATTTCCCTACATTTTTGACAAGTTTTTGGTATTGATTGTCGCTGAGATGAGATTGCGACTAGATTTTGAACGTTTTTAATTACGGGAATTGAGTTTCTGCTACAACTTTTAACATTTAGAGCCCCCGCGCTCTAGCGATTTTTGTTGACCGACAATTTGATCGTTCAGGGAATTAGTATGAAGCTATATTGAAGTGCACGCGTTTGATCGGCCGATTTTTAATCGCCAAATGGGTGCACTTCAATATTATATAGCTCCATACTGATTCCCTGAACGATCAAACTATAGGTCAACAAAAAGTCGCTAGTGCGCGCTGGCTCTTAGAAATTATACTTTTTTTTCAACACCACACAAGTTGTCGAACAAGCTCGACCCTACTATCTCCCGTGGAGCCGCCCGTGTCAACACTAGCATTGCGAGCCGCACCAGCTCAATAACACGGAAAATTATATCGCTTCCAGAGAAAACAGATGTGTACCCGCCAGTACCGCTAGTTCCCGACTTGTAGTACATTACGTGCCGGGACATTACGGGATTTTATTTAGTTGGCTTTTTAAGTCTGGATTTTCAGTGAGGTTTGAGAATGTAGCATCACATCCTTAGGCTCTATCCTTTATATACCAAGCTAGATTTTATATAATAGACAATGCTAAATACTTGTCGCGAGCAATGGTGGCCAAGTGGTAACGGCCGCGACTTACGAGGCGAGGTTGTAGGTTTGAACCCAGACAGGCGCTTTACTTTGTGTAAATTATTTCATCACCACTGCTCTCAAAACGGTGAAGGAAAACATCGTGAGGAAGCCGCCATGTCCTAGAACCAAAAATTCGAAGACATGTGACATCTGCCAACCCGCACTGGGCCCGTTTGGTGGATTACGGCCCACTCCTTTTCACCGAGAGGAGGCCTGTGTCCCAGCAGTGGGAACATTATAGGCTGATTATGTGATGTTTGGTGTGTAATAACAAAAAATTAAAAGAAATAATTTCAAATAAAGTAAGTAGGAAAATCGATAAACGAAGATTTTCTATTTCAGCTATTACTTTTCTTAGCTACCGATAAAAAACAAAGTGTACCAACAAGATAAAGAAAATATACCTCATGCATCTAAGATAAATCCATCAATATTTTGCCTATAACCCGATTCATTAATCCGGTAAGGGTAACACGATTCGTCCATTTACAAACGATAGTCGCTTAATGGACGTCCAGCGCGAAACATAAGTAAATGGCATTACTATTTTGTGTCAAAAAATAAGTGGTTCTGGTGTCCTTTAAAGCAGTCGTATATGTTTGAATAGGTCATTTGTTTATTCATGATTTGACACAAAATAGTAATGCCATTTAAGGCTGGGTAAATAAATGTTTAGTGGTTTTAAACACACACAGTGCTTAGTCCCTGAGATGTAAGTTAATGCACCTGCTATGTGTCGTGATTTTTTTATTTGATTAAAAAGAAACGAACTATAATATCCACTGTGGCAACACTGTCAAAGTACAAATAATTATTATTGTAACAAACTTTAAAATGTATTTTCATTATGGCAACTCAATATAATATTATTTTATTTGGCAACACTTAAAAATAACTGTTAGGATATTATCGTTATTTCTGGGTGGGGCAAAAGTCATTTTAAAATGGTATAATATAGTGGGAGATCAGTCGTTGTCGGATTGCGAAAGAGTAAAGTTGTGCTATTAAAAAGTATTAGCAAGAAAATTGTGTTTTCTTAATATATGTCTCTGGTATTGCACGTATCCATAATCTGCGGTGACCACTTACCACGGTCCAGCAGACAGATGGGCCGCTTGTATTTTTGCAACCCAATATATTATTATAGACCAGACTTTGTTATTGCGCCATATTATAAGTTATACTAAACTAATAATAACGTTTAAAAAGTGTAAATTTTCATTTTCTTCGTCTCTTTTATAATTAATTCCAGGTATCATTTCCTTCGTTATTAAAATTACTAGTACCTACTAAAGTCAAACGAATTATTGTAATTAAGTTAAGAACTCGCTTTCGAAACTTAACAAGTGCCTACCATTTATCTCTTAACTAGCTGCTGCCCGCGACGTCGTCTGCGTGAAGGCTCTACAGCACCAAAAATACCTAAGATGCCAGTGTCGCTATAGCATTATAAGTAAACAACTTTTAAAATAGCATTAAAATATAAGTTTTTTTTGCAAGCGAAGCAAGTGAAGAGAGTTATATTGGAATCCTGCTGAGTTCAGTCATAAGATGTGACTGAAGGAAATAGAGAAAATAATGCAGGAATACATTCCAGGACACAAAAGAGTAAAAATACGTACAAAGGTATCATACCTTACAACATTTCCCTATAACGTACGTTGGTAGTTATGCTGCCAGGAGCCAAAATGTAAAGAGAGTCAGGACTGGTGACGCGGGAGCAAGCGACGTACAGTTGCCCGTGTGAGAAGCAACTCGTCCTGAGGTCGACACCCGCTGCCCTCAGTGTCTGCCCCTGCGACTTTCTGATGGTCATCGCGAAGCAAACACTCACGGGTAACTGTACGCGCTTGAACTGGAACGGGAAGTTATGAGGTATGAGGGGAATGCGTGGTATAAATACTGCCTCGCCAACGCCACAACTCGTAAGAATTTCCGCCTCAATTTGTGTGTCTGTGGAGCGAGATGACTTTAAGGCGGGTCCCGTTACACAACTTCGGAGGAGATAGGTTCCGAAGAAGCATAATCGGGACACCGACCTTCAGCTTGATGGTATGCGCTGGAAGTCCACTTGCTGACAGGGAGTTCAGAAATTCCACGGGATAATGTGTGGCGTCATCTTGCTCGACAACAGTGTTTATCGAGGTGTAGTCTACTTCATTCCCCTCAATTTCCGAGAGAATGCATTCGTTAATTGCTGCAGCCTGATCGTTTTTAAGCGTCAAAATGGCCCGCTCACACACCCAAGAATTTTGCTGGTGCGGTATACGACTGATGTCCCCGTACACACAGCGAATGAGTTCTTCTATGCTGGATACCACTCTACCGAGAGACTCTGGAAGCACCACCTGTCCACCTCTCTCTTCTGGTAGAGTGCCTTCGCCAAGACTTAGAAGGACATCGGAGAATTCTTGAGCACGTGCATTGCCGCCGAGCCGAGCTCTCATATTAAACGGTTGAATGTCGTAATTACAGACACAATTAAAAAGCCATTGTGTCTCGCGTAGATCTACGTTCCGGCATACGATGGGTTAATGGTCAAGCGCAGCGTACGAACTCGTGACCACAACGAAGATCATTTCAACGAAACATTCACCACGTCAGCCCTCGATCCCCGCGTCACCACGGAAAGCGTTTGCCGGAAATCGCCACTGAACAGAACTGTGGAACAGAATCGATGGGAATTTTAAAGTCCCGATTTCCACGGTCTTGATGCGGTGATGATTGGGGAGCTGGTAATCCATATTCGATCAGTGGATTGCCGCCGATAGAAATGACCACATTTTGAAGTGAACTGAGACAGGTGTTCAGCACGCGTTCATCAGTTACTTCGACTTCGTCTCCAGTAGCACGCCTTAAAGCTCGTAGAAAATCTTCAGACAGATGATGGCGATACTTCTCCCACAAAGCTACCGGTTTCGCGACTCCACAAAACACCAAGATGACGGCATGCGGCTGGGACTGTCACTGACGCTCGCCTCCGCGAGGGTTTCATCCCAATTTTGGTCACTGTCGAGAAGGTCACGTGTTACCCAGGCTGCGCGGTAAGTGGGATACTCCACGTCATCAAATGTCCTCAGAAAGGCGAAAGACGTTGGGTCTCGGACAGTGTGAAGTAACAACCGCAGAAAATAGCATTCGCCATTATTCGGATGCACGGTATAAACCCTACCCAATGCGGTGTCCTTGAAAATTCCTGGAAAACTTTCTACAGCACCTCCTCGTCGACGTCGGTTAAATAAACCCCTTTGCTTGTCGTACGTGTAATATGAAGGCACCTCGTCATACGTAAGGGATTTGTTTTACATCACATTTAAGTTTATAAATTAGGTATACGACATGAAAATATATTAATTACCAAGCAATAATCACACAGATAAATACCGAACAAAAGTATTAACAGTCAATGTTTATTTTGTACTAACAACATGAAATTGATGAAGAAATGATCATCATCAATGAACATAACTTTCTTGTAATACTTAACACCGCATTTTTTTAAATTGTCTTCCTCAACTCTGCTCAAGATTTTGAGGGTTTTGTTGGACCTTGAATTTGTCAAAACGAACTATACGATACAACTTGTATGAAGAAAATGTACATTACCATCTATGAATTTTAAGAATAACTAACTACTAACCTCGCCAACATGATCAAATTTAAATTATTAATTTCCAAAAATTGTTAACATGTAACTTGATTTGATTTTTATGAAATCTCTTAGATGGCGCTGGTTCAAAATTTTTTTTATACTACTAACATTCATTAAACTATGTTTCTCTGCCCAAGTTTTACTTAAATGGCGTAGTTTTTATAGTGTAAAGCTAGATAATAGCATGGCTTACTCAAAAATAACATTTAAATATGCGTCGTTAGATTACACGCTGTCACAGAATGCGTAAGAAAAATAAAGATTCACAGCTCCTCCCCCGTAGGTGATAGCGTGATAATATGTAGCCTATATGTTGACCCGACCTCTTAGTAATACTCATGCAAAATTTGATGTAAATCCATGCAGCACTTTTTGAGATTAGCCCGGACATACAGACAGACAATCAGACAAACAGACAAACAGACAAAAATTCTAAAAATTATATTTTCGGCTTCGAAATCGATTGTAGATCACGCCCCAAATATTCTTTTAAAAAAATATTCAATGTACAGTTTTGACTTTCCTACGATTTTATTATATGTATAGATTATTATCTACCTACTTTATCAACTTAAAGAAAGAAAGAAAATACGTTTATTTGCGGTGAACATGACGCAAAAATTAACATGATACAAAACTAAAATAAAAAAAGAAGATAAGGGAAACATGCGTCACATCCACGCAAAACGGCTATCGCTCAGCATTCTGCTGCGACCCTATGCAAGACAGAGCCCCAGCGCTGCGCTGGTTTTCAGCGACAGCCGGCGCTGACGTGATAACGTCGCGTCGTCCAATGCAGCCCACAATTCAGCTTTTTTTAAATTAGTCTTGAAGGAAAATATATCAAGGAATCCAGTACTTTATAGTATGTTATTGAAAAGAGACGTACGTGTATATAAATGTTCGTTGTTGTTCCATATAGCTTTTTCTATGTCAATATAGTATGACTAAATTATTATTTGGAACCGAGGGATGGGACGTTAACATTACTGGCAAAATGTGCGTATAAGTACCGCGGAATACATCTAGCTAACTTTTCCAGAATTACAGGAATAGAATAGAATATCCTTTATTATGTACACCATATAAATTAAGGCATATACAGGCATTATGTTACGTTAGTATTTAGCCACTGGTAAGTGCTCAGCAAGTCAGTGGTAAGAGCTGTTGTGCAGAGCAGTGGTGGCCCAGTGGTCACGGCCGCGACTTACGAGTTATAGGTCGTAGGTTCGAACACAGTCAGGCGCTTTACTTTGTGTAAATTATATCATCACCACTGCTCTCAAAACGGTGAAGGAAAACATCGTGAAGAAACCGGCATATCCTAGAACCAAAAATTCTAAGACTTGTGACATCTACCAATCCGCACTGGGCCCGCGTGGTGGATTACGGCCCACCCCCTCTCACAGTGAGGAGGCCTGTTTGCCAGCAGTGGGAACATTATAGGCTGAGTATGTAGCTCATAAACACGAGCAGCGCGCGTCAACGGCAGAGGCAACTGCAGGCGTTGACACGCGTCGACGGCCGCCGCCGACACGTCTACGGCTGCAGTCGACAACGTGCGGCTCGTGTGTACGACCACTAAAATGACTCATGTCACACCCAATCGCCCCATTCATCAATTTGTTCATCAACCAACTGATTAGCGACCAGTAGCATTATCCCCTAAACTTCATTATCCCCTACCTCTGATAACGGTAATACCCTAACGGGTATAGCGTGATGGTATTGCCTTATTGGCGATGACGGAGCCAGCCAGGCGTAAACTGATAGTATAGCGATAAAAGTAATAGAGTTTGGGATTAACGTGAGCTAGATTGTTTGGCAAATATTATGGTGTGTGAGGTTTGATGTATTGTTTAATATTGTGTGGTGAGCGAAGTTCATCGAGTGAGAGTAAGGTGAAAGGATTTTGCGAAGGGAGCTCTGACTATTGACTCAAGGTCAAAGGGAGGGCCTCTATCGTATACTGTGATATGCTGTACACTGTACAGGGTGACAGGGACATCGTCGCGCAAACTGTAACCACGAATTCAGCTCTTAATTCTAGACTAGCATATAAATTTTTTGTCGGTTATAAAAAAATTAATGCTGTTTCATAGAAAAGTGAATACCTGATTCATCATCTGCCTAGCCTTTTCCCAACTATATTGGGGTTGGCTTCCAGTCTAACCGGATGTAGCTGAATACCAGTATTTTACATGGAGCGACTGCCTATCTGACCTCCACAACCCAGTTACTGGGTAATACCATACCCCTTGGTAAGACTGGTTGTCGGACTTTCGGGCTTCTGACTACCCGTAACGACTGTCAAAGATCCACGAATGACAGCCGGGACCAACGGCTTAACGTGCTTTCCGTGGCACGGAGGGGTCTCAGTATGTAAAGATGGTCACCCATCCACAGACCAACCGCGGCAAGCGTAGCTTAACCTGATCGATCGACCTGTGTGGCTGTTATTATTTAGCCACGGACCCGGAAAAGTGAATACCTGAATACGAGGTTAAAATATATAGAACAGCATTTTTTTTTTAAACAACCTACTAATAATTTCAGCGCCTCCTTGCGTTAAATTTTTTCTTCGGTTACCAAAAACACAACACCGAAATTTTGTTAATATCAATGTACTAAGGGGTCTTTAATAATTGTCTAAAAGCGAAACTATGGTATGACACGGCAATGACAATCCTTTGAAAGAAGTTGTAAAATTAAGATGAATAATCACTAGGGCTAATTTCTCAGTACATTTTTCTATGCAAGCTAAAAGCGATACGTCTGATGTAACACTGCTCGATAGAGATTTTTATCAAAATCTTCTGATAATATTACCATCCAACTAGTGTCTCCATACCTTCCATCTGAACTTAATCTATTGTCACCACAACACCTACGGTTCACCCCATTTCGCCAACATTACTTATAAATATTATCTTAACAAATATCTCGCCACGCCAAGAAAATATCTCAAATACTGCCGTTCAGCGGGAATATGACAGTTACACACAATAGCCGCAACATGCCTTGCTGCGGGCATTGTCGAAAACGTCCGGTTATACCCAAGTGACGGGCATTGTTCGAACACGGTATTTGTGCTAGGATACTGTTATGTGGGCAATGTAATAATATTATTATGTGTGTTGTGTATTTATGGTATTTCAATGGGTGATTTGAAGGCTGTATACGGAGAAATTCTAAATTATTAGTATATCGATAGACCACCTAGAGAGCACCTAATGGAGCTCGATGGAGTTTCTTGCCCATTCTCCTCCATACGAATCTACCTTTTGGCGACTAGAATCAATTCTATACTACTATTCTATTTATTTTTTTTGTAATTTTTTACGTTCGAAAGTGCCTTTTATGTGCCTATTTGAAACTTTGACTCTGGCTTTAATTTTGTTAGTCTGCCTAGATGGTTCAAAGTAATATTGTATTTTTTTTAGATTTTTATCGGTGTGCGGCCGCATGAGACTTTAGCACATAATTATACGATTAAAACTGGACCATATCTAATATTCTTAAGAAATTTTATTTGTGGCAGAAACACTAAACACTGGATAGTGAGGTTTCAGTACCCGTACGTAAATGTTGTACCGTACTTAGGTATTTTTTAAATTCCCCGCTCACAATAAGGGTATCACGGACGAAAATCTCTCCCAACATTTTATTCAACAAAATATTTAGCTAAAATTAACATTCACGGAACACCGTAGGTCACATGTGGTGTAAGCGTCCTTGATAATATATTAGACGTTGAACACAAAAACTGTGAATAATGTGCCGTGTTCGCTGCAAAATGAAAGAAAAACATCAAGTCCTGTAACTTGGTGCAAGCTGTAAGCGCTCGTGGGTGGAAATATGGCACAGAATAGAACGTTTTAGGAAGGTAGCGTCAATCGACTGAAACTTGAATCCCTCTTCCACCGTGTATTCTCTTTGGTGTTGTTTCACATAGTCAGCTTGGACATTAGCCTTAATAATATTGAGCTTTTATTTTCTTACCACAACAGCATAGCTATTCACAACCATACAGGTTATCGTATCGAAAATGACACATTTCGATAACCTGATTTGACTTGCCCCCGACAGCAAATAGCTGTTGGAAGAATAGCGGGCGTCTATTTGATTTAAACTGACAAAATTTTCGGGTTTTGGACTTGTGAACAGCGTTTAGAAGACTCCTACGATAACATTGATTGATGTTCGATACGATACGGAAGCGTATCGCGTGTTTGTGAATAGCTATGCTGGCTTTGTTTTTGAGAGTTCTTCAACAATCAAAATCTGATATCTAATTTTTCAAAATTGTATCTTTTGTTTTTTCTCTCGAGTTTTTGTCATACAATACGATGTAGCAATAAGATTACAGCTCATTTTAAAAATGAAAAGAAAAAAATTGTTGCCAAAAGTCACAAAGTCAGAAAACTTGGTAGAGGGATTTACTATCCAGGGTATGCCGACCATCTTTATACTACACTCAATAGGTCCACTGTATGCTGGTATCCAATCAAGTTACTTATATTTATAAAAAAAATGCACCTTTTTTGTTACGAAGTAATTTATAAAATTGCAAAATTCTCACCTTTTTTTATGTTTTTTTAATGCCTGTATTGTGTCTTTTGTTGCACTGAATAAACGGTTTATCTATCTATCTATCTAAATTACTTCGTAACAAAAAAAAATATCCCTAAAATACCTTAACCGCTACATCTCATAACTTGAACCACCTTAATAAATTTGATATGTGGTAGCAAACTATCTGGCAATGATAACAAAGTGCGAGCTTACTTTATTTACTGGCTGGCTGGCTGGCTGGGTAGCTGGCGATGTATGGCGACAGTCTACTGATACAGTAGCTGAGTCATAAGACAGAGCTATGTGTATACTGCCTACGTGACGCTGAACTTATGTGACCTGTGGCTTGAAAGTGAATTCCTCGTATCGGGACTACAAGCTTACAAGCTCAGCTAGGAAGTAAGTAGGAGGTCTTTGCCTGGTAGTGGATTAGTCAGTGTTGCTTTTGTTACAGCGTTTGCGAAGTTCAGCCGTTCTGTTCTGTAAAAATTTGACCGTGAAAAGTTAGGTGAAGTGAGCTTGAAGTGAGCTGTCATTCCACCTGATGGTAGGGATTGACAGCTCACTTCACTTCGTAATTTATAGAATAGGTAGATACTTTGCGATTTCAAGACGGTACATTGTCAGTCGCGCGTTCTGATACTTTATAGTTGCGCCATGATGTGTGGCGCAACTATAAAGTACCAGAACGCGTCTATGGGTTTATTATGGGAACTTTAATCTTTAAAATCTTCAGTAGTTTCCTTTATCTCTTGAAAGGAAGTGATCATGAAATAGCATAAAACTTATTGTTCCCCTTTGAGCAGCACGGTAAAATATTGATTGGTGCTCAAATAGGTATTCCTATTTGAGTTTTTTGAGTATTTGAATTTTTAGAGCACCACAGGTATTCCTGTGGTGCTCTAAAAATTGGTGCTCAAACGGGAATACTTCATTAATTCAGCACTGATAAAATTTGCGTACTTCGTCTACGTGAAATTTCTTGTTCCCCCGACCCGCCGCGTCGCATTGCATCGCCTTTACGCAGTATTACTTCGTTGCCATCTAGCGGTCATTCTGACTTTTTCGTTTTGTTTTAAGGGGCCTAGCGTGATGTAAGGTAGCCTAATAGCCTTCCTCAAAGATGGGCTATCAAATGCAAAAATAATTTTTCAAAACCGACTGGCAGTTCCAGAGATAAACGCGTTGAAATAAAAAAAACTCTTCAGCTTATTAGTTTATATTGAGAAAGGTTTTATGCTGAAAGGTCTGTCATGAATTACGCTAAATAAAAAAACAACATTAATAAATTAGACACCAGTAATTTTCATCAAAATAAAAAAGGAGATACTCTCGATTTATTCTAATTTGTTCGCGAACAACAATTCAGCTGAGCCTCCAAGGAACAGGTTCATTAATAAAACTTAATTAATTTCACATTAAGTCAGTCAGATTGGATTAAGTGAACGTAGCTTTAATGAATTATTGGGGATTTGGCGAAATTATAGGGAAAGATCGGGGGGATAATACGGGGCTGAACTTCGTGGGGGACCGCTGCAGTTTTAAGCGCTTTACTAAAACCTTTGGTCATAAAAAAAATAAAAAAAAATCCTCCAGACATATTTTCTGCCATGGCGACCAATCTCAACGGAGACCAACCTGCGGCGCGGGAGATATTATAGTGCAAGAGAGTGCGCAGACGCAGGTGCACTTTCTCTTCCCTCACCTCATTGTCCGATGGGACGGCAAGCTGACACGACCAGAGAGAGATCAGGCGTAGGATCAACACCGTAACGTGTTTTCCGAGGCACGCGGATATCACACCGTCAACTTCCAAACACCGGGCTGTTGCTAAGAAATTCTCAATGGAAAAACCCAATAACACTTTCCTCGACCCGGGAATCGAACCCAGAACCTCAGCAGTCGCGCTTGCCACCACGAGACCAACAGGGCAGTTTGTTGACTACCGAGATGACCACTCAAAAAAAAAAAAAAACAAAAATTTTTTTTTCACATAAACCGACATGGGCACTTATGAAACGTCAAAAGCTAGGTGCACGGTTCCAATTGGTCACTTCCTATGGAGAAGAACGGCAAGAAACTCGACGGTTACTCTTTTAAAAATTACTTTTACAATGTTTTCAAATTACAGTAGGTATGGGAGGACAGCGTAGCGCACTATCGCTAGACAAATATCGAAGAAAAACGCCACCCACAAAAAAAAACCCGCGCGACCCCAAATAAACTGGGAGAAGGACTAGAGAATAATGATGTTGATGTTATGCTTTACTGTGCTCCAGCGGTTTTGTAAGTGGGAATAGGAATAAATACGAATAACACCTCAAAGCCTACGTTTACAATACGTTAAAATGACACCAACACTGTTCACCGATGATATCAAAAGATGACAAAATTTTGTTGAATTTAATGTCTTTTTATATTTTTAAACCAATAAATCTACTGACGCAAACGATGTAAATAATCATAATTATTTAATATGATAGACTGTCGTTCTCTTTACCAAATTACTTACTCATTCCGTTTCTCTATACCTCATTTTCAAATATCTTTATTTGCCATCAGAAAACTTAACTAAACTCACTTGTCTTAAGCTACATTAACGCTTATCGTTGAGGCATATATGAGGGTAGCGATTCGCATTCCAAAACTTATGACAGTTAGTTTTTAACAGAGGGTCAATTCTCATAATTTTAAAAACGTTCAGTCTGATCTCAGTCTCAATCTGTCAAAAATACCTATAATTTCCCTAAATTTTTTGACAAGTTATTGTCGCTGAGAAGAGAATGCGACTAGATTTTGAACGTTTTAACTATGGGAATTGGAATTCTGAGCACAATATATCAAGACCAGCGTCTAAAAGAACAAAACACAACCGTATGTTTCCAAGCACGGACGGATTACTACCGACATCCCCGGCTCGCTCTGACCCGAATATTTTTATAGAGATATCTCCATCGATCTAGAGGTACGCAGAATTGTGTGACGTCATTCACGTCAGGAACAGAAGTCAGATATTTGGTATAAACTGGAGAATGTTATGTATCTTTCTTTTTATGTGTTGCTTTACATTCTGAATTTATATATGTTTCAATTTCTATTTGTACTTTTACAGAAACTAACCTCACATGCATTTCACCTTTACCCGGTATTTTTCGTTCATATTGCCATCAACATACATACCTACACATTACATCACGCTCCTATACACCCTATAGTACCTAACTTCATTTTGCCATGTATGTATTTACTAGACTGCGTCCCGCAGTTTCACCACCATAAGTGTCGAGCCCGTGGGAATTTCGGGATAAAAAAAGTATCCTATGTGTTAATCCTGGTAATAAACTATCTGTGTGCCAAATTTCATCCAAATCCGTTCAGTAGTTTATGCGTGAAAGAGTAACCCATCGATCCTCGCAAACTTTCGCGTTTATAATATTAGTAGGATGTACCATGTAATAGGGGGCGAGCCTAGCCCAGCCAAGTGGTCACAATTCCAGACTGGACTCTCTCTGACTCTGATCGGATTTTGCTACTGAGAAATTCCAGATCAGAAAAACCCTTCAATATTTTACCCGACCCAGCACCAACTATTGCAGACTAGCTGCAGTCATGGTTTACCTAAATATTAGCTAGTCAGCAAATTGCCCAGACTGTAAGCCTCACCTGGGTGTTCAGCGCAACCTAGGTGAGGTTGCCCCGAACACCCCATAATTTTTCGGCCCACTGAAATCTTTCAAAAGATAAAGTTATTTCAGAACATTTATCTAAACAACAATCTAATATTGTTTCCCAAAATGTCGTGACAACTATATTTAACGATATTTTAAACACATTTAAATACAAAATAAACAGTGTCACGTGTCACATCAAAAGGGAACCGAACAAAAATAGTATTTTGAACAAACAGAACATTTTTGCATTTATTTTTAGAACTTTCCCACTTTCTTTTACAGTTCCCAAAAACCAAAATAAACTCTATTCCTTTAGAATAAAAAGTATTTAGAAGGCAAAAAAGAAAATGTCATAGAACAAGTCACTTTTGCAATTGAAACAAAGGAAATTTAACTCTAACATAAGGTAGGACGGTTTGTTTGTACTGCATCAGATAATTTGGTTGAATTTCGAAGGAATAGTTGTGCATATGCGTCGATTGTCAGCTGTTTGTGTTGACACGACCAATCACAATGAGACATTTTAAAATTAATAGTTTTGAACAATGGATGGTATTCTAAATTCGAATATTTGGAATGCGTATGTTCTAAGTGGACTGTAATGGATTGCCATTAGTCACCTTAATTTATTTGTTAGTAGATCCAAATTCTTTATTTTTTCTATTCGTTTTTTTTAATTCTTAAAAACAAGATAATATTTACATAAATATAAGCTAGGGGTAACGTATTACCCGTAACTGGATTATAGAGGTCAGAAAGGCAGTCGCTCTATGTAAAATACTGGTACTCAGCTGCATCCGGTTAGACTGAAAGCTGACCCCAACAAAGTTAGGAAAAGGCTAGACATTTATGATGAAGCTAGCAGACTTAAAATAGTACATTTGTGTATAAAAAAAATATTAATAAAAGGGGGAAAGAATCTTAGGGTACAAAAATCCACATCGCTCCCAACAGAAAATGTGCCTAAAAGGCTGGCAGCACAGATATAATCTGTGGCTGGCAGCATTGCCCCGTTGTTTGGCGATGCTGATTCTTTGGCCAAAAACTTATAACACCCCGTCGTTTTTACGTCGGGGTTTAAAAATAGGCCAGCCCTCTGGTCACGCGAAGACTTCTTTTTAATTGATTCGTGTTCTTTTTTTGTATAAAATAACCCGATGCAAATCCTCATTAACACAAATAGTTTTCAAGCCTAATGGACCCATTAATTTATTTAACATCGTTTTCTCCCAAAATTAATAAATACCACTGTCAACACAAAGCTGTTTCACTTATGAATTAAATCTCATTTAAATAAGGAATATAGCGCCATTAGCACTGCGTCGGCGCAGTTCAAACCGATATGTGTGGGTAATTATGGTCATTTGCATTAGTTGTCGGTCGCCTACGCACAAATCTGTACCAATATCTTACAGCTGGATTGTGTACATACATAAGAAACTACAGTTATTTTGCTGTGTCTACATAATTATGACTGTTTCATTTGCCATTCGGGAAATTTTGCTAGCAAAAACACTAAAGCTAAAGCCCTGAGTGGTAACTCAGCGTTGCCAGACGTCCCGATCGATTAACCTAAAAAATCTTCATCTGTCATCATTGTAAACTTAATTTGATACTCAAATAAAAGATTTTTTTTTTTTTTGTTAGCCTATAGTGTCCCACTGCTGGGCAAAGGCCTCCCCCAAATCCTTCCAAGAACTCTTTTCCCGCGCCACCTCGAACCAGCCCTCGTTGTACGCGTCCAGGTCATCTCGCCATCTCTTTCTAGGCCGACCTCGGCGGCGCCGTCCATCTTCAGGCACCCATTTTGTGAAGATTTTTGCCCAGCGGTCTTCGTGCATACGGCTGATGTGACCCGCCCAATCCCATTTGAACCTGGCAGCCAAGAATAGGTAGTAATAAATAAAAACTAACTGATTATTATTAACGATTTTTTATTATGTTCCGCTTTCGGGAAACAATCCGCTTTTTTTCTTAAAAGCACTCGTAGACAGGCGCGACATGACTGTTGTAGAACAATATCCATGAAGTTTTCATAGAAATTGTCGTACTAGACCCACGTCGCCGCCCGTCGAGCTGCCGCTGTCGCGACGCGCCTTTCTGCGGGAGCCTTAAAAGGTATCAAAATCCCGCTTTACTTGAAAAAATCTGGCAACGCTGGTATCACTATACCGTGTGAGTAGCGCAGCCTCCGGTTGAACTTGAATCTAGTCGGGTAACTCACATACTAATTTCATTTAAAATAATCACATACACGCATAACTACATAAATGATCAAATATACAATCAAAAACCATCTATCAGTCTGGCCTTATTCAAACTATGTTGGAGTCGGCTTCAAGTCTAACCGGATGCAGCTGAATACTAGTATTTTAAATGGAGCGCCATGCGTCATGCTACTTCTGTGCATGAGGTCCTGGTTTCGATTCCCGATTCGGGAAAAATGTTAATAGGTTTTTCTAGAATTTCTCGGTAATAGCCCGGAGTCTGGATTTGTGTCCGGTTGAGTGCAATAGACTCGCCCCTTGTTACATGGGACTTATCTAAACACTAGCTGCGCCCCGCGCTAGTGTCGATCCCGTGGTAATATCGAGATAAAAATCCTATGTGTTAATCCTGGTTGTAAACTGTGTGCCAATCCGTTCAGCCGTTTGTCAAAATCAAAATATTTTATTTTACATAAACCTACATGGACACTTATGAAACGTCAGAAGCTAGGTGCGCGATTCCAATTGTGCGTAAAGAAGTAACAAACATACAAACACACTCACAAACTTTCGCCTTTGTAAAGTTTGTAATATAAGTGTGATAACTGGTGAAATGCGGGTGTATGCTAGGTATACTTCTGGCTAACCCTCCGCGGATTACAGGCGCGGTGTTATGTTTACGTAAGTATGTATTTACGTAGATTAAAATAAATAATCCTACTTCACCATGTTGCTCAACGTTGCAATTCGGCCCACATCTAGTTGACCGCATCCGTTGTTTAATATTATGTTTATATTGAGGTCTGCCGGTCAGATTTGTGTATGAAACCGTGTGAAGAATCGTTAAATTCGTACATAAAATTATGCGTAATACGGCAGAGCCGATGATGATAAATCAAATTTTAATGGGGTTTGGGAAATCTAATTAGGAATAAGATACCTATGGAAACTACTGCTTAGCTATGAAACTAGAATTAGATCAAGTTTAAATACATTTTGTTGATTAAAAACTTTGTGTTAAAAATACAATGATAGTAACGGGCACATTTTACAGGCCAGGCTGCTACCCGAGAATATTCTAATTCGAAAACGATTTTTTTGATTGCTGAATGGGCCCTCTACTGATGGAAAGCGATAGATGAGGTCTATGATGGAACGAGCGTGCCCAGAAGATGCCTAAGGCACTGCAACTCCCACGCATCGACGAAACTGCAGGCTGTTTGACGCCGGACCCGGTGGGAAGGTGGTTGCAAACCAGGCGGGCGTTAGCCCTACCACTGCAAGAAAACACTTTACCCGACCTCAGGATCGAACCCGGGTCGCACCTAGCTCAGCGGTAGTGCTTGCGACACCTAGACAAACTAAACAGAGTGTAGATTTCAATCAACCAAATTCCAACAGCAATAAAGCTTTTTTGATTAACCTAGTTTGCCCCACTGCTGGGCAAACAATAATAGTCTCCCCCAAATTTTTCAAATTTTCGTTGTCTTTTGTCTTCTCGTGCCAAACGGTCAGGAACGAGTCCAAATCGTCACGCCAGTTCGGCCTGCCTCGGTGACAACGCCCGTCTTCAGCATCAGTTGATTGACAATCTTTTTTATAGGTCTAGTTTTAAAAAATACATCATAATACATACTTATCGCTTAGTATTTTCTTCAATATCATACCCACAACATGACACAATACTGCTAATTTTGCGATATTCCAATCACAACATGTAAAGGCCTCTCATTCTCGAGACCATAATAACTCCTCAGATATAAAAATTCAATCATACACAAGCACTGACCATCCCCATACAACCAGAGGGAAACTATTAAAAAGAAATCCGCTTAAGGGCTCACATCTTCGCACAGTATAATCGACTCTGTAGTGCCCTTCAAACGATTCTCGATTACAACATCTGTTACTAAGAATACCTTTACACAATCATCTTTGCCACTGTGTTAAAGAGAACTCAACCCTATCGTTTATGTATTAGGGAATATTGGAGATGCAATTTTTAAAGTTTCATTTGCATTAATCGCATTTATTGTCAGGCGATTTTGAACTTTAGTCTACTGTAGTAAAGTGTATTCTATGTAATAGTAGGTGTGTATTTGAGTATGTTTGCCACATGGCTGTATTTTATGGCAAATTATTAAGAAATAATTGGAAATCCCGCCTCCTTTTAAAAAGGGCTGTGTAGAGATTTATTGTGAGCGGTAGTTTCAATTTGAGTTCCGAAAATTTTAATATATTTTTATTTATAGGAAAATAAAACAGTGCATATTTTTTGCCGGGTAAACATGACGCGTATTCAAATTTTCGTTTTTATTCATAGAAGGTACAGTCAGAAAAAAAAAACACGCTCGAATACTTTTGTTTTATTTATTTTTAAACGTTATGTTGATAACTTTACTTATTTTTATCCAGAAATATTATAATATGCTACATACAATATACATCGATTATTTTTATTTTCTGAGTAGGTAATAGGTGAACAGAAAAAATAGTAAGTTATTACAACCCAAGCAAAAATAAAGATACAAAGACGAATATACGGAGCAAACGAAGCCACAAAACAACCAAGCAATAATGCATTAAGCCAGAAAATAATATAACTCAGATAAGGCCGCTAATCTTTCTCTAAGTAGCAATAAGACTAACCAGCTACAAACAGATCGGAGCTTTCAATGGCGAAGGGAATTCCCCTTTTGAGAAAAATAGTTTTATTGTGACTTATGCCCCTGTGAGTGTACAGACTCAGACACTTTTGATGGAAATAATAATAATTTCGTATAAAGTTATTAGATTTTTTGTAAAAAGATTTAGAAAAGATTTTCATGATGCGCAAGTAAAAAAACGTGTGCGGTCGGGGGATCCCCGTCAGAATCGAAATTCGTCACACAGTCGTAGGTATAATAGAAGGAGACAGAAAGTGGGAATTGAATAAGTACGCGTTATTAATACAGAGCCAAAAAACAATGAAAATCCAAGATGGCAAGATGAAAACTTATACCTACTAGATTTATAAGTTACTAGCTGCGGCCCGCGATTTCATCCTCATAAGTTTCAATGCCGTGGGAAAATCGGGATTAAATGTACATGTGTTAATCCTGCTTATAAACTATCTGTGTGCCAAATTTCATCTAAATCCGTTCAGTAACAAACACACTCACAAACTTTCGCCTTTTAATATTAGTGTGATTAGAAGCTCTCATGAAGTTGTCGCCATCTTGGATTTTTATTTTGACCTCGCTGCGCCCGCAATTAAAAAATAATTTGAAAACTCGTATGTCGAAAGTCACATAGAGTATTACTTGTTTACTGCTACTGCAAGCCGCGTTAAAGTTCGTTCGTTCCAACAAACAAAGTCAACGTAAGTTTTTATGTGATGGAAACAATAGTGATCAGTCTGGGTTTTAAGACGATTTATTCCCCCCCCACCCCCCCCTCTCCTCGATCCCCTGCTAGTTCGTCTTCTGTTTTAAACTTTAGACGCATCTATGTATGTAAATCGAACCCGATCGATATTTATGTTAGTCTTTTAGTTTATTATACGTAATCCAAACGCAGACAGTATTTAGCCATGCGTAAAATTGAGTCCGAGACTTACTCGACAAATCAATAGACTTCATCTTAATCTCATTTATTCATTGTTTTAAATTGAACGCTGCACTTTGGTACCGCAGGGAACAGAATTTAAATTCATTCAAATTGCGCAAGACCTCTCTATTTTTCTTCCATCCTCCGATTAACATGCCCAAATGACACTTTGCCTTCGAAATCATATAAAAATAGTCTATGTTTAGGCTCCAGTACAATATTCATTATCAAATGTTATGTCAGACTGTCATAATATGAGCGTGCAGAAGGGTGCAATGGGGGAAAATGCAATTAATTTTATCACAAAAGACCCATTCGACTCCGCGACTTATCGGGGAGGTAGGGGCAAAGAATAGTTCGGAATGTCATGTCTTAATTCTCCTCTGCAAGTTCGCGAATATAGAATCTTATTCAGACTTGCTTAAGGTTTGAATTGTTGAGGATTATTAAGTATGAATGTTAGTGATGCTGACTATAGCTTACTATAGTGATGTCTTTATCGTATGCTTGCGAGTATCAACAAATAGTTTTATGGACAATAACATTCCTAATAATTCCACCTCCATTTAAATAACAAATGATGACGGGAAAACAGCTGTAATGATACCTACGTTTTTCCGTGATAGTAGGTAATATTTTTTGCAGAATTTTAAGAGGGCGTTTACTTAGTTATAGACAGTTTTTTTTTCACTCTGCAATAATAAAACATACAGTTGCTAAAATAACGCCAAGGAAGTATAAGTGTATAAAGCCTTGGATTACTCCCGGACTTGTTCGATGTATTAGGCATAGAGACAAACTTCACATAAAGACCAAACTTGAGCCTAACAATGAAATTCTTTCTATTACGTATAAAAGATATAGAAACTTCTGCAACAACCTTCTGAAAAAAATAAAAAATGAATATGATAGAAAAGAACTGCAGAAAGCAGGCAAAAATAGTAAACTTATTTGGAAATTTATAAAAACAAATACATTTAGAACAAAACAACCTGAACCTCCACTTGACTTATTGACAATAGAAAACAACCCAATCGAATCAGCAAATAAAGTTAATTTCTATTTTTCTAACGTAGGCAAAACTTTAGCAGAAAAGACCATACAATCTAGAAGTTCTTTTCCTCAAAACCAACCTAAAACTTTCCCCACGCTCAAATCGTTTGTCTTACTAGATACGGATGTCGATGAAGTACTAACAATTATTTCTGGATTAAAGGATGTTTGCGCGGTTGGGTGGGACGACATATCAAATAACATACTTAAACATTTCAAATACCTACTTGCTCCGCCGATAACTCATATTTTTCAGTTATGCTTAACTAATGGTATATTCCCTAAGTCGCTTAAAAAAGCAGTGATTACTCCTGTATATAAATCTGGTGACAAAAAATGTGTTAGTAACTACAGACCCATTTCAGTTTTAACAGGGCTCTCCAAGATCCTAGAGAAAATCATTAATATTAGATTAATGAAATACCTAGAAGATAACAAATTGCTTTCAGATAGACAATTTGGCTTTAGGCCCAAAAAATCAACTAATCAAGCTGTACATCAAATGACGGATTATATAACAACTAATTTGGATAAGGGCATGCACTCCATTGGGATCTTCCTAGACCTCGCCAAGGCCTTTGACACAATTTCCTGTCCTTTATTACTGGACAAGCTTGAAACACTCGGAATAAGAGGAACAACGCTTTCACTACTCTCTGATTATCTTAGTGACCGCGAACAATGTGTCAAAATTGGTCAGTACGTCAGTTCTGAGCTTCGAAATAGTAATTACGGAATACCACAAGGTAGTATTTTGGGTCCTACTTTATTCCTAGTATATATAAATGACCTGTGCAGCTTAACACTCCAAAATGGTGTCATAATGTCTTATGCAGATGACACAACTCTATTATTTTCAGCCAAATCTCGAGATGAGGTGTATAAACAAGCCCAAGACGGTTTTAATACAGTGTCTAATTGGCTATATGAAAATCTCCTAACACTAAATGCGGAGAAAACCAAACACATTTTATTTACTATTAGAAACACTAACCTGCCAACTACTAACATAAACATTTATGCGCATAAGTGCGGTACGTATGCTGACAATGCTTGTAATTGTCCTACTTTAGCAAAAACCGATCATATGAAATATCTTGGTGTAACGATTGACACAAATCTGAATTTCCGTAAACACATTGATTTGTTATGCACTCGAATGCGTAAATTAATATACATCTTTAAGAATTTACGATATTTATCGGACTACAAATTAATTAAACGGGTCTATTTAGCTTTGTGTCAATCCATTCTCACTTATTGTATAACTTCATGGGGCGGGGCTGCTAAATCAATCCTACTGCCTTAAGAACGTGCGCAGAGAGCTATCCTTAAGGTAGCCACCTTTCGCCCATTTAGATTTCCCACTCACGAGCTTTACACGGCATGTAAGGTTTTAACCGTGCGTCAACTATTTATCTATATATCTATACATATAATAAAATCGTAGGAAAGTCAAAACTGTACATTGAATATTTTTTTAAAAGAATATTTGGGGCGTGATCTACAATCGATTTCGAAGCCGAAAATATAATTTTTAGAATTTTTGTCTGTTTGTCTGATTGTCTGTCTGTATGTCCGGGCTAATCTCAAAAAGTGCTGCATGGATTTACATCAAATTTTGCATGAGTATTACTAAGAGGTCGGGTCAACATATAGGCTACATATTATCACGCTATCACCTACGGGGGAGGAGCTGTGAATCTTTATTTTTCTTACGCATTCTGTGACAGCGTGTAATCTAACGACGCATATTTAAATGTTATTTTTGAGTAAGCCATGCTATTATCTAGCTTTACACTATAAAAACTACGCCATTTAAGTAAAACTTGGGCAGAGAAACATAGTTTAATGAATGTTAGTAGTATAAAAAAAATTTTGAACCAGCGCCATCTAAGAGATTTCATAAAAATCAAATCAAGTTACATGTTAACAATTTTTGGAAATTAATAATTTAAATTTGATCATGTTGGCGAGGTTAGTAGTTAGTTATTCTTAAAATTCATAGATGGTAATGTACATTTTCTTCATACAAGTTGTATCGTATAGTTCGTTTTGACAAATTCAAGGTCCAACAAAACCCTCAAAATCTTGAGCAGAGTTGAGGAAGACAATTTAAAAAAAATGCGGTGTTAAGTATTACAAGAAAGTTATGTTCATTGATGATGATCATTTCTTCATCAATTTCATGTTGTTAGTACAAAATAAACATTGACTGTTAATACTTTTGTTCGGTATTTATCTGTGTGATTATTGCTTGGTAATTAATATATTTTCATGTCGTATACCTAATTTATAAACTTAAATGTGATGTAAAACAAATCCCTTACGTATGACGAGGTGCCTTCATATTACACGTACGACAAGCAAAGGGGTTTATTTAACCGACGTCGACGAGGAGGTGCTGTAGAAAGTTTTCCAGGAATTTTCAAGGACACCGCATTGGGTAGGGTTTATACCGTGCATCCGAATAATGGCGAATGCTATTTTCTGCGGTTGTTACTTCACACTGTCCGAGGCCCAACGTCTTTCGCCTTTCTGAGGACATTTGATGACGTGGAGTATCCCACTTACCGCGCAGCCTGGGTAACACGTGACCTTCTCGACAGTGACCAAAATTGGGATGAAACCCTCGCGGAGGCGAGCGTCAGTGACAGTCCCAGCCGCATGCCGTCATCTTGGTGTTTTGTGGAGTCGCGAAACCGGTAGCTTTGTGGGAGAAGTATCGCCATCATCTGTCTGAAGATTTTCTACGAGCTTTAAGGCGTGCTACTGGAGACGAAGTCGAAGTAACTGATGAACGCGTGCTGAACACCTGTCTCAGTTCACTTCAAAATGTGGTCATTTCTATCGGCGGCAATCCACTGATCGAATATGGATTACCAGCTCCCCAATCATCACCGCATCAAGACCGTGGAAATCGGGACTTTAAAATTCCCATCGATTCTGTTCCACAGTTCTGTTCAGTGGCGATTTCCGGCAAACGCTTTCCGTGGTGACGCGGGGATCGAGGGCTGACGTGGTGAATGTTTCGTTGAAATGATCTTCGTTGTGGTCACGAGTTCGTACGCTGCGCTTGACCATTAACCCATCGTATGCCGGAACGTAGATCTACGCGAGACACAATGGCTTTTTAATTGTGTCTGTAATTACGACATTCAACCGTTTAATATGAGAGCTCGGCTCGGCGGCAATGCACGTGCTCAAGAATTCTCCGATGTCCTTCTAAGTCTTGGCGAAGGCACTCTACCAGAAGAGAGAGGTGGACAGGTGGTGCTTCCAGAGTCTCTCGGTAGAGTGGTATCCAGCATAGAAGAACTCATTCGCTGTGTGTACGGGGACATCAGTCGTATACCGCACCAGCAAAATTCTTGGGTGTGTGAGCGGGCCATTTTGACGCTTAAAAACGATCAGGCTGCAGCAATTAACGAATGCATTCTCTCGGAAATTGAGGGGAATGAAGTAGACTACACCTCGATAAACACTGTTGTCGAGCAAGATGACGCCACACATTATCCCGTGGAATTTCTGAACTCCCTGTCAGCAAGTGGACTTCCAGCGCATACCATCAAGCTGAAGGTCGGTGTCCCGATTATGCTTCTTCGGAACCTATCTCCTCCGAAGTTGTGTAACGGGACCCGCCTTAAAGTCATCTCGCTCCACAGACACACAAATTGAGGCGGAAATTCTTACGAGTTGTGGCGTTGGCGAGGCAGTATTTATACCACGCATTCCCCTCATACCTCATAACTTCCCGTTCCAGTTCAAGCGCGTACAGTTACCCGTGAGTGTTTGCTTCGCGATGACCATCAGAAAGTCGCAGGGGCAGACACTGAGGGCAGCGGGTGTCGACCTCAGGACGAGTTGCTTCTCACACGGGCAACTGTACGTCGCTTGCTCCCGCGTCACCAGTCCTGACTCTCTTTACATTTTGGCTCCTGGCAGCATAACTACCAACGTACGTTATAGGGAAATGTTGTAAGGTATGATACCTTTGTACGTATTTTTACTCTTTTGTGTCCTGGAATGTATTCCTGCATTATTTTCTCTATTTCCTTCAGTCACATCTTATGACTGAACTCAGCAGGATTCCAATATAACTCTCTTCACTTGCTTCGCTTGCAAAAAAAACTTATATTTTAATGCTATTTTAAAAGTTGTTTACTTATAATGCTATAGCGACACTGGCATCTTAGGTATTTTTGGTGCTGTAGAGCCTTCACACAGACGACGTCGCGGGCAGCAGCTAGTATTGAATATAGTACTACACCAGCACAGCAAACTTCCTTATATCCCAATACCTATAGATAAGAGAAGAAAAGACTTAGTTTGCATAAAGCCACAAACTAGACATACTTTTATAAATACATTTTATGTATTTTTGGGTCCGTTCTTGTATAATAAAATCAACAAGTCTTTAAATATATATAGTGTAAATTGTAAAAAATGTAGTGAAATGTTGAGTGAATACTTAGCGACATTTAATTACTCAGACACTGAAAAATTGCTAGAAGTATTGCAATAAGTTTATTTATGTTAAGTAAATTTTTATTTAAAAATATAGTTTTTAATATAAGTTAAGTAAATTTTTATTTAAAAATATAATTATTAAGTATCAATGCTAGCTCTATGTAAAGTAACATAATAGTCCACTAAAGCACTCAGCGTTGTTAAGTGATGGCCTGAAACACAGGTTTGAATAAACCTACATCAGGCAGGTCGCTATTGTACTCATTAGGCCTTTAACCAATTTATATAAGTTATACACTAGATTTATTTTATTTTAGGAATATCTTAATATTATTTTTTTTTTTCTTCATATTTTTAATATGTAACTGTAATGATGTAACTTCTATGTAATTTATATGTGAACTCATGAATAAAATTATTATTTATTTTTGAATTTATATATCTCGGGACCATGGGGTCCCGGTCCTTTGGAAGGCGTACGAGGGGCCGAAGCCAACTCGCAGAGGCCCCTTAGGAAATTTTAAGGAAATGCGGCATCGTCCGACGATTATCCCTGTATGCACTATGCAAATGCACCCAAGGATAACCCCCGGTTGGTGTAGGACTATTGTAGGATAGGAAAAATAAAAAGTTGGACTATGGGTTTGGGTGGCTGAAGTGGACTGGTTACCAAGAACTATGGAAGAACTATGACCCCTGCCTGATCAATGTTTTATATATACACGGATAAAATGGCAGGGGGTGACTTGCACACTCAATAATGGGCCCCCGGAAACGGTCGCTAGCACATAGTGACGTAGCGACAAGGGGGCAACATGTCCTGAGGTGCTTATGAGGAGTGGAGAGGTATTCCACGGCTATCAGGACAATCCCGGAAGTACGGTCAAGATCCCTACCAGCATCTTACTGGAATACTTCCTTCCTCCGAGCACGTTTGCTCTTGCGAATCTCCACTCAAGCCGGCCAATAAAGGCAAGAATGAGGTGGGAGCTCTGTTCCTCGTCATTTTTCACTCCAGCCGGCCAATAAAGGCAAGCCAGAGGTGAGGAACAAGACTTCTCCCGGGAGATAGGGTCCGTGGGGTCTGTTACGTTGTTTTTTTGTACCTACCACTTTGGTTAACACTTTCTCACATTAAAATACTTTTCTAAACATATTGTATTGTGATCATTAAGTTGAGAATGTTTTGTTTACATTCCAAATGTCAGTATGTCAAACGTCAGTTTCTGACAGAAGCGACCTCTATAGTCGCTAATTCAAAGTTGTAGTTTAATCGATATTTTAACATATAGATTGCTATCCATCGAAATAATATCGTATGGAGCAATCCTTAATAATTTTCAGCTTTCAGTAAAAAGTCATAAGTAATAAACTAGATAACCGTAAACGGAAATGAAACTTAATTTTTTCAATATAGACTTCTTTCTAGAAACTTCGTTGTCAAATAAATTCATTTTTAATCTGTGGATTGTCTTTGACATAATGTGGCAAGGTTAGAATTGATAATTAGCCGAATGAATATTCCGGATTAATTACCCCAATCAAGACTAATTTTAGTATTGGGAGTTACCAATAATTTGTTTGTTGGTCTGGATCATGAGGATTCTTATTGTTACGGCGTTTAAACGTCACGTAGGACTGTTGTTAGTGATTTTCAAGGATTTGAGTGTCTTGGTGTAGTGTTTATCTTCAGTGTTCTTATAATCATTTTACCTGAACTAGGGGAGATTTTCTAGGTGCTCCCTCTAGTTCCGGTTTGTTACACATGACAGTATTGTTGAGCAGAGTGGCGTTCTTTTTGCCCCTGAACACGCTTGAGTAAACACATACTATCTTCCATGTTTTAAAAGGTAAGGATTTGGTTCTAATAGTGTTTGAAAGTGGTCTGTGAGCCCTTCCCTGGTTGTTAAAAGGATATTGTCGTGATCCCTGGATATTTATTACAGGATTCCAAATTGCGCACACGCAGATAGCGTTCCAGCCAGTCGAGGATCTTGCAGTCAAGTGCTTTCTTCCCAAGTCAACTGAGAGGCACCTCGAGCGATTCGTCTCGCCGCCAGGATCTAGTCAAGCGTCTGGAGCCTGGGCGCGAGACCCGTTCCTCGAGTCTGCTGCAAGCCTCCTACGGAAGCGACTGTGCGGCTGGCTAAGTCCGTCTAGCGTTAGCGCAGGCGGGACGGTTTTTTTTTACCCCTTAAAATATTTTTATTTCTACCTGCAACTATTTTTTATATTACGGTTTCGGTAGAAACCAACTAGTTAACATAGTCCGGTTTTCCCTAGTGGAAACCGGTCTTCCCAAATACAATTTGTGGATCTTGGGTACGTCATTCCACCTTCATCTGGGAATATATTGGTCACCTTCGACGGCTCCAGGATCCGGGACTCTCAAAGTCCCTGGCGCCCACTTATAACTTAATTTTATATTAATAGATAACGTTACTAATAAATGGAAGGTTTTATCTTAATTTTGTAACAGATAACATTTAACTTTCATAAGGAACAGTACCGGGTTTATCTCCAACTCCCCACGACCATAGCTCTTTATGCTGAACTTATAGCTGGCTTTCATTAGTAAAATACAATCACAACCACCTACCTAATTTATATTGTAGATTATTAAGACTTCACATTAATTTATACCAGTGGACCTCTATTGTCTACATTTTATACCGGTGGACCTCTATTGTCCACCGGGTGTGTTTGTATCGATTTAATCTGCTTGCATAATAAAATTATATGGTGTTTGAGGTAGATTGTTGTTTATTTATTTTTCCATACCAAACCACGGAGAACAATTTTTAAATTGTAACAGGTCGCTACTGCCCAACAGCTCGCCACATGCTGCCCTGCGGGTAAAAAATTATTATTATTATTATTATTATTAGTTTATTGTTATTTTTTGTATTAGCTAAGTATATAATTTATATCATATACACAACTATTTACAATAGATTAAATGATTAAATGACTAAGGGCTGATGATCTTTTATCTGTGGAATAAAATTGACGTCTGACAGTTCTAGAAAAGAAAACTGTTTGTGTATTTTATTCTCAGGATAAGATTTCTTCTAGATATTTATAAAAGTTTGGTGGAATTCGCTCTTACCAACTAACTATACAGATAAATACAAAAACAAAATAGACGTCGAAGTATTCGTCCGCATCGCTGTCATTCGGAAACTAAAAATCATTATTAAAAGTAAATTTTCAAATGCAGGTAATAATAAATACAAACCAGAGTTAATTATAGTTCTGTATACAAAACAACACGGCGACTGACAAAGACCGAGTTTGAAAACAATGGAATGAATAAATTAAATATATTCGACCGATTGACCCACTGAACTTTGTTTGCTTTCATAGGTAGAATTTACCTTTAACTATGTAGCTATACAGTGGGAAAACTTGTCAAATGAAAACTGAGATCATCCCTCTTCTTTGTAGTTCGATTTCTGACAAAATGCGTGTACTGACTGGACAGGTCCACTCAATCTGAGTGGTTCTTTCCTCAAAAGACCATCTCGGACATCGATCTACATGGTCTTCATATAACCTGACCAAGGTTATGTCTGGACTTTAAAGGGGACTGTGAGTCTCTGAGTTTGTTTCGGCCTTTCTTCTCAGAGTAGTGAGATAGAAAACGCCGACTTCATCTAGTTTTTAAAATATGATTGACGTGTAAAAGTGTTTGTGCAAACCTACTTACAGAAATAAAATCATTTATCATTTAGTTGTTACTAGGATAAGTGATTAGTTTGACAACGGTATACTCAAATGTTAACCAAACCAGACTGATGTAATTGTTGATTTGAATAAAAAATTCTGAAACTAATTAGATCTATATCATAAGCCAGTGTCTATGGTTGATCCAGAATCAAGTAGGTAAAATAAAAAAAAACTTTTAATTTTGCATCTTGCTCCAATCTTTACAAGAGAGGCAGAATGACAGTCTACTATTGATTACGCTTTTTTTTTTGCGCGTCTTTGATGGAACGAGCGTACCCAGAAGATATATGCCAGGTTCCTTTTTGTTTTGAAAGCTATATTATAAGCTAGGTTATATGTAGAATCTCACACAGACACTGGCAGAGAGTTCTACACTTATGCTGGGGCCTTTGATGCAAAACGTTAAAACCAAATCTTCAAACCGTACAAGATAATACCTGTACCGCACCAAACAAACACCATTAAGACCACAATCATACCAGTCTCCGAATACGTAGCCGTCAACCTAAAGAAGGATTCCTTTTTAGCATGTTCACACAGGAACTAACAGCATGTTTACACCATGAAACTACTTCCATTGTGTCAGCTGCTAAAACCAATAACATACCTGCAAAATGATGAAAGTTTTTGCGACAAGGACTCCGCAACCAATAAATGTAAAGTAGAAAAAACCAACTGCACCAACGTATGGCTTGAATTAAGTACATTTGACTTCTCAGCACTTTTATTCCGCCGTTACCCACACAAATATTTAAAACGAACGACCCAATAATAATTGTTATTAATTTTATTTTAAATCCAAATCTGTTCACTGGAAACATTCACACATTACGTATGCAATTCCCATTGCCATTACAACGTTTATAAACCGAACGCTCCCATTTATGGGTGGCAGTCCCAAAATTGGTAGCACTAAAACCTTTTACAATTAAAACGGGCTATTATCGGGTGTTCCTAATCCGGTATATTTAAGTGAATGGCCCACCTCACCGGTCCGACCTTTGTGCCCGGTTTAAAATGCAAATTTTATACGTGGCAACATTTGTTTGAGGATCGAGATTGAAACGGTATTGTGGCGATATTGTTGAAAAAAAAAAGGTTGTACCTATTCTTTTGTATGTTTGTAGTTGTTTATTTTAATTACTCGATGGTTATCGTATATAATATTATGTTTTGCTATCATGAAGTGCTATGAAATAGAAACCAAGTCGTTACATATTATTTCCAAATTATTTTATTAGGTATTATTTTTATTTATTTTAAAGTTGACATGTCTAGTCTTGTTTAATTAGCTATTATTACGTTACTCTTGGTGGATAGTATGCTCTATAGGACACTTAATATCGTGTCCTGCGTGTCCTGTCAGCTGCAAGTTACAGGAACTGGTGGACGCTGGTGCTGGCGCCAAATAAAAAGCCGAATTCTGGGCCGAGTCCATTTAGATTGCTATCGACACGCTAAGAAGAAGACGTTACTCACAAAACAGTGAAGGAAAACATGTTGAAGAAACTGGCATCTTCGAGAACCTAAAAAATATAGGACATGTAACATCTACCAACCTGCACTGGGCCTGCGTGGTAAATTACAGCCCACTACCTCTCAAAGAGAGGAGGCCTGTGTCCCAGCAGTGGGAACATTATAAGCTGATTATGACGTTACTTTTCAGATATAGATTGAGTCAGTAAGAAGAACGATTATATCACTGTCTTTTCATAAAATTAATTTCTTACCTTAACTAACGGAACCTAATTTGTATAATTGTTTGTTCCCACTGTTACAGCTGTTAATATCGTTAATCTAGATAGTTCCAATCGACACCTAAGTTGTCGTTAACAGTTCTTATCTAAACTTGAATTTAATTCAGGCTAAGTTCAGTAGAGACAGCCTTGTAATTCAGTTAAAGAACGGTTTACTATTTCATACTGATTACTGGTGACAACTTTGTTGTACTTAAGAGGAAATGCGGTAGGAGAGACTTTTGAAAAAGCCTAAGTAAAAAGTAATAATTCGAGGTTTGGCTTTCGCCTATTTTCTCCTCCAATATTGGACCAATTTACGATATGTACGATACGTAAAAGATATTTCATAAACTAAATGTAAAGGATTTATACTGTGTCCCTATGTTTTTCTTTAATAGTTGAAAAATTTGCACACCAGGCCTCTGTTGACAGCAGTTTAAATGGGCATCTTTTGAGGGTTCTAGTACTTATAAAAGTAATGTATCATCAAAAAGGAAAACATAGGGACATACAAGTAGTTAATATTTATTATTCTGTAAAAAATCATTGCTTTATGGTCATAGTCAAAATTAAATAGTCGGTCAGTTAGTCAGAAAGTTGAAGCTAGTTGCCCATTCCAAAACGTAGATCTCTATGGAGAAGAACGCGCAAGAAACTCCATGGACACTCTTTTAAATCAAGATATTACAAAATCTTGGGTGCATTATTCTTGTTGCTTCTATTTGTGAGAACAATGTAAAAAAAAACACACAAATGAAGAAACAATTCCAAATATAAGATTAAAAATAAGCCTTCGCAGTTAAGAGATGACCAGTCTCAACCGGCGGTGCCAGTTCACGAACATGACGCGAGGATTAGCACCATCCAGCTCAACCATTTTGTAGGGAACTTTAAGATTTCCCTCAGCCCCCGTCGCATCGCATCGCCAACCCGCGCTGTTACTTCTTTTGCGCTCATCTTACTTTCCGACTTCCTTTTTCCTCGGCTCCAGAGGTCGTAGCGTGATATTGAATACTATATAACCTTCCTCGAGAATTGGTCTATCAAGCAAAAATTATTTTTCAATCCGAATGGTAGTTGCAGAGATTAGCGTGTTAAAACCAACATACAAAACAAAACAAACTCCTCAGCTTTATTATTAGTAGGAGATCGATTCATACATTAATAATTCTTCTTACAAATTATATTTGGTCTCGCAGTACACTCACTGTTAAAACATATCGTAAATAAGCACAAGTACGTTCATAACTTAATAACCAACTTTACCTCACCAAGTTTGAATATTGAAAGACATTACGAACATAAAGCAGAAGGTACACAGTATAACGACGAAGGCGCACCTTTGTTCAAATCTCCAGTGGTCATGAGAAATTTAATAAGAGGACAACGTTATGCAAATGTAAGAGCTGTGTGCAAGCCCTTTAAGGGTAATCGAGCCGGAGACGAGACGAGCACGAAACGAAACGCTAAGAGGGAAATAGTAGATAATTAATGTAATGGAAGGCAAAAAAGTAAGGGGTATGCATGCACAAATCGAGTAATAAGAAATCTATATTATAAGGTGTTAAAAAATTAACCCGATAAACTTTAAGAGGTGCTTTAGACCATCGAATTGAACAACTTTCACTATGGGACCAACTCTGAAATCACGAAAATAAAATTTGCTGTTTAATACAAAAGTTCAATACCTACTTGACCAAAATGTTTGATGAAGTATAGAGCCCTAAAAAATAAAGGGCGATGAGCAAATCGAGCAATATGAAATCTATACTAATATTATAAAGAGGTAAAATTGTTTGTAAGTTTGTAAGTTTGTATGTAGGGGGTAATCTCCGGAAGTAATGAACCAATTTTAAAAATTGTTTCACTGGTAGAAAGCTACATTATTCGGGAGTGCTATATGCTATAAATTATAAAGATATCATGCATATTAGCTGAACTATCTCAATTTTTGTCTAGCCAGGCGGAAAAAAATTGCTCTTACAACAGAGTTATTTGCATGCGCTGCCTTAACAGTTGTATATAATTGAAAACAATGTATGGCAACCTGGTCCGCTTTGAATAGTTCTACAAAAAAGTCCGCGACACCATATTTCTATCTTTTATATTTTAGAAGATATAGTAGCTTTTATGTGTTAAAAAAGTATTTTTCGACGTACTTACCTTTGGACGATTTTTTAAACAACAAAATATTAAACCTTATCGAAAAAAATATTATTATGATCACAAGAACATCGTAGAGATGCGATTTGCCCAAAACAGTATGTCAATTGGTTAAATAGTTTCGAAGATAATATAAAATTACTAAATCGGAAAATGCCGCCGTCCATTCACGAACCGCATTAGAACATGCTTTGTACGGACGTTTTATCCATTTACCCATAGATGGCGTTGTGCATAATGACGCTCTCCAGTTATTATTTAACTTTCGTCGTTAGGTAGGTGAGTTGTACGCACTAAGTAGTTACTGTTGGTTGGATGTTGTTGGTCTTTAAAATTGTTTTGGTTGCTCGGTTTCTTAAAACACAAATACTACTTCGTTCTCATTCTTCGAGTTCGAAGCTGTGGTATTTCTGTTTTTGGGATATCGGACAGTTTCAGCGATTGTTTATCATGCCTAAAAAGAAATCACAACTTTCCCGTCAGACATCCCAGACAAGAGCAGCTCGAGTACGCCGTACGGAAGAGTCTGCTCTTGAAAATCATCAGCGCCTCTCGAGGAATAGAGAAAATATTTCGCAAGCACGCGCTGGGGAATCTAGCGTCTCAGTGATTTAAGGCAGCATGTCTCTGCAACAAGGGATAGGGAGTCTAGCGCAAACTGTGAGAACATCGCAGGCCCGTGCTCGGGAATCTAGCGCTGAACTTGCGCAGCGTCTCAGTGATTTAAGGCAGCATGTCTCTGCAACAATGGATAGGGAGTCTAGCGCTGAGCGCTCGCAGAGGCTCGCTAGCCAAAGCGCGAGAACATCGCAGGACCGAACCACACTCATAATTTCATCACAAGTTAAAATGTTTACCGCCCAACGAAGTGGGCACGGGTCAGCTAGTAATAGATAAAGAATGATACGGAAGCAAAAAATATAAGAGTGATACGCAAATCACGCAGTGTGAAGCAGATTTTGTTGGATAGACTTTGGCGCCAAGCCAATATGCCAAAGCCCATCTTTTAATCTAGCTAGTGATACCTATAGCAAGACATTTGTAGAAAAAATATTCACCCAGCTAAAATAGTTTCGTCGGTAATGAAATGAATGATCATCCAATTAGCAGGGAAAGTCTTAATTTAATAATGCTAGGGGAAAAACAGCTCTGCACCGAGAACTGAAGACTGAATACAATCAAATGTTTACGTAGAAAACTGATGAAATAATGCAATTAAAAGGTATATTAATTACTAGCTTCTTCCCGCGACTGCGTCTGCGTGAAATTTCTTGCTCCCCTGATCCATCCCGTCGCATCGCATCACCTGACCGCGCTATCACTTCATTTTGGCTTAGTGTTCTTTGTGACTTTTTTCTTCCTCAAGAATTGTGCTATCAAATGCAAAAAGAATTTTGCAAATTCGAAATAGTTCCAGAGATTACAATCTACATACAAAGTTACAAACAAATTTTACCTCTTTATAATATTAGTATCTATAAGAGGATTGGATCCCTTATTGGAAACCTGATATACAATTAAATCAATACGCTGGATAAGTTTTCATTTCCTATAATAAATCCATGATACATTAACAGCCAATGGAGCTAAAGGATTTTCAACAATACCATGATATATCCCTGTATCGCGAAATTCCTTGTCGCTCTTCCGCTCCATTCAATAGTGTTGGGAATATTGAAATTTTATGCGTCCAAAAGCCGTGAAGTATTAAAGTCGCATTGGAGGAGGGCTGGGTGACTGAGGGGAAGTTCTTCACATTCACTCTGCAATTTTTGAGTATGGCACAAGATATTTCTGGTACAATCTTTGGCTATACGCATTTGAAAAGATTTTCTGCTGGCAGAGACTGTTTTGCCCCTAAGTAGTTAAGGCCTTGTACAGCACATGCAGACTTTTGTTGAATGATTTTTGAGGAATGATGTGATGATTATGAATGATATTGATAAGGCAACGGTGTGGTTTAAATTTTTTCTTGTATTGACAAAAATTTAAAAGGTTACGCTTACATGGTTTGGGCATGTTGAGAGGATGAGTGCAAGGCGACTAACAAAATTATTTAGAAGGCCTTTACGTATGTATGTATGTTATCTATGTACCTTAGATTTTCACAATGTAGTGAGTCAGCAGTTTTTTTTATTTTTATTTAATTTAAAACTGAATCTTTTCAATCTGTTAAAGAAGAAAGTTTAACTAGAAAATAATGGACTCCACACAACACATGTCATGACATCCTTGACATAAAAAGAAAAAATCCACAATCAGTACTAACAATAGCAACATCGAAACATGTCTTATTAATAAGTTAATACATATCTTTATAACATGTCGAGTCACGTCAAAAACAATACTTAATAATACTGGCAACATTCAATACACATTATTAGATAAAATCTACAAGATGGAACGTTGTCCTATTGTTCATATGGAAGGTCGAGAATGTCGACGTGTCCCGAAGTTAAGAATCGAATTAACATTTTAAATGCGAATCAATTTGCTGTTAAAACTATTGGTTCGCGATTGGAAATCGGAAGTATAAAGCGGAAAATAAGTGAGAAGTACATGTGTCAGACATTTAGCGAGTGAGTATATTATCATGAAATTCAAATTTTATGACACATGTACGGTAATGTCAGTAAGAACTGCTACCCGCTACAAACTTACTAAGTGCTCAGGCAACAAGAAACCAGCATGTCCTAGAACCTAAAATTCGAAGACTTGTGACATCTACCAACCCGCACTGCGCCCGCTTGGTAGATTACGTACGGCCCACCCCCTCTCACAGAGACGAGGCCTGTGTGGCTGTGTCCCAGCAGTGGGAACATTATAGGATGAGTATGTAGCTCATAAACACAAGCGGCACGAGTCAACGGCGGAGGCAATAGCAAACCCATTTCAAATAAATAAAAAAAATCTTTATTTTTTTAGAAGTTTCACGCGCAATTTCTATATAATATTGTAACCAAACGCCACTAGTAGGGGATCAGTATTTATTCAGTCGATTATGCGTGCTAAGGTGGTTTTTAATTTACAGAATAACATGGTCGTGTTCGATCTGCAAAATGATGTGCATAATGTATGAGCAATAATAAATTCATGTTTTTAGTTCCAAGGGGTTGTAGTTTAAGATGACTCGGACCTGATAGCGGATGTACGGAATGTATTGAATAATTTCCTCATACTAGATGTATGAGGAAGTTTCAAAGTAACGGTGGAGACAGGATAATAACAAACGTATCGGGATATAATGTCGTGCAGAATAATGTAGAGCATGTTTAAACGAGACATGTTTAAAGTTTGAACTGCTTTAAGGGGACTACATGACCTAAAGCGCGGTCACTGTCGGACTGCATAGAAAAAAAAGAGAAGCGCGATGACACAATTTATTGCAAAATATGAAGCAATTATCTATTTACAAAAAAACTTTTGCTTGGACTAAAAAATTAAAACACTAGTGCTTTAGTATGTTGCTTATAGAATGATCTGACAAAAAATCAGAATTATTGTATATATATTAGTATGGTTTTATTGTAAAAAGAAAGTTTTTAGAGGTATCTTCATGATTTTTTTTCTATCGAATCAAATTAGTTGTATTCTTTTTACAACACACTATGTAACTAGCATATATCCTGAAGAATATCATATATTTTTCTGACTTTGTTTACTGTAGTCGATCATATACTTTTAAGCATTATAAAACTTGAGTTTTTTGCGTTTAGGTCCTGTCTTAAGAAAAGAAGCAGATGTAAGGAAAGATGGATTGATTGATTGAACAGCGAAATGACAAGTAAGTAAGTTTACATATGTTAGGTTCAAAGACCGAAAACCACGTTAATTTCACGCCAAAATATGCCAATTCGCGTTGAGGCTGTTTTGAAGATGACAGAGCGCGTTGAGAGATCTATTTTTCACTCAAGGAGTGTTTTGGGTCTTTGAAACCAAACATATACCTACATTAAATTGACGAATAAGTATGTTATAGAGAGGGGCCCGTAGCTAAATAATAACAGCCGCACAGGGCTTTCGATCAGGTTAAGCTACGCTTGCCGCAGTTGGTCTGTGGATGGGTGACTATCTTTACATACCGAGACCCCTCAGTGTCTCGGAAAACACGTTAAGCCGTTGATCCCGGCTGTCATTCGTGTATCTTTAACAGTCGTTACGGGTAGTCAGAAGCCCGAAAGTCTGACAACCAGTCTTACCAAGGGGTACCGTATTACCCAGTAACTGGGTTGTGGAGGTCATATAGGCAGTCGCTCCATATAAAATACTGGTATTCAGCTGCATCTGGTTAGACTGGAAGCCGACCCTAACATAGTTGGGAAAAAGGCAGATGATGAAGTAGGTTATAGAGAAGGTATGAGAAGTTTCATTAAGTATCCTAGTTAAGTTAAGATAGCGACACAAGTTTGATGATAAAAATATTTTTATAACGTCTATCTTGCGTAGAAGATTTAGCACTTAACAAGTTTGGCAGCGCGACTAACTAACCGGAGCACATGAAGACGCTTAAATGTCGTCACTCGTCTTTGCTCTTTTAATATACTACTCACACATAATGCAGTTACAGTATTATTATCTCACGAAGCGACACGCGCTTTACTTGTGGTAAAGAATTCTGACAAATGCGTGCACTGACTGGACAGGTCCACTCAATCTGTACGGTTCTTTCCTCAAAAGACCATCTCAGACAACGATCTACATGGTCTTCATATAACCTGACCAAGATTATGTCTGGACTTTAAAAGAGACTGTGACCTCCGAGTTTGTTTCGGCCTTTCTTCTCAGAGTAGTCAGATAGGAAACGCCAACCTCATCTAGTTTAAAAAAAATATGATTGACGCGTAAAAGTGTTTGTGCAAAACTACTTACAGAAATAAAATCATTTATCATTAATTAGATAACGTCAGCAAATAACACACACATACACACTTTCGACTTCGCTATAGGCTCGGACTGTACCGAGAGCTCCTGCGCTTACAAAACACATTCACACCATGTTTATACACGTGGTACAAGTAAAGCGCGTGTCACGTCGAGAGATATAACACTACTTGCTATATGAATATTAGTGACAGGAAGATAAACATCATCAATATAAAGTAAGTGGAAAACAATCGTATTGTTGAAGCTAATTCCAAAACTACCCAAGCAAAGTTCATATTTTATTTATGGGAGCACCTCTGAAGCATACCTTATTCATAAAAAAAAAATTTTGAAAATCGGTCCACAATTGGCGGTGTAATCGCGTAACAAACACACAAAAAACACACCGTCGAATTGAGAACCTCCTCCTTTTTTGAAGTCGGTTAAAAACTACTTGCAACAGCTTGTCACTGTAATCAAACATTGACCGTCAATAACCCCACTAGTTTCACTTCCGTCCACAAATAAAAATGCTCGCAACACCGACACAAAATTACCATACCCTCGTAATAATTACACACAAAATAAAATGCATGAGTGTGAACACATCCGAATTCAAATTCGTTCCTCGGTTTGATCGAGTTATGCATTATTAATGAACGTTCAAGTAATTACAGTGCGGTGAGATGTATCGCAGGTAACGTTTTGTTAAAGGGAATTGTTCTGAGAACTCTAGATGTACCGTGGCGCCATGTGTGGCCTCTTGATTGAGTCGTCTTTTGTTAATTTGTAGTGTTAAATTAAGATCTTACTTTATTTTGCAGATATTCATGCGCGGGCATGTATGCTTTGATGAGGAATGTTCGGTGAGAAATGTAATTGGAGGATACTCAGTGCTCTATGGTATCACTGTCACGAACTGTGTCATATTATAGCCTGATAACCGTACGTAACCTTGAGATGAAAAAATCATACCTATAAGAAGTGTAAGTAGTTAGTTATTACTATTTATTTTAATGAGTCTGTTGTGTCCCATTCATCATCTGCCTAGCCTTTTCCCAACTATGTTGGGGTCTGTTTCCAGTCTAACCAGATGCAGCTGAATATCAGTATTTTACATGGAGCGACTGCCTATCTGACCTCAACAATCCAGTTACTGGGTAATGCGATACCCTTGGTAAGACTGGTTGTCACGCTTTCTGAATTTTGACGACCCGTAACGACTGTCAAAGATCCTCGAATACCAGCTGGGACCAACGGTTTAACGTGCATTTCCGAGGCACGGAGGGGTCTCGGTATGTAAAGATCCAACCCATCCACAGACCAACCGCGGCCAACCTGTCGTGTCCCACTGCAGGGCAAAACCCTTCCATCTTTCCACTTTTCTCTTTCTTTTGCCATTAGAGCCAAATCCTTTAGGTGGCAGTTAAACTCGTCACGCCATCTACTTTGGGGCCTACCGCGTGTCCGGTTTCTGTTGTTCGGAACCCAAGTTATATGTAATAATATAGTTTACACAGGATACTTAAATTTTCTTATGAACCATTAAGCACATACCTACTGCAAAGTATTTGTACTATGTCAATCTTATTTGTCGTGCAAAGCAGATTCGCATGCAGCTAGGTACAAAGCTCTTTGAATATTTAGTGCTCGATATGTTAGTTGGGCATTTGGATAGTATCACACCGACAATATACGCGTACCTATAAGACTAATTCACTACCGAATAAAAGACTCCAAGGCTTATAACTGTGCCGACGTAGTGTCTTAATGGTCGATTAAAAGATTCCGGAGGGACGAACAGCAGAATCCAGTTGTGCACTGATAACATCTTATTGCCTTGGCTAATATACTTTTATAGCAGTACTTTGTAGGTATCTGAAAGTTAACATGTTGAAACGACTTCCACGTGTGTGTTGCCATTATTATCTTCAGCCAGTATCGACTCGCTGCCTGCTCTCCCTACACTGCTTCAATAGCTTGATCTTTCTTGCGATCGCGACCTATAACACAGTATCACGACTGTGAGCAGAAGTGACCTGTAGTACTTACACGCACATATTGCAAGTTATATTTTAGTCCCATGTAATGGGACGAGCCTAATACCATTTACCTACTATAACTCGCCAAAACTCTGTGTCTAACTACATATTAACTGTGCCAATTGCTAATAAAAATGTTGATTAACTTTTTCTACAGCGTAAAAATTGTTTTCAATACAGAATCCATACTATATAGATATACTATAATATTATAAAATATGCGAAAATGTGTCTGTCTGTCTGTCTGTTACCTCTTCCCGCTTAAACCGCTGAACTGATTTAGATGGAATTTGGTATAGAGATAGTTTGAGTCCCGGGAAAGGACATAGGATAGTTTTTATCCCGATATTCTTACGGGATCGACACTTATGTGGGTGAAACTGCGGGACGCTGCTAGTTAGCTTATATCTCTGAAGTAACTTTTTCTATAAACTCGTTTGTTTTCCTATAATACCTTCCCAGTTGTGTAAAATACAACGTGTAACATTAGACCATTGCATTTCACCAGGTCCGTGTTCTATAAAATCATGTTTTAAGACCTCATATATTTACAGTTAATTTTTATTGCTTGAATGCTGGCCGACCACCTCATATAAAGTCTAAGCCACCTCTAACGACGCCTTCAAACGGATAAAGATACGGACGAAAGATAAACTTTAACCACTAAAGCAAGAATCATACAGATTCCGCAAACACTTTACAACCTTATAACAACGGAGCAGTAAAACCGCATCTCTTCAACAACATAAAACCGAACGGAATTGATAACGCAGTTGACACTGTATGAAGGCTTATCGAACCACATTTAATTTTAGTGATTCTCGCCACAATTCGCAACTTTGTGGTGCAGATTTGGAACTTTTTATGGGCATATTTGTTATTTCTGATATGGATACTAGTATTTTTGAAACATACACAGCTGACGATAAGGGGATTGCATGAAAGCCCTAAATTTAAGTGGTCACAGATTATGAAGCATTAAATAGAGAAGTGATAACTGCCCGTGTGCCCGTGTTATTTAATGATTTTGTTTTTTTGTAGATCTAAGTAAACGATTGCCTCATAATGACTGTCGTTATTAAATTAACTTTACATGCTGATTATTATATTATTATTAAAGTGCCTCTCCTTTTTTAACCGCCCCGTCGCTACAACCTTCCTATTGTTTTTGTTTGTAAACACGAAAAGGGACAAAAGCAAACAGACACTTCAGCAAGAATTAAATTGTACCCAAAAAAGTATAAACGAGAATCGGTTGACGTGAAATTAAAATATCGTTTCGCAATAATTCTCAGCGGTGTTAGTACGGGAGCTGAAAGTGAAAACTGTTTTTCATCTGACCATAGTGTGTTTTGTAGACTGAGAACAAATGATTTGGAAACTTTATAATACGTAGAAGATTACAATGATGACTAAAATGCTAAGACGGACACTTTATTCTGGTACTTACTTAACTGTGCAAAAGTTTAGTCAAATATTTTAGGTAAGATGCAGCTCAATCGTTATGAATAATCTTATATAGTGTAAGGTTTTCAACTTTAAACAAAAGTATATAGTCAGTGAATCTGTGTGTTTGTTTGAACGCGCTGATATCTGGAACTACCAGTTCAATTTAAAAAATATTTTTGTATTTGATAACCCAATTCTTGAGGAAGGCCAGTTAACATCAAGCTACGACTTTTCAGAACTGAGCACTAAGCGAAAACGGATAGCGCGGACAGGCGATGTGATGCGACGGGGCGGGTCGGGACAAGAAACAAGAGATTTCACGCAGACAAAGTCGCAGGCAGAAGTTAGTAATAAGTGAGTAAGGATTTTCAAATTTAAATAAAAGTATAAAGTCAGTGAATCTGTGTTAATAAATAATTCATAAAATAATCATCATCATTTGCCTAGCCTTTTCCCAACTATGTTGGGGTCGGCTTCCAGTCTAACCGAATGCAGCTGAATACCAGTATCTTACATGGAGCGACTGCCTATCTGACCTCCACAACCCAGTTACTGGGTAATACGATACCCTCTGGTAAGACTGGTTGTCAGATTTTCGGGCTTCTGACGACCCGTAACGACTGTCAAAGATCCACGAATGACAGCCGGGACCAACGGCTTAACGTGCTTTCCGAGGCACGGAGGAGTATTGGTATGTAAAGATGGTCACCCATCCACGGACCAACCGTGGCAAGCGTAGCTTAACCTGATCGATCGACCCGTGCGGCTGATATTACTTAGCCACAAGCCCCTCCTAATTATATAATAAATAATTCATAAATATGGTTACAAAACTGCAAGGAATTTACTTTAAAAATCATGAGCTCTGAAACTATAGACTGCTAACGAAAATTTCGTTTAAAACACAAATTAATATTCCCGATGTCCACTTCGTTACGGCGATGCAGTCCATACTTTTATGGAAAATTGAATTATGCTTTATTAAATCCGTATCAGTATGAAATTTAACCGTATTATCTGCCACCGCTTGCGGTATCCGGGATTTTAACGCGCGTCGCATGCGGTTTTTTTGTGAAATATATAGTAACCAGATGATTTTATTTTGATGGCTCATGTTCAATTTAAAGAGCCGTGCATTGTGCATCGGAAAACATAGGAATAATTTAGAATTGAATGTTTTGGTTTCCTTTTCACGTTTTCTGTGGAAAATTAATTTTGCTTTCTGTTACAGTTTCAAAGTTACATCCCTGTGATAGACAGACGGACAGACAAAAGCCATAAGCTTAGTAATAGAGTCCGGCAACCTTTTTGGTAGAGAACGTAAAAAAAAAGTTTAATATTGTTTGACATTTTCGTTATTCTTTATTGAAAAGCCGTTTAAAGATTTTGATATTGCAAATTGTCATAGTTCTCATTACCAAAGCCTTTTTCTTGTCTAGTACGTATTGGTCCGTTTTTGATGTCATTCGATAGCGCGAAACTTGAGCAGTGGTTGTGAAATTAAATGCACAAAGTGCCTACCTGGGTTCGAACTCACGACCTACAACTTATAAGTCGGGACTGATACCACTGAGCCACCACTACTCAGTCTTAAAAACATGACTTACGTGTCTTAGCACCCCTACCTATCGCTGACACACGCTTACGGCGGTTTCGCACTACGTCCGATACGAATCCGAGAAATAGTCCATAGTCCTATTTGTTCGGATCTAGTGCGCAACTCCTCATACAAAAAGGACAATGGTCACTTCGGGCCGGCAACTGCGGAACCGCTCTTACGATCGCGCGTTCATCGAACGAAGCTCATTAACAGTTACAGCACCATTTGTACGCAATAAAAAGTCGAAACACACTCGTCCGATCGCTAAAGACTGCAATAAATACACATTGTTAACGTGCACTTCATTTAATGCCGCCTCCTACGTACAATTAAGTATTTAAATGGAGGTTTATCGTTTATGTTTAATTATGTTTTGATTTTTTTTTATGTCTGAGATCGGAGATTGTGGGCCACCGGATAGTAAGATTTTAGTGATATGTATAAGTACATTTTTTTTGTTGACTGTGCCTTTAAAGTACTTGTAATTTGGGACGAAACACAACTTGAATAATGATATGGGGCAAACTAAGAATTTTTTGGAATGCGGGACAAAACGTCGGGACGAACGAAGAATAAATCCTCTTAGGTTTTATCTTTATGAAGTTTTTTTTTTATCTTTGTTGTTGTCATCTTTATCGATGTAACTTAATAATCTATACATATAATAAAATCGTAGGAAAGTCAAAACTGTACATTGAATATTTTTTTAAAAGAATATTTGGGGCGTGATCTACAATCGATTTCGAAGCCGAAAATATAATTTTTAGAATTTTTGTCTGTTTGTCTGTTTGTCTGATTGTCTGTCTGTATGTCCGGGCTAATCTCAAAAAGTGCTGCATGGATTTACATCAAATTTTGCATGAGTATTACTAAGAGGTCGGGTCAACATATAGGCTACATATTATCACGCTATCACCTACGGGGGAGGAGCTGTGAATCTTTATTTTTCTTACGCATTCTGTGACAGCGTGTAATCTAACGACGCATATTTAAATGTTATTTTTGAGTAAGCCATGCTATTATCTAGCTTTACACTATAAAAACTACGCCATTTAAGTAAAACTTGGGCAGAGAAACATAGTTTAATGAATGTTAGTAGTATAAAAAAAATTTTGAACCAGCGCCATCTAAGAGATTTCATAAAAATCAAATCAAGTTACATGTTAACACTTTTTGGAAATTAATAATTTAAATTTGATCATGTTGGCGAGGTTAGTAGTTAGTTATTCTTAAAATTCATAGATGGTAATGTGCATTTTCTTCATAAAAGTTGTATCGTATAGTTCGTTTTGAAAAATTCAAGTTCCAACAAAACCCTCAAAATCTTGAGCAGAGTTGAGGAAGACAATTTAAAAAAATGCGGTGTTAAGTATTACAAAAAAGTTATGTTCATTGATGATGATCATTTCTTCATCAATTTCATGTTGTTAGTACAAAATAAACATTGACTGTTAATACTTTTGTTCGGTATTTATCTGTGTGATTATTGCTTGGTAATTAATATATTTTCATGTCGTATACCTAATTTATAAACTTAAATGTGATGTAAAACAAATCCCTTACGTATGACGAGGTGCCTTCATATTACACGTACGACAAGCAAAGGGGTTTATTTAACCGACGTCGACGAGGAGGTGCTGTGGAAAGTTTTCCAGGAATTTTCAAGGATACCGCATTGGGTAGGGTTTATACCGTGCATCCGAATAATGGCGAATGCTATTTTCTGCGGTTGTTACTTCACACTGTCCGAGGCCCAACGTCTTTCGCCTTTCTGAGGACATTTGATGGCGTGGAGTATCCCACTTACCGCGCAGCCTGGGTAACACGTGACCTTCTCGACAGTGACCAAAATTGGGATGAAACCCTCGCGGAGGCGAGCGTAAGTGACAGTCCCAGCCGCATGCCGTCATCTTGGTGTTTTGTGGAGTCGCGAAACCGGTAGCTTTGTGGGAGAAGTATCGCCATCATCTGTCTGAAGATTTTCTACGAGCTTTGAGGCGTGCTACTGGAGACGAAGTCGAAGTAACTGATGAACGCGTGCTGAAGACCTGTCTCAGTTCACTTCAAGATGTGGTCATTTCTATCGGCGGCAATCCACTGATCGAATATGGGTTACCAGCTCCCCAATCATCACCGCATCAAGACCGTGGAAATCGGGACTTTAAAATTCCCATCGATTCTGTTCCACAGTTCTGTTCAGTGGCGATTTCCGGCAAATGCTTTCCGTGGTGACGCGAGGATCGAGGGCTGACGAGGTGAATACTTCGTTGAAATGATCTTCGTTGTGGTCACGAGTTCGTACGCTGCGCTTGACCATTAACCCATCGTATGCCGGAACGTAGATCTACGCGAGACACAATGGATTTTTAATTGTGTCTGTAATTACGACATTCAACCGTTTAATATGAGAGCTCGGCTCGGCGGCAATGCACGTGCTCAAGAATTCTCCGATGTCCTTCTAAGTCTTGGCGAAGGCACTCTACCAGAAGAGAGAGGTGGACAGGTGGTGCTTCCAGAGTCTCTCGGTAGAGTGGTATCCAGCATAGAAGAACTCATTCGCTGTGTGTACTGGGACATCAGTCGTATACCGCACCAGCAAAATTCTTGGGTGTGTGAGCGGGCCATTTTGACGCTTAAAAACGATCAGGCTGCAGCAATTAACGAATGCATTCTCTCGGAAATTGAGGGGAATGAAGTAGACTACACCTCGATAAACACTGTTGTCGAGCAAGATGACGCCACACATTATCCCGTGGAATTTCTGAACTCCCTGTCAGCAAGTGGACTTCCAGCGCATACCATCAAGCTGAAGGTCGGTGTCCCGATTATGCTTCTTCGGAACCTATCTCCTCCAAAGTTGTGTAACGGGACCCGCCTTAAAGTCATCTCGCTCCACAGACACACAAATTGAGGCGGAAATTCTTACGAGTTGTGGCGTTGGCGAGGCAGTATTTATACCACGCATTCCCCTCATACCTCATAACTTCCCGTTCCAGTTCAAGCGCGTACAGTTCCCCGTGAGTGTTTGCTTCGCGATGACCATCAGTAAGACACTGAGGGCAGCGGGTGTCGACCTCAGGACGAGTTGCTTCTCACACAGGCAACTGTACGTCGCTTGCTCCCGCGTCACCAGTCCTGACTCTCTTTACATTTTGGCTCCTGGCAGCATAACTACTAACGTACGTTATAGGGAAATGTTGTAAGGTATGATACCTTTGTACGTATTTTTACTCTTTTGTGTCCTGGAATGTATTCCTGCATTATTTTCTCTATTTCCTTCAGTCACATCTTATGACTGAAATCAGCAGGATTCCAATATAACTCTCTTCACTTGCTTCGCTTGCAAAAGAAACTTATATTTTAATGCTATTTTAAAAGTTGTTTACTTATAATGCTATAGCGACACTGGCATCTTAGGTATTTTTGGTGCTGTAGAGCCTTCACGCAGACGACGTCGCGGGCAGCAGCTAGTATTAAATAAAATATAATCACTAATCAGCCTATATTGTGCCACTGCAGGGCAGAGGCCTCCCTTTCCTTTTTCACTCAATTCGATCCTGTGCCAATATCGATTAATCCCTCTTATAGGCGTCAAGTTCGTCCCGCCCTCTACGCCTGGGTCCTCCGCGATGCCGTTGAACGTTTTCAGGGACCTATGCAGTGCTGGTCTTAGCCCATAATGTATCCGACATGTAGCAAACGTGTCTAGCCCAGTCACATTTGAGCTTTGCTGCTTTTTGGGTGATGTCTGCGATTAGTCAAAATTGTCAGATTATAAATGCGTTGTATTGGTGGAATCTGAGAAGATTTGTGATTGTTGTCGTCATACATTCGAAATCTTATTAGAATCCAATATGAAAAGGCATAAATACAAATTGTATATTAAAAAATATAAGATATGAATATCTGTTTTGACAACGGCTTTTTGACTGAAAATTACATTATCTAAATTCTAAACTAATATTATATAAGGTCCAATTAATAACAAACTTGTAGAAATCATTCAGATCACCAAAATAAGGACGATGGTAAAAAAATATATAAGAAAAACGCATTAGATACAAGAAAAATAATCAGCTAACGAAAATACACTAATGTGCCAGCAATTTATTATTTTAGGTCAAAATAAAATCACTTTAATCAGTGTTTTTTTTTGCTTGGATATCTTTGGTTAGACGTACTGAGCGCTGTGTTAAAATTTGTCCATCTATTTTAATGGGACCCTGTATAGAGAAAATATTTATTAAGCTATTGCATAGCTTTTATCTTGGGCTTTGAGCGCGGCGACCGAATGAAGAAATTTTTGTTTCTATTTTTGTTTGCTACCCTTTCCCTATAAAACGGCTGAACGTATTTGGATGAAATTTAACACATGGGCAGGCCATGGCCTGGATTAGGATATAAGATACTTTTATCCCGATATTCCCAAGGGATCGAGACTTATGCGAGTGCAACCGCGGGGCACAGCTAGTCATTTTAAAAAATGGGAACGAGAGATGCTAGTAAACCTAAGAGATGAAAAGATGAATACATGTTTTTTACAGAGCTCAGGAAGTATGAACTATGAACAAGAAATCTTATCTTTCCTAGGCTCTAAATAAAAGACTATAACCTAATTTCTCCTAGCTACAAATAATGCCGGCGTTATTTTCAATTTTTCTCCCGTCCTCGGCAGTGAAAATATTTTTATTACATTATTTAAATGTTGCCAGTGCTAAAGGATAAACTTAAGCTTTGCCAGCTATTTCTAATTAAAATTTGCTAGTTAGTACTCTTATTTAACTATTACTGAACAACGTCACATTGTTGAGTTTCACTAGGTATTTATTAATTAGTTAAGTATTCATGGATTAAGAGGGAATAGTTCGAAATTAAGTTAGTAGGTATAGTTTATGTAACAGTTTTGATCTTAGAATTTCGGGTTGAAGAGTTTAATAACAAACAGATTTTAGAGGAAGGCGGAGGACAGGGTGTTGTGGCGCAGCCTGAGAGGCCTATGTCCAGCAGTGGACTGCGATAGGCTGAGTTGATTGTTGATTGATGTTAATGACATTTTTCAACACAAAAGAATACAGCAAAAATTTTCAAAGAAAGAAGATACATTTATTTGCGGCAAACATGATGCAGAGAAGAAAAAAAAGTGGCACTCCAGGAGTGCCGACAGAAGTAAAAACAAAACACAAACAGAATTGACATATCGAATATACATTAAAACCGAGTACATCCCGAGGACAGCCGAACACATCCGAACCGGTGTCGGTTACGGTAACAGTGGCGCGAATTCAATGGTTTTTTCCCATCTCAAAAAATGCCCAACTCGCCTAAAGAAGTTTCCACTCAAAAATCAAAACACAAAAAAGAACAGGTTGGGGAAAAATAGGCGTCATATGAACACATCAACGCAAAAAGGGCCATCGCTCAGCATAATGCTACGAACCCATACGAGACAGAGCCCCAGCGCACAAAAAAAGAACGCAAGAACGGTTAGCAACAAGAAACAATCCAAAAAAATAGTTATGTTTATATGTAAATGGCGGTCTTAACTTCTTTAATTTCAGTGTACTTGTCGGAACGTTATCTTAATATCGCCATATTGAGTACAACTGTCTCTTTATGTCGGCTCGTGTTTGTTCTTTACACATTTTACGAGTTTTTGCTGAATTTAAAATGTATCTGCGTATTTATTGGCAGTTAATTCCATCTGGCTCTTCGCCCACGGTGGCGTATAGCTTTGATTTCACACTAGTGACATGCCCTCCTTCACAAGGTTTTACGACTTGATAAAATATCAAGATTTCTTTATTATAAATGTGTAAGTTAATTAGATTTTAAACTACTAGCTGCGCACCTCGGTTTCACCCGCATAAGTTTCCCGTGGGAATATCGAGATAAAAACTATCCTATGTCCTTTTCCGGGACTCCAACTATCTCTATACCAAATTTCATCTAAATCGGTTCAGTGGTTTAAGCGTGAAGAGGTAACAGACAGACACACTTTCGCATTTATAATATTAGTATTTTTATTCCGATATTCCCACGGGATCGACATTTATGCGGGTGAAACCGCGAGGCGCTGCTAGTTCCTTATATTTGGACTAAGTGGAAATAAATGATAATAATAAAATTATACAAAAATGCAGGCGCACAAAATACAAGGAAAATTTGATCTTTTTTAAAAGTTTTTTAATAAAAGTTTCTGTCTATTCGAATTCACATATTACTTAATAGCCTTAATACTAAACTAAACTTTTGATGCACTGATTTTTTGAATCTCAACAGTTCAGTTCTTCAACAGGTTTAAAAGTGAATATTATCGATGCACTAAAATATTTTACAGGCAACTATTTATGTACACAGGTTCATATTATTACTTAACAAACCCCGTTCCCTAAAAATACCGATACATTAACCATTTTTGGAAACTCATTAACAATTTAATTCATTAAAAATATACAAGCAAGATATAATTAAACGCAGACATTAAATATAATGTTTTACGTGTACCTACAGAAAGTTGAAACTTGAAATAAAGGTAAGGTACGATAAAATATAGTTTGTCCTTAAGAAGTAATTTGTATTTATTGCATTATTAAGATAAAGTTTATCTTGTTTTTAAACAAATTAAGGTCAGGTTAAGAGGGTTCACTTAGAACATTATTTAAATAAATTGTAAGATAGTATTATTTATTAGTATGTTAATAAAAAGAGGGGCCCGTGGCTAAATAATAACAGCCGCACAGGTCGATCGACCAGGTTAAGCTGCACTTGCCGCGGTTGGTCTGTGGATGGGATCTTTACATACCGAGACCCTGCGTGCCTCGGAAATCACGTTAAGCCGTTGGTCCCGGCTGTCGTTCGTGGATCTTTGACAGTCGTTACGGGTAGTCAGAAGCCCGAAAGTCTGACACCAGTCTTACCAAGGGGTATCGTATTACTGAAGTGAAACTTCTTTACGCACGCTTGACTTGGGGAGTAAGCTGGCGAACGCGTGACGTAAGCGTTACGAAAAGTGTGATCGGGCGAGGCGAACGGGAGTTGAGTGGGGGATATAAGCAAGAGACAGCAGTGCGCGCGCACATTTTCTTTCTCTCTTCCTCTCATAGCCAAATACGTTCCGTATATATCTAAGAAGAAGTTTCACTTCAATCGTGTGGTCATAAGCACACTCGTTTTTTTTACCTCAGAGCCTTATGATTTTACGCTAATGTTGACGTCTAGTATGACAGAATTTCCTACAGTCTACTCACGCCCTCTTCCCATCGGGATAGGCAGAAGCTACATTCCTGCATAATCTTGATAAATAATTATCGTAGCAATAAGGGGTTTTCGTAGTTCAATTGTTGCCTCTGGCGTCTGGTTGACCCGTACTTCATCACCGGGATGCAAACCTCATTATTTTATTTCATTGGCATACGAGGCTAAAGTAATAAAAACCCGATTTAATTAAGAAATTAATCCTGACCGTCATCAATAAATTCTCGCCTCTACCTCCGTTGTTTTTAAGCACAGATTAAAAACACATACAATAATAATATTATATGAATGAAAACACGATGCCGACCGCAATAAAATAATAATTTATAGCGCATTTTTAAACTCATTTCCGCGAGTTATTATGGCCATTCGAATTTCACGACTCTATTATGCAGTGCAAGACGAAAATAATAATAAAATGTTTCAGTTTTGTGACTGTTTTAGTGGATTTTGTTGGCCTGGTTAGTATTAGGCGGGTATCACACCTCCGCAGCTCCGCCGCGAATCCATAGCAGCGAAACCGCAATAGTTCCGCAATTAATTGCCCGTTGTACGACAAGCGAATCAGATGCGAAGCTGCCTGTTCTAACGCACAGATTTGATTATAATTCTATCTCTTTCACGCGTGATTTTGCCGATCTGCTCGTAGCCAATTACACCTCCGCTCTCAGCCCGCTATTTTGTTGCGGTTTCGCACGCAACTTATTTTTTTTTTTTTTGTTTTGTAAAATGGATGTTGATTTTACGGAAAAACTAAACATTGTACGGTGGGACGGAACTCTTCGTGTGCAAGTCCGACTCGCACTTGGCCAGTTATTTATTATGTACATATTATTATTATTTTAAGTTTTTTAGCTTATATGTATGCTTGTTATATAAATCTCAATCTGTTTGAAAATAAAACGCTAGAGGCGCTTGGTAAATTAAATTAAATGATTAGGTAAACTAAGAAGATTTGTGAAGGAATTATAGAAAATATTAATATAGCTTTGACTTTTGGTGTCTTTAATTAATTACGTTTTTGAAATATTAATTACAAGAAGTATTTTACAAAATATTACGTTTCCAATTACCAACCAACGAGTACATTGTATTAGAGGTTATTTTTGTCTGACTTAAAGAAATGTGCATACTTACACTTTTTTATTCAGTACCAAACAAAATTACGTCACAAGAAATTCTCGGAAGCATACAAGGCGAATAAATAAAAAAGATCGATAACGATCTTTGACGTCCATACATAAAGTCATTACAACTAATTAACATACAGGAATTAATACATTGAGAGACAGTTAGGCCCGTCATCCACGACACTATTAAACAGTTAAATGTAAGACAACTGTTCCACCACCGACAAGGAAGGAACTAGCTAACAACTATTTTCTCGCTCACGCAATATACAGACGCCAGCACATCAACCTACCCCAACTGTCAAAATTTCCCAATCAATTTTGAACCTTATGCTTTAGCAATAAAGTAGAAAATTTATTAAAGAAATTTGACAGATTGTAGTAGGTTCATGTGCGGCGCGTCTGTATAAAAGATTTTAGACTCCGTGTAATTAAAAGAGATACGTGTAGGTATTAATAGTTGATCGCTGGCTTGACCGCCGCCGCCGGTGAGTACTCCTTTGTCGCAGCGACAAGACCTATCAAAGAGACTACGCGCAAATTGAGGCTCGCTTGGCGGGGATAGCACTCGCTTAGAGACTGACTCTCGGTACAGTCGCCAGCACGTAACTTGGCAAGGTTTTCGCGTAGTAAGTTAGGGCATTTACACTTAGTGCTACAAGAAAAATGTTACTTTTATTGTTTGTCATTGTACTATGGTTATTGCCATAGATTATTTTTAAACATGTCTGTTTACAAGAAAGTTAAATAAAGGAAAAATTCTTCTAACGACTCTTGCCACTCGCTGCTCATTGCTCGCCAACTCGTTTTTAGTTGCTAGCTCTACTCGCTTCTCATAAATTGCCAGCGGTGCAACTGGTAAAGTGGAGGCGTGAGCAGTGGTGGCCAAGTGGTAACGGCCGCGACTTACGAGCTGCTCTCAAAACGGCGAAGAAAACATCGTAAGGAGACCAGCATGTCGTAGGATCAAAAATTCAAAGGCAATCATGTGACATCTACCAACACGCACTGGGCCCGCGTGGTAGATTACAGCCCACTCCCTCTCGCAGGCTGACATTATAGGCTGTTTATGGAGGGACTAGGCCTTACAAACTTAATTCCCCAATGAGTAGGTAGATTTTCATAGCAGTAGTATTTCAATGGCGGTCCGTGTACGACTCTATGGACGCAACCAATCCCACTAGTTTGTAACACGTGACTTTGAGTAGCATCGTGGACGATGGGCCTAACACTTCATGTACTAGTTATTGATAACTTGGAATGTTAAGCTAGTATTCTTTATCGTATAATTTGATCGCTGCCCTTTTTATTTACGATAGTAATAATGTCTTCGATTCCCATAAATCGAACTTTAATTATATGTTAGGGATGTTTTAATTGTTCGTTTTGTATCAGGTTTTTTTTTCTATTTCTTTCGGTTTGGTTTTGGAGAATGCAGTAAAATATGATGAATATGAAGTCATAAGCTTATAATACAATTACCCTAATGTATGGTCTGATTTTATACAAACGGAAAGAACACCATACCATTGATAAAATACAACTAACTACAACTAGTGAGATTGTTTCCAGTTTTTTCAATAGGAGTTAATGCTTTGTCAAAGCCAAATACGAACTTCATCTCGTCAATTAATTCAATGCATTACCTATTTTATTGGAATCGGAAATTGTTTTTATTAATTGTTGCTTATTGTTACTCAATCCGCAAGACGTTATCAAACCAACAACATACGATGTGGAAGCGCTTGATACAGTATAAATTAATCCTAAACATAAATTGCCAATTAAACCAGAACATTGTTATATCGTCTTGATAGACGTAAATATTAATTACTATTATTTTATTATAAACTGTAACAGCTTAACAATACAGTTATTATTCGTGGCTGACATAATTATAAAATGGCCGTCGTTGTTATTACTTCTCTTCCATTTTGTTTTTGTTTGTAATGTGTATTTATTTTGTAGTTATTTTTTATTGTTCGTTGATTAAAAGACTTATTTTAGTCTAGCTTTTGCGTGCAGCTTCGCATGCTTGGTGGTCGGAAATAGCCTATCTCTTTGCTAAATTTTATCGAAATCCGATCAGTAGTTTAGGCACCAGAAGGACACTTAGACAGACAGACATAGTTACTGTCGAATTTATAATATTATATATAGTATGAGTTTTTTTTTTTGACAAATCAAAAGTCATTTATTCAAATTAGGCTGAGAATCATATACTTCTATTTTCCCCATTATTGTGAACTACTTATGTCTACACATAATTACAATATAACTATATACTATACACTAGATACTAAAATAAAAGACTAACTAACCTACTAGTATATAGTATGAGTTGATATTGAAACTGTTGTTTGGGCCTGATTTTTAATAGACGAGCCGTGGAAAACATGAAGCCGCAGCGGATTTATTATTCAAAGATAGACTGTATTTTTAATAAGAAATTGGTTATATTGAAAGCACCATGTGAGACAGGTTAGAAATACTGAAAAGATAGATGGGAAATAAAATAATTATAACTCGTGAAACAATTGGCAAAACGTATAATTTTTTTCAATTGTTTTATTATTATTTGTATTTCTTTTTGTATAATATTCTAGTTCGCTAATTTATTGTGCCGTGCTATCCTTTAATTTAGATACATGCCAGATCGATGTATGTTATGACAAAGACTGTGGCTTAATTTTGTAGAAGTTATATTTTGAATAAGGTAAATGATACAAACATACTCCTCACATTCACAAATTTTGAACATTGCTGTTGAAGAATTGTCAGCAACATGAACCGTCCGCTGATAAATTGTAAACTACATAACAGGTCTTACCCTGATGTCTCGCAAGTTAAAGTAAGTAATCTTTACTCAAAGATACCAATCTCGGTGTAAAGACTGTTCGGTAGATCGGTTGAGAGATCACTCTTTTGATAAAAAGCACTCAGTTTAAATGACTCAAATTTATTTACTCTCAAACTAGTTTCGTTTGAAACGAGTATTTTACCTGATCGTGGCAATCTTGGATGAAAAAAGTAAAGTCTATCAGCGGTTGATTACCTTGTGCAAGTAGTGTCTGCATCTGCAAGAAATAAGGATTTCTATAAGATTTTTCTTAGAGCACTGCCTTTTAGAAAATAGATGCTGTGACTCGGCGTTTGAAAAACTTAGACAGAAAATAATTGCTGTGAATTGTTTTATTTAAATCCAATTTTAAATTTTACAAAAGAAAGAATCATCATCATCATCATTTCAGCCGAAAGACGTCCACTGCTGGACATAGGCTTCCCCCAAGCACCTCCACTTCGACCGGTTTTGTGCTTCTCGCATCCGAGTTCCTACGGCCTTCACAAGGTCGTCGGTCCACCTTGTGGGAGGCCTTCCAACATTACGTCTTCCGGCACGCGGTCGCCACTCCAGAACCTTTCTCGAAGTTGGACTTACCTAACTGAAAAAGAAAGAATAAGGAACAAAAACTTGTTTTTTACTTAGTATGCATACACACGAGCGGCTCGCAACGGGAGGTAACTGCAGCAGTCGACTACGTGCCGCGCTCGTGTATTTGAGTACGGTGCTCAAATACACGAGCAGCACGTTGTCGACGGCAGCCGTCGACACTCGTCAACGGCTGCAGTCGCCTCTGCCGTTGACGCATGTCGCTCGTATGTATGAGCACTTAGCGGCTACACACAGCTCGTTAACTACGGTGACTTGACCAACTTTTGAATCCAAGGACGAATATTGATATCCTAAGATTCAGTTACCAGATTTTCGGGCTTCTATGTGAGGCAAACGTAAGAACGCCCCAAGCACATCTTAACGCCTCAGATTGACCTAGAATAGAATAGAATAGAATAGAATACTCTTTATTATGTACACCATATAAATTACAGACATAAATATAGAAATTTTACAATGGGTGACACAATGGGCGGTCTTATCGCTAAAAGCGATCTTGACCTATTTTGTTGGTTATTAAGCTATTAAGAGCCCTTTATAATTAGTACCTACATAACCATAAATATATATAGACCTATATATTACGCAAGTATCACGATCTGTATGAAAACCAAACGTGCCATTTTTTGACTACCTACTATGACGTCACAAGCACTATTTAGTGATGGGAAAATCAAATCGATTCAAAAACGCTGCCCAGCCAGCGCGAAAGTGGCGGCTTACGATTTTTTTACGTAAGCTGGGCACGCGAAGTAGTTGCTCTTGCGTTATCTAGGTGTATCTATATCTGTGTAAATAACTATTACTGTTACTGTTAGCCTGCATCATCCCACTGCTGGGCAAAGGCCTCTCCCCATGACTTCCAGTTCTTTCGATCCAGGGCTAACTATTAAACTAAATAAATTAAAGATGTCACTTTTTAGTGAGACATTGCGTCCAATTCTGAAACACTCAAATTCTGTCGACCGTCCGACGGATAAGGCCAGGCAGCTTTCAAGCCCCGAGTTTCCTTATCGAGTAATTTCCTTTTTTATTATGATGGGAGTCATTATTATTTAAGAAGAACTCAATTTATTTTAAAATTATTTCTATTTATAATTTCTCTTTTCTATTTTTTTTCCTCTTCTATATATCTTTTATTTTCTAAATTTTTCATAACCACTCAAACTCATGCCTTTTGTCCCAAATCAGTAACACTCAAAATTTGTAAAGCCAAACAGATCTCAAGCCCCGAGTTACCTTATCAAATAATTTCCACATTTATTAAGATGGGGGGTTATATTTAAGAAGACCTCATTTTTTATTTCTTTCCATTTATATGTTCTTATTTATTTTCGTTCCCTTTACAGCAATTTTTTCCATATTTTTCATAGCCGCTAAATCTCATACCTTGCATCCAAATCACTAACACTCAAAATCTGTCGAGCGTCCGACGACAGACCTCAACAGATAAGGCCAGGCAGCTCTCAAGTCCCGAGTTACCTTATCGAGTAATTTCCACTTTTATTATGATGAGGATTCCGTGCCTTGATTTGTGACGTTCGATTTATTAAAAGGTTTTTACTTTTTATTTGGACTTTGGAGTTTCTGGCTTTCGGTTTTTATTGGGAATGCTCGTAAATTAGCGGTGGACTGGACTGATTGGTTTTTTAGTCTGATTAGGGATAGGCAGGTACTTATTGGAAAAGGGGTTTAGTGATATTGGTTTTATTAACATTGATTTTTCATTTGATTTTATTCGAATTAAATTATTTCCAGATCGTACCTAACGCAGTAGACAATTTCTTGATCTACAGCCAGACATTTGAACTAGAGGATGTTTCGACAAACATTATGTATTATTTTTTGTCGGTCATATTTTCGTCCAATGGATTAAAAAGTAGAAAGTTTACATCATTGATGGTCTTTAAACAATTACATTCTATCTTTTACCCACAAAGCAACCATCCTATACCAATGCAATCTATTTATAGCTAAGATAATATAAGAACGCCTTCACTTTTCCTTCCATCCTTAATTATTTCTGTGAACAAAGACCATGGACGTTGCAAGACGTATTGTCCGCGTGACAGACGTCGGGCCCAGACTCCGAGTTAATCGATGAAATCGGACTCTGAATATAATAATCGAATGATCGAAATATTGGGTGAGCTACGGGAATGGACGTTGATTAGTGTGGTGACGTGTTCTTAGTGATGTTAGTAGATTCGTTTTTGTCTTTAAGTTTATTGGATTAAGAAAAAAAAGAGTGAAAGCAGCTATTGAGATTTAAAGGGTTATGTTTTATCACTACGATGGATAGACATAATACTTAGGTTGATAACTAAAAATCAACATAATTTTCTAGGCAACAATAATTATACGTACCTATGTTAACTTTACGATTCATAATCAGCCTATAATGTTCCCACTGCTGGGACACAGGCCTTCTCTCTATGAGAGGGAGTGGGCCATAATTCACCACGCGGGCCCAGTGCGCGTTGGTAGATGTCACGTCACGGCTTCGAATTTAGATTCTAGGACATGCCGTTTTCCTTCACCATTTGGTTTACGATTATCAACTAATGAATTATCTAATAACGAATGAATAGTGATTATGAATAGAACAATAGCCAATTTGAACAAGGAAACAACATAATTTGTTACCCAGATGAAATGAATACCGAAATGAAGTACCTACCTACATTGCTAATAAATTGTAATGCATGGATTTGAATGTTGAAATTTAAAAAAAAAATACAACTTTTTCTTATCAAAACGCGGGATAATGTACTTATGACATTTTTGAACGACTTGAACGTATTCGTATTTTTTACGTTAGTTTAGATGTTCATACTTTTTCCTATGTTACTGTTGAGAAAAGAGTTCCTCTAAGCTTTGGTACCCTTTTATTCCATTTGACGTGACGAGAGCAGCCATTGTTCTTTCAAAACGTTTTTAAAGAAAACCCAGACATTCATTTTATCACTTATTTTGGAGAGATCCATGTTTCGTTTTCACGACCTTAAAAAGAAAACGAAGTTAATGCAATAAGGAATCACAGATACCTACATAGGTTGTAGATAGGAAGGAAAAACACATAAACCCTGGCGTTTCTTGCCAAATTATGTAAACAACAATGGCCGCTCGAAATACTGTTTTTTTTTGTTATAGATTTGTTATTAAATTCGGGGGCAATCGATGTTACAATCATAATTTATATTATTTCTGCGCATAGAGTAGATTAACTAATTTGCATTTTGTTTTTGTATTTTTTTTTTTGTTATAAAAAATTTACTCCAATTTAGTAGTTTTATTGGTAATATATATTATGTGTGCGCGTTATTAATCAGCGACGCGCAGATATCGCGTTCTATTCTTAGGCAAGCTGAATGTTGGCAAGTGAAACTTTTGGTTCCTACCTCTTGTATAGTTAGGTTGTTCCCCTAATAAGTCACAGCCAGAACTGGTCAAAGGATGCGCCAGTCAAACGTAAAACGGGCTAACTGCAGTGAGGACGTTAGATCGGCGACTAATTGGAAGTCGGCACCGTCAGTCTCCCGAATTAATCGATGTATTCGCACCGTGTCTTCTTCTGCCGGCCGTTATTAAACTCAGCTTTTGACTATGTTCGTCTCTTTGGGGTGGTGGATATAGGAGGTAGGATGTTGAACGATTTCAAAGGGAGTTTTTGAAGAAAATGTTTTGAGTAAGATATGTGAGTAAGAGTGCATACATTGAAATATGATAATATAATAATAACATAATTATTTCTTAATAATAATTTATCTATTTCATACCACAAATTACAGTGAGAGTAATTAATAGCCATCAGAGAATACAATTTCATAATTAATTTGAGGAAGACTGGTGCCTAAACTAAGTTTTTTACAAAACCTGTAAAAAAAAAATATATATAAAATATGGGTTGGTGTGCAATGCGAATGGTGAACGGTGGATGTATTATGTATAGATGACATTGATTTCTTCTCTACCCTAAGGTTGAATATCATTTACACGCCATGAAACAACAAAGTTATTTGTCTATGTAACAGTAAGATAATATCAATCTTAGTGTAGTTTTAGTTTACGGTGTTTTTATTTCACGCAGCGACGCGCGCTTTACTTATGGTTAGAAAGAGTACAAACATGCTGTGAATGTATGTGTAAGTGCAACATCTCTCGATAATGTCCGAGACATGGGTGAAGTAGCAGGTGTGTGCGTGTGGGTGTTATTTGCTAACGCTACTTGCGCACGCTTGTTTTCAGGCACACATTCACAGCATGCACTTGGTTACCAAAAGCAAAGCGCACGTTGCTATGTGAGATAAAAATAGTGTACCAAAAATTGTTGTCAAAAGTGGTAAGGAAATTACGAAGTCGATTAGACGTCAAAAAATTATATCACTAGGCATTATTAAGTAACAGATTTCTATGAAACTCGGCGTGATTAAGTTTGACGATAACTCATCGACATCTGGTTTTATACTCATCCTACGAAATCGACAAGTGCAAATTGAGTGTGAAAAGACTTTTGTAATCCCTCTATAATATTAACAAAACTAAGTAACAACATCAGTCAGTCGCCCAGTATAACTTGACAGACGACAAAATAATATGGTACTAAGCATAAAAATGTACTAAATTTGACGTATCACAGACATTTTCCTTTGCAACCAGCGTCACCACAAAGTATCAAGATAAATTGGTCACCCTAATCACAACCACACATCTTTTAATATCTGGATATTGTATCTAACTATCGAACCGTAGGTGGTCACAACCCGATTATATGGCAGTAACTTGATTAATTACAAGATAAGGTGGTAGGACACTTCCCGACATGGCACATGGACAAAAACAAGAGAATCGTAAAGGACTGTGGGTGGCCCGTTTATCGTCAAATAGACACGATCAGGATTTTATTTGATTTCTGCTAGATTATCTGTATTATTTTGTTTGTGGTAAAGGATGTTGTGTGACTTATTGTTGTGACTTTCGTCAATATACTTAGTGGGAAATTAAATAAAAAAATATTATAATTACAAAAGCTACGTAAATTGTTAAAATTCAAATTAATTTTGTGAACATATGGTACAATTATAACAGATGTTATAAAAAAAATGTTGGTCCATGCTATGTGCCGCCAAAACGCATACAAAATATCGTAGATACTAAATAATATAAAGTTAATAGGTATGTAAGTAGATGTCACAATTTCATGCAATAGTTAATAATTATGTCAATAAATGTTCTATCATAAGAGAAGATTATTGACACCACTTCATTTTAAGATTTACTTGTAATGATTTTGTAACTTTTGTTGGTATAATGTCTTTTGTCTAGGATTTGAATTGCTAGCCTTTTCAACAGCCAAGGAACTATCTAGCATCAGTAGTTCCTTTAGCTTTTGCAAAGGAACTAGGTACTGATCCAATAATTCTCAGAAGTTCCTTCAAAAGAACTAGTGAGCACAAAGGATAGTTTCACTAGGTGCCCAAATATTACATAATATTGGGCACCTGTCACATGATTATTACAATTTGTTATCTTCTATAAAATACAAGGCAGTATCGAGGCGCAACCTGTTACGATGGATTCACATGTTCGGTGATAAAAGTAAAATATGTTTGCTTCAAATTTGCAAAAAAAAAAACAAACTACTTAAATAAAATTAAATACTTAAACTAAATATTTAATTTTATTCTGAACCTTGCGATGACATTTTTCGACGGTTATTAAAATGTAAAATAATGTTCCATACATTTTGGCCGCGTAAGTCAATGCACTAAAGTAGGAAACAGCATTTTTTTTAAAATAACCGACCGAATTTGGATAAATAAAACCTCAACGCGGGAAGGTCCAGAATCGATGGTAACATGTCGCGTGTCGATGTCCCTGTCGCACTGAATAACCAATTAACTCCTCTAATAATAGATAACAATTAATTGATTTATCACTAGCACAGCACTTACGATGTTATTGCTCCAACATACAACAAAAGAACAAAAAAGACTAACGTATCACTCAATTTAAAATCAGAAACGTGTTGAAAACAAACGTATCTCGACGATTAATGGCTTAATTGGCCATGGAGTACTAAAAATACCATTAATGTTCCTTCAGGGTAGATTTAGAGTCAATAAATGAGTTTCCAATCACGTCGGTATATCAGAACTCATTAAACTTAAGAGCAAGGGCTCCATTCTTAAATGAAACAATCGTAAGTGCATTCGCATCATTCTACCTTCGCCCACTCCTTCGTCCGAGCTATTTTTGGATGTGGTCCAAACTAAGAATTTGTTGGAATATGGGCCCAATGTATGGAATAGTAAGTACATTATAAAAGGAAGCTGTGTGCAAAATTTCACGTTCCTAGTCTCTGTACTTTCGGCTGTGCGTTAATATATCACTCAGTTGCTCCTTTTATACACACTAACCTCCAAAAGTTAGTAGACAAGTGATTTAAAACAAAAAAATAATCAAGTACTCCTAAGGGGTTACTTGATTATTTGTCATGATGAGTCAAAGGTAGTTGAATTAGTCAATAAACATGTTATAGCAGTAGAAACATTTGGGTCACTAGAATTTTAAATAATAATTATGGACTTATGGTGAGTCAAAGCTGAAGTGGAAAAATATCAACAAACTCTTGGAGGCTATATAGGGTGACTGGTAATTAGTGACCGATACTTAAACACGTCATTGTACCCATGATAACAAACAACTTTTACTATGGGACCAAACCTGAAATTGCGAAAAAAAATCTGCTGTTTAGTAGTTCATGTTCGCCTAACTGGTCAAAAAGTACTGAACAGCAGATTTTTTTTCGCAATTTCAGGTTATAGATTTATATGGATGAAAGGAGTATTTTATTCTCTTCTATGAACCTGTAGAATTGTAGATATCATAATTTGTGACGGAACCTACAAATCTCTTAACTAACTTTTAAACATTTTAAATTACTTCATACTCAATTTTTTATTAAAAAAAACATATCATGTTGATTGGGTACATTTTCTTTTTATAGCTATTATTCTAAAAAAGCGAATACAGTAGCAAAATGTCTAAAAATATCAAATAATTTCAAGAAGAAGTTTTTGTAATTATTTGTACGAATGGTTGCATATTTTTTTTCAAATATCACTAAAAGTATTAGTTTTCGGCCATACATAATTATGGGGGGTTAAATTTGTCATATTTTAGCTTTCCTAATAACCTTCTGCAAGGAAATGGTCGAGTTACCAGTAACCCTGTACTTATATGAATTTAAAAATTCACATGGGTACTTGCGCCATTTGAATTACACGATGACTCAACATCCTACTCTACCCGCTCCCGTTCACCCCTTGGCCCACACATCGACGTGTAAGGTAAGTCACGACCGGCCACCGAGCCGAAAGCGACATTTGATAAAATCGTTCTCCTTACCAGTTTGACCCGGTACCTCTGAACGTGGCTGCCCTGGGTCTGTCTTCCACATTGACTTGTAAATGCTGTTGTTACTGAAGCAATTGCTATGCGACATTCTATGATCGGAGTTGTCAGGATTGGTAGCGATTGATTTGTTGGGTTATGTAATAGGTAATATTGGTTTGTGTTGGTTGGGTTAAAGTAAAAATTAGGATTCCTTTCTCTTTCTAAGGTTATTTTGTAAACAGTAATGAAAGGTTTTTCTAGGTGGGTGGGTGGTTTATCTTTAATAAGAAAATACAAATAATAAAAAAAATAAATAATAGTTATCGATAATTCTTTTTGTTGTGTATTTTTGTGGTGTACAATAAAGTATATATAAATAAATATAAATAAATACAGAGACGAAACTAATATCTATTATTATGGTTACATCTATTCATCATCCTCATCAATTAATTATGTTTGATCATGAGATTTTTTTGGTTTCTACATAGGCTAGTCAAAGCAATATGAATGAAAGTAGACGGTATTTCTTTTTACCTGGACTACAAAGACTAACAAAGAAAAAACCAAAGTCTTCATAGGTAGCTATTATTGTAATGATAGTAACACATTATAAAAAATTACATATTCTTTAAATAACTTAAGCAAGGTAAAGTCTAAGGCAAAGTAGGTTATAGAGGCATGAGGAACAGGGTGTCACTCATCCTCCATAGAAAAGGAAGGATCCAGGGCCAACCAGACGGTGGGTTACTGCTCAACGATTGATGTCGGGACGTTGTATAAATGCTAGTCGCGCGGTAAATTCTGCTTGCGCGATGCAGGATTTGGCGTGACGTCAGTGTGATGCTTAGTTCTCATGTGGCTATGTAGATGCCGCCACAAAGTAAAGTTTACTGAAATTCCTTGCGCATCTTTAGTCAACACAAGAAAGAAGAACTTTTTTATAATTGTAAATTTATATTGTACCTATATGTGTATCCATTGTTGGAGTACCTCAATAAAAAAATAAACACTTTTTCTGTGTGACATACAAAGTGTTGACTACAATGCTAATTTTGTATACCAAAACACAGAGAACAATTATTAAAAAAATATATAATTAATCTAATTTCAGACAGTCTAACCATAAAGCATTTTCGCATAACAATAGACCTTTGACACCCTATGCAGAAGGTGGAAACAATTTATCATCTACCTCACCTTTTACTATATACAAACAAGTACCTACCTGTACCTACCGACATTCTGATAGATACCTTAAAAGATTAATTTCCTACTTAGTTCCAACACGCGACATTCAGCGGAGAAATTAATTTATCGTACAAAAAGAGCCCTTAGTTTGAAAGGAAATAGTTGGAACCCTTCTGCTTGTGACCTTACAACAGTTGATGAATTGATGCCCTGTGATGTAGGGTGACAGTCAGAGTTCAGTGTCCAGGATAATTTTGCTAAGGAAGATTATGTGCTTAATCGTATGGGTCTAGGTTTTAAAACTTTGTTGTTTTTTTCACAAGACCCGAGGGCGTAAATAAAGTGAGTGATCAGCGTCAACAATGACGGAAAAGTCAGTTTATGGGACTAACATAAATTACCGAAAAGTTAACGTCAACCCTATTGAAATACGAAACGATTTGAAAGCGATTGCCTTGACTAAGCCCTCAGGTCGAATTATTGTCAGCGATGATACGTTAATGTAAGTGCGCATACTCACAAACAGCACGCGTCAACAGCAAAGGCAGCTGCAGCCGTCACGTCGACACGTGTCGACGGCAGCAGTTGACGCCTGCCGCTCATGTGTATTGTGTATGTATACTTACGACGTGGTAGCTATTCAAAGTAAATTAATTTATAATTCAGATACCGCAGCAACCTCGGCTGTCCGATTTTCACAATTTGGCACATTTACTTGTTTTTCTATCTCAAACGCCTATAAAATGAAAGTCTTCTCAGAAGAAGCATTAATTTTAACAATTGACTATACAGGATAATACTTGAGGATAATCTAGCACCCATCATGGCTACCCTACATTCCAGCCCTTTGTCGCCATCTACAACGATGCCCTTTGCGATTGATTAGTCGACATTTCAGTCCCTTTCAGTCGTAGGGCGTCTTCGGAGAAGCCACACAACTAAACGAGGGTTAGCAGAAGGGCTGTGACTTGTGGTTCACGATTGAAATTAGGTACGTTGAAGTAATCAACCCGTGGGGTATAGGTTTCTTTAGTTCGTGAATGGTGATAGTTTTCATTCATGGGTTCGTCAGGTTCAATTGATTTCTATAGTTGAGGGCTGTGGTTTTGATGTCATTTGAAGTCATTGAATTAAAGGCTCGTTTCAGTAAATTTTGACGATGCTTTCTGACAGCTCAGTCTGTCAACATCATCTGCACACAATCATACTAATATTATAAAGGCGAAAGTTTTGTGAGTGTGTGTGTGTGTGTGTTTATATGTTTGTTATTTCTTCACGCTCAAACGGCTGGACCAGTTTTGATAAAATTTTGTATGGAGGTAGCTGACACCCTGGATTAACATATAGGCTTACTTTTTATCCCGATATTCCCACGGGATGGAAAGTTATGCGGGTGAAACCGCGTGGCGCAGTTAGTAGGATAATAGGTAATTAATAGGTAGTAATTCATTTTGCCGGGTGGGAGCAGAGTCGTGTAAGTGGGCTATGACCTTAAAAGGTCGCAGGCACCGACTTTCCGGCGTAAGAAAATAAATACTATAAATAATATCAAAAACTTGTCAAAAATGTAGGGAAACTAAAAGTATTTTTGACAGATTGAGACTGAGATCAGACTGTGAAGGTTCTTAAGATTACGGGAATAGCCCTCTGGTGTTGATAAAGTAATATTAAACTTTCATACAACAACGAAATGTCGATGTTTTGTTGTGTTGAAAAAACCGTGTGGAAGCATTGGCGGGTCGCAAAGAAATTTTGGGAATGGAGGTAATCTGCTTTTAGTGTTGTCTAGATGATTTTTGGCATTGATTTGGCTACATGTATACAATCATAATAATATTTAATTGATTTCACTCCATTATAAAGACAGGTTTTTAAAGTTGTACCAATTATATTCTCCTAGTTTAATCGCCCACCACGTATCAATGATACTTAGTTATTCGGTAGCAAAAAGTGGTAACATTTTACCATTACAGAAATAATTGAAATCAAATCTAAACGAACCGAAACCAATTTAATTTTTATCAAAAGTCATAAAACGATTACTATTTTTTATATAGCACCGCTTATTAACATATTCCTAACGCACCTTTTTCATAAATTAAAAACTATAAAAGCGTTTGTCGAAAAAACTTTTTTTTACACATGGTACCTTTAGATGGGGTTCGATAAAAAACGGACAGTAGCATGTGAGTAATACTTATTTTATAGCTACACCTGCCTTCATAGTCCCCTAGTATACATTATAATGTATTTAAATGCATTCCCAAAATATACGGTGGTGTGGTGTCAGTAGCAGCGATATTGTTTTGGTGAAATTAATATGGACATCAGCAGATCTTATCCATGTCAACACTTTTGTTTTCAAACAAGGTAGGTATTACTTACATAATATGTAAGCTAACAGACTTAATACAATTTTATATGTACAAGTATATAAAACAAAACAAGGGTCAAGAATCTTAGGGCATCAAAAAATTCGTCCGCATCGCTGTTAGCGGGAAAAGTACCCAAAAGGCTGGCAGCATTCCCACGTTGTATGGCGATGCTGATTCTTTGGCCAAATAATTGGCGAGCTCTCTGGTCACGTGAAGAGTCGACCAACCGCTTGGCGATGTCTCGAAAAACCAAGATGATATCTGGATTTATTTTGAAAAAGGATTGTGTCTGAGTGCTTGCCTTTGCCCTTTTATAAAGGACTAGCTGCGCCCCGCGGTTTCACCCGCATAAGTCTCGATCCCGTGGGAATATCGGGATAAAAAGTATCCTATGTCCTTTCCCGGGACTCAAACTATTTGTATACCAAATTTCATCTAAATCGGTTCAGCGGTTTAGGCGTGAAAAGGTAACATACAGACAGACAGACAGACAGAGTTACTTTCGAATTTATAATATTAGTATGGATACATTTAATATTAATGAATAATCTTTAGACAGTTCAATTCATTTTTCAATGACAAATTAATTTCTCCGACATCATTCAGAAACAGAGAATCTTGGAAGACGCTTTTCACCAACAGGAGACTGTGATGCGTTGGGTTAGCTTCTAAGATTGATTGATTGATTGATATACCTATACAAATTACGAAAGCACTGGTCTTGGTTTATCATTTTCAGTTTACTATCTGGAGACCGCGTATCGGCAAGCGTTGTGTGGGACGATCCCCAACTAGATGGACCAATGACCTTAAAAAGGTGCCTGGTGCAGACAGGATGGGGAAGGCGGAAGACAGGGTGTTGTGGGCGCAGTCTGGGAAAGGCCTAAGTCCAGCAGTGGACTGCGATAGACTGAGTTCATAGATGTGAATGGCTGCTCCAAGTTACAGTATTATGTCCACGAGAACCTACTGCCGACAAATTGCTTTGCAGTTTGGCAGGTGTTATGTTAAAATAAAACTGAAACATTATGTATTAAATGAATAAATTAAAAAAAATGTCGATGAGGCAGTAGTGAAATAATTATACAGAAGTTGCATGTGTAATACAACGACTGCAAAAAAATATAACACACTGTAATCGATCCATCTTTCTAATACCAATATGACAGACAGTAGTAGCTATTATATCATTCAGAGGATCGCCTTTCAAAAATTCAATACACTCACCTACTTATTATTTTTTACTATTTAATTCATTGTATTTAAACCTTTTTAAAATTATCACTTTTTACTTTTTTCGGCCGCTGCAACTGATACCGTCGCTCATTGGTCACGCTACCGTGACGCGGGCGCATGACGTTTGACGCTAACCCGTCACCACGCAAGCTCGCACCTGCCCATATGTGTATACGCAACAATAGACCCGACTTTTTACATGTTATGTCAAGGGAGCAAGTGGCATAACCTTTACATCCCTTTTCATGTTTTGGAAGTTTTTAAATTGAACACCTTTTGACAGCTACAAGATATTTTTAGGATAGGTAGAGTAGAATAGATTACAAAATGTTGACTTAAAAATATAAACAAGTAATAGTCATACCCCCTTACTAATAAACGTATTATATCAGATGAATAATTACACACCGATTTCTCTCTTTCAGTCGTCATTAATTTGAGTTTCGAAAGAAGAAGACAAAGCGTTGTGTAACTATACAGACGCTATACAACGTTTATTAGTAGGGGGGTAAAGCGAAAAGAGTGACAGGCTTAGCTAAATTTATTTAAAATTCATCATACTAATAGCTTATTTATAATTTTATTGTTTTTAATGGAATTACAATCATCTAACTATACTTACAAAGTTTTAAAACACCAAAGACGACCAAAGACCATATTATTATAATGTTTTGAGTATCTAACCACGATTTATTTCTGTCATTAATTTTATATTAATAATAATTAATCTCATGTTGAGGTGCGTTCGTATAGTTGCAGGTTCTTTTTCGTAAATAGACAAAAATACGGTTAGTCCACTTTGTCCTTTGCCGGTCCCATAATCATATTCCTTTCCTGTATTGTTATTTCCTAATTTATTTTCAAAATTTCTCCGCCTGTCACTCTTTAGACAAAGTTAAGTTTTGTAAATAGCTGAGATTCCTCACTTTGGTTCCGTTTTGTTTTATGTTAGGCATTCGTGCAGTCGATTCGATGCGGACATGTTTTGTTTGATGTTTCGAGCTTGTGCAGACGACGCGGTTTACAGGTTTACAAGAGACTTGTGTGAGGAATGTTCGTTGTTAGTGGAATAAGCGTATAAGTGTTTGATGGAGCTATCAATTAGCTGAATACTCTACTTATAGGTTTCTGGTTAACTATTGTTTGGATTTCGTAAATCTCTTTAAAGTTCATTCTGGTAATTACACTTACTTAGGTATTGATTTTTTGAAGTGAAAACTTCTTTAGGCGCGTTGGGCATTTTTTGAGATGGGAAAAAATCCATTGAATTCGCGCCACTGTTACCGTAACGACACCGCTTCGGATGTGTTGTGTTGTTGTTGTATTGTGTGTTGTGTGTGCGCCTCAGGATGCACTCGGTCTTAATGTATATCCGATATGTCAGTGAGTGAAAAACAAAATATTCTGTTCGCGTGTTTTGTTTTCACTTCTGTCGGCACTCCCGGAGTGCTACTTTTTTAAATTATTGCACCAAAAATCACTAAATAAGTTTAGCGCTAAACATTTTTAAAACATCATATCTGTCAACGTCATCTTCAAGCGATTGACAGAATCAGAAGGGGAAATCTCATAATTTTAAAAACGTTCACAGTCTGATCTCAGTTTCAATCTGTCAAAATAACGTCTAAATCCCTATTTTTTTGACAAGTTTTTGACATTGATTGTCGCTGAGATGAGATTGCGACTAGATATTGAACGTTTGTAATTACGTGAATTGGCCTTAAGAATTATGGTTTAAATTTGTTTGGCGCTAAAAGTTGCTGCGATGTTATTGGTGTAATCTTACTATGTTCCAGCGTTACCACTTACCATCATTTCCTATCATGGAAACTACCTGCTTGCTGGCTGGTTGATGGTCTGAAATAACTACACAAAATATTTTCGACAAGCAGGACCAACATTCGTGGGCATATTCAATTGTCTTCGCCAAATACAGCATCTATATATTTTTGTTTATCTCTACTTCTGGACCAGATCTTATAATTTACAAACAAACGTCGACATCATCGTCATCACCATTCTCCTGCTATGATCACAATTTATTTGCTTCCATACTTCTCTAATAGCCGCCATTTCGGTAGTCACCCCCTTTCTAACCATACCATCATTCACACAGTCCATCCATCGTTTCTTAGGTCTTCCCCTACTCTTATAGCCAAACAAACGTCGACATACAAAACATTAATAAGATAGTTAACAATGATTGTTATGAATTGTTTTAAGAGATTCAAATGACATAATGATAGGTTGTTCGTGCGAGTATATGGAAGGCTTACAAAAGAATAAATTATATATTCGTATGTATTATTATTGTGATTAATTACTTGACTTACATTCGGAGCTTGTAACTTGCGTAAGATGTGGACTTGATGCCATCTTATATTTATAAAATTACTTTTTGTTTTTGCTTCGATGTTTTCATTAGAATTTCATGTCAGTGTGCCAGAAGGGAGATCTAAGAATCGATGAATGGACTGTATGAATGATGATATGGTTTTAAAAAGGTCTACCGAGATGACGACTAATAGAGAAGTATGGAAGGAAAAGATATGTTGTGCCGAACCCAAACAAATTGGGATAAGGACAGGAGATTTATGATGATCAGTGTGTAGGAAAGCTTTTATTAGACAGTGGACACACCGCAGTCATTACATGAATGTCTGTTTTAGACAGAATATATATTACTGCCTATCAAAACGATATAGTTTTTTGGCGAATGTGTGCTGGCGCACACACCCAATAAACTATATCGTTTTGAACTGTATCGGTTTGAAATCAATGATGGCTCATTGATTTCATTTGGTTGGAGATGGTATCTAAAGACAGGTTTCTGTGTTTTGCGCAGAGACTTTAGTATTGGTATCAATTTGTGTTTCAACCTTGATGCAATACTGGTAATTTGTTTAACTTTTATAAGTATGTAAGATTAATCGTTGGATCACTGAAGTTGTATCTACTGAGGAGAATGTAGTTGATCCTGAGACCATACTCACTTTACGTCTAACCTGAATTCACCTGTAAAGTATTTCACTCACCCCTTTGCATACCACGCAATGACAAACACTGTTAGATGACGTGGAATCCTTTGTGCGTCTCCCTCGAGATGCAGTGTGTCACAGAATATCCCAGTATTTCTGGCATCTGGTATATTCGAACCTCCTTGAAACTAAATGGGATGGGGTGGGTGGGATATATTTGCGTATAATTATGTGAAACTTGGACGATAGAAAAATTCGTCCTAATACTTAAACATGAATATGAAAATGGAAAGAATAGGGTTGTGAATGAAACAGTCTTTAAAAGTTATCGTAGACTACTGATTCTGATATACTTACTATACAACGATGGCAAAAATACCTTCTGCTTGTTAATAAAACAACAAAATATGCACAGTTAAACATAATTTATTTCATATTATTTAAGTATCACAGATCCATTTATTTTAATATTCATCACGTTAACAAAAATATATATAGTCTACTTGGTGGTGATGACACCATTTTACATAGCAATAGTTATGTTCCAACTACTTTTGTAACTGCGATACATGATATTTACACTCTATCACATTATATACAACGATATAGAAATGATCTAATGGTTCGTAACACTGCCGAAATGAGTCTAGATGAAATACTATCGTAAGCCAAAAATGTATAAAACGAAAAGACAACGTTATACATATTTCATGGTCTTGTGCTTTCTTGAGTTTCACTTTTTTCACCCCCAAATATTCGTCTATCAAAGCCTTGATCAAACCTTTATTATATAGTCTACTACATCCATAGATATCTACTATTAACGTTATTACATTTTATTCCGTTCTCAGTTTATTAGCATTTATTATTTTTGTTTTATTTTGATACAACTCAATTATTGTATCATGAATACGAGTTTCATATTCGTGGCAATTAAAATTGTACGTACCGAAATCTCCCTCCGGCGGCGGTGCCACGCGATTGGTGTTATCAACTTGTCATCGCGCATACTCTAGATCAATGAAAGTAATATTTAAAGTTATGTTGACTGCATTTGTGGCAGAGAAAGCGGGCAAGCATAACTTGGGAGAGGATTTTGTCTCGTAGTAGACTACTGTTGGAGACTGGCTGGCTTGATCGATTGAAGAATTCATAGATGCGTGTATGGTGATGGCTCTTACATTTTTCTACTTTAGCAGGGATGTTGTTTGCACCGGTGTAAATGATAGTATGATTTATATATTCGTAATTGTTATTAACTTGTTTGATAAAACCTATAGAACCGTTACATTAGTTCGAGACATTTTCAGAAATGTTATAAATATTTTTATCTTTTACGCGTGTTTCACTATCGAGACTTAGATCAAGTTTACCAATTTCCGTTTCTAGACCCACTTCGGCAGTGAGCACGATATTGAAAGATGAAGATAGCAAGATCTTTTCTATTGGATAGCTGAAATTGTACCGTTCCTATCTAAGCGCGACAATTTTGTAAGGGCAGTGTTTGGTGGCAGTGACGAGTAGTATAAATTCTAATCTACATTCTTTTCTACAGTAGTTTATCGATCGTCAGGACCTACAATGGTATGTTCAGTCCTAGTATAAGTCAGATGAAAATTCATGGAGTCGATGATAAAACATTTACTTTTGATGGCATTAGGAATATTTATAAAGTTACAGCGTCGTGCATTGACAAAGCTGTTTCTAAGATTAGATTATCGCGCAAAGATAGAACTAAGAAGTCTGACTTATTCATAGTTTACATTGAATTAGTTTTAGTTATAAATGCAGTTGTAGTCTTTATAGTAGAGTATTAGATGAATTTGTCACTATTCATTGAGTGATATCTAATGTCAGTGATATTCTATCGTTGAATGAATTTTAAGGTGATTTGCAAAAGTTCATTATGGTTCTAATGATAGTTAATATTGGAAAATTCATCTAACATCAAATAAAAATACTTATATTGTAACTTTTAAACAGTAGCTAGGTAAGCTCAGAGTTAGACACGTATAACATTTTCTTTTAGATTATTGCCAAAATTTTGCTGTGGCAGTACATATTTGGCACAAAGTTCGAATCTATAATAAGCAAGTTCAAAAATTGTGAGCAAATAAAGTAGAAAAATAAGCGAATTTCTCAGTTAATAAAACACTCAAACACTATACAAAAAAATAACAAAATAACCAACTGACGCCGACTGTCTCGAGTCGGCAATGTTTCTTTAAAAGACATTGTAGGCACTATTATTGCTAATATAATATAATTTATTCATCGATCGCTTATCTACAGCATAGAATATTCTATACAAAATATACTACGAAGATTTTACAAACTTAGGCCATTGGCCGACGAAACTATACTTTTTTCTAACGTAACATTTAAACTACTCATTAGTTTACCAACAATCGTCCATATACATTCGTTCGCATAGGCCTATAGTTCCACATTTATCATCGTTCACAATTGTCTCATTAGAATACACACGGGTACGTATAGTAGAATTGAAATCATTAATTACATTGGGACTGGGGTGTACTAGGAATTCATAACCAGGAGGGTCTGCCGTGCAGTAGGTCGGCGGCGTCGTGCCGGTCGGCCTGGCGCAGCGCGGCCGCCAGCGCGGCGGTGGCGCCCGGCCCGCGCTCGCGACACTCCCACAGCTCCAGGATAGCCTCCGTCGGCGAGCTCTTTGTGGCAAACCACGTTGTGTAACGATCAACCCCGAGCCGTGCCGCTAGCGCGCGCCAGTCGTTCCCGCGCGCGTTCGGCGGGTCCAATATAGCGCACAACTGCCTTTTTATTCGACCACTTAATTTAAACGGCCCCTCACCCGCGCACTCGTTGACGCCCGCCTCGCTAACTGTTACGTTCCTTTTAACGCTGCCGTCGCTCCCGTCTTCGCTGCGGCACATACGAGCTTCTAAAAGGTTTTCAGTTATGTTAAAACTGCGTTGTGACTCGGCGCGGGGTGAACGTCCCCGCGGCGATCGGCTCCGCACGTCGTCGAGGGATATTCGGAATGTCTGCTTGTATGACGGATTGGTTCTCTGACAGGCGGACACGCTAAAATCGATATTGTCACAATCGTGGGTCCTTTCTAATACGAAGCTGCAGTGCAGAGCGTTGTAATTCGAACCCCAAACGTGTTGGAATGGTATTTCTTGGTAGCCGATACCCGGCTTAGCTTTCCAACCGGGGCTGACGTGCTCCAAATTCAAACAGAGATTCGACCCGCCGTCCTGGAAAAGCAAAGTTTTGGGTCGCTCTAGTAGTACGCCGCCAAGTTTCTTCTCCTGCTCCTGACAGTAGTAGGCCGCGCAAAGCGTATCTTCAAATACATAAAGTCTTATACTGTAATCTGCGCTAGTTTCACTCAGCACTGCCGGCGCATATATCGCCAATTGAAGCGCTTTTACCGCCTTTCCATTAAAACTTTCACCCACTAATACAAACGTAGACAGCATATCGGTCACTAGGAATATTTTATCATTGTCGAGTTGAGTGAACACGGGCGTATTGATCGTTTCCTGGCCGAGGCCGACAATTTTCTTCCACTGCGGCTGTGTGCTGTCTGTTTTGGCGCTGTTGTGGTCAATGGCGTACAGCGAGAGGTTCCAGAAGCCGTGTTTGAGACTGGCGCAGTGAGGGATTTGTAGGATGACTGACTTGTTTAATTGAAGACGCGGTGGGCCGCACTTAACTACTGGGCTCAGCTGCGTGATACCTGCGGGGCGGAATTTGTTGTGAGCACTTCGTTCAACACGTAGGTACATATGTTATAACCTGGCCTGCCCAAGGCAAGCGTTTTTTCTCAAGCAGAAATTATAGCTTGCTGATACCATAGCATAATTACATATTCGTTTAAAATTACCTTTGGAAATTGTTGTCTATCGCATCGCAAAATCAATTTATTTTTATTAGACTTGTGCTCCAGTAAAGTTATTCAGTTTGGACTCATAAATATTCATAGCAATTTGATGATTTAGGACATGGTAAATACAAGAGTGGATCAGCGAAAACATTTATCGAAATTAATTTGTGTAATACGTCAATAAAGTTCAAGTCATATTAACGAAATGACCGCTTTAAAACTTTGATGCAGTTATTAAGTCATGATTGAATAAATCTTCACATTGACAAAATTTAAAAAACTTTGAGTACAAACCTTTTCCCAACCTCGGTCGATACCGATCATCTTTCACCACTGCTACATATATCTGTTCCCTCCTGCCTCTACTGAGGGCTGCCTCAGGGATGGAGAGGGCAACTCCAGCAGCAGGTAATGCCAGTCTTGCCCCAGCACTTGAAACTGAGAGGGACTGAGATGTAGGCGAGTTTGAAACGAGTTCCGCTAGTTGGAGAGTCACTGACTCATTCGCAGCATCATACATTGAGCCGGCTAGAAGAGAAATTATAGTTAGTGGAGTTGTGGGACTAGTTTGGATAGGAGATACGTGGAAGTGCATAAGTTTTGTACGTATTTAGTTATATTATAATTGTCACAACTACCACTTGTATACTGGCGTTGGATGAACACAATCATAAATTTGAAAGTATAATATTTTCAAATTTGTTTGGAGCTTAACCTCAGGCTTTAAGACCTTGTAAAACAATGTTTAAAGCAATACATTTTAAAACTATAATAATTTGTGTAATATCAGTAGCTTTCAATAGTATCCAAGAAGCTGTAAATACACATAAATATACATTTGTGATACTTACAGCTAGTAAAACAGCTGGAAGCCGAATGTTCAGATTCACTGTAAGGCTTGCTGTCGTAGTCATCACTCTGACCCTTGCTTGACGCACATGGAGTCACCTGGTGGTCTACTGGAGACGCATAGCTGTAAAGAAGGGTCTTGTTAACGATTTCATTGAGGATAATTTGAAGCTTTACATAAAATAGCCAGATAACATTTCTCACAATGACATACACGATGCAAGAGACATCGACGTGCACACTGTTACAAAGAAATCAGAAGCGGAAAAAATTGCTATTCCATACATCTTCACTGCTTATAGCTGTATGAAACAGCTGATTTATTTTTAATAACCTAGGGAAAATGTCTACTCTGGAGGGTTCCCTTGTCCCTTACAACCTGTATTATTTTATGTTATCTCTCAAGCAATCCATTGTTATAAGATATACCAATGACATTCAATTCAACTAAATATGCCAGTGATTTAGTTGAATTTATTTTGGTTCAAAACAAAATGATCGTAGAATGATATATTCACATAAAAAAGCTATATCCAATGTATAAAATAACAATTCAGATTTGATAGCTTATAATACACAGACAGGTTGCAAAGTTCGTCGATTTTTTGCAGCAATAACATTAGCTTAAATCGAAACCTATAATTTATTCGATAATACACCTAAAACTTTAACGTTTGATTCATTATAATAAACTTCATTCACAGAACATGTAGGTATCCATTAACTTTTTGCTCTATCAAACTATATCATAGATCTTGGTCGTTTATTATAGAGACTACGTTTCTATTTGTTTTAGGTTCCTAAATCATTTGCAGACTTAGATTATGTGTTTTGTAATGACATATTTTCGCATAATTAAGCTTTATAATCTGTGGAGTAGTTGTGCAAAAAATATTATGATTTATTTCATCGTTATCTCGAGTGTTTATTTCAGCTCATTTAGTTGATTATTTGTACAGCTTAATTGTTATTTATTTGTTAGTTGGCCCACCTAGTTTCGCCCGGGGACTTGTTTAAATAAACATGTTTGTTATAAATATATAAATTATCAAAGTGATAGTTAAAACTTATTAGAGACCGCTTTTGGTTTTGATTATTACTTATAACGATCCTGTTAGAGAGGTATCTAATCTATATTTTCTATACCTATTGGAATATTAATTATATTCCTTGTAAGACTTGAAACTAAGAACTCGATACTGCTATACCTACAAAATCCAGTTGATTATTCACATTAAAAGCTAACTGCAGAAAAAATCCCAATGTCCATTGTCTATGAACATCAGGATTCAGGGCTTATTTCTTTTAGACGTCTATACCTTAGCGGCCGGATAGAAACCTGATACAACACGTTCGCCATTCATGTAACACTTGTGCAAAAAGTAAGCATTTGTCAACTACGGCGTAGACGGGTGAAGATTAACTTGTACTGTGACACTCAAAACTGTTTCGGTATTTTTTTCTCTTTCTTTGATAAATGATTTCGTTTCTGTAAGTAGGTTTGTACAAACACTTTTACACGTCAATCATAATTTTTAAAACAAGATGAGGTCGGCGATTCCTATCTGCCTACTCCGAGAAGAAAGGCCGAACCAAGCTCAGAGATCACAGTCTCAGTCCAGACATAATCTTGGTCAGATCAACAATTTGACAATTTTAATCAAGAACTTCTAATGCAAAAAATGCACCTATTTTGGTGCCTATTATTTTTTGTTGTTGTTTAATTAAACAACTTGATGGATAAAAAATAACACCCCGAATCCAGTCATTTTTGGTGTAATTTGTGAATAATCTTACAATCGAAACGCAAAAATGTGGCATGGTATCCGACTATATTATATCGATGTGATCTTTATTTTGAATATGCTGCTCTTAAAATATATATTAAATGAACTCACCTATTAGTAAGATGCGGTACATCATAATGGTGTTCAGCCCTGGAGTCAGGCTGTGGATGCTCGTATCTTGGAGGCCGGTGCTGCATCAGGTCTGGTGCCAGTGACAGCGACTGTTTCTCCACTGTTGGGTACATTTCTGGTTGGAAATCTGCTTGAAGAAGATGGATTGGTATTTGAATTAGGAAATAAGATACACATTGATAGGTACCTAATTGACATCATGACTACATTATTTTATAATCTCGCATCGGGCGATACCTTTGACGAACGTTCGGGTTGTAGTTTTCATAGAGCTAGGAAATGATCTGTTCTTATACAAATTGTAGGGATCAGTGAAACACTTCCACACAATAGGCATAACGGACAGTCCCCTGTGCAGGGCTTGCATGGAGGCTGAGGAAACCGTAGCGCATGTGCTCTTTAAGTGCACAGGCGTCACCTAGATTAGGTCAAAAACCCTCGGGACACCCAGACATTCTCAACTGGCCAGGAGACTTCTGAAGGTAGGTGGGCTGGTTGGAATAACTACCAACAGCCGCTTTGGCCCACGGACAATGGTCCACTTGAAGAACTAAGTGCAGAAAGGGATCAGTAATGATCGCTCATCAATATTTGACTTTATAAACAGGTCCAGGTTTCCAAAGAGTGTTCTGGGTCAGAAACGCAGAGTTTAAAATATTAGCAATAGATTATTTGGGCACAGGTGAAAACATGTTTCTAATTACAATAAATTTATTGTTGTTAATACTAATGCGATGTGATTCATGTTGATTGCAACATTTCCCGTTATGGTAATCAAGAGTTTAAGTCAATGCCCCGACAGCTAGGAAACGGACTTCCGAGTGGAAGGTGTCGGGTTCTTGTTAGTCATTAATTTTTAATGAATATAATTACTATTCATTAAAACTGCTAATTCGTTCAACCATCGACTGCACTAGACTGTTTATAATTCCGGGTTCCTATAATTATTTTTAATTCAAGTAACGATTCCTTACCGTTTTCGATACGTCTAATATTAATATTGGAAATATTACCCCATCTGATACCAATTTGCGAACTGTGTTCTTAAAGAATTTTTTATTAACCTAACGTTCCATAGGTACCTAATTTATTTTTTATTTTTTTTATAACTAGTTAATATTATTATATTAAGACTTACCAGTCCTCGTCATTGTGTAAAGCGAATGATCTCTAGTCTTCCTCTGCAGTAGTTTATACACTACTGCAGCCCCTGCCAAGAACACCACCACTGCGACAGCTATACCTATGTATAAAGGTATATCGCTATGTGCTGCCACTGTGGACAAAAGAAAACAGCCTGTTAGGAAACATATAGAAGTTCTAATAACAAAAATCTAATAACAAACGGTATGGCCTCGTTCACACGGGGGGGGGGGGGGGGGGCAATTCTCGTAATTTTAAGAACGTTCACAGTCTGATCTCAGTCTCAATCTGTCAAAAATAGCTCTAATTTCCCTAAATTTTTGACATTGATTGACGCTGATATGAGATTGCGACTAGATTTTGGACGTTTTTAATTGCGGGAATTGGCCTTTTGTACGCTATTCTACTGTATAATTTTGAGATTACATGACAGTTTCATACTGCATTTGATTTTAATCGTATGAACAGCGGAATATTGTGGAGTGATCCCAAAAAAAAAACGTTATTTTTATCGCCGTGTGTAGTACGGGGCCTAAAGTAAAAGTAATCTAGAAGGCGCATAGTATTTCCCACTTCCATCGTCAAGAAAACAACGTAATAATTTTCGCAACCATAAAAATAATGGTCGCCGCTGTCACAACTCTTAAAGGCAAAGTTTTACTTGTCAGCTCGCTCAAAAAACCACAAGTTGAAAGCAGAACACATTCATCATTTCAAACAAAGAAACATAAATTACAAAGTTAGTCCGTCTCGCGAACTTTTAAAGCCAATACTATCCCACTTCATTCCAAAAAGTTTGTATTCAAACCAAACAAAAAAGATATAAAACCATCAAATTATTAAGCACCTGATAAACTTTTGTAACCATAAAAACGTTTTGACGATAAAATAACGAGGTGTCAATTTTACGATTTCCGTTCTAACCTCAAAATAAGAGACAAATTCGTTGAAATTCAAACTTCTGAACAGCAATCGTTAAATTTGTTTTCGTTCATTCAGAATGAACTCCGTCCCATGTTTCTTGACGCACCTTTAGTATTATTTATGTCAGCGTACCTTTATGGCTATGTCCCATTAAGAGCGGAAAAAGAACGCTTATTTTGCTTATTTTAGCTCCAAAAATAGTTGTAGATGCATTTAATAAGACGAACATTCTTAATTCTTATAGGGATAAGGTAAGATAGGAGTAAAATAGTAGGCTAGTCATAAGGATAAGGAAAAGAGAACAGTGTTAAGATTTGCGAGTTAATAAGACAGAACCTAGGAAAAAGACAGCACAGATTCTTTATATTAGGTCCGTAAATTCAATTACGTACAGTCAGACAAAAGAGATAAGTATGCAGAATCGTCGGATATAGTTGAAGTTTAGTAAAAAACCGAGGGATGTTCTCGAATAAAATTTAATTTTATTAATAGAAAACAAACAGCTCATTTATCAAATTACAGTCGACAACATCCATCGGTTTCTTACTAAACTTCAACTATATCCGACGATCTGCATACTTATCTCTTTTGTTGATTGTACATAATACGATTTTCTGTTTTTAATACTCTCAGAGAGAGAAACTAGTTTTCCGACTTGTTTGTTAGCAACATTACAGAAATTTCTGAAGAAGCATTTATAGTCTATGGATATATTTTTATGACTTCTCTAAAACACCACAGATAACCTTTCAAGATTCCAAAATGTAAAGCTATCGTAAAATTAACAAAATATCCCTCGCTTTCAATACTCGTCACAATCTTCAAAAACGGACCCGCTGCATTTTTTAACGATTACTTATATTTTTTGTGTGTAATTCCTTGCCGTGAAAAGGAGTCGTTTTTGGAAGTTTTTAACGATCCCTTTGATCCTTGTATAGTGGTTGTAAATGTGGGTTTAAGGGAAACTGCGACATATGGCATCTAATTTTAAGGAGTATTAAAGTAAATGCGCTTCACGTGTCGCTTAATAAAATTTATGGATTTTTTACGAGTAAAATTTTTTGGTTTCTACAAATATTTCGAAGTACCTAAGTTTCCTTTTTATTAGCAAACAACCAGACTCGACTGTAAGTTACCACCCTATAAGAGCGTTACCATTCCAGAAACAAAGCTGATATTCGTATATATGTCTGTCATAGAAAATTGGATTCGCATATACATATATTAATATTACTTCACTTGTGCTAATGTTTAATTCTTACATATTAATGTTATTCGGGTAGGTATACACTTCTTAAAACAAGTCGAGTGTCAATTAAATACGAACAGATTTGTTGCCAAAAACGTATTCATTATTTAGTCCGTTCTCATTTTGGTGAGCCCTTGCATTGAAAAATTCAGCACGTGTTGTTGACTCATTGGTTCCTTAGTCATGCTCTTACATGACATGTGGCACCGATTATGCTAATTCACTTGTCGATGATATTCATATGCCAACATGTCTGTGTTTCCTTTCCTTAATGGTAATTACGTCCAAGAAATATTCAGTGGCATTCGTTGTTTAGAATTTTCATCCAAATTAAAATAAGTAACTTTATTTGGTGTTGGATATGATACAAGTTTAAACGGTTTAGGGCTTGATTCACAAAATTCGGATAGACACTCCAAAAAATCCACAAAAAGCGGAGAATTTGTACAAAATGGTCTGTCAGATAATTTAACTACACTTCATTCCGAGGTGCCTTTAATTTAAAGCAATGTAGGGCATTATATTGTCAAAGCAAAACTTGTAAATGTAGAAGCTCTAGGCACTGCGCTTTGAACACTCTTTAGCAAAAACTACAAAGCAACTTACTTCATAGCAAAACAAAGAAAGAGAAACTCAATTAAACCAACAAAACTGTGTAAAACCTTTAATTCCGCAACAGTGCAATGCAAAACGATTTTCCACGGTTGATTTTTACAACTTGAATAGCACCAGAACATTGGAACTTACATTCTTGCATTTCTCATGAAGGTGACACAATAGCAAATGGGATTAATGGGCTTTTGAAGGCTCGAATAGCTAACACGGAACTGGAGTACGGAAGTGAATGAGTGAATGAAGTCTTCGCGCTCGATAATGCGATAAAGATCTTGAACTCGCGCGTAATTAAAAACAAGGCAAACGCTGATGGTGCTTTTAAGCTAATGTTTCTACTTTTTTGGTTTTCGTTCATTCATGTATACGATTATTCTTTTGCATTCACTGTATTAAGTTGTTTATTTATTTATTAAGGTACACTACTAGCTTCTATGTATAATATATCTTATGTACTATAGATCACAATAGTCTCGGTCTTACAAAGTCGCAAATTATAGGTTGTTATAGTGTTCAGTAATTCGGATGCTGTTACCTATATTCGTAGTCTAGTTTACTTCTGTTTGTTCGTTGTCATTATTGAACGACGTTTTATCGTAGTTTTGCGTAGTATTTAGGTTTTATTCATTTATATTACCAAAATTTTATTATAATTCATGTATTGTTATTTTGTACCATAAATCTTTTCATGTTCAGTCTCCATTTTTACCTCGGTTCATTTAGTGATATTAATGTTTCGTATTATCATTAAATGAGATAGCCCGAAGTAATAAATTGATGAAGGTATTTTCTCTGTTCGATAATGTGATAACGATCATGAGTTCTCGCCGTAATTAAAAACAAGCTTGTGCATAGTGACGCAATAAAACGACCTGTTATGTTTTCATTCAGTTATTTGCATTTACTCCGAAATTATGATGAATGAATAACACGACCACATGAGTAAAGAAACGGTCCCGATGGAAGTGCAAAAGTAACAATTGATTAAAAAGTACATGATGTATATTTTGGAGCAATAAGAGAGACCCAAAAGAAGTAATCTCTTGGGATGATAGATAGTAAAAAATATGCAAAGTTAAGTCAGATGGAAAAGAAAGAAAATGCGTTTATTATCGGTAAACATGATTCAGAGAAAGAACACAAACACAAAAAGAACAAGTTGGGGTAAAATATGCGTCACATCCACGCAAAACCGCCATAGCTCAGCACAAAGCTACGATCCTATGCGAGACAAGAGCCCCAGCGCCGGTTTGTCAAGTTATTGTGTTTATAACATGTCACTGTTGTTGCTAATACCTACTCAGAGCAGGTACTAAACCACCATACGAAAAGCATGAGAATTTTATCGGAATCCTACCGATGTTTAATCAAAGCTAAAATATTTCAAGAGGGAGTGCTTGACAAAACAATTTTGCCTGTAATGCCTGAAATGCCCAAAATTCCAGCATCATAAAAATGTGTCAAAATACATCAAAATTCCAACACATCCGAATTACTCAGCACCGCCTGTTCTGACCATACAGCTATTATACATAAACGGCGGATCGAATGACCGGCATCCGAGCCGAATGTAATAAATTAATAAACATCGTGACCGTCCGAACGATTTGGAGCCGATACTGATCGTTGTAATTGCTACACGCAAGTCGATGCTACCATGTGGAATAAGTGTACGTTTTGTGCTATATTCTATGTCAAACATGTTGGAGTAACTTATCTGGGGAGTTAAATAGGCCACTCTGTATCTGCCAATGAGTTTCATACCTGCAAGCTGAGCTTAGGATGTAACAATCAAAGGATGGGCAGCACAATCTTATTAAAATCATCATCATACTAATAGCAACGCAACGGAATCAATAGTAAATCTATTTATCTTCATTTATGAGATATTTTATACAAATAATAATAATATAAATTAATAAATTTAATTAATTAATAATAATTTTAATTTATAATATATTTTTAGATACAAATTTCGTTCTGCATAGCATCTTTTGAACAGCGGATCCTGAGCTTTCTAAGATTGACGAGAACCGGTTTGGCTACTAAAAGATTTTAGAAAAAAAGTTGACTAAACCGTGTCATTGTTGGACACGCGACTTCAATTAGACCGAGATAAGTGCGTTCTAGCTTTTGAAGGAACCATACATATGACGTGATGATTCCATTGGTAAAACTATGGAGTCATCACGTCATATTAACTTCAAAACTTTGACAACAATGATATATAATATAGAAAAGATAAAACATATATCATAAAAGCACATACTGAAATCAATATAGTCGTATGTTCACCTCTATGAAGAGATCATTTTTATAAGGATTGGTAAAAGAGTCGAGTAGTGAAAGCGGAACCAATTGACGCACTTTCATGTTTGTAGTTACGACAAAGCTTTAATCAAAGAAATCATGGGTTTTTGTGTAATCAATAGCTTATTTTAGTTTTGACACGTCATGTGTATCTAATTGAATATCTAAGAGTTGCTTTCGAAAAAGTTGATAGTGATGAAGTTTAAATTATTCATGGAAGCAAGAAATATCAAGGGCATATTGTATTACAATTTACAAATAATTTTGGTATGTTTCATATAACCGTCACTTCTCAACAAAGGAATTTATTTGAAAAGTGTTCAGTACAAACCAAATGGTCCAGCAAATAATACACAAAGCTTGTATTGGTATGTAGATTTATGACGGTTCAAAGATCAAACCAATTGGGATCTTCACAACTAAAGAGAAAAGGTGCTATCTATCAATAGAATGAGCTATTTTATAGCTTGTATTATTACGAGCAATACGGTTTTCTTTTGTACGCAATAAATTATTTACAATCACTTCCAACTTAACATATTGATAGTTTTGAAAGCCATTGGAGTTAGCAGTAAAGCACTTTAAGGAGGAGTACAGGTAGCATCAGAAGTGGAATCTTGAGACAGTGAAGATTGTTTTCTGAATGGATGTGATGTCTTTTACTGGTTCACTGGGCAGCTTCGCGCAGATGGCTCTTTGCCAAACTTATAAACACTAAGTAAGAGAGGAGCTTGAGTTTGAAAGCGTTGTTGGAACAGACACTGATGAAAATCGTTTTAAAAGTGCTAATGAAATAAAAGCGTTTGCTAATTAGACTTTTATTTTAGAAAGGATTAAAAGAAATGCAATTTCTGGTAAAGCTTTTAAATGAAAATACATGATTGATGTTAGTCGGTTGATGAATTTCTGCAATTGTTGAAAATGCAACCAATTTCTCTGAAGATAGAAGTTTCAGACTAGCGGTAACAGCAAATATAGGATGCAGCAACAAGTGCAAAAGAAATTAAAGAAATATTTGTTCTAGCAGCGGAAATAGAAAACATCCGTTCAATGTTCCATCTTCGTTCAGCGCTTGCGTCGCCACGTGTACATCCATAGGTACGCAATGGCGCAACACTGCAGTAAAACGCACTTCATATCAATAAATCTCCTTCATAAACAAGTTCCAAGTCCCCACACGGTTTATAGCCAACCGATGTTTGAAATTCAATAAATCATTACATCCGCTACTTACACCGTTCAAATCAAAACCGCAGAGACGTTACGGAAATTAATTTACGTACGATTATCGGATTAATTTCGAAATTTGTAAACATTTGTCTGTGCCAACGGTGCGGTGTCCGTTGCAGAGATCCCAGATAGGGAATCCAATCGAAATTTACAAACCCTTGTCGCTTTACCCATAACGTGGTAGGAGGGCTTGCGGAATTAAATTCTCTCCGCTCACGTCTCATACGAATGTGGTACGTAACATCTTTTATCCTAAAGGCGGTATTTGCCTGAATGAAGTGGGGCGATATGTGAATGCATTTTGCGATCGCCTGCTGCGCTCACTCGACGAAATCACAACAAATCATTCACGAGACCCACCTCCAGTAATGATGGCCGCATCGCATATAAATTGGATTTTACTGTTGTTTGTTTATGCATTAATGTTTGATTAAAAAGTTTTGTACGATTTAATTTAATTTGGACAAAACCGCAACGGTTGATGGCTGGTTGTCGTTTTTTGGGTGCAGTGAACACGATGAAATCAGTGGAACTTTGTTTGCGAACGTTAATTTTGTGGAAAGTGTACTTGTAATAATGTGTATGCTTATCGAAAATAATGTTTATTATGTAACAAGTGATGAATAATTTCTTATTTAATGAATGTGTATGCGTGTTGTGAACTTTATTGAATGTTATACAGCCACTCATGTAACCAAACCTGCATATCGGCCCAAAATTTTATCAAGAAAATTTTCCCAAATTTCGAATTCACCATTCATTAAAGAGAATTTATGTGCCGTCCTCAATACAAGAGGAAGCAACACTCAATTCATACGAAGATTCATTCAAATATTCAAATTAACATAATAATACACCTATAATTTGTATTATGAAAAGACTTTGTGAAAAATAAAAGTTACATTCAATAAATCTGTCAAGTAGAAAGTTAGATACTGATAACGATGGCTCGAATTTGTGTTCGAACGGTTCTCTCCAATTATTTTTGTTAGTGTTGATGACACATAGGTAAGTACTAATTCGATTATGTAGGTACTTGTGTAGCAGTAATATTATGGTGTTTTTAGTAGGCGGTTTGGCAGATTACGTTTGACCTACTTGTGGCTAGCTTTTAAAGACCGGGAGTATGTTTTCGACTTCACATTAAAATGCTAAATAAATCAGTGTTATGGAACGGGCCATAACCGTAAATGATTTTCTTCATAAACATGATAAACACTATGATGTTGAAACTAACAAATAATATGAGAAAAATTATAAAATCTTTCTTGTAACAACTTTTCTGTCTAAGGAAGGAGTCTAATTGTAGAGGCTGTTAAAATTAACTCCGTATATAGAAACACACCAGTGTGTATTGTGTTGGTTCTTAAAAGATAAAGCGAAGCATCTAATGAGTCTAAAACTGCACGTTCACGGTATTTCCCAAGGGCATGAAAACAAACACAACATTATTCTTTAAACTTTAAGTCCTTAATACTTCGCATTAACATAAACGAAGAATCCGCACTCCGTCCCGATGTTTAGGCAACAAAAGATGAAAAGGTGCTATAAAATTTCACCATTTTCCCCCCTTTGTATGTGGCAATTAGGCTAATGAAGTGGCTCCAACGAGCGCGAATGAATGGCTCAACCCGAGTTCCTACCATTCAAAGCTCACCTTTCATGTGGGCAATTTACTGATGGTCCACATTATATGGCTTACTTGAATTACTTGGGAGTAATTGAATATATTGTGGATCCCGTAGTTCGGAATATTAGTTTTGAAATTTAATTTTAGATTAGATTTTTTATGAATAATGCAGAGATGGTTGATTGGAAAAATTGGGCCTTTTAATGATTATGTTAAAAATCGAACAGCTTTTAAACAACGACGACAAATTCTGTAAGCAATTTTGAAAACTGTACTGATCAAGTCAATCCAAAAGCCAGAAACAGCTTATGGCATCCTAGACACGGTCGTTGAAGTTTGAGAATTCAAAACAAACTACAACTGAATAAAACAAATAATAGCAGTGTCTACAGTAGCATTAAAATATAGAACCACATAAATGTTATAACAGTCTAACCGTGGATTTATAATATTGTGCAGTGTAGTCAAGTGTAGGAGCAATTTTGTGGGGAAAGGAGCTCTGCTCTAAATCCCTCTCAATGTGCCATGTTTATACAACATACAAATACTTGCCGGTTGCATTAGCAAGATGCTCGGTATTATTTTGTCGTGTTACATTCTTTTGAATACCTTTTTCGATGAAGAAAATTTTATCTCCGTCACTTCCATCGCCAGAAAAAATAAGAGCAATTTTTAAAACGTTTATCAGTCCTTTTCTGTCATCCGAAAAAATAACCTCCAAAACCGAACACAATAGATTGATCATCCCAATAAATAACAACCAATCCACGGGACGCGAAACAAAAACAGCCAAGATGGCGGATTTATTTGGCGCGAAAGCGTTCGCGAAGAAGCCGAACGTACAAAACCAAAATGGTATTACCCCGAGGCTATTTATCAAAACGTACGATAAACAGAAATGGGAAATTGAAACAGAGTCAACGGGGACCAGTGGAAATGATTTATTGCTATTATAAACAAAATATGGACTGATCATTTTCCATTCCGAGATTGAATTTGGACTGTCGAGGGAGAGGTGTGTGTAAAACGTGTCTAATGTCGTGTTTAATGGCGTATCGCTTTCCAGTGATTTGTTTCATTGCGTCAAGTTGTTCGTAATCACGTATCTCTCGACAAATTAAACTATGAATATAACAACTTGCTGGTATAAATGTGACATTAATGAAAATACGTTTAATGGAGAATGGGGAAATTAAATTCATTAATTAAATTGAATCTCACAAAGTTATTTATATTTAAATTCTCAATACAAAAAACACAAGCGGTACAAAAATATGTCAAAGGTAAACAGCAGCACAAAAGCGAAAAAAAACTCTTTGTACAATCGTAATAAAAGGCACATGCAGAGGCATTAAAACTAAATAATACTCTGGAATGGGAATTGGAGAGAGCCGAAACTGAATATTCTAAATGCCGAGTGTGCTGCGAATTTCTCCAGAATACCTGTGTTTCCGTGGACGTTAAATATTGCTTTATGATATTAAATTATAGACTTTTTGGTTTTTGTTCTAGGGCACGGAAATGAGGAAACCTTAAAAACTGACCATTTTTAATCATTGTTGAATTAGGTTTTTCATTTTAATTAGTTGACGACAACTAATTAGAATGAAGACAACATCATCAACTCACCTATTGAACGATCAATAGGTGAGTTGATGATGTTGTCTTCATTCTACCTATTTCTTTCTACTACTGCATGCAACATTCTCGAAAGCTACGTCGTAAGACTTATTTTTCCAATTTCATATAAAAATATCTCTTTGTCCTCTTTAGCAATATCCGTTTATTCATTTTACATACATATTGGTTACGTTTTAATTTCCGTTATTGTTAGTGTGTGAGTTACCTCATGTTTTCCTTTACTGTTCAAAGTTGGTATTGCATTTCAGTTAGAATTAATTTTCAGTGTATGAACACTCCACGTTCTGACTATTGTTCAGAGCACGTTTATGAATGGGTTTGGCTAATGTAACATTAGCTGTCTGTCTGTCAACACTTGGGCGCTGTAACCTTTGCTCGAAAGTTTGAAATTAAACGCGAATAGTGGCTAACTTATTGTTCAAGTTTTATGTGCTTTGTTCAAAATTACACATTTAAGTAAACATTTGGCTTTTACTGCATCATACAATGAAACATCCTTTTCTAGCTTTTGACTATCTTCATCAACCATAAAAATGTCTAAACAGAGTAGAACAATTCTAGATTAGCCAATTACGTTCACAACGTTATCATATAAAATGTTACCTCAACTTTTTCGTAAGAACACCATAAAAATTTACTCCCTCGTCTATATTTAGACGATATGATACGGCCCAGATGGTCACGCCACCCGATTTTAGTATCTCTCGAATCTTTTTAACGTGACCATCAAATTTTGACCTTTGCCTCACCTTGCTTCCACCTTTATGTTGATTAGAAATTCTAAAGCCCCGGGGGGTGCGGTGGGTCTTCATAGGTTGGAAGGTGGCAGTTACAGTCGATAGCCTGTTATGAAGCGACCAGAGTAACATTTCATAGTTATGGCTGAGCGGAAAGGAAGTGTATATTTAGTGCGGCATCTGGTTCTGGAGCATTTCATAGAAATAGTATTAATTAACATGTCCCATGGCGGATAGTTTCATAATTTGTAATTCCCATGACACGGGCTCGTAAAGTTTTGGCTGAAAACGTTCGAGTTCCTCCGTTGTCGCTTCTATTCGTGGCTCTGATGTTATGAGATGAGATATGACGACGATTAACGTAAAAAGAATATGTTTGGATACGGAAACGTTATGAGAAATTTCGAGATTATTAGAAGCAGAATGTGGCGAGTTCTGGCTGTAAAAATAAAACTACACGCAGGGACAGTTTCAAAATTTATACAAATGTTATATTTTGTAGTTTGAATTAGAAATATCAGTCACGTGAACTATAATATGTCATTAAATATTATCGGCGTAATATTTTAGAAATATTGTTTATTTTATGCTGTTATGCTCGGAATTTAATGGCTCATTTTGAACGAACGAACTAAAGCGCCTATAAAATTAACTTCTATATTATAGCGTCACAGCAATGGATTTAACGCTTATGGTCCACTTTATGTCATACGTGTTTCAATTACATTTTTAAAACATGGGCATGTTTTAAAAATGCAATTTAAACACGTTGCAGCTGTCATTTTTAGAAGGCTCTAAAAATGACAGCTGCAATGTTTGAAAATTAAATGACATTCGGAAACACTAGTCAGCTTTGTGCTAACTGCTTTTAAATAAAAAGGAAACTGGACTATTTTTATATAAATCTGAATCTTCTTATCTAAGAACTGATAGTTTAATCTAAGCACTCACCACCGTGTACGCCGCAGTAATCTCCCACGCAGTCAGCATGTTGTGCATGAGCCCCTGAACATGGTGTATCTCCAGTGCAGGCTCTTCGTCTTGTCTGCCTGCAGTCTGCTCCACAGACTGACCACTCTGACCAGCTGCCCCAACGGCCAGGTAACGCTGAGGGAGATAATATTCATTAGTACATTGGTATTTACTTTCAAATTGCACAATATTGTTCAAGTAAAGATGTACCTACACCTAAATTTAATACCTAATATTATCCATTATGATTGTGTCATCTATTGTGAATATCTTTTGTTGCATATACTAATTAAATAAGTTAGAAAATTGCTAGAAATAAGTTGACTATTGACAGGACGACTAAAGATGAAAATATTTTTAAATGTTTTTATATTCTAATATTTAAAAATATAGTTTATATGTATTTATTTAAATAAAGATGAAAATAATTGAATAGATGTAGGTATGGAAGACAAAAATACATGCTGCGTGGACCTTAAATAAATTGGAATAAGGGCAAGATATTGATATGATGAGGAGTGTAGTTCAATAATTGAAGAGACCTTCACGAGGAAGCGCAAACTGTAATTTTGAATTATTGATTGATAGGCAACAGATGTTGGTTGCTTAAAGTGAATAGCTACTGAATAGTAATCTTATCGTAATATTAATATTTATTTGCTTTAATAAATGGTACAGATGCCAGCACATCAAGCTACCCGAAACTGTCAAATTTTTCCAATCAACTTTGAACCTTGTGCTTAAGCGATAACGTTTTAATCTATTAAAGAAATTTGACAGATTGTAGTAGCTTGATGTGCTGGCGTCTTTACATTAAGGTCTTATAAATAGAAATTATTATGATCTTACTAGTATTTTTTTTATTAGAGACAAATGTAAATATTTACACTAGATGCTAAATTAATTGACTAACTTAGGTACTATACAAATAAATACAAAAACAAAGGACATTTTGGCGTCGAATTACTCGTCCGCATCGCTGTCATCCGGAAACGTGCCCAGAAGACTGGCAGCATTGCCACGTTGAACGGCAATACTAATTCTAATATTAATTAAGTTTAGATTAGCCATAATAGGCATATAGACGTTAATATCAACTTAATTAATACTGTTAACAAACCCGCTATCAACACAGGTGTACCTATAAATGTTCAAACAACTGTTTACAAGGTCCCTAATGAACAAATAAAACCTGTAAAGTTTGAACCACAAATTAAAATAAAACCCAAAGGATCGTCGAAAGACCGAACGTGTGTCAAAGCGGTCGACTAAACAAAAACTAAACGCAATGTCAAAGATCACGGATCACTTTTTGCAGACAAGGCAAAACCATTAATCTTAATGTAGACTTTACATGTTTTTTTTCTTATGTCAAACATATGGGCGAGGAAATTATTTTGGGTTCAAATTTTTCAGAATTTGATGATGTGGTAGGTTTATTTTTAAGTTGGGTGTTTTTTTTTAGTTTAGTTAGTTATGTGTTTTGGTAAATAGACTAATTTTGATCGAGTTGGTAGTGAAATGGTTTTTGATATCCGGCTTCGTTTACATTTAATGGTTGAATATTTTAGGTTTATAGGTACTTACATAAAATATTGTTTTGTTAAGTAAAGTCTCACGTACTATTTATTACTTCCATAATATTTTTGTGTAAAGACCTCGTCCATCGCTTTCCATCAGGCGTGATCGAGGTCAAGAGCGGGTCCATTCAGTCATAATAATAAAAGAAAACAAAAGATATTTTTTTCAATTAAGGTTGCAGTAAAAAATATTCCGCACCCTAATTGCGTAACATACTATCAATCTAAATTCGAACAATTTTGAAGGATTTTGCTAATCCATTGCTTTATATGTTCGAAAAATTTGTCTGCTCATCAACGTAAATAACTACTGATAGTGGATACATTACGCATTTACCCCACTATTCTTTTATTCTCCTTTCAACTATAGCGAAAAGAAAACGGTAAACAAAAATTAGGTTTTACATAAAAGTAACAGTTTTTATAAAAGCTCTTTGCTTACTTATACCGAGTCCATTTAACGTCGCCATTACGGAAACGTTTATAAGAAGAAATAATCTGTTGTTATTGGAAATTTTAAATTGGAATTTTATAAAAATAATACTTGTACCTGCCGCGACAGTTTTTAGTAATATATTCTGACATTTTCATCGAAATTATTTCGATAATATGGTATTAGGATACGGGCAGGAAATTGGACGCCTCTGGGAGGTAAATAACGATCCTGTTTATTTGTTTTGTATCACGTTATTAGCATAAATATTTGTTTTTTGGGTACCAATCACTTAATATGTTATTTAATTTTGTTGAGTACTTACTTTTATTTTTTTTTGATGGCAAAGTTTATTAAAGTGAGAAGAATATATACATTCTGCATTTAAGAGAATTATTCAAGATTTCAATCGATTGGTTTATGAATTTAAATTAACCTCCAAGAACCGCAACGATTTCTATTCGATAAATCGATAAACACAAGCATCAAATCGATTAACACTCAAATCGTAATTCCATCAAAGTTAACAATTTACAGTTCGCACCATACAATTATCTAGGCAAGAACTAAGACTTGCTATAACCAATTAACGCGTCGTTTACGATTATAAATCGAGTACCCAATAACACGAGAGACAGATAGAACTATCGCCCTATAAATTGAAATTAAAATACATTGGTGGATGGCCGTAGCATCCTTACATGCAAGCTGGACATAAATCACAATGTTTTTTAAAAAAGAAATAATAGAGCGTTCATACCGCGATGGTCGGTTGGCGCGAAGAAGAAGATTTAGCGAGTTTCAAATTGAATTTGGAAGGCTGGGTTCCATATTTCATTTCAAGCGCTTGACGTATTATTTGCTTTTTGTTTAAGGCTGCGTTCACATGGCGTTGTTTGTAAGATAATTTTACAGTTAAATGTTGGGACAAAACGATATCTTGTGAACGTAGAGCTCCTTAGGAAGCTGATAGATGAACGAAATACTGCGAAATTTGTGACACTAAAAATAATTTCAGGAATAAATTCACAATGTTACTTGCATGTACTGTAAAACTTCTACGGAAGAACTTCCGGGGTTGTTGCGTAACAAACTATTAGCATTTAGCAGCAAGGGCTTTCATTTTGATAGTTCTTTAGGTATGTCTATTTACGTTGTTGAGAAGACAAATTTTTGGAACATATTATGAAGAAATGCATTAACAATATCCTTCAAAATCATTCAGATTGTGAATGACAGTATGTTACGTAATTATTCAAAACTTAGTAAAGTAAAATTATTATTTGATTGATGCACAATTATAGCATATTTTAGTGAAACAAAAAAACGAATACTACTACTATTATTTATAGGTTACATTACGAACACTTTTTTTCTTGCGTGAATATTTGTCTTCATTAAGAAACGACGACCACCGTTCCTGTTTGACATTCAACCCGCCACACATGTCCAACTTGGGCCATGCCCCTCCACCATGTGTGGGTGTATACGGATATTAAGTACAACAGTGTGTAACATTTCTTATTAATTAATGCGCACACACATAAATCAGTCTCGGTTCGTTAGAGTAACAACGACATTAAGGACTTTCACGTTTAAAACCATTTTATGTGGTTTTTTTTTAAGGAAAAGTCTGTTTTGTTTAGGGAGTGAAACTATGGGAGTCTCGCTTGAGTATGATTCTATTTTTTATAATGAGGTTTTAAATCATCATTATCATAGTTTTCCCTTTTATCATCTGTCTAGCTTTTTCCTATGTTGGGGTCGGCTTCCAGTCTAACCGGATTCAGCTGAATACCAGTATTATACATGGAGCGACTGCCTATCTGATCTCCACAACCCAGTTACTGGGTAATACGATACCCCTTGGTAAGACTGTTGTCAGACTTTCGGGCTTCTAGACTACCCGTAACGACTGTCAAAGATCCACGAATGACAGCCGGATCATAATTTTCCCTTAATTCCAATTCATTTGAGGTGGATGCAGCTTGTCTTCTTCCATACTTCTCTATTAGTCCTCATGAGGTTTTAATTGATATCCTAAATAAATGTGTCCAATAATACTGGTTGGTAATTTGTTAATTAAACATGTCGGTGTCATAAAACACTTTTCATTTTTTTTTGGCTATGAGGATAACTTATAGAGAGCCTATCGAGACATTAAGAGGGACAATTCTCGTAATTTTAAGAACGTTCACAGTCGGATCTCAGTCCCAATCTGCCAAAATTACCTCTAATGTCCCTACATTTTTGACATTGATTGTCGCTAAGATGAGAATGCGACAAATTTTTGACGTTTTTTAATTACAGGGATTGGCCTTCTGAAGTCCAATTCCCTCAATTAAAAATCTAGTTTTTAGAGAACGTTCTTAAAATTACGAGAATTACCACTCAGAACAAAGAAAGCATCGTATTCAATTGTTTTTAAACTCTATGTTCAGATAATCACCAGCATCATTTTAAATAAAGAATAAACAAAACAGTTTTTTTTTTTTCAAAATTCCACTTATGCCGACATACAGTGAGACCGCTCCTTAACGTATGTAAATAAATTGTAAGTAATTGCGTCTCCTGACACTTCAGAACGTAGTAACTGAATTTTTAAGATACACTCTTCGTATTCAGGAAGCAGTAACGTATATTTTTTGGTAATAAATTGGCTAAATTGTTTTAAGATAATGCTTTGGAAACTTTTGGAGCAAGAGAAGAATGGTGTTAAAGATTTTGTTAAGGTCCTTGTTTTATCTTGTATCAACCGTTTAGTGTCGAATTGAATTATCTTGTCGATATATTTTTCGTTGCGGTTTGGTTTATTCCGGATGCAGTTACATTAAAGTAGTGTGAATGTATTTTAATGTTGGTGTACTATCGGCCATTTAAATGTAAGTTGCTTATAATACTATTATGCATATTTTCTTAGTGCTTTTGAAAATTAATACAATAAAAGAGAACGTTTATTAGTAATATAGATTTGAATGTGTTATGTAACGAAATCTTTAGATAAAGCAGTTTACGGTCACCAAAGGAGATAAGTAATCAGGGTCGGATATAGTTGAAGTTTAGTAAGAAACCGACGAATGCTTTCGAATAAAATTTAATTTAATGAATAGAAAACAAACAGTTAATTTATGAAATTTTTCATTCGTAAACATCCTTCGGTTTCTTACTAAATTTCAACTATACCCGAGTTCGACCCTGGTAACTTATCTCTTTTGGTGACTGTACCTTATTTTGCCCAAACGTAACTCTGAATCGATAGCCTTCATAAACACATTAAAACTAAAAATATGCTCACAAAAACACTGAAATCCAAAATTCTGCCTTCACTAAATATCGACCAACCTACACACAGTTACAAAGTTTATCAAGCTTCGTCGCCAGCAGAAACATTATGCTTCCAATTATCTCATAATGTTCCAGGTTTCATGCTCTGAGACAAACGCTTCTTGATTGCGTTTTATTGTCTACCCGGTTGGTCTATTTCCTTTGATACATACGCGGGAAACGGTGGACGCACTTGCTTCGGTGTGACAATTATTATTAAGTCAATTTCTGGTTAGGAATTCATTAATTAGTTGGAAATAGTAGTTTTTTTTTTATCAAATCATTGCTTATGTTAAGCTTCATTAAATTTTCGCAATAGTAAAAGGATTGCACAGTCATATACCAAAGTTTTTGAAAAACTATTGAAGAAAACGTTTTTTAGCGGTAGGTACGACGATTCGAATATAAAAAGATGCTGCTTTTGATAAAATGATGAAAGGTTACTTAAATTGATACTAATGGTGTAAAGCACCCTCTGATCAAGTGATCAAAGCTTCATAGGAAAATGCAAAGTTCAAAAACAATTACAGATTCCACAGACTCATATTATCTGTCATTTACTGACTCAATAATTTACAACAACACATGCAAACCATCAGCAAATATACTTTATTATATCAAATAAACAATAACATTTAACAACCGTCACACGCTTCGAATGCGGATGCAACCAATAAAATATTTATCTGCAATGCCTTTGATCTGTCAAGCGAGCGATTTCGCGAGAATCTAACAAGCTCGCTGTTCTACACATCCGTATGTACCGTTTAATACACGAACTCCCTTTGAAGTGATTTCAGTACTTGGTTTATGACCATAAAAAATTAAATGGCGGCGTTTTTACGACTGAGATGTACTGATATGATGTTTAAGAAACTTAAGTTCTTATTGTGATTCATTAACACGTGCGTTTAACGTAGTATAGTATTAAGTTTTTAAAGCCATTTGGGCTTAAAACAATTGAATGTTAGCTCGTGCCAGTGTTCGGAGTTCTTTGTTCTCAAGTGCTGAGCGGTCGTTTTTTGTTTTTTTTTTCAAGTACTTGTTAGGAGGTCGAGAGGTTAATAAAGGAGTAGGTGGTCGGAGTACGTATGTGGACGTCTGCATATTTAAATCGTTTTGGTTCGGTCTCGACATTGAGACGATTCACTGGGAGCAATCAAGTTTCTCAAATTACTACCTAAAGTTTCTTGAACGTATTTTTTAAAGCAAAAAAAAAATCAGCTGTTCCATACATTTTGACCGCGTAGCACTTTTTTTATGGAACACATTTTTATATCCGACGAAAAATTTCCACGCTAGGGATCTAGAACAGTGATATCTAGACCTATTAGGAAAATTGATTTCACCCCGACCTTAAAATGTTATCAATAAACAATGAATCAAGTAAAAATAGTTAGTGTGATGTGGTATTGTTTTGCATTCACAAGTTTTAATGTTAGGTTTAGCATCTTAAGTCCTGTTCCACATTGAGACGGTTCCTGGCCTTTGTCTTCAGTGTAGCCAAAATTGAAAACCAAATCCTACATTTATAGGTGGTGGCAAAGGGTATTAGCATTTTTAAAGCTCTGTTAGCTATAACAGGATAAAACAGACATGGCGAGGCGACCGCGACGACAGCTTGAAAGAGATGCCACTAGGTAGGTATTTTCTTAGATTAGGTCTTAATTATTAGGTTCTTTGTTACCCCCACAGAATAGCTGATTTACCCCCGCGAGGGTAATTGCCCCGAGGTTTGCAACCACTGGTGGTTGGCGCGATGTCTCTGGCACCTTGTGTTATTCAGTGATAGTTTTTAAGCTATTGCATAGCTTTTATCTTGGGCTTTGAGCGCGGCGACCGAATGAAGAAATTCCGTAACGAAAATAAACCTAAGCATCGTCTAACGTCGTATCAGTTCGGCAGACTTCGGCACGGTGTTTGTGTGCGTTGCTATGCAATAGCTTTACCGCGGCAGTCCCCGAGTGCCACACGTATTTTTTGTATACGCCTCTCTCAATAGAATTTTTAAACAAAAACCGGACGATGTTACCCTGTACAAAATAGTATCTGGAAAAAACAACATTGACACAACTACACTTACCAATCAACAACTGTTGAGTGTTATCGTATCCTTGCAGATCCATGTATCCCTCTTCATTGAAAGCAGTAACAAATAAAATTTCATTTCAATTTCATCATAACCACAAGCAATCGTCAATGGATTTACAACCCTAACACAACAGAATCAAAGTCTATATTACCTTACAGATTTTTTATTTAAAGTGGATACAAAAATGTGTGAAACATTTTGAACTTTATAACGAAAAGTTAGAGTAGAATTTTCTTTGGACTGTATTATCAGCAGTGTTCCAAATAAACCTTTATTAAAGGCATATTGGAAGCTCAAGTGTTTCCGATTCAAATACGTGATATTAACCGCTGTGTTGCCATCTAAAAATATGTTGAAAGCACAATTAAATGTTTGGGCGTCTGTTTTGTGATTCATAATAAATATGAATACCTGAATCATTTGGGATTTCAGAACGCCTATATTTTGCGCAATCATTTTCATGGAAATGTTTTCTCGCTTATTTCCAGCAACTCAATTTTTATTTATATGCAAAACCGTGCAACGCGATAGTTTCAACTAAACAGTTCAAGGTTTTTTTTTTTGTATTTCTGACGTAGTAAAACGCGTTCATTTTCACTTGATATTGGAGCTAACTCGTACATAATTATAAGCTGTTCTACTATAATTTAAGTAATTTCCATGTATTTTTCATACGTTTTTTTTTTTGTAGTTTATGTACAGACATCACCACACTAAGCTACTGCACTCTGTCAAATTTCTTTAATAGATTTTCAACTTTATCGCTAAAGCATAAGGTTCAAATTGATTGGGAAAGAATTTTGACAGTTTCGGGTAGCTTGATTTGCTGGCGTCTGTACTATGTGTACCGTACCTACTTTGTGTATCTTTCCTCAAAATACCATTTCGGACACCAATCTACATGGTCTTCACATAATCTGATCAAGATTATGTCTGGACTTTAAAAGAGACTGTGACCTCTAAGTGTGTTTCATAATAGTCAGATAGGAACGCCAACCTCATCTAGTTTTTATTAAATATTATGATTGAAGTGTAAAAGTGTTTGTACAAACCTACTTACAGAAATAAAATCATTTATCATTTACTGAATTCTTGGGTATCAAATTTACAACAATGTACAGACGCCAGCACATCAATCAATCCGAAACCGTTAAATTTTCCCAAACAACTTTGAACCTTATGCTGTAGTGATAAAGTTGAAAAACTATTAAAGAAATTTAACAGATTGTAGTAACTTGATGTGCTGCCGTCTGTACCAAGTTTACTATGTTCGTTTTATAATGTAAACTAACAACTTAAAAAGCTACTGATGCCATTAAAACTGTAACGTATAATATGATTAGGTACTTACACGACACGACTAGTAGGCATACCGGATATGCCCATTAAGCTCTAATTAAGCTTAATATAGTAAGGGGAGGTCCTAAACGATAGTTTAACGGATTATGATTGATTAACTCAAGACTTGAAGTTGTTTCAATTAGAACTTTAACTGATGAGACCGATACTTGCAGGTCAAAGACACTGTATTACTTAGTAAGATGGCAACACCTCGATAAAGTGACAGTTATTATAGTGTTATTAGAAAAACACCAACAACCTCTTAAGAGGTCATTGTACTCATCATTATGAACAACTTTTACTATGGGACCAAACATGACATCGCGAAAAAAAAATCAGCTGTTCCCTACATTTTGACGAGTTATACGAACATAAATGTAGGGAACAGCAGATTTTTTTTTCGCGATTTCTGGTTTGGTCCCATAGTAAAAGTTGTTCGTAATAATGAGTACAATGAGCTCTTAAGAAGTTGTTGGTGTTTTTCCAATATAACCCTGTATAGGTTGTTTGGAAGCTGGATGCAAAGCCTTCCCAGTTAAAGTTGGTAGGTATGTTATTTTTGACTAAAATCTTGTAGTTAAAAATAAAAAAAAACATACTTCGTCTAAGACATGTAATGGCTGAAAATGCTGTAAATGGTGTCAACTATCACTCCCTTAAAGCTTTGAACTTAGCTTCCAAACAGCCTGTATTTATTATGTAATAGGTTGTCTAAAAACAAACAACTACTGTCAACGTGAGGGGCAATTCCCATATCTCTAACAAAGGTAGTATCTTAGGTTAAATCTGTCTAAAAGCCACTAAAATACTTAATTTTTTTTTTTACATGTTTTTGACATTGACTGTCGCTGTAATAGATTGCGACTTGCATTTCAACGTTTTATAAGTATGTATGAAAACAATACCTTCTGGCGAAAAATGCTAATAGACACTAGTGCAGAGACAAAGAAAAGCACTATGAGCAAAGTACCTACTAATGTCATAATGCTTGAGCGCAGGTACAGTCAACAGCAAAAGTAGATGATAAAATTTTGGAGTCACTTTTGGAGTCAAAACTGATCACGAATATATGGCAGCTGTACTAGTAGTAAATGTTTGGTATAATTTACAATCACATACTTTTGAATCACTTCGACGCCACACAGTTCTGACGCGAACTCCGTTCATTAGTATTGAATTTCTGATTTTCATCATCTACATCAGTACTTTGCCGAATGGGACTAATCTCGAGGTTGCGTCTTTGAGAACGAATCAAAATAACAATACAATTATATCTCGGTCTCGAATCTATATTCATACCTGACGTAAAACCCAAAACTCATTTTGTAACCTATATTACAAAATGAGTATCTGAGTATCTGGTAATCTTATTATCAGAAAGTTGTGAATTTGTGTAACAGAATCTATCTTACCACTCTGACAAGGCACGCAGTCCGAAGTTCTCTGCACAGCCTGTCCCTGGCAGGGCGCGCCACCGTTCAAAGGGTGTGGTTCCGTACAGGTGCGCGTGCGACGCTGACCACCGGTCACGCGGCCATTGCAACGGCACTGCGTCCATGGGCCCCAGGAGCTCCAACCGCCGTTTACTGTTGACAAAAGAAAAAATGCTTTCAGTACTTAGTCCCTTAGTGTGTATCACAAATGCTGATGCGTTAAGAAACTGTATAGCATTTCTCTCTTCAGATCTCAGGATTTGCAAGGTCTGAACCTGATAAGTGATGATACTGCTAGTCTGCTAAGCTCCTTTTACAGGTCACGGCTTTGGTGATAAAGGACGCTCCTTCACCAAACTTTAGACATTGACTTTATCAAATACCTCTATACCCTTGGATAGCAGGATGATAAGGTCAATGGTGAGTCCATTTGGCCTTATGTGCTGGATGTGGATTTTAAGTCACAAGTCAAATCAATTATTCAAACTAGTTTCTGCCCGCGACTTCGTCCGCGTGATATTTCACCCTCCCCCCATTCACCCGGAAAAACCCTTTCTTTGTGGATACCTACTCTTCACAAAGAACACTAAATTTCATATCTCTAGGACCAGCGATTTAGGCTGTGCGTTGATATATCAGTCAGTCAGGACTTTGAATTTTATATAAATATGTCGATAGGCACATAAAAGGCACTTTTGAACTTTAAAATTTACAAAAAATAGAATTGATTCTAGTTGCTTCTTCCAAAAGGTAGTTTCGTATAGAAAAGAATAATAGTAATCAATTAGTGTGTGAGTCTGCACTAACATTGCGTTACTCAGCATTTGATGGGAGTTATCTTATAGGCAGGTATCCATAACTACTTCTGGGTAGGTGCTACTTAATTCAAAGTTTGCAAAGAGTTATGTTTACGTTATCGATCGATGCAATAAATTGAGGCTAAAATAGGCGCATTCTAGCTTTAGAATATGAAATACCAATAAATAATTATAAACTAGGAAAATTATATTAACATTATTATTTGATAAGTTATAAGAATTGCGTATAAAGTCGACTATTCCAATGAAATAGTTACCGGACTTGTCTTAATTTATAGTGGAGTAGGAAAATGCATTAAATGAATGCCATCAAGTTTATTACATTTAAATAAATAAAAATGAAACGTTTACGAGTGTTCATTTGCATTGCTTTTATGCGCCGTTTTTAATTAACTTGCGTAATAAATTTACATCGTGATCATTATTAGTTAGGTGACTATTTTAAACTCCTGGCTATTCTTGTTTGCTGGTTTTATTGAGACTAATAAAAATCACGTTGGTTCCTTTTTAGCATGTTTGTAAAACTGTAAAATGAAGTGTTTCAGTTTTATTTTATTTAAATAAATAAATCGCGAAGATGTCTGTTCCACGTCTACAACGCGCACGTGTGGTTTTTGTGGCTGATGATATTTTTTCCAGTGGTGTGCCCTTGCCGTCACCCTTGTTTAATTCCTACGTTATTAGAGAGAGTATTTATATGGGTCACACTTGCCGCGGTTGGTCTGTGGATGGGTGACAATCTTTACATACCAAGACCCCTCCGTGCCTCGGAAAGCACGTTAAGCTGTTGGTCGCGACTGTCATTCGTGGATCTTTGACAGTCGTTACGGGTAGTCAGAAGCCAGAAAATCTGACAACCAGACATACCCAGGGGTATCAGTTACTGGGTAATAACTCAGTAACTGGGTTGTGGAGGTCAGATAGACAGTCGTTGCATGTAAAATACTGGTTAGACTGGACTCCGACCCCAACATAGTTGGGAAAAGGCTAGGCGGATGATGATTTATATGGGTCACACATATTTATCTTGATATTGGCATATGCGGAGGATAGATGAAACACATATTGTAACAGAACTAATAGGGTGATGATAGAAATGTTGATAGATGAAGTGGGAGACGAAGACCTAAGAAAATATGGATGGATTGTTTGAGGGATGATGTGAAAGAAAAAGGGGCGAATGATAGAGTGACGATGATGACTAGAGGTCATAAGTTCATAACACAGCTATGTATTTAGCGGTACAAATAAATTATTGTTACCTATTTAAAGTTGCATAAAGTACGGGGAATTAGCGTGACCGACAAAATAAATATCTATTTAGTGAATTTTTGTATTTTCCACTGGAAAACCACCAACACGCGAACTGTATTTGTACCAAGAATTTTCGTTGACTTCCTAATTATAGGAATCATGTAAATGTGTGTAATTAGGTCTTTTCGTGACCAACTTTGGTTTATATTTCTAGCGATTTCTATTTCTGCCTTAAAATTGGATTATTACGATTATAATTTAATGAAATCTGATTGCTTTGACCCCGAAGAAAAAATTGGGGCTTAAAAATATATAAAGTTGTAGGTACAGATGCCAAAGCACATAAAGCTACTATAATCTGTCAAATTTCTTTAATAAAGTCAAAAGTCAAAGTCAAATAATTTATTTCAATTAGGCACACTAAAGGCACTTTTGAACGTCAAAAATTATAGTAAAACAATTGATTCTCAACTTTATCGCTGAATAATAAGGTTCAAACTTGATTGGGAAAATTTAACAGATTCGGGTAGCTTGATGTGCTGGCGTGCGCGAAACGCAATTATTATAAATTCCGTAAAATTTTATAATGATATATCGTTAAATATCATTATAAAATTTTACAGAAGTAACTTCATAATATTTTAAAGTCTGACGTCATCAATAATACCTATTAGAAAGCAATCACAAACATTTTATCTAGATTAATAGCTTATCAAATTGAGACAATCTACCGATAATTAAATACTAATTAACAATTTCAAGCGTTGCTTTTGAACCATTGGGGCCGTAAAATTGTCATGACTCATGCCTTTTCTATAAATATCTGTAATAAAATTAAATGTCGCAGTGCCATTGCAAAATCTAATAAGAGAAACGTCATGATATTTTATATCTAGGGCAGTATTTATGGAAGTGCAAAATGTCTTATGGTTGCCGTGTCTCATACATAAGCTTTCGCTGTGTAAAGTTTCAAAGTTACCAGTTACCGTGGAGTTCAGCGTTTGTCGTAAATAACATGAATTTATTTATGTCTTTGTTAGGAACAAAGTTTCAAATATAATTTTCCGGCAAAAAACAGATTTATCGCTAGTCAAGACTAGGCTAATATCAGAAACATAATGTTACGAATGTGTCAAAAGACAACTTTGAATCTTGGTTCGAATTAGGCAGAGTCAACAAAAGAGATAAGTATGCAGGATCGTCGGATATAGTTGAAGTTTAGTACGAAACCGATTGATGTTTTCGAATGAAATTTAATTTGATAAATGAACTGTTTGTTTTCTATTAATTAAATTACATTTTATTCGAAAACATCCATCGGTTTCTTACTAAACTTCAACTATATCCGACGACCCGGGTTACTTATCTCCTTTGGTGACTGTACCTACTATAAATTATTAATACTTACGGTACTTTTGGAGTGCTTCAAAAACTACGTTGATACTAATTACCTTCAGCGTACTCTACCTATGTAATCAGACACCACTGCGAAACCTGCTAGCTGGTTAATCATTATCATTATTAAATGTTACGGTGTTTTATTTTAATTATTGATAGGCTTGCGTTTAAACACTATCTCACCCAATGGTAAAATTTCGATTTGCAAAAGGGATGCACCAATTAATTAAGAAGGATAGATACCCTTCGGAGATCAAGATCATCCAACAAGTCCCAACAAACACAACACTGCCAAAGACAGCTCCAATCTCCCTTAACCTTTTAACCGCTTACGTCGGATTAATTCGACAAATATTTTCGTGTCCATTCCGCCAGAGTCGTATATATACGACCAAATTTAATAACACAGCTCGTTTAATCTGTATTATTATTACATCATCACAGCTCGTTTCATCGGTATTTTTTTTCGGACGCTGGGGGCACGATAACTCATATAAAGTCGGGCGGTTAAAAGGTTAAAAAACAAAATACACAAAATCTTCACACCAAAACCAATCTAGATCCCAGTCTAGGCAGAACCAAAGGGCGTTCTGTGCTATATCTGCCTCGAAGATCAGGCACGCAAGTTGGCGTGTGGCTCCTGTAACCTAACAACGTAGCTAGAATTTACTTTAGCCTAATAATACATTGGTATATGATACCATCTATTTGTGTACTACATACGTTTATAAAGATTGTAGGCGATATGGTGGTGTTAATTATTTTCTGCAAATGTTGAGTCCGTGGAAAAATGTTTTAGTTTTTTTTTGTTATTTTATCCTTGTTGCCATATTTACAATGCATACACACGCTAAAGGCCAATTACATCTGGTCGTTAGCCCGTATTCGGGTGCTTGAAAGACTTTACTCGAATTCGGGCACCCGATGCATTCATTACAATGGTCATCGCACTAGAAGATGAAGCTGGACTAGGTTGTCCGGAGACGGGTGTACTCGACCCCGTTCATTACCTACCACTTGATCGTTTGCCTGAATTCCATAGGCAATCGAATTCGGGAGACCGACCAAGTGGAATTGTGCCATTGTTCTTCGTTTTCCAGAATTTGTAGGTGTTCACAGAACGCCTTACTTCACTCATCTGGTAGGATTTCTAACCCTTTTGAAAATATGTAGTTTATTGCCAACCAGTTATAAATCAAATAATATTTATTAAAACTTTATGCACAAGTAAAAAAAAAACTGTACAAAGGTGGACTTAATGCCTGAGGCATTTTCTACCAGTCAACCTTAGGGTGACGCAGAGACAAAACATGGCAGGTGCAACATACAGGATAAATAGCTAGGAAATGACTATAAAATACAAGAATAAATACTAATACATAGATCTCATATAAACCAAATGAACTTTCAGGAGAAAAATTATCGGTAGAGGAGATATACAGTGAATTATAACTATGTAGGTCCCCAAAGCATTCGGATTTTTTTGTAAGAAAACTATTCGGAACAGATTATGATAATGTCCTATTAATACACACGGTATTATTGTCTATTATCAACCCACACACAATTAAGATTATCTTGTCTTAACCAAAGAACAGCTTAGCCATAAACAAGACTTAAGTCTCAACCTCAATCTTGTCAGCACTGTGGTAGGTAACCCCGCCTTTTTTCATCACGGCTATCGAAGAAAAAGACAAAAAAATGTAAATCGTCTTCATACACGCGTATTACAAGCAATTCAAGCGACGTCGGGCGTTGTCGGGCGAAGTCGGGCGTTTTCGTAAATTATGGTTAATAGAGACCATAACTGTAAGTTAAGTTGCACGTAAATCGAGTCAAACACGGCTCAGCGCTGTACAACCATATTATGTTAAATACTGGCATATTATACGAGCGAAGAATATTAAAATAAAGGTAACTTTATGGATTTTATTACAGAAATATATTTTTTGTTGCTCTCATCTTTGGATCCAATTTTGTTTCATCCGTCATTTTTATCTCTGGATACAACATAGTTCATCTTTCATTTTTATTTATGGTTCCAGCATTTATCATCCTTCGCGTATTGTCTTTGGGTCTGATATTTTTTATTCTTCATTAATTTTTGTTTTCCTAAGTTGTTTAGATTCATGGTTCATTGGTGTCATTGAATTCATTTTATTTTTTTGTGGATCAAGTATTGCTTATCCTTAATTTTTTTAATTTGTGTTTGGATCAAAATACAACATTATTTGTGGTGTTAAGGAAGGATAATATTATAATACATACTCAGTTGTAACTCATTATGAGCTTCACTAATGAAATACATATATTTTAATCCGGTATGATCTCCAGTGTAGGTATCACAAGGCAGGGATTAACAATGTTTAACTTAAGTTAATCCAGGTTTATGGTGAGAAAAACTTTCACCTCTACCGAATTTAGAGATAAATATGATACAAATCTAATTTATGCAAAACTTATTATAAAGATTATATTAATGAATCAATTTTTTCTTATATTCGTAAGTACATAATTTCCTGTCTCATTATGGTTCTATTATGAAAATGTAAAAAATATTCAAATCGAATATCATAACTTCTTCTTTCGTCGAAATAAATCTTTTAAATCCCACATGTATTACCAAAAGTTTCTTAATGAAAATTAAAATAAATGACAATCATTTATCGTCGCCGACATAGTTTCTAAATTAAAACATAAAACAAGTGAATTATAAGCTGCCTTTAATAACTGAATTATAATAAAATTTCAATAATCATTAGTTGGAAAACTAAATAATTAACTTTTCTATAATAATGAGAACGCCCTGGCCACCCGTGGTGTATAATTTTAGTGTCTTCCTCTCAATAAAAATTGATTGCGTGGTCGCATCTATAGTTTGTTATTAAACTATTAAAATACTGTTAATATTAATAAAGTGCCTCACATTCTAATAGCGGTCGAGGTATCTATAAAATTCGGAATTTAAACATCGTATAAGATTATTTACGTTCCGAGGAACTTGACTTTGGTTAGATTATGAGCTTGGTAGGAAACTATTCGAGTTTCGTGTCCAACAGTTGTAATAGTATTGTAAACATTTCTTTTAATGTTGGGAACATGGGCTTTAGTTCTAAACTTTGTGGCAGTTATTGTTTCTCTATCTTTTATTGCTTCTTTGTTATTTCTTTATGCAGGTCACCGATTTATGAACAAAGGTAAAGTTTGAACTTCGAGAAAGTGTTTGAAGTAGATATGAATATCAGGCATAAAATCTTAATGGGTTGCTAGCAACCCATTAAGATTTACACTAGATTTAGCACTAGTGCGTGTCTGCTGCTACTGCATGATATGATTTTACTCATACGCAGTTGAAATACAGTACGATAAAAGAAAAATATGGTGAAAGTTTGAAAGAAACAATTGAATGGTGGTGGCTAGGTGGCTACTTACAGTTTGCAACTATAGACAAAATACAGTCACACCATAGACACAGCCAACCAATAAAGTCGATCATCAGGTGACGCCACCCATCAAATAAAAGTACTAAATTCAAATAGGAAACTTTTATTACTTTTTACATCGGAATACGAAACTCAATAATATATTCAGCTAATTAATAAACCAACGACTCGTCAAGTCGTCACCCTTTTTTAGTAAAGTTTTAACATCGGGTCACCACATTGTTTGTTAATTAAAATAACCGTTTTATATTTTTGTAGGACACAAACGTAAAAATTTTATACGTTATAAACATGAAACGTGTATTGAATAAGGAGTATTTCCGTGGAAGTAAAAATTCTATATAGGTTATGATTTCAAGTAGTAAGGTTTTATTGGATTCGTTGGAACGGCATAGTTTTTAAAAGCAGTTGATTTAATTTCCATGTAGATGTTAGAATGAAAGCACTTTTAATATTTATATGATACAGCCTTAAGCAAAAGATGAATGAAATCAAAGAGAAAGGCGATGATTAATAATAACAAGTCTGCAGGTATATTACCAATAATAATTTCAAATTTGACAGTGAAGAATTTTGCAATACAGATACATATACTTATAAAAAAGAAGCAAAGAAACTGGAAGCTTTTAACAAAAAGCAAAAAAAATAAAACAGTCCTTTCAAGAGTACAAGAGTCCAACACAACAACAAAGAACACAATCAAGCAAGATCATTATACAATCGTGCAGCATAAAATGTACTGTAGCGACGACACCCGCCCACGCCCCACTATAATGACGATATATAACCCAATTTGCGACTCAAAGATACATTCCAGCAACAAAGAGTAAACCCTTTTAATAGAGATAATTGGTGCGATGCAAGAACAATAAAATTAGAGTACTTGGAATTTGTGAAGCTAGGTTAGTAGATGAATTTGCGATCATAGAAGAAACAGTAACTTCGAATATGTTGGATTTGGAAATCATTTAGAAGTCCAAGTATCAATTTTTATGTTCCCAATTAAAGAACTGAGTGAAGTGTTTACTCTTATTGAACGTAATAGAGATTCTAACGATGCTGAATAAGTTCCATGAGAAATGATTTAAAGAAACAACAAGCATCCTGCCACAGCTTAAACAATGAATTGAATAATAACAGGTAATTTTACTTCAAGCGAAACTGTTTAACTAATTCTCAAAACTACGTCCTGGCTTCGTTCCCATGATCAGAGAGTACCCAGATGATCTAACATTGGAAGCACATTTGTCACCAATTACTTTCACATGCACAAAATATGAACCACGTTTCAGCAACAGCTAACATACCAGAACCAGCAGCCACTCACGTTACTAAAATTAAATATGAATCATGAACGCGAAACAGAATTTCGGACGTGCAAGTCAGAGGTGGTGATTGCTATCAGTTAGATGGCGCCTGCATCGCGTAGGCGTCCCTAATGACTCTCCCATGCGCTCACGCTTCGCTATAATTGCAGCTATCGGCTCATGCCCTTTGATCTTACTGAAGTAAAGATAGTTATTACGTACACCGAGGGTGAAATGAGCGTTAAACAGCTTGTCTGATAAATTATACGTGAAATAATGAAACGTGCAACCATAACTTGTTGGGAGAGGTGTACGTATTAAATTGTCTAACGCTCTTTAGTCGGTAATAGCTGCGGTGCTTACTACTTCAAGTTATGGATTTGATAAGGAAACATAAATTCTGGCTAAGTTTAGTGCGGTATTAACTTCCTGGCTTATAATATCTGGATTCTATTAGACGTTACGCCTATAAACTTCAAAGGCGGACTCGATTTGCTTTAGTTTGTAACTTTATTAGTCCTAACGGTTTCTTTTACAGTTTCTTTAGAAAAATTAAATTCAGCTTAGATTGCAGTTATGTGACTCACCGTAAACGGTTAGAAGGGCTGGTTCGGAGATTCTCTTGCCAGCAATGTTCTCTGCGACGCAGCTGTAGTTCGCCATGTCCTGTTGACAATAATCACCATTAATTTATATATATTCGTTGTCTCTTATGTTTAGCGCTAACAGGTCATGATCTTTGTAGATGCGGTTGGCTTTGATGTCCACCGTTGGTAGGCCAAATAATGTCAGTGTATATGAATAATAACCTATCTGAGCACAATAAATGACCATAAGCCATCGTAATAGCGTCAATATCTAGCCATATGAAGACGATAAACACAAATCATTTTTAGTATCAAATTAGCATCACAAAACCTCGTGGGTTATTCTCTGATGCTTGCTCACCCTATCACAGAAAAGAGCACGGCCATATTGTAATTATACGAGCACATATATTTCGCTAATCTCCTAGAAATTGCTAAAGCGACCTGTACTAAATCTCAGACGTCATAATGTCCACGATTATACAGAAATCTGCGTCGCACGTGGGTTATAAAGGTTTATTATGAGGTCGATAAAGTTAACGGACACCTATTTATCCAACTATCACAGCTGAGCTTGGCTAAAGACGGAATAAAGGTATACACTCAACGTAATGGCATAGCTACTTTAACCGAAATTGCTCAGCTTGTATCATAATAAAAAGACGTTGAGTCTGAGAGAAATCTTTCACGTTTCTTTTCAAAGGTCTTTTTGGAAATGCTGGCAAAGAAGATGTAAAATATAACATCAAAGTGTATATATATGTATAGCTCCTAATTAAAGCATGATACATAATTCAAATTAGACTCCTTAAACATTTGTAAGACAACAAAAACAAATTAGCACCCGCATTGCTTTAAAGGGCAAATATAAATTTAAAGTGTTCATTACAACACCCGTCTCGTAATATATTTTTACAACCGAAAAGCTGAATGTGTTAAAATTACAAAGGACGGGAGCCATTAATTTAAAAGACGTGCAACACATTACGATCATATTCATTAAGAAAATGTTCTAGACACCTTTGTGAAGATTATGTTACACGTTACACACGAGGCCACAATGAGAGAGCGACTGACAGTGGCGGCAATTAATCCATGTCTGTTCACAGTCCCTAATTAGTGGGAGCTGCGTAGCGGAAACCAGAGATGGAATGAGTTATTTGCGATTGTGCCATTATTTGGTGATACGGTTCGAAAATATGGTATCAGGAGTTTTTAAATTATCTCTTGTAATGATACTTTTCATACTTTGGGATAGACATAAAGTTGTTTTAACAGTGGGATCAATCTGGTGGGTAAACTATAGCCGGTCAGATAGGTCCATTTTGTGAAATTAATAGTATCATTAAAACAGTCCAGATAGCATTACATTGGATTGGATTGAATTGCAGTAATAGAGATTAATATATAATCAAATATAATATTCGAGTTAAGTGATTATGGCAATTGACTGAGCATTAGCATAATTAGACCAAATAAATTAATGTTCGCTACTGTAGGTAATGGCTTATCAGAATTAATTTACAACAAAATCTTTCCAATTAATTTGTAAATCAACACATTTTTTACCAAAGCCAATCTGAGCCAAAAACGGTTATAAAGTGAACGAAGAAAAATACGCGGGTCAAGTAAAATTAATGGCTAAAGATAAACGAATCTTTTCCATGAAACATATAATTGGATTAACACAGGTTTAACACTTTTATCAGAGGACATCCAGCAGCTTTGAAAGACTACACTGGCGGACAAAAAGTCGAAAAAAGAAAAGGAGCGCATGCGACAGCGACTTGTGTCGCAATTAATAAACGTCTGTCGCGCTCGACTAATTAGTTGCAGTCGTAGAGATAAAATAAATAATTTGCAATCGTGCGACAAGATGATGCGATTGTGCGCACTGACGCTTTGAAGGAGCATTTTAATGAGGTGCGTGGCTTAAACATAGAAACTGGCTTTGATACTGTTGTGCAGTTAACTAAGCTAGTGCTAGTGTTACCATCCCTTTGTAAATAAAACAAGAAAAGGACGAGAGTAAATGAGAGCTATCAGAATAAAATTCCCATAGTCTTTTCATACAAGATTATAATATAATAGGTATGTGAAACAGCGATAGATTCTTTTATATTTTGTGAATGTGAGAATGTTGCAGGCTTTGTAGACTGTACTACTGTAGATTTGTGGATCGTTTTCTATTTTGTTAGGTACCTGGTACTTGTTAAAAGGCCTGTACTGTCTTCCTATACCTGTTAACACTGTAATTTGAAAACATTGTAAAAAGCCAATTATTTTTAAAAGAGTAACTGTGAAATTTCTTGCCGGCTCTTCTCCATAGGAAACGACCAATTGGAATCGTGCACCTAGCTTCTGACGTTTCATAAGTGCCCATGTAGGTTTATTTGAAATAAAATATTTTGATTTTATTTGACCGAAGTTTCTCCCTTGCTGTTAAAATAGCAAATAAGTACTATAACTGGAGAGTTATGGTAGTAAAATGCATAACAGAAGTTGCACTATACATAGTTATAGATCTGAGGTCTACATAACATTAAAATGTAATTGAATTACAAGTGTTCATGTAGAATCAATGTTGCGACTTAAGATTTTACGTAATGATAACCAGTCAATAATTCATTACGTGTCAAGTTAAAGTTGCGTAAGTGAATTTATAAGATTTAGGTGATTCAAAATTTATTGGATATCTGGCGTAAAGTTACGATGGCGTAGACTTCGTTTTAATGTCTTATAATAATAATTCATAGCCGTTCTAGGCGTTGAAAAACGGCTAGGACAAGTTCCGTATGTTGCTAATGAAATGCATTAGAAGTAAAATGTAAGAGCTTTGAATTAAATCATTTAAATACCCATGTATTATGAGGTACTGCCTTGAAAAAATGTGTTGTTTTAGATATTGTACCAACATTTTGTTAAGCTTTAATAACTTCTTTCGCTACAGTTCAAAATTTTAACATTCACTTTTCAGGTAGTACCAAAGTATCTCGTGAATTTTTAATATGCCCTTTATAATATCTTGAAATTATTTTTACATTTTAGTGAATAAAATTCGCAGTGCTTGGCGCTATGATTCATGGCCCATTAAACATTTAACGATGTTCCTCATTTACTATGATCAACATCTTCTTCGAAATTCGCCATGTGTTAGTGAGTCGTTTCGAGTACTGCTACGACCAATTCAACTTCAACCCTACCATCTCTTCTTAGGCTTTATTTTCCAACAACAAAGTTCAATGTACAGATACTTTTATTACTGTACAAATAGTTGGCCTAATATTGACATGTGTTCATAACGTGTTCTTAGATCATGTTCATGCTCATTGTTTGGATTTGTGGTCGTATTTTATTAAGCTTTTAGTATTATGGCACTAATTTATGGACCATAAACGGTGCACATCTGGGTAGTTGGTCGTTGGGTGGTTCAGTAGCATGTTTCTAATAAGTATCATTATGATCTTTTTGGTTTCCGGGATGAAGAAACCGTTCTCAATCATTAAATTATTATTTCTGACGGCTGTTTCAAAATTACTTTGACATGAACTGAATTCGTGCCAAAATATTTCTTGACTGTCACTCAGAACATGCTGACATAAAAAATGAAACAATAGGATGACTAAGCCGGGAAGGGCGTAATAAAGTCAAGCAATTCAACTCGTTGATTTTTCTTAACTCGTCAACTTAAACTCATCTTTGTTTTTGAAGACATCTCGAGGCCAGATTTTTATGCACGCTTCTCAATTTCAAATTCTTCAAAATAATCTACTTAAAGATGCTTTTCGGTTTTCGCATTATTTTGTTTATACATATAATTTCTGAAACTAAAGCTCTGTTTTAACGTTGTTTATTTTGTTGTGTCTGAAGGTAATTTCGATTTCGACTTTATTGTCAATATATGAATTTTATGGTCTTAGTCTAACCTGGGTTCTCGCCAACTGAAGTCATGATTAAGCATCTGGGTCATTCTCAGAATCCCAAAGGGTCTCATAGTTTTCGATCTAACATAAATCTGTTGCGCTAATGAATTTTGGTTTGACATGTTTATTTTAGTTTGCTATTTTATTATATTGAATCTTTTTTTTTATTTGTACGCATTGGATTTATATTCTAAGTTTTCGGGCGAGAAAACCCAACCACCAATGTCTGAGTAATATGTTTGCCACTGATCGACATTAATTTACTGTTTCTAGTCTTGAAATGGTAGTTATTATCCGACACTGTTATTTCATCATCAACATCTTTCTCATCATTAGTATTATTTAAATGTCTTTGACATATCTCGGCACGTTGGGGTCCTGGACCTTTAGAAGGCGTATGAGAGGCCGAAGCCAACTCGCAGAGGTCCTTTAGATGATTTTAAGTGTTGAGGCACTAGCCGACAATTATCCCTGTATGCACAATGGAAATGTACCCAAGGACAACCCCGGATTGGTGCAGAACTATTGCAGAACATGGAAACAAAACATATTGGGCTATGGGTTTGGATAGCTGTAGTGGATTGGTTACCTAGAACTATGAAAGGATTTATTATTTTGTTGTATCGATACTTACTTGTAACGTAGCCCTCGATATAAGCAGATTCCCTTCAGCAGAGATCAGAACGTTATGATCCTGCTGCAGAGGCTGACCATGCTTCAGCCAGGAGACTCTTGGAGCTGGTGCAGCCGCAGGAGGAGAACATCTTAATGATGCAGCAGAACCAGCCTCCACCGAGGTTGGAGATGGTGATATGGCAAACGGTTTCTTAAGATCTGGGGATGGAAGAAGAACGTTAAAATGTAGGTAGGTAATTTTGATGATGATTTTTGTCTTGTACAAGAGATATACTCGTATACATAACATAGTACATAACATTGTAGAGGCCTGTGTCTAGCAGTGGACTGCTATAGGCTGATGATGATGATGATGATAGTACAGACGCCAGCACATCAGTCTGTCAAATTCATTTAATAGATTTTCAACTTTATCGTTAAAGCATAAGGTTCAAAGTTGATTGGCAAAATTTGACAATTTCGGGTAGCTTGATGTGCTGGCGTCAGTATATAGGTTCTCAAAACTTGGATATAATTAAACTTAGCAGTTTTATTCTTTTAACATTTCTAGATAAATAATCAGAATTGGAGATCATAATGTTTTAAATTTTTCATACCGTGGCGGACATTATAAAAGTAAAACGAAGACTTCATCAAAAAAAAAAAAATTGTATGAAAGTCCATTGATTTCTCAAAACAAACATATTTTAAAATACAATTTATTAATCAAATCAATCACTGTTATCCCATCCCGCATACCTACTCCGAATTAATTAAATTCACCAAATTGTTATTGACGTAACAATGCTATATAACAATGAAGAAGTTAATAACATAACAATCAGACGTCAATAACAATTACGGTGACGTTGGCGTTTATTGCCAAAAGCTTTTGATCTAATTTAATTTAACAATTGTTAGTAGTTGTGCAATGATGTTTGGTCAAAGTTATGTGTGACGAGCGGATATCGAAAATTATATTCCGAAAACATCTTTATGTTATTAAGCTATAATAACCCTATAATGTTTCCATTATTGGGCCACAGGCCTCGGTGACAGGAATTAGGCCGTAATCCACCACGGGGGCCCTGTGCTGGTTGGTAGTTGTCACATGTCTTCGAATTTTTGGTTCTACGACATGCCGGTTTCCTCACGATGTTTTCCTTCACTGTTTTAATAGCGGTGGTGATTAAATAATTTAGGTATACAAAGTAAAGTGCCTGTCTGGATTCGAACCTACGATCTACAACTCGTAAGTCGCGGTCGTTACCGCTGGGCCACCACTGCTCTCATTAAGTTATGCGTACAATCAAACATTGAGACGGACTCATTATTATCAGCCCGGAAATGTCAATGGATTACATTAGGCTTCTCAGAAAATCCGATAATATACAGTCGAATCCCTATGTATAGGTACCTACCATTATTATGTTATCTTCAAATTTAGAATTTGATAAAGCAAACGAGGTTTCGGTTGTATCGTTCTTACGAGTATTTACTGCGAACTTATTTATTTAAGTAATTTTGTTCCCTTCTAAAGCCTTTTCTTTGACAATTTTATTTCCAATTATATCCCAAAAAGTCTGGAGAGCAAAAAAACCTGGTCCAATCTCATAAATTCACACCACACTCCACAAATCCTTCTCACGTCAATCTCAATATAAAAACGCAACGAGACACATGATTATGTAGTTGTACGCGACAGTTTCACCCACGCCGATAATTGTCGTTCATTTAACAATTTTACGGTGTTTTGCCGCGTTACCACCGTATAATTGTGTGCTATCTTAATTGTCTGCTGGGCCAAATTATCTGGCCGAATGTGTAACGTATTTTTTTTAATTGTCTGCTGGGCCAAATTATCTGGCCGAATGTGTAACGCATTTTTTTAATTGTCTGGTGGGCCAAATTATCTGGCTGTGTGTATAACGCTTTTTTAAATTTGTAGCATGGACAATTATTTGGCCGTATGGTTACGCATTTTAATGCAGGTGCAAGCTTTTGATATATAAATGCTTTCTGTTTGTTTTAAAGAGGATTTGATAACAAAATATCGTGTTGTTTTTGTTACTGTTTGTTGGTTTACTGCCATGTGTTTTGTGTTGGGATAATACTAAGAGGGTTTGCGTATTGCAAATCAGTGTAATGTTTTCGTAAATTAAAATCGAGTAACGCGAATGAATGTGGAGCAAATCTCTTTTGTCTTTAAATTCTAATTTGATGCAGACTAAAAAAATATGAAACTTAAATGAAGTAACTCAAGTTAATTTAGTCATTTTAAATATGTAGTAAGTAATTAGATAATGTAGTAGAGCAGTGGTGGCCCAGTAGTAACAGCCGCGACTTACGAGTTGTAGATCCTAGGTTTGAACCCAGACAGGCGCTTTACTTTGTGTAAATTATTTCATAACCGCTGCTCTCAAAACGGTGAAGGAAAACATCGTGAGGGAACCGGCATGACCTAGAACCAAAAATTCGAAGACATGTGACATCTACCAACCCGCACTGGGCCCGCGTGGTGGATTACGGCCCACTCCCTCTCGAAGAGAGGAAGTCTGTTTCCTAGCAGTGGGAACATTATAGGCTGAATAATTATGCTAATTTAATTTAATATAACTTCACTCCTCATCCTCTTCTCTAACAAGTCTAAATTCAGTTTACAAAGAAAAACTAACGTCCAAATCCTTCAGCAAAAGTAATACACACAACCCATGACAAATAGTCTACCACTACAAAAACTAATATGGTGTACACTCGGCACAAAATGTTCAGTCCTCAACTCCAAAGTGGTTTAACGTAGTGCGTCCATAAATCTGCTGGGTGTACGCTCCATTACTCGCTCTCGCCGCTAAGATATCTTTCCGCACTACGTGAAGGTGAAAACTTGAGAATTTCCTGCGACTGCAACTTATAAACATGTTGAAGTGATATTATTTGTCACTGTATTTCAACACGGTTCGTTTCTTCGCGCTCCTTTCACGGAGAAAAATAGGTGATATTATCGTTTCCTGACGACGCGCGACGACCAGTTTTTTTTTTTTTTTATAACAGACGCGTAGTCTCGCAGGGACATTATCATGAAGAAAAAGGTGTGTGTAATAAGGTCTCCTTATTGGTAGTAGTAGATAGTAATTGAGTTAGCCCGCAGTAATCCCTGAATGGCGTTGGGTGACTAGTGGTTTTAATTGAAAATTCTCAGGTAAAGCCTGGAATTGGAACGGTGCCTAGACACCCCTATAACTTTAGGAGCCAATACGGTTATTGGAAAATGTTGTATATTACACTGACTTTGAAGTTGTTGCGTGTTTTTCGAGCTGCGTCTTTGATTTGACGTAGTGAGAATCTGACGAGATGAGTTTCTGTCAACATGCGTTTTCTGGTGAAATGCGTATTTGACCACTTGCGTTTCTGACGACATGTTAGTAATCCGTTGTTATTTGTTTAAAACTGAAGAGTTTGTTAGAAAAACAACGTTGTAATATTTATTCGAGCTTAAATCCAATTAATAGTTCAGTTTGAGTATTACACAAGGTCAAAATAAATTAGCTAGCATAACTCCGTAGACGTGATGGGTATCGAAATCCATTTCAAACTGCAATCAGCACATGATTTTAGACTTAGAAATTTTTGGTCGATCTGTTTCACAGAAAAGTGCCCTACGCTACGCGGTCAAACTCTATTAAAACAGTTTTTTTTTTTTAATATCCTACGAAGATTTTTAACGCAGGGGGCGCTGAGCTGGAATTCAATTTATGGTTACAGTTTCCGCGTCCAGAATACAAGTATGTATTCTGCATAATTTTCTTTATTATGTATGTATACAGGATGCCAGGGACACAACTGTAGGTATGTATATGAATTGCTGAATGAAGTAACACATATTATAGTGAGCAAGCAATTTCTACTAATGCTTTAACGCTAATTGTGTAACACTGATCAGCTAGCCAGAGATCAAACGTGACTTGCATCAATGAAATAGAACCATCTCCATTGAGCACGTAGTAGCTACAAGATAGGTCGAAAGGGCACGATGGTGCAAAGCTGTGAACCGAGTAATGACTATGATGAATGATGATGGTTATTTCATCGTTAGTTGGCGCCAGAATCACCCATTCGTGTGTAATTTTAGAATTAAGCAACACTATGGATTCATATTTTAGCAAGTGTACCAACAAAATACTGGATAATGAAATAGGTGAGATAAAAAACGTGTGCGGCCGGGTGACCCTTCGTCAGGAACGAAGTTCCTCATGCGATACTCGCACGCATACATACACACTCGTATATAATTGAAAGAGACAGAGAGAGACAGAGAGTGTCCATTTAATACGCGTTTTTAATACAGAGCCATCTAGTATAAGTTTTTAGAAGTTCTCAAAGCAGTAGCCATTTTGGGTTTTCATTTTGACCTCACTATTGACTTCAGCACCCTCGAAAACCATGAAAACGACACCCATGATGAAAAAAATAAAGGAAAAGTGAATATTGAAAACCGACGTAAATAGGCCGAGTATTTTATTGTAAGTAAGACAACAGGAATTAGCCAATTAGTTTTAAAAGCCTGTTGGCACCTTAATTAGTTAGTGACGCAAGTGAAATTAAATTTTATTTTAATCTATCTGTTAGAGATATTCTACAGGTATTGAATGAGAGTGTATACTGCAATCTATCTTAATGAAACTGGATATTCAAAACAAGTGGCACAAAACCGCTTCTTTCTCAAAATTACCAGAAATTGATACTTCATTTAAAATTACCGCAAAACATTCCTTGAAAATAATTTCGTATAAAAAGTAAAGATTTCCGTGTAACTTTAAATTCTACGTCTGATGGGCGTAAATGATAAGTGTTAGGTAGATCCGGAGAGTTCGTGTAGCGTCATAAATTACTGCGCGCGTTTCATTTCCTCTACAAAATTCGTACCTACGTGCACGTGGGTGTATAGATGCTGGATGCGTTACCGCTAGACATTTGAAAACATAGGGAGACAAACATGAAAAGTGCATTACGTAATAGATGTAATTAGAAGTGTAGGTACTTTCATAACAAGGTTTTTGTTGCCAAATTGCAAAAGCAAAGACCAAACGTAAAGCAACTGCATCTGTGGATTGTAATATCCGTTGGCGTACTGAAAGCGAAGTCTATCTAGCCAGACTGATTTGGGTCGATGATGAAGTAAAATCAGCCGTACATCAGTGGTAACCCTTGTACGAAGAAAATCGTCCTTACTGCCATGACATAAAAGCGCCGTCAATGTCAAATTTGCTACCACTGATGTATGTAGATGCCAGCATATCAAGCTACTTCAATCTGTCAAATTTCTTTAATTGATTTTCAACTTTATCGCTGAAGTATAAGGTTCAAGGTTGATTGGGAATATTTGACAGATTCGGGTAGCATGATGTGCTGGTGTCTGTACCTAACTTAGAATGATTTGATGTGCAAAATCTAATATTAAAGTTATCACATGTTTTGAAACTTATGAAGAGAAAAGTGCTCAAGGTGTGACTGTAAGAAAGGCATAATAGAAAGCTATATAAACCAGCAAGATACTGCAGTTTTGCATAAACACAGCCGTGCCAGTTAATAGCTTACAAACACCATAATTATTCATAGCACTCATTTCCTTTTATAAGCTCTCACTACCTGGAAGGCGATAAAATGCCTAAAATAATTTACAATCGTTTTTTTTTTTAATAACATAACATCTGGCCACTCTTCCTCGAAGGATTAGGCAGAGGTATTCCTATAGTACACCCAGAAAGGGCGAGCCTATTGCCATCAACCGGGCACAAATCCAGACTACGAGCTGCTACTGAGAAATTCCAGATAGAAAATCCTCATGCAGCAGTAGCGCTTGCGATCAACGACGCAGTAAATTTACGATCAAGAATATATATACTTCATCCTCGTCTACCTTTGGGATCCATAAAATAAAATTTGGGTTTGTCTCGAATTAATATTCACAGTGTTTTATATTACCGTTTGTCAAGGCTAGGATATTTTACAATCTTTTCTGGCAGATTATAAGAGGACTCTTATTCACCAACATTCATTTCGCGATTGATATGGGAGACATCAGCCCATAATAATAAATATTGACTACAAGAAAAATTCGTTCAATAAGTCTCCTTACTGGTTATGCCACAACTAGTAAGTGTGCGTTTAAGTTGTCAAAGGAGTATTTTCAAGTAAGGCCGGTTCCATAGACTTGCTCAATGCAGCCGTATGCATCATTAAACATAATATTAAAATTTTCACGGTTGGTTGTAATTTATAAAAAATCATCATCATCATCAGCCTCGCCTTTTCCCAACAATGTTGGGGTCGGCTTCTAGTCTAACCGGATGCAGCTGAATACCAGTATTTTACATGGGGCGACTGCCTACCTGACCTCCACAACCCAGTTACTGGGTAATACGATACCACTTGGTAAGACTGGTTGTAAGACTTTCGGGCTTCTGACAACCCGTAACGACTGTTAAAGATCCACGAATGCCAGCCGGGACCAACGAGTTATCGTGTCTAGGGGTCTCGGTATTTAAAGATGGTCACCCATCCACAGACCAACCGTGGCAAGCGTAGCTTAACCTGATCGATCGACTTGTGCGGCTGTTATTGTTTAGCCACGGCCATGATTTTCAAAAACATCATATAAAAGTAAAAATATTTTAATGAAACTACATCTGTGTTGCCAAAAATGCAGCGCCGCATACGGAATAGGGATTTGCTGTCTGTTAACATTGAATTATATTTCAGTAACGCTGCTTTTATACAGTTCTTCTATTTTCAGCCAGACTGGTCTGTACACTAAAAAAGTAGTTCATGACAAATGTGTGTGTACCAGATTCAGTGACAAAACATTTGCGTTTTGAAAATATTTTGCGACTTTTGGGATTAAGTTGTCGAAAATAGTTTTTACATTCTAAAATTTCTCACCTTATTCAGGAAATAATTTACTGATAGATAAGGTGATTAATTACTACAATAATTATATCCCTAGAGTTCCTTGAAGATTCCCTAGAGAGGCAAACTTTAACTTACAAAGCGTACAGACGATTTTACAAAACAATGTTGGTCATCTTTATCGTCTTCCAAGACGTAATAAACAAAATACAAAAATCGTGATTCCCTTTCAAAACGTTCAACAAACACAAACCGACCTAATAAGTCCATTCCTATTTCCAAACCAACGTCCAGACATAATAATGCCCTCTTTGATTCTCAATAATAGATCGACAGCATAACTAAAAGCGAACTTTACCTCACAATCAATGAAAAGTTATATACAGGGTGTTCGGCAGAACGTTGAACACACGAAAATGGCAGATAGGTGGGGTCGTCTGCTACCTACCCAGCACAAAAAAAAAAATACCTAGGCCCATAGTTTTTTTTTTTTTTATTTTTTTTTTTAATTCGACAAATTACATACCGTTCGAAAGGCCATACACCAAGGATGTTTCGATGAAATCCTAAGTCTTCAATCACTTTTAGTTTTTTTTTAATGCAATGCAAAGTAAAGCTCAAAATCACGTTTTAACCCTTTTTGTAATGTTTGATGGCTTATAACTTTGTGTCTAGTTCACCAAACAACAATTTTAGATGAATCTACCAATAGTCGAGACAAAAACAAAAACAAAGTGTTGCCAGTTTCGTCTATCCTACATAAAGTTATAGGCCTTTAAAACTCATGAATTTCGTTAATAAAAAAAAAATAAAAAAAAAACTATGGGGCCTGAGTAATTTTTTTTGGGCTGGGTAGGTAGCAGACGACCCCATCTATCTGCCATATTCGTGTGTTCAACGTTCTGCCGAACACCCTGTATAGTCTCGCGACGCGTTTACTGTTCCATTAAAAGCTCCTACCATGGTTGTAAACTTGAAAACATCACATTCCTACTTGGATCCAGTAAATCGTGGTAGGCGACTTAACTGTGACACTTTTATGCGTACTTACTATTCATCCATTATTGTTAATAGCTTCATAGATGCTGTTTTCGAGTAGGGACGTACCTAATTCTGTGTATTTTGGGAATGAATCAACTTGGCGTACAATGTCTTCACATACTGTTAATTTATCTCTTACGAAATTGATACCTACGTTAAGTGTAGCTGCACTAAGTGCTTCCATCAATCAGGCGATTTCAAGCAAATGGTTATTAAACATAAATTCATCAGTTGTATAAGATTCCATATCTATCTTAAACATAAATTCATATACAATTATATCGTTCATCATATTCACTTGTAAGCCCATGTCAGTCAGTAAGTCCAGTCTCCCGACTTGAGACAGACAAACGAAACACAAACAGGTTCCTGTCACCCCTAATCCAGCATAGAAATAAAATAAAGACTTAACTAAACAAGTCAGAATGAAGCACATACGTTAACAGTCATCCAGTAATATTCTGAGGAAACTCATAAACGTCTAAATATACACAATACAGAAATTGAGAGAGACATTACAGACTCTTAATTGTGCGAACAGTCTGTGCGAGTAAACATGCACTAAATCTACCTCCTGACGGTTTTAATTGTTCGTTCACAGCTTCTGAAATAGGATGGTGAGGCTTTGTATGTAGAAATGGGACTTGAAGAAAAGCTTTTGTGTGGTCTAACAGTACTATGAGGATGTAACATTTTAAAATGGCTATTTGGATCTTATCACCATCCTCAGCTAAAAACTGATGACTATTTAAGACACTACCACTACCTTTCTATGACTTTGATAAAACTGTCGGCAAAGTCAAGTACAGACGCCAGCATATCAAGCTACCCGAAACTGTCAAATTTTCCCAATCAACTTTGAACCTTATTCTTTAGCAATAAAGTTGAAAATGTATAATAGAAATATGACAGATTTTAGTAGGTTGATGTGCTGGCGTCTGTACATATAGTATTTTGTATCCACGAAGCGACGTGCACTTTGCTTGTAAACAAGCGTTCAAACACTTTATGAATTTATGCGTGAAGATGAGTAGCGTGAACACAAACAGACACACACTTCCAACTTCGCCATTGTCTTGGACGTTACCGACAGATACGCAGGAGCTCTCGCTCTTCACAGTGTGTTTTTGCACTTGATAACCATAAGTAAAACGCACGTCGACTCGTGATATAAAAATATTATAGTCATTAGTACAAAACAGATATTGGAATTATAGTTTCGATTAAAAATCCGACATGAGCTTATCTTATCGCATCCAACCGTCAGAGTTGCTGTCATGCATTTCACTACAAAAACTTTCACCAAATTAAAATTCTCGTACGCTTTGTCTTTTCTTCACGCCCGGATCATGCAAACGCTCACTATAATACATTACTAATATCTAAAATCACAATTTATTACTTAGCAAGCAGCTAGCTTCAACTTTAAACCGTTGTTCCACTTCCACACAATCTACAAGTTTCATATACAATGAACTTTATGTTTTATGGCACGACTAAGGTGTGCTGTTGCAGGGATCATTGAATGTTGTGAATTACATTCTGATCTTATCTCGGTTTGTGCTGCTAAATATATAATTCCTGGTCACGGTGGTATTCTTGTGTAATTCACGAAAGTAAGCGAGATAACGGAAGGAATTAGAGCAATCTGTCCGATTTGATACGCTGCCTTTCTTTTGCAGTGGTCAAAGAGTGAGGTTAATGTTTTATTTGTCAGTTTGTTTATATCGATATCTAGATCAAAATATGTCCTTTCTCAAGCTTATTTCATCAATTGGAACGAGGCGTAACTGGATTATAAGACGAGGTACAAAGCCAAATGTGAACCTATACATTTAAATAAAGGTTCATTAGTTTATTCGCACGAATTTACTCCCACTCTTGTCACTTCTGTGCGCTAGTGTCCTTTTTTTTACCTACTTTATTGCATAAAATTCCAAATGCCAATTCGTGCGAGTCGCCTATAATTTTTTTTTTTATTATTCAAAAGTGACGATTCGCCCGATTCGTGCGAGCAAATTGACTACTAAGGTGAAAAAGACTATAAACTGGATCAATATACGTTCGTACTTCTTGCCTAGGTGACGTAGTACATCACTAAAACAAATTGAGAAACACCGATAAAAATCAGGTTCAAAAAACCGAATGTTCGGACCATTGTTGGTAATTATAACAAAACGTGATGTATGTTATAGCATCCAAATAACTGTGCTCGCACTTGGCCGCCTCAAGTATTGCCCAACACCCATAAATCCAGGCACCGGTCATTCCGACGTTTATTTAATATGCATAGAAGATTTACCACGAATGGGTATTGAATTTAATCGAGCAACTGTCCGTAATACAGTTTATGAACGATATTAATGGTGCTATACATCAAGGGAGTTTGATGGTGGTGGTAGTTTGTCTTGTCACAACATGCTCTTTTTAGAGACTTTATTTTGGTAGCACCCAAAGTACAGTTAAACAAAGAGATGAATATAGAAGCAGTTAACTTGCAACTACTTTTCAATCATGATATGAGTGTGCTAAGTAGTATTTTATCTCTTTTGCCGACTGTATTAACATTGTCTTAAATGGCTTAGTGTGCGACAAAAATGCGTTTCTCATAAATTCAAGTTGGAACCACATAAGAAGACTATAATGTATAGCTGACCTGTTGCAACTGAAGAGTAATTCAGATACGATAATGGATCGCACTTCATCGTCCGTCGCTTCATTCATAAGCATAAGATCCGTCATAGAAGATGCTTAATCCATCAATGCATGTCGAAGTGAAGCTAAGGCCATTGTGTACTATAGTCATAACTTGCTTTGTCCCTATTTGAATGAAGCGTTAAGAGTTGTGAAGGTGAAGTAAGTAGGTACAGTAAATAAGTAGGTGGTATAGTAAATAAGTGTGTTTTATTATCAGCCGAAGTCAAAAATTAAAAATTTTGCTTTCAAAAAAGCTGAGGAAGACAGAATTTATCTTGACATCTGAAAAGAACGGTGATCCGCAGCTATTAACGTAATGTCTTCGACCGGAGATGGGCGTGCAACAATCCCAACTGGGTTAGTCTAAAATCGTCTACGGAAACTCGCCACGAATTATGAGTTTTGATGAAATGTTCCGCACCGTGCCCGTTCGACAGGAAACCATAATATTTTTATATCGTTCCTAATACCGTAGATATTGGAAATATTTGGGTTATTGATAGAGCTGTCGATGTAAGAATGGACGAGAGGAGCACGTAAAAAAATATCATTAAGATTTTTGATCTGAAAGATAAAAGTGAACTCATTGGATAAGATTAAGTTTATTTGGAAAGTGAATTAAACGAGTCAATAGCGGAGATATCAAAGTAACAAATTATATTTTTTTACGTAACCTACTTTAAAATGTATGTCATATTAAAATTGACTTCTGTCACAATATTGAAATTACGTCACCTAAAGTACTTCTTAAGGAAAATCTAAAACTTTCAGCAGTCAACCAAATTGATAAAATCTACGTTCAATGCCAAACATGAAAAACTGATAGCATAAAAAGATCAAACATCACTTGTAACAACAATAAGGAAAATACTTCTAAAACCGTAGATAAATATCTGCAATCTTAGTAGTAAGAAGAAATACTTACATGCCAACTCAACGACGGCAGGCTGACTTCTGATATCACCTCGACTGCTCCAAGCATTACAAGTACATGTGAATCTATCTTCACCAAAGTACTCATCCAATTGATCTCTCGTCACATTACACTCAGCTTCCACAATTCTCACTCCACTTTGAGGATCCACAAATTCAAACTGTGTACTAGCCACGGATCTCACATCGTTACATTGAAAATACACTTGAAGAGCATTCGCTGCCCGACATCTCAATACTGCAGGTTTGTTTCGAACTACAAAAGCATGCTGTGGCTCTAGAAGAAACATTGGTAAATCATCTGTAGAACTTTGTAAGAGATGATCTCCTGATAAAGAAGGCAGTTCATCTGCATCTTCTCTGTTTTCGTGTTCATCTTCTTTGTGTGATTCGTGATCGTAATCTTCTTCTAGATATTCTCTGTGATGTGGTGCAGCATAGTTTTTCTCTGAGTTGTAAGGGTCTAAGGCTTCTACGCCTGCAGGATGGGCGTTTTCTGGTCGTAAGGGTATAGGTGGCGTTGGAGCTGCTGTGGTGTTCTCTGGCGCAGTTGTGTTTGAGCCCTCTGCAACAAACAAAAACTTTATTTTATTTTTATATTTATTTTATTTATCGAATGCTGTTGTAAAGTGTCAAAGTAATTGCATAATTATATCAAATAACATTGATAACGCTAAGTGATTGAAATTGTCCTGAAAAGTTCTTCAAACAATTGTTACAATATTACGAACAAAATATGTAGGTAGGTGCGTATAGTGTTTATGTTTCGGTTAATATAGCAATTAAATGCCGGAGTTTAACTAATTCTCTACCATTAAAAGTTTTAAATCGTATCGTGGGAACAAATTAATCTAAGTACACGACGCCACGCTTGCTTCTCAAAAACGTCACAAACAATTTAAAGACCAATTAAAACTTCACGAAACACCAACGCTAATAAGACTAATAGCTTTCGCTTACGTACCGACTTATTCTAATTGCGGAGTTAAATATATATTCCGTGTCGCTCGGGATAAATAGCAACTGTCATAATAACATGTACCCTCCAAGTCATGCCATCGATTTCACTCCAAGTCCGCACCTGGTTTGAAGCGTCACTCGCGCCTATTTACACGCAAAACATAGATATTTGGATACCGTACTCCCCTCTTAATAAATTCTGTTTTCTTCAATACAAAATCGACTTTGGATGCGTTGGGTTGATCTCAAATTCCAATATCAACGACATGAAATGCTTCCCTTTCCAGAATTTCGCCTAAAATCGCTATCAGCACATCAGTGTATGTTACTCTTGCACTGTTGACAGTATTACTATTATTTGAACTAGGGAATTGTACGAAAATAAACCGCAACCCGAGCGAACCGTGGATAACTTAATTAGTTTCACTTCCGTTCAGCTTATTTCTATTTCCGTTTTCGTGGGGGCCGAACGATATTTCCTTCTTTAATATATTTTTCCTTAATAGGATTTGTTTCGAGAAGCATTTTCCGCTTAGTGGTTCGAAATTGTGTCAAAATGATTAAAATGCCAATTTCGTTTGAATTGCTCAGGTGCCGCTAAACCTGCACGACTACTTAACTTTTTAAATCCACTGTTTTGAAGTTTTCTATAAATATAATTTCAATCACTAGAATTTAATAATAATTGATGAAAAAAAATAACATTACCAAACTCTCATCAAATCTCTTCTAAATTCAATCTCACGCATTCGTCGGTCTCAAAACAAAATACTTAACGCATTCTAATTATAATACAATCCAAAACGGGACACTTAATTACCATTTCCTCTAAAAAAAACAATCTTCATGTCACTGTGACGAAGGTGAAGTCAATTACATATTCTATTTGCTCCGAGCCTTTTTGACCATCTCGATTGGGCAAGTCGCCTGTCAATTTTAATTGGTTTTTAGCACTTGGAATTTGATTAACGGCTTTATTAGTATCAAATGTTTCATAATCTTCAGCAAGATTCGAAGCTTTATCACAATTTTAATTAATGTTCGATTCGAGTGCAGTTACAATCGTATTTCTATTGATATGAGAGTTTCCTATTGACTGGTTTATATCAATGCTTTTGTTATGTAGGTCGGTAGTTAGGGCTGCTAGCTTACTAGTAGTTAATCTGAGTATATTTATATTTGTACTAGCTGTTTGTTGTGTATGCTTACTGAAAGTTAGATTATACAAGATGGATATAAGAAGTAAACTATAAGTACTAAGTGTAAGTAAATGATTCAATAAACGTGAATGTGTATCTACACCTACATATTGTGGGAAAAACACTTTTTTCACTTCATTGCAACATACTTCTAAAATAATTTTATGTTTTCAAGTAGTTGTGTTATAGGTATTACTGTTCATCAATCATAGATACAAATAAAAACACCATTAAACTGAAGATTTCTAATTAAGTTACAAGATTGCAATTTGCAATTAAACGTTTTAGTAAAAGCAATAAAAGTCATGCAATAAAAGTCGCCTCAAACAAGAAACCAAAAAAATCAACTCTTAATACTCGTACATATCGAATATTTAAATAAATAGTTTTAATTGCTTTGCAAAGCAGCCAGCCCTAACCATCTTAACTAAGAGAAGCGTTCACGATTCTTGTACAAGTGTTATCTATAGTGACGAAACTCCATTTAAACGTTACAAGAAGCGTAACTAACCTGATCGCCGTCACGATGTTCGTAAATTATAAATAAATGTCTAGCGTTTGTACTTCGATCGATGTATAGGGCTTTGATGTTATTTGTATTGTAATAAGGAGTGAATCGAGCTTTATAGTTTTAGTTCCAGTGTCTTTGTAGCTATTGTTTCAGCTGTCATTGTGAGAACAGGGTCTACAGCGTTTCCAAAGGCTTTCAAATCTATAATAGATGTAACTAGAAAATTACAGGTTAGTCGTAAAATTTTCTTGTCGGAACTCCTCTTGGTAAAAGTATTTCCAGTTTCCTGAACAATAAAATTAAAAACAATAAAAGACACCTTGTCAACAGCTACACAGGACCTCTTATATAATTGGACATAGAAATGTGTCCAACGTCCGCCATTGTCTGCAAAAGCAACTCGTTATTTTAAACTTCTTATCCTATAGTATTATAAATTTCTATTTCCAGTATATTTTCTCCGTTTCCCCTTTATGTCACAATAAACAAATCACTTATGGGATTCCTTACATAACTAATGGTATGTTTTCTTTGTTTTAAAATACCTCAAACGTTTGGAATCACAGAATTTTAAATAGGACGAAATGTCGTGTGTTTAGTGATGTGAAACGCGTACGGGATGACGAATGTTCACTCTTCGCTCCCTCGGGGACGAAATCTATAAACGAAACGAAATCTCTGGGTCCGTCATCCTGTCATTAAGAATTAACAATATTGCAGTGTGTTAATTAAAGTTTTGTTTAGCAATTCCTTGATTTGTCAACTGAATAGGATTTGATTGACTTAATTATTTTTGTCACGATACTAAAAAATGCTAGCAATAATTTAACAAAATGACTAAATGTGTGTGTTGTTCCTCTCAAATATGTAATTGATATCTCAGCCACCTCTAAAGTTTTTATAGTAACGATTAAACTGACTGCTGCTTCCACAATAGTATCAAGTGTTGCCGTTTGCCCAAAATCTAACCTGATCCAAATTAATGGAACACACTTTACAGGTATTAAGTTTCAGCCCGAGCCATTAAAAGCTAGTACAAAATAATTAATGGAGGCATCGATGTTATTCAAGATAGCAGTTTTATTGATGGTTCGTTCTTAATCAACGTCCAAGAAGTATTCTTGGCTCGTTCTACAGATGGGCTAACAATTGGCTTTATTGATGATAGCAGACAATTACTGTGACTTGATGTCTTTTAAAATTGAACAAGTGGTATCAAAGGATGTTTCGAAATTATTTGTAACGTTTGTTACTTTGCTCCTTTGGAATTAAGATCAATAGAGATGTTGAATATTTAAACGGCAAGTGTATGATTCACAAAGCAACAGCTAAGAGTTTTTACGACGAATGATAAGATACATTTAATGAATTTCCTTTCGTTTCTCTATCACAAAAATAAAAGTTAATGACCAAATCTTAATCAATACTTCCCAAATAGCGTAGTGACCAGTTATTATCCACTTATATTGGACGTCATAAAACCAGACCCATCTATTCAAAGCATACTTATCTTAATACCGAATCTAAAACACTCAATTTATTTATAAATGAACTAAATATTCCCATTAAAATTAAGGGATTCTATCACTGATACTTAACAGATGTAGCTGGTGCATTAAGTGGTTATATGTTGCTCCTATAAAAGTTGGCCGTAATAGCAGCGGTCGATATCAGCGTGTGCCCTATTCACTTGAGCGATAACAGAGCCTTTATACGTTATGGAGAGTATATAAAGGAATGCAGTCGTATTTACATACGGTGTTGCTACGCGATGGGGAGTTAGTATTGGATGGAACTAAGAGCACGCGGTTCTTATTGGGGCTAAAATTGAAAAGAGCAGAGTAACAACCGTCTTGGAATGTTCTTGTTGGAATATAAGCTAAAGTATAACCATAGTTCAGCGGCTGCCATATGTATATTTAACAGATGAAAGCTTAGAAGACTCCCAACCAGCGGTTGTAAAACGTTTTACTGCACGCGCCTATGTATCTAAAGCACTTAAAGCTGACACCACTTAGAACCGTCCCTTTAAAGCAAAAGATATGTAAAGATAGCAACACGAGCTTCAAGATAACAGAAATGTTCATTTCGCGAGCATTAAGACAATACAATAAGCGGATGCATTACCAAACATCTGTAGCTCACTCACGTCATTCGGAGAGACGATGCTTGATGCAGTTTACTAGCAAATGCACTTAGCGCCCGAGAGACGTAAAAAGATGCACTCGATCTATTTAATGGCACTGTAGGCGGGGATACGTTGGGCTCGAAATAAACGAGCTATGACGATCGTTGTGATCCGATGTCGTTTGCTGACGAGTTCGTAAAAAATGGAAAGGAATTTGTAAAGATACAGCAGGTAATCAATTGACAGGGGATGGTGGAAACCAATGAAGTGGATGCTGTTTTTCAACACAATTTTAACAACGTTGTAATGAGAATTTTAAGCATACCGTTGTACATTGTTTCGATTAATTTAGGTTAAGATAAGATATTGCATTCAATGTTGTTTTAATTAAGTGACTCATGGTCTAGTATCGATTGCGCAAACGATGTGGAATTTTGTTAAACAACGTGTCTTTGAAATTGAGAACACACTTTACACAGCTAACGTTAAGTTTGAAGTAATAATATAACTAACAACTCAATCCAACACTTGTCGAAAGCATAGGGAAACAGAACATCCCGACAGAAAGCGAGAAATATCTACAATACATTTCAAATTACTGAAACAACTAAACCGTTAACGTTACCTAACAAGGTGCAAAAAGTGCTCCAAAATTTCTTTGAATGCCGCCGAATTCTCACCCTGACTTGGACCACACCCACAAAAACTTCAATGGTAATACGATACATAGAGTGCCAGTCAAGAGGTTCCCAAACAAGATAATCCCTTTGTTAGTCGGGTTATAATGCTGCATGGCTTCTCCTGGGAGTATTTCGCTATTATTTTCTGTTTCATTCACACCAGCAGCTGCCTTCGAGTGGTCGTTTCCGATTTCAACTTTAATGGATGTATGGATTTTTTTTTGCGGTAACGGGGAAAGGTAAAGATTTTGTGAATTTAAATCTTCAAGTTTGTTGTCGCAAGGTAGTGCTATATCCACGAGGTTTAATGTAATATTGGTGTTCTATTTCTTGCGCGGCTGTTTTTTGCTTTCGGACTTAGGTTTTTGTTGTCTTGTTTATCTCCTTTGCAAGGTAAGCAAACATTTACCTTTTTCTTAAAACAGTAGATACTGAGCAAATACAGATTATTCAAACTCAAACTCAAACTCAAACTCAAAGCATTTATTTCAATTAAACCAATTACAGGCACTTTTGAATTGTCAAGGGTCGGTCAGTCAGTAAAATGAAGCTAGTTGCCCATTCCAAAGCGTAGGTACCTATGGAGAAGAACGGGCAAGAAACTCCATGGACACTCTTTTAAATCAAAATAATATGTTTACAAAGTCTTGATTACATCATTCATGTTAAAAATTATGTATGTGAGAACGATGCAGAACGTTAAAAGCGTCCATAATGATAAGTCGAGAAAAAAAAGCAATTCAAATATTAAATTAAATTAAAATAAGCCATGGCAGCAAAGAGATGACCAGTCCCCACTGACGGCGCCCGTTCACGAACATGACGCATGTATTAGCACCATTCAGATCAACCATTTTGAAGGGAGCTAAATGATCCAACACACGCGCCACCATCAGAGAGACATATTGGGCTTTGTTTTACAGTCTTTTGATATCGTTTTCTTTTTTTTTGCAATTTGTTTCGTCACACTGAACAAAAGTATTACCGTCAACAGAACTTCTAAGTCTAACCTTAAACCCAACATAACGATCACTCTCCAAGTCTCCACACAATATACGACTCATTGTATCGATAACATTACCATTTAAAAAGTCGTGACCAACTCACACTCCATACGATCTCACACGAGTATCGATTCTCTCTTTCATTAACGAAACGTAATTTTCACACGTAAGTACATTCACGACCTGGATTCTTACATTGAGCTTTTGCTTGGCAAGACAATGTTATATGGATACAGTGTTAAGGCAGTGATTTTTAAAGTAGATGTCATGATTTGGAAAATGGTTATGTTTGCGATGCTACCTTAGTGATAGGTATATAATTTGTATGACGTGGATAACAGTAGTTTTGGTTTTAATGCTGCTGACAGGCCTGATGGTCTAGTGGTTAGTGACCCTGACTGCTATGCCGGAGGTCGTGGGTTCGATTCCCACCCAGGACAAATGTTTGTGTGATGAGCACGATCATTTGTTCTGTGTCTGGTTGTAATTTATCTATAATATGTATGTATTTAGAAATATATAAGTATGTTTATCAGTTGTCTAGTACCCATAACACAAGCTCTGCTTAGCTTGGGACTAGATGGCGTTGTGTGATAGTTGTGGAATATTATATTATATTATATATTTATATTATATATTATATTATATATTATATTATAATACTACTCAATGTTTATTTACTCTTATTTAAGACGTGGCTTCATTAATACGCTTCGCTTTGAAGAACATCTTTAAAGGCTAGCTGCATAAACACTGCGTCAAATGACAAGCAGACAGAAGTGACGTGTTGGGTTTTAAGATCTAGAAAGGCCCTTTGTCGACGATTCAATTAATTATTTTGTTATGCCAATGTCAGAATTTGTAGGTTAAATAACTGTTTATTCAATTTAAAATGCACAAGTAAAATATTTTTCCAGTCGTTCTACCAAAAATTATGAAAGTACGCCTGCTTATTATAATGAAAGGTTACAAACTTCGAAATACGTAATAGCATGTTCATTCGACTCCAACAAAATCTATAATGATGACAGACAACATTTTTACTTTTACTCATTACTGGTTTGTTCCATTCCGATCGTGACAGATTAACAAAACGCCACGTCATAATGTAATGTTTGTAAAATCTATTACACTGTTCAAATAATACAGTTTGATTAACTGTACTCGCATGTCAATCATCGAAGATGCGCTATGACAATACATAGTGTCAATCCTAACATTTTACAACGGAGCATCAAAACTGACGCCCTCAATACAGATGATTTCTTGTTTGTTACTTGCATTATCGTCATCGTCGTGACAAGAAACTATTTCTTCGCTTTTTTTGCCACTCGACTGTAGCATTGTATCACAATTTTTTACATCGATGATCCGTTGGTGACAGTTACACTTTTTGCCTTCTTTATCAGATCCAAGATTAGGTGCAAACTCTCTCCAGCTTTTACACCATTTTTTGTTACCCCACTTAGATTTTTGAGGGTCGCAGATAAAACGATGCTTTACGGGGGGAAATTTTGCCTCTCCATAAATCATGGCCCGTAATTAACAGTGAAGATATGGAGTTGAAACTTTTTAAATTAAGGACTATGACCTAAATTCTTGGAAGTCCGGATTAGAATTTCATGAATATTTTGAGCGGAAGTTTTAGAAATACACGTTGGGCAGAGTGAAAGCTTTTTGGTTAAGTATTTAATAAATCCTTGAATAACTTATTCAGAGACTTATTCCAGTAGACTTTATGAGTTATTTTAATAGAGTGTAAAACACGTTTATAATAACACATTCAGCGATGATCATGCAGATAAAACCTGATCCAACTCAATGCTTTTAAATAGCTTATATAAATACCATCATATTTGTTTTATTACTGGCTATATCTTTAACCGGCCACGATTCTTCGCCGAAGAACAAAAAGAGTAAATCTTAGTACTTACCATGTTTGTCGGCGGCGACGGCCACCCATAGCACGAGGAGCATGACACCCCCCCGCGCCATGTTCACTTGCGCGCACGCATCACCTAAAACAATAACGTTGGAAAGTTAGACCAATATTTGCTTAGACGACTTTGTATTGGTACGCGCATTGTGTAGTGTGTGAACCCTTTGACAATTAACGTTCCTTTAAATTTTTGTTTGATATTTTTTTGAGTTGGTCATTAGTATTTTGTGCTCTCGTATTTACTTTTACTTTTTGAAATATTAAAGCTATGTACGTGCAACTGGTGCAACGTAAACCATAGACCCGCTTTGAACATGCGATTCGCAGAAGGCATTTTGTAAGTTGTAAATCTATTTCATATTATAAAAACAAAACAACACATTTATGACGTAAGGTAACGTATCATCAGCCATACTTGATTTCCGATTTCAACATAACAAGATTAGTTCATGTCAAAAAGTAATATGTAGAACCGTTTCCAATCAAAAATAATAGTTACAAAGTTCGAAACAAAAAACAACTGACATATTTCAAAATCAACCATAAAAAAAATCTTTCGGAAAACCGATGGCCCATATTTCTGATCATATTCCGAACAAGCCCACCGCGTCATTAGGCCGAACACTTTTGTATGGCACCGCACCGTGACTAATAGGACCCTTTAGGGCCATTTTTGGGGAAAAAATAAATGGCCCTATTATAGGCCGGTAAGTAGAGGCTTGTGGTAAAAAGCCGATTTGGTGTGACGAAACATATTTTATAGAAATTGGACATGTTGTGTGAATAAATTTTGAAGAACCACAGTAAAATACTTATTGCGGTTCTTCAAAACTTTACAAAAAGTTTTGGGCGTGATCAAAGAAACCGCAAAGAAAGTAGAAATAACTAACAGAAATAAAGTTCAAGGACGTATACAAAATATTATATTGTGTTGCAAAACTTATTGTAATATTTTCCATATAATCACTATTTTTGATAATAGATGTGGTGTATATGAATGAAAAATAAAGTGCATCACCTGCTCACAATCCCACGCAAGTTGTAAGAGATGACCAAGAGAAATGGGTTACTGTGGCACTCCCATTTACAATGGTATAGCCACCTGTCATTACTATACACACTTATGATCATTAAACTAGCAAGCAACCGTTATATTGGAACCTTCGAACGGTACCTTTATATTAAACATCAATAAAGCTTCGAATTCTATTTATACTGCAGTTACAGGCTTACTGTTGTATAGACATTTAATAAAGTGTCAACAACGACAGATACATAATCAAAGTTAACCACTAAATGACGACTTAAATATTTTAAACTGCAGTGATTAAGTACTTGATAATTATAAAGATAATCAAACAGTAGCTGCTGGCTTTAATAAAGTTTATGATGAAAACAAAGATAGTGGGAGAGATCAAACAGATTAAACAATGTTTGTGGACACAGAATTTGAATAATGCAGTAAATGGACGAACTTTCCGTTGTGAATATGCGAAAGTTTTAATCAAAATATGAGAAGTAAATACCGTTGATAATTTTATGAAAGGTATGAAAGCAGTACTTGTGATAATGAAAATTGATAGGAAAGGGACGTATTTTCATGCTTCTGAATAAGAACATCCTAAGAAATGAGCTATTATTATACTTGTGGGCGACTTGCTTGCAACTTGATACTGTTACACTTAGGGCGACATTTAAACTCAACACTTCAGAACCCTATATTGAGCAAATAAGCAAAATAGTTCCTGTACACACATAATTACAATATAACTATATACTATACACTAGATACTAAAATAAAAGACTAACTAACCTACTATACAAATAAAAAACCAAAGGACACTTAGGCGTCGAAGTACTCATCCGCATCGCTGTCATCCGGAAACGTGCCCAGAAGACTGGCAGCATTGCCACGTTTAATGGCAATGCTAATTCTTTGACCAAAGAACGACCCAGCCCTCTGGTCACGTGAAGTATCGACCAGCCATAATAAGCAAAATCAAAATCGAATTCATAGAATCGTTCCGAGCAAAATTACAGAAGCGAGTCAGCTTTTCTAGTAGTAGGTCCCTAATATTATTTAAAGAAATCTCCAGCGGCTAAAACAAACGTTACTATTATTTGAACTTACAATGTAGAAAACAACATTCCAGTAACATAAAACCTTGTATTGGATTATAAAGACGTGTGCTGCGTTATTGCTTCTTGTTGCAACAATGTTGTATTTACCACTGTGACTGCTGAACGCAGTATTTCAAACGAACTGTCAAATACGTTATTGTTATGTGTTGGCTAAATTATTGGTACTTATTTTATTGTGTCATTGGTTACCATGTTAGAATTATCGGTTTATGGGAGTGGCGCTTTATATCCAACATTTGGACTTATTTGGTCTATTAGAGACTTGCTATGAGTTAGTGCTAAGACCAAACAAACATTGCAGTCTCGTTAGCTATTTCAAAATTCAATGAAAAGTAAACTAAACTGTGTCACTTTTAATTATAATTTAAAACAAAACTCAAAGAACATGTTATAAAAAGAACTTCAAGATTTTAAACAAAGACCAAGTCTTGTATTAAATCTTGGCAAAAACTGCTATGCAGTTACTAAAGAAAAACTTTTCTTTTGGCTTTGCCGTAGTCACTTTATATAACTTAGTCTTAACTCAAGATCTTTTTTCTTAATATTATTACAAACGCAAAGACTTGCTCGCTGCGCCACAATTTTGCAACAATGAAACGAATTTTCACCCGGACTTTATAAATTGTGATTTTCGTTACTAAAACTGGAGTAGTAGATATGTAGATATAAAATTAATGCTGCAGAAGCAGATAATCACTATACTGAATGCAAAAATGAACTCCAAGAAGAATTAATGTTTCCTGAATATGACCTGATCATCGTCATTCTCCTGCCCTTACCCCAATTTATCAGGGGTCGCCGCAACATATATTTTTCTCCCATACTTCTTTTTTAGTCGTCATAGTCACCTCCTTTCTAACTAATAACGTCATTCACACAGTCGATCCATCGTTTCTTTGGTCTGAATATGACTTACAGCCGAACCCAATAACCTATTTTCAGTTAAAGAAAGATCGCTACTGATCGTAGCCAGTATAATCATAATTGCCAGTATAATAGTATATAATCATACAGATCGCTACTAATATAGATTATTGGCACGTTAAAACCAGAGATAGATAGGTTTTTCTATCTTCAGTATGCCAAAACTCGTAATAGATAGGTATTTGGGTTCGACCGCTAATCGATATAATCATACAGTAATTTTCGTAACAAACTAGATCATAATAACAATACCAATTCAGACCAATCAGATCTCGTTCAATCAAGGCGAACAATGCTAATGGCCCAAATTGTAAGGGCATTCTGTTTAGGACTGCTTACTCAAAATCATACTGCAGGTATTGATAAACAAATAATTTATGAGCATTTGGAGGTTCAAGATTTTTTACCAAGCGATTATGATGACATGGAATATGATTTTGCAGCGCTAACAGCGCTTTTGCCAGCATTTCTATGTTTTCCTCTAAAAGGTAATGTAAAAGGTAAGGTTGGTTTTGCCAATCCAAGTCTTTCTTTTAATTCATATCGTGCGGTTACTGGAAGAGAGTAGAAAATTAAAAGAGTGTTGAACAGGAGATACATTTTATAATCTTCGTGAGGTTATTTCTTTATTATTGAGCTTCTATCATTAATCCAGCAAATATTCTACTCATTTCATTGATTGATGAATGACTGTAATTTATAATATTTGAATTGAATGCTTATTATGTAGCCATTAAATAATTGCGCTTAAACATTTATTCATTCGATAGTGATCAATGGTCTTGGTAATTTAGATCAATCTATCTAGAACATTTTATAGGCATTCAATCAATTATGCGAATAGGCGCTGACTTCTACAATCGAATCATTAATAGTCACGGCTTTGTTCAATGCTGTCTTCCAAGTGGGAAGGCATTAAATGGGACGCATTTTCAATAAGACTAATGTATGATGATGTAATTGCTGTATAGGTACTTATCTGATATTAATTTAAATTATTAAATCGACTACCTACTATTCAATGCTTGTACAAATGTTTAACTCGATACAATGATTTCAATCCAGATTACAACGTATTTTACTTTACCCGCTACCTCTTTCCTCCTATACCACTCTTCCAAAAATCAAACTAATGAATAGTTCAAACATCCTCTGCTGAAAGTTCCGAATTTCCGATCATTAGCCAATGAGATGAGCATACAAATTGTAAGGTTACAGGTGATCCCACTACCTCTAACATAGCTAATAAGGAAGGCTCCGTGCGTGCGACTGATGTTAACTTCAGATTAGTTTGTCCTATTTTTGGTTGCGACATTTTGGTGTTTTCTCTTTTTAGATTGGGATATATAGCTATCGTTTTTACGTTTATAAAGCTTTAAGAGTCAGCAGCTTCTTACTATATACTAGACTCTGTTCTTATTAATAATCAATAATCAACTTGGGTGATTTTTGGTTATAGAATATGTCCAGAAGTGGATGTCTAATAATGTGTCATTCTGATTCTGTTGCGTTTTAGTCTAATGAAGTTTAATTATCTAAATTAAATATTACCTGCAAGCTTGTGTATCACTTATCGATATAAAATTAATCTACAGAATAAACACGATTTAACCAAAATCTATTACACCTACAAAACTTAATTCCTCAAATAAATTTCCAATTTGCACAAGGTACTATCTTCGATCAAATCACTAACTTTATGAACTCAACTTAACACATAAGTTTATCTTTAACGTTCTTAATGTCGACTATTACGTTACCTATTGAAATAGATGAACACAACACCGAAGCTATCAATACCATCGATCCATTCAATATTTCGCTGCGATCGCGACGTAACTCTGCGACAATCGAACGTGGCAATCGCAAGTCTGTAATTCACTTTATTACCAACGCACCACATAGCTCAGTTGCGGAACTTTCCGATAAGAGCTTCCGTGGGTAATCTTATCGCTACTGTAAACAAACCTTAGGAGATTTTGCATGTTTAATGAACATTCGTGTAGCGTTGATTGTAGCCTTATTATTTATTTAGTTTCATGCTCTTTCTTCCGCAGGGGAGGGCAGGGTTCCAACACATGTGAACCACGTACATGACTGACACGAAGACACATTAACTTGTGGTTATATCGTTAATAATTAATTAATCTTTGGTAGCATCAATGTTTCTATACCAATTAGCTTTATTAATGTTATGGTTTGGTTAATATTAACAGCCTTTAAATTTATAACGCACGAGTAATGTCAGTCACCTTTAAACCATTTTAAGATTGTTCGAAACTAAATCGTGTTCGCATAAAATGTATATTATGATAGACGGTTATATAAGTCAGTAATAAAAACACATATAAATCATTGTAGCCACATATAACCATTAAAGTTAATACGAATTTCAATTAATAACTACCTTGGCCAAGTTAGAAGGGCCCGTACCTACAATTATCTTTGATAAATTCTTAATATCAAAATGTACTTTTAAGGCCATATATAGAGGTCAGCTTTGTCAAAGAACTAGATTAAACAATCGTGTGAACTTATAAGTAAAAGTATAAAAATCTAAATGATTTTCTATTTCGTATAAAACTTACTCATTTGAAAAAAGCTCACTAGTATACCAAAGAAGGTGTTGATGATAGAAACATTACGTGACATAAATTCGATAGCGTTTCATGTATTACCGATAATGTAAAAGTTCAAAGTAAACAGATTTTATCAGTAGTTTATCTTGTGCAAGTTGTTAACGTCAATTGAGGCAAGGGTGTTGTAGTAATTGATAACGATGGTCTAGAGGCTCGTCACTTAATAGCAAAGACACTACTTTAAAACACATGTAACATATTTTTGAACTCAGATAAGTTTTATGACGAGAATTCAAATTCTATTAGGAAATGTCACCTCAAAGAGCTTAACGTTGGAAAGAGTCATATAAAAAATTATACTTACTAATAACTTTATTGATTATTGTAAATTAAACAAGACGATAATCAAATAGATAACAAATATTTACTTAGTCAATAAATTACTCTGTGAGTTATAATGGTGTTTTGGATTTTACGCCTTTTGCAATAACGTTTAGTATTATTATAGACTATCCAAAAGTAATTACCCTGTCACATAATAATTAAATCACTAAGACATTTAAATCTCCAGGTCACGATAAGCTTCACGATTAATGGTCCAAGAACACCAGCTGACTCTGATCCTCTAACTGCAATACGGAAATAAAGCCTTGAGAGAAAAGAAAAACTTAGTGATTAGGCCCATGAACACTTCTAAACTCTTCTAAAACTTACAGAGGTTAGACGTTAAGTGCACCCTACGTTACCAAAATTACCTCACAATTACCGGTATCTGAACTAAAATCACAATAACAATCGTTAGAGCTTCTTCTACCATATCTCCTGGACCATCTTCTACACGTGACAAAGCATCGTAATAGGAATTGACATTAGCCTATTTATGCTGTTCCACCTTATCTGATGTAGTCTCTCCTACCGTCACAATTGCAGCCGCTTTTACCGTTGTCAGTCGTAAAAAAGCTACATAATAGTTTTTGGTGCCGTCCGTCGTTGAGTAAGATTCTGATAAATCCGTGACCGACTTCCATATCTCCTTAGACGTAGTTCAAGTCATAAATCTTGTTTTATCAAAACTATCTGTCATATAATTGGATGGAAAGTTGGGAACACTCATTGTCAAGAGAAAGATACGAATTGTTTATATTGTAACGAATGGTTGGGCACGCGATAAATGTTTAATACGTAACAGACTATAGGTTTTATTAAACGCTCGCGATGAAACGATGGAGAGTTCTCATAAAATAAACTGTCATTACAAATTATACCAAAATAGTTACCCGAATAAAACAACCAAAATAGAATGCATCAGCGACGATTTACAAAATAAAAACAATCCACAAGAGGTTCACTTTGAACTTTAAACAATCTGTCACATCCAACAAAGCTGCAAACGTACAATAAATCCCATCACAGTTTCCAAAACGTAATCAGTTTCACTTCACGTATGCAAATGACATTAAGGAAAACAGTTTTCACAAACGCGGTATCGTACGCAACGCGGCTGGGACGCCCGGGTGGCAGCGACCGTCCCTCACGACCGTCCGACTTTAACTGTCGCGGCAACAAGGGACCTGTGGGGGAAAGAGACGCAGGGGCGAGAGGGAACCTCTCCAACCGAGGAGATAACTTTTGATCTTTTTGGTGCCATAGAAGATTTTAATGATGCACTCACATCTGGAGATTCCACAGAAAAAGTGCGCGTCGATGTTAGGCGTTAATGCATGTCAAGGGCTTAGTGGAAACGACGCCGACGTGTCAAAAAAAGCTTAGATGTGCCTGCGGGTGACATTTTTAAAAATAGTCCCGATAGACAAACTGTCGGTTCGATCCGAGGTGAAATTCTGAAATTGTAACTTCGCGAGCTTTTGAGATTAGAATCTTCGTTGAAAACTGAAAGGGCCTGTTATACTGCAGGGATATTTTGCTTTATATTCCGTGGTATTATTTTCACATCATACGATGTCTTGGGGCAGACAATATTGCGCAAGGTTTTTGTCCCTGCCCCGCACATGTAAGGGTACAAAGGGGCGAGGAGCAGAGCAGGTACAAAAGATCCCAACCCCGCTTCAAGTTACAACGGCCATAGATTAATGACGGGAACATTGTGGAGTTAAGAACCCAAAAATTTACAACTGCATTGTATTCGTCGCACAACAAAAGAGTACAAAAGATAGGATCGGCTTCTGTTATTACCTTATCGTTTATCTGAGCGTTGATTTCTCTCACTTTTCGAGTAATACGAGTAACATTATAGATGCGGATTTCTTTTTTCTGAGCTACTACAGATGTTTAGAGGGCGTTCCGTTATTGCATACAAATAATCTTTTTGAATCTCGAGTATTCTTACAAATTTTAACAGTTCAATGGGTTTGGGTACAATGGCAACTTAAGATATATGTGTCAGTAATAATCTGTAGGGAGCTAATCATTCTCCAATTTATAGCTTCCAAAATTTATTATTACCATTTCTATATGTAGTGCTTCCTTCCTAAGCGTCATGTTGAATTTTTATTTAAGTGTGATTACCGACGTAGCTTCTTGTATGATGATGTCATTTAATCCTAGTCCTGCATGTTAATCATTGGATCACTTTTCAAAGACCATGACTATTTCTTTAGCTATTTTATTTAACATTATTAATGGATTCCTTTTTAGGTTGCAACTTCGCTCACGTAGGCTCTTGATTTAAGCAAAATAATTGACTGCTTGGAGTTTTTATTGTTACTAAGAATTAAATTCCATTTACACTTTAAACTTTAAATGTTAGTAGGATTAATTAAATGTTAACGTTATTTTGAATTTAGAAAATCTTCGCTACTAAACGAAGATCTTCTCAAAAAATCTCGCAGCATTGAAATGAAACGTAAGTAACGTCGCTCTTAGATGAGCTTTTATGATAAACTGTCCACTAACAAGCTTAGATTCTAGTCACAACGAAAGTAAGACTCCTCAAACAAAACTGATTGATAGCTCAACTCAACAATAAAAATACGACGACGCATAAATCATTGAAAACAGTAGTGTAGCGCTGAAATAAAGGCCCCGTCACACGGGCAAGTCACGGCTTGTAATGAGTAATGGGCGAACGTTCATTACTCAACGACGACGCCCCGCAGTTTACGCGTCATCTGTCGTCATGTCTCGTGGGTTAGGGCACTAACTTCAGAACTGTGAAGTGTGTGTGAAATGGGGAAAGCGATGTTTTTTGGTCGAAGATTGATTTTTGGGTTTAGTAGTTTATGTGGTGGATAAGTGGAGTTTCCTTTTAAAAGATGTTTTGTCTTTAAGATAAGTTTTTGTGGTTTTGAAAGTGTCAAGAAGAATTGTTAGGTGTTAGGACTTTAATCTCAAAGTGTAACAAATTTTTGTCAGTCACTTTATTATCTAACATCTATCTCAGTTGAAGCAGATGTATTTAAAAAAATAAATAGTTCAGAATTATGTTAAATTGTTTACCAAATATATCATGTCATCAGCATTTTATAACCACACCGTCCATATTACCGTTACGTATGGCTTATGTTCTCACTAAATCAAGCGTCGACAACGCTCGTTCCACTGCTTTCCCCATAAACTCACCCAGCGTGAAGATAACGCCATCACAATGGCAGCGAAAGCCAAAAGGGTTGACAATATTCGAGCTTTTAAAACACGTCCATCAATTTTTACGAGATTGTCGTCTTGCTCCTGTGAACCATAATTTTTACAACCGCTGCCACCAACTGTATGCCATATGTGCGATAGTAATCTTATGGTGGTCGCGAAGTTATTGCTGTATGGGGTCCTAATTTTTGGGTGGGTTTTGATTGCAATAATATTGTTGTAAATAAATTTTGGATTCTTGTGAACATAGGGTCATATGCTGTCTGTATATTGTTTGGGATAGTGAATTTAAAAAGTTGACGATGACAATGGCGAGAAGATGGGCAATGAAATGAAATCGTTTAATTCTAGATATATATCCAACTTAAAACCTATACATAATTGCAATGAATCAAGACGGATAAATAAAAGTTAATTATGCGTCAATAATTAAAATCTGGAGTAAAATATCCAAAACGAATCTCAAGTTTGACTATTTGTAATTGAAGGACGTTAAAACAGAAGGAGAAAGTAAAATGCCGACCCCAATTAATTTGTTTTGCTAATTAATCCTATAAATCTCTTGTAGGCTACAACCGCAGTTATGATTGCCTGTCCAGAGGAAAGATTTACATTACCGAATTCATTACGTTGGTTGTCGCATGATTATCATTGGTCTAAAAATAGAAGCGAATTAATTGGCGTCGAGTAATCAAACAAAGTAACAAAACTATTCATATTATGTTTACTAACATAACATGTCATCATGCCTAGGCTGTATATAATCCCCGAAGGGTTACTATGTATTTTGTATTTTGTGTCAAACCCAAGTTGGTTTAATAAAAAAAAAATCGTAATAATGTCAGTTTCAGGTTTGCCTGAATTGTAAAACCTAAAGCACAACCTCTTCCTTTTACTTTTAATTTTCTCAAGTCTCCTAATCCATCCATATATCACAATTTTACCTTAAGAATTTTGCCATCTCATCCATATTCTTTTTTCCTTTCCCAAAATGAAGACTAATTAAAACGGCGACCTCAATTCGTTCTCGCTAATTAATCTTCACAAATCGTCCTGTGGGTTCAACCACAATTCTGATTGGCTGCGACCGCTTCCCGCAACCATCTATTTGTTATTCTAAGAACGTGCAATCCCTGTCCATCCGTTGCAGCGTGCACCTCTTAGATGTGCCCCGCGCTTGCGACTTTTAGTCGTGGAATAGTATTGATGCGATTGTTGCAGTTCGAGTAATGAATTATTTATTAAATTGATATTAATCGAAGTATGATCAGTTGTTATAAACGGGTTGATTATAATTTTATGTGCATCAAATCAAGTTTATGGTGCAGTTTTAATTTAATTATCGATAAAAACTTTATGTATGATTAATTTGCTTATCTCTTCATCAATTATTGCAGCAGTTGTTACTAGTCTTTCTTGGTTTTGTGTAGAATGCAATGGAGCATTGCTTTGCATTTAACATCCGTAATATTATACTTACGATTGTGTATTTAAAGACTTTTACTGTATAGAGCTATAGACACAAAAAAGGAAAATTCGTATCGATTGATACACCAGTTTGTCTATCGCTATAGAAACATTATCCAACTACATATATATTTCTACAAGACTGAACACCTACTTCAAAACTTACTAAATCATGACTTTCAACGACTACTAGACAATATGTGCGACACCTTGTTCATACTCGAAGCGTTACAATCACGTTCACGTTCAGTGCTGACGTATAAAAGTTCGTTCACGGCCAATTTACGCTTGTTTTCGATTGAACTGGAAGAATGAAGTCTTGAATCTTTACGACTAGAATCTGTCGTGAGCTGAATTGTAAAAAGATAAGGTTGATCAATGCGGGGAAATAAAACGACGTACTTTTTGTTGGTAGAGGTCGGAGTTATTATTTTTATCATGGCAATACTGTTTTTCCAGCTAATAACGAATATAAAACGGAATATAAAACGTAAATGAAAACAACAAAGTATGAAATAAAATAATTATATTGTAGGTTTACAAAGGGCAAATTGAAAACGTGAGTCGTTCAAGCAAAAGTGAAATTCTATATTCCGTAATAGCTTTTTATTCTTGCCAACTTGACTGTACACAAACCAATGATTACCTAAAATTGCCTCAAACAAAAAAAAGATGATGTTTTGAATTTTAAACAGAATCTCGCAAAAACGAATACAACACTCTATAAGAACGTAGAAAATGCGGAAAAGCATAACCGTTACGAACGATTTCTCTCTAACAATAGGACAAGGTACACGACACTCGATGAAAAAAAAGCTCGACGTGGCTTAATGGAATCTTTACAAGTCGATCTATTATCACTCGAAGAAGTCACGTAGAATATTAGACGCCCGTTGCTCGATATTCGATCCCAAAACACGATCTGCTAAGAAGTGGATTGCAAAGCGAACGGTTAACGATGTAAACTTAGGATTAATTTTCTCGGTGTTTGAGTTGTACTGAGCAGTGAGCGATGGACTAGCCCGCGGCGAGAGTCAACAGTCGCCAGAGATATAATTTCAAAGTTGCTAGGCCATTACACTGAATGCCTGACGCGGCTTGCAAGTATATTTTAGAATTTGCTGTCCGTAAAGTAATAATAACGTTGCAAATGATATTATATTGCGCTACAGAATCACCATGATTTTCAGTATTTTGATATGTGAGACGCAATTGTAGCCGTTTTACAACGCCACTTGGATCCATAGATATGTTTGCAGTTATTTGAAGAAGTATTTTACTCGCATATTGGTTTGGCACTATAATAAATTGGGTGTAAATAGTTGACGCTATCTCAGTTGGAAGTTAGTCTGTTATTGTTATTATTATAAATGTAACTTATATATTTTGCCTTTAGAACCAGGTTGTTAAGACAACTATGTCCTTATTTATCGATTAACTTTATTAAAATGGTTTAAATAATTTATAGTTAAATTTAACTGTTGTAGGTTTTGAACTAAGGACCATTAATTAAGGACATACTCTGATAGCAGTAATTACTTCTTGTTTCAAATTCTATCTAATTTTAAACCATATAATAATAGTCCAAGTAATTGGTCCCTTTGGTAAATTACTAGTTTCTATTTCGGTAATATTGCATCAACCTTTATCAGTACCTTATCTGCGGTCGTGACCCTACACAAATTTAAGTTATGTCTAAAATAATGTAACCTCGTGTTTACAAGTGAACCTTTTATCTTTGATTGTTTACTTGTCAGCTACTTACACTTTTGTTGAAGGCCTCACAATCTTGAACAAACAAAAATATTGCCTAATTTAAAACGTATAATTTTGGCCTAAACTTTACTCTACTGTTTCAGATAACACAATTCTTGTCAGACGAATTTGAAAAATTCTCCTATGTAAGATAGAAAATTTTACGCTGACCAACCCAATTTTTATCATCGTAAAATACGGCAAACACTAACGTAACCTAGTGTTCCTAAACGCATTCTCCTGGAACAAATAAAGTCTGAACCTCCTAAATAAGAGGTTTCCTGGGAAAGGACATAAAACTGGCACAGGATCTTTTATTGTCTATACATATAATAAAATCGTAGGAAAGTCAAAACTGTACATTGAATATTTTTTTAAAAGAATATTTGGGGCGTGATCTACAATCGATTTCGAAGCCGAAAATATAATTTTTAGAATTTTTGTCTGTTTGTCTGATTGTCTGTCTGTATGTCCGGGCTAATCTCAAAAAGTGCTGCATGGATTTACATCAAATTTTGCATGAGTATTACTAAGAGGTCGGGTCAACATATAGGCTACATATTATCACGCTATCACCTACGGGGGAGGAGCTGTGAATCTTTATTTTTCTTACGCATTCTGTGACAGCGTGTAATCTAACGACGCATATTTAAATGTTATTTTTGAGTAAGCCATGCTATTATCTAGCTTTACACTATAAAAACTACGCCATTTAAGTAAAACTTGGGCAGAGAAACATAGTTTAATGAATGTTAGTAGTATAAAAAAAATGTTGAACCAGCGCCATCTAAGAGATTTCATAAAAATCAAATCAAGTTACATGTTAACAATTTTTGGAAATTAATAATTTAAATTTGATCATGTTGGCGAGGTTAGTAGTTAGTTATTCTTAAAATTCATAGATGGTAATGTACATTTTCTTCATACAAGTTGTATCGTATAGTTCGTTTTGACAAATTCAAGGTCCAACAAAACCCTCAAAATCTTGAGCAGAGTTGAGGAAGACAATTTAAAAAAAATGCGGTGTTAAGTATTACAAGAAAGTTATGTTCATTGATGATGATCATTTCTTCATCAATTTCATGTTGTTAGTACAAAATAAACATTGACTGTTAATACTTTTGTTCGGTATTTATCTGTGTGATTATTGCTTGGTAATTAATATATTTTCATGTCGTATACCTAATTTATAAACTTAAATGTGATGTAAAACAAATCCCTTACGTATGACGAGGTGCCTTCATATTACACGTACGACAAGCAAAGGGGTTTATTTAACCGACGTCGACGAGGAGGTGCTGTAGAAAGTTTTCCAGGAATTTTCAAGGACACCGCATTGGGTAGGGTTTATACCGTGCATCCGAATAATGGCGAATGCTATTTTCTGCGGTTGTTACTTCACACTGTCCGAGGCCCAACGTCTTTCGCCTTTCTGAGGACATTTGATGACGTGGAGTATCCCACTTACCGCGCAGCCTGGGTAACACGTGACCTTCTCGACAGTGACCAAAATTGGGATGAAACCCTCGCGGAGGCGAGCGTCAGTGACAGTCCCAGCCGCATGCCGTCATCTTGGTGTTTTGTGGAGTCGCGAAACCGGTAGCTTTGTGGGAGAAGTATCGCCATCATCTGTCTGAAGATTTTCTACGAGCTTTAAGGCGTGCTACTGGAGACGAAGTCGAAGTAACTGATGAACGCGTGCTGAACACCTGTCTCAGTTCACTTCAAAATGTGGTCATTTCTATCGGCGGCAATCCACTGATCGAATATGGATTACCAGCTCCCCAATCATCACCGCATCAAGACCGTGGAAATCGGGACTTTAAAATTCCCATCGATTCTGTTCCACAGTTCTGTTCAGTGGCGATTTCCGGCAAACGCTTTCCGTGGTGACGCGGGGATCGAGGGCTGACGTGGTGAATGTTTCGTTGAAATGATCTTCGTTGTGGTCACGAGTTCGTACGCTGCGCTTGACCATTAACCCATCGTATGCCGGAACGTAGATCTACGCGAGACACAATGGCTTTTTAATTGTGTCTGTAATTACGACATTCAACCGTTTAATATGAGAGCTCGGCTCGGCGGCAATGCACGTGCTCAAGAATTCTCCGATGTCCTTCTAAGTCTTGGCGAAGGCACTCTACCAGAAGAGAGAGGTGGACAGGTGGTGCTTCCAGAGTCTCTCGGTAGAGTGGTATCCAGCATAGAAGAACTCATTCGCTGTGTGTACGGGGACATCAGTCGTATACCGCACCAGCAAAATTCTTGGGTGTGTGAGCGGGCCATTTTGACGCTTAAAAACGATCAGGCTGCAGCAATTAACGAATGCATTCTCTCGGAAATTGAGGGGAATGAAGTAGACTACACCTCGATAAACACTGTTGTCGAGCAAGATGACGCCACACATTATCCCGTGGAATTTCTGAACTCCCTGTCAGCAAGTGGACTTCCAGCGCATACCATCAAGCTGAAGGTCGGTGTCCCGATTATGCTTCTTCGGAACCTATCTCCTCCGAAGTTGTGTAACGGGACCCGCCTTAAAGTCATCTCGCTCCACAGACACACAAATTGAGGCGGAAATTCTTACGAGTTGTGGCGTTGGCGAGGCAGTATTTATACCACGCATTCCCCTCATACCTCATAACTTCCCGTTCCAGTTCAAGCGCGTACAGTTACCCGTGAGTGTTTGCTTCGCGATGACCATCAGAAAGTCGCAGGGGCAGACACTGAGGGCAGCGGGTGTCGACCTCAGGACGAGTTGCTTCTCACACGGGCAACTGTACGTCGCTTGCTCCCGCGTCACCAGTCCTGACTCTTTTTACATTTTGGCTCCTGGCAGCATAACTACCAACGTACGTTATAGGGAAATGTTGTAAGGTATGATACCTTTGTACGTATTTTTACTCTTTTGTGTCCTGGAATGTATTCCTGCATTATTTTCTCTATTTCCTTCAGTCACATCTTATGACTGAACTCAGCAGGATTCCAATATAACTCTCTTCACTTGCTTCGCTTGCAAAAAAAACTTATATTTTAATGCTATTTTAAAAGTTGTTTACTTATAATGCTATAGCGACACTGGCATCTTAGGTATTTTTGGTGCTGTAGAGCCTTCACGCAGACGACGTCGCGGGCAGCAGCTAGTACCTAATAAAACCTCCCGAGCCCGATACAGGGGCTTGTTTAAAATATAAAACGATATAGATGTAGAGTACATGTGAGACCTCACGAAGCAATTTGTCTTGTGGCGTACAATTTGCATGTTACATTACACACTTGGTCTCCTTTAATTTTGTACGTGATTAGCGTTGCTTTTGCTGCTTGAGCTGTTCGGTTTTAATGGAATTCAAACAACCGTCTTCTTTGAATTAACATCGAATATTTTAATGGCTTCAAATCATGTAGATCTGTTGGCTTGGATTTTTAGATCATTAATTTTATCTTCCTGGACATTAAAGGAAAAACAGCGAATATCAACTTACAAAAAACCCAAAACTTTTCCAACTCAACGCACAATTTTTCCAAACTTTTTTATTTATCAGCGTCTCCAAACAACCCTTCCAAAATCCTTCTTAAAACTTTCAACATGAACTCTCGTTCTAAATCAATTCTTAATTTTGCCTGAAAAGCTTCATACCCTACATCATCGGGTGCCACTAGGAATATAAACACGAAAGCCCCAGGCGGACGGGTTCGTGTGCTACCGGTGCGGTCGCTTCACGACGCCATTTGTCTAGCCCCTGCGGCCGCGGGTCGTGCAATTTGCATCTCCTGACCACGCCTAGATGCTTCCACACCGCGTACCATTGTTTCTTCCAGAAATGCCCTATCTCTGTAATCAAGTGCTTTAGCGTCTTTTTTGTGTTCTATATTGGTTAGGTTAATGTTCATCACGATTTATGATGCTTTGTGATTGTGTCCTGGGGTTTTTGGCGTGGAATGGAAATTAGACTCCTTTGTATAAGGATTGCGTTGTATATTTGTACTTTTTTCCGGGAAACTTTTAATGATAAAAAGTAATTAAGGCAGAAATATTTATTACTGATTCACATGCACATATGAATAGGTAGAATATTATGATAGAATACAGTCAAAATACCGCAAAATCCAGGAATTGGATGTATCATCACTCTTCCCACCATTCAGACCGGTTCTAAACAGTTAGACACTTAGATCAGATCCTACAACTTGTGTGGTATGATAATCAGCCGGCAAGGAAAAACTTAATGCGTCAGAATTACGTTTTTCCTTCAATCTCAGTGAAACATCCTTTACTACGGATACTGTAATTGCTCTTATAGTTAAAGTAATTAGAGTTCCGTTTTTTCTTACAATTAAGATCATTGGTTTCCATTACTGTTTAATGTTCCTGGACTCACAGTGATATAGCTCGCATCTGAGAACTATAGTTTCCAGAATTAGAATCTTCCTGATGTTTATCAAGTTAGTGTGAATTTTGCTTTCATTTTTTAAATTGTGTGAAATGTAAAAAGATCGCCCCTGCAGTGTAAACTCAAAGCGTTAAGTAATCAACTGGTTTAGAAAACTCTAGTAGGCAATCTTGATTGCATTAACGTCAATTTGCATCAGCAATTACATATTTACATTAAACATTACGAAATCCAATAATCTCATGCTGAGTAGCATAATCGGCACCCATATCAACATCCATATCAACGTCCATAATTATTATTGGCATAAAAATTAATACACGAACCGTAACGCCGAACGCCAATCACAAGCTGTCAAGTTGCCATTATCGTAAACTTTCCGAATTCGTGTGTAATCAAGTATTAATTACATGTATTGATATACTCTACGCCATTCGTTAGTTCATGGTCTGCTCGTAAAATTCTTGGGATAACCAAAAGCTTCCCGCAGTGAGGCGATTTACATAGATTATGAAATATAGATGAGGCAAGTAGACTATGTTTTATTTATTTATCTGCCGGCATTAGTGTTTGCTGTTTCTATGCTGGTTCACATTCGTATAAAAGATTACAAATTAAAATGTATCACATATTGTAATTTTGGTATACAATAGATTCTACATGGCTATCTTTGAGTAAAACCTAATTAGTTTTTTTCTGCAGTCAATCTGTTCAGCTTGCAAAGTACACACAACTTTGAACCTTAAGTAAACCTTAAGTTTTCACAATCAACTTTGAACTTTATGCTTTAGCGATAAAGTTGAAATCTATTAAAGAAATTTGACAGATTGTAGTACCTTGATATGTTGGCTTCTGTACCTAACGAATCTTAATTTCTAAAAAAAATGCATGCATGCTAATATGTTGGCTCCAACGGCTACTTCACTATCACCGGCAATATTTATAATTCTATATCCTATATCCTGTAATAAACCACACATTTACGTGAAATTAGAACCATAAATCTTGTCATACAAACAATAAATGCATGATTTTATAGAATGCATTTTATTTACAACAAGCCTCGACTATTAATAGTTTTAATTTGTAATTTACACACATCGAGACCGTCTCATCTCCTTCCGGCCTAGTCTATGTAAATGCTTCGTTCCCTTACACTACGTAGAGTAGAATGACATTTAAATTCATAACAACTTTAATGGTGAAGCTATGAGCTAAAGCTGTGGTTGGGTGAGCATTTTTATATTCTAAAGAGATGGATTTTTAAGGCATTTTGTGCATATACTTTTTATACTCAGCTACAATTTCATATGCGATTAGTATAGTTACATGACTTTAACAAAAATAATATGATTCTAGCCTACACCTGGTTTATATAATTCTATTTAAAAAAAAATTCGTTAACATCAAACACTATCAAACTCTTGTCAAAAGATTTGAATGCCTATTGATATTTCAGTCAGTTAATCAGAATGCGTGAGTGAGTTTTACACGATAGCAAATTTTGTGTTGATTGGCTTTTCAGTTTCAGAAATCAAGAGCGTGTGTTGTTAAATAAATAAATCGATTTAGGGCTGATTTTTCAATCGACAGATAATTTTTATTCGTGGAATAAAATTGACGTCTGACAGATTTCGTACGGAAGAACTGTCAAAAATTCAAAATTATTCCTCGAATAAAATTATCTGGCGTTGGAAAAATCAGCCCTTAGTTCAATAACATGTCCAATAGTTGTCAAATATATAAAATCAAAACAATGGCTGCTTTATTAATTATGTTAAATTCTTTTATACTTATTAAGATTTGGATATTGTGTATCACATTGACAGTTTTCAGAGGCTCATGGCTAAAATATAACAGCCGCACGGGTCCATCGAAGGTTAAGCTTCGCTTGCCGCGGTCGGTTCGTAGATAGGTGACCATCCATTACATATCGAAAGCTGTCCGTGCCTCGGAAGGCACATTAATCTCTGATCCCGGCTTTCTTGTAGATCTTTGACAGACGTTACGGGTAGCGAGAAGACCTAACGTTTGACCCAGAGGTATCGTGTTACCCTACTAACCTAACTGGGTTGTGGAGGTCAGATAGGAAGTCGCTCCATGAAAAATACTGGTAAAAAATACTGGAAGCCGATCCCAATATAGTTGGGAAAAGGCTAACCAGATGATTTCGGATATCTGAAAATTAATTCGGAGATAATGGTGTAAAAGTTGTCATTATTTACAAATTGATGAATGGCTCCCGGGGAATGGATTTTTGGTACCGTAAAATATTTCAGTGGCAAATTATGAGTGTGGTTGATAAATCAAAATTACGGTAATAATACGTTAATTAAATTATATTATGACTTTAGTTATGATATGGCTAGAGCCCTGAGTAAATATACTCAGAGGACGATGTATACAGGATGATTTGTAATTTGACGTATTCCTTCCAGGAAGTGATAGTGGATCCATTTGTAACAATTAAGGACCCCATAAAGTCTAGGCGAAAAGTCATGGAATTCGTTAAAACCCAATTTTCATGTATTTTCTTAATTTTTCCGGATAGTGTCTCTGTCCGTTTTAAACTTTCTCAAGTTCATTTGACCGCTGTTTTCAAGCATATTATTATTATATTTATACAGCGTCCAAAAACTTTGAATTCCTTCTTTTAAATTTTGAACACTACTCTGGACACGCCATTACGATTATACTTTACGGAGCAATTGCAGTTCACACTTTATTGCCCGTCGTTTCCTCCACGACACGTTTGCTATGAAATATGCGATTTTATACCATCTTATTATTAATTTTGTAATCGTTTTCACGCACCTCGTTAGAATTTAAATGGCTTGATGCTTTTTTGTTAGCTTCTGCATAATTGGTTACGGATGTATAGTTAAGTGCATATGTTATATCTTGTGTGTGTGCAACTGCATTTACATAAATTGATTCTATCGAGGCTATTTCTGTTTTGTAATTTGCTTTTATTTAATAAGCAATTCTTGGTAGTGAAAAAATTGGTACATAAATTGTGCTCTTTTTATCGTCATCTACTAAGTAATAAGTTCTAGTTTTGTAAAATTACATATTTTTTTTGTAGAGAATCTAGAAAATTGGTTCTAAGCTGTTTCGAGTACGAAGTTATAAATTTATATGTACAAATGAATATAACAAGATTACTCACGATTGATAACACAAATCTTCAAAACCACAAGGGTGGTAGCAGCATCCGTCCCTCTACTGATAAAATTATGCGACGTCTGTTCTCTATGCCACACTGGTGGTCAAACAGCAGTCGACTACGTGAAACCGGAAACTAACCACATCCTGGATGAAGGGACTGGCTGACCGCTTACTAATGAGAGCACGATCAGTTCCTTTGAGCAACACGGAACCTAGGACAGGTCAGGGAAATGTTGTGAAGAAGATTAGAAACGTTTTTAATCGACTTGTCTTCGTAGAACATTGATGATATAACAACATCTCTGTAATTATGTGTACAATAACGAAACTAGTAACTGAAATCGTTTGTAGAACACACTAAAAAAAGATAGACTAATGGTTTACTTGTAGCAAAATGTCACAGATATTCATACATTAAAATTGCCAAAGCAAATAAATATTACCAAGCTTAAAATGACCGCTTCAAAAAACTTTCATAAAACAAATTCAATCCTGCACCCTAATTGCGTAACACACTATTACTGTCAATTTGAATCATTTTGAAGCTTATTGCTAATCCATTGCTTCAAATGTTCGAAAAATGTGTTTGCTTAGCAACGTAAATAACGCAATGAATGTTGTTAAACTGTCGAAATGAAACCCATTGCTACTGATAGTGTGTTACGCAATTGCCCTGCCGGTTAAAAACGGCCGCGTACTAGAATCTAAAATAGTCTCATTAATATCTGGGTTAAACTCCTTCAGTGAGATAAAGCAGGCTGAGAATGAAAAAATAATAAAAAACAGGATATTTACTGCGCAAGCGTTATCCCGAGAGTTGCTAGTCGGAACGGGTTTCTATATAGGACATCGGATAACAACCTGTCTATAGCTAGTAAAAGATTTCATTGTCGACGATAAACTAGATAATGTTATTGTGACTACCGCATTGACGATGTGGTTTCTGCTGTTAGGTTTATTAATGATGCGCCAGACGGTCTAAATGTTACAGAAACCGCAAGCTCGCTTTAAGAGCAAAAAAAAAGGGTAATCCCTACGGAATATCCCGTCTATGTGGAAAATTGAATAGACGTAAGCCTAATGCCGCTTGATTCTAAGTTGATAAACAGAATTTTATGAGCACTTGGATTTACTACAGAAAGAATTGTAACTACTCAAAATAAGAAACAAGATGAAATAAATACAAGAGTAAATAGAAAGAAAAAAGAAAAATGGTTTATTCTGCACAAACAAAACGCACATTACAAATAAAATAAAATAAAAAAGACATAAAATATACACATACAACGTAGTCAAAAGCCTCGTACTCAAGCTTAATAATAGTAAAAATGTTGACAAAAAAAATCAAGTACTAAATGTACTTGATTTTTTTATATATGATACCAACGATCGCTAGTCTATTTATAAATCCTGAGCAAAGCCTGCATTAAATTCAGTCGGAAATATTCCAGACTTTACTATTCCTAATTTAAGATATCTCTACGTTATCACAGGGTTCCCGTCAAAACGGTATAAATCATAATACAGGGCAGCTGGCCCGTAGCCGTAATACTTTTATTTGACGGCAAACATTCATTTTTCATACAATGAGGCTAAAGATAAAAATGCTCTAGTAGCGTTACATGATATGAATTTGTGAGACTGACAATTTGTTATTGCAATTTATAATGATTATGCCGTGATGGGTGCGGGAAATTGTATATCAACGTAGATAGTGATGTGAATAATAGACGATCCTTTAGAGAAATGATTTGTTGTACTGTGTGCTCTCCAGGAATTTAATTTATTTAATATTGAATAGCTATAGAATAAATACGTCCATTATGATTCAGATGTAAAAATCTGAGATAGTGCTAATAAGAGAAATGAGCGTGTGAACATATTTTGGGAGCCACTGACTCATAGGTTGCAAGAACTTTGACCGCGTAAATACATTAAGAAGAGAAAGAAAGAACAAGAATGCAAAATAGGTCTACTGCACAAATAAAAATATTCAGTTGATTCTTTATCTGAATTCTAGAAAAGGAAAAGCGAAGGGTCAAACATCAAGTTTTGATCAACGAAACAACAAATAGATGCCAAAGGTGCGAACAAAATTTTCTCCCAATTCATTGTCGCTCAAGGCCTCAATCCTCGATCCGAAATGAGGTCCAAACCTGTAGATAAAGGACCAATTTTTCGACAACAACGGGCGTCGCCGAGGCGGATCATGACTGAATGCCCTATTTGGAAGGCAGGGGTATTTGAAGGACGTACCTTCCCTGAAGGGACTACTCAGTCCGGGCTCTGTCACGTAGGGTCCCGTTATGTTCCAATTTTTCGTCCTTGACAGTCGGTATATATCTTTGGAGTTTGGTTGTTGTTTTTCTTGTTTTTTAACTTGTTGTGGGTTTTGTGAAAATATTAGGATTTGAAGACTTTAAAGCCAATAGTTTGTACAAATATTAATACAAAGTACGAATGAGATTATATTACTTAATATTGTTTCCATGAAGTGAACTTTAAGTCCATACTTTATTCGCTTTTTGATAATGATGTTACAAATTAAATTAGGTTCGGTATAACTGCTTTTAATAATTGTAAAACACGCTTGCCCATGAGAAAAGCATCAGATTAGTTACTTTCAAATTGTAACAGGCCCATGTTACCGTAAGAAATGCCAATTAAAATGTAATTAATTATAAATATTTTTATCTATGAAGATGTAGCAGATGATAAACTACCATTGTGTGAAGTGGGTGTAGGTATGATTAATTAAGATTTTATTTTAATCAATGTTTTTTGCTGGAGCAATCATTATAATGAACTTTAGCTTTTTTTGTTTTCAAGAAATCTTGTGCTGTTTTTAGATCATCAGTTGTGAATTTAACGAAACGAGACTGTTTAACCTCTGTGTAACTACATGCTTACTTATTCCTTAGTTTTGGAATATCTTGTTTCAGAAGGCCAGCTCCCGTAATTAACTATGTTCAAAATCTAGTCACAATCTCACCTCAGCGACTAATCTGAATAGTCTGAATCTTACTAAATAATATCTGTAAAAATAATTCGGCATCAAAATTCAAAAATAAAAAACGTTGGCACGGATCAAGGAACGACAAAAAATGGCTTCCATAGCCGTTGGCTACAAGTAAATATATCGACCCTTTGTCCCATCCAAATATGCAATAAAAACCATCTTAGACTCAACTGTTTTCTTTTCTATTTTGAAAATAAATATTTTTGTTGTTTTGCTTCTTATTTCATAAGCTACTGTTATGTCAAAACAACATAGATAAATGTATATGGAAAGAATTTGTCTTTCAGTGTTGTCTTTTTCAATTTCTTCTTTGACATCTTTGCGAGAACTTGTGAACCTTATGATATTATGAATTTTTGCAAATAAAGCTCTCAGCGAAGTGGATTCTAGTTATATATTAAGGAGTTCTTGTTATTACGGGTACTTATGGCAACTCGTTTCATTGTGAGAAATCATTCTAATTTTATTTTCTTAGAAATCCTCGTTACCTACTGCGGGGTAATTGCGTAACACACTATCAGTAGCAATGGGTTTCATTTTGACAGTTCATAAACATTCATTGCGTTATTTACATTGTTGAGCAGACACATTTATTGAACATAAGGAGCAATGGATTAGCAAGATACTTCAAAATGATTCAAATTGAGAGTAATAGTGTGTTACGCAATTAGGGTGCTGGTCATTATGAGATTTTCTGCAAATAAAGCTACTAACGCAACGAATTCTTGCTAATCACTATTCAATTAAGTCTTGTTATTATGAAATTAATGGAAGAGTTTATACTTAAAAGGACTTTGGACCTTGTCCTCTTTTTTCTTCGCGAAGACTAGAAATAATTTGGTTTTACCTCTATACTTAGAGCTTTTTCGAGAAGTCGCATTTACACTACTTATAACTTCTGTTGTCATCAAAGTACTGTTAGTGACTATAAAAATTCCACAACTATGTAACATTTCGAAACGTTAAGGGGCTACATTTAAATTCAATGGCTATATTTCACCGTCTTTTCCAGTGACGCATCTCAGGTAAATAAAGATGTCATGGCCTGACCCTAAGTTCAGACTAACTCGCTGATTGAAATCTTGATAGATAAAATGTTCGATGCTTGTTCCACGTAATTTGTTAGCGTAATGTAACTTACTTTGAGTATCGTGTTCGGTGTTTGTAATAGTTGTTAATATATCTTCAATATCTTGTAATTTTGTGTCATAATATTGTTTGAGGTCAACTTTAGATTTATCATCGGTGACTTGGTCTTTGTTATCATTTTCTTTGATGTGTTATTGTTTAGATTCTATTGCATCTTGGAACTGGTTGAATATTTATGATTTGTTATAATAGGGTGTGATATAATGCGAGCAAAGTCTATTGACTAGATGAATCCTACAAATATTTTACGAACTGCATATTATTATAATTTATCTTGAAAAATATGACGCCTTTTATTTTCGGATATTCTCATATGGTCGGTGTTGTGAGTCTATATACTTAAGTACTTAAAGCAAGCACCCGTAGATTTACTACTTACTATTTAAGTTACACAACTGGACGCTAAGCAGTTTAAGTAACCTTTTGACATTATGCCGAACCGACAAGGCACGAACTAAACCCGTTTACGTTAGTATTTCGAAAACTGGGCTTAATGTTTGTGAATTTTATAATAACGTCCATTTTAATATACTGGTATGGTGCTTTAGTTTAGACTAAGCTTAACTTAAAGTAATTTTAATAATTAATAGAATTGACGGTACATCAATTCCCGAATTTAATTTCCAAAACAATTCCAATAAAATGAAAAATCCTGACTAACTTACTGATTGACTCATTAACACCCAGCTTTCGGAACGATATGTTGACTATTATGTAGACAAGGAATAAGGATTCTTCGAAATTACCATGGGTTAGGAAATATAGGGCGGACGAAGTCGCTAGTCGCTAGCAAAGTACTAACAGTACAATATAATAATAGTAACAGAAGAATTATTTGAAAATGTTAAAAGTTAAGAAGCTGTAGCAATAATGTAGTTTACACTGCCACTAAAGAATTTCAAAGGTGTGTTGTTTGACGTCTCACGCAGCCATATTAATCAATGTTAAAGGCAAGACAACAGCTCTGTTGCCTAATAGCTATTCAGAACTGCCAATTATAAACTTAAATGGACAAGTATTATTGACGTTAAAGCCTGCAACCTTAACTTTACCAGTAGAATTAGGACGGGATATTTTTATTGTAACCAGTTATATTTATTGATAATAATAAAATAACAAAGCAAAACGTGACACATAAAAAACATGAACCAAAACAGAAATAATTAAAATTTATCAAAAAAACATAATTTATAAAAACGCAGCAACCCGAAAACAATCGATGAATCCCCACAGATATCTAAATGAAGAAACGATAAACTTTAAAAAGATTTTTAAACCGTAAATCCATAAAAAGTATTTATACAATCGAAAAAAACAATACCCCTGCTATGTTTCTCATAGTTGTGCCATAAGGTTCAATCAATCAATGTCCTTTGGAATAAAAAAAGGTGAGCATCCACGACCCACGTAAAGTTAGGGGCTCCAAAAAACTTTGACTTGTATATTTTTTGTGGGCCAACCACGGGAATTGTTTCTGATGGTCTAATAGATGTGGGTTTGATTCTATTTCTGTTTGGTCGTTTATTGTTGGTGTACGCGACTTTTGTATAACTATGCGTTGTAGTGAGATGTACAGAAATAAATATTATGTGCTGTTTCTTAATTGGGAATGTTTTGACTACTTCTGATTTATCTGGGTCGCCATTATACAGTAGTGCTGATATTTTCTCCAAACAGTAATTTTGTATTATTAATATTTGTTTGAAATATGGTGTTATGTTTTCAATCCATCATAACAGCTAGATAAACAGTTTGTATGATATGGGTATTTAGATCGGATATACGCTTTTACTCCGGTAAAGAACTTGGAAAACACGTGTTTTTGAAATATGAATCAAGAAACGAGATACACCAAAATTTGAAAACTGCACAACCTTAATTAGCGTCAATGATTTATGCGACCATATATCTCCCAAGATCTTAGGAGCGCCTCCATTAAATATAAAATATGCCACCGATTTAAACTCCGAAACATAAGCGTATGATAAAAAAGTTCTTCACATTATTTATCATGCTGTAATCTCATACATTCCCTGCAAATTCATCAGAAAGCGTCTCGGATGTAAATTTTGCCTCGTTTCACATACGCCCAAGATTCTCCATAAAAATTATGATTACTTTCCTCTTTGACAAACCCCATATCTTTGGCACTTAGCCGCCCCTCCGCTACACCGTGATCCTCGGAAGAAATGAATATTTATAGAGGACAGAGAACATTTTTATCGTTTTCCAACCCAACATTTCGTACCTGCAAGAATGAAGGGAGATGTCCAAAAAAGCGGTCGGTTTCATTAGAGGTATAAATTAGAATGCACGTGTGGACTCCGCTCTCCCAAATTTGGAGGCCCTCAGTCAGACGTATTTTTGTGTATTATACTTTCAAATTGTGAAATTCCCGCAAACGACCAGTGCGGTTTTGGATCGACATCATTATACTGACGGTTTCTTGTTTGTATTGTCATCGGAGCAATCGGAAAGTTAAATCAAAATAGTCGATACGTCCTTTGCTTCTGAGTCATACGAATCGATTGCATTTATTTTGAATAAAAGCAATAACTATAAAAGCATCAAAGAGGGCGGTGTTTATCGATACATTGAACCAGTACGTGCCTTGAGTTTTCAACATGTGTAAGCTATTTAACTGGAATTTATCACCAGCTTGAAGGGAAACGTCACGTTGTCGTAATGAAGATACTGCACACTTAAATGAGTTCTTAACGGGAGTCTCATACTGATATGTCACATGTCGCCATGGGCTAAGTTGTCCAGATACATACTATGATGGATGGTTGAAATAACGGTATTTTGCTTTTTCAGGTCTCCATAATTTTTAGATTCCATTTGTTTCTTTAATTTTTCGAAAGACAGCGCATTATTGTAATTTATATGACATAAGCATGATTTATATGCTAATAATTATACCTATTAAAAAAAAAAACGTTTAGAAATATGCTGAGCTTTCAGACTTTGGCGGATCGTCAAATTCAAAAAGATTCAGTAAGAGCAACCAATTGATATTACATGTTAATATCAATTGGTTGCTCTTACTAAATTACAAGAAATAAGTTGCTAAATAAAATAACTTTCTGTCGACAGTTAGGTACTAAGAATAGATAGTTTAAAATAAAATAAAATCAAATACACTTATTCTAAGTAAAACAGTTGAAAATACATAAAATACAGCAGGAATATAACCATGAAATTGGTGGAATTTTACGTCATTCTATACGAGCTCTGCAAAAACTATTATCTTCAATGATTGTTTTAACGTTTAAAGTCCCTCTATTCCTCGATAGTTAGCGTTGGTGTTGAATAGTTATTTATCGACATTCATACCTTAAGATGAAATTAAAGATACTGCTCTTCAGATTCAGGTACTTGATAATAAATAAATAATAATTGTAGGCATAGAAGATTTTATATCCTCACGTAATTATTTACTTAGCTATTCAACAAGCATTTTTATTGGATTAATACTCCGGGTTACATTTTTTTGTGAGTAAAAACAATAATAATATATATTATTGTTGACGAAAGACACCCCTATCTAGCGTTAAAAATAATTTTATTTTTTTTCAATTTAGTCTGAGAATCAGAATTTTTTGAACGTCAAAATTTCATATAAGACAGTCCCTCAAAATGTGCGCCCTTCACCTGCTTCCAATGCTTTAGCTAGAAAGGAGAAGAGGCGCAACTAAACACTCAGCAGCACACAGCTGTCTGTTAAGGTAGAAGAACACTTTACGAAAAAATAAGTCTCTTACCTACAGAAAAAAAAACACAACAATGACTTAAACAACAGATCCACCCATCCTAAGTCCCGTTACTTCCACTTCAAAAATATCTCACTATTAACTATTTCCACTTTATATAGTGATGACATTTAAACACAGGGCGACGGCGCCGAACGCGTTGCCCTATAATTTCGTTATCAGATCATCTCGGGCTCTTAGTTTTTGTGCCCACTACACTATCTCACGGAACGTCATTGTTTCCATTTAGGCTTGAGTGTGCTTTTTACCTTTGTCCTTAAAAAGGATTATGGCATCAAAAGGATCAATATTAATTTGGTTTTTGTTTTATGGGGATAAATCCTACAAAATATTTTTAATTTGCTGCTCAGTGGTAGTCTACGTGAATTGTAAATTGTAATATGTATATTTATCTGGATAATCACGAGTATGATGAATATGTGCATCACTGACAAAAAACGAGACCGGGGCAAGGCAAATTCTAAGTGAATGTGGTCCCTAGAGATTTACGCCCCTTCCGTCTGGCTACCCCGGAAGGGATCTAGATAGTGAATTAACTATGATTCAACATTATTCGTATTTCTGCGAAACAGAGTCTTTATACATATTTTCTCCACTTGCCATGTTATCTACTTTCATTGTTTTGGTATTTTGCCAACTCTGACATTCATATTGTTTTCATAATAAGTAAAATCGCGTATCAGATTTATTATAGCAATAACAAAGTGTCTACCACTACTTGAATCGAAACTACTGGAACTAGAGATAATTTCTTAACAATGTAAAGGTGTTCGAGTTTCGAGTGAGTCGAGGCGAAAGTTGCTTCTGTGAACGGATTATTAACCTTAATAAAATCCTCCTTAATCGAAGTCAGCTTCCTGACACTCCCTTTCAAGATAAAAACACACATTACATCCAATCATCATCCATATTTCTATAGACATAATAACGGCTTTCCACCAAAACACGGTGTGAAAAAAAATCTCTCGGGAACATCTTTATCATCATCCGGACCCTAATCAAACATGGTCTGTCTGTTTTATAGACATAGTGTTGGGTTGACACTTTATGGCGTAATTACTTCCGACGTACAGGCCCTAATTGTTGGTGTCGCGTATCTGGATGATGTATCGGCGAATCAGTCAACGTCAAAGGTCAAAGGGTTAGAAGAGCTTTCTGTAATTAAATTTGAAGCTAATTGGAGGCTTGTAGTATATGAAGATTAATTGTAATTACAGTGCAGTAATGATGGACAAGGAAATTAGAATCTATCGACTAGTTTTCATCGAACTAATTGCATGAGTCATCGTGGCTTGGCTTTTGAGCTAAATAAGTGATAGGTTACACCAATCTGTCAATGCGAGCTATAAATCATGTCTTGATACTTCCAATTCAAACGGCTTATTCAGAGTTGATGCACTTAACTGTGTCAAAGATACAACTGCCGTTTCAAATAGTATAGATATGAAGAACGTAATTGTTTGTAAAGCCGTCGATGGAGATACAAATTTTAGGAACGAAGTCCGTTACTAGTTTGGAATGTTGAACGCACTCAACTAACCAAAAACAGTACAGACTAAAATCTCTTTAAGCCAAAAATCTCGACGAACTACAAAGAAGAGTAATTTTCAAACGCAAATAATAATGAAATTTTTCACCACGAGGCTTAAACAGAATACTCTTGCACTAAAAGAGAAACGTTAACACCGGCCTGGTTTAGGTCTTTATGATGCACGCGGCTTAATTGGACGCATTTACGCCGATGGCTTTTAGCCGATAGCGTCACTTTCGACATTTCCTTTGATAAGGCACGTTCAGTTAAAAGGGTGCTAAAACAACACAACACCAGTTTACAGATTTAATTAAGATCGCACGGGAAAAACTGTGGTGAAATAAAGTGTAAATTTACAGTGTGTGAATAAATGGATTTTGGATATGAGTTGGGTGATAACAATTAGTAATGTAACGGCTCGTGAATGTAGTTGGATACAAACCTTTCTCGTTTCAATTCGGGTAATGGATTTTGGTAATTCAATGTTACAAAATTTTAGTTTAGTGGTAATGGAAAGCCTTGCTAGTCTTCTTTTATAATTATACTACACTAGCGGCTTGTGATGGGATGAACCTGAACAAACTTAATGAGATCGCCCCAAATACTATGCAGATGGTGCTAAATAATCGCGTTACTCTTGGCTCACTACCGCTCAACAGTGTGGGATAATCCCCTCGAGATTTAATACGATACCCACGTGAAGAGAAATGGGATATAGACCTACCTAATTATAGAACAATAGAATTTACTTGTCCAGCTATTATTCTTGTGCACCGATTTCCTCAAATTCTCCAAGTTAGTGTTCCAATTAAGAATCCAGAACAACCACTTTTTCTATAGCATCGTTACAACGAACTCTCCACAGCGAGATATTATTTCCTTTTTCATTGGTATCTTGCCAAATATTATAGCGTTGTTGGGTTTTAACTATTTGCGAGAAATTGAATTTCTTAAAATTCCGCTTGCTTCAACAGAGTCTCGTTTAGTGGTGTCCTAGTTTTGCTATTGTAACGATATTTTGTGACGGTCTTCTCTGCAATCGTTTGGCAGGACGTGAAAATGTTCTCTCTTTACACTATAATGTTATTCTAATATATAAAATCTCGTAAGAACAAACTGTGATTCACAAGATAAGCTGCATGCAATGTGATGCTGATTTACAAAGATTTTGCGGAAATTGTCCTGTACCTACTATTTGTCTACCACCCTCTGAATTGATAGCTATTGTTTAAGGAACTTGGTGATAGAAGACATTTGGGCACAGCTCCAAACCCATATCTGATTTATTTTGCTATAATCTTAGCCAAGTTGTGTTCAAAGGATATCCGTCCCCAGTCGTGCTTGCTACAACTGGAATGACATGATGTGACTAATGCAGTCATAGCTGTACTATGAAAGCTTGACAGTAATCTTAGGTATATAAGGTTTCAGGTTTATAAATGGTTTATTGACAGAATATATTGATTTTGTGTATTACTATAATTTTTTTTATTATTTTATTTTATTTATTTTTATTTAATACTTCAAGCACAAAATGTACAGAGGCGGACTTAATGCCATAGGCATTTTCTACCAGTCTACCTTTGGGTGATGCAGAGACAAACAGTGGTAGGTGCAAACATGAAAATTGAGGAATAAATATTTTAAATATAAAGATACACATAAACCTATTAAAACTATGAATATAATATAAACCTAATTACATATAAATATAAGCACAAATAAATATACATAAATACATGAATATACTTCCTAACTAACTAAAAAGAAATAAGAAAAACAATGAGAAAATATTACCGTTGTGATGATCCTGCCAGCTTCAGCTGCTCAGCTTTTTTGAAGAGTGACTTTATGATACCATCTCATGATACCTTTGAAGTTATTCCAACATTAAAGCTGTCAACAAATCTAAGGTTACCAATACTTAGGCCCATCGAATTGCTGATAAATCCATTGTACATAAAAATAAATGTCCGATATTTTTGACGAAATTAACACTGGCATATCAAATTCAATTTTATGTAACGCACTCAGCAATAATTTTGTTGTATGTCCCTTTGTAACCATACACGCGTGTCAAGGGACTCATTTGGTCAACAAATTCAATATTTTCAATGACCATCCTCATAAAGTTTATTATTAAATTCTACGCTTTATTATTACACGTTTTTTCATACTTTGACATAAATAATTTGCATTTTTAATTTAATTTTTTTATACCAATATTGCTTTTGAATAAACCATTTTTTCTCATTAAAACGATGAAGTTTGCGGGATAACCTGGATGGATACATTCTACGTGAAACGGTTTAATTAAAAGTACTCCGAAATATCTTCATGAAATATTCAAACATGTACCCGATATTGAGGCTAAAAGATTCAAGCCTATGAAGATGAACTTAATATAAATATACGTCCAGCTGTATCGCTTTAAAAAGTTGAAGCAGAAAACGACAGGATACTCACCGATAAGCTTCTATAGTCATCTACTTACAAGAAAACAACGTTGTTTTTCTGAGACGATTTACAAAATTTGGGTAAGATTTTTTCTTAATCCCCGAAAACAGAGTTAAAAGGCGAAGGAGGAAAAACAGCTATAATATCAATGGGCTGCTATTACCGACATCGAACACCCCGTGCCTTCCTGACCCATGACGAAACAAAATAAAAATGCGCTTAGACCAGTTTTTGAGTGTCTCAAATGCGATTTACATTTATTCATCTTTGGTCGTCCCCTTTTTTGTTTGTCTGCCAGCATTGTTGGCTGAAACAATAGCTTGCTATCCGGAATTTATCATTCTAACACCATCAACGGAAACGCTGGTTGATATGTGTTTATAATGTGGAATCATGGCGAGTATCATGGCTATTTTACTCTATAAATGTTTGTATAGACCATAACAATGATGTAAGCGATTGTTTTGTACTTGGATCGCATACTGATCGTTAAATACTTTGTATGGTGTGGTCTCGAAGATGGGAATCTTTGTTGTTTGATTTTATCGCAATAAATCTGTCATTGTATGAAATATAATAAACTTTCATGGCGTTCATAACCATGAACCTTAAGAAGAATTGTTGATCATGTTGAAAATATTTACTAACTTTATCCTACATGGTGTTTAGTACAAACAATATCTTAGAAAATTGAAGATTACGTACTTTTCAGAGAATTAAATCCAAGGTGTCTTTTTTTCGATCATACACCACCACAAAAACCTGAAACAAAACAAGCGAGATTTAATAAAAGGCTATTGAAATAGTCAGATTATTGAAATAACAACAATATCTTACGCAGGTAATACAAGGAGAAAAGAAAGAAGAACTGTTTTGTCTCAGTACATAAAATCGTTTCAAAATAAATGGATCTGATCTTTGACACACGTTTCCATATACCAATTTTTATTGTTGGAAGTCAATTCAAATGGGATTTTTATAAACTATAAATTTAAATTTAATGATATTATGACAGCACAAAATCTTTTAAATAGAAATATGAAAATTATTGTTATGGCCCATTTAAAATTGAAAACTTCTTTTATCATAAACGCCTACGAACGTACCACCTACGCCGATGACTTTTCACATCCTTCTGCATAAACAAGTGAATTTTATAAATATACACTTACTGGTAACTGACAACAAGAATTTGGTTAAAAATATGAACAAAATCAAAGAGTCCTTAAAAAAAATATCTGGGTGACTCATAACAAATAATTTGCTGACTCACAAGGGGCATCGTATCTCTTACAACTTGTTAAAGAAGAGAAGCTTTTGTCAAACGTTGAATTACCATGGAGCTGATGGAGCGATACATTCTGAATCAAAGGTTATATTAAAAGAAACACAGCTCGTTCCAACAGCAATATACCCATCAACGATGAACATAAAACGAGTCAATATTATGAAACTACCGAAGTTAATTCCAACAAAACTGAACATGTTTATTTAAAAAACAATACTAGGGGTGGGTGCTAAAAGTTTGTGTTTGTGCGGGACACAGTTTTACGATCGGGACGTCCGCCCACGGTCCGGAATCCAGGCGCCACAAGCATTAGACAATCCGATATCGGAATCTTATTCGACATTAACTAAACATAAAAATGTTTAGCGTCACATAAATTATTAACTAAAGGAGCCGATTCGTTTCACAGATCCGCACCACTAATGTTTTATTACTAATGGATGTCTGTTGACTGCGTAATTCTAGATAATTTATTAGACGATCTGTAATTTGATTTTTATTATGGTTACGGGAATCGTAAAACTCTCTGTGGTGACGTTATGAATGGTAAATATATTTTAAATGGTTGTAAATGCAGCCCTTAGAATTTTTTAGCCCACGCGGTGTCTTGTATGGTCGATGTCTCTCCAACAATACTTTTACACGGGGCATGATTTGGAGGACCCTGTATAAAGTAGGTCCCAAAGGACCAACACAATGCTTTGGGCATAATAATAGTTGTAGATTTGAAAGTGATTTGAATATGAATGGGCACCCTCCCGCGCTGGCTCGTAATAACAAATATGAAGTGTTGCTTTTATGCTTACCCCTCATGATTTTGACTCTGTTATAAAGAATTGATTTAGTACTGCTACAGTTTTAAGTAATTATAGATCTGGTTGTAATTGTGTATTTTATGTTTTGTTGTGATTTGCGCGGTCGTTATTTAGATCTCATGTTTCAACCGATGCAATGTTTTGATCGGATTGCCTTTGTTTGAATATTTATTAAACTTGTGTAACTTGAACGTTACAATTTTAGTACCGTTACTGTAGCTCGCCTAAGGGCAGAAAAAGTTCGGAAGGATTGAATAAACACCCATCATTTGCTTACTTAAGCAGTAAGCGTTTAAGTTCGTTTCTTTGTTACTGTTTATTTAAAAGATTTAGTAAAATCTTTTAGGATTAAACTTAAGGATTTGTTTGAAAGACACCGTCAGGCTTAAATAGTCTTTGGGTGAAAAGATATTAATACAAATAATGTCTCAGCCATAGAATTTCAATTATTTTGAGTACAAAATGTCTTTAAAACGAGGTTTGTTACCCAAATAGAAGCCAAAAACACGAAATATCAATACCACTTGACAAAAAATAAAATTCAAACGTTTTCAAATATGGCCACAATCAATACACTCAAAAACGAAATCTAAAACGAACCCTTAAAAACCGATCATAAATAACTACAATTAGCCCCCTACATACACATATCATTACATATAAATCCTATTTATTCAGCGGGGGCGTTAGTATGGCACCCTTCGGACACTGGACAGATATCGATCCAGTGAATTTTTGCAGCACGAACGTCACATGTGGCCGTTTTCCATATGCAAATTAGTGTTTCCCCTTGGTTTTAAGTGTGTTTGTTTTTTATGTCTCCTCCTACATTTATTTGCACACTTATTTATGGTCAGGGCTCGCGTTTTGCTGCAGCGAATATATCATCCAAGTACACGAACAATATTTTTGTTTGACCATAATTTTGCGCTGAGGTAAACTTGTTTAATGCGTAACTTTTTTGGTTAAAATTTCAGGTGAAACAGTCGCCTCAAATTATTTCTATAAGTATGTTTTTTAACTATGTTGTCAGTATCAAAATTAATATAACTTTGGATAATACTTGCAGATTACGGGACTATCCTTGCAAACACTTTAATCGAAATGTAGTATTTTTAAATGTTTTATTTCGCAAAACACCTAACTTCACCATCTTTTAATCCACACCAAACGTTTCCTCCAAACCCGGACGGTAGCGGTACGACCAAAAAATAATTATTTCGCAGCTATTAATATCATGACAGTACCACCAAACAGCGTTAGGGCTGCGACACGCTAGAAATAAGCTGTCACGCGTCATATCAAATCGAGTGTCATGGTAGAATAGGACAGCGCGTAATTTAGGTGCGTTGCGCGCGACAGTCCTGACTTTCAGCTTTTGTAACAAATCGAACTGAGTACGGCATTCGGTATTCCGTATCGCGATATGGTTTTAGCAATTGTTTTGCGTGTTCAGTTGGACGTGGGGAATTTAATTGTGTGTCTGTCATGTTGATGTAGGTATGGGTAGGTGTGGGTGTAGATAAGGTTTGTTAGTTAGAAATCATTAGTGATTTAATTGAATGTTTGGTAATGGTTAACATAGAAGTTTGTTTAATGTTTATCGTTATGAACTACAAGGTACAATTTTATTGTGAAATAGATCGCTTTTATTTGTGTAATTTTGCAGCACCAAGTAATAATCATGAAAAATGCTATGCTTTGTAAAAAATTACCAAATAATATGAACCCAAGTAAATAGTATGAATTGTCCACTACAATGGACGTTAGTAAAAGAATAAATATTGTGTATGTGACGGCAGTCAATCCTGCTGCTCAATTTCATTCCACACGAGTGACACCAAAACGAATGCAGTTTGTACTGAATTAATGTTTTTATAAATTCCACTTTTTATGTCACCTGAATTATATAGTATGAAAAGGATTTATTGCTGTTCCCTGTTAAAGCTTTAAAGCAATACAGCGCATTTTTTTCCTTTTGTTTTTATTGAAAGGATTTCAGGTGTACCTACAACAATACGTGATGGATCATCGATTTTGCTGAAAACATGGATTTTTTGACGTGATAACGTCTTATAAATTGAAGAACGCCGGCTGCACGATCTAAAAGGCATGACTCATTGTCACGTTCCGCCTGTTTTTTTTTTTTTAATTATTATTGTTATCCAGATTACTGCTAAAGAGACGCTGATTTACTCTTCATGAATTCAAAATATCTTTTGACTAAAGTCTAATAGTAGAAATAATTACGCTTAGCCAAGCATCATCTAAAGTGCCTCGTCTTAGTTGATATGCCAGCGTGACACGCGACAAACCGTTGATTACTGGCGTGACAACCAACTAGATGACGGCATGTGTAATTAATGTGTGAGATGTTGATCAAATTTGGCTTCAGCTAAAGACGAAGGAAGGTAGCTGGCCTAATTAAATATTATAGCTGCTTGAGAAAAATATAAAGATTAGCTGCATGATACGATAAACTAACAATTACACTTTCCAGAGAAAAGCTTATTCAGACAATAACTAAAATAAATATCGTCAGGCACTATCTAAGAGATGAAAGTAAAACCTATGCAAAAACAGTACCTATCATAAAATGCTTTGAAAATGGAGCTTGTTTTGTCTTACAAAAACTGAAACAAGAACATAAGCATCGTCCACGCTGCCCTGTCTCAGTTGATATGCGACGTGACACGTGACACGCCGTTGATTACCGACGTGACGACACAACTAACCGGGTGACGCGACATGTAATTCTTGTGGAAGATGTTAATCTTATTTTGGCGTGTCAGAGGAATATATGGGTGGGAACAAAGTGTATGTCTAGAATCATAATGATATAAGAAAAAATATAAGAAATACGTTGTAAGCAATATTAAAGTACATAGGAATATAATTTGAATATTGTGCCGTTGCTACAATTGTAAATAAAAATCACTTGAGATGTTTCTATCGATGTAAAACTTAAAGGAAATCGCCTAGTAGCCAATTAAGATTATACAGCCGATATACATTGCAGCTTTGAAACAATTTTATCCATTAATAATATCCGAATCGCAGTTACGTCGATAGAGCTAGTGCTTTAAGTATATTAAAAACATTTGTTGTCTGTAAAGTCGGTTTACGGACGATAATTTTACGTGATAACGTCATAAGAAAACATCCGATTGTGCCTCTCTATCGCTTGTTCCGCGCTCTCGCTTGCACACTCGGCTCAGGCGGAACGTGACAATGAGTCATGCTTTTTCGTGCGTGCAGCCGGCGTTCATCGATTTATAAGACGTTATCACGTCAAAAAGCAAGCATCCATATTCTGGCCATATCAATTCAATGTTTTCTCCATCTGGTTTTATTTGTAGCAGTATATTCTCAGAAGCAGCCTGGAGTCTAGATTCGTGCCCGGTTGATGGCAATAGGCTCGCCTATTTCATGGAACTTAAATATAACTGGCGAAATATTGGTGTTCTATACATATGTACAGCATAATCAGCCTATAACGTTCTCACTGCTGGGACACACACCTCTCAGTGAGAAGGAGTGGGCCGTAATCCACCACGTGGGCCCAGTGCTGGTTGGTAGATGTCAAAATCAAACCATTTATTTCAATTAAACCATTTACAGGAACTTTTGAATGGTCATGAAGTCGGTCAGTCAGAAAATATGAAGCTAGTTGCCCATTCCAAAGCGTAGTACGTACCTATGGAGAAAAACGGGCAAGAAATATGGACACTCTTTTAAATTATATTTTTACAAAAATATGAGACATCATTAATGTTCAATTTATAATTATAAATGTGAGAACGATGTAAAAAAAGAGTCTACTTTAGTCAGTCTGAAACCTGGTTAAACTAATAGGTCCCTATTTCTGGTACTATAATTATGAATGATGTCACATGTCTTCTAATGTTTGGTTCTAGGACAGACCGGTATCCTCACGACGTTTTCCTTCACCGTTTTGGTATAGGTACACCTCTGCCTGAGCCCTCGGGGAATACAGGCGTTATGTCCAAATATAATTTTGGTCTTACATCAGGGCAAAGGTATGCGCGTCATGAAATCTATCTCCTACTTACAAACGTGAACTCGTAAGCATAACCAGTTCCTTACAGTAAATGTGCATAATTTACCATTTCATTATATTATATCATTTGACTGACATCTTCCGATGCTAATACGAGTGAAGTTGACTCAGGTCGTGGTCTTAGGTCTTGCTTATTATCTCAAATAATGTATTATTATCTAGAATATGAATCACTTCGTGTATTCTATTTATCTGAAAGTGATCACTCACTTCGAGGTCCAGTTAGAAGCAATTTTACTTCGATCTTGGTAGAAGACAAGTTTCTAGGATACTTTTCTTTGTAAAATTGATGGAAATAGATAGAACGATGGAGAAATATCATATTTCATATAACAATGTTAGTCAAACTGTGTCAGAAAGATAGTGGAGAAGTGATGATTTGGATAATCATTGTCTGAAGGAAGTGTTATCCAGCTGTGGAAATTGCAAAATATCTATACATATAATAAAATCGTAGGAAAGTCAAAACTGTACATTGAATATTTTTTTAAAAGAATACTTGGGGCGTGATCTACAATCGATTTCGAAGCCGAAAATATAATTTTTAGAATTTTTGTCTGTTTGTCTGATTGTCTGTATGTATGTCCGGGCTAATCTCAAAAAGTGCTGCATGGATTTACATCAAATTTTGCATGAGTATTACTAAGAGGTCGGGTCAACATATAGGCTACATATTATCACGCTATCACCTACGGGGGAGGAGCTGTGAATCTTTATTTTTCTTACGCATTCTGTGACAGCGTGTAATCTAACGATGCATATTTAAATGTTGTTTTTGAGTAAGCCATGCTATTATCTAGCTTTACACTATAAAAACTACGCCATTTAAGTAACTTGGGCAGAGAAACATAGTTTAATGAATGTTAGTAGTATAAAGAAAATTTTGAACCAGCGCCATCTAAGAGATTTCATAAAAATCAAATCAAGTTACATGTTAACACTTTTTGGAAATTAATAATTTAAATTTGATCATGTTGGCGAGGTTAGTAGTTAGTTATTCTTAAAATTCATAGATGGTAATGTGCATTTTCTTCATAAAAGTTGTATCCTATAGTTCGTTTTGAAAAATTCAAGTTCCAACAAAACCCTCAAAATCTTGAGCAGAGTTGAGGAAGACAATTTAAAAAAATGCGGTGTTAAGTATTACAAAAAAGTTATGTTCATTGAGGATGATCATTTCTTCATCAATTTCATGTTGTTAGTACAAAATAAACATTGACTGTTAATACTTTTGTTCGGTATTTATCTGTGTGATTATTGCTTGGTAATTAATATATTTTCATGTCGTATACCTAATTATAAACTTTAAATGTGATGTAAAACAAATCCCTTACGTATGACGAGGTGCCTTCATATTACACGTACGACAAGCAAAGGGGTTTATTTAACCGACGTCGACGAGGAGGTTCTGTGGAAAGTTTTCCAGGAATTTTCAAGGACACCGCATTGGGTAGGGTTTATACCGTGCATCCGAATAATGGCGAATGCTATTTTCTGCGGTTGTTACTTCACACTGTCCGAGGCCCAACGTCTTTCGCCTTTCTGAGGACATTTGATGGCGTGGAGTATCCCACTAACCGCGCAGCCTGGGTAACACGTGACCTTCTCGACAGTGACCAAAATTGGGATGAAACCCTCGCGGAGGCGAGCGTCAGTGACAGTCCCAGCCGCATGCCGTCATCTTGGTGTTTTGTGGAGTCGCGAAACCGGTAGCTTTGTGGGAGAAGTATCGCCATCATCTGTCTGAAGATTTTCTACGAGCTTTGAGGCGTGCTACTGGAGACGAAGTCGAAGTAACTGATGAACGCGTGCTGAACACCTGTCTCAGTTCACTTCAAGATGTGGTCATTTCTATCGGCGGCAATCCACTGATCGAATATGGGTTACCAGCTCCCCAATCATCACCGCATCAAGACCGTGGAAATCGGGACTTTAAAATTCCCATCGATTCTGTTCCACAGTTCTGTTCAGTGGCGATTTCCGGCAAACGCTTTCCGTGGTGACGCGGGGATCGAAGGCTGACGAAGTGAATGCTTCGTTGTGGTCACGAGTTCGTACGCTGCGCTTGACCAACCCATTGTATGCCGGAACGTAGATCTACGCGAGACACAATGGCTTTTTAATTGTGTCTGTAATTACGACATTCAACCGTTTAATATGAGAGCTCGGCTCGGCGGCAATGCACGTGCTCAAGAATTCTCCGATGTCCTTCTAAGTCTTGGCGAAGGCACTCTACCAGAAGAGAGAGGTGGACAGGTGGTGCTTCCAGAGTCTCTCGGTAGAGTGGTATCCAGCATAGAAGAACTCATTCGCTGTGTGTACGGGGACATCAGTCGTATACCGCACCAGCAAAATTCTTGGGTGTGTGAGCGGGCCATTTTGACGCTTAAAAACGATCAGGCTGCAGCAATTAACGAATGCATTCTCTCGGAAATTGAGGGGAATGAAGTAGACTACACCTCGATAAACACTGTTGTCGAGCAAGATGACGCCACACATTATCCCGTGGAATTTCTGAACTCCCTGTCAGCAAGTGGACTTCCAGCGCATACCATCAAGCTGAAGGTCGGTGTCCCGATTATGCTTCTTCGGAACCTATCTCCTCCGAAGTTGTGTAACGGGACCCGCCTTAAAGTCATCTCGCTCCACAGACACACAAATTGAGGCGGAAATTCTTACGAGTTGTGGCGTTGGCGAGGCAGTATTTATACCACGCATTCCCCTCATACCTCATAACTTCCCGTTCCAGTTCAAGCGCGTACAGTTCCCCGTGAGTGTTTGCTTCGCGATGACCATCAGTAAGTCGCAGGGGCAGACACTGTGGGCAGCGGGTGTCGACCTCAGGACGAGTTGCTTCTCACACGGGCAACTGTACGTCGCTTGCTCCCGCGTCACCAGTCCTGACTCTCTTTACATTTTGGCTCCTGGCAGCATAACTACCAACGTACGTTATAGGGAAATGTTGTAAGGTATGATACCTTTGTACGTATTTTTACTCTTTTGTGTCCTGGAATGTATTCCTGCATTATTTTCTCTATTTCCTTCAGTCACATCTTATGACTGAACTCAGCAGGATTCCAATATAACTCTCTTCACTTGCTTCGCTTGCAAAAAAGACTTATATTTTAATGCTATTTTAAAAGTTGATTACTTATAATGCTATAGCGACACTGGCATCTTAGGTATTTTTGGTGCTGTAGAGCCTTCACGCAGACGACGTCGCGGGCAGCAGCTAGTAAGAAAATATAATAATACTTAGTACAAAATTAATGTACTACTTTTCTTATGTTCATATAATTTATATCACTCTTCTCGTATGTTCAGTACCTAGTGTAAATAGTTACTTGTGTAATAATTGTAAGTTTCCCCAATATGAAATATTAAATTAACTATTTATAAATAGACAAGAAGAAAATACAATAAAATACGAGTACATACAAAACCGATGCTTATTCTAAACAAATCACGATAAGAATTTTATGTGACTCTTATACAGGGTTATTGGAAAAACACCAACAACCTCCTAAGAGGTCATTGTACTCATCATTATGATCAACTTTTACTATTGGACCAAACGTGAAATCACGAAAAAAAAACAGCTGTTTCATACATTTATGTTTGTATAACCCGTCAAAATGTAGGGAACAGCAGATTTTTTTTTTCGCTATTTCAGGTTTGGTCCCATAGTATAAGTTGTTCATAATGATGAGTACAATGACCTCTTAAGATGTTGTTGGTGTTTTTCCAATAACCCTGTATAAGAAGCAAATTCTTTCTTCAAATTGCCTACATCAGCTGATCTTACCTATATCAATCTTACCTATAACCATAAGTTATATTGATATGTTACAGCACCCTTAACCCAAAAGCCAAAACAAGTAAACACCGATAAATTAGTCCCGCAAATTATGTCCAAATAGATCTGTTAGCGTCCCCAACCGCACATTAAGGCACATCTAGGTCAATTACCTAGATAAAGACCGGCACGAAATTACCGTGTAATCAACGGATACTCATGAAGGTACGCTCAATCGAACTGATAATTTTACCCCAATATTAACACTTCTAGGAAATCATTGTAATTTGAACAAAGATAATCAAACAGAAGCTTGTATCGATATAGATAATGTTGTTTTTTTTTTTGCCACCTTTTTGGCGTGTGACTTTTTTTATTAAATCTTTGACACTTTTGACAGATGTGTCGGAGGTTTGATAACGTCGTATCGAAAATTAATTTTGCAATGATTTGGGGTTTGAAGTGTAAAGTAAATATTGTCAAACATGATTGCTTTTGATAATATTGTGTCCACGCGGCGGTTTTTTGACGAAAATGTGTAATTTTATGAGAAAAATCGCCTTTGTCACCCTGTATTTATCGAAAAAAATGTAGATTGGCAAATTGTCATTGTGTTTTTATAACTGTTGTTAACTTTATTGTATTATTAATGCTTTTATGAGAAAGCTTAATTTTTCAAATCATCGGATTTGGATTCATCCGTAGAAACTTATGTTTCCATTTCTGATGTATCAAGCAAAAATCTTAGCGCCCGTCACCCACAGCCTCATCACAAGTCCTTAGCACAAGTATCAGATAAATACTGTCATCTTCGAACACCGAAATACTTGATTTATCCCTCTGACGAGAGCCGTATGCAAATAATTGAAGCATCCGCCCTTGTCAGAAATAAAATGTATGCTCGTCTCGAAATCGTCACGTCGTCTGTCGAGGCGCGTGGCACGCGATTAGGAACACGTGACGTGCTTCTGACTTAACAAACACCCTTTAAATGTAGTGCGAAATGAGAACAGCCTGCGAAATGTTATGTAAAAATTTTTGACAAGGCTGATGTAGTGGGGTAAAAGCAAAACGTTTATCTATGTGTGCGTTTAATGTGTTTACGTGTGAGCCATAAAGAGCGATGGAAATCCAAGACATAAAATAACCAATATCGATACTACTTTAAAATTCAACCACGAGACTGAACGATTTCTCACTGTGATACAATTTTTATGAAACTAAATTTGAATTGCATCAATGTCGGAGCGGCGGCGCTGACAGTGAAAATGCTCTTAAATATTCTTTTAAAATATTTATCGTGGTAAAAGCAGTTTGAGTTGACACTTTAGTTTGAAATCTTTCCTCTAAAAAGAATAATAATTAAATTTGTATCCTATGTAACCGTTCTTATGTTGTCTAAAAATCTAATATATTTTTTATAATTCTTCCTTTCTAAACAAAAATTACCATTCAATCTCTAGTAGAATGAAAATTCAATGTGTACACCCACATGTTTATTCGCATTTATTAAAACGTAAATTTACTTAAAGATAACGTTTACCATTATCAGGCACCTGCGCGCTATCAGCTTGTGAATTAATATGTTCAAATTGGATTTGCTATAATAATGTGGACGATCGGTTAGCTAATTCGTTTAGTTTAGATAGTGTATGTTGTATCGTAATGAGGTTTGCTCTTAAATTATTCCGTTTGTGGTGGGTATATTATTATCTTTGACAGATTTTGCATTTATTTTGTCATCTATAAGGTTGTAGGGTTTCGTTTACTTAATATGCTCCTATAGTGAGTCCACTATATGAGTATTATCTACACTCTATCATCAATCTGCAATCATATTGATGATACCAGTTTTCAACATCTAGTAGAAAACAAGTTTCAATCATAAATTATTTTCTTTTCTCCAATCTATCTTGAAAAATATTTTGATTACTATACTTGCTGAAGACCTCACAAAGTTTCTTACTTCGATAAAAATATTTCTTTAACTTTTGCTTGGAATCTGCAATATTAATTAAAGTCTGCAGATTGTAAAACTCACAATATTGACGTAACAGTTTCTGCTGGAAAAAATCCAATAGTTATTATCCGAAAGATTGAACGAGACTTAATGAACTGTGAACTCATTATAAAGTTGCGAAGAGTGCCAATTTGTGGTACAATTCAAAAGCGAGTGGATATTGGTCGTGCTTTTTAAACTGTTCTGATCTTAACATGGTTTTCCATTTTCGTCACATCTCGCATAGGCATAATTTTAGTTATCAAAACTGCCGACTAACACTAATCCTTTATTTATTTATAAGCATTTTTAAATCAACTGTATTAATTCACATATTACCGTACTTATTTTTAATGGCGCTATTTTATCCACAATTTATTGATTTCTGGATGTAGTGATTGATTTTTGATGTAGTCTTAATTAACTTAGTAAATAATAATAATAATAACTCTCGTAACTTGGACCAAAAACCAGTTCTCACACGTGACCGTAAGGGTTCCACCGCTAATTAATTGAAGGAGCCTTTTCATTTGTCGATTGAATCCATCGTTAGCCGGAGTCACCTTTGCAAGACTGAGGGTGTAAAAATCGTGCACGTGGCCGGGTGCAATTTCACCCCTTAGGGGATGTTTTGGGTAGCATAAAACAATCAACACTGATTGTTATGGTAAAAGGTTTGTTGAATTGTGTGAGTCAGTGTTGTTCTTGGGTTGAATGTTGTATTTTGTTGTGGAAATGACCTCGGTATTTATTATTATTTCATCCTCTCTAGTAATGAGAATATCTTTATTGCAGTAACCATCCGTTTAATTTTGATTAGCATATTAAGGTATCTACATTCATCCCATATTAGTCAGGTGATTCTGCAGTGAATATATAATTCAAATCAACCAGTAACACCTCGGTTTAATAACATCATTTACCAAAGTTAGACACTAACAAACACATTTTGGACCCACATTAATCACATATAACATTTCAAATAGACCGTATTCAAAATGTCCTCAGCATAGCAACTAATACGTATACCTGTGCATGCAGTAACTTAGTTTTTGAACCTTTAAATGAATTAATCCCGGTGAATTTTGCAGCTACAGGATATGCTGCAACAGCTCTGCATAAAGTAAGCATAAATAGCAGGAGGTCTATAGATAAAGGTGTGAACTTTGTAGATGAAGAACAGCGGTAAAACATTAATAAAGAAGCTAAAGCTGTTACAACTCTTGGTAAAAATCTTTAAGTTATAGATAATTTTGTGCTAGAATATAAACACAACACTGTTATCATTGCTCACAGACATGTAAATAACTCTATTCATGCAATTTTATCAAGTACAACAAATCTAATTTCATAATACTTTTAAGATAAAGTCATTTAACATTTAATTCTTGCTTTTGAAACTGACGAGAAAATAGAGCAGGCTGTCTACTATAATACAAGTTACTTGAGAACTCAAACAACAATTGCAATTTACGTGTAGAAGTTTATTCGTGTTGTTTTATAACATTGCTGCACCGTTGTAGAGCACTTATGTAAATGCTTTATATGTACTATGATTTAAACCTGATATATTAAGGGCTTCAGTTCACTTAGTTGATGTTATAGCCGTTCATTGAGGGTGACTAGTTGCTTGATGTCATTGTCCAAAGGTATTTCAATTTCCCATTATCCACCAATACCGAATTTTCCCCAAACGCAATGAATATTATTACATTTTTGACAATTAAACGTCTCTTAATTTTAAGCAACTTTATAAATAAACCCTAAGAGTGGTAAAAAAAACAAATAATAAAAAAAAACAAAATGAATGAATGCTTACAAAAGTCATTTACACGTGCAATGACAACTTCAGAACTTGTATCGAATCACAAGATGAAAACAATGATTTCCCTTGACATAATAATAATATTTAAAATAGTACGTTTCTCATACCTGCCGATGAAGACATAACTTTAGAACTAGGATCAGTAAATAAGAAAGTACTTAATTCATTAGAACCATGAGAATTCATTGATAAGCTGAAAGTAGTCTCACGCCATTTGAGGCGTAATCTTTCCCATTGTGTTCTTGGAAGAACAATGCTAGTGCTAACTCATCAATCAATTATTTATCACCTATTAACTGTGTAGTGATTATCATAAGCTTTTTTGTTTCATTGTGTTCCTGTTTCAGATTTGAATATATTTCTAGTTTGTTGGATTGTATGACTTTCTAAGTTATCTGTTTATGTATAGTGCTGTCTGCTTTCTACTAAATGTTTACGAGCCTATCTAGTATCTGAATGTTGTTAGATCTCTCGATGCAATGGATGTTTTTAATTTTCCTTAAATAATTTTGAAGCCATTTCTTCTACTTCATCGTCCTCATATTTCAAGTAAACCACTTTCAAAATCTCCTTTAAAACCCATTTTAAAGGACATCATTCACGTTTCATACATTTTTGGGCCAAATCTGAAAGTGCCGGCCAGAAAAAAAAAACGTAATATTCGGATAGATCACCAAATTCCTATTATTTTTTACTATGGCACCAAACCTGTGCGCCCTATGGTTATGTTGTTACATGCTTTAAAAAAAAATGTGAAATAAAATGTTATAAGATGTGTGTTATTTTAATACATTTGGTCAAATATAGTAAATATGAAAAAAAAAAACAAGCAACAATACCAACAGTACCTCATTTAGATTCAGTACCTTTCATTTAGGTAAAAAAGAGCAAAATGAAACAACATTAAATTGTATAAATTCATTTATATTTGTCCTAATCTAACATATACATCATGTAATCCTATTGCAGGTGGGGTGAGGTATGGGTCATGTCTAGCATAACCCATGTACCAGACTATGGTCATGGTATGTGAGCAGCATCCAATGGTCCTCTTGCCGATATTGCATGTACAATAATAATGAGCTAATGCTCGACGACCATTTGCTGCCCGATCTAGTGCAATGTACACATGATATTTTTTGGCTTGGATGTGGCGGGATTGTATTCGTCCTCTTATAATCCACAAGTCTTCCCCTTCAAGTTCCCTGACTATTTCCAGAGGAATCCCACCACCGAGCTCAATGATAAAAACTCCGTCGGATTGAAGGTGCTCTCCGTAATAACTTTTTGCTTGTTTGAGCTGATATACACCAAGGCTGAATAATATTAAATCTTCTTCTGTCAATGTTGGAAAATCATTGAAATCTGTCATATCCGCAGCCATGGGTTGGAACTGTGATCGCCTTCGGTTTAAATTGGGTAAAACGGTTGGTGAAGCATGAGGTTCAGCGTTGACTTCTTCGTCTGCAACATCATGATCCACTTCACGTTGGTGTCGGAGATACCGACGCTCAGCCCGTTGCCAACAGGGTCGACAAATAACCTCTGTAGGTTCTTCCTGTAAAACAAGAAACATGTATTATTCGTTGCACATGTACATACATGAGCCGTGATATTCTAATCGTTTTGTTTCCTAAGCAAGAAGGGTTCTATTTCACGGTATATACATACAAGGTGATACAATGATTAGTTAAGTACAAAGGAGTACTTATATGTATATAGAAACAAAAACGTGTGAAATAAATAATTCTAATAAATGGTCAAAATGAATGAGTTGATGGCAAGTGACCAAATTATTTGGAAAAAGAAAACATACTGCGCCGACATCAGGTAAACTGGTATACAGACAAGGAAATGATGAAATAAAGACTTAGTCAAAATCATATAAAACTCTAGGTAGGTAAAGGTCTGTATATAAAATGAAATAAAATAATAATGATTCATACCTGTCGAACTAATAGATCTTCAATAACAAACTGTGCAACATCCGTATGCTGTGATTCTCGGGAAGTCCAAGTATAACTTCGACGATTACCGACAGGCGTACGACACGAAATACACAATTGTCCACTCATAACGTCAGTTACAACAATAACAAAAAATAACTATAAACAAATAACAACAAACAAGAATAACAATATTAACTGAGGAGTGCAAGTCGCGATTTAGCCGTCCGATGTAACAAGAGTCGCATGGATAACTGAACAAAACAAAAGACGGGTGACGCGGGGTACAGTAGTTGCGGGCGGCGGGGAGGGACAAACCGGTGATTTTCCAGGTACCTGCTTAAAACAGGTTTGGACTTGTTGTGAATTGTGACGCTCTGTCTGTGCCTGTGCGGTGCGTGGAGTATCAATGATGAAAATACTCTCTTAATAGAGAATAGAATTCATTTTATTGCACATCAAAAGGACATACACAGTATGAATAATTAAATATACATGATCAAATGTATGAAAATAACAACTTCATAATAACATTTTTATTGTATTTTAAAAGTGTTTAACACCGTAACCAAAGGGCGCACAGATTTGGTGTCGTAGTAAAAAATGATAGGAATTGTGAGTTCTATCCGAATATTACACATTTTTATCCTGGCCGGCACTTTCAGTTTTTGGTCCAAAATGAATGATGTCCTTTGACTCCCCAAAATAAATCTTTAATTTTTTAAAGATGAATCCTCTATATCATCACGCGCCTCCCTTGACTGTGTTCACCATCTCTCCTACGCCCGCTCGAGGCCGGTATATTTCACGGGCGGTCTGCATTTAATAGCCCAGCGGTTCCCCGATAATTTTATTATTGGTGGATTTTTTTTCTCTGCCAATGACGTGCCAGCCATTCTCATTGAAATAAAAATAATAGCGTTAGTTTAGTTAAATATCTTGGCGGGGGTTCGTTTTAATGGCCTGATGTCTGTGGTTTTTTTTATTCTGGTCTATTTGGTTTTGTGGGGCGGGCCAGGGTATTAATTTTGTAGGCAATTAGCCTGCTAGTTATGGGTTTTCGGGTGTGTGGAACTGATTTTGGCAGTATATTTTTGTTTTGTTAATTTAAGGATGTAGAAGCTATTTAAAAACCGCAGATAGATGAGAAAGACAAGCAAACGATTGTGGGATTTGCAAACTTTTAAGTATGTTATTATTAACTTCATTGCATAAAATTCAAAATGTGCCAATTCGTACGAGTCGCCTATAGGAAAAGTAATATTATTTAAAAGTGACGATTGACCCTTATCGTTCGAGTAAATTCGTGCAAATCGACTAATAAGCTTATAAATGCTGCTAGCAGCTGATTGAGGACCTTCACAAAGTTTACAAAACAAACCAACCAACCATATAAAAGTAGTAAATAAATTTTTTCACCCTTTATTTGCAAAATAATATTAATTACCCCTTGTAAACATTTCATCTTCACACCGTATCATGGGAACCTAACAGTTTTTTAAGCGTAATTCGAAACGATGACTCCATTTTCTAAATTAACAAACATGACACAATCAGGACCCTTTTCTCAAATAATTTTTCTTTCCACAATGTTTGTATTATGAACCTAATTTTTTGAGTCATAAGGGTTAATATAGTGTGGGTAAAGGGTTTTTATGGTATTGTACTGCCATACAGGGGTTCGATATGAGAAATGTGGGCACGAACAATAAAATAAAACGGTTGAATAGCCCGATACGGTGCTGCGGGGTTCAAATCGATTAGTGCCGTGATAATAGTCTTATGAGAGGGTGTCAAACTATTCATGTTGGGTTGAGACTGTCCGGGATTCAAACGGGTTAACTGTAGTGTAAAGATAATATTGGAAATTCTAATTTAAAAATAAAATATTGGCACACTACTTGTGGTCTAATCGGTGCAGTGGCTTGATTTTTGGCTTCTTCTTCTACTTTTTGATGACCAAAGAGTATTATTTCTAGTGTATATCAGTGTCTAAAAATTGCCTAGGCTTAGGACAACGTTCTACTTAGTTTTCAGTAATTATCTTATTAAATAAATAATTGTTGTAAACATCTCATTTTAGTCTATTCATTCATCAATAAATGCTGTGAAAGTAGCTTTCATAATAGAATCAAAATACCTCTATTTACAAATTGAGAATTCTATGTGATTTGGAAATAAAATATTAACAAAAGGCACACAATTTAATATCTACTACTAGATAATATTAGTTAGTTAGACAATTTCATTCTGGAAAGGTTTTACTCGTAAAGCTTCTTAATAGAAATTTCGCCTGCGTCAGAATTTCAAGCCGAACGATGGTCTCCCCTAATCCTCGTTTGATCACTTGATCAATTTGCACTAAGCCCCGTCTATCTTACAAAAGCTATTTCGTAATCGCATTAGTATTTTTGTTATTAAGTATGCTATCATGAGTTTTTTTCTCTTTTTGATTGACTAATTTATTGTTTTATTTGCGTAGATTGTGAGCTACCATTTCTTGCGTTTTCTTTTCGACGTTTTTTGTGTTTTAAATCGGAGACCTTTTACCAATTTCATAAAATGATAAGCTTACATCCCCGCCTTACACTTCCTTTCCATTTGGGAAGGTAGAAACTACAGAAATCCAACTGATACGATCTTTACATACTCCTTTTGCTTTTGTTTCATAAAATCACTATTATTATTATATTTTTTTAGTAACAAATCAATAAAATAAAAGAAACTCAAAACAAAAAAAAAATATCGGGTTATTTTTATATACACATGCCCAAAAGGTTTCCTGCATAAACTGTTAAGTATCTAACGAAACAAAATTGACACGTTAACCAAATTCAGAACAAACTGAACTCAAATATTCTCGATCCCAATTAAAACACCATTTGTCATCTCCCAAACATTTTACCACCGACATATTTGGGCACAACACAAAGGGAATTAAATGGACTAGTACTGTACCAAGCACAGAATAAAAATAAATCATTCATAACACTCAACACTTCGCAACGAATCGATTCAAAAAACTACGTTCATTGAATCGATAACAATGAAAATCGCTATAACAAAAGCATCCGCTTCGTTTCATTTGAGGGATGAGAGGAGCGCGAGGATCCTTTGAGAGATTTTTAAACCTGTTACTAGGATTAGCTAAATATTATAACATGAACCTAACTGAGGCTAGAAAATTGATATGGTACATACCTACAGAACAAAGACTTATGAGCAAAGATAAACTTTATCTTACAAGGAGTAATTAAAATGACTGGAAATCATTATTATTAAACACTTTTACCTTTGGACTAATCCTGACATCGCGAACAAAAAATTGCTGCTTCATACAGGTTCGCATAACTCGACAAAATATAGGGGTACAGCTGATTATAATTTATTCACGTTTTCTGGGTTGCTCCCTGGTCAAGTTGTTCTTGATAAGACAACGAACTTAGGACTTCTTCAGTTATTTTAATTACACCTTCTATAATTAGTTATCTTTTATCACCTAGCGAGCCAGGAACATAAAAACAGTCAGGTCCTTTCGGACTACTTGCGTTTAAACCCCGATTTCTCCCTTTATTATTTTACTATTAGGATTGTCTAATGAATCTTTAATCTAAGCAAAGTAACATCTAAACTTTAAATATCTACAATCACGTCTCTCACAACTTGCGCCAAGCATCTATAATGAAAATCGCCATAACAAAGAGCTAAGCTTTGTGCAATAAAAATATAAATAAACGGCGGAACAATAACTCTTAAACGCATTGTTCTATAATGAACAATGAATGCACTATTAAATAGTCCTATAGTTCTAGAGACTTATTATCAAGATGTCAACGTTGTATATAGATACTCGAATAGTATGTTTGACGGGAAATGTAGGGCTAATTGTGGCAATGGACAGGCATTTGGCAACAATGCAACTGTTCTACTGCCTTATTAGGTCGTCTATTCTCTATTACGCTTGAATGTTACCAGGGTTAATGAATTAGCAACCAGATCGCCTAGACATAGTGGCATTATATCAGCGGTAATGATTCGATAGGGATTTATTCCAGTCTGATCCCCTGAGCCCCCCCTCCACCCCCTCCTCCTCGATCCCCCGCTAGTTCGTCTTCTGTTTTAAACTTGGAATGTCAAAAATGTATTAGATTGACATAAGCTACCGAAAAGGTTGTGTCAATTCTGTTTAAAGTCGTTGCAGAAACACGGAGTGTTTTGAATGCGATTGTCACTTGTTAATTCAGTATTCACTTAGGACTATCATTATGCCACTAGGTATAAGTGAGCTGAGGTTATCCCCTGAAAACTTATTGAACATAAGAATTGTAGTGAACGTCAAAGAAGAATAAAAACTTCCTTGTGCACATAAAAAGAAGGCATATAATGCTGTAGCAATTAACAAAAAGAAAAACAAAGATCTAGACCATACCACAGAAGTAAATACTTGAATACAAAGTCACGAACCGAACCACAAACAATGTAATAAAACGGACAACTTCTTTGAAAGTTTCGCGAACAAATAATAAGAATTAGCGACATTTTACGACACCCAAACATGGGCTTATGGTGTAAAATAAGAAACTATAAAACACAGAGTTGCGAGTTGTTAAGTATTTACAGTGAAAACATCAGCATTTTGTAGCTGTTTAATGAATAAACATTGAGACTTGAGAGACTATTCTACTATACTTCGATGTTATGCAACTGCGAGAGTTGTACAATGGTTGATTATATTTTTAATTATTATAAACTTCGTTCGAGTGCATGTCGGAGAAAAAATTGATTTCATGGGTATTTTTCTTTAACTTTTTTTTTTTATAAGTAAACATTGCCCAAGTTACTCTTTATCACATCTGCCAGTGAAAGTCTCGTCAAAATCGATCCAGCCGTTTCGCAGACTAGCCTGTACAAACAAACAGACAGACAAAAACATTGAAAAATTGTTTTTAATACCATAATTATTATACAATTAAGTAAAAAGCTGTTATTTTTACATTACATAGACTTCAATTTTATTTATTTGTATAGATATCAGGATCCTAACCAATTGGACGGAGAAGGCATAGCACAAGCAAATGTGGAAGAACATGGGGGAGGCCTTTGCCCAGTAGTGAGACAGTAAAGGATAACGGAAAAAAATTATAAAGACGGAATTTTTTTCAAGCAAAAAATTAAATTTCCCGTCGCTGGTGCAAAAGATTGGGCAGGCTTTTTTTAATCTTAAAACAACCTCTGCAAGCATAAATGATTGATTTATGATTGCAGCTGATCAAGTTACCTAATACAAAAGCTAAATAAAAAAAAAAACTTTTCTAAAAATAACAAGTAAATTACCATCTCAAATATTTTATTTTCGTGACAGTTCTATTTTAATGACACTGACAGAAAAGTGACAATCTCTCGACGAAGTGAAAACATGCAAATTCCAGCTCGAATGTTTTAAGTTAAATAATAAGCGATCTTCAAGTTCTCTCACACCCACAAGATTCCCATCGAACCAAGCATTTGTACAACAGTTGCAAACTATTTATCTATAGGTCAGCAAAAGCAATAAAACTCTACAAATAATTATTCACAGCACTAACATTTGCATAACGTTGTCCTGGCACGCGATATCGCCATAGAACCGCAGCTTTACTAAAACGGAAATCCATTAATGTTTTTAGTCGCTCACATGTCACGCTTATCAGTTACGAGGAAGCAATGTATGTTGTACAAGCCGGTTCGGTTTTGAATGAGGTTGGATTTCAGCGAGTGGTAGAGTTGGAACGGGAAGCATCTGCATTAATGCGAAAACATAGTAAGAAGGAAGGTTGCTCGAATCGTCTGTATTTTATTGGTAATCAATGAACTATGTTGTTCAGAGAGGCGGCTCGATTCGTGAATATTCATAAGCGAAAATACTCTGTAGAGGAATGAAAGGATTGTTAATCAAGTGATCTTCATTAAAGACAGGCGAATACGATTCGACGATACAGTTAAAATAGTAACAGATATTCGCAATTTTTCACCGTTCTGTCTTTGCCTACAGTTTGTTTTTGTTTTCAGCATCATGGAGTGCAAAATTTTTGTTATAATAATGACTGCTCGTTATCCTAATTTAGCCGTTAAGGGTCGTCCATCTACCTTTTTAAGTCCATATGCGGGTAAATAATTTAATTTTAATTAGTATTGCAACCGGCGCAGCTCAACCGTCAAATCGCGTATGTTTCCATGCGAATGTTATCGCGCTCTTATCTGGCGCTTACATACGCACCATGGAGCTTCGCTAATCGCCTCATCGCTTTACTCCCCATAGATGCCAGCATTGATAATAACCTAAGGGTTTTATATCCGGATTCGAAGGGAGTTGCAGATTAGGAGCAATTTGCCATGGCCTAAAATAAGATAGCTCCTATAAAGGGGTTTAACGATGAATGGAATTGGTTACATTTTATAGAGTAGATCTGATATGGGATTCCGGTATGGTGTTTAGAATATTAGTGTGCTGCGTAAACAGGGACTAAATAATCGTACGTAAATACGTTCGAGATTTCGGACTGCTATTTGAATGCTGACAATGAATATAATACTGTTGTGATGGGAATTAAAAACGTTTAGTAGTTTTGGTGATAGTTTGAATCTTTTTAGCCACATAGGTTAAATTAAATAAAAAAATCATCGAGATATTTAACTTTTTTCATTATATTGTTACAATTAATAGGACTTGAACAAATCCTTTGACTATCGATACCGACGGACACTACACTCACACTGCACTACACAACACACTCACTAAATACATTCACTACACGCGTACATACGGTCACTACATTGCTGTACGAAACACACAAAATTAAAAATGTACTCTGTGGTAAGCACTATTAAAGAAAATGCCACACCAAAAAGAAGAAGACAAAATCTAATATATTGTAGCGGTATCTACAACGCCACATGCGAACAACGCGTCATACTGACGTCACGCAAATCCTGCATCTCGCAAGCAGAGTTTACTGCGCAACCAGCATAGATACAACGGCCCAACATGAATCATTGGGCAGTTGCCCGCCAGACACAACACCCTTCTGGTCGAAGGATCCTCCCCTTTCTATAAAATATGAGTGAACTTTACACCCTGTTCCTCATACCTCTATAATATTAAATAAAACACAAAACTATTACCAATCATCCCCGAAGCAGAACAGCACACGTAACCGAAAATCTACCCTCATTACGCAAACGTATTTCATTCCGGGCATTGTGCCAAACATTCCTGGATTGATTCGGATACGTAGCAGGTCGAGTCGAATGCATAATACATGTGACCTTACGATCATGGTCCCTGAATATGAGAGCAACTGGCATGGCCTGAAGGGTTTTGACAGACTTCGTTGTATTATCCTAGCTACAATTCACATGGAAATTTTGCCAGAATTTCTGAGCTCGGGTACAGAATAAAATATTCGTGTGTTCTGTATGTAGCTTTGGAGTGACGCATTACCATATCTTTATTATTTGATGAGTAGAATTATTATGCAACGGCTGTAGGTAGGTGATACAAAATGCATGTTAGAAAGGCGGGCAGTTTTCATTTTATCTTATATACAACTTTCACTATGGGACCAACTCGGAAATCACGAAAAAAAATCAGCTGTTTAATACAAAAGTTCAATACCTACTTGACCAAAATGTACCTATGATACAGCTGATTTTTTTTTCGTGATTTCAGAGTTGGTCCCATAGTGAAAGATTTTCATATTCATGAGTAGAACAACCTGTAAAAATTTGGAACCGGTAAAAAATATCACCCTGTATTTTATACTTGGCCCACAAAATTAAATTCGTACCGTAATCCAGTTTTGTTATTTTCTCTTTACTAGATTTTGTTGGCACGAGAAAATTGGAAAGAGAATCTAACAAATTCTATACAGCACAATGTAGAGTGAACAGTTTTCTAATGCGAAATGCATCTTGGCAATATGCCAACAAAATGCAATGATAAAAATAAATCCTTGCATTCATCAGCAGAACAAAAATTCACTGACAGAAACAAATGAGCGCGGCGCTCTTCAATTGTCATTTCAAATCCCCAGAGCTATAAACAGGATCAACGAATCACGTCACATCGTCAGCCTATAACAAAAATGGCCACCCATAATTCAAAAAGCAAAGTTTCAAATATCCTGCCACGTTTTTCAAACAACTTGGAACTGTTTAATCATATTTCTCCTTTGATATTCCACGGAACAAAATCCCAACTAGCACAAAAGCTTAGCGCTTGTTCAAAAATAGTTTCTGAACAAAAATTGCATAACAAGTTTCCTGTTCGAGAATAGTTGCATATGATAATGCGTTTCTTCGCAACAGCCCGGATTGTTTTAGTTCAAGCATTTGCTACAAAGGTTTAGATTCAAAGCTGAAGTATTCTTATGTGCATATTTTGTTTATTCCGTCATTTCCTTTGTTTATCTTCGCAATATTGAATGTATGAGATTGACTCAGAGTGTTATTGCAAAGGGATATGAAGAGGTGGATACAAAATACAATAATCTTCATATTTTTGTCCCCACTCCTCGTCCCACAGCCAGAAATCTCTGTCTCCCAAGTACCATTAGACAAATCTAACGCACAAACATAGACCCGGAAACAATATCTATAGGCTTTATAAATTTTGCGCCGATAAGAAAACCGTCCCGATAGCACAAGCGGACGATCCCCTTTGTTCCATTTCGATCTACAATTCAGATATTCAAAGCAATAACGAAAGAGAAACGATATCAATACAAAAATATTCAAATAATACTGCACTTACATGGTGCATTGCATTAATAGTGACCTACTAACCCGTTCCTCATGCCTTGTTTTCATGTTGAACCGAGACTCGGCGCGCTGCAGCAGTGCTTGGCTTATAAAAATGGATGACACTGTTTTTTAAAATGGAACTCGGTTACATGTTTAGTCTGCAACACGCGTCGGTTGTTTTAGTTAGTATAAGGAATGGATTAAAGGATATTAATATGGATACTGGAGTACTGGATACGAAGTGGTTTTTTAACAGCACTATTATCAAGTTTAGGTGTTGATGTGATTATGTAGCTACAGGAGCAGAGGTGGCTCAGTGGTAACGGCCCCGACTTACGACTTGTAGGGCGTGAGTTCGAAGTTCGAACCCAGGCAGGCGCTTTACTTTGTGTAAATAATTTCAACACCATTGCTCTCAAATCAAAAGGAAAGGATCGTGAGGAAACCGATGTCCGAGAATCAAAAATTCGAAGACATGTGACATCACTAACCCACACTGGGCCCGCGTGGTAGATTACAGATTTACGGCCCACTCCCTATCACCAAAAGGAGGGCTGTGTCCCAGTAGTGGGAACATTGTAGGCTGATTATGCTACTGATAAGTTTAATTTTTGATGTGATTTTTGTTTCTGAAGTCTACAAAATGAAATAATCTGTGTTTTGATTGATAAGGAACTTTAATATAATATAATATTCTCTTTGAATAAAAGAAAATACAAACAGTCCAAAATAGATCACAAAGAAAAAACCACGAAAAACCTACAATGCTACACAGATAAAGGATTCACGGCCAACATATCAAACTAATGAGAAGGTCCCGGTTCCGCATTATCATTGCCCTAAAAGATAGTAAAAGACGAAACAAACGGAGCTTACAAAGGAATTTCTGGACCGTTGGAAACCGGTTTCCGAACTGTTAATTCCTAATGCGGATAATGAGGGTGGTTAAAGGTCAGATGCTGAATCAAATAAAGGAGCCAAGGTTTTGGCCAATGTTTTTGTTAACGCTATTAAAATTAGGTGTCGTTTAGTAGGTATTAGATCTTATATTGATTAACGTGACCCAATCTTATAATTAACTAGCTTCTGCTAGCGACTTCGTCCGCGTGAAATTTCGGCCCCGACCCATCGCTCGCCAGTGCTACTACTTCGTTTTTGGTTAGCGTTCTTTCTGACTTTTTTCCTTTTGCTCGGCTCCAAAGGGTCGTAGCGTGATGTTAAATAGACCTTCTTCAAAAATTGGGAAATAAAAAATAAATCAAATCCGACAGGTAGTTCCGGAGATTACCACCTATATCTACTTACAAACAACTTTAAAATATTAGTATATGTAGATGACAAAGGATTAAGTCTAGGCGTCACAGGAAAATCAGGAAATACAATAAATGTAGAAATCAAAACTAAGTTGAAGGTATAAAATAAAGTCAATTTGATAATTAAGCACTAAAAGTTATTTACAGTAGCTATAACTTGAAACTTGATGGAATGTTACAATTTACAAATATAACTATATCAAGTTAATCTATACAAAATATTTGGATGTTCTTCTAAAACTAAATTTAGAAAATATTATTAGTAAAACTTGGCTCCAGGGGAATGAGAATATTGTTAAACATGAAACGCTTACTCCATTGAGAATTTTACGAAAAGCTATTCCGTTATCCCAAGTTAACGATGTATTTATACCTTGTTCAACAATTTTCTCTTTAAATTGTGTAGTAAAAGTTGATAATATAGAAGCAAATAAGATTGGCAATGATAAAATTCCTAGCTTAAAATATTCAAGTATTACTCAACTTTGAGAGCTTAAAATTCAAATCATTTATTTCAAATAAGCACATAAAAGGCGCTTTTGAACATTAACATTTACAGAAAATAGAATTGATTCTAGTCACCGTAATCTAGAACAAAAGGTTTATGATAAAATACCAACAAGAGAAATCTTCATAAAATTTTATCGTATTTAATCACCTCAAAATAAGGAAACAAACTTTCAAACCAACCAAAACAAAACGTGACTTAACTACTGCATCCTGATCAGACGATAACCATGTTTAGAAGCAAAAAAATCTACCACGACTAACCAACGGCTTTCTCCGCAGCATCCAATCAACCAATTATAAAACTTTACGGAGAGGATTTAGCCCATTATTTCATTGGAGGAAATTAACAATTGTGTCCAAATAAAGTTGTTGAGTAATTCCGTCATGTCAGTTATCGTTTGTCTTGTGTTGTTAAGAGGACGGGTTGATTGACTTATTTATTGGCTGTTGGACTAAATGATCGGGAATTAGCCTGTATGATGTTTTGATTGAAGGATTGTACTGGAGTTATATTACGACTTTGTTCGCTAATACTTCTATAGTGAGCAAATATAGCGACCATTTGTTCAATTGCTTTTGATTCAAATACGAGTAAGTCTTTGTAACACTGCATACTTGGCTTTTCAAAAATGATGTAAACTTTTTACTTAGTGTTTAAGTTATTTTGTCATGATTGACTATCTATTAGGTTTTATATTATTATGTATAATTTTGAATAGTTAAAATTCGTAGCGTTTTTGCCACATTTAAAGACATATCTAATCATAACACCAAAACAAAACCAACCGATTTAGCAAAACGAACAGCATCCACCCACAAGAAAACAATTTCGCCCAACTGATAGCAAAAAAAGAGAAACATTTCGCTACCATATATATAAAAATAATTTATCCCTTTTTACGGGACGTGGAAGCCATGAAAGTTGATACATACAAGGTGGCCGGTGAAGCCACCTGTTCTTTGATCGTGATCTGAAACCAAACAGTCAGGAAACTGTTTATAGAAAAACGCTCTACGATCAAATATTAACGGCTTACTTATTTGAATCAATGGCGCTTGAACTTTGTGAGAGAGTTTGTAACTCAGCTTATGGAAAAGATAAATATAATTTTGGATGTACATAAATAATTTTGTTAGTTTGTTTTAGAGGAATGAAAGAAATATATGGTTTTATGGGTATAGTCTGTAATTATAATAATAAATTCACTGTCAAGAGTTTTATTGGTTGTGGATTTTTCTATTGATGTCGATTTCTGTGTGGTCTTGTCTAAGGTTTTTTCTTATGGTTTTCATAAAAGGGACATTATAACGTATTATGAGGTACTTACTACATGGGAGCCTGATTTTTTTTGGTAAACAGACGGTTGTGTATACTTCAAACTTTAAAAACATATTCTTGCATTATGCATATGGTTTAGAAGTGCACAATTAGATTCTGGCGTCAATGAATGACAAAGTATGTACAAACTATGTATCTAGATAAGTACTATTTCATTCATGTCCCATGCAATACTATCAGCTGCATTCGTTGTTATGATTATTTAGCTTGTTAGCAGTTCGTTGTCTTAGCCCACGCGTATCAAGCGATTTATTTGCTGTTTTGGTGGCGTAAGTGACGTTTGTAGGCAAAACAATAGTTTTGTTAAATTAACTGCTTAGCACGGCTAATAATATTAGTCTGCAACTGTCTCAATGCAAGCTAAATTCCTTATCTAATACAGATGTGGAGTGAGTATTGATTACTGTTTTTAGACTTAGTTTTTAGGGTTTCGTATCTCAAAAGGAAAAAACGGAACCCTTATAGGATCACTCGTGTGTCTGTCTGTCCGTCCGTCTGTCACAGCCAATTTGCTCCGAATCTAATTTGGTACCTACACATATGAATATATGGAACCCAAACACAGACGTGTAACGTAAATAAATGAATTTTGAATACGAGGGCCATTTTTGGGGGGCAAATACAAATTAAAAAAAAAGTTCGCAATCTGTACTGTATGACATATCAAATGAAAGGACTTACTGTGACTGTGAGGATCTCAAATATATATTTTTTTAAATTTTACCTTCATTGTTCGTGGTTTGACACGCACTTGGCCGGTTTTTTTTTAATAGTATGAGATTACGAAGTGGAAGCTCTGTTAAAAGTTAAATAAATGTGATAAAGGATAAAGAGTTGAGTAAATTATAGACATACTAAGCGCTGTTATAACATCACGACTTTATTTTCCCGAAGGGTTAGGCAGACATGTACATATTGTACACCCACATTTCGCCAGTTGTGTTTAAGTCCCATGTAATACGGGGGGAGCCCATTGCCATCAACCGGGCACAAATTCAGACTCCGCGCTGCTGCTGAGAAATCCATGATGAAGAAACCCTATAACACTTTGTCCGACCTGGGTATCGAACCCGGGACCTCTTGCTCTGCAGTAGCGCTTGCTACCTCTAGATCAACGAGCTAGCGCTGTAATGAATAAATACAAAATTCAGCCTTTGAATGTATGCACAATATTTTAATCTAATTTCTTTGTAGGTTGCAGCAATAAATAAGTTACACGAAAAACAAAATTAAATACCAAAAATGATACCAACAAATACAGATACCCCGACCAATTCAAAGCTACCCAATCGCTCAAAACAAACGCTAACTCCAAAGTTTTGCCGCGACTTGTGCAAGTCATTAAACTGTTAAATTGTCAACTCGCCTTCATTGTGGAAACTTTAATGCATAACTACACCGGAACATTGTCAGTTGCGAGTTAATGAACGAAACTTTGCCAAGATAAGTGGGTCGTTACTTGTTATGAAACGACTGACATATCGATCTTGGGAGTTACGAGTGATTCGGTGAATGAAGAATTTGATTTGGGGAAAATTATAACGTCCAAATTTGTAAGAGAAATATTCAATCACGTCATGGTTGATTTTGATGCTGAACCTCAACACTGCAAGTGTTGATAATGTAATATTATTATTTTATATATATTTCCTTAACCTTTCAGCCCTATCGGCAATCTGTTCTGCGAGCAATGTGACCTGCCCACTGCCACGTAAGTTTGGCAATTCTTCGGGCTACCTTGGTTCTCCTGCGGATCTCCTCATTTCTGATCCAATCATGCAGGGAAACTCCAAGCATGTCCCTCTCCATTGCCCTTTGGGTGACTTTTAGCCTTCTAATAAGGCCTATATTTGTTTAACATAAATAAATATGTTCCAATATTCATTCACAATAGGTGAAGGTGTTGGATCACTAAGCTCCCTTCAAAATGGTTTACCTGAATGGTGCTGATCTATAACGTCAGGTTCGTGAACGGGCGCCGTCTATAGGGACTGGTCATCTCTTAGCTGCCACGGCTTATTTTAATTTATCTTATGTTTTGTTTTTATATTTTTTATTACGGACGCTTGTAACGTGAACGTTTTTCTACAACGTTCTCACATGTCTAATTTTCACATGAATAATGTAACCAATATTTTGATTTAAAAGAGTGTCCATGGAGTTTCTTGCCCGTTTTTCTCGATAGGTACTTATTTCGCTTTGGAATAGGCAACTAGCGTCATCTGACTGACTGACCAACCCCTTGAGAATTCAAAAGTGCCTGTTATTGCTTTATCACACTAATATTATAAAGGCGAAAGTTTGTGTGTGTGTGTTTATATGTTTGTTACTTCTTCACGCTCAAACGGCTGGACCAATTTTGACAAAATTTTGTATGGAGGTAGCTGACACCCTGGATTTACATTTAGGATACTTTTTATCCCGGTATACCTACGGGATCGACATTTACGCGGGTGAAACCACGGGGCGCAGCTAGTTCGAAATAAATGCTTTGAGTCTGAGTTTGATAGCTTGTCTGTTTAGTTTTCACTTCACATCTTTAGTTTTCAATGAATTTTGGTTATAATGAACAGAGTTTGGTAGTTGTAATACCGCTAAAGATCACGGTCAGAACTATTCTATTGTTTATAAAAGGGTTGGCATCAGTCTGCACAGCCTATTACTTCCTGATCGCCTGCCTGCTTGCTAAGCTCAATAGCTTAAGTATTTTAATGCGTGTTCGTGACATTGAACGCACGACAACGTCTCAATTTAGTCGTTGACGTAAATTTTAAGTTAACTTTGCCTTACAACCATGAGGAAAGAGATCACCAATCGAAAATCCAAACGTGATGATTATCACTTATCAGCTTCAATAGACGAAGGCCTGAATTTAGGAGCAGATGCAGCAGAACACGAATTTAAAATATGAAACATCTCAATCAATAAACGTCAAGGAACAAAACCCATTGTTTGCTGTTGAATTGGTCAGTCCACGAGGATGTAAACAAACACAGCAGCTATAACTAACAAAATCACTGATAGAACTAGCTTCGTTACTCCAGAAATCCTGTCCTTTAGACAATGCTAGTTTGTTACACAGTTAAACGCAAAGGCGCCAAGGGAGGCACGTTAATCTGACAAGCAACAACACAGAGCTGCGGCCACTGGCTGACTTAACGGCCCCTGTCACTCCACCAAGTAACTTTCAATTAGGCCCTACCCCGCATTGGAACCGCAACGATTCCATCACAGACGTAAATCTCGAATTCAAACCACTACATCGCTCGTTCAATACCCGATTAGAAAACGAAGATGGTAATGAACTTGGCAATGGTTTCTTAAGCACAGTCAAGAGAAATTAAAGTCGTGTCGCAGCGTAAACGTGGCTATTCTTAGCAATTAGACAAAGCAGAAATTAGCAAATGGCAACAGTACTGTGTGGGTTTTCTCAGGAATCTTGTTAGGGGTCGAGAGAGTCAGTTAGTTGAGATTACAATGCCTAAGCGTCTCGTCCTTGTTTTGTTACAAGGAGGAAAATTTGATTATAAAATTCCAGCCCTAATGCCCAAGTTTAAGCTGAGGTAATTTTGTTGGAACAATTTGGCTAATTATGAGAACTGGTCGGCCTTAAAGTGTAAAGGGCCAGTAGAAAGCCAATTAAATATATTTTATTAAAGTATATTTTGGTGTCGAGAGATGGAATTAAATAAAATTAGGAAATTTTACTTTTAACAATTCGTTGATAGTGTTTTTACTATCTCTCGAGTCTGAGTTGATTTATTCTTAAGCAATCAATCAATAGCTATGTAGATAAAGTGAATTGGTTATAGCTGAGTTTAAAACCAATTCAGCCTTGGGTTACATTTGAGAAGATATAATAACTCATAGCACCGCGTCCTATCTATTTTGCACAGATCCAACGCAAACATTTTACACCAAAGATTGACACTTGCGGACACAAAAAACGCCCACCGAAATTCATCTCGAATATTTGTCAAACACCATTCTAAGAAAGTAATCACTTCCGAACGAACCGAGTGGAGATCAAATAATCTCCTTTGACCAGAATCAATATTTGAGTTCCAAATGGTACGGTTGTAAAGGATCGATGTGATTTGAATAAACATAGGTACTGTACGGGGAATGTTTGATTCCAATCGATAAAATTTGAATCTACATGATTTGCTTGTTGATTTTCCCGTTTTGTCTATTTTGAATTGCTAAGATCGTGTCAATGCGAATAGCGGCAGTCTTTGTGCCGCGTTCTTGGAACAATGTTTTCAAATCGACTTTGTAAATACATGTAGCCATGATGAAATGCAAAACACATCAATTGAAACTAACGCTGTTGGTGGCCAAATAGAGCTTAAGTACATAATTTACACTTGCTGCTACTTCGGTTGTGATGTCTATGATACCGAATAAACTCAAATTCTCAAATCTTGAACTGAACAGAACGTTAAACAATTTAAAAGCCACCATTACTATACCATTTTCTTTCTCAGAACTCCCCGCTAACTTAGAAATACTGAGAACAAAAACCGTTGAAAATGTCTGACCATTAAACAAGGCGTCAATATTTGCATCTCTATGCATTTGTACAGCTTCCCGGCCATAGTTCCACTTCATAAATTAATTGCTCTCTGTAGCTTTAGATATGTCATTGAAATAAATCAATGAGCAATAATCGTTATAATACTAATTTATCTTCACACCAATCACTTAATTAGCACGAAGCAAAGGCAACAAGAATTAATAATGAATTATGATCAGTGTTTTTAACACCTCTGGATGGGCTGGTTACAGACTCGATAGAAGATGCAATAAATTGAACGCAACTAACATACGATTAAAAGATAAAGAGGAAGACATACACATAGGTGTGTATTTGTGTAGTAGATAATGTGAATGTGCAAGAACGATCACATAATATATAAGTTTAAAGCAGTGGAATATGCCACTACTTCGATTTAGTGGGGCAGATTCCACTGCAAAATTTTAGGCATTCCACTTTGCCCCACCAGTGGGGCGGCCGGTGGGGCAAAGTGGAATAATTCAAAATTATACCCTAAAACTTGTCATACATTGCAGAAACTGTGAAATGACTAATTCGCAACAGTCAGACGTTGAAATAAGGTCATCGTCGTCAATTACAAGCGGGAGCGATAACATGGAGTGAGTAGCTGCTGCATAAAGCCCTATTCAAGAAGAAAAAGATGAAACATCAACTATCACAAAATAAAAACAGAACATAGTACAAGACAGTACAAAAGCAATAAAATAAGGACAATAGCATCCAACATCGAACAATGAAACCATTGTAAGAACGCCATTCACGTTAAATGGCCAAGCATTAATTGCAAATTCAACTGATAATAATGAACAACTGCTTGTATGACACTTTCTCGGAGATAGCGGTGTCAAATGTCAAATGTTGGAAGATAAAGGTGCAATATGTTTGTCCGGTCCAGCATTATCGTAAACAATAACGCTTTAACATTAAGCAATGGAAGATAAAGGAGTGAAAATTGATAGTAATTTGTTTATAATAGTTAGAATTTACGAGGCTTGTTGGGGAAATTGTGGGGTGTGAGTAAGCTGTTTCAAAACGGCTAATAATAGTTGCTAATAGGATCTGAAACTGGTATACTGAGCCTGCTTATTCAACCAAATTCAACCTCAAACGGTACTAAGTCAAAAACATCACCTAGATCCATGTTTCAACATTTCAACACATATAATAACCTAATACGTATCAGTGTTACGGATATTGACCATAAAGCGATCAACATCGCTTCAATCCAAGCTGTCACCACATTGAACACACGCTGGAAGCGCTTTACACAGCGACAATGTCCTGCTGTCAAGAACTAATTTACCGTTTATATATTTTATTGTTTTAGAGCCTTTTAGGGTCAATAGCGCATCGTATGCATGATAGAGGGCGAGCTCGGTGACACATTTATGTCGCTAAGCAATTCATCAACTATTCTTTGCTGATAAACAAAATGCATTATACTGAAACTATATATTATAGGTATGGAATTGCTTCTAAGCAGATACAAATCGTTGAATGATCGACATTCCAAGTTTGTCAGATTATGATTGTCTATAAGTGCTGTCAGGGTGCTAAGTCATCGTTTGTAAGTGAAGGATTGATAAGCAGAGAGCACAATCCATTTTCCTTAAATGACTTTCGCAACCGGTGTGGTGAGGTGTGGCGCGGTGTGTTTTGACTGCAGCGTCACAAACAAAAGTAATGATGCGTTTCATTGCAATTCTTGTATGAAAGTAAAACAGGATCAATTTGTTTAATTATGTTTGTAGAATGTTGAAATAACTGCTTTAATACTAATCAGCCTACACTGTTCCCACTGCTGGGACAGGTCTCCTCTCTGTGAGAGGGAGTGGGCCATAATCCACCAAAGGGGGCCCAGTGCGGGTTGTGCTTGTACCAAGAAATTAAACAACGCACAATCTATGAATATGGAAATCACAATGAAGAAATCCCTATTCAAAGCGGTGAACGAAAACACTAAATTTTCTAAAAATAAAACATCTAACATTTATATTTCTCACATTACTCTATTCGATTATACGGTTCAAATGGCCACTTACAAACGAGAATTCATTATGTCATGCTTCGACACATTTCAAAGTTATTTTGTTTCGTAGAACCGTCTCCGTTGCACACAATCGTTATAAATCCACGTTCGACTATGGGTATTTCTAGTGCCAGTTTAATTTGAGCTTCCTCTTTCTTCATTACCTTGGCTTTAAGAGGTTTTATTGATCGGTCGTAAGTTCCTACTTCATTGGTCATGGTGACCGCTTCAATGGTTTATATACTCTTGGTTCGCTATGCATAGTTATTTCCCTCACGTATATCGGAAAGGGCGTCGAACTTATATTGTTATTAGTACTGATATGGCAGTCTTTATAATAGTTAAAGCTATTTACATGATCTCATTTGCAAGTATGTTACTTTACTCATGAATGAATCATGTTGGTGACAAAGATTTTTTCTGTTTGATCGTTTCAAGGAAACTCTTTATTTGCGGTGCGGACGGGCATCTCTGTCTTCGCGAATAACTGTCCGAATTTTCATGGTAATTAATTTGTAATACATGATTTATGATTGTATTTTTGGCTAAAGCATATTTTTGTATGAACATGGAACAAAACAAATCGGTAGTTCCGGGTAATCTATTCTTGTATATTTTTATATTTTCATGTTTGATATTTATATGAAATAACAAACTCATCTTCAGCAGAAATAGTACAACAGAATTGGATTATTAAAAGTTGATCAATATTGCTGCAGGATTTAACCGCCTAAATCTGTCTAGCCTCAAAACACAGCCTTAAAATTAGCGCCGTCAGATTGAGAAGTCTGATACAGAAAATGAAAATCAACAGTAAATTAAAATGTTAAGTTTTTTATAGAACAGTCTTCGTTTAGAAATTAATAGATATCGAGTTTCTGTTGAAGTTCTCATTATTGATAACTAAGCTTAAAGTAGATTTTGAAGACCTAGCCACATGTATTTAGAAAATTTTATATTGCGCACCTGATTTTCCTAAAGACTGCACTGCAAAGGATCAGACCAGACGATAGTCGCAGAGGCTATAATATCATGGACGAATAGACAGATTAACGATCAAGTTTATTGCTATAATGGCACTATTGATTTTAATGAATAGATAGAATCATAATTTATTCATGTTTAAATTTCAGTCATCAATTGGCCATAAATTGTAAGTTACTTATGAATGCCCATGTCTCGACAACCAGACTCATGTTGCCAATACAAGAAACAAGCTAATACACAACTTCAATTATAAATTAGTTTCAGTAGAACACAATTTACTAATAAACCTTATAGAAAGCGGCATCTGTTCAATGGTCTATTCATTCTATGAATGCTATCATTAATAATCTTTTCTGTTTCAATGTATTCAGTTCCCGTGTGTCCATTTGTTAATTTGACGTGTCTGAAATTAGAAACATGATTGCTTTTATTTATTTTATCAAATGTGTTTTGCCAATGTTTGCGGCTACGTGATTGATTATGATTTTTGCATCTTCTGTTGTTTTTATTACTTTTGTGACGGGATCACGGTTTACAATAGCTTGATAAAACAAGTTGAGGATTATTTCAAACAGGGCCAATGTTCAATTGATAGATTCCGATGCACTTATGGGTTTCACAATGCAGCTTCAGATTGAATAGCCACCGATGGTGTCACGTTCTAAAATATTTTATTTGCAAATTCTAGAATTCATTCCTTCTACAACTAGGGACGTATTTTGCATTTACTTTTATGGTAGTGGCGCCTCAATGTAGACACATTTAAATATGTCAATGGAAATAGCTGTCCATTGTATTCCTAATTGATGTATTTAGCACTTGTCAATAGCTGCACATTTACGATTTCCGACACCGAATGTATATACATTATATTAAAAATCGAAGTGTAAAGAGGAAGTAGCTAGTCACGAAACAAAAAAACAATAAAACCTCTTTCCCATTCAGTCCATAGGAGGTGTAATTAGTCGTGTAGCGTTAATGTTAATTATCGCCATAGGAAGACAGTACCAACATAGTTTATTGATCGAAGTTCGATGCCTGTTAACTATGTGGCGTGCATGTTAAAAGGTTTTTTTTTCTTTTGTGTCAAGTTTGCTTGAAGCGTTTTTGTTTGAGTAGATGATAGATATCGTTGTGTGATGGTCGGGTTTGTTGTTTTTTAATGGGAATTGAAGTGTGAATATGAGGTGTATTGTTAGTCAGTTGATGTTAAGTTATGAGTTTAATTTTGCTGCGTTATATTCCCGATTACTTTGACCCTTTGCGGATCCAGTAATTTTGATAACTTCATGGATAGGCTTGAAAAACTGTTACAGCATTTCTTCAATAAATTATGTATATTTATATATAAACTAGCTGCTGCCCGCGACGTCGTCTGCGTGAAGGCTCTACAGCACCAAAAATACCTAAGATGCCAGTGTCGCTATAGCATTATAAGTAAACAACTTTTAAAATAGCATTAAAATATAAGTTTCTTTTGCAAGCGAAGCAAGTGAAGAGAGTTATATTGGAATCCTGCTGAGTTCAGTCATAAGATGTGACTGAAGGAAATAGAGAAAATAATGCAGGAATACATTCCAGGACACAAAAGAGTAAAAATACGTACAAAGGTATCATACCTTACAACATTTCCCTATAACGTACGTTGGTAGTTATGCTGCCAGGAGCCAAAATGTAAAGAGAGTCAGGACTGGTGACGCGGGAGCAAGCGACGTACAGTTGCCCGTGTGAGAAGCAACTCGTCCTGAGGTCGACACCCGCTGCCCTCAGTGTCTTACTGATGGTCATCGCGAAGCAAACACTCACGGGGAACTGTACGCGCTTGAACTGGAACGGGAAGTTATGAGGTATGAGGGGAATGCGTGGTATAAATACTGCCTTGCCAACGCCACAACTCGTAAGAATTTCCGCCTCAATTTGTGTGTCTGTGGAGCGAGATGACTTTAAGGCGGGTCCCGTTACACAACTTCGGAGGAGATAGGTTCCGAAGAAGCATAATCGGGACACCGACCTTCAGCTTGATGGTATGCGCTGGAAGTCCACTTGCTGACAGGGAGTTCAGAAATTCCACGGGATAATGTGTGGCGTCATCTTGCTCGACAACAGTGTTTATCGAGGTGTAGTCTACTTCATTCCCCTCAATTTCCGAGAGAATGCATTCGTTAATTGCTGCAGCCTGATCGTTTTTAAGCGTCAAAATGGCCCGCTCACACACCCAAGAATTTTGCTGGTGCGGTATACGACTGATGTCCCAGTACACACAGCGAATGAGTTCTTCTATGCTGGATACCACTCTACCGAGAGACTCTGGAAGCACCACCTGTCCACCTCTCTCTTCTGGTAGAGTGCCTTCGCCAAGACTTAGAAGGACATCGGAGAATTCTTGAGCACGTGCATTGCCGCCGAGCCGAGCTCTCATATTAAACGGTTGAATGTCGTAATTACAGACACAATTAAAAATCCATTGTGTCTCGCGTAGATCTACGTTCCGGCATACGATGGGTTAATGGTCAAGCGCAGCGTACGAACTCGTGACCACAACGAAGATCATTTCAACGAAGTATTCACCTCGTCAGCCCTCGATCCCCGCGTCACCACGGAAAGCATTTGCCGGAAATCGCCACTGAACAGAACTGTGGAACAGAATCGATGGGAATTTTAAAGTCCCGATTTCCACGGTCTTGATGCGGTGATGATTGGGGAGCTGGTTACCCATATTCGATCAGTGGATTGCCGCCGATAGAAATGACCACATCTTGAAGTGAACTGAGACAGGTCTTCAGCACGCGTTCATCAGTTACTTCGACTTCGTCTCCAGTAGCACGCCTCAAAGCTCGTAGAAAATCTTCAGACAGATGATGGCGATACTTCTCCCACAAAGCTACCGGTTTCGCGACTCCACAAAACACCAAGATGACGGCATGCGGCTGGGACTGTCACTTACGCTCGCCTCCGCGAGGGTTTCATCCCAATTTTGGTCACTGTCGAGAAGGTCACGTGTTACCCAGGCTGCGCGGTAAGTGGGATACTCCACGCCATCAAATGTCCTCAGAAAGGCGAAAGACGTTGGGCCTCGGACAGTGTGAAGTAACAACCGCAGAAAATAGCATTCGCCATTATTCGGATGCACGGTATAAACCCTACCCAATGCGGTATCCTTGAAAATTCCTGGAAAACTTTCCACAGCACCTCCTCGTCGACGTCGGTTAAATAAACCCCTTTGCTTGTCGTACGTGTAATATGAAGGCACCTCGTCATACGTAAGGGATTTGTTTTACATCACATTTAAGTTTATAAATTAGGTATACGACATGAAAATATATTAATTACCAAGCAATAATCACACAGATAAATACCGAACAAAAGTATTAACAGTCAATGTTTATTTTGTACTAACAACATGAAATTGATGAAGAAATGATCATCATCAATGAACATAACTTTTTTGTAATACTTAACACCGCATTTTTTTAAATTGTCTTCCTCAACTCTGCTCAAGATTTTGAGGGTTTTGTTGGAACTTGAATTTTTCAAAACGAACTAAGTATACGATACAACTTTTATGAAGACAATGCACATTACCATCTATGAATTTTAAGAATAACTAACTACTAACCTCGCCAACATGATCAAATTTAAATTATTAATTTCCAAAAAGTGTTAACATGTAACTTGATTTGATTTTTATGAAATCTCATAGATGGCGCTGCTTCAAATTTTTCTTTATACTACTAACATTCATTAAACTATGTTTCTCTGCCCAAGTTACTTAAATGGCGTAGTTTTTATAGTGTAAAGCTAGATAATAGCATGGCTTACTCAAAAACAACATTTAAATATGCATCGTTAGATTACACGCTGTCACAGAATGCGTAAAAAAAATAAAGATTCACAGCTCCTCCCCCGTAGGTGATAGCGTGATAATATGTAGCCTATATGTTGACCCGACCTCTTAGTAATACTCATGCAAAATTTGATGTAAATCCATGCAGCACTTTTTGAGATTAGCCCGGACATACATACAGACAAACAGACAAACAGACAAAAATTCTAAAAATTATATTTTCGGCTTCGAAATCGATTGTAGATCACGCCCCAAGTATTCTTTTAAAAAAATATTCAATGTACAGTTTTGACTTTCCTACGATTTTATTATATGTATAGATTAATGTATTAAAAGATGACACGAGACACAGTTCTTTCTTATCGTTGTTAACGTGCTACAACTTCAGGTATCTAATAAATACTTCCACCTTCAAAAGGAATAAATCGGAATCATGTATAGATAATATTTTTACTAATTTACCAGACACTCTTATAGAATGTACAAATGTTGATCACAATGGGTGATCAGACGGTCACGCGGGTCTGGTGGCCTACCATGATCTAATTAAAAACGATTCAAAAACAAGACATTTCAGTTTAGGTTCCTAAGCGGCATCGCTTGAGCTGCTCTATGGACGTTTTGGTACCAAACAAGTATGAATGAAACCAAAACTTGCGACTCAGTTTGGGACAATCGCTGTCAGCAGATGGCACAGCCTAAACTGAATCGTTAAACTGACGTCATGGTACGAATTAGAAGAACAGTTCAGTTTAGGTCCTAAAATGGATCGCGTTAAGAGCTTGTGGTAGGCCTCCTGTTCTGTACAATATGCTTAGAGAAGGTTGAGTTTAAGAAGCGGATAAATTATATGCGTCTTTGCAGAATTAAATATGTATAATGACAAGAACAAAAGTGACTATAGAGCAAAGCTGTTGGAGACTGACTGGAGCACAGGTATTAATACTTTTATAGGACAATTCAAAGAAATGCATACATCATTATTTAAAAAATGTAAATTAAAAGTTACTGTTAAAAGGAATAGGGGTCTAAATGGATAACTAATGGAATAAGGACATCCAGCAGAGTAAAACGTTACCTTAACACCGTAGACAAAACACAATGTGTTATGATATAAATATCTTATGACTTATGACTCCACGCTAGGCTCAATGGCTTTTTAATTGTTTCTGTAATTATGACATTCCACGGGTTAATGTTGATCTAATAGCACCGAGATATAGATACTCGTATATAATTATGTATATCCATACAATTTTACTTTTGTTTTTAATTTGCTCATGTCCTTACAATCATAACAATAGCCTACTTTACATCACAAATTCACCACTCATCTAATATCGTTTATATATCTTTCCGCTGCGCTCATATAGGTCGATGTAGTAACAAATTAACACATGCATACGCCATCGCCCTTGGTTCACAATGCATCATTGTTCTAACTGTATTAATTTGTTTATTCACAGAACGAACTTTCGGGGTCGTAAAATGGAGATCACGACTCAACTGGAGCATTTTGGTGTGAAAAAGTGTTGGTTTATTTTTGTCATGTTCAACTTTTTTCTTTTGGTTTGAACTGAGCTGTAAACAACTCGCTCCTGCGGTCTGAATGCACTTCTGATGCACAAAATTTTGCCTTATTATTATTTTATTCTGTATCTTCTTGGTATCGATCTGTAATCTTTTTTGAAAGCTTTCCAATTCAGTAATTGGCTTCGTGGTTAATACAGTCATCAAGTGGATTGGTTGAACAAATTAGTAAGAAGATGCTTCTTATGGTGCCCACATTTTTTATATTATCATTTAGGGCAAGATTCACAGATCGCACTTTGAATTTTACTTTGCTATATAAAGTAAGTGTTTCATACTAATATGAACCATATTCTTAAAAGAATCTTCATAAATATTATATTCACATAAGTGTAAAAAATGTGTGCTTAATTCGTATGAAGCACACATTTCTTACACTTGTTTGCTAGGCATCCTATTATAACATAACGTTCATATTCGTATATGAACGTTATCAGGTTAAAAATAAGGCTAACTTTACTTAGAACAGTAAAGTCAAAATGGGATCTGTGAATCTTGCCCTTAGTATCACAGTATCGCTTCAGTAGGCACCGTTTTCTCCAAGTACAGGTTAATACTAGCTAGCTTATACTATGCCGGGAACTACGGCAAATTTATCTTTATACATCTCACTTTACGATCGTTGCTCTAATATTCCCTCAATCACTGCTTACCCTTTCAAAGTATTAAACTTGCGTAAAGGGTAGTAAAATTCAAAACAGTAGTGTCTAACAAATCAAGTGGAAGGAATTAAAGTGTCTATTGTTTGTTCTCTTAGACAATGGAGCTCAAGTTATGCGTAATAGATCTTTAAGCTGAGCACTTAGGATTAGCATTAGCAATGAAATGAGTGTTCATACACCTGACATTGAGTACTCGGAATAGCAACGTGGTGTGTGGTGTGGTCTAAGAACAATTGATATGACTGGCAACAATAGTCACTTGACTGATGCCCGGTTTCTGACGTTTTTAAACGGAGTTTATCCATTCGATAGTGATTATTGGTCCGATATCGTGTTTCTGAACAAAATTTAATGTTATTAATAGAAAATAAACAGCTCATTTATCAAATTAAATTTCAGTCGACAACATCCATCGGTTTCTTACTAAACTTCAACCATATCCGACGATCCTGCATACTTATCTCTTTTGTTGACTGTACATAATAAAGTACGATACATTCTTAAAACCGAAGACCACTTAAACACTTTTTTCATCAAAAATAATGAGTTATTATCAAAATTACCAATCAAACTTAGACACAAATTCTATAATGACAGTAAACCGGTGATCGATTGCTCGTTAGGGACATTTAACAACTAATTCTTCAAAACTTGCTGAAATATTGAGTTGTTCGAGCGTTCGTTGGAAGTTACCAGCTACGCGACGTAGGCGGTTAATTGTTAGAACCCAGGACTCCCCACTAATGAAGGAGGGAAATTAATTTTAACTCCAAGTTAAACCGTTCGTTTTGTTGGAAATAATGATTCTATCGATCTTGGTGCATGGAGAGTGGAAATTGATATTTTAGAGGAATAATTGAAGGAGATATTTTAATATTGTGTTAAAAGTAAGTTCCTATATCATGAATCAGAAAGAAGTCGAAACCTTGAAAGAAAACGTCGTGAGTAAACTGGCATGTCCTAGAACCAAATCTTTAAAGACATGTGACATCTACCAACCCGCACAGGTCCCGCGTGGTAGATTACAGCCCACTCCCTCTCCACGAGAGGAGGTCTATGTCCCAGCAGTGGGGACATTATAGGTTGATTTGTGATACCATAGGATGTTGTTTTTCTTCCCTACGCCAGTGTTTTGGTGGCCTATTATAAATCATGAATGATTTCGCGTAAGTAACTATTTATTATTTTTGTAATAAAACGGGATACACAAAATAAATGAGAATGAGTATAAACTAAAAGTAAAATTTAATAACAAAATACACCTCTTAACGTTGCTAAATGCTATTTTACGGCCGTCCTACATGACGGAATACCTAGAAAATTGTATGTTTAGTGGATTTGGGCTTGCCTATGCAATAACAGCTAGGAGCTTGTAGATAAGGACCTAATAACTGACGCACAGGTCGACCGATCAGGTTATGCTACGCTTTTCGTGGTTGGCCCGTGAATTGGTGACCATTTTTACATACCAAGACCCCTCCGTGCCTCGGAAAGCACGTTAAGCCGTTGGTCCCGGCTGTCATTCGTGGATATTTGACAGTCGTTACGGGTTGTCGGAAGTCCGAAAGTCTGACAACCAGTCTAACCAAAACGGTATACCCAGTAACTGGGTTGCGGATATCAGATAGGCAGTTGCTTCATGTGAAATACTGGTATTCAACTGCATCCGTTTGGACTGCAAGCCGACCCCAGCATAGTTGGGAAAAGGCTAGGCAGATGATGATGGGCTTGTCATTATCTGAATAAAATAATTATGCCTCCCAAGTATTTTTAACGTCGTAATTTTCCAAAAATGGACAGAACACCTTATCTTACATCACGTTACGTGTTTATAGCTAAACGCCTGTGTTCTAAAAGATTAATCGATAAAAAAAAAAATTCTTAAAGATAGGAATATAGAAAGTGACTGTCATGACTCATGTCAGGATTTTATTGGCTATTGCCAATCACAATTAGCAATTAACTTGGTGTTGATTACTATTTCAGAAATCATGAGGTTTAAATGTTTACTTGTTTTTTGTTTTATTACTCTTTTATAGTGACACTATTATATGACTTATTCCTCGTAGATACACTTTCCTTATAGAGACACTTTTGGAAATCATTCACTTGTGTTCCTGTCAGATACATTTTTAAAAATACTGAACAGTTATTCTTCTTAGACACACTTTTAAATACAAATATTTTTATTTGTTGAACATAGGTGGGTTAGGTACAGATGTTGTAATTATTAAAGAACGCTATGTCTAGCCGTCATCGGCGTACAAATATTTTCTTGGTACAAACATGCTGATTATAATAAATTATCAAACAATTATCACACATTATTAAATAACTCTAATTCAAATTGTCGACATAATAATTAAAAAAAAAAATAAAAAAAAAACATTGCCAATAAAATATAATAATAATAAATTCTAGTATAAATGTCAAATTAAAACATAAAAAGTATAAAAAAAGGTAATTATAATGTGTCAGTTAGATATTCGTTCACTGTATAATATGTTTTATCATATAATATTTTCAGTAAAGCCTTTTTAAAATCGTGTATGTTGTTTATTTCTTTAATTCGTCTAGGGATCTTATTATAGATCCTAGGTGCCATTCCTAAAAAACTTTTTGTATAAAGAGCAGTGCAGGTACAGTTGTGCACTAAATATGTCATTGACTGTCCCGTTGGTCTCGTAGTCGCAAGCGCGACTGCTGAGCGTGAGTTCCGGGGTTCGATTCCCGGGTCGAGGAAAGTGTTATTGGGTTTTTCCATTGGGAGTTTCTTAGTAACAGGAGTTTGGATCTTGGCGGTGTGATACCCCCGTGCCTCGGAGAGCACGTTAAGCCGTTGGTGAACTCTCTCCGGTCGTGTCGGATTGCCGTCCCATTGGACAATGAGAGTGAGGGAAGAGAGAGTGCACCTGTATCTGCGCACACACTTGTGCACTATAAACTCTCCCGCGCCGACGGCTGGTCTCCACTGAGATTGGTCCCCATGACCGAAATTCAGTCTTGAGGATATTTATGTATTATGTTATGTGACTCACCCTCTCGATTCGTGTATACTGTTCTTTGTCAAAGAGACATAGATAATATATATCACGTAGAACATCTCTGTTAGAGCAGTTTTCGTCGTCGTGTACAAAAGCTACGATCACTGAAAGAATTTATACTGGATGAATGTCGGAGTTCTCTAGCTTTATGCTCTGTCGTAGACGAAGCACTTAGATTTAACGAGTTACATAGGTCAAGGCAAATATTTGCCTGTTTGAGAGGTCTGGTAGATGTTTGTGAGATACCAAAAGCTTTGGAAGACGGTACACCGATTAGTCGTTGAGACACATTTACCAATTCTTACTAGGAAGTTAGGAAGGTAGCCATACCTTCTGTAATTCTGTAATTGTGTCTTAGTTTGGAACCGTGCACCTAGCTTCTGACGTTTCATAAGTGCCCATGTAGGTTTATGTGACATAAAACATTTTTATTTTACCTATTAAAACTCTAATAATACCTTTTTTGGGCTCACACATTATTCTAGTGGTCGCAAGCGGTACTGCTGAGCATGAGGTCTTGGGTTCGATTCTCAGGTGATCTCAGGATATTTTCATCAGGAATTTCTCAGCCTGGAGTCTGGATTTGTGCCCGGTTGATGGCAACAGGCTCACCCTCGATTACATGAGACTTAAATATAACTGGTGAAATGTGGGTGTACTGGTACACCTTCATACCTCTACCTATCCCTTTGGTGAATACAGGCGTAATGTATGTTATGTTACATCTCTAATGAATAATCGACAGTAAGTGGACGACACAAGATTGAATATCGATTAAAACTGACGCGTAGGTAACAGTTAACCGCGTGTAAGTACAGACGCCAGCACATCAACCTACTACAATCTGTCAGATTTCTGTTATAGATTTTCAACTTTATCGCTAAAGCATAAGGTTCAATGTTGATTGGGAAAATTTGACAGTTAGGGGTAGGTTGATGTGCTGGCGTCTGTACATAAATGTGCCCTAATTTTCGTAATTAAATACGATTTATCAGGAAACATTTATGAAGATTTATGAATGGTAATAAATTTTATTGTAATATCTTGCATGTGCTGCTCTGACCCAATACAACTATGTACGTTTTGACTTTTGACTTTTTTGACGGTCGGAAACAGAATTTATAAAATAATTAATATTATCTAAAATGTTGCTCTTATCGTGGCCCTATTCGTTTGGGAGGACCGATTACGAAGCGGCAACTGTATGCAGTTGTCACATAAATCAATCATTTAATCAACTTTTTTGATGTAATATAATAATATCCCTCACAAGCTCTTGTCTCTTATAGCGTTCGGTGATATTGCGCAACGCGTTAGTTATGTTTTTAACACTATGTTGTAGTAACGAACACATAACATAACATCACGACTATAATTCGGAAGGATTTAGGCAGAGGTGTATCTATAGTAGGTACGTGGGCTACACATCAAGCTACACAGTTCCAGTTTTAGCTGACCTCGCATTGTACAGGTTTTTCGTACAGTCAATAGTCAGCTTATACTGGTTATGTATAGCTTGATGCGTAGCCGTGTGTACAAACACATTTTGCCAGTTATGTGTTATAGTGGGTTGGATGGCTCGCCCAAATTCCATCAACCGGGCACAAATCCAGACTCCGGGCTGCCACTGAGACATTCCTGATGGAAAACCCAAGCACTTTGAAAGACCTGCGGGGCAATAGGGATGAAGACGGGGTAAAGTAATCGAAATTCTATTTAGTCCGTCAGTTAGATTATCAAAAAATAATGGACACATATTTTTTCTTGTGTCAATCAACCAAAAAATTACAAAGATAAAGCGTGTCAAAGTTTGGGAGTGGGGGCTCGTGACGTCACTTGTAGGTAAAAATTGTACCAACACGTGACGTCATGCGACATTTCAAATCAATATATCTCTGTAATGTTTTGTTTATGTGAAAAAAGAAAAAATACGTGCCCAATACTTTTTAATAATCTACCTGATAGACGAAGAAAAAAAAATTAGTCGTCACCCCTATTGCGTAACACATTATCAATTGGAATCGGTTTCATTTTGACAGTTCAACAACATTCATTGCGTTATTTACGTGTTGAGCAGACACATTTTTCGAACTTATGATATGAAGCAATGGATTAGCAATTTGCTTCAAAATTATTCAGATTCCGATTGATAGTGTGTTACGCAATTAGGGTGCGGGGAATCAATCCTTTGATATTATTTCTTACATAATTATATTCATCGGTGAGTTTAATCTTAAAAAAAACTCACCGACCAAATTCGCAACACCACAATACGGTCCAAGACAGGTATCGCCGATGTTGGCGGCAAGTCTGTGAGGCTGAAGTGGGACTGGGCGGGTCACACTTATAGGATGCATCCAGACAGATGGGCCAAAGTCGTCACACAGTGGGTGCCTGAAGACGGACGTCGTCACCGAGGCAGGCCTAAGAAACGCTGGCGTGACGATTTAGGCTCATTCCTAACCGACTGGACGGAGAAGGCACAACACAAGGAAATGTGGAAGAAAATGGAGGAGACCTTTGCCCAGCAGTGGGACAGTACAGACTAACGGAAAAAAAAAAAATATATATTCATACTCTAGATGATAGGATGTTTGTATGTGTTAACTGTACCTATTACTAAGAAATTCTACTGCGAAGCTCCTCGTGCGTCATAAATGTTTTACAACGGTTTTTTTTGCAAATCACGAGATATTATCCAAACTTGGTCCTCATAAAACACATCGAAAAGCGTACATAGTTCTTCAAAGTACAAACACATAATTAATCTTTAGCCTTCATGTCCCACCGTGAGATATGTGCCCACCACACAATGGCCCATGACTCGCCACTTCTTCACCAAAGAACTACAGATATAATTAGTGATACAAGTTGTGGAGTAAAAAATATTAATAGTACGAATATTTTTAATTGCCAAATGTGTTAATATAAAAAGCTTTGATTGTTAGTGTCTGTATTAGGTAGGTATTCGTGTTCGCTTTGAAATGTTCCGGTAAAGACTTTTAAAGCTAGGAATACATATGCCAGTAACTTGCACAAAAGTATGTAAGGTCCGGCGTTTCTAAATTTGCCAAAGATGTAAACAACAATGTCTAGTTGTTGTTATTGTTGTGAGCATGTTTCCCTTACCTTCTTTTTTTTATTTTATTTTTGTGTTCATGTTCATTTTTGCGTCATGTTCACTGCAAATAAACGTATTTTATTTCTTTCTTTCTAGTTAGCTCGGAGATTTAGACGAAAACAAACATTACTTAAAATAAATGTTCTTGTATATCGATTTTATTCAATTTCGAGCGGCCGTTGTTGTTTACATCTTTGGCAAATTTAGAAACGCCGGACTATAGCTAGGAATATATATGCCAGTAACTTGCACAAAAGTATGTAAATAGCGTGTATGGCATTGTGACATGCCCATAAAACACATAAGTAACATAAAATCACGCCCGTATTACCCAAGGGGTTAAGCACAGGTGCACCTGTAGAATACCCGCATTTCGCCAGTTATGTTTGAGTCCCATGTAATAGGGGGCGAGCCCATATGACATTTTGGGATGCATGAAGAAGCCTCCTCGTGTAGCGCAGTTTGTTCCGCCAGTTACTCAACTGAACCGAGCGCTCGGCGCATCCTGGACAGTCACACCCAACACTTTACTTGACTGACCAATTCTTCCCTTGCGGTGGTAGGGCTAACGCCCGCCTAGTTTGCGACCGACCTCCCACTGGAGTCAAGCAGGCTACTGTGTTTCGTCGATGCGTGGGAGTTCCAGTGCCGAAGGCATCTTCTGGGCACGCTCGTTTCCTCATAGACCTCATCCATCGGTTTTCATCAGGCGTGATCGAGGTCAAGAGCGTGCCCATTGCGCAATAAAAAAAAAATACATGCCCATATCACCAATCAGATTTTTTTGTAGTACGAGTACTATGGCATATAAGCTACTCGCATAGGTGCCTTTGTGCAAGTTGCTAAGTTCTATATGCTTAAAGGTTCTAAAATAAATTGTGTCGGCCGATTTGGTTACTTTACTATGTTGTAAGATAGTCCTTGCATAGTTTATTTGAAAGAAAAATCAAAACAAAGAAAATACGTTTATTTGCGGCAAACATGACGCATCATGAGATGAGAGCAGAGGTGGCCAAGTGGTAACAGCCGCGGCCGTAAGAAAACATCTCTGGCAAGACTGTAAAGAGGCTTCCCCGAAACACAACTGCGTAAGTGTGCAAGGCAGCACATGACCACTGTGGGCCGTCTTCCCTGTGGTCATTCAGTGGGCTGATAGAGTCCCCACTCTAATCACCTGCGACCCCAAATTACTGAAGAACCAACTTAATATTTTAAGACCCTTCGAAACAATATTTACACAGTACAAAGCCACAGTTTATTACATTCAACACACAATTAAAATGCTCCGTGTCAACGAATCTTAAAGTTAAGATACCTATTTTAGTACCCATCTAAAGAATGAACCAAAGTACCTACATTGTCCCACAACATTAACGTCATTGTACCTACAGGGTGAGGCATTTTACAACAGCACGTGTATTTAGCATTTGTTAGCCAATGTTTTATTTGTTAACAGCCAGTATTAATGTTTAAGCTTGTAAGCCGTTTCAACAACATCCTATATGGTAATTTAGATTTTGGAATGAATCGTAAAGGTGTTAGCATTTAAAATTACCTGTTGTTCACATGAAATAAATCATCACGCCTGCATACACTGAAGGGTTAGGCAGACGAACCTATTTCTTTTTTTTCCCCGGGAAACTTTCAAAAGGCACCCGACCTCCGGGGTCGGGGAGTGTGGGATTTTTACCTCACTAAAACCAACACGGTGATCACCATTAGCACATAGAGCTGGTCCCGGTTCCTCTTAAAAGACCAATTCCGGAACCCCCCGTGCAACGCCTGTAAAGCACATCCCTGGGGAGACTGTAAAGGGGGCTCCCCTGAGGCAGACGTACATGGGTACGTCTGCCTCAGGGGAGCTACTATAGAGTAGGTACACCCATATTTCGCCTATTGTGTTTAACTCCCATGTAACCACAAATTAAAAGGCTACTGAGAAATTGAAACAAAACCAATAACATTTTGCCCTACCTAGGAATCGAATCCAGGAACTCTAGGTCAGGAGTAGCGCTTGCGACCACTAGACCAACCACGAGAAGAAAGAAAAAGTATTTATTAGGTTACTAGCTGACCCGGCGAACTTCGTACCGCCTAAATGTATGAGAAAATGAATTATCTTCATTATTAATTTTTTCGCGAATTTTTCCCATGTTTTAATAGTTATTTTGCTATTCGGAGCGGAGACAAATCAATCATCATAATAATCGGTCCAGCCATTCTTGAGTTATAAATGGTGTTATGTAACTAACCCGACTTTGTTTTATATACAGGGTTATTGGAAAAACACCAACAACCTCTTAAGAGGTCATTGTACTCATCATTATGAACAACTTTTACTATGGGACCAAACCTGAAATCGCGAAAAAAAATCAGCTGTTCCCTACATTTTGACGCGGACATAAATGTAGGAAACAGCATATTTTTTTTTCGCGATTTCAGGTTTGGTCCCATAGTAAAAGTTGTTCATAATGATGAGTACAATGACCTCTTAAGAGGTTGTTGGTGTTTTTCCAATACTGTATATAGATTATTATTACGAGGCAGTTCTGTTGTTGATTGTCAAGATAAATATTATCTAAAGTTAGGCATATTATGGTAGATATATTGAATATCATTATAACTCTTTGTAGGTTCCTTTGCAAATAATAATGAGACAATGTATTATCATGGTATTATCTACGTCGCGAATCTCTTGTCACTTAACCTTCTATAAATCAATCACGTCTAGCACAGTACGCTCTTGACAGACGCCTCTCTTATGTTGCAGTAAGTAGCTGTAAGTACTATACATACCTGGTTCTCCGTGTTAACCATTATTTGAATCTAACATTTTATAAATATTAAATCAGAAACAGATCAGAATGTTATGATTTAATATTATAATGATTAAATTCTTTGGCAATTCTTCTTCAATATAAATAAATTGAAAACATGCCTCTAATTTTTTACAACGACACTTTTCTTTAAAGCCTCTATAGGTACCATGATTCACAAAGACAGCTGGGTAAAAACGTTGGTAACAATAAAGCATCTTTTTCTATCTATCAGATCAGTAACGTTTACCTATCAAAAAATTTACATAAACACTTAGGTATTTATTGATGCTTTCGTTAAGTTCTGCGTCGAGCTACATAACTACTGATAAATGCTAGCACTGACTGGACTGGTCCACTTAAAATCTGCGTGATTCTTTCCTCAAAAGACTATTTCAGACCATCAATCTACTACTGTTGATCTGACCAAGATTTTGTCTGGACTCTAAAAGAGAGACCTCTGAGTTTGTTTCGGCCTTTCTTCTCAGAGTAGTCAGATAGGAAACGTCGACCGCATCTAACTTATTTTTTTTTTATAATGTGATGTGTAAAAGTGTTTCCAATTTCCTATTTACAAAATAAACATTTCATTTAATTTTTCTGATCAAGTTTACAATGGGGTAGCCATTGTAAACTTGTTGAAAAAATTATGAGACTTGAACAGTCATCGGTTCATTTGTAAACAATACGAAAAAATCGTGACGTCAAAGCACGACAATATAGATTAGAAGGTATACTTCCGAGCTTAAGAAACATCTTCGAAACACAATGTGTATTAAGTAAAAACCATGGCAATACCCACATGAATATCCCTAGTTGCTGATTATGTACTGGAAAGAAACAGACATAAACAACAAAATGGATTCTGATTAAGTTCGCTTTTCAGTAAATCTACCATCTAATTGTGTGTAAACTCCTATGTTGACTATAATAAAGAAGAAGAGGTTTACAAAAAAAAAAAAAAACAAACATTCATCCAACAGAACTGGAACTTCAGAGGTAGTAAAAAAATAACAACATATAACGTTACAAAGACCTTCTTTGATTATTTTCTTAACACAGCAAAGTTAATATGTGGAACCGTCCCTTTTCAAAGCGTTTGAAATGTGTAAAGCTGTAAGTTTTTCGCTCGAAAAAAACATATATTTTTATTTACAACTAGAAAAAACAAAATCCAATACTCACATTCACCATTCATTCAACAATATCCTCAAACTTTTACCGCAAAAAAAAATCACAACACTATTCCACTTTGATAATACAGTTAAATACTTTTTGTCACACTGACACTTGTGAAAAAAAAGAATGTTTCTCGTGATCCAAAGTCGGAGCAAAAAGGTGCTCGTGCGGGCTCGGTCGACAGAAGCTAGGAAACGACTGGCGACTCCGTGGAACTCGAAAGCACCTCGGTTTGTGAAACACTGGGCTCTGTGTCGCACTGTGTTTCTCTTTGGCACTGTTTGGAATTTTGCGCTAGGTTTTCGAGTGTTTGAACGATACATAGATTATAATTTTATAGTAAGCAAATAGTTTTAGAATTTGTGAATTCGTTCCGTGTTCAAAATAAGGTTTCATATCGATAATTCTGGTCAAACATTATAAAAAAGGTATTGATGGTCGAAATGTTATTCAGCAAAATGTTAAAGTTCAGACATCTCATGTTACGATCTGAAAATGATTGCAATAAATTGCACGTCAGATAATCTGTCAAGATTGATGCATTAAAGCCTTTGTTGTCTGATATCGAATACCAATTGACGAACTTGAAAAAAAATATGAATAAGGCTATGGTGGAACCACCTGCAATAATACTTTACACTTCAAGTTAATATTACAGATACACACAGACTTGAAATAGCACCTAAATCGACCACAAAAGGTAAAAATCGTGTCCATACAAAAGTACGTGACAAATATAAAAATAATCCAATCCAAAAATAGAATAAGCGACAAGAATTCAAAAAGAAGTTTACAATAAAATTGTATTTCAAAATTAACACAGAACTTTGTAGAACATAAACTTGTTTAACAATAGTAGTAAAATAAACTTGAAAATATAACACAGTGTCTCCAGTTGGAATACGCAGTGTTCAATGTTTTTACCGCCGTTCGGCGCGTGCGCGGTGTGAGCTTTGATATGGAAAGACGAAAGTTCGGTTCTGTTATTTCAAAGAAGGTGAGCCATTAACGTTCATGTTCTAAAGGACGGGGACTATGAATTTAGGTAATTAAAATCGGCACTAAACATTGGTTTCTCCTAGACTGTTAACAATTCTTAGTAATGGTAAAATAACGTTGTTTTAAGGGGGAAACTTGATTAAGTTATTGATGTTCAAAACTGTACATAGATAGTTATTTTATAAACCAACATCATAAAGTTTAATGTCTTAGTTTCACAGATCAACAAATCTAACTTCGAACATCCACGCATAAGAGATATTATAAGGAGACTATCCACGATCTGATACCAAAGAATTCTCGGTTACTTTGGTCACATTGCCCGTCGTGAACCAAATAATTTTGACAATTTGGTGGTAGTGGGCAAGGTAGATGGGAAAAGACCTCGCGGCCGGTCACCTAACCGCTGGTCAGACCAAGTAACCGCACTCACTGGACTCTGACGACGGCCCTGAGAGAAGTCAAGAACCGATGAAGTGGAGGAACATCGTACATAAAGCTACGAAGGCCTTTCAGTGACACGAACTTCATGAACTTCGTAATGAAGAACGCGACCAAGAAGAAGAAGTTCCATAGATGATTCGGTCAAGACATTGCCTGGGCTTTTGAAAACTAAGGTCTTCAACCAGTGCGTCCTGCCCGTCATGACATACGGTGCTGAAACGTGGACACTGACGGTCGGGCTGGTCCACAGATTCAAGGTCGCTCAGCGCGCTATGGAGCGAGTCTCTTTGAAGGATAAAATCAGGAATGAAATTATCCGGAAAAGAACCAGAGTAAGCTAACTGAAGTGGCAGTGGGCTGGCCATGTCTGTCGAAGGATCGATGACCGGTGGAGCAGCCGAGTCCTGGATTGGAGACCGCGTATCGGCAAGCGTTGTGTGGGACGCCCCCCGGCTAGATGGACGGACGACTTACAGAAGGTGGCTGGTGTAGACTGGATGCGGAAGGCGGAGGACATATTGTGGTGCAGTCTGGGGGAGGCCTATGTCCGGCAGTGGACTGCGATAGGCTGAGTTGATTGATTGGCTGAGACGTCTTATTGTCTTCCAATGACATCAAACTGTCTCTAAGCGTGATGATTAAGGCACATGATAAAGACCTTGTTGTAATATTTTATATTTATGTTATTTATTCGGGAAAATAAACAGTTATACATTAAAATCTTATACTAAGTAAAATAAACAAGAGTTACAAATGTATAACCTACGACATTTTCCACAACATAATATTAACTGTTATATCTAACAGTGCGCTATTCTAAGCTGTTAAAACGGAAAAGTGGTTAGAAGTGAATATGCAAGTGAAGACGAAGACAAAAGCTAGTAACCAATAAAAACAGCTTCAATCAAGCGTTTATTAACATTTTTATTAGCTCTCTTTATTATCTCGTTTCGTCCAACAATAAAATTGGCAATCGACCTTATTTAAAAATAGGTATACAGGATGCGAGAGCAGTGGTGGCCCAGTGGTAACAGCTACGACTTACGAGTTCGTAGGTTCGAACCCAGACAGGGGCTTTACGTTATGTAAATTATTTTATCACCACTGCTCTCAAAAACGGTGAAGGAAAACATCGTGAGGAAACCGGCATGTCCTAGATAAGAACTAAAAATTCGAAGACAGAGAATAGAAATTAGACTGCAGTCATTTTTATGTCAACATCGAAAGGATAGTAAATTATCCACCAGAAACCAAGAGACACGACCATGACCACTACAACGAACAAGCTTAGACAACAAGTCACCACAGTTGTCCACCAAAACCAAAACAAGGCATATTGACAAGAACAGCACTTCATAAATAAATGTCAGATGACTACAGTATTTGCTAGTGTTGTACCCATTTTGGCCAACAACTAAATCTAGGCATTATTTTACGGTACCAGACATTTCTCTTGCGAATGAGAATAAACTAGTAAATGCTGGCCTGTGAGATGTGAGAACTGTAGAACAGCAATAGATGGTGTTTCAAATGTACAGACGCCAGCACATCAACCTACTACAATCTGTCAGATTTCTTTAATCAAATTTCAACATTATTGCTAAAGCATAAGATTCAAATGATTGGGAAAATTTGACAGTTTCGGGTAGCTTGATGTGCTGGCGTCTGTATTAAGGTTTCCCATTCACTGTGCGGGGAAATTGAAGCGAGGTTTTAGTCGGTGCATTTTCCGTTGCAATGATGTTTTGTTCGAGCATAAGGTTCAATTATTTTATTAGTTTTCCCAGTGATTGTGTAAAATTATTTTGAGTATCGCGCAGATTTATAGAAAGCCATACTATTTTGAACTGTTTTATCATTAATATTTTTTGGTAGAAAAAATTAATGACTTAAACTTTTGCACATTACTTAAGACCAAATTTGTTTTTAAGGACATTTATTGTACCTGTTCCTCTAGTAATAAAGAATTTATTCCTTTAAAAAAAATGAAGCCCTGTTTATGAGTAGTAAATGTATAATGATAATCAGACACATAGTACTTGTGATCATGCAATTACCTTCCTTTGTATCAAACAAAGGATCGGACAAGCACAAACACCATCTCATGCACACCATAGCAGCTTACCTACTCACTGTTAGCTGTTGCATATAATTTATGATAATCAAATCATTCCAAAAATACCAACAAAAAACACATTTGAAAAAGATGTAAGTGATTCCCCTAACTACATTTTCACGACCCCTTCTCTCCCATACACTGCGACACAACTCACAAGTCATAACGCAAAAAATCGCAACATGAATGCTCACATCTCTAGCAGTTATTTAATGCTTCGTCGCTCTCCAAAGAGTCGGGAACTCTTGTAGAGCCAGTTACGTTGTAGAGTAGGGTCGCAGTTGATGAGCTGGCTCTATCACGGGTGGATGAAAGGGGGTAGATGCAGGTGTACAGAGGTGGATGAAAAAACGATCGCAAAAGAGCCAATTTGGAGTTAGGTCTTGATTGAAGGAGGGTGTGAGTTGATAAAGAAGGTGTTAGTGAAGAATGATATCGTAGTTTAAGAGTTATGTATTTGATGTTTGGCGGCATCTTCATCGCCACATGCGAACTACGTATCACATTGACGCCACACAAAATCCTGCATCGCGCAAGCAGAGTTTACCGCGCGACTAGCATGAAGAGATACAACACATTTTTTATGGAAGATGTGTGAATTTTACACCCTGTTTCTCATATCTCTATAATAGATGAAAATCAAACAAGTTAATGTTATAAAGTTTCGATTTTCATTTTAAAGTCGAAAAAACCCTAAAAACGGCGTTAGTTTATAAAATCTAATAAGAAAGAGATATAAAAGCAACCTATAGTCTAACCCCTTACTAATAAACGTATTATATCAGATGAATAGTTACACATCGATTTCTCTCAGTCAGTAATTTGACTTTCGAAAGAAGAAGACAAAGCGTTGTGGAACTATACAGACGTTATACAACGTTTATTAGTAAGGGAGTAAGGTTGTTGATTTCTCCTATCAAGGATAGTGGAACATCCCTACTTATATCACCAACCTTTAAACCTACCATAACTGTAGATAGTCCAATGAAATTAAATAAATAACATTAAGGACGCGTTTACGAATTGACGCGCTTCAATTTTAGGTATTGAGTCTTACTACTACACGCGCACGGCTCACACACACAGCGACATGCGCGAAGCGGCGAAATTATGAGTAAACCGGCACGACCTGATACTTGAGCCTAAATTTATTTAATTTTAGCCGTGTATTTTTTTTTAAGCTTGCGTTGATTTGTTTTCAAAAAGTTTGTTGGTTATGTGAAATGTTCATACAAAATTATGCTATTTTCTTAATTTCATTGGACAGTGATTAATAAAGTACCTATGTATTTACAATTTGCGGACGAGCTTATTGAAAGCAAATAATTTAAAACAAGCTTATTAACCGACTTCAAAAAGGAGGTTCTATATTCGACCCGTATGTATGTATGTTTGTATGTCCGCGATTTTCTCAAAAACTAATGAACCAATTTTTTTATTCGTTTTATTTCGTATTTTATATAATAAATTTGCTATGGAATCAAATGCAAGTAGGTTCTCAAAAACCAGAAAGAAAATACGTTTATTAGGCACATACACTGTAATGCACACAGTACCAATACTTAAACAATATTCATTGCTTCATAAATTTAAAAAATTTGTTTGCACAACAACAAAAACAACGCCATGGATATTGTTGAACTGTCAAATTAGAAGGATTTAAATTGATCGCCATTCCAAATGTATTCCATCGCAATTAGGATAACGTACTAAGCCGGACTAGGAGCTGTAAATGATAAGAAATGATAAAAATAAGTAAAAAAAAAACAAAAAAAAAACATTGACAATGTGAAGAATGCTCTTGCAGTTCTTTTAAATCTTGGATCGATCAATTCTGGGAGAAGACCGGCATGAAGTTTCTTACGAGAGCTTTTCTCAAACGTCTTAGGGCTTGGCCTAAAACCACAATCGAGTTATAAGAGGTAAAAACTATACACATTCTTATCAGCTAGTTCTACTCGTAAAAACTCGCAAAGTACACTTGCAGGTCACTCCATTCAGTCTGGAGGTAAGGTCTCAACATAACTATCAACTCGGCACACCTAGCTCAGTTCGTCTATTAGTTCCAGTAGCAGTCTTCGAAGTACACCTGCAGGTCGCTTTATCAAATCCGGAGGTAAGGTCTCAACATAACTAACAAAACGAGCCCAAACTCGGTACATCTAGGTCAGCTCGTCTATTAGTTCCAGTAGCCTGTAGTAGTCTTCGAAGTACACCTGCAGGTCATTTTATCAAGTCCGGAGGTAAGGTCTCAACCTAACTAACAAAACGAGCCCAAACTCGGCACACCTAGCTCAGCTCGTCTATTAGTTCCAGTAGCAGTCTTCGAAGAACACCTGCAGGTCACTTTATCAATTCCGGAGGTAAGGTCTCAACATAATTAACAAAACGAGCTAAAATTTGGCACACCTAGCTCAGCTCGTTTATTAGTTCCAGTAGCAGTCTTCGAAGTACACCTGCAGGTCATTTTATCAAGTCCGGAGGTAAGGTCTCAACATAACTAACAAAACGAGCCCAAACTCGGCACACCTAGCTCAGTTCGTCTATTAGTTCCAGTAGCAGTGTTCGAAGTACACCTGCAGGTCACTTTATCAAGTCCGGAGGTAAGGTCTCAACATAACTAACAAAACGAGTTCAAATTTGGCACACCTAGCTCAGCTCGTCTATTAGTTCCAGTAGCAGTCTTCGAAGTACACCTGCAGGTCATTTTATCAAGTCCGGAGGTAAGGTCTCAACATAACTAACAAAACGAGCCCAAACTCGGTACATCTAGCTCAGCTCGTCTATTAGTTCCAGTAGCAGTCTTCGAAGAACACCTGCAGGTCACTTTATCAAGTCCGGAGGTAAGGTCTCAACATAATTAACAAAACGAGCTAAAATTTGGCACACCTAGCTCAGCTCGTTTATTAGTTCCAGTAGCAGTCTTCGAAGTACACCTGCAGGTCATTTTATCAAGTCCGGAGGTAAGGTCTCAACATAACTAACAAAACGAGCCCAAACTCGGCACACCTAGCTCAGTTCGTCTATTAGTTCCAGTAGCAGTGTTCGAAGTACACCTGCAGGTCACTTTATCAAGTCCGGAGGTAAGGTCTCAACATAACTAACAAAACGAGTTCAAATTTGGCACACCTAGCTCAGCTCGTCTATTAGTTCCAGTAGCAGTCTTCGAAGTACACCTGCAGGTCATTTTATCAAGTCCGGAGGTAAGGTCTCAACATAACTAACAAAACGAGCCCAAACTCGGTACATCTAGCTCAGCTCGTCTATTAGTTCCAGTAGCCTGTAGCTGTCTTCAAAGTACACCTTCAGGTGACTCCATCAAGTCCGAAACGAAATATGAATAATCCATACTTACGAGTACTTCTAGAAAAATATAAGACTGAATAAAATCTTTCGTTGGGTAGTCATACAGAATGCGTGAAGTAAGTATCAAGTTTGGTATGTCAAATATTTTCTATCCGTACAGCGATCTTTTCTAGCACAAGCTGCTGCTTACAACCGACACAGAGTCCACTCACGACGGCGGCCGAGCGCAGACTAATATTTCATTACAAATTTTTGTGCAATAAATCAAGACAGTGACCAGTAAAATAACCCTTAACTCAATGAATTAGGATTCACATGTTACAGCTAAATATGTGAAAAATTTGATTCGTTTTTTATTTTTTTGCTGAGTCTATTTGTAACATTTTGATAGTTCTTTTTGCTACCTTTTTGAGTTTAACATGTCTGCTTACATAAAACATTTTTAAATAAATAAATTTATGTTATTAAATAGAAGAAAAATGTTCCTAAAGTCAGCACGATATCGTAAATTTTGTGTGAAGAGGCAACGGAAATTATTTTTTACAATATTATAAACCAAACTTTTCGAATAAAAATTTGCTACCATTTGAAGATGAAGGAGTAATCTATCTGTGGTAATTATTAGTTACATTTGATTTCGTATCATTTTGCCGTAAAATGCACCGAAAAACTGCTTACTTTTGTCAGATTCGTAAACGCGTCCTTAAGAATTATATGTGTGTTTAAAGACAAACAAAAAAGTAATCTAATAATGGTTTCGTTTTTCTTTTAAGTTATTAACCCTGAAAAGACATGAAACTACTATAAAGTCTAAGATTGCTGATTTTCCCTACAAAAGATAGTAGAACTTCCCTTTCACTTATACCACCAACCAACCTACCTACGTACCACTACAAACTGTCAAATTCACGAACTATCAAATTCAAAGCATTTATTTGAATGAACCATTTACCCGATTTCAGAAGGAGGTCAGTCGTCAAAGTAGGTTCCTATGGAGAAGAACAGGCAAGAAACTCCATAGAAACTGTTTAAATAAGTAATCGTTTATATAAATAACTTTAATTAGGTACTTACAGCTCTTCAAAATAATGGTTCATAACATTTTATACTTAAAGGTAATAATTAATCCATCACCATTAATCAAAATCATAATCGTTTATTTGCTTAGAAATAATATACAATAAAGGTGGTTACAAAATTTTGTGATCCCTGCAAAATCTACCTTAAATTAGGCATAAAATCATTGTAAAGAAATTTTCACAACAAAAAAAAAACAATTCAGTCAAATTATACATGTCAAAAAAAATATCCTAGAATTTAAACCAATCATTAAAACAAAGAGTAACTCCTTTACAAATCAGAATAATAGAAGTACGTACTTTCTTTCAATATTTGTATAATTTGAAAGCATTAAAAAAATACGAAAAACATGACGGATAATAAACTTGTGGGTACGTTAAGTAAATAGCCTTTTCATCCTACGTTACGGGTCAAAAAGGTTGAAATGTAAATAATGAAGTTAAAATTACCTGAAACGTTAAAACCTCTCCTTTTAAAAATAACCGGAGTATTAAAATGCTATTATGTTTAAAATGTTTTTATAAGCTTCAGTTTAATATTTCTAACTACCTGTCTAAAGGCTACATTTTTCAATATTTCCATGTCAATTACCTACTTAATAAGTCACATGGAGAATGTGGCGCGAAGACTGATATTTATAGTTTTCCTTTATCATAAATATCATGTGAATAGTACCAATTTTTATTAATTATAATTAAAAATGTAACTTTCTAATCATAGGTAACAGACGACAGACATCCGATTTCTTGAGAAGTTGAGTCGCTCGCGAAATTATATTTCATAGAAATAACATAATTTCGTGAAAATTTAAAGATTTCCATCAAATATAATTTCGACAGCTATATTGATGTTTCAAATTATTATAAATTGAAGTGATAATTTTATAAGAATTGCCACTTATTGAATTTTCTTCAACACACAACTAAAATTTGCAAAATAACTTATGTAATTTTTTATTTCGCGGCTGCATAGGAAGATGTAGCCCGCGAAATTAAGGAATACCTAAGCAGAATTTGGATGATGCTGGCACAGCGTGGGGATTGGCGCAAGAAAAGAGGCATATAAGATAGAGAGAGAGAGGTATATAGAACAGTTGGTGAATTAAGGTTGTGGATGACGATGATGATGAAGTACAGTTTGACAAGTTCTGTACTTCAAATTCTCAATTTAGCAACCGGTTGGTAGTCTAAAGAAAGATCACAAGGTAAGGATTATCTCCTATATTAAGATTAAGCCTGAAATTAAATACATCTATCTTATCTCCTACGACCTTTACCATAAGGCTATAAACCCCGACTCTTGTACGAACTCTTTGAGCTTCTACAATGGAGTATTTATATCCATATTCACCCTTTATTACAATCATTTACTTAAGTATCTTGAAGATACTATCTAAAGTTACTGAACAGACATTTAACACAATCTAAAAACACGAACTGTGCATTAGTTAGCAGCCAAGTTATCTAATAGCTGAAAATGGAGTTTATCGTCAAGTTAGGTATGCAAAAGGTACTGTTTCACTGGTATTGTGAGTTTATACTAAACTTTAGGAATTTGTTTGTAGATTTGCGTTTAAATTATGACATGGAACTGGTTCGTTGGTCTAGTGGTCTGTGCTGCTGACAGCTTAGCATGAGGTACTGCGTTTGATTCCCTGGTCGCGAAAGTATTAATGCGTTTTCCCATTTGGAATTTCTCAAAAGCAGCCCGGACTCCCGGAGTCTACATTTGTGCCTAGTTTATGGCAATAGGTGCGAGCCTATTACATAGGACTTTAACATAACTGTCGTAATGAGCGTACTTTTGTTGCAACTCTGCCTTACCCTTCGATGAATAAAGGCGTGATGTTATGGGACTCATCTTTAGGCAAATATCTGTCTATATGTCCATCTATGGACCAGATGAAGATGTCCATCTTTTTTTTTTTGATGTTTACATAAAAGGAATGGAAATGGTTCAAAAAAAATGTTTACGTGCTATGCACTACAGATGCACTAAGTCTAAATTACCATACACCCAATTATTAATGCGTTATAAACTTCTAAGCCTGGAGTCAAGACGCAGCCTACTTATGGCCATGATGCTTCATGGTCTGTGTAACAACAGGTTCGATTGTTCAGATATCACCAATAAACTATGTTACATTGTACCTAGAACTGTGATGCGTCGAGAGGCGCGTGTGCCTCGGCTGTTCCACACCGCAAGGTGCAGAACTCACGCTGGTGCACGGGCGCCTCTCCGACGCATTGTAGATATGTATAACTCCCACTTCATCGATTTGGATATATTTGCGCTTACACACTTTAAGTTCAAAAAGATGGCTATTGAATCCTTAAAATTAAAATAGCTATCTTAAACCTAATAGTTCAGAAATATGAACGAGAACTTCTTACTCTTCTCTAAAATCAGTGCACGCATTATACTGTGTGCCTTTAAACTATTATTTCGCGGACATTGGTGTGGGTTACACGTTTACATAGTTTTTAACTTATTTTATCACACTAAAATTGTAATGTGTAACTGTTTTATGTCCCAATAAAGTAAAATAAAAAAATAAAATCTAATGACGTCACTACATCGAGGCTTTCATTATTTACTAGACATATCATAATTTGTTGTTAAGATCTCATAATTTGATCAGGCCCCAAGCATTTGTATGTTTTTCAAAATGTTTGTCTTCCTTGGTCTATTTATTTTGACTTTTGCAAGCTGGAAGGAAACTTGACGGAGGGTTTTGTGGCTTGGATGGGTGACATACTAAGATCCCTACGTGCCTCGGGAAGCACGTTAAGCCGTTGGTCTCGACTGTCATTCGTGGATCTTTGACAGCCGTTACGGGTCGTCAACAGCCCGAAAGTCTGACACCGAGTCTGAGTATCGTAGTACTCAGTTACTGGGTTGGTGAGGTCAGATAGGCATTCGCTCCATATAAAATGCTGGTATTCTGCTGCACCCGGTTAGACTGGAAGCCTACCCCAACATAGTTAGGAAATAGTTTGGCAGATGCTAAAGCTTGAAGAAAACTGGCAAGACTGGCGAAAAATTATCAATGATTTCAAAAATAACGTTTTGTTTATAGACTGACAGCTTCAATACAAATCATAACCACACTAGCAATAAAAAAAGAAAACCAAGAGTCACTGACCTCTTCAACAAGCATATTGAAAGTAAGTACATTCAATCATAATTACTCACTATTGTATTACAATACCGTCCGTATCTTAGATCGATACCGGCTCCATATATTAAGCGTAACAAAAACAAATCATGCCGCGACAGATACAAGATAACCGATTTCGTATGCGTCGTAAATCTGTACGTGTTACAATTAAACGAGTGTTCTGTTAGGGGCTTGTTGTATTTGTACGGAGTGGCAAGTCTAGCTTAGCTTGAGTCTAGAACTGTAAAGAGATACAAAGAAATGTTGAGAGCAAAGTTAGTATTGCCAGTGATTTGTGTATAAAATCGAGTCTCTTTAAATTTTAAACTATTTTTGTTGTGTGCTCTATATATATGTTTTTGACATTCTTAAGCAACACTTCTTGTTTGTTTTGTCGGTGTGTGAGCAGTGCAAATTCTTCTTTATTTCTCGACTTAATTCTTTCATTATTTTGATCCTTTTTACCCGCTGTTTTTAACCCAAAAGGACGGTAATCATTTTGGTTGGTATATTTTATTAATTTCATATATTTCATCCTAAATCTTGAGGCCGATACTTGTAATACTTATGAATTTCAAGTATCGTCTTTCACAGAATCAACGTTGTCATCTTTGCTAAGCCTACTCGTGCAACCTGTGAAAATAAACAAGGAAACCTTCACAGATATCAAATCAAATCCAATTATTCAAGAATTATGAGTCACACGTTTAAATGTGTCCGTTCTTTAACATTAAAGCGGAGTGACTGTACAGCTTGTACCTGTACAATGTAATTGGAACGTCAGTGGATATTGATCGAGATAAATCTCGATTGAGTCGACCGGTTCTATCAAATGTGAAACGCCAATTTATTCCTTGTTACAAATCCTGGAGATATGTCGGTTTTCAATTAAATTTCTGACGGCATTCGGCTTTTGTTGTGGAGTTATGTTGCATGTAAATTGTTTGGTTATTTCTTGTTTCCTTATTGGTTTGTTTTTGTTGTGAGTTCCATAAGAAAATTGGCGCTGCAATTAAATAGGATACCTGTATAAAGCTATTTTATGTTGATGAGGTTTTGAGCTCTATTATTAGTGGCAATGATTTCGTAATAGGCTCGCCTCCTCTTGCATGGGACTTGAACATAACTGGCGAAATGTTGGTATACAGTGTGGGTGTGTGATACACTTCTGCCGAACTCTTCAGAGTTTTCAGGCGTGATGTTATGTTACGTGATTTCGTTAAAGTCACGTTGTAAGGAAAGGTGACCTCATTGCGCGATTATGTAAAATGGTACGTAAATAAACCGCCTCATTGATGTTGTCGTACGCTTTTTTTTTTTTTTTTGGATGGGAAATCATCTAATGACTCCTCCCTCTCTGGGTGGAGCGGAAGGGAAGTGTCAGACTCTTACTGCCTAAAACCCACCCGTGTTCCTTCATTAGCCCTTTATGTTGACTAACGTATACGGAGTATGATTCTATGTAGATCTGGCAGAAACGACAACATGTCACTTGCTACGCTTGCTTGCTTACATGCTTTTGTTTCGTTTGCTTTTATAATTCGGAGTTATTATAACCTTCCTTCTTAATTCTTACCATTATCATCATCTGCCTAGCCTTTTCCCAACTATGTTGGGGTCGGCTTCCAGTCTAGCCGGATGCAGCTGAATACCAGTATTTTACATGGAGCGACTGCCTATCTGGCTTCCACAACCCAGTTACTGGGTAATACGATACCCCTTGGTAAGACTGATAGACAGAGTTTCGGGCTTCTGACTACCTGTAACGACTGTCAAAAATCCACGAATGACAGCCGGGACCAACGGCTTAACGTGCTTTCCGAGACACGGAGGGGTCTCAGTATGTAAAGATGGTCACCCATCCACAGACCAACCGCGGCAAGCGTAGCTTAACCTGATCGATCGACCCGCGCGGCTGTTATTATTTAGACACGGACCCCTCTCTTAATTCTTACCATTAACCAAAAATAAATGTAAAGCATCATCGTGTTGTGATCACGGATTTTTTTTTGGCTCACTTTGCTATGATTGCTACTTACAAGCCCTTCTCCAAACACAAACATTCTATATCTCCCAAACTGATAAAAAAACTAATAAAGAATTCACGGCGCAATGCCCATCGCGGGGTCAAAGGCGTGACCAGCAAACATCAGCGAACAAAAAAGCGAAATGTATTTTAACACTTTTTTATCACATTTCATAAGCCCTACTTAAAATGTGATAGCGTATTTCAGAATACTTTTTGTTGGAACCCGATCACCTATTGTAAGTACGGATTTTATTGCATCCAAGGTATGAAAAAAAGAGTAAATTGAGGATGAAATGTATAGGAGTTTTATACAGTTAGTAGGTAATTGCTATTGGAGAAATGGTAAAAGGAGATTGTGTAAGTAGTTCGCTGATGTCTTTATTACTTCTGTTGTTAATGTCAATAACATTTTTATCATGTCAAGTAGAGGTGAATAGTCCCAAGTGCGTTGATGAATGAATGAATGAATGAGTCCTACGCAGAATCTCATGTCTATATAGGAGATACATACCTAACGCACTGAGGACAATATAAGTGCTAATAACAATCTTATTAGTCAAGAAACCATCCACCATAATGGTTGTAAAAAAAACAAAACACTGTTTTAATGTAAGAACCTAGTGACGTAATACCGTAATTAAAAACATTAAAAATCTGGTCGCAATCTTATCTCAGCGACAATCTATGTCAAAAATGTAGTCCCGAATTGAGATAGATATTCAATTAAATTAGTTACATTTTTTTTATTCAGTAACAATTCACATTGCGTTCGAATATAATCCAGCATGAAACATTAACAACATTATTAGATGTAGGCACAAATATATAAGAATACAACATGCAATTCAATTTAAATTCGAAAATATGATTTTATAAAAAGAAAATATATACCTAGAGGTATTTTTGACAGGTTGAAAATTTGAGACTGAGATCAAAATGTGCATGTTCTTGAAATTACGAGAACTGCCCCTCTGATCTCAGTCTCAATCTGTCAATAATACCTTTAATTTCCCTACGTTATTGATAAGTTTTTAACGATTATTGTCGCTGAGAACATTTTGAATGTTTTTAATTACGGGAATTTGCCTTCATGCATGATAAGAAACAAATGAAAGCGTTCAGCTTCGACGGTTTGAACCCAAATTGTTGGTTACTGAAAGTGATATGTAATATATGTACACCTATAAGTATATGTCTATATAATAACTTTATTTTAGACCATCCCTTACAAAACATCCATATTTGTAAACGTAAGTATGTACTTAAGAACTAAGTTACTAAACCAAAAAATAAAGTGGTTCATTCCGTTGGAATTTACGAAATTGAAAACGATTACTGGTGGCCGGCCTACCATGATCTAATTAAAAACGATTCAAAAACAAGACATTTCAGTTTGGTTCCTAAACTGCATCGCTTGAGCTGCTCTATGGACGTCATGGTACCAAACAGATATGAATGAAACCAAAACTTGCGACTCAGTTTGGGACATTCGCTGTCAGCAGATGGCACGGCCTAAACTGAATCGTTAAACTGACGTCATGGTACGAATTAGAAGAACAGTTCAGTTAAGGTCCTAAAATGGATCACGTTAAGAGCTTGTGGTAGGCCTCCTGAATATTATATTGGATAAAACTGCTTAAGTATCAATTTGTAATGTATGATTGCATCTCATTTTAACCGTAAATTCATATCAGTGTCAGTGATCCTGGTGTCATTAATCATACATTAGATCAAGTTAATGATACCTAACCGGTTAGGTAGTCGCAATTAATGCAAGTATGCCAAACTTGGGCTCAAGTACGCTTAAACTTTGCTACTACTTGAAACTTAGTTTGGCATAATGAATAAGGTTCTAAGTTTATAGACAGCTGTAGGGGTACTTGTGTTCGTTGGTACCTTTAGTGATTGGAAGTGTCGACGACCGTAAGGTTCGTAGTTCGATTTATGTGCCATGCGAAATTAGGTTACCTATATGTACGAGTATATTGGGACTGTAGCTGGAGTTTGAATTTGTGCTTTACAATAGACTCACTTTCTTCGCTCACTTTTTGGAACGAAGTTCTTTAACGCTGCTTGCTTTAGGAGTAAACTGGTAGAGTGAAGAGAGAGTGGACTTGTGTCTGCGCACACACTCTTGCGCTATAATATCTCCCGCGCCGAAGGCTAGTCTCTGTTGAGATTAGCCGGTATGGCTGAAATAGGAGGTTAAACTGGTAGAAATCGTTACGTACGTAATGAAAAAGCGTTACAATAGAAAGAGATATTCTTCATGGTTTTCGAGGGTGCTGAAGCCAATAGTGAGGTAAAATAAAAATCCAAGATGGCGGCTGCGAAAACTTTCGAATTTTTTGTCATGAGTGTCGTTTTCATGGTTTTTGAGGGTGCCAGGTCAAAATGAAAATCCAAGATGGCGACAACTTTATGAGAGCTTCTAAAAACTTATATTAGACGGCTATGTGATTAAAAACGCGTATTAAATTCACAATTTCTCTCTCTGTCTCTTTCTATTATATACGAGTGTGCTTTCGTGCGAGTATAGCGTCACCACACTACTTTTTGTCTTTCTTTTTTCTAGGAAATGCCGGCGCTATCTTGATTAAAATTATTGACCAAAAAAATTACGTGCGTGTCTTACAGAAATAAACATCATTTCACTTTTATTTAGGGTTAATAATGCAACCTCAGCGTAATTAATACTATCTATCATTAACAAAATCTTGTCTGTAATTCTTCCTCTATATAAATAAGTTATCACTATAATCGACTCATTCCAACGCTGTTCCCTCTTGCCCCAAAATCCATCCAAAAATACGTAATAAAAAGTACCAACACACAACCTTTTATTAATACATTGTACCATAATCGATTACACAATTGATTCCATAAATCGATTTATTATCCCACCATTGTCATGCTCGTTTGACATCGATCAATCATTTTGTATTCTCAGTAAATATGGTGCGAGTGATAAAAATATCAAAAGCCGCCCCGTGACAGTAATTGAGTAGTTATTGTAGTATTGATAAACTTCGTTTTGTATTAATATTATAGACTGGTTTTCTGTTTCGTTGGTCTTGTTTTCCATAAAATAGGGGTGGGCTCTGATATCTATTGGGTAAAGTATGTCGCGATAACTATCGATGGAAATAGTAAACCGTTCATAAGCATATAAGTAGTTAATGGAAATACAAAGTTGTTATTTGCTAAGACTTAATCAAACTCAAACTCAAAGCATTTATTTCAATTAAACCATTTACAGGCACTTTTGAATTGTCAAGAAGTCGGTCAGTCAAAAAAAATGAAGCTAGTTGCCCATTCCAAAGCGTAGGTTCATATGAAGAAGAACGGGCAAGAAACTCCATGGACACTTTTGTAAATTATATTTTTACAAAAATATTAGTTACATCAATGTGCAAGCACGTCATTATTGAAAATAACTTTAGGCTTTTCTTTGTTGCTTTCCTTAAAAACACGTACAAGACAATGAGTAGGTATAGTTACAGTCCTTCCACGATTATTTTACCTTTGAAACGTATTTTCTTTCTTTCTTTCTTTTTCTTCTTTGATTTTGTATCACTGTCAAAATCACAGTGATCTTTACCATCATTGTAATAAGGTTGCTGTTCAGTTGTTGCCATACCTATACAAGTCTGTCAAAATCACAGTGACCTTTATTCTCGTTACAGTTGCTATCGGGTTGTTGCTGTCAGCAGTAAAATAACTATGAACGGACTTTACATGACGTTTAATGTTGACATTCATTGATACTGATTGACTCTTGTCTATAAAAGACAAGCTCTTTCACAATTTTCGCAATGGTATCGTTAAAAATCCAATCATTATTGAAGTGTAAACTTCTTTAGGCGCGTTGGGCATTTTTTGAGACGGGGAAAAAACCATTAAATTCGCGCCACTGTTACCGTAACCGACACCGCTTCGGATGTTTTCGGCTGTCCTCGGGATGTACTCGGTTTTAATTTATATCTGATATGTTAGTGAGTGAAGGCAAAGTATTCTATTTGTGTTTTGTTTTCACTTCTGTCGGTACTCCCGGAGTGCCACTGTTTTTTTTTCTATATTATTTGTACAAGTACGTTTATTTACTACGTGTTACCCGTAGTAAATAAATCCTAATTAAAAAAACAACACCCCGCCTCTCATTTCTCATAACACAAAAGACTACTGACATCATTACGCCTCGCCCGCATGGGGGCGGACAGCACTATTACAATTGTCATCGACTATTAACACCATGTTTAACAATTAACAAGATTAAGTTGCCCAATGCGTAGTGAGGGCGTTTTGGATATTGGTGGGAACGGAATAATTGGATCAATCGTTTCTGTAGCTGTTGGTTTTCTAAGTTAATAAATTGCTATTTTGATCAGAAAATAATATATTCTTTCCTGGTACTCAAACTATCTCTATACCAAATTTCATCTAAATCTGTTCAGCGGTTTAAGCGTGAAGAGGTAATAGACAGACAGACAGACACACTTTCGCATTTATAATATTAGTATGGATTAGGAAATCAAACCCAGTGCTTTGAGACCCGCGAGACCCGCTAGCGTTTTTACCCACACGTTTTCACCTATAAGGCAACAATACACAAAGAAAAGTTAAACAACGTAAAACAATCAAACTAAATAAATTAACGAGCTCATTGTATTCGAATTTTCTAAAAAAAAACTATTGAATTTTGAATAATCGTTAACATTTGTAGGTTTCCGTGCGCACGCGCCGATCCGACATCAAAAGAAGCGGCGTTCTGCACTGGCGGCAACACGGCGACAAACACATAGAGTAGGTCGAACTAAGAATGGTAGATGCGTCACTTTAAATATTTGACAAATTAGACATAGAAGTCAATATACAACATATAGGCTGTATAAAAATGAATGTTGGTATACCAGTATTTTTTTTAAATTAATAGACTTCAATTTCGTTTGACGGATCCCCATGGAAATTGGCACATGTAATATGTATTTCTACATGGTATTTTTTACCTATCGCCACGCGGGCGATGCTACGGGCAAAAGCTAGTAATATTTAATGAAGAAAATAATTAAAAATAATCTCTTTATACAATTTGACAAACTTCATATACTTGCATTACTTTCTTCCTAAAATAAAATTCCAAGACAACAATCTACTAGGAAAGTTGTTGTATTTGTTGTTAGTTGTTGTTATTTTCCCCTAAGTTGTTATTTTATTTGTGTTTATGTTCTTTTTAGCGTCATTTTTACCGTAATAAACGTATTTTCTTTCTTTCTTTTTATGTTTCAGCATGGTAGATGCACGCTTTGTACAGCTTTTCAAAATTTCATGCTGCTTGTCGTAATTTTCTGCAATCCTAACAAAATTTTCAGAACTATGTAGGCACAAAACGTTCCTCCATTATTTTGGTCTATCTGTTGCATCGACTTACTCTACCGGTGACCACCACAGTCGTGATAAACGTGACGGAAGTCCGCCTGTCATTTTATAGAAATGTCGCCGCTTTGTGGAAACTGTTAATAAACTGAATAATATCATTAAAACATCTTTGGTTTGTGTCAAAGCCCCCACACGGGTTTTCTATACAGATTGATGTCAATTCTGTTCAAAGACCAATTAGTAGATTCTGAATAACGGTACGGTTTTATTGATAGTATAATTTTTCTAACTTGGAAGCTGTTTTCTTGTTTCTTTTCCTTCGTCGTGAAAAAGAAATGGTGTGTTTATTTGACGTTTATTATCTGAAAACCAGTTCTTTGTATAATGAAGAGCGATGTTTTTATTTAAGCAGAAATTTCTTGGAATTAATTACCTATGGCAAAGATTAGCCAGGTTATGTTATGTGTATTTCTTTTTTATACTATATATTGTAGAAGTTAGCTGTTACTCTTTAATAAAAAAAATTAAATAAGGTTTTTTGTCAGAGTTTAACGTTATCTTACTTTAGTTATTTTTCCTTCTACTACTCCTACATAATATATGACTTCGTTTCTATCTTCTTGTTCATCAATAATGATTTTGTCATCATAATTCTCTTACCTTTATCTGCATTTTTTGGAGTCTGTCAGCTTGTCTTCTTCTTTCATTGGTACATCTCTATCAGCCGTCGTTTTAGTATTTACCCTTCATCCAATCTTTAACGCAATCCATCCGTGATATCTTTTACTATTATATTATAAGCCTGTGTTGTCCAGGGCAGGGCAAAGACCTCCATTCTCTCTTTCCACTTTTCCCGGTCTACTGCGATTGTGGGCCAATCCTTTAAGAAGGAGTCCAGCTCTTGAGCTCTTGAGTTATCTTTTACCCCTTTGTAGCCATATCATCTTTCACACATTCCATTTGTCATTTGTTTTGTCTCTCACTGATTAATATTTTCCATCCTAGGTTCTTAAACAGAAATAGAGGAAAGTGAATAGTGTATGAACAAAACATCCCAAAATCATCACAGCGCACGAAATCTTCCTCTAACTACAACCGCAATCCGCAAGGGTGGCTCAGCCCCTAAAATTAAATTTATTCAACGTTTGCAGAGGACGCTCGGCAAATAGGACATTGTCTCAAACATCTACAATCACATCTTAATGTGTGTTTAATGTATTAATGAGTTGAAAGGGATGGGGGGATAGTGTTGCAACGTTTAGGATTTTGACTCGGGTTTGTGGGAGATTTAGAACGTCATTGAAACTGGTGACAACTTTTGTAGTAAAGAAGAAATAAAAGAAAAAAAAAGAAGAAAAGAGTATTAATATATGTAAAAGAAGCTATTTTGACAAAAATGAAGACGATAATTGCCATGTAAGGAAAGCCTGCAAAGAAAATGCTACAAAAGTCAAACTGAGAGACATTGAAAATGTAACTGAAGATCAAATGAATGAGCATTGAGCAAAGCTTATCTTTCTACAGCTTGGATTTAGTTTTCAAAAAGCTATAAATCTATTTGTTGGAATTACTTCTAATATTTCTCGATGGTCACGAATCATACATTGTTATTACCATCTTCAATGGATCCTACTAATATTTCTAGCACAGCAACCCCGAGAACCCTTAGGACAGCTGAGAGCCCAAACTTACTTCGGCACGTTCTCGCAAACCTGTTTGTTTTGTGTTTAATCGTTCCGACTCAATATTGACTCGCATGCCAAGTACCGGCCGTTGTCTTACTATTGGATTGAACTAAGATTATAATGTCCTTTTGTCTCTTGTTTGTATATTATGTGTTTGAGAATCGTTTAGAGAATTTATGTTTGTTGTTGTTGTAACTATAGCAGGTATACTATTGATATTTTGTTTGTTTCATGTTTGGAGTCCTATATCCCTATTAAATATGAATATACTGTTTATGAGATCAAATCACAGGGAATTCCTTTTACTGAATCAAAATCAATCTACACAAAAACACATTCCAATATTTAATATCCCACTTTCCACTTTATTTCAAGTTAGCTTATCACAGTCCACTGCTGGATACAGGCATCTTCGAGGTTGTGATACAGCACTCGGTTCCCCGTCTTCCACACCTATTCTTTCTGAGCCGCCATTTTAACCGCCTTTCCCTGAAAGGTCATCTTCAGTTCATACATCTTGTATAGAGACATCCAATGTCACGCTTGCTGATTTGCGGTATCCACTCAAGTTATTGTCTGCTCCAAGAACAGTCATAGGTTCTTCGATAGACTTGGCCGGCTCACTGCCACGTCAACTAGCTAACTCACTTATGCAACACTATAATTCGCCATGAAACCAAACATCAAAAGACTCCGTCTAATTACAAACAGGTGGTCCAAACATCCTTTGATTCTTATCACTAAAACAACCAGATACACTATCACCCAGAACAACTTAAGCTTTGTCACACAGACCTAGTGTGGTCGAAACTGCCTTTTTCACACAAAACCAAGTGTGGTCGCGTCTGTCTTTCCGGTGGTCGCAATTACAAAGTGTGTGGTTTGATAATAAGATGGAGATATAGTTAAGACCACAAAGTGGGTGGGAATGCGGCTTTTGATTATTCCGACGATCGAAGGCAAGGTTTAGAGTTTTAGATTCATTAGCTTGATTGGTATTGGATGCAGGTTGTAAATTAAAAGTTGGTTTCGTAATTATGTGACTGCTTTTGGGAATGAGGTGTGTTTTGTAATTAAGTTAAAATCGCGTTTGGATGTAGGTGTTTATTCATTTTGAAAACGGAATTTCATATAGGAGTTTATCAATAAAATTGTTAGCATTTATTAGTCACAGACAGTTTTGGTCTATGCATAGGTATTTTAAGAACATTATAATATTTGTCGAAATAACATTAGAATTTCTATCTTTATATTACCAATATCATTCTTCTTCCCATGAGGGTAGGCTGAAATTACAGAACGCTATCTGCTAGGATCCTTCAATACTCCTTTTGCTACATTTACGTAACATTTTAGTTAAGTTCAAATTAATAAAATGAAATGTGACAATCATCTGTGCCAAGTGGTTACATCCTTCAAAAATTGTTTAGGTTTTATGTACACACGGGCGCATATATTTTGCTTCTTTTTCATCTAAGCATCAAAAATAGATTCAATCAAAGCATAGATGTAACCATTCAAAAGCAAGTAATAATTTAATTATTCACAACAAGAATCCGAAAATCATTTAAAATATAATGACGACCTACCACGCGGCGAATTATAATAGATTGAGTGAGGAGGCGTACCACCAAAAAACCCCGGGCTCAAATTAAAATTTAAATCGCATTTGCGACTTTTTTCTACCGAAATATAGCAATGAAGGAAATTCAGAAGGCTCACTTACTACTCCCTACCAAAATAGACCATAAAAGCAAAATTATTTTTGCAGCAGACATGCAGTTGGATGCAGGAGTGTTACCTGTGTTACAGTGCTACCATTGTAGCATGTGCTTATACCTAATTATTGTTTTATATTATTATTTTTTGTATAAGTAATAATTAGGTATAAGCTTCGTAGTAATCTTAGAATCTGCAAACAAAAATAATGTATTCTGTCTACTGAAGAAATTAACAGATTTAAAATTTTTAAGATTTATTGAACCAATGTTACTTACCAATGTTACAAATATTACTTCTGTTGGTCTGTAGCTGTTAGCGATCATCATTTGGATCTTTACGGCGGTCTCCAAACTAGGCAGCGCCTGTATCTTGGGGACCAGAACAGAAAACCAGAATCAAATTCCACGGCGATTTTATTTTGCTTAGTGATTATTTTACAAACTGAATGGTTACCATTTCAATATTACCTTTTTCTATACCGTAGCAGGTTTGTTTTTGACTGTTACTTAAATATAAAAAAACTGGGCCTTCTGCATCCCATTTTTACTGTAGGTACCCAAAACGTTCGGTAACTTTGATCTAGAGAGATATGTAAAAAAGGCTCACTTTGTTCCGCCGGAGTTAGGCGATGGTCACAAATTATGGCGCGTGGCGAATCGAGAAAAAAAGTATAATAGTTTCGGTCACGCAGTTGCAAATAGATAGGCGTCTTATTGTTAGAAATGTAGCAGGATGTTTAGGAGAAAGATTCTATTTTGAAACATTAGACAAAAACATCTATTAGGCCGATTAGCTAAATCTTTAAAATACGAGTATGTAAGTATTGATTAAGTAAATACCACTTTCTAGCTGAATCATAGTGTACCATGATGATATTGCTACAAATCAACATTCAATCAATCTGCCTAGCCTTTTCCTAATTCAGTTGGGGTCGGCTTCCAGTCTAACCGGTTACAGCTGAATACCAGTATTTTACATGGAGCGACTGCCTATCTGACCTTTACAACCCAGTTACTGGGTAACACGATAGCTCTTGGTAAGACTGGTTGTCAGACTTTCGGGCTTCTGACGACCCGCAACGTCTTTTTTGCTACAAATCAGCATTATTCTTCTTAAAATGTTACATTTGAAAGACTATTATTATATTCATTGACTAATATTTTACTTAAAGTCTATTCGAACTTATGTTTCAAATTAATATTATTTCAAGTTAAACAAATACAAACTTTATTTTAATGGTAGTTATGTTGATTTCAGAGTGACTAGCACTATTCAAAAAGTTATAAAAAAGTTTGAAGTTGTAGCGAAAATTGAACTTTATTGTGTAGGATTTAAAGTTATGTTTCCATAAACTCATATTTGTTTACATTTTTGGCAAATAAATCGCGAATGCAGACTAAATAAACTCACGCCTTCCCATGGGTGTAGGCAGAAACAGAACGCCACCTGTTACAATCCTTAAGGTGCGTCTACGCTAGACGAGCGGAGCACAAATTCGTGTAGCGTGGACCGACTTACGAGCCTCGAACGAGCGCGCTTCGAGCATTTGATTCGTGCTCGACTGTGCTCCGCCAATTGTCGGTTTTTTGACGTACACAAAGGGATTTGCATCGCGCTTGAGGACAGTGATCGTTGTAGGTTCGTTGTACAGACGCTAGCACATCAAGCTACTATAATCTGTCAAATTTCTTTAATAGATTTTCAACTTTATCACTAAAGCATAAGGTTCAAAGTTGATTGGCAAAATTTTACAGATTCGGGTAGCTTGATGTGCTGGCGTCTGTACGTCCGTCCTTGACGCCGCGAACATGATGCTCGGCTCGTGCTCCGCTCGTGTTCGGATCGTCTAGCGTAGGCGCACCTTTACATACTCCTTTTGCTTCTTGCTTTTGGTCACACGCACGCGAGTACTATGTACTATGCACCTGACCTTTCTGAAGAAGGTCACCAATAAAGTCACCATATTATTATGCTCTTAAACTATCTATTACTTCTACTAACATTTTAGATTCCACATATTTAACCTGAATAGTTCTTATTGGGTAGTATATTTTTATATTCAATCGTAACGTTTCATATTAAGTATGTTTAAGATCTCTTGATGATCCAAATATTTCTTTAACTAAACATATTGCTACTTATTTGGAACGTTTGATTTTATCTTTAAAAAATAAACTAGATGATCAGTTAATTTAAATACGTAGTTCATTTAAATTCGAAACTTCATTGATAGAAGATTAACATTTATTAACATTAAGTATAGAAAGTTAAGCTTTAACATATTCTTACTTAAGTTTAACGTTAAAAGTCAAATAAAATAACGAAAAATGACCCACTATTAAGCAGTAGGATTACATACTTAACCCCAACTTAGACGCAAGTTATATTAAGTTAAACTGCAGTCACTGAAGAAAGTAAGTTATACGATTAATCTTAATATAAAATGTAGTCTGTGGAACTTTTTTTTGAACTAGCTAACTACTAACTTGACACGGTATTTAGACAAGATTTTTTTTATTTACATTGACCGAATTTTTTTGTGCTTATGGATTTGCGTGGCTTTTTAATATCTATTTTCTGTACCTACTTCAATTTTGTTTGAACCAATATCCGTAATATTTCGGGTAATACTCGTATGTCATGATTGTATGAAATGCTGATAAGAGAACAAAACTTTTTTAAAGTTCTTAGTCCCTAGAACCGAGAGTAACCTAAACTAAACACGCAAACTGAAGATTAAAGACAAACAAAGAAAGTATAAATTACCATTACTGTCAGTAATAGAAAAGACAACAATTCTAAAACTAGCACAGAGCTCACAGACTTGAACAAGACTGTGGAAAGCGATAAATTGTCCTAAATAACAGGTAACATTGATAGAGAAAGTATTCCCAATACTTATTAAAGAAATCATTCTGTAAGCCCTTACATAACTAATCCAAGACAGCCTATTAATCGAAGTTCACCCAACGTAAACGTTACGAATGCATCCACTCGAAATTACTTAAATAAAAATAATTGTACGTATAATTTAAAACGTCAAACGAATCGTGACCAACGCGTTACAGCACCACTAAATATGTATGAGAGAATTAAAATAATACCAAAAGGGATATGTTTGTTGGAAGATCTTGATCGGTACTGAGGAACATTATTAGCTATTCTATATTTAAATACGCGATCCATTGCCTTTCTTCCTCATTAAACTAACTAAAGTTACAAATCAACGCATCAGTGGAAAGAGTATAAGAATTCTGGTATTCATTATTAGGGATATCATAGTACATGTCATGGGTTGGTCGGGTTATTTGAATAAAACAAGGCTGGTACCTTCCGGACATAGGTGCATTACCATAGAACATGGGAACTGTTTACCTTGTGGTCAATTTTTTTTCTTGTAAAGATTTGTAAATGTAGGTTGTAAGAAAAAACCAGGAAAGTTTGGTGACGTATAAAATGTTTTAGAAGAATAGAATGAGGCTATTACTACGGCTATTCAACTAAATATTTCGTTTTGGGCGTTACAACTTTCTTTTCAACATGAAACAACTGTCAATAAAAAGAACGTAACAATAAGGTTTTATTCTAAACATAATACCAAATGTTTTACAGAAAAAGAAGATAAATTATAATAAAGTTCAAATTAAGAACCTGACTGCACTAAACGACAATGAAAAAAAATAAAGAGGCAAATTTATAACATGGGTTCGGAGCATTTGGTTCGATTGCCGAATCTGGCGACTGTTCCCAAACGCAGACAATCGATCATTCGGCGGGACCATTAAATAAATAATGTGCGTGTACTGTACGTCCCAAACGGGATTTGTTAATTAAAAATGTCAATCAAGTGTGTCGAGAAACAGCCGATTTTGTATCTTTTTGGGGCAAAGATTAAGTTTAGTTTGTAATTAAATTAAAGAATATTACCTATTGTTTCGGAGAAAGATGTAATTGTACCCGTCTAGATATCAGTAACGCTAGATCAAAATTCCTGTTGATCCCTTATTTAATTTGTCTGTCACACATAACAGTCAGCTTTTAAATCTAAAATATTTTTTTTCTCATTAGGATTGTACATGTAATTTGTTCAGACAAAATACCCCACTGGAAAATATGGGTAGTCGACCAGTCGGTGGTAACACTGAGCTTGAGCTGGCCTAGCGTAAGCGTAGTACGAAGTTTCAATAGAATAAGAGATCAGCTTATACTGGTTTTGTTTACTCCTCATACAGACTGGTCAAAAACTCGTGGATCAAACGAAATAGAGAGATATAACAGGTCATTTCCAACGCTTTTAAAGTGAGAAATAATAATTTAGGTAACGCTTCAAAATTTTTGGAAAAAAATGAATTGCTCTTGAAATTTGGAACCCAGAGCCGTAATAGAACTTGTGTAGTGCTGATACATTATCTAGTAATAATACAACACCGTATGTTTTATATCACTATTTTTTGATTAGTCTAATTGTAAAAGAACTCAATATACAAAAATATTCATATCTTTTAGGGCAATTGAATTATTGCCATGCTGTAGAAAGAGTTTTTGTTGGAAATGACCTCCTTTATTTCCCTATTTCGTTTGATCCACGTCTTTTTGACCACCCTGTACAACTTGACCTTCCATTTCTTAATGTTCTTCACTAACATTACTATATTATATAACATCACTGGAGCATCCTTCAAATTCAATTCTTGAACTTAATCTATGCCCATCCGGAGTTAAGTTAAAACAGATAAATTGTCAAATTAAAGTCAATTATTTAAAGCTTCACAGTTTACCGCTTCAAAGGTAACCGTTAAAGAGCTAACAGATTGACACATATTGTTGGTCAAAATCCTTTGTACCTACAACTTAAGAATTGTCCATATTAAATGACATTATGAGAAAATGAGGAACAATATTAGAAGAAAAAGCAACAACAGATTACAACAGTGTGTTGAATCGTAGGTTAAAGTTCATAACTGTTTCTGTTGTACGACAAGCTTTTACTGCGCATTTCTGCTTTGTCAATGACGGTTTTATTCGTAGACCTACCAATGATCGCAATACAATAAAAAATATATATATAGGTATTATATAGGTATTTCGTCCGCTGCAAAATATTCTTCCACAAAGTTGGAATGTTTTTGCATTCGAGGTTCACATTTATTTTGACGGCACTGAACAGCGAAATAAAAAACATATCGGTTAAATTTTAAATTTCGTAAAATTAATAAATCCATCGTTTTCATTGAATAGTAATATATAATGTAATGGTAAAAAATAAATCGCCAAATTAAAATACCCATTCGACTCTAAAATTCCTTGCTTCAGCGACACCAAAGCTGTTAATGAGTGGACAGCTTTACAGCAAGACTTATTGTTATTTGAACACCCACGAACCAATATAACATTTTATTAGATATCATTATTTGGAGATACGACCCTAATTAATTGTTTGAAGACACAAAATGAACGTAAAGTACGACTTTAGCTATGGTTTTATCACTTGAAACTTTAGATCTGAGAGCCGATAGACGAGCTGTTTTTGTTGCATTCATCGACCGGTAACTTGCAAGCTAACGTTGAAAACCTTTCATTTGTCCATTGCCTTATTTTGTGATAAACGTCTTCCTAAATTACTTTTCTCCTAGATAGGAACACTGTCATTATAATTTCTAGACTCATGAACGCAGATAAATGATTTCCTTCTCACCGATTAAGTACAGTGGGTTATATGTGTTAGCTGACCCACCTAAAAGTTAGACGAATTTGAACCTTCTGCAATTAGCAGTACCTAGATAAATGTGTTATTCGATTTCGAGCTTCACGAACTATATAGAACGACTTGTTCAAGGTAGGTAAATATTATAGAATACAGTTATGCCAATTTGATCTTTAACACGTAACCTTAGGGTAGGTAAGCTTTTGAATACTGTTTTGTCACATGATGGAGTTGTTAATTTCAACGATACTTGTTAAGTCGATTTGGTCTAGTGGTTGCAACAGTGAACCTATAGCAACATGGTTGCGAGTTCAAAACAAACTTTCCACTTCTTGTAGCTTTATGTTTACAATATTCAATTATGTTTTTTGAATCCAAAACATTATTTATATTAAATTAAAATAGTTAATTTAAATGAACTATTTAAAAACAAATACCTAACATGAGAAATAAAAAACAATAATGATTATGATAACGATTTTATTCAAAATAAATACAAAATAATCACTTACAAAATTAATTACTTGTTTTAAATATAAGGTATTCTATGATAAGCTTGAATTTTTGTTTCTTCGTTTCAACAATGTCTATAAAATACCCATTTTTATTTTTAAGTAGGTAAGTAATCAGTTACATGTAGTGAATCAACATGTTATATGTTTAGAAATATATATAGGTATTTCTATTTTATAACAATAACATCACCACATTAACTATCATACTTACCTACTTCTAAACTATAAGTGAAAATATTTTTTTAGAAAATAGTAATTACTAAAATATAAGTGAAAAAATAGCACTAAATACTTTGATGTTTTACCTACTTTATAATTTTTTTCTACTTAAGTATTTTTAGTTTTAAATATGGTTATGATCGTAAAAAGGACCTGCTTATTCATTGTATGAAACACTTCCATAGAAATTATGATGACAACAGTTTATTTAACACACACACTGACACGTAAGTAAGTATTGTTGACTGCGGGCGGTGGTGATATCATAATAGCGAAATGGAGCACCATGTCTTTCCACAATTTGTTGCAAGCGGCTTCGCATGCCGCACACCATGTTCCAGCAAGCATCACTTACTCTTCATGAGAACGTTGAAATCACAAGTTGCGCCAAATTCTCCTGACTTCAGATGAATCCCAATTTAAAATCATTTGACCCCACAAGTTTTCTATTGGGTTTACGTTTTAACCACAATCTGACTGTATTTCTGTGAAACAAAGAAATGAAACAGGTGTCACTATACGTTATAAAAAATATGTTTGCTTACGTCACGGCATAAGGAATAGTTAGGTATAAAAACAAAGTATAAAATTAGAAAAATACACTTACTGCTATAATATTATGTCTTCTAGCAATCTTTCTGATGCCAACATTCTCCTCGTGCAAATAGATTATTTTGTATTTTAAATAATCACTCAATTGAGACATGATAATAAAACTATAAAAAATAAATTAAAAACTTGGAAAAAGACGTTGTTTTCACAATTTAGTAAGGCAAGGTAAAACATATTCACGCGTAGTCACTGCAATTGTGCGTAGACTGGCTTTTAGCTTTATTATTGTGACGGTTCATTTTTATTTTCCTACCCGTATTTTTAGTAACATTTGAATACTAGTTTTATAATGAATACGCATATTTGTCTTTCAACTACCCACTTATTACAAGTTAGGCGAAAATATTACCGAGTAGCGCTAGTCTGATAAACTCATACAAATGAAATAACTCTTAATGTTACAGGCAGAGGGTTCAAATTCCTTCGTTTATAGGGTGGGTCAGATAACTCATATAACCCACTGTACCTCCACCATACTAAGAATCCAATTTGTAGATCAATTCATAGCTGCTGTTACCAAGTTTATGCTAACAACATGTAAGGCCCATTGAAATCTACCCGTAAGTAACTGCCCGTCTGTTCCGAGCCCAAGGCATTAGATACCTGTGCCATTGCCAGTCGCAAAACGAGTGTTGAACGTGTTGGGTTAAAAGATAGCAGCAGTTTGCTTAAACGCTTACTTGTCTTAACGATGGTACCTATTTCCGCAAGAAATCTATTAACAAGTGCCCGAGGTTCTTGTAAGACATTTTCTTGTTTGTTCGTTTGTGCTTGAGAGCTTTTATTTTCTATACGTGCTGTTATTAAAGCGACATTTTCGCTGGTTCAGTTTACTTTGTTAGCAGTGTAAAGTGTAGTTTTAGTAGTATTATATTTTGTTACTACAAATAATACTGTAGTAGTCTGTAGTAGTTACTACTACTACAGATTTCTCTCCTAGATCAAAATTTACAAATCTTTTCAGTGTTGTAATGTTAGTTTTTTGTAAAGGTCAAATCTTTGTAGGAATCAAATATTTATTTTAGACAGATTGCCAATGGTAGATGACATTTTTTTATAAGAAAACTGAGAAAGTGATTATGAATGATTTTTGGGATAACACGATATAAAATTAAAAAGAATAAAGGTGGTTAGTAAAGTTGTACGTTTGTGCTAGTGTTAGAGTTGAAAAGCTGTTTCACCGAAGCACACAATTTCCTTTCAAATATTTGAGCTTTTGAGCTCCATGCACCTCTTCCATCATTCTACATTGTAAAGATTTACAAAGTGCACTCAACTTGTTATAAATTTATGAAGTAATAAATTTTTGATAACGCACGGTGGCCTCTTACGTAAATTGATACGGCCATGTTTAAGTTTCTGAATTTATTGGTTGTTGTAAAAATGGTTATTTGAACGATCTTGGGTAGAATATTGATAAAGGTGGTTATGAAATGGATAGTGTGTATTTTTTAGACAGATTGATATTGTTATTTGATGTCCGTGGAAGAAGATTGAATATTGTTTTTCACATTAAACAATATAATATAGAATGCCAGACAAAACGTTGCAACTTTGAAATTTCAAGTCATCCTAAATCCTCTAAAAACCAAAAGCTCGTTAAGCCTACAAAAAACCCATCCATTATAATTATAACTTTATAAAGCACACACCGGCTGCATAAGCGTGGTCCGCAAAAACGTTTACTAAAAAACTTTAATACCGAAATAACCCAAAAACGTAATTCACTAAAATGAGAAAAAAAATAAACATTTAACACCGCGAATAAAGATTGATGAAGAATCAATCGAGGCATGTCCCGCAGATAAAGGCAATGTCCGCGCAATCAATTTTAATCTGGAAACTTTTCTCCCTCTCATCCATAATCCTAAAGCTATAGGGAAGAAAGAGACGAGTATATGTCTCCCAGTTTTAATGCACCTTAGCTATTACGGCGATGACGACGCCAGCCTACTTACAGAATTAAAGTCTGCTAAGGAAGATTGAGGAGGGCACCTTATCGGACAAGACAATGATGTAACGAAAACGCTGATGGATATTGTAAAAAATGTTGCTTGTAATAGAACTTGGATCATAGAAAATGATCGAGTTCCCACGAGGAGCTATTTGTCATTTTTAAAGAGAAGAATGATTAGATTTGATGTGCTTAACTAAAGTCGAGCCAGGATGTTGAGATAATTTTCAAGTTATGGAACAACAAACCGAATGACATACTTAACAAAGTTCAAATTCCATTGCAACCAAAAACTTTTTAGGACCTTTTTGTTAGAAATAGTCACTCAAAAATCAACTTAAAATACATTACACTAAAGTAGATAACTGATTAATTAGCGATGGAATGTAATTATCTGAACTGGTTGGCTTCGGTATAGGTACAGTATGTTTACTTTTTGTACCAAGACAGCCACGGTAATAGCTGTCTAGATAGATATTTACGATAGTCCTTACATACAGCACATCAACATGATTGCTATGTTTATTCTGATATATCTTCAGGTACTAGTAAAGGTTTCAGAAAATGTCTTTTGAATTTTCTTAAAAAAGTGATGGCAGAAAAAAAAATCTAAGATCTATAAATATTCATTATTGTGGATATCATAATATTATTGTGACCAAAGAAACGATGGATGTACTCTGTCAATGATGGTATTATTATGGTTAGTAAGGAAGTGACTAACGAGATGACGATGAATAGAGAAGTATGGAAGAAAAAGACATGTTGCGCCGACAGGCAGGCAGGAGAATGATGATCTAATATTATTTTGGATGTATATTTACTGGTCGTAGCAAATGACCTGGAAACTGCTATCACATAATAATCGTGTAAATTAACACACAAGTCCAAATACTTTAGCTAATCTTCGCTTTTCAAAGATCACTTAATCTTAGAAGATGGATTAGGAAGCCGAACAGCTGTGTATCAAACGCTTATCTACCTACATAAGCCGTAAGTTAAGCGAAGAAAGTAGGTTAATACCTTGCTGATAAGCTTGCCTTGCTAGAATTTTTAAATAGTGTTCAGTATGGCCTAGCTTGGGTGAAATATAATAGGCATTATGTTATAGAGATTAACTATTCGTTTTTGACATGAATAGTATCACGAAGACGAGGCCATTTTGTAAAAAAAAAACAAAGAGTTCAGTACCAACGTATAATATTTAAGTGCCCTCCCTTTAATTATTAACTTGATTTTATTTTTATTATTTGGTATTAAAGCGGCCTTAGTGTGCACTGCTATGGCCGCTTTAATAACAAATTTCAAGTGTCTACCTAATATGGTTCAAAAGTTCAGCCCTGTGACAGACGGACGGACGGACGGACAGTGGAGCCTTAGTAATAGGGTCCCGTTGGTTCCCTCTGGGTACTGAAAAACTGATGGTTCATATTATTACAATTTCAAATCAACGCAATGAATTTCTAGCACTATTCGTTCTTAAAACTGACGTCTCAATTAGTAAGAACATTTGATCTATTACTTAGTTTGGTGGACACAAGAATTTATAAGAAGTCATCATCATCTGCCTAGCCTTTTCCCAACTATGTTGGGGTCGGCTTCCAGTCTAACCGGATGCAGCTGAGTACCAGTATTTTACATGGAGCGACTGCCTATCTGACCTCCACAACCCAGTTATTGGGTAATACGAAACCCTTTGGTAAGACTGGTTTTCAGACTTTCGGTCTTCTGACGACCCGTAACGACTATCAAAGATCTACGAATGACAGCCGGGACCAACGGCTTAACGTGCTTTCCGAGGCACGGAGGGGTCTCGGTATGTAAAGATGGTCACCCATCCACGGACCAACCGCGGCAAGCGTAGCTTAACCTGATTGATCGACCCGTGCGGCTGTTATTACTTAGCCACAAGCCCAAGCCACAAGCACAAGCACAAGCTTTAGCCCAAGAATTTATAAGAAGTATATGGGGAAAAAATGGTTTTACGTTTTTTAAACATTTGCCTGTGGCGTGCTTCACTGTTTATTATGAGAACTTCTATCAACAATAGTAAACAGAGTATTTTTTTAAACAACTATTCCACTACTTATTACTGTATCTCAAAACATAAATACGCCAACTCTTTCAACACTTGAACATCAGGGAACATACTATAAATTACATGCTTACAAATCTGATAGGATTATACCTATTTCTTACTGGAACCAGTTACACCAAGTATTTGCTCACTGTATTGAAGTGTCAAGCTATATGATTGATGATGCCTCACCTTACTCCATGTCGGGTAGATGAAACCAAATCTGCCAACAGAAATTTTAGATAAACCCTAAGTGAAAGATATAAGGTTGATAATTGAACAGCTGGAGGGTCTGAATAAGACGCATTTGTTTTTTGCATCATCATTGGAAGATGATATTGTGGTGAATTATATTGATGTATTGCTAGCAACAATTAAAGTATTGATGATTACGGTAGGAAAGGTCGTCAATGTGCTTACAAGAAGTTTCATGATATTTCACAAACACATCAAGATTAACTTAACTTGACAAGAAAATTAAAACATGATTGAATAGAGAAGTGACAAAGTTTACTTAGGTCGAGTTCGATGTTCATCTTGAAATAGATAATGACTGTTATGGTATAATTACAAATTTTCAAAATAATATAATTTGATCTTAAATATGACATTTAGATAGATATAATAGGTACTCTTTATTATATACACCATAAAAATCGTATATAAATGTAGAAATAATAGTACCAAACTAATTACACATAGATTTGAGACAAGAAGAAGGAACACAGCTTGAAGAATGAAACTTTAATACAAAATACGTTAAAAAGAAACAACATTTTGCTACGCCAAACAACCTAAACACTGATCAACAACCTAAAACACAAAATATAAAAACGAAACTTTGAAGTGACAAAAGCATGGTACATACATGCAAAGATTATTTAGTTCATCAACAACAAATTGCTGACCCTTCCACTTAACATCACAACCCGAATGCCTCAAACGATACTTATCTACATTGTAAACTCAATTTCAACAAGTACACTGTCAAGCCCAAGGCATTCTTTACCCTCCGAACCTATAAAAAACATCATCAATACAAACCAATAAAAGTTTGTCAGAACTTCCCTCGTAAACCTACAGAACACAAAAACGCAGAAGGCTAATTCATGACAACTGAAACCACAATAAGTTAAATAAGCTGCCTCCGTTTCCAGATAAGGATTTCTTAGTGCTATAAGCGAACCGACTGTAACCATTACACTATTTGCCGATTAGAGAACGAAAATTGACGCAAAAGTAAAAGCAAAACAAATCTTTTACACCCTGCAGTATGAGAATGCTCTCGCTTTGTGTCATCCTTGCACAAGGTTTGCAATCGAAGTGAACATTCTGCGTTACTCTACTTCGTCATAAAACCCACAGAATGTCTAAACAAAGACATCGATATTTCCATAAATATTGTATGGTGTTCCGTACAAATTAAAGGCCTCGGGCTGTTTCCTGGCTTACCGTTGCAGGTTTTAACATTTCGTTTGCGCGTAGGACCCTTGAGAACACACAGATGGTTCTTGTGTTGTGTTCTGGAAGTAGGATGTGATGGACGAGTAAGTTTAATACGATAGTAAAAATATCTCCGGAATCCCAGAGATATTTTTAACTAGCCTGTATATCAAAAATTTCTTGATTTCTTGTCTTTTGCTACGTACCCGGTTTTGGTGGCATTGTCCATTTCACAAGTGAATCTTTTACTAAATTTTTATGTATATTTAATGGAATTAATGAATGAGCTACCTATAAGCAGCGAATAAGTAATTTTATTCCGAACAGGCATCCATCAGCTGAAGTTTATCTGTATCTTTTTTCCGAGAGAAAGAAGGCTTGACAACTATACTGTTTTTACTAACTATTTACACTAACTACGTACTAAATTAAATGACTATCTAACTACATAAATATACAAATAAACACAAAAATAAGAAGAAACTTAGGTTTCCAAGTATTCGTCCGCATCGCTGTTATCCGGAAACGTGCCCAGAAGACTGGCAGTGTTGCCACGTTGAGCTACTTCTTAGATCTAAATTTGCAAGTGGCTTTAGCATTTTCACACAACTCCATGCCACATCATAATTTCTTCAATCCTGGTATGGCGATAGCGGGCGTCGTTTATTAGTCTTTTCCCTAGGAAGGCGGTGTTTTTCTAAGGGGTATGGCGCCCCATGCCATAAAAAATTTACACTTCCACAGTAGCCTTTGGTTAGCAGTGGTTTTTCTTTACAGAACCTATTGTGGGGATTCCAAGTTGTGAATTTTTAAGTGCTTCAGAAATCGAATGTCAATTTTAAATGTGTATGAATGGTAAATGCGTTTTGTGTTATGTTTTATGGGTTTTTAAGTTACTGTGCGTATTCTCAGAATCTATTGAATTTATAAAGGTAAGGTAAGAGTAAAATCTTTTTTGCTTTCTGTGGTTGTGATTTATAGAAATATTGATACAGCACTGGGTGCTGATGTCTAATGCTATTGATAGTAGGTATGTAGGTATTGTTGGTAACTATGTTTTTTCATTGCAGTTCAGTCTTCTTATAAGCTGATGATCATTGATCATCTCTCTAAATAATATTATGGTATAGGTTTACCCATAAGCCGGTACTGCACTGATAAAACAATTCCCTTTATAAGTTATGGCACCAACATTACCGTTTCGCTTGTCCATCCTATGTTGAAAGGCCTGCCCTGTGAAAATGTCGAAGTGCGTTCTGTTATGTTCCCCTCTGCTCTGGCTGTAAGCATTCTCCCATTCTAGTTTTCGGAAAAAAAAACATGTGTAGGTATGCTATTACAAATATTTTGTGAACATTCACATCAGAATTAACCTACGTTTTGGCGAAGGTCAATATCAAAAATCATGTCTTCAACCACGTTATCACGACCACGACGTATGGTGAACTAAAAAAAGGGAAAAACTAAACGCGCAGTTTATCAAATTAATAAAAAAAATAGTTTCCTGTTGATTTATATGAGTTATATTACTCATTCGGTGGTCCTTTACATTTATCAATTTCACTGCAAAACATTATTTAATATAAGATTTACAAAATATCAAAAAAAGCCTGCAAACCACAGCCACAAGCGCCTCTAACCATCGACTAAATTGAATACCCCAGACCCCGCCCCTTACCTGTACCTCATTATGCCGCACGAATATTGAATAGCGTATAGAAAATACACATCGTGTAGTCAGACCGATTGGACAATTTACTGCCCATGTTCTGACAATGTAAAGTATACGGTGAAAACGTATTGATTTGATGATTTTCGATGTGTGTTTTGTGAACATAGTTGATGATAATTATCAAGCTTTCAATAAAGAAGCTGATGAAAATAATATCGAGAAAAGTTACTTTGACATCTAACCAAATCAGCCGTCCAAAATGAAATGGGCAAAGTAGGCTGATAAATTAAGTAAATGACGCAACTGTTAAATTGCTGATATGTCGTCGAATGATGATACAACGAGAGCATGATACAACATCGCTTTTAGAAAAAGGTATAACAATAACAGCAAAGAAATAGCAATGAACAACGACACCAATGGCGATGATGAAGCTGCAAAATAAATGTCTATTCTATTCTATTCAAACAACAGTAACGATAAAGCTGGTGACAAAATATTTTTTGCTAGTTAAATATGCATTACAACAAGTTTATACTACTACCGTGTCTGTTACTATCATAAATTCTGTTCGCATAACTATAGTCTTATCATCGTTATACTTCAACATTCCTGCTCTTAACTGCTTATAATTTGCAACTCCATCAACATTGCCAGCATAAATCTTTATGTCACTTAGGTGCGTGTCACAATCAATCTCTTTACATAGGGCGGTAAAGTAAAATCGACACGTATCGATAAACCGCATACATTAATGGTGGGACAATTATTACGAGTGGCGCCAAAACAAATTACTCATAATATCCACTTGCAATATTTGTAATAGAAAATGTTGGTGCAGAAGTATCATTACATACGATGCTTGTTAGTATCAAATCCGTATCGAGATCCTGAACAAATCCGTTGTTTTTTCATATAGATACTTAAGCCGTCGATCAAACCTTCGAACTGGGTGCGCTTTACTTTGCTATCAGCGAGACTGTCTTTAATCAGCGAGTTTTATATGTTCTCTAAGAAAGACTTTGCTGTATAATGCCCTTATGAGTATACCATCCTGTATATATACCCGGGTGTCGTCGTTAAAAGTGGCTTAGGGGTTAAGTAAGAAGGGTATTGGAATCCTCTTTTCTGTTCATATGATAGGAGTACATATAGGTACCTCTATATTGGTATCACAAACCCGTTTTCGTACGAAAAAATTGTCATTCCTCTCTTACATTACTTTGCAATGGTATAACCGGAGCCTCATCTTCAGTAGTAGAAATAAAATAGTCTGACATGATAAGTTAACTTTCTGAACAGCTCTTTTTTACTGTCATATAGTAACTAGACACTGGTCGTGATTTAAGCGCTTTAATTACAGTAATTACGATATTATTACCATAGCCGCGTAAACCACGCGGGCGTAAACGACTTTTAAGGTAGAACGCGTAAATTATAATGTATAATTTGTAGTATAAATTATACGGGGCAATAAAAAATGTATGATATGATGAATTGTAATGTTTTGATGTTTGCGGCATCATTATGGGATGTGATAAATGTTTGTTTCATTTGTGACGTTTATGATGAAATGCTAGAACGTGGAACATGGATATGTGTAGTAAATGTCGCTAATATAAGCTTCATGATCGTTTTGATAATGCATGCTAAGCGAATACTATGTGACCGAGCTTTATAGTAAGGAAGAGGGATCTCAAACTCAAAGCATTTATTTCAATTAAAACATTTACAGGCACTTATGAATTGTCAAGAGGTCGGTCAGTCAAAAAAAAAATGAAGCTAGTTGCCCATTACAAAGCGTAGATACCTATGGAGAAGAAGTTCGACAAGCTCAAAAGCTTTGATGATCCTGATAATGCCAACATAATTATGAGAATACTCGTTGAATGACAGGCTTGTTAGATGTGGTCTATTTTACAGGTATACCTATATAACGTTCGGTCCTATGATAACTTAGGAACACGCATGTCAAGACAGCCTCGAAGGATATGAAATAATATATATTTTGCCAGCTGTTCATACTTAAATAAATAATTCAGTATGTACAGCTGGAAATAATGATGATGATATAATATGGCCTATCTATATGTAATATTATTCCCACAAAATTCCTTTACAACAATTCAAATTACAATTTCAAACAACATTAAAAAAATCCTCAATCCATTTTGTAGTTCCACAACGTTCGCGCTAACGGCTATTCGCGCGAACGATAATTAAAACGATACGGAATTTAACATCGAAATTAATTGAATTAGTGTTTACCGACTATTAAATGGCCTCCGAGTAATTTGGAATCGGTTTAGTATCGATGATATAATTGTATCGGCTGTACATTTTATTGGTATTGGTTACATCTATGTTGGTCGCAGTTTCCTGTTGCTATCAGATGAATTTGGAATTCATCCGTGTTATTTTGGCGGTAAAATTGGTTTGGACAGCTGGATTTATGGATTATATTGATTTTTAATGTAGCTTACATGTTTGTTGTGGCGACTATTTTGATTAATTTACCTACACTCTTGCCTGAAAGTATATGTAATTAAAATAAAATATATGACGAAGCTGTCTTTGCATCAATAATATTTTCTTAATTTTCTACAGAGACGGAATATTGGATACTGAATCATTAGATAACATCCAAAACCTCAATATTACCATCTTGTTATTTACCTCTAACATACATAACATAACATAATCAGCCTATAATGTTTCCCACTGCTGGGACACAGGCCTCCTCTCGGTGAGAGGGAGTAGGCTGCAATCCGCCAAGCGGGCCCAGTGCGGATTGGCAGATGTCACATGTCTTCGAATTTTTGGTTCTAGGACATGCCGGTTTCCTCACGATGTTTTCCATCACCGTTTTGAGAGCAGTGGTGACGAAAGTAATTTCCACAAAGTAAAGCGCCTGTCTGGGTTCAAACCTGCGACCAACAACTCATAAGTCCCAAACGTTACCACTTGGCCACCACTGCTCTATACCTCTGCTGTGTTTAAAATGGCAACTATTTAAATTCTGCCTAACTTTCCTCTTTCTCTAACAGTAGAAACATCTTCAAACACCTTCGTAATTCTTTTGATCTCAGCACTTCAATTTATCTGTTTTTCTATATCGACACCACATTCTAAACCCGCTCCCCTCAATACCACCATCGCTATTCTCCGATAAGGCTCAGCATCCTGTTTTGTCACGCCGAGATTAATTCACTTCACTCGTAATCTCAGCTAAGTGGCTTACTTACGATATCTGATGCTATGTAGGTGGCACCTTATGTAACATCTAGGGAAGTCGCGAACTGACAACTCAATTGAAGAAGTAGAATGACTTAAATACTGAAGTGGAAATGGCTGTTGATAAGTTTGTGAATGAATTTGAAAAGATTAAAGTCGTAGCTAGATATAAATTACTCAAAGTTTATCTAGCTTTAGCTAGTGCGGAATTTGATCTTGATTAAGTTGGAAAACTTCATTGGTTCCGGTTGTTATGTAGACACTTGACTCCATTTATATCAGGAGCTACCTACTGCTTTAAGTGAAATACAATCTTTGATTTATTATTTGCTTTCTAAAAAGTTTCAAGTTTTAATGAAGATGAACATACCGCCATTTAGCAAATAGGAATTTCAACAAAAAGGAATCCGATGTTTTTTTTTAATGATGCACTATTATACCATTATGCTACTAAGATTTTTACAAACAGATGCAGACATCATAATATACAGGGTAGCAGGGAGATGTCGACGCGCAGCCGTTACGACGGATTCAGTACATGATTCTAAACACCCTGGATGGAAATCATCTAATGGCTCCTCCCGCTCTGGGTGGAGCGGAAGGGAGTGTCAGACTCGAAGAGCCATACCTCACCGGGACGCCATGGCGGCGCAGCTAGGTCGCGTCGCCAATAAAATGTATGGTTGGCTGCGTAACCAAGAGACGCCAGGTGTGCCACCCACCATATAGCTGTATACATCTAGTTGGCAGCGCGACCTGGCGACGTCGCCATGGCGTTCCGGTGAGGTATGGCTCTTACTGTCTAAAACCCACCCGTATTCCTTCCTTAGCCCTTCATGTTCCGGGGCAGCGGTAACACTTTCGGACGATCCCGCTACCCCGGCAGGCTACGGCCCTAACGGGCCCCTTCCTTTATGCTGACATCTCTTTGAGGCGCGCGTGGAACACATACGCGCCGTCCGGCACTGGCCTGGTCCTGATCGGACGGAGAGCTAATTCTAAACACCCTAGCGTAGACATTTTTCGACGGTTATAAAAAAAAAAAATCTGCTGTTGAATAGAAAAGTGCAATACCTACGCGGTCAAAATATATGGAACAGATTTTTTTTTTACAATAACTGATAAAAAAAAATTAACGCAGCGAGGGTCGGACAGAAACCTGCCACTCTGTAATATTATTTAACCTAATCTTCTAACCACGTACACCTACGTATAGCTACTTCATGAAACCCTTTTCTGTACAAAACACGAATGACAAATAAATATTCAAAGACCATTTAAAGTTATTATTTACGGTCAGATAATAAAGTTATATTGCGAGTATGTCTTTGCTACAATATTACTGAGACCAATTCCTTTCTGATCAGTAGCCTGTCCTTGTACTAAAATTCTATCAGTGACATTATCTTTGTTAATAATTTTATGATTAGTCTATTTTGCCTGCAGGTTCGAATTCACACGGCATTAGATTAGGTAAGTGGTTTCGTCTAGCTAGTTTAATATATATATTAAAATGTATTACTGGGTTGAATAGCACGGTTACTGACAAATGCGTGCACTGACAGGACAAGTCCACTCAATCAGTGTGGTTCTTTCCTCAAAAGACCATTTCAGATACTAATGTACATGATCTTCACATGATATGACCAAGATTATATCTGGACTATAAAAGAGACTGTGACCTCCGAGTTTGTTTCGGTCTTTCTTCTCAGAGTAGTCTGATAGGAAACGCCGACCTCATCTAGTTTTAAAAATATGTTTGACGTGTAAAAGTGTTTGTACAAACCTACTTACAAAAATAAAAATCTTTTACCATTTTACTATGTCAAATGTTTTCAAGGAAACGTTCATATCAACCGTCGCTTGTTTATGGTTATTAACTTTAACTGTTGAAGTTGTAACAATATTGTAGGTATTTATTATTTGCATTTTAGTATATTCTTAGGTATCTAGGTTTCATAAAATTGTTAGCGTCTTAGTGAAATTTATATTTATGATTAACCATTTATCGTCAGCCGCACAGTCGATCGATCAGGTTTTTTCCGTCCATTGTTCCGCCAGTTACTCAACTGTACCGAGCGCTCGCCGGATCCTGGACAGTCACACCCAACACCTTATTTGACTGGCCAATTCTTACCTTGCGGTGGTAGGGCCCGCCCGCCTGGTTTGCGACCACCCTCCCATCGGAGTCCGGCGTCAAGCAACCTGCTGTATTTCATCGATGCGTGGGAGTTTCAGTGCCTTAGGCATCTTCTGGGCACGCTCGTTCCATCATAGACCTCATCCATCGCTTGCCATCAGGCGTGATCAACTAGCTTCAACTTTCTGACTAACTGACCGACTATTTAATTTTGATAATTCAAAAGTGCCTGTACATGGTTTAATTGAAATAAATGCTTGGAGCGGGCCATTCAGCAATAAAAAAATATGAGAACATCAGTAACAGCGTCATTTACTACACTCCTTACCTTTGCACAATATTTATGTTCTAAGAGGAAATCTATGTTGTTAAAACACGAAACCACATCTTAAGCTCAATAAATACATAACACGAATACCTAACTAATGTTATTCCAATTTGATTAACCATTTATCTTTTATTGCGGTCGGTAGCGGGAATTCGGTCACGGCGTTACATTTTCTTTGATAATACACGCTAGTTATGGGTACTTTATACCGACAGTTTACTTGTTATAAATGTAGCTGTTGGCTGGAATTCAACCTTGGTTTGTAGGAGACAAAGCAGCGTTGATAACGGTAATGGTTTCTGATGGATTGTGCGACAGGTTGCTGCTGTTGTAGGTAAATGGACTGTTGGTATGAAATACGCGTTCATTGATTGCTTGTGTAATATTAGGAAATATAATAAATATATATAGGTGCTGTGGTAGTGAGAAGATGCTGATTGACTGAGGAGAAAGTGTTTGGTAAAGTTTTTTTTTTTTTGAGTACCCGAAGCTCTGCGTTGTAGTGTAACTTTCAAATGGATGGTCGATGAACCTCTTATTCATCTGGAATTTCAGCATCGACCAGTCTTAAAAATTGTATGGCAAAATTCGCAATAGGGTTGCCTATTGCGTATATTGCAACACAATTTTTGTCGTAAACAAAAAACACTTTTGTGGTTGTACCTACTCAAACCTAACAACAACTGACTAGGTGCGGTATCAAACCACAGCTACAATGTCGTATGTAAATAAGAATTGCTTCACAAGTCTTTCAATCGTAACAATAAACCTCAAAGCTTTGCAACTTGCGCAGGATTGGCATAACTCAACTCTCTGAATAGTTTACCTAGTTGTAATAGTAACACTTTCTCTGTCCGCGAAGCAGACACAATAGTTAAACAAACGCGATGAAAAATTACGATCACGAGCAGGCTAGAGTTAGTACTTGATAGTGTCTAAGATTTCAGGAAACTAAACGACTGAAGGGCCAACATGGCCAGAAATCAAATAAGACAGGTAGGTCTGGAGGGAAAAATGGGAGGCCTCTGCCGAGCAGTGGGAAACAAAAAACGATTTAGTTCTTGGCAACTATTATCCAGCTGCTACAAGCCACCTTGCGAAGATCGTCGCTTGTCCTAGCCTAAGAACGTCCTACCTTAGGTTTGTCTATACTCTGAATGCTAAGTATGAATGTGGATGGATGGCTATAATAAAGAGGCAGATAAAAAAAAAATATTGTTAGATCTGATGGCGAAAAATATGATAATAGGGTAGGAAGGAAATGAAGACTGAGCTGAAAGAGATTTTGTTTAGAAGAAAATGAACCTAAACACTTATACGTCAAGAGCAAAAATTCACAAACAAATAACATAATCTGCATTCGTGATTTATTTACCAAAAATGTAAACAAATATGAGTTTATGGAAAAATAACTTCAATTCATATACAATAAAGTTCAGTTTATGCTCCAACTTCAAAACATTTTAATACTTTTTCTATACCTAGTGCTAGTCACTCTGAAATCAACTTTTCCCCCATTCATCCTCTTAGGGGTGGAATTTCGAAAAACCCTTTCTTAGTGGATACCTACTCTTCACAAAGAACACACCCTCCAACTTTCATGTCTCTAGGACCAGCGGTTTAGGCTGTGCGTTGATATATCAGTCTGTCAGAACTTTGAATTTTATATATACATATAGATTTTTGAAACTGTTGACCAGTCCTATTATTTGCAGGGGTCAGACGACCACCAACAAAGTGATTGAAATCATTTAGTATTTTACTCGGAAACAAAAAACAGACGATGCGACAAAACGATGGTCTTCTATTTCGGCAAACGATTAACTGGAAGCATGACCACCATCAATAATAATGACACAACCTTCCTTTCCGCACATTAGGTAATTCCAGACTGTTCCCATCACTAGGCCATCACGAAACCCATTAATGTCTATGATAACCATAAAGATAACGTACCATTTCGCAATGGTAGTAAATACGCCTTCACTATAATGAAAGTAAGCTCACTGATATCTTTGTTTAATACTTGGGTAATACCGATCTGTTGCAGTTTATTAAGTTATATTGCTGTTTTATTGAGGAAGTGTGTTAATTATGTCATTGAAGTGAATTATGGTGCTTTTAGAGTAAACTATTTCACGATTTATAAATAAACTACACACTGTACTATTGAATTTTTTTTCGTAATTTTTCCTCTGTCTCAAACATTAATACATACATGAGGCATAAGTGGATTACAAACCACCAATTTAAATTTGTGAGCAGTGGTGGTCCAGTGATAACGGCCGCGAACCAAAAATTCGAAGCCTTTTCCTAACTATGTTGGGGTCGGCTTCCAGTCTAACCGGATGCAGCTGAATACCAGTATTTTACATGGAGCGACTGTCTATCTGACCTCCACAACCCAGTTACTGGGTAATACGATACCCCTTTGTAAGACTGGTTGTGAGACTTTCAGGTTTCCGACTACTCGTAACGACTGTCAAAGATCCACGAATGACAGCCGGGACCAACGGCTTAACGTACTTTCCGAAGCACGGGGGTCTTGCTATGTAAAGCTGGTCACCCATCCACGGATCAACCGCGACAAGCGTAGCTTAACCTGATCGATCGACCCGTGCGGCTGATATTACTTAGCCACAAGCCCCTCGCGGCTGATATTACTTAGCCACAAGTCGTTGACTCAAATGTATATCATAAAATCATATTTTTTTGTATTATCGTGTTAAAATATCGAAACCAATCACGTCTGTCGAGTTTCGCTAGCTAATTTTATTTGAATTTGACCCAGTATTGTGTATGGTAAGCGTTTGGTGAGAAAACAGACTGACTTAAAATTAAAAAGTACAATCACCACAAATGATCATTAGTAAGCCAGGTACAAATCATAACTAACAAGACATTATAAACTAAAACAAAAAACGACCAACACCTTTGACACGTTTTGCAAATACGCTAGATAAATCAGTCGCTGACAAATCCATTACAGGCGCATAGGATCTGAATAAAAGCAAGGAAAGAACTTAGTGCAGTGACGTTAGTTAGAGCGGCTTGTACAACCCATGTCGATTAGCGATTGCGTACTGGAGACCTGTTTAGTACGGCGAGTTCAGTTTGAGAAGGCTTAAGAAAAGAAAGTAGTGTAAAGAAAACTTTGGTTCGCAGTTTTTTGTAGATTGAAAATTGTCTAAAAGAGTGATTGAGGTTTTTTGTTCCACATTCTCAATTTCTGCAATATCGTCTTTGAAGTTTTCACCAAAAAAAGGTTGGGGGTTGTGGTCAAAAACTTGATCAAGGTTTAGTACTTTATGAAAGTAATTGTTACTAAGTAATATTTTATTTTAATTTAATTATTTATAATAAATATTTATATAATATAAGCTAACATATAAACTACAATAATATGTACATTTATATGAAAAAATAAGCAACATAATCATACTGCATCAAAGAATTCGTCCGCATCGCTGTCAACAGGAACAGTGCCCAAAAGGCTGGCAGCATTGCCACGTTGTATGGCAATGCTAATTCTTTGGCCAAGAAATAGGCCAGCCCTCTGATCACCAAGTAATTAAGTATCTATTTCAACTATAACATAATAATATAATGACTACTCTAGGAACAAATCTGTAGACTATGTAGAAAAAAAAGTTGAGTTTATAGTTTCTTGATACAATGCTGGCATTGTTACCTACTATAATGTAAATTAGAAAGAACCCTGGCTAGTCAACTAACCCGTCCAAACGGAGCACAGATCTAGGTACACTTCGTAGCTGGTTTTAAAGTCAAAGCAATAAACGTCACTGCAGCATTGCGATTGTAAAGTGGCGCTTTTAAAACTGAACAAATCGCATTAAAGCGGTACAAGGTGTGGAATACACGCGATCGAAGTTATGAAGAGGAAACGCGGTCACGTGTTCGTTGGCGGTGTTTTGAAGTGAAAACTTCTTTAGGCGCGTTGGGCATTTTTTGAGATGGGAAAATCATTGAGTTCGCGCCACTGTTACCGTAACCGACACCGCTTTGGATGTGTTCGGCTGTCCTCGCGATGTACTCGGTTTTAATGTATATCCGATATCTCAGTGAGTGATGGCAAAGTATTCTGTTTGTGTTTTGTTTTCACTTTTGTCAGCACTGTTTTTTTTTTTCTAAAATTAATATGATTACGTTTAACAAACAAAACATAAGGAACCGGCACGCGGCAGTGGTAGATATAGTACATTATGTCGTAAAAAAATATTTGGACTAGTATCATGAGGATACCGAGAAATACATAGGCATGAACACTAAGGGTCACTTGATCACATTTTCTCTTATGCGGTAACCTTGGATTTTGCAGTGCAAACTTCGGTTTCAAACTCTTGCACAAAGTTTAAGCAAACAAATACTACGAAAACCACAATTTTAGGACATATTCTGTTCGATGTGAAAAATTCAAGCGATAGTTATTTGATCGTTTAAATACTTTAAATGGATTTTCACGAATAGTGTTTATTTTCTTGATATTTTACACAGCTGTGTTAATTTAAAAATATAATTGTCATTATATAAACATGCATTAGGAATATAATTAATAAATAGAGCTGCAAGGCACAATACTCAATAGTTTTTTGCATTTCACAAAGCTAAGTGGTTACTTAAATTTTTATATGATCTTTATGGACCCAGCTGTCGGGCACAGCAAAATAGTAGGATAGAGAAAGATTTGCTTTGGCTATTGAATCTAGTTTCCCATGACAAATGCGTGAGCATAACAGCTTTCTTTTTCAACTGAAACCGCTTACCGCTTACAATTTAAGCCAGTCTTGTTTCCCGTTTATCTGTCGACTTAATAAGGCAAGTATTTGCATTGCAATTGTTTTTACTGCTTGTTTTTAATTGACCGATGCAAATTGATTAAATAAAACTACAATTTACATAGCTGCCCTTTTTTGTGTTTACGTTAGCCATCGTTGATAAAATCATGAGATTATGGGGAGCAAGCTTGAACTGATAACATCTTGTTCTTGGCTTTTCTTTTTGGATGGACGCATGTTACAGATATTAAAACGAGGTACTAAAAATGTACTCTGCTGTGTGAATCGATTTTAATAATCCAGGTGTTGATATCACTTTTCATTTACATCCAGTTTACTAGTTGTGGACAAGTAAACATGAAATCAAGAGATGGGAAGATGACTTACCAAAGAGATGGAGATTTGTTCGTGATAGATATGAGTGGAAGAAACTAGGGCAGGCCTATGTCGGAATTATTCCAATCTGTGACCCTGCTTTGTCCCCTGGGGAACAGATCGGAAAAAAAGTTTTATCTGTCCCCCTGTTTGCACCGAGGGGACATGACAGTTCGAACTTTATTCACTCCTATTTTTATTCCTGTTTGTCCCCCATAGAATTTAATATTTTAATTCTTAAAAGTAATGCCACCCATTAAAAGCAACATTACATTAAATAAAAGACTAGTGGTTTTAGTTTATAATCATCTGCTAAATTGCAATTTTTTTTTTGTTTTTCTAACAATCAGCCACAGTCCCATAAATCAGAGTAGATATTGCAGATATAATAACAATCAGTCTTCTATTACTAACAAATGATAACTTTTATATGACTTTTAAAAATTAATAAGTATAATTAGATTCTATGGGGGACAAACAGGAATAAAAAGTTAAAGATAGGAGTGAATAAAGTTCGAACTGCCATGTCCACTCGTTGCTATATAACAGACACACACGGACAGATCAAACTTTTTTTCCGATCTGTCCCCCTAGATCGAAATAATTCTGCCGGGAAGTGAAAACGGTTCACTAACATGTCTCAGCGTCGAAATTTAAAAAAGTCAACAGCGTGCTTTTGTTTATTCATTCATTTAGGCTTGTTTTATTTCTTTTTCAGGGTTTAAGTATTTTTATGTGACACAGTAAAAATTAGGCCAGTATACATACATAATATATACAAAGAGTCACTTCTTTTCCCATGGGTGGCCAGAAACTAAAGTACGCCACCTGCTACGATCCTATACTCCTTTTGCTTCGTTTACATTTTATACATTTGATCAACAAGCACACCGGTTGCGAGTACTACCTACGCACCTGACCTTTCTGAAGAACATCACTAATAAGGTCCGTTTATGACCTTCTAAGGCGTCCCCTCCCGACGTTTCCACTGACAGCTGTCATGTAAGTACTACATAATAATAATATAAAATGAATATAAATAATATATTAAAATAATAAAAACAAATATTATTACATTTTTTTTTAATATTCTAATATTTATGAATATAATTTATATGTAAATAACGAAATGAAGAAGAAAATATATAATATTATTTAAGGCGGGTATAGTTTTATAAAATAAACTTATGAACGAAAAATACTTACATAAAATTTTCACATCGTTATTAGTCCATTAGGTACGATGCTTGTATCTGAATTTCATAGCAAAAATTTTCAAAAAACAGATCTTCAAGGGAAAAACAAAGCCCTGCTCCCGATTTCTCTCCACATTACTTGTAGTAAACCACAACAAATAACATTTAAATCCCACACCGAACAGGCCCGAGCGCGATCGATAAAGACCGAAGGTGTCCTGTTTCGTTAAGTGAGACATTTCGCTGGTGGACCGCGCCTGCTCGTGGGCGAGTGCAGTGGGGCTTATTATGTGGTCCAAGAATAATCATAATATATAAGTTTTTATTGTTTAAGATAAGACTATGTTTGATACTTGGACGCTGAATTTTTGAACAAAGTAAAGCACTTAGGAGCGATATCGATCAAAAATGCATAAATACGTACACAAAACAAAATACATTTTGACATCAAAATGAAAAACTATATAAGGAGAGATTTTCCAAAGAATCTTAGCATAAACATTGTACTGTTTCAAATTATTTTGGCACGCAAGTTAGACACAGGACTTACAAGAACACCAAGATAAAACAGACTGATAGGTACAGACGCCAGCAAATCAAGCTTCTATAATATGTCAAATTTCATTAATAGATTTTCAGCTTTATCGCTAAAGCATAAGATTCAAAGTTCATTAGGAAAATTTGACAGTTTCAGGTAGCTTGATGTGCTGGCGTTTGTACATATACAGGGTGGCACACTAACACCGGTGGGACATCGACGCGCTACCTGTTACCATGGATTCAGTACATGATTCTGAACCGTAAAATTAGCTGTTCCATACATTTAGAGTGCGTAGATATTGCACTTGTTAGAAAATGAAGTATAATATATCTATAAAAGTCTATATGTATACATATTTATATTACCCAAATATAAAGCTTTGAATATCTATTTTAGAAACAATTAATTATACCTCTTGGACAATGGTCCAAGAGAACTCGGAATAATAGCAACATAATAACAATATCTAGGAATATTCCATTATACACTTTAAAACATTGGCATTATTGGCATATTATTAAATTTAAAGAAACCATAGTTATCAGTAGGTAATAATCAAGATAATAATATCAATTAACTTACATGACATCTGGTCTATCTTCGATCTATTCCACATAATAACGTCACTAGTACTAATCAACTGACTGTAGGCCGGAGCTCCGTTCTGGTCGATGCCTCGAACAAGAATGATCCCCTCCACTGGGAGCTCCCCTATTTATAGTCGTGAACAGAACAACTTTGACGTTTCTATCTACCGTCATTCAAAATATTAACAACATAAAAGGTGGATATCCGTTTGGAATATTTTCTATGTTTTGCTACATTATTCCTTAATATTTAGGTTATGCAAAACATTACTATTTTATCAAGTTTTAACAGTAAAATGATAACAATAACAATACCTATAATTAGGATAATCTATTACACTTTTCTATGAAACGGCAGTTTTTTTTTTATAACCACCTAAAAATTTCTACTCTAGAGGGGTCTAGAGTCATGTGCTGAATTCATGAGTTCGGTTTGCGCGTCAATGAGCCTGACATATTGTATAAAAGCAGCTTTATTATTTGTGGTTTGCACTAGTCTGACTGTAGGTCACAAAAACAGTATCCCAGTAAACTGGATTATTATAAGACAGCTGAGCAAAACCCAAGTTCAATCAATAAAGAGCAAAGGTGTCCTGTTTCGTTAAGTAAGACATTTGTTAGGATCGTGGGCGTGTGCAATGAGGCTTGTAATATGGTCCAAGTAGCGTGGAGTCGTGCGAATATTTGAAACGGAGTGATCCGTAATTGATTGGTGAAGGGAAGCTGGAATATTTTCGGTAGTGAATTTTGGGATGTCAACTAGGCATGATAAATGTCGTGGAGTTCGGTGGAGGATAAACTTGCTGAATTCTTGCTTAGTCTCTAGAATGCTATAGGCAGACCGTTTAACTGAGGCGTTGCCTGAGGTAGCAGCGCGGTGCGGTTAAGCGGTCGGCATATAGTTTGATAGTTAAAATTTCTGATTTTGTATGTTATAATTCTACAACTTTACCAAAAATAGATATTATTATGTGTTAAACGTAAGTGAACTTGGCTCACCTTTGCTTTGGTTTTAGGAACAAATGTCAAAATTTTATCAATACCCATGCCGGTGGTCCGTGACGGGCTAGCATTTCCTTAATTTAGTCTGCTATTGTAATTATTTCTTCCATTCAAAGGCACTTTTGTACAAGACATGGTAAACCCCTTGTCCTTGAGAAGTAGATTCTTAAAACCACAGCAAAAACATTAATCGTTAGTTATATACTATACTAACAACGCCCTTAAAAGTTCGTAACAAATCGCTTGACTCCTTCAACTTGCTCTTTATTTTCGTCTTCAGATTAAGTTGTAAGTTCATAGTGAACCCAATACTTACATCGAGATAGCTTTTTTACGTCCCTTCTGACCCATTGCGAATAACACGATTGTTCATAATACCGATAAACAGTTAAACTAGTGTATTTGCTGTAATTTATGCGAAGAAAACATGTCTATAAATGTCTGTCGGAGATTTCCAGATAATAATATTCTTTTCCTATTATTATTGCTTGCGGATAATGTGAGTTGATACAATATTCTGATTTCTTTTAGTACGTAATGTGAACTTGCAGTGTAGAAGCAGATTATTTTTGAAGTGAAACTTCTTTACGCACGCTTGACTTGGGGAGTAAGCTGGCGAACGCGTGACGTAAGCGTTACGAAAAGTGTGATCGGGCGAGGCGAACGGGAGTTGAGTGGGGGATATAAGCAAGAAACAGCAGTGCGCGCGCACATTTTCTTTCTCTCTTCCTCTCATAGCCAAATACGCAATACTGAAGTTTCACTTCAGTCGTGTGGTCATAAGCACACTCGTTTTTTTTTAAATGTAATTCTTTCAAACATCCTGCACGCGTAGCATGACGACGTTTTGTCGACGGAAGAATAGACAAAATGACACATTGCCATGCTTAGACGCGTAGAATGCGTACAAACATTGTTACAATCTGTCATTTTGTCTATTCTCCCGTCGACAAAACCCGTTTCTACGGTGGTCATGCTACGCGTGCTGGGTGTTAAAAGACAGGACAACATTCGGAACACCATGCTGCGTTCCAAAACAGGTATATTAATAGACATTAGCAAGAAAGCTGCCAGGCTCAAGTGGGATTGGGCGGGTCACATCAGCCGCATGCAGGATGACCTTTTGGGAGGTTGTTTAGAGCAAGTTCGTGCATAGTTTTAATGTTTTGCTGAGAAACATCAGTCTTGTAATTGAAGTTAAAACTTCTATAGGCGCGTTGAACATTTTTTGAGATGGATAAAAACCATTTAATTCGCGCCACTGTTACCGTAACCGACACCGCTTCGGATGTGTTCGGCTGTCCTCGAGATGTATAGCCGATATGTCAGTGAGTGATGGCAAAGCATTCTGTTTGTGTTTTGTTTTCACTTCTGTCGGCTCTCCCGGTGTGCCACTGTTTTCTTTTACATTGAGATAATTGAATCCCTAGAATATTGAATGATTTTAGTGTCAAAGTTATAAGCTATTCCAAGCCGCAATTATTTACAGGTATATTCGTTATTATAATAATAAAGACGGCAAACATGGTGTATTCATAGAGATGCTCATTTGTCACGAGAGAAGTCAGATCAACGAAGGTATAGGCGTTCCGTGGGCGATCTTTCTAAGACTACTTAGCATAATATTTGCTTAAGCTGTAATAATGGTAGTTGGTACAGTGAATAACGGGTGGTTTTCTGAACGATGAGTCATAGTATGAAGCTAGGCTTGAGGTAAAAGTAACGAGGGGTTTGTGTGACGTCATGCTAGAAGAAATATAGGGGGTGTAATGGATAAAGTAGTATTTAATGTACTGTAATGCTATTCTGTAAAAATCTCACCGTGAAAACTTAGGTGAAGTGAGCTGTCAATAGTGTCAATCCCTAGCATCAAAATCAAAATCAAAATATTTTTATTTCACATAAACCAACATGGGCACTTATGAAACGTCAAGAGCTAGGTGCACGGTTCCAATTGGTCGTTTCCTATGGAGAAGAACCGGCAAGAAACTCCATGGTTACTCTTTTAAAAATAATTGGCTGTCTTTTAAAAATAATTGGCTTTTACATCAGGTGGAATGACAGCTCACTTTAAACTCACTTCACCTAAGCTATCACGGTGATATTTTTACACAATAGCACCGCTGCTTGTAAAACATCCGCTGGAAAGCCCGAGCTTCTCAGTGATTACTACAACAAGCGACCAAAGGGAACAATGTTCTAACCGCATTTCTTGGATTGGTGTTCATACGATGTTGATAGTTGCAGAGAGCTCGATGATACTTCCACGGAGTGGTACCTTAAATAGATAGATACCTAATATAAGGACGGGATTCAATCATCGTCTGCCTAGCCTTTTCCCAATGTTGGGGTCGGCTTCGGTCTAACCGGATGCAGCTGAATACCAGTATTTTACATTGAGCAACTGCCTATCTGACCTCCACAACCCAGTTACTGGGTAATACGATACCCCTTGGTAAGACTGGTTGTCGGGATTCAATAACAATGAAAAACTCCAATGCTGGTTAGATACTGTATATGTTTGATCCATTCAATGACAATATAAACACACAAACCCTTACTGTAATATACTTACACACTAAACCAGTATGAAACATTTACTTAATGCACACAAAAGACATATCACAACACACAAAAGCATAAATAAATGATAACAAATTATATTAATATAATTATATAAAAACAAGGTGCCAATATACAAGCAGAAACTAGAACCATTCGCGAGTAGTAGCTGATGATGGTTTTACTATAGACTCGATAACAAAAGTGACAGACTCAGTTAACTTCAGCCTTAATTTCGAGAAAACTCAATCTCTTCATCGCATTCTAGGAATGCAACACAAAACATTCTTGCTCCTCCAAATAAGGCGCCTATCCCATTAATGAAACCTACTTACACGTATTGCCTAACCAACCAGCTTACAAGATTGAATCTAATCCCATCAATAATATAATCTCTGTCCAATATCTACCACGGTGACGTTATTCTACAAAATAGGGCCCTTAATACTTATCCATTTAAGGGCAAGTTTGCACTACAATAATAAACCTCACATATTCATTTGCATGCCAAACAGCTTGATATTTGATAGGACTAGTGGAACTTTGCGGTTTCGCCCACTCGGTTAGCGGGAGTTTGTGCATAGGTTCAATGTGAATTGGAGAAAGAACAGTATTTATAGTGAAAGCGTTGATCCTTTGTGAATGGAGGAGGGTTACGTCTACTTATTTAAAAGGTAATTTACAATTTGATTCACAATATGAACACTTTAACTACCGAAATTAAAAGGATAATGGTAAATATGATTTAAGAATGAAACACGACAGCCATTTAAATCACGAAAATGGAAAGACTAATGTTAACTCTCAAAAGATCTAATCCTTAGAATAGAATAGAATAGAATACTCTTTATTATGTACACCATATAAATTACAGACATAAATATAGATTAGATTTTTTCAGAGTTAACATTAGTCTTTCCATTTTCGCCATATTTTCCATTTTTTTTTTAAATAATATGCCTATGCTGTTTCCTTAAACAGCATATTATCATAATAGTAAATATTGTACTGTAATAGGAGTCTAGACCAAACACACACAGAACTCAAAATCATAAAGGACTTTTTACTGCCATTGCAGTTAGTCAGTCATTTCTTTATACAAGTGTTTTGACAACGAATTTTTAACATTTAAACATCAACGCAAGAAACACCATCTATCCACTCATTCCTTGCGTCCAGTCAGTCTATAAAGATGTCTAGCATTGCTCTTACTGTAAGCAATTTTATATCCTTGTGTGCACTTCTATTGGCCCGGTTTTCAGTCGAATACTGTTGTACATTTTGTATAAGATTGCATGTTGTTTGTATTTTATCCAGATATGCGTACGATCGTGTTTATTTACGATTTTCATAATAATATTTTAGATAGTTACAAAGGAACTTCTGTTGTATTTTGTTTGAGATAGGACTGGACAAAAAAAAATCATTACTACATGATTAAAAAGACTTTCTTATATGCATGTATGCATGATTTTCGTTTTTTTGGAAACCCAACATTTAGTTATACCTAAAGAATATTGTTCCATTACTGGCAACATTGATACTGCTTGTCATCTATTTATTCATCTGTCACTTGCTACACCACAATAAATGTGCACGGAATGGATTTTATTCCATCAGTCCACTGAATAAAATAAAAATTACAGAATAATAAAATCCACCACACACGTAAATATCGAAGCAATTCAATGTTACCCACAGAAAGAAAGGAAATAATTATAAGCTGATTCAGAAAACAAAGAAAAGAATTACCGTCGATAAACATCGACCCTCCTTTTTTTATATCGAGTAAACACTCGATATAAAAAAAGGAACCTTTATAATTTGATAGCGTAGATAACGTTTTTCATATTAAAACATTTTTTGGAGCTGTCTATAAAATTTGTAGATTCGATATTTTAGCTTATCAATACTATCGAGTTCAGAAGGCAAAATCTAGTCGCAGTCTCATCTCGGCGACAAACAAACGTCAAAAACTTGGCAAAATGTAGGGAAATTAAAGAAAAAGAAAGAAAGAAAACTTGTTTATTCTGCACAAACAAAACGCACATTAAAAATAAAATAAAAAAAGACATAAAATATACACATACAACGTAGTCAAAAGCGTCGTACTCAAGCTTAAAAATATTGACAATTAGAGGTACTTTCGACAGATTGAGACTGATATCAGACTGAACGTTTTTAAAACTACGAAAATTGCTCCTCTGGTCTAAACATGCTCTGTGGTCTAATTACTTACTGCCATCAGGGTAAAAAGGTGTGATATTTATTTTATTAATATGACATTTAAGACGATAACTAACGAGTGTAAAGAAGCAATAAGTTAGCATAATGTCAGCTAGCGAATGAATTATTGGTTTGGTTAAGCAAATGTGACGGTCGCGTGTGCATATTTGCAAATAAAAACAGTATATAATTATTAATCTCTGTGATAAATGAGAAGAAAACATAACTGAATAGGTGAGTAATTTGCATTTTTCTGTAATTAAATTACCATTAATATCTTTGAAACCCGTTTGTGAACTGTTTTACAAAATTCTTTTTCACTTCTCTTGCTCTAAAAGTTCGTGTTTATGCTGTGCGTAGGCGACATAAAATCGCTTTTTATGTTCTAGTGCATAAAGTATTTTTTTTTTTCTAAGACTAAGATAATCAGGTCCAATAACCACCACACACGCGCAATTAAACGTCGTATTTTATTTAATTTGCTTTAATTTATATCACTTCCGTGTTTTCTATCGTTAATAATAAGTTTTGTGGCGGGAATTTGCTATTCTCTTCGTCAATTTTGCAACATTTTTGAACAGTGAAATTACTGTTATATACTTTTTGCCTGTTTCATTTTCTCGCAATCGAAATGAAAAGCAGAGTACAGTCTACTATTTAACTTAAATAATATAAACATAACACAAACTCATGCCTTCTTCTCATGGGCCTAGGCAGAAACTGCAGAACGCCACCTGTACGATCCTTACATACTCCCTCTGCTTCGTATACGTTCATACATCTAGTCTGGTCTCAACTGGTCTGGTCACCCTAATTGCGCAATATACAATCTATCACAATTTGAAGGATATTGCTAATCCATGTCTTTTCAACAACGTAAATAACACAATGAATGTTGTTGAACTGTCAAATCAAAGACATTACGCAATTACAAGTAGCGCCATCCACGAAGACGCGCTTGTTAGAAAATGGTGGCAGAATCTATTAAGTCTATTATAAGGTATTGTTATTGTTATCATTTTACTGTTAAAACTTGATAAAATAGTAATGATCATTACCTAAATATTAAGGAATAATGTAGCAAAACATAGAAAATATTCCAAATGGATATCCACCTTTTATGTTGTTGATATTTTGGATGACGGTAGATAGAAACGTCAAAGTTGCTCTGTTCACGACTATAAAAGGGGGAGCTCCCAGTGGCGGGGATCATTCTTGTTCGAGACATCGACCAAAACGGAGCTCCAGCCTACAGTCAGTTGATTAGTACTAGTGACGTTATTATGTGGAATAGATCGACCAGATGTCATGTAAGTTAATTGATATTATTATCTTGATTATTACTGATAACTATGGTTTCTGTAAATGTAATAATATGGCCAATAATGCCAATGTTTTCTCGTATAATGGAATATTCATAGCTATTGTTATTATGTTGCTATTATTCTGACTTCGTTTGGACCATTGGCCAAGAGGTACAATTAATTGTTTTTAAAATAATGATAATTTATGGCAATACAAGAAATTTGTTGATAGAATACTTTAATACTGTTTCCATGGAGTTTCTTGTCCTTCTTCTCCATGATGACTTGGATTTGGAACGGACAACTAGTTTTCTGATTAATTACTGACAAGCCTAAATTGAAATAAATGTTCTAGTTTGTCTTTCCGTGCTTTATTTCATAAAATCCTTTCCCTCCATACCATATTCATAGTTACTTTTACACATATTAAATAACTAGTAACCATTCTGATATTCTTAGCTTTATATTTGAGTAATATACATATGTATATATATAAATTTTTATAGATAGATTATACTTTATTTTCTAACACGTTCGTCTCGGTCGCACTTTAATTCAGTATAGTGTGTACAAGAGCTTTCTAAATATTCTTTTCCTAAAAGGATAATCATCGTGAGGAAAGACATCGTGAGGAAACCAGCATGTCTTAGAACAAAAAAATCACGTGGTGGATTACGGCCCTCTTACAGAAAGGAGGCCTGTGTCCCAGTAGTGAAAACATTATAGGCTGATTATGCAAAAGGACAACTAAATTCAGATCACTAGAATATTCTTTTTAAACGACCCCACAGAAGTATTAGTTGTTTCAATTCGTTGAAGACATTCTCAAGTTTCAAGTACCTAGCTACTAAAAATTGTTAACTCTTTCCACGGAATTCTAGGACTAAAGTTATTTTGTTGAAACCAGTAAATCTTGGGGTACAAAGTAACCGAGGTTTATTTTGGAACGTGTTAAAATTCAAAACAATAGTCGCACTGTTTGCCTATTGACAGCTGTGCAGGGTTGTCTAAACGAAGATCTATGTTGGTTTAAGTTCATATTTCTTGAACATAATAAAGTCAAAAACTTACCTAGAGGACCATTTTTAACTGGCCTCAAATAAAGAGGAGCTTATGCATTCGGCCAATTTTTTTGCTAAACCCACTCAACTTAATTAACTAATGACTTAATTACTTTTTTATTTATTTTTTCACAGTTAGGTAGTTTAGACACTGGCTCCATAGCATACACAAGTTTCTGTTTTAAAGTATGCATAGTTATAGACATGACTGGTAAGTATAGTAGACATACAACAATACATTAAAAAAAAACAGACCAACAGTAAAAAACTTCTGTAACTACATCAAAATGTAGCAACCCTATATCAAGCACAGAGCACCACAAATTATTGGTGCCAACATGTTGTAGAAACAGAGCAGTAATGAGACAACCGGTGACATGTTCACAGCTCCCGCAAACAGAACATGTTTAACAATAGGTCGGGTGCTAACAACGTGAACAAGGAAGTTACGACAGGAAGCTGATAAAATAATCAAAGGAAGAAAATACAATGAATAAGACTTCGCCACTAAGATTTTTTTTTCTAGTGTTGCAACTATTATTATCGAGTAAAACAAATGAATATCTACCTGTCTCTCTGTTACTAAATAAAGACCGCAAGAAATGTAAAGATATAAACTACTGTTTGTAAAATGGGACCCCTACGCTGAGCTGGTCTAACGAAGATACAATTTTTGTAATTTAATCCAATAACGGTACAATCAACAAAACAATTTAAAGTCCGGGAAAATTGTTTATCAAATTGACTCATCATCTGCCTAGCCTTTTCCCAACTATGTATGTTGGGGTCAGCTTCCAGTCTAAGCGGATGCAACTGAGTACCAGTATTTTACATGGAGCGACTGCCTATCTGACCTCCACAACCCAGTTACGGGGAAATTCGATACCCCTTGGTAAGATTGGTTGTCAGATTTTCGGGCTTCTGACGACCCGTAACGACAACACGACCTGTTTGTCCGAGTAATTAAATCACAACTGCCATTTTTAAACAGTTGCATAAAATTAGAACACGGCAAATTGACGTAGTGACTAGTGTGTCAATTTGATAAACAAGCTTTTCCAATTTACTTTAAACATTTGCAGAATAGTGGACATCCGATTTGAAAAGATATAGAATAGAAAATAATTTCCCAGACCATACATACCTACATCATTCGTAGGATAATTAATAATTATAATAATTAACTACCCAAGACAATTCGCAGACACCTGCATCAAACGTCTAAATAATTTCACACATAATATTATACTCGGTACAAAAAACTAACTCCAAAAACAATAACAAAAAATCACAGTGAAACTGATCCCAAGAATCGTATAACACTACAATCAACTCCTCAAATAGCAGAAGCTATCGATTTGACTCGCCATTCTAGCCGATCTATTGAATATTGCATGAATCCACGCTGTCATTTTCAAGACAGACTTAGTATAGGTACAGTAAAGACTTTTATGTGTTTATGTGGGGACGATCGAATCATAAGGGATATATATTGTTTATTGTAGTAGTTTTGTGGCTACTGTATAATGTGATTGGTAGAAAGTGTATGTAGAAAAAGAAATGGTAGAAAGAGCTTTGAAAGTTTGTATGTTAACAAGTTTTTTTTTTTTACTAATATAATATTCCTGTTTACCATCTCAGCTTGTGCTTTATGTAGGCTCACGTCAAGGGTACAACGGTTAGGGTTTATATTCACCAGCTCACAACTCCTATGCTAGCTCAAAACCTAAGACATTAGGATATAACTGCTGCAATTGCATCTTTACGATGACTTAATCTTTCCATTACAAAGTGCTAAGCGTCAAAAAAAGGTATCCAATGAAAGTAAAGATAGATTTTTTGTTCTTTAGTATGTTGTGTTTACAATTTTAGTATTTTTTTTACAACGGGTAACAAACAAACTACGCAACTTTTACTTTTTTATTCAATCACAGTTGAATCATCCTCAAACACGCATTATTAAATCCCACCTCGCCTTTCTAATATCAATAAAACTTTTAAAACAATGAATATCATCATCTATTCTTGGCTCAGTTCAAGAACCTCATACTGCTTGCAAATGGGACACAACCTACTCCTATGTGTATTCCACCATATGCTGCATTCACATGATTCCATATTCAAAATGATAGGCGCCATCTTTTAATTTCTATTCCTAGATTCTTGGACAATTGCCGCGGCACTTTGATGTGTTATTATTTTCCTTTGCGACGCTTTGGTTTGTACGTCGCGTTCTTTGAATAAGTTAGAATGAAATTATAGGGTTTCAGTAGCTGTACTTTTGGTTTTAGTAAATTGTTGTATTCTAGTTGGTTTTCCTGTGTTGTGGGTGATTCCCAAAGGGTTGTGTGGTGTTATGTCGTACGATGGGTGAAGATTGTACTATGTTTTTTCTAGTTTAGCTTTCTACCCTAATTTAAATAAAAATTAAGCGAAATTACCAATTGATGTTTCAGGTTTTTGAGTAAAGGGTAATAAAAGAAAGATAGATAGATATTCAGGGTAAATAATAAACGAATAAATAACAACACATAAACAAGATTTTGTAATAAAAATATGACTTAGAACTCATGAACCGGTAAACCACTACGTACTAAAATAAAAATAGTCCCCTTACAGAAAGTTACATCAAGCTAAAACACTTAACTTCAAAACACAAGCACTCAATACTCGTCATCTAATAAGAGACACTGCTCACCTAACTGAACTAAGCACTAACTACAAAATAACAGACGCAAGTGTGTGAGAGCATGTTGTTCCATTACACGCAATAATAATAGACGAGAGAGCTGGAAGCACTCATAATAAAGCACTTGAATATCCGCAAACAATTACAAATGTACACATGTTCGTGTTCAATGTTTTTGTAGTTAATCTGGGTTGAAATTTGTGTGAATGTTATGACTTGTGTGCATTAGTATATACAGATGTTGTTATCGCATTATGCAATATGCATTCTTCCTCGTCGTGTGTATTTCTGTCTTGGTATGACGTAGTGTTTGAATTTGTGTTAATTTAGCTCTATGATTGAAAGAATGTTTACCATCATTGGTTACTCTTAAAAAAATACTTCCTATATACATAGCTGCAGCTTTCGACATCATCATAGCCTTTATCTGGAAAAACGTTCAGTGCTGAAACTTGAATTTCTTTACATTAAACGTACAATGCAATTCAAGATGTTGGGCATCTATATGAATTCCTGTTACTTTGACGTCTTCAAAAAGATAGAAAACCCCTAGATAGGTGACGAACAAAAACGAGGATACTGCTAGGCAAGTAAAGAATGTAGGACATATCCAGCTATGGCTAATCTTGTCCGAGATGATGATCGTATTAAAATATGCGGCCGTAAGCATAAGAACAGAAAACCAAAAGAAACACTGCCAAAATTAATTTTAAACCGTCCACCTCTAAATTCACTGTTTGATAGAAGAAAATAAAATGATAAAGCCTAACAAAAGCCAACTATACAAACAGCGATTACCGATGACGTCACGCACGCTCCGGCAAGTATGCGAGTAAATATTGAACAGTGTCTCGAGTACTGCGCAAACTTGCGCTAGACGCTATTATCTGATTTGTGTACTGCACGAATATCGGAATTTTGTTCAATGACGGTTGCAAATAGTTTACATGTGGCTAAGGGGGAAATGTGTGAGTTGTAGTATCGTTTAGACGTAATAGGAAAATGCGAAATGGAAATAAAGCCGACTTGTGTTTGTATCCCATAAAGAGAATACTTAAAACAATATCGGAAATAAAGCGTTTGAATTGGAAAACTATATTGAAGAATTTATCATTATGATTTATCACTTAGACGAAATTGCTAAAGACGGAAAATTAACCCTTGACTTGTTAAATTTCTTGACAAGCAATGAAGAGTTTTGCAGAAACGTTACTTCCACGAAAACGTCAAACTTTTACACAAAATAATTGAATAGCCGAATTAAACAAATTAATTCGCAACTCCCAAAAGGTTCGTATCATTTTTGATCCGCTGTCTACATTTCAAACGCTGTACAACAATTTCAAAGAGAATCAACATTTTAAAAGTTTTTGAACTGAAAGTGAAAGTAATTTCTCGAATCGCTGATCCCAAAACATTGCTAGGAGCCAAACTCAAAAACAATAAACAGATTCCCGAAGCCTGCCTGCAAAAATTCCAAGATAATTTTCCCTGCCGGTAAAGCATTAAGTCGGAGGCCTCCAGTTTTGGTAAGGGTATCGTTCAATTAAGCCGTATCGGAGGACCAGTTACGTTTGGATCAGAAATGTTTGTAACTTGTTGGCGATAGGAATTACAAATTAAAATTAGAAACTGTTACGATCTTAATTCATTTAGAATTGAAATGCATTCATTCTAGAGGTTGTCTAACTGAATAAGCACAAAAAAAATTATATACAAGTAGTCCTCCAGATCGTATTTCGGCCACGGCGGCCAATCTCAACGGAGACTAGCCTTCAGCGCGGGAGTTAATATTGTAGTGCACAAGTGTGTGCGCAGACACAGGTGCACTCTCTCTTCCCTCACTCTCATAGTCCAAAGCCAAAAAAATTATATAGTACCCCAAAGACTTTGATACATTGATACCGATATCTTTGCTCCCAATATTTCCGATAGTTGTTTTTATTGTGGTTGTAATGATAAATGATTTAATTTCTGTAACCAGCGGGGCAATTGCGTAACACACTATCAATCGGAATCGGTTTCATTTTGACAGTTCAACAACATTTATTGCGTTATTTACGTGTTGAGCAGACTTTTTCAAACTTATGAAGCAATGGATTAGCAATTTGCTTCAAAATGATTCGAATTTCGATTGATAGTGTTACGCACTTAGGGTCCAGGTCTGTACAAATACTTTTAAGCGTCAATCATATTTTAAAAACTAGACAAGGTCGACGTTTCCTATCTGATTATTCTGAGAAAAAAGGCTGAAACAAATTCTGAGATCGCAATCTTTTTTAAAGTCCAGACATAATCTTGGTCTGATTATGCGATGAAGGAAAGAACCACACAGATTGAGTGGACCTGTACAGTAAATGCACGCATTTGTCTGTAATTGTGCAGCTCGACTCAAAACTTAAGGAGTCCAATGCAATAAATGTTTCACGTCAGCAAATAAATCTGTCACAAAATTAAATAGTTAAGTAACACATGCAGTCGTGCGCCCAATTCGATACAAACATTCGTTACGCCCCAGTCGTCATCAACCTCAAATATTTCTTAATATTCCCGCTGTGTTCCTATACAGATTTAATCTTCAAAAGGATTGTTTACAATAAACATTTTGATTCCAAGTTAACTGAAGGATCGAGGGGACCAAACAGCCGGATAATTTACAATTCTAATTAATCTTTAGGCACCAAGATGAACGTCTTACCATTTTGTTATAACTAAATTGGACGGACAGAATTGTCCGAGCTTTGCATTCTGATGTACACGAACGAATTTCGTTGGTGGAATACTAATTGTGGTTTAGTATAGTCATCTGTTTTTATTATCGTTTCCGAAGTCAGAATTTCACGAGAAATTAACATTGTTTTGGTGTAAGTAATTTGTGAAAGTTATAATTTAGCCTGATAAAATTCAAGGAAAATGTGAGATGTTTTAATTAATTTTTATCTCTGTTAAGTAAGAAATGTGCTCGGTTTACTTTTCCTGCACTATACAATCCGTGCACCTATACAATCAATCGTCTATGGTAGCAATTTGACTTTGTCTGTGACTTAATGTCGTACATCTAAGAGTTTGTAGTTCAAAAGCACGTCAGTTGTATAATTCTAGAAAAAACATATTTGCAGTTCACAAAACAGTTTTTCCAAGTAAAAAATAGAACATTCCAGAAATATGTCTACCGTTGGTGTCTGAAATAATGAAAAAATAATTTTATCACAAACACCAGAATCAAAAAATCAGCTGTTCCCTACATTTTGACGAGTTATACGAACATAAATGTAGGGAACAGCTGATTTTTTTTTCGCGATTTCAGGTTTGGTCCCATAGTAAAAGTTGTTCATAATGATGAGTACAATGACCTCTTAAGAGGTTGTTAATGTTTTTCCAATAACCCTGTATAGATGTAGTTAGTAACTATCTTCTTGATCTAGTTAGTAACAACAATTCTAGTCAAAACTACATACATATTAACCTCGACATGTTCTAACATAAAATTACTATCACACGTTATACAGGATGGCAGGGAAAAATGTATAGAACAGCAATTTTGTTTTTAAATACCGGCAAAAATTTTCAACGCAGGAGGGTTCATAATTATTATACTGAATCCATCCAGTCCCTGATGGATTCAGTATATGATTTATGTTTCGCCGGTATTTAAAAACAAAATTGCTGTTCAATACATTTTGACCGTGTAGGTATTGCACTTGTCTATGAAACAGCAGTTTGTTTTATAACGGACTAAAAATAACTACGCTAGGGGCTGCTGAACGGTCAGCGGGATTGTCCGAAAGGGTTACCGCTGCCCCGGAACATAAAGAGCTAAGGAAGAAACACGCGTGGGTTTTAGTCAGTAATGGCGTTACTAATAAACGTTGCTTAAAGTTAAGTAGTGATTAGCGACTGTTTAACCATACATTTTTGACGTTTTAAGTCTGGCATAACTTTACAACAAGTTCATTAATAAGGGGGTAAGAGTCTGACACTCCCTTCCGCTCCAGCCAGAGCGGGAGGAGTCGTTAGATGATTTCCTATCCAATAAAAAAAGGGGATGCTGAATTCATGGTTTCGCAGTTTGCGCGTCAATGTCCCTGCCACCTTGTATACTCGAACAATAAAATATAATATATCGTTAACACTTTCAAGTGTACTATACGGCTATAACCGTCATAACAATAAAACTTCTAATGTCTAAAAGATAACCAACACCAATAATATCACATAAATAAAGTTACTAGGCACATGAAAAAACCCCTCAGTGCATCCAAGTCTTGGTACTGTATAACACGCCTCACTAATTGGCAGCCATTGTCCCGGCGGTTGCATAGTAAAGCGTTCGTGACCGCCATACTCACACAATTGGTTTACGTGATTAAAGGAGCTGCTGAAGGTTCACAGGACTTGCATCTTGATTTGTGCTTGGAGATCAGGAAGGTACGATTGAAAGTGTAAAGGAGAATAGTGAGGAAGGAAATGCATCATCATTATCATTTCAGTCGCAAGACATCCAGTGCTCCAGCACCTATGACCTATGTCCACATAAGTCTCCCCCAAGAATCGCCACTTCACTTCGATCGGTTTCGTGCTTCTCGCGTTCAGTGGATTCTAACTCATTCGGATTCGGAACTTAAGTGGCAGCACAAAACATAGTACAAGTAAGCGGCATTGAGCAGGGCACATGGAGTCGAAAGTTTCTGGAATGGCGACCGCGTATCGGAAGACGTAGCGTTCAATCACCTGGTGAAGGTCGCAGGAAATGGTGTGCATTATTGTGTATGCAGGACGTGTGATGGTGATGAGACATGCATATCAGAAGACATGCAGAGATGAGCACATCCAATACAACATCGTCATGGAGTTGTAAGACATAATCGGCTCTGTAATATACAAGGAATTGTCTCGAAGCATCCACAGATAACTGTTTGCGGGAAGCACACAATTGGTCAAAGTGGCGGTGCTTGGGAGGCCTATATCCAGCATTGGACGTCTTTCGGCTGAAATGATGATGATGATGATCAAGATATTTTAGACAAAAAATTAAAGGTGGATACACAGGAGACTTGGAATTATAATATTAATATCAATAAACCCATACACACTATAATGTACTACAAACAACTAAAATCAAACGCTTGTCCATTTACATGGTAGAAATTGGTGACCTAATATTATTTACAGCACAATATTTCCTATCGCGCCGACCCAAGGCCATGAAAGAAATTTTACGATGAAACAGTTCACTGGGATGCATTGCAATAAAAAGTACAGGTATGTACACAAAATACCGTGTATCCAAAAATGTGAATTTCTAACGACGTTCACGTGAAACTCGGATCTTGATAAGTCACTTTCCGATATGAAACGTAGGAACACAGAATTTGGGAACTCCCGTTATGGTTGTTGCTTTGTACCGCCGAATATATTTTCTCAAAGCTTATGTCAAAGGGCAAAAATTTTCCAAATATTCGAACCTAACAAAATTGTTGTTGATAAACGTGATATTATTAAAGTGATCCGAAGAACAGAGCAAGTTCAAAATGAATGTTGGTGACAAATAATCGTGTCCTTTAAAGTGACATAGGAGAGAAGTACATAAAAAGGTAGGTAGGTACAACTAGCAGTCCACCAATCAATAGACTCAGATTATTGAAAAAGCAACACCTTTTTCCTCTTTTATCTTCGTCATCATCTGTCTAGCCTTTTTCTAACTAAGTTGGATCAGCTTTCAATCTAACCAGATGCAGCTGAATACGAATATTTACTTTTATTTTCATGTATTTTTCTTCATAAAGTGACCATAAATATAAAAAAAATATATATTTTAGTTTCTGTATAGTTTTAATTAAGTTAAGGTTTAATTATGTTATTTTTAGTATTAGATATACATAGATATTATATTTGTATAGCTTATATTATGTAAATACTTAATTTAAAAAAATTTATCTGCAAGCAGATTACCTACGATAGCAACTATTTTAATTACATACCCACCGAATTTTTGCAGTTGATTAGTATGACCTGACCTTGGTATACAAAAGAAATTAGATACATCTTCCTTAGTACCGAATCTATTATCCTTACCGGAACAACCAACCTATCGTTCCCAACCCACCTTCCATACATACTTCATAGCGAGTTTATGCCTACAAGCGCGCGCCTAGAGGGCCAAATTGAATGGCCCTGCGTTTTTAGGTAATTGGAATCCAGGCCTGAATACTCAGCCAGATTAATATTGGCTGTGTCGGTGGTACGTGTGCCAATGTATGGTTAAATGATTACTTGCCCAATGGGTTAATAATAAATATCTAGGTACGTATCTTGGAGAAAGATCTTTTCGCCTACGCAGTTGGGAATAACTGAAAAGTTGAATAAGGATTTGGAGGTTATCCTTTAACCAAGGAAGTACTATTAGTTATTCTGTGACCAAGGTTAGTCTTCTAAGGGCTGATTTTACCAAAGTCATTTATCTTTTATCCGTTGAAAAACTTATTCAGGTATAAAAGTTTGTTGGAATTCGCCCTAAGTGTAAAAATATAATTAAGGTTGTGTAAGGATATTTTTTAGTTCTAATAAAATAAGGAAGTATCAAGTTCTTTTGAGAAGTTTCAGTTACCAGGAATCCAATCCAATTAGATCCAATCTTCCCATTGAAAGAGTTGATTCCACTTGTCGAGCAAAAGTAGATAATTGTATAAAACGATCCGATTGACGAATGCATTTAATAAGTAGTGAACTGCTTTCTACAATATGAGTCACAGAAGAAATTTTTGATAAGTATTCTTTTGGCCATTAATTTCTTTCAAGACTATACTTTTAAGATTTATCGATAGCTATCGTTGTTAAAAATCTAGACCACCACTAGACAATATTTGAGTGGCATTGATTACGCTAGCACGAATTTATTCACCCGAAACGGGCGAATCGTCACTTTTACTAATATTTGTACGCTGGAAACAGCAGAATATTATGGACATCATATTTTACGTGTAACACCTTTGTACAGACGCCAGCACATCAAGCTACCCAAAACTGTCAAATTTTCCTAATTAACTTTGAACATCATGCTTTAGCGATAAAGATGAAAATATATAAAAGAAATTTGACAGATTGTAGTAACTTGGTGTGCTGGCGTCTGTACAACATTATTCTTACAAATAAATACATTTATTAAGTTTTTTTTTCTACTTCATTGCATAAAATTCAAAATGTGCCAATTACCTAAAACATAATTCTGAAGTTATCACTCGTCCACAAATAAATTAACATTATAAAAATCATATTATTTAAAACTGACGAGTCGCCCGTTTTGGGCGAGTAAATTCGTGCGAATCGACTAATAAGCCAAAATACAATTACCAACAAATAATTAAAAATAGAAACGGTTAAAATACACAATCGCGATATTTATCTCGCTTATCTTTTAATCTCAATGTATACGTATTTCAATTATAACTATTAGTTGCTTGTCTATGCTTTATCGCTTCTGTGTTGTCAATCAACCATAGACAGGAAATGTTATTGTGCTTAGTGCAACAAGGTTATTGTGCGCTGTTAGTGAAACCAAGACGTTTCAAAATAATTAATTGATTGTTCAAAGCAACAATTATCGAAGGATTCAATGTAATCAAAATATTGTTTATAGATTGCCCATGACTTCGTCCGCGTGATCAAAAAATCTTTTTCAAAACTTCAAAGACAGACAAACGTGCTATGAAGTTTAGTAAATAGGTATAAGACTTGGATTGGAAGTCAAACCTTCGGCCGACTTCGGTCAAAACTTCTCTGATATTAAATCCAATCAATACCCGAAAGAAAATTAAATTTCCTAAGAAATAAATGTCATATCTTTATGTATTTTACTGTGTGTACATAAATAATAAAATAAATAAATAAAATTCCTTTAGACATTTTCCAATTCTTAATTTGAATTAACAAAAAGATATTCAATACATAAGAATCGTTGCCTATTACCTCGATACTCCAGAAACTCCTTTGAGAATTTCAAAAATGGCGATAATTTCAATAAATTTTAATATCGCGGAACCCTTGCGAACGAAAAAAGGTAATATCACTGATAGCTTTCAAGAGGGAGTCAAAGGGACGCAGCTGCTTTGGTTCCGTACGTCGCAATTACCTTGCTTTGAATAAAACTGTATTCTTAAGAGCTTTGTGGAACCCTGATAAACGTGTTGTGACGCGAAATGGGATTTCAGATGGTGTGATGAAAAAAGAAAGAGTTTCTATTTAATTTTATACGTGATGTGAAATGAGTATTCATTTCTTTTTGAGTTTATTGAAAATTGAAAATTATGGGCAGTCGAGTTTATGGAATACTAGCTGCGCCCCGCAGTTTCACCCGCGTAAATGTCGATCCCGTGGGAATATCGGGATAAAAATTCGAGACAGGTTACTGTCTCATGTAATTTGTGTTAACAAAGCGCCCGCCCTTCACCACATCCTAGTGCTTTAGCTGGGAAGAAGAAGTGGCGCAACAAACTCCCCAGCAGCACAGCTGTCTGTTCAGTTAGCAGAATTTTATTCTATACAATAGTTAGTAATTAACATTACGAAACAAAAACAATTATTTGCCATAATATGTCAGCTAGCACACGCCAATAATCTACGCTTAGCTTCAAGGATTGTACTATTTCGTAAGTAAAAAACGCTATCCTAAATTCCACCCATTAATTCCTTCTTCAATAGATAGATATTGCAGAAGGAATGAATGATTCGTATTTCTTCTATTTTTATTGTTATTAGTGTCACAAAAAGTTCTTAATTTATTACCAACTCCCATTGCTTTTAGATCATCATTCTACACACCTAAATCAATCACCCACTTAATCTAGTACTGGTACCTACTGCACTCTCATACCAACATTCTTTGAACCGTACTATATCATACACCGGGCCCATAGATTACTGTTCTACACTTAAACCATCTATCTTCCTCCAAAAGTAACGGTGAACCTCTTAATTGCTCGCTAAATGGCGCCTTAAATAAATCTTAGTAATGTTCCTTTAAAAAATTAAGCCTGAGATGAATTGGGTCTGTGATAAATAATGTACGTTAAAGAAATTGGAGTGAAAGTAAGTGATATTCAATTATCTGGACTGTAAATGGTACTATTTATTATGATAAAGTGGTAGGAAATGATTTTATGTTTTTTTTTAGAAATGAAGTTCTTGAATTTATGGTGTGGGAACGTGTCAGCAAAAGCTCATACATTGATTGCCTTACATGGATTGATTGATTTGAGAAGTAATTAATTATTTTCATAAATTCTATCAAAATTGTTTTGGTATAAATAAACCTATAGCTTTAAAAAAGTACAGTGATCAATTTAGCCCACGCTTCTAAGAAAACTAGTTTCAGGCTTTGAACTCAAACTCAAGGCCTATATATCAATGATATGTGACAACGATGTACAAAAAAAGACGTACGCGTTAAAAGCGGCCAGAGTACAGCAAATAGTAACAAACTCAAACTCAAAGCATTTATTTCAATTAAACCTTTTGAATTGTCAAGAAGTCGGTCAGTCAGAAAATATGAAGCTAGTTGCCCATTCCAAAGCGTAGGTACCTATGGAGAAGAACGGGCAAGAAAATCCATGGACACTCTTTTAAATTATAATTTTACAAAAATATTAGTTACATCATTTATTTTGAAAATTATATGTGAGAACGATGTACAAAAAAAAGACGTACGCATTAAAGGCGTCCAGAGTACAGCAAATAGTAACAAAACAACAATCCAAAAATAAAATAATTAAAAATAAGCTGAGGCAGCTAAGTGATGACCAGCCCCAACTGACGGCGCCCGTTCACGAACATGACGCATAGATCAGCACCATTCAGCTCAACCATTTTGAAGGGAGCGAAATGATCCAACACACATGCCACCGTCAGCGATACATTGAGTTATTTCAATCTATTATACCTTTTAAAAATGTACGCTTTTTTTAAACGTCTATTTTATTTTCTGCAAAATAAGAAGACGATCCAAGGAATTCATCTACCTAATAAAAGATATTTAACAGCCTGCTGGCAGGTCCATCAGTACCTATATAAAAAAATAGGACGAAGGACAAATGTCAATTTATAAGAATGCAATAAGGAAGCGAAGGAAATGAGATGAACTTCAAATGCCTTGTGTTAATTTCTTCCCCAATTTTTTTTTATCGAATTCTGGTAATTACCTATTTGGGTTTTGATTAGGAAAAAATATGATATGGTTGAATGTAGGTTTCAAATGTTCTAGCGTATTGTTAACTCAAAATAAATAATTACTATCTTAATTATTAACCCCCTAACTAATAAACGTTATATAGCGTCTTTATGTATAGTTACACAACGCTTTGTCTTCTTCTTTCGAAAGTCAAATCACTGACGACTGAAAGAGAGAAATTGATGTGCAGCTATTAATCTGATATACTCGTAATACGTTTATTAGTAAGGGGGTAAGTATTTAATTTAGTATATACCTAGTGTAAATAGTAAAGTTGTTATAATTTAGTTTATAACTGTTAATGTACCATACAATTAATTATCTATTATAATAATCAAATGCAAAACAAAAACTTGGTGTTTCTTATTTTGAACGATGTTGAAGTTGGCTTGAGTCAAAGCGGTGTTATTTTCTAAAAAAAATTTCAAAACTTTCTAATCAGATTTTGCGCGAGTAACAACAGAATGCTACCACGTTTTTCTGCTCAATATTTTTCCAGTTTCCCAAATTTTACGACATCGTTGCATTCACTTCAAAGTGACGCACAAAATACGTGAATTTTGTACCATACACTAAAGAGTTTGCCGAAAAAGTACCAAAAAACACTTAAACTTCAGCGAGACCAAATATAAAATCCAATTAAACGGGCACAATATTTACTTTAGCCGACACAAGCATAACTATAAACGAGTAAGGGTGTGTCCTGATTTCGTCGTTTCGGTAGGTAAACAATACTGGTTTTGTTTGGTTCCAGTTTTTCTGGGAAAGCGGGAAAATAGTATATCTGAAAATTCAAGAATTGATATGAAAAGCGAGTTCAGGTAAATATTTTATTAACTTTTATATTTACTTTTGATAAATAAACTTTGAAAACCGCAGTATTATACTGTTTCGTTTTATGACATGGGGTTATTCAACAGAAAGTTAGAGAATATTCACTTCAATCAGCTTATAATGTTCCCACTGCTGGGACTCAGGCCTCCTCTCGGTGTGAGGGAGTGGGCCGTAATCCACCACGCGGGCCCAGTGCGAGTTGGTGAATGTTCATGTGAGAGAATGTTCATCGCACAGAAAAAATGCATCCGTGCCATAGTGGGGATACGCTCATGGGACTTTTGCAAACCGTTTTTCAAAAAGTTCAAGATACTAACCCTTCCAAGTCTGTATATCTTTGAATGCGCTAAATTTGTCAAAATGCACCCGGAGTTATTTTAAAAAGCTCATGAAATGTATTCAAAAAGTATAGGCACAAAAATCCGATTATACTGGAAGCCAACTGGGGTTGGCTTCCAGTATAATCGGATGCAGTTGGGACACAGTTGGGAAAAAGGCTAGATGGCAGAAGAAAGGTAGGTTGGAAAGGCAGATGATGATGAGGTGCAAGTGGGCCTAAGCATGTAGTTCTACTCAACAATAAATTGGTTGAAATTATTTAATCCAATCCACATGAGATAACTTAGAAAAAAAAATAAGATTATTTGCGGTGAACATGACGCAAAAAAGAACACAAACACAAAAAATAAAATAAAAAAAGGTAGGGGGAAACATGCGTAACACAAGACGGCTATCGCTCAGCATTATGCTGCGACCCTATGCAAGACAGAGCCCCAGCGCTGGTTTTCAGCCACAGCCGGAGCTGACGTAATGACGTCGTCCGGTGCAGCAAACAATTATTAGGACACTTAGGCAATTCCTTACTTCACCAGTCACTATGGAAACTCGCAAATAAAATCGAACAACAAACGTTCGCGCTCGCACCGAACACCCACCAAATTAGGACACACCCTAACCCTCATACCGTAGTCATTAGGCATTCAATTAAGTAAAACGCATCGCTGTTTGCCGTACACTTGCGCGGCTCGATATTTGTCGACGTTTCAATGTGATGGCTTAGATTAGGACACCGTTGTTAGTAACAACGAAACGATTATACGATAATAGGTAGGTGTTGTGGTGAGAAAATCACGTTTGTTTTGTGAGGGTAAATAATAATTAGATATGTTAAGGGTTTTGGAGATAAACATATTGTGAAAGTAAGTGGGATGATTCAAATTAAGCTAGAAGTGAAATGGAATAAATTATAAATGTCATAAATACACATGCTAGCAGGTAAATCGACGTGCAAGTGGTAACCATGAATTTAGCACGTTATTCTAGACCTAGAAATTTTTCGTGGGTTATTGTAAAAAAAAATTGCTGTTCCATACATTTTGACCGCGTACGCTTTTATATGAAACAGCTGTTTTTTATCGACGATCAATAGGGATGACGACTAACTTTCTTTTCTTCGTCTATCAGGTAAATTATTAAAAAGTATTGGGCACGTATTTTTTCTTTTTTCACATAATCAAAACATTACAGAGATATATTGATTTGAAATGTCGCAAGACGTCACGTTTTGGTACAATTTTTACCTAAACGTGACGTCACGAGCCCCCACTCCCAAACTTTGACACGCTTTATCTTTGTAATTTTTTGGTTGATTGACACAAGAAAAAATATGTGTCCATTATTTTTTGATAATCTAACTGACGGACTAAATAGAATTTCGTTTACTTTACCACGTCGTCATCCCTATTGTCTTCAAAAGTATCTTGACAGCTTACATTTTCTCCAATGCGATCGTCACTGTCTAGGCTCTTTACTGGAATACTTTCCAATTGAAGAACGTCTTCGCTCTTTCATCATTTCAAATCCTGGTCATATCCTAGTGGTTTCCTGAGCCTGAAATACTGTTCTCCCACAATCTTCAAGTCACGTATACGCAATAAGCCGCTGTAAAGCGCTGCATATATAATAGAACAACACTATTCCTGCATCTCCTACATTGAATTGCATACATGTGTTAAATGCGGTGCATTGCAACGGATTATTAGGGAGGTTCTACACACAACGACCTATTAAAGAGCGTTTACGACGTACGGCTTTTCGTTCAAACTTTCAAGCCCTTGTTTTTCGAAATGAATGAACTGATTTTAATGAAAATTCGTACGCAAAAGCAGGATACAAAAAAGTTAGTTAAGAACATTTTCGAAAAATAGTGTTACAGCCAAATTAGACCGATTTTAAGTTTTACACAGAAACAGAGATTTCCAGTTATCTTTTTTTAAATAAGACATTTCGAAAATGATCTTTACTAACTTTTTAAACCTTTGTATCTTGCTTTTGCGTGAGAAGTTTAATTAAAATCGGTTCATTCATTTTGAAAAACAAGGGCTTGAAAATTTGTATGAAATGCCGTACGTCGTAAACGCTCTTAATGTTCTAGAAAAAAAGAGACATTTTATAGCTAGGCACCTAATACAAAAACCTGGAATTTAGGCCACTCGTGTCTTGATCATTCCTACTTTAGTCTGTTGTAACAATGAAAACGCCATTAATGATACTTCGGCATAATTATGTAATTACCTACTGCACTTATCACAGAATAGTCTGTTTAGAATTTGATTTTTGTTAGTGATACAAACATGCGATTGTCGATTTGAGCAATTTATTATGGACAAACACTTCGAGATTTCTACCAAAACCTATAATTAGTAACATTTTGCTAAAACTCCAAGAAGATTCATCTTTTTTTTTTTATATATTTAAAGATTTTCTATAAGTATAAAGTTTTGGAAAAAAAAACATACATTATAACTAAACAGTGTACAGTCCCCTTTACCCCAAGTGTCATTATTCTGAATCGATACACACAGAGCTTGTGAGTGTTGAATCAGACGGAACACGAGACGGGATGCATAATAATATGTTTAATGGAAATCGACACTTTTGTATTCCATTAAATATTGTAATAATACAATCCTTAGACTTGATAAAAAATGCAGCCTTGATCCAGTTTGTTACTTTTTCCACAGTTGATTAATATATTATCAACGTAATAATTGATATGAATTTATATATACTTTATTGTACCTACACCACAAAAATATATAACAAAAAATAAATCGAACACTACAAAATATAAAATAGGGTCTTATCGCTTTCTGCAATCTCTTTCAGGCAACCTTGAAATGTCTGTGATTTGCCTGGACAAAAAACATTCATCTTCTAAATTAAGTATTGGTCTATGCTATGTCGATTATTTTATGTTACTTGCCTCTTTATTAACTATCACCTTTTTGGGTTTGACATAGCCAAATATAGCTGATTCTGTCTGATTACACCCCGAGTACACAACGTTGTGATTTCGGCCATCTCCACTCATTACTTAAACCAACAACGCTGCGTTTTCATTCATCCTACAATTCGTAAGTACTATCAAAAGTAAGCATATAGAGATCGCGGGTGTATTTATATCCAAGGACCACCCAACACTACATAACCCAGTAAAATGTTAATCAGACAACGAAATATTACGACTGCACTCCAAATTGTTCATTCTTGCTCTTTAAACTCTCATTAATGACATGACAGATGCTGCCCTGATTACATCTGTACGCGGCAGATTGGTTGGAGATACCAATGTCGGGACGGCATAATATCTGTCTGTGCCCAGTTGGTATTTAGAGTATTTTTACTGCAATGCCGATGGTGACTTCTGGGTAGTTTTGTAATGGGTGGGTAGAATATGTTTCTATTTTTTTATTTAATTAAGGTTCACCAACAGTTGTTACAGATATTACCTATACAGATAGGAACATACAAGTAATTGTGTCTTAAATCTAACTGCACAACCAATTACAGGCAAACACCACATGCAAAATGCACTTTGTAATTATAAATTTAATTTAAAGACTTAATGTACTTAAATCCTAGATAATTATAATAAGTACTAATACTAATTACGTCTGACAAACGTCGATATTGAATCTGCGTGGACGTTAACCCGGTTCTATATGTCATCTGGATAGAACAACGGACCCTATTTGGTAAGATTATAAAACTGAATGGATGGTTGAATGCGAAAGGTACAGTATAAAGACACTATGTCCTCTATAGTTATTAAAGCACGAAATATTCTTTTGCAGTTTAGTGCCATAGTAATCATTGTTGAAAATAATGTTCCTGCAATAGGACTAGAGGTGTGTACCACAAGTGGTACAAAATTTGTACCAGCTCGTCCCTACAAGGTATGGGTACGATGATTGCATTTGCAAATACCGCCAACAAACTTTTGTCAATCACAATTTTTAGTCATCTTGCAGCTCAATGTGAGTTACAAGATTACTGTTTTGTCGTTTTAGCCCTCTACTAAAATCACAACGTCATTTCAATTCTCAATGTAACTAAAACTCATTAACATTTCAACTTCAATTCTCTTACAAAAATAAACCGCCGACAGTTTTCAGTTACCCCCGCTGACATCAAAACAATGAACTTTATATCCAGTCCGATCTACTTCCACAAAACCATCACCAACTTGTTGACAAAAAATATTCCAAAAAAGAGGATTTCCTGCGCTGTGACATCTGCCATGTTGACTTCGTGACTTCGTGTTAAGTTGGATCGCGTCCAGAATCCGCGACAATTGTCGCGTCAACTGGGACAATTGTCCTGGTTTTATTTTAAGGGGTATTCGTGTGTCATTTACGGGAACTTATGTGGGTCGTAAAAATTTAGTACTTGCTTAATTAGGATGCTGAGTTAAGGATTTGGTCTTAGGAAAGGTGATAGCGTGTTTATTGTGGAGAGTGTAGACAATACTGAATGCTTAAGCTTTGTTGAACGATTATTTTTCCTCAGAAAAGAACCCTTCGTTAAGGCCAATTTTGAAAGTCCAGAACTAATAATAGGTCAACATTTTCTGATTGGCGCTCGAATAGGTGAATCTCAGCGCAGCCGGTAGGGTGCAAAGCGTTCAGCTACTGCGCCAACCGGGTAATCGATATCTTACTTAACTATTCAAAAGCTGCTAAGGATGGAATCTTGCATTCTCTCATCGATCATTCAGATGCTTTTTCTATGATTAAACAAATCATTTTAATTATAAATTAGAAATCTATGTTTAGTGGCAGTTACTATATTGATGATATAACGAATCAGCAAGCGTAGATCGAATCAAATGGTGCATCTAGAACATTTCCATCAATTTAATCGGAAAAACGTGACCCCATTTCATAAAAACTTAAGCCACATTTTAAAGCATATTTATTATATCCCGCTTTTACCGTAGCCTTTACCGAGATGTAACCAAGATAGCGATTTTTAATTGACTATGCACAGATAAGCCGTCTTATTGATGACTACCAATTTGCGGCTGTTGCAGCCTTAATTACGAACCTTAGGTGGAGTTGTGTGTCTTTAATCTTGGTTCTTGGGAATGTGCACGGATGCCCAATCTGAGGGGCTGATCTAGTGATTCTACTGATCGGAATGTTTACACGTAGATTTACCCAATAGTAATCATGTGACTAATAGATTTTATATAATAAATATAATCTATATTATATCATCATCTGCCTAGCCTTTTTCCAACTATGTTGGGGTCAGCTTCCAGTCTAACCGGGTGCAGCTGAATACCAGTATTTTACATGGAGCGACTGCCTATCTGACCTCCATAACCCAGATACTGGGTAATACGATACCCCTTGGTAAGACTGGTTGTCAGGCTTTCGGGCTTCTGACTACCCGTAATGACTGTCAAAGATTCACGAATGACAGCCGGGACCAACGGTTTAACGTGCTTTCCGAGGCACGGAGGGGTCTCGGTATGTAATTATGTAATCTATATTATATATTGATGTAAAAGTGCAAGTACACTTCCGATTCGTAATTTTCCTTCCAAGATGCATTTAAATAGCTACAGTTATATATCATAACTTCAGAATTTTAACCACTTGTTAAAATAGGTCTTCAGATGTAAAACATTAACTACTTAATGCTAAAAATAAGGTTTCCGAGAAATTACTGCTACAAGTAGGTGTCTAAGGATAACAGCTCTTGCTTATAGTTCTAAATCGTTTGTTCAACCCAATAACATCATTATTCGTTACATCGTATATCATAAAATAACATCCTGTAATCACTTATAAAACTCCACTTAGTTTAAAACCCTTTCAAGTTTATTTACCCACTTACTATCTCCGCCACTATATGACAAATTTAAAGCCATCAAGAAAATTTCTCAACGTTCAGACAATGGCACTATTGTCGACAATTTAGGTTAGGCAAGTTCACTCAACTCCGGCCCATGCTCCCGCAGGATATACAATCCCTTCGCTATCTACTAAGTTATCTATTTCGTGTCTTACCGTATCTACTACACCACTTTATACTCTTTCCATTGCACGTTTAGTTACGTCGTCTTCTAATTCGTTTATATTAAAAGCAGCAGTGGATGCGTCTACATCCGTTTCCACTTTATTTATGTTGGCTCGGTGGTGCATCAGTAACGCTATACCACGGAACCTCATGCGGTTTACACAGTAAACACAATATGAAGTGACTATTGACTATTCCTGTTCTCAAGCGTGGTTCGTCTTTTTAATTTTGCATTTTCTATATACAGGATAGGTTTCGGATTTCAAAAGCTTCTTTGAACTGTCTGGTTTTAACCTTTTATTATGAAATAATGAGAGCCCACGGGATCGTATTACCGCTCTTTATAATTTTGATTGACATTTCATCGATGTTCGTATGCTTTTGGATTTCCTTGTTATTGAAGATTTTGGGGTGAGTCAAATCAATGGAATGGTTTTTATTTCACTTTATTTTGGTTGTTTGTGCTATTTTTGGAATGAAACATATTTTTTTTTATTGAAACACATTTCCATGCTAGCTTTTATCTAATTCGAATGTTATTATTCAACCAATAAAACTACAGTAATTCCTTTTCAGAACCATGTCCAAACAACGCAAATGGTTCACACGACGTTACACTTTCCCCATAAAAAGATTTTAGACACCGATTACATCGAAATTATCAATTTATAAACCGTAAAATCGAAATCACTGGTTTTATCTGTGTTTATCTGTTAGATAAGCAAATAGGCGAAGTGTCGATGCCGGCGATCGCTGCAGATAAGCTATCTGATGAGGAAGTAGCGATCAGATAACGATCGTATGGTGTGTGGAAATTATTGATTTGTGGACGTTCCGATTTGATCGGAGTGAATTGAAATGCTTGTCAGAAACTATTTAGATTTCAGTCAAGCATTTGATTAGATTGATATGTAAATTTTTAATAGGGTTTTCATTCACGTTTATATTTTTTTTCTACCTTTAAACTCTATCAAAAGCCAGAACATTTTTATTTAACTTTGGATTTTTTTCCTTGATATGACATGATTTCGCCTAAAGATGTCTTTGAATAATAAAATTTACACACAGAGCAGCTGGTATCGCCAAAGTATGTTATAACTTAACCATGTTCCCCTAGATATGGGAAATCTATGGAAACATTCACAAAGATAACAAAAGGTAACCTTAACCCTTTCACCGCAACCAAAATTGGACTTTTCCAAAAATCAACCCTTACCAACATGGGGTCGACACTGTGGATTTTATTTATTCATGTAGGACGCATGGGTATGTTGGACCGAATTGTGCATGTATTTTAAATGGATTAATTTGTGTCGCGCCCATGACCCGCATCACAGAAGGGTTACGAGCAAAATTAGGGGCGAAATTGTTGACGTGGGTCATTTTGGCAACATTATATTCTTTGGTCCATCTCGAACACTGAAAAAAGAATGATTTTGGGTACGTTGATAGGATATTTTCACAAAAAAGGTGTTGGTCAAAATGTCGTTATGGTTTCAGAGCAGATGCTTGGGTCATGTTCGCGAAATGTCAAGCGTCACAATTCATAATTTAGGCACAATCATCCTATTTTGGTTGGATTTTTTTTTGGTCACAGCTTTGCAAAATTGTTTATCATACTTTTCGTAGTGCCGTTAGCTTACATTGACGACATCTTACTTATAGTCAAATCAAAGCATTTATTTTTGAATATTTTCACGTTCTACAGATTATTATTAAAACACTTTCATGTAAGTTATTTACGGCCTATAAAAAAATAATTGAAAAACGAAACTAAGCAAAAAAGTAACATCAAACTTCTCGTAACAACCTGTCCACAATCAGCCTATAACAATATTTTTCAAAAACCCGTCATAAATTCTTTTAAACTAGAAGAAGAAAAGTTGTAGAATACATAAATCATAATTATACCGTGGTTTCACACGTGCGTACTATTTATATTAATTAACAATATCCCCGGGGCATATTTCTAGTGTAATTAGACACACCCTCGGATGTAGATGTTTGCATGTGTCTCCAATTACTCCTCATATTTAACGGCCGTGAGAAATTGACGAAGAATATTTTTTGAATTATTAAGGAAATTGTTTTTTGGACAAGTTATGTGAGAAACTTGAAGCTTTGAATAAGGAAGTTAAGGATAAGAAAGGAAGTGAGGAATCACATTGTTTCACATAAAAAAGAAGTTGTATTAAAGATTTTAAGAAAAATATATGTGCCCGATTTGATGGCAATAGGCTCGCCCCCTATTAAATAAAAATAAAGTCCTCCAGACCGTATTTCGGCCACGGCGGCCAATCTTAATGGAGACTAGCCTTCGGCGCGCGAGATATTATAGTGCACAAGTGTCGCGCAGACACAGGTGCACTCCCTCTTCCCTCACTCTCATAGTCCGATGGGACGGCAATCCAACACAACCGCAGAGAGATCAGGCGCAGGACCAACGGCTTCACGTGCTTTCCGAGTCACGGGGGTATCACACCGCCAACTTCCAAACTCCGGGCTAAGAAATTCGTAATGGAAAAACTCAATAACATTATGCCCGACCTGGGAATCGAACCCAGAACCCCATGCTCAGCAGTCGCGCTTGTGACCACGATACCAACGGGGAAGTTACGCCCCCCCCGCGCCCCCTATTACATGGTACTTAAACGTAACTGGCGAAATATGGGTGTACAAGAGGTACACCTCTGCCGCACCTTCGAGGAATACAGCCTAGGCGTGATGATATTTTACGTTGTGTCATTTTAATACATGTCCAAAAACCACAAAATATACCGGTGATTGTTTACCATTTTAAAATCCAGAAATCTAAAGCCAAACCACCATTTTAATTTTCCCTAATTCAACCCTTCTGTAAAAAACTTAAACTGCTGTTACATTCGACGCACAAAAAACCTTTAGGTACTATACAGGGTTAGTCTTCAAAGACCAGCCTTTAAGGGTGTGCTACAGACCACCAACCTGAACAACTTTCTCCATGGAACCAACATCGTAATCACGAATAAAAATTCAGCCGTCCCATACGTTTAGTAGATCGAGCAGGTATTGAAGTTGTCTATGGGACGGTTGATAAATTTTTCGCGATTACGATATTGGTCCCATGGAGAAAGTTGTTCAGTTTGATGGTCTGCACCACAACCTTAAATTTGGCTGGTTTTTGAAAATAAACCCAGCGGGGCAATTGCGTAACACATTATCAATCGGAATCAGTTTCATTTTGACAGTTCAACAACATTCATTGCGTTATTTACTTGTGGAGCAGACAAATTTTTCGAACTTATGAAGCAATGGATTAGCAATTTTCTTCAAAATGATTCAGTTTCCGATTGATAGTGTGTTACGCAATTAGGGTGCTGTATGGTATTAAAGTGAATAACAGCAGTAAGTACTCCATTCACATTTACCGACCTATCTAAATCTATTTATGTGGACAGAATTTTCCCTTTAATCTCAAAAACTCGGGCGATCCAATTTCGCAAATATCAGATAGGTGTTTCTTTCCAACACCGTTTCTTTTTTTTTGCATTAGGTCGTGATTCGTTTGGTAGTGAAGGGAGCACATGAGGTGCATTTATTTGTATTTGACATTTCAATTTAGGTTTGAGACGGTTTTGGGGGAAAATGTCAGTGATTCGATTTGAACTGTAAATGTGTACGTACTATTACTTCAAGTATTATTCTATATTGCTTTAAAAAAAATTATAATCATCATCCACTTGACCTTATCCAAATTGATTTGGGATTAGCGCAAAATACAGGATTTTTTTTTTAACCAGTGCGTAAACTAACCATGAATTCAGCATAAGAATTCTAGACCCCTAGTGTAGAAAATTTTCATCGCTTATAAATAAATAATAATAACAGTTTTTCCATACATTTTAACTGCGTAGGTATTACACTTTTTTATGAAACAGCTATTTTTTTAAGACGAAATATTTCTACTCTAGAGGATTTAGAATCATGTGTTGAATTCAGTGTAACAGTTTTCGCACTAGTTAAAAAAAATCCTGTATATTTCTCTTCCATACTTCTCCATTAGTCTCCTCTAGAAAAAAAACATGGGTCATAAGAGTTTATAACAAAGTTTATATATATAAGAAGGTTTATAATTCATTGTTTAATCCACCAAATTTTCTATATCGGTGACGAAACTCAACAGCCCTCTAGCTACTACTTATGATTCACAAGATTAGACGAGATCTTTTCTTATAAATATTACGAGTTGACCTTGCCCTGGTTTTTAGAATCTCGAATATTCTACCTATAACTTCCCAAAATTATTACTACATTATTGAATGAAAAATTATATCCTATAATATAAATTGTATTCATGAATCTAATGACAGTCATCATTTTTAACCGACTTCAAAAAAGGAGGCGGTTATCAATTCGGTTGTTTTTTTTTTATGTTTGTACTGCAGATTGGTCCCATAGAAATTTCATCAATATCGGTTCAGTAGTTTGGTTTTTAAACCACAAATTTTCAAACGCTATATACCTAATTCAAAGAGACGGAAAGAAATAAAATTCGTTTATTTGCGGCAAACATAACGCAGAGAAAAATACAAAAAATAACAAGTTGCGGGTAAATATGCGTCACATCCACGAAAAACGGCCATCGCTCAGCATGATGCTACGACCCTATCTATGTAAGATAGAGACCCAGCGCTATTTTCAGCGACAGCCGGCGTTGACGTGATGACGTCAACCAGTGCATTAAACGATGAGAATAAATAGCATAATAAAAAATTCAAAAACAAAATAAATAACATCAGAAATACTTCGCGTTTACAAAATGTTCCAGTAATTCCCAGTGTGAACAGAGCATTACCCACAACTTGACGCGATGCACTGAAATATTGGCAGTATGAAGTGTTTCATACTCAACGTGGATGCATTTGTTTTTCATTTTCGCGAAAATTTCGATTGACTTTCTGTGTTGCTTTGAAATTTTCGCCGAAATGAAATGGTTCAGTATTGGCTCGGTTTGGGAGCTCGATAAATGGTATTGCTTATTTGGCAATGGTGCTTGTGTGTTCATGAGTGTGTGTGGTTTTATTCACGTGCATAATTAATGAAAACTGGGAACGATTGAATTTTAAATAATTAAAATAAAACTTGCGTTATTGACTATCCAATAATTCAGGCTTAACCAAAACTTTTATCCGTGTTTTTTAATATATTATTTTTATAGGATGGGGATGAGATAATATAATGCTTTACAAATATACAGACTCAAACTAAGTTTATTAAAAAAGGATGACATTCTGTAAAACGCCAATTTTTACAGCAAACCTTGTTTTGACAGCGCTGTTATAGAATATTTCATAACAATGAAATCATTCCAACTTTTGTTTTACCCTTTCTTCACCTTCCATTAGCTGTACATCATACTCTTCACCACATTTCGCGGTTACGACATTACCTTCGGGAAACTTCAGCAAAAAAAAGAGTGAAACATCCCAGTAATCGACAGAGACGGTAGTAAATCTTCCGACCAATAAATGCTCGGCACCGGCGGCGAATCGAAAGGTGCTGCAATTAAATCCCACGAGATTAAATGGACTCCATCCATTTGTGGTCTTGATGCTGACCGTGGGGAGAAGTGGTGAGCGAAATGCGTTTTGTGACTTTGCTGCTGCACTGTCTTTGACCAATCAGAATCTTTCCACAGTCGATCAATGCGTTTGAAATATTTTACTAAGTATGTACCTAGTGATCTCATACTTCATCGTCATCTGTCTGATCTTGACTCATATTGCTTGGGGTTGGCGCGGCGCTACGCGTTTTCTTATTCTGTCACAGATAATGATTCATGCGATTCAGAGACCAATCCATACTAATATTATAAGAAATGCGAAAGTGTCTGTCTGTCTGTCTGTTACCTCTTCACGCTTAAACCGCTGAACCGATTTAGATGGAATTTGGTATAGAGATAGTTTCAGTCCCGGGAAAGGACATAGCATAGTTTTTATCCCGATATTCCCACGGGTAACTTATGCGGGGGAAACTGTGGGGCGCTGCTAGTTTGAATTATATTTGATTTTTGATAGTTGAGAATAAGTAGGTACCTATCAATTAAATAAAAACATGTGTTTGCAAATAGTTACGTTTCTTTATTTTCGTGATAATAAAAATTTATGTACTTACAGATTTCGACCGCTCCAAATTTAGATGGTTTCGCGTAGAAATTGCCAGAATTCAAACACAAATAAAATACCGAAATAATCAAACCACTTCAGCAAACCGCTGTCACTACCAACTTAACCCGCAGTCCCCAGCAATGTCCAATGGCTAAGTAATTAATGCTTTCATGTAACTTTCTTATGTGTAACGCTACTGGGGACACTGCACGATTGGTAACAGATAAAGGATGCTCCAACTCCAACTCTTCAACCTTTTTTTCAATTAAATTAAGGTAAAGTAAAAAATAAGGAACCAAATAGATTGAATCTGAGTTTTGGTCTGGACTCGTTAATAGTGATGAGTTCTTGTAATTGAAAAGGACAACAGAAGTATAGTCTTTGTTTTTGGGTTTGTTTCCTTTGTAGGATAAACAATACGGGCAGGGAGGGGGGTACCAAAAAAGGGGAGATTTTTTGGGCCTGAAGTGGTTCCGTAATCTTCATTCCCTCTTAGAACTTTTCATTGTTCTAAGTGGCTTTATCTAGCCCTCTTCATTTCTTATTTTTTCCCCAGTTTGTGGAAATCTCTTCTATACTATGGTCTATTAGGTACTGGTAGGTTCTTCTACTACTTTTCCCAACATGTTCTAATCACCTCTCTAAATTCATTATTTGTTCCTTCAAAGACTAAATATGCTTCTTACTTATCATAAGTGATTACTAAAAGGTTACGCGACGTGAAACTTCTTCCGTACTTCAATTAAACATCAGCATTTTAATTCAGTAGCAAAAAATATACACGCATAAGTAATGTTCCCTTACTGTTTACATATTCATCATTTTCGCTATCAACGTCGACAAACACACCGGCAATTAAAAAAAAAAAAAACAAACAAAAACATTGAAAATTAAAAAAAGGCTTTTACATAGTTAACGCTTACATTAAACGGTCAGGCGGCATTTAGATTACTGTTATACCAAACTACGCCTTACCGTCACATCCACCTTTTCAACATGGAATAAAGTTGAAATTACTTTCATTGACGCCTTTTTACAGATTGGTAGTAACTTAAACACAAATTAGCTGTCTTTTGCAATCGTCTTGAACTTTATTCCTTACGCGATAAACTTCAAAATCGAATATTTCGTTATACTGTATTCTTGCACAACTTTAGCATAAATTAGCATGTGGCGAGTAGGGAGACAAGCCGTATCAATCACGATAAATACTATTTTGTAGTGACACTGGCCTCAGGGTGTCGTGCCTGATACTCCTTAACGAGTGGCTTGCGATTTTAAATGGCGTCGTGAAAGTCTGCGACAATTGACTACTTGTATGTAGGTGAGACTATTTAATATTAATATTTAAAACTGATGTGTTGTCATGTTCTATTTTGAAAGCAAGCTGTAATTTCGAAGACTAGAAGCTCTGCTCGTCACTCGTGTGTTTTTACTGTCTTTTTTTCGTGTTTTCTTACTTCAAGTAATTTTTGAGCTCGGCGTTGTTTTAAGTTATGCTAATTTTTGTAAAATTCTCAAGATATTCTGGAAAATGAAGTCGGTTAACAAGTTTTCAAAGTAAACGGTAAACGGATAGGTATATAAACATATATACCTTAAACATACTGAAAAAATACCCATTTAAGTAAATTGGAGGTTGCATCTGATAAGAACAAACAAAACCAAAACTGATTATGTTGAAATTCACGTTTAATCTTTAGAAACAATTCTACTCTGAATATTTTTAAAACCTGTCAACTTGTGCATTTTACAATACGCTGTGACCGCGGCCCTAGTTTGACCGGTCTCAGTTGCCTGCCCACTCTAGCATAAGATAACAAAGATTTTAGAAGAGATTGTAAAATACTGTCTCTACTCATAATATACAGGGTGTCCAATGGCAGAATTCGAAGTTTGAAAAATAAAAAAAAACTACATCTAAGAATGTTTATTGTTATTTAAAAACAATAAAATGCGGATTCTTTTTTTGAAAACCACATTCTCCAAATGGTGACCATCGAGCCTAGCACACTGTTAAAGTCTAGCAGGCATGTTTTCAAAAACGCGTTTACAGAGCGACTGAATCGTGTAAATCTTGAACGAATTGAAATTAACGTTTGTTCAAACTTTGAAATCTGCCACTGGACACCCTGTATCAAGAAAATTGCAGCACCAGCTCATTATCTGCATTATGACACAAAAACAAAGATCTTTTCATTTTCCCACCGCCGTAGGAGGTATTAAACCGACACTTAAGAAATCCTAATCACCTAATACAAATAACCTAATTAGGCTGTTATCTCACCAGAATGTGCTTTGCTATCAATTTCATTATCTCGAAAGCGTGGGACAGCATTCTTTGTGAGGAGCCTAATCTTATTTATGGGGTGTTTATCAAGTGTTCAGATTCTTATCATTGTACTTCGGAGCGGGTTGCGCCATTCAAATATTTTGATCGTTTTTGAATGATGATCACGATGGAGAGTTTGGAATGGGAGCTCAGCGTTGATTATTATCTAAATCGATGCTATCTGTACCTAAATGCTTTAGTTTCTTTTGGTTTGTTATACTTTGTACCAGATCTTTAGCAGGTTTTGTTGTTATTATGAGCGACCATGGAATGTAATGAGCGCTTATGGTCAATTTCACATTCACTTAAATTGACGAAGCGATTATGTTGTGATAACAAATTCCGTTTGTTAAAGACGTCTAGTATGTCTAAGTAAAAAGTAAAACGTCGACCTCATCTAGTTTTTAAAATATGATTGACGTGTAAGAGTGTTTGTACAAACCTACTTACAGAAATAAAATCATTTACCATTTAAGCTATTATGAGATGGACATGCTCCCATGTACAGTCAACAAAAGAGATAAGTGTGCAGGATCGTCGGATATAGTTGAAGTTTATGAAGAAACCGATGGAAGTTTTCAAATAAAATTTAATATTATTAAAAGAAAACACACGTCTTATTTATCAAATTAAATTTCAGTCGACAACATCCATCGGTTTCTAACTATTAATTCAGCACATGATTCTAGACCCCCGTCTAGAATCATGTGCTGAATTAATAGTTTCAGTTTGCGCGTCGACGTTTATCCCTGCCATATTAACCTTTGCTAAACTATCAATAAATCTACTGACTGACATATTTTTGCCTATTTAGTTTCAGTTTTTTAATGCATGATATTTTCCAATAAATTTAAACAGTATTTTAATATTATGTAGCCATACCTCAATATTGTATTTACTCAATGCACTTCAGAAGAGCGTGTAGTCATTCCGGTGATTTTACTTGAAAAAAAAATTACATCAACAAAATAAGTAGTCCGAAATCTATAATCGAAATCCGATAAAAGATAAAGAACGGCCAGAAATGTATTTTATTAGTCATTGATGAAAAAAAATGACATCAACAAAATAGGTAAGTAGTCTGAAGTCAATAATCCAAATCCAATAAAAGAGAAAGAACGGACAGAAAATGTATTTTATTAGTAAGCAGAAAGGAGATTACAAGCAAGCTTTAATTTTATATAGAAATAACTGTAATGGTACTTGTTCATTAGAAGCAAGATGAGAGAAACTCTAGAAATTGTGTAGGATACTTTATGAGGGAAGGGAACGATGAAATAAACTGATATAAATGAATGGCTGGTCATGTTGAGTTGGTAAATATACGAGTACGATCTAGGGAATGGCAAAGCTTATTATAATAATTACCCTGTTGATGAAACGGGCGAACTTTTCATTTGACCGTTACAATGTTAATAACTAATCGTGTTTTGTTGTTCTTAAAAGTTCAACGTACTGAAACTTTTCAACTATGTATTTTTACTCTGCAACAAGCATTTTTATTATAAGGACGAATCGGGAATGATTATATCAATCTATGTATATTACTCGTATAAAAGAGGTAAAATTGTATGGTTGCAATTTGGTATGTAGGGGTAATCTAAGCCATGGTCCGGGCGAGAGGGAGTGGGAGGCGGTCACCTCCTTCTGCAAAGCAGTCATGCTAGCGAAGGAGGTGGCGGGACGGCTCAGGGAGAGAGCCGCACGCCTCAGACGCCGCGGGAGACGCTACGGGCGTTGGGAGCCGCGTGACGACTCCCGGCCACCGTAGGCGCGGGCCTGCGGACGGAGAGTAATGGGTAGCTCTCCATCCGATCAGGACCAGGCCCGTGCCGGACGGCGCGTATGTGTTCCACGCACGCCTCAAATAGATGTCAGCATAAAGGAAGGGGCCCGCCAGGGCCGAAGCCTGCCGGGGTAGCGGGATCGTCCGAAAGGGTTACCGCTGCCCCGGAACATAAAGGGCTAAGGAAGGAACACGGGTGGGTTTTAGTCAGTAAGAGTCTGACACTCCCTTCCGCTCCACCCAGAGCGGGAGGAGTCATTAGATGATTTCCCATCCAAAAAAAAAAAAAAAAAGGGGTAATCTACACACTACCAATCGGAATCGAAAAATTATTTTTGAATTTGATAGCCTTATTCTTGAGGACGGCTATAAGCTATATTAATTTTTTTTTTTTTGTACCAGAAGTCGTAGCGTTGGAATGCCTCCCCACAAGGTGGACCGACGACCGTGTGAAGGCCGCAGGAACCCGTTGGATGCGGAAAGCACAGAACCGGTCGAAGTGGAGGTGCTTGGGGAGGCCTATGTCCAGCAGTGGACGTCTTTCGGCTGAAATGATGATGATGAATTTGTTTTTAATGATGACGAGTTACTACTTCTTGTATGGAGCAAAATTATGGTGACCATTCGAAGCAGTGACGATTTGAGCATAAAACGTAAAATAAGCAAAGCTCTAGAAAAACAAAAGAATATCGATGTATAGACCAAGAAATCAGGGCTTGTGGCTAAGTAATATCAGCCGCACGGGTCGATTAATTAGGTTAAGCTACGCTTGCCGCGGTTGGTCCGTGGATGGGTGACCATCTTTACATACCAAGACCCCCCGTGCCTCGGAAAGTACCTACGTTAAGCCTTTGGTCCCAGCTGCCATTAGTGGATCTTTGACAGTCGCTACGGGTAGTCAGAAGCCCGAAAATCTGACAACTAGTATTACCAAGGGGTATCGTATTACCTAGTAACTGGGTTGTGGAGGTCAGATAGGCAGTCGCTAGATGCAAAATACTGCTATTCAGCCGCATCCAGTTAGACTGGAAGCTGACCCCAACGTAGTTGGGAAAAGGTTAGGCAGATGATGATGTCAGACAGAGATTACGTACTTACTAATCTGCTTCATATCCCAACTTCCTTCCAGAAATTTCGATGTATATCTACTACAATATTCTAGTACCTATCAGATATTGATTTCGTATCCGACGTCCTACGAATGTCGGAATCGACTCGAGCGTTAAATCGCAGCGCTGTTAGGTGGATCCACACATTGCGAGGCATGCGCTCCGCACGGCGCACAACGCATGCCTCGCCAAGTGTGGACCTGTATATTAGTGGCGAGGCATGCGCTCCGCACGCGCGAGGGCGAGCCAACGTATGTCGGCAAATGCTTCAAGATCAAAGTGCCTCAGTGCGAGCATTACGTTAGGTGTGGACGTAGCCGCGCATGCACGTTTGAGGCGTGCGCCGCGTAGAATATCAACGCACGCCTCGACTGCGAAAATGAAACTGCGTTTGCTCGGGCCAAACAGCGCGCAGCGCATGCTCGGGCCGATCCAACCCACACAGCAGCAGTCAAGATGGCGCCTTTGCATCGCGTGCGCGTATCCGCTGCTGCTTTTATAATTATTAATTCAATTATTGAAAAGCGAGGCGGACACAACCATCCAAACGCAACGCACTGCTCGCAATGAGCCGGCCGCCACACGGCGCACAGCGAATAGCGCGTGTGCGGCGCACACGCGCTGTGCGTTGTGCGCCGTGCGGAGCGCAAGCCTTGCCAAGTCTGCGCGCCTACTTGCCTCGAGAATTTGCTTCGCACGCGATGGCTCGACCCGAGCATATGTTGGTATAATTTGTCAACACGCACGCCTCAAGCCGAGGCATGCGTTGTGCGCCGTGCGGAGCGCATGCTCGCAATGTGTGGATCCACCTTGAGAAGCGTGAGACTTGTTCCGACATTGGTGTCCAAAACTCTCTGAACAATTTAGTGATGTGCTTTGAGATATCGATGAAACTGTTTTTTTGTTAAGAATTTGTTTTATGTGAACCATAATAAATAGTAGTTAGATGAAATTACTCTTTTTTGTGTAAGTAGGTACTTACCGAATAATATTACGTAACATGCCCCTGTATATATTGTTTTTCATTAAAAATTATTCTTCTCGTCTGTTAGCACAATGGTAACGAACTGACTGCGCGGGTGTAATATGCGTATATTTGGGTATCGTCATTCGTTGCGAAAAAAAAAATAACTCATACATTAAGCACCATATAGATTTGTTGGGCCGTGATTTTTCTCTAAAAAACCAAAACCACTTAAAAGTATCGACAATCTTCAAACGAACAAACTTTTCTCGTGCCTAGCTGAAGAGTTAGCAGGATGTGTGACACGGCCTCTTGAGGTAATTGCCGCATTTCACACTGCACTCGCTCTTCGCCTTATTTTGATTGGAAAATGCGATATCATTCCGAAGTCACTTGTAGGAATCAGGAATACTGATCGTGTTATCGTCTTTATTTACCTATTTTCTTTTTTTCTGCAATTTTATTTTTCTTATGAAAGAAAGAAAGAAAATGCGTTTATTGGCATTACAGCAAAATAAATACACCTTAAAACTATAAAAACAGAAAACAAAGATTATAATGCCAAAAGGGCCTCAGCTCAGCATAATGTCAGATGACAACACAAGGTGTATCATCTGACGCTGATTTTCAGCTGCAACCCACGACTATATAACTGTTTAGAAAATTCTTCACATTGACAAAATCACCAAGCTTGAGGCTCGGACTGGTGAAAGCAATTTGTTACTATCGTTCATGACTATTTGGCAACTTCGTCTTGATAGAATTTCTAATTTGATTTTATTTCTGACAGTAGTTCAATTCATCATTTTTTTTTAAATGGGCCAGCTCTTGGCTTCGATCTCGCCTGGTGGAAAGCTATGGATGAGGTCTATGCTGGAATGAGCAAACCCTGAAGATGCCTTTTCACTCTTGGTTTGACGGTTGACGGGTTATACATAGTAGGGAACACAGACGCCAGCATAGAGTTCCACACTATGGCCGTTCCACACTATATCTTGTCATCATCCAGTGTAATGATTACTTTCTTTATCATCAGTATCTTCTGTATTGCCACCCTCTCTCCGTTTTTGCATCTTTTTGTCACCCTTTAATCATTATCATTCCTTCATCATAATCTTCGTAATTTTAACTATAAAACATCCACTGCCGAACAAAGTCTACAACTATCACCGCAACAATTCTGGCAAATATCTCAAAAATACCAATTTAGCTATAAATCATTGCCTTCCTTAACGGTTTCCTTTACATTCTCCACGAAGTACCAGAATACGCCCGCGACATCTAAGTCTGCCTTCGAATTTCTCGCGTGGTCGAACCTAATGAATTAGAAGTCGTAACGGCTCGTGGCAAATTGTGGTCGCAATCACACGTAGGTACGTGTTAATTAAACATGTTTGCTAGTCCATTTCCTGCGTTTGACTTGTTGGAATATGACTGAGTCACGTGGTGACTTCGTTTTTGATTTGGAGTGCTGTTTATTTCGATGTGTTTTGTTTGTTATTGGTCCAATTTTGTTTTTGAATGATTGTTTTAAAACAAGGGCTGTTTCTTCACTAATTGACTTTTAAAATATGTAGATAAATTCAAAATTAGTACTAGTTAAAAGTCGAAGGAATTAGAGTCAGCAAGCTTGGAGACTTTTAAGCTTAACAAATCCGTAGCCGACTGCCAGCAGCAGCAGCAGGCGACATCCCCGCGACACTACTGGTTCCTAAGTATTTCTATGAAATACCTTTCGTTGCTGGCGACACGTCTGCCACGTATTTCATAGAAGTACGTAGAAACCAGCAGACGTGTCGTGGCGACACCTTATCTTGTTGTCTGCAGTCGGCAACAGACTTTTACCTTTACCTATTATATGTATATCTAACAATGAAATCAGTTTATTATAAGGACAAAATATATAATCACTTCAGAATATAGCTACCTGTGTTTGTAAATTGAAACATACACAATCCTTTTGCAAAACATTTCATTACGTAATCGACTGTAAATCATGTTTTTATCTTAATCCAATATTTCGTATTGGCTTACGAAAGCGCGCAGGTTTTCCTCAAAACCGAGGGAAAAAATACATATTTGTAGACTTTGTATCAAATTTCTTAAAAGATTACAAACTTAATAGCGACACGAGACAAACAAAAACCTCCCTTATAACGATGAAGACAAAGTGTACCTTAAATGAAGAAGTAAATTAGATTTACAGTGGGGTGCCAGAAATATGGCGTTCGATGAATAGGAAATTAGATCGTGCAATGGGAATGAGATATTATAATAGATGGGATTTTCCTATATAGCTACGGAAGATTTCTTTTTCTGTTTTTATCAATTCCGTTTTGTTTTTACGAACGAACGAAGATTGGTACTTACGTATTACAGACGTAGTGAATTCAATAGGAAGAGATTTACTTGTTGCCAAAGCTGAGAACTTTTGTTATCACACTTAATATTATAAAAGGTATGTTTGTTACTTCTTTACGCACAAATGGCTGGACCAATTTTGATAAAATTTGGTATGGAGGTAGCTGGCATCCTAGATTAATATATAGAAAAGGTTTTATCCCGATATTCCTACGTTATCGAAACTTATGCGGGTGAAACCGCGGGGCGCTGCTAGTAGGTACCTATTTTAAAGAGCCGGGCATTTACCAAATACGCCAATCAATTATTATTATATGACGTATTACAGTGTCACAGTCTTAGTATTGTAGGTACTATCAGCAATATTGTGTGGAGGCGTTAAATTATAAAATATTATATTTATTGTGTTTATTCCAAGGAATTGTAAGCTAATTCTTAATTTATACTTAAGCACGTTAAGCCGTTGGTCCTGGCTGTCATTCGTGGATATTTGACAGTTGTTACGGGTAGTTGGCCGAAAATCTGACAACCAGTCTTACCAAGAGGTATCGTATTATCCAGTAACTGGGTTGTGGAGGTCAGATAGGCAGTCGCTCCACGTAAAATACTGGCATTCAGCTACATTCGGTTAGACTGGAAGCCGACCCTAACATAGTTGGGAAAAGGCTAGGCAGAATGATGATGATGATGGTCGAATGTAATCTTACTTATTTTTCCAGCAGCCTGCACGATGACGGCGACATAAGGTCGCTTTTTGCAGACAACTATCAAGTCATTGCAAGAAATTACCTATTATAAAATTCTCACCGCGCTGTTGTTTTTCTCTTAGAAAAATAAATGCGTAGGCTTTCCTATTAAAGTATGTTATATCCTTCGATTTGGCATTCATACTTTTCTTCTTGTAGCCTTTCAATCTGAAGGCCAGTTCTCGTGTTTTAAAACGTTCAAAATCTAGTCGCAGTCTCATCTCGGCGACACACAAATGTCAAAAAAATTTCAAAATGTAGGGAAATTAGAGGTATTTTTGACAGATTGAGACTGAGATCAGACTGTGAACGTTCTTAAAATTACGACAATCTCAATTGTCCTTTATTTGACGTTGCATTTTATGTTATTACTAGCTTCTGCCCGCGACTTCGTCCGTGAAATTTCACCCTCCCCCCATTCACCCTCTTAGGGGTGGAATTTCGAAAAACCCTTTCTTAGTGGATACCTACTATTCATAAAGAACACACTCTCTAAATTTCATGTCTCTAGGACCAGCGGTTTTGGCTATGCGTGGATATATCAGTCAGTCAGGACTGTGAATTTTATATACACGTATATAGATAGATTTTATCTACAAAACCAAAAGTCAACTTTATTAGTCATCTGCCATCATCTGCCTAGCCTTTCCCCAACTATGTTGGGGTCGGCTTCCAGTCTAACCGGATGCAGCTGAATACCAGTATTTTACATGGAGCGACTGCCTATCGGGCCTCCACAACCCAGTTACTGGGTAATACGATACCCCTTGGTAAGACTGGTTGTCAGACTTTCGGGCTTCTGACGACCCGTAACGACTGTCAAAGATCCACGAATGACAGCCGGGACCAACGGCTTAACGTGCTTTCCGAGGCACGGAGGGGTCTCGGTATGTAAAGATGGTCACCCATCCACAGACCAACCGCGGCAAGCGTAGCTTAACCTGATCGATCGACCTGTGCGGCTGTTATTATTTCGCCACGGGCCCCTCAGTCAACTTTATTAGTATGTTCAGGAAATATACCTAAAATCAAGAACAAAGTATTTCAGTACAATAATAAAAAGCAATTTCTGTAAAAAAAAAGAAAAATACAATATCCAACCGTTATTTTTCAATTCGTCCCAGCTTTACAATGTGAGTATTCTAATATTCTTTCTCGTTCACTGAAGCGAGTTTCCCCTACAACGAACGGCTAAGAAATATATTTTTATGTCTACTGCGGACTATGCAATAAAGGAAGATTAATATTTCGTATTAAGATTAGGAAGGTCCCTTATTTTGTTTGTATTTTATGTGTTTCCTCCTATGATTGGTTTGGGAAGGTAGGTCTTTTTTACGTAAGTCAGTATGAGCTTCTGTGCCATAGAACCGATGACCGTTAGGATAGAGGTGTTCTTGAGTGGAGACCGCGAATCGGCAAACGTAAAGCCTTGTACGGACTAAGCGTTCCAATGTACTCTAAGGCTCAAATCACACCGAGATGGCAGCGAAGCGGCGAGCAGTTTCAGTGTCATATAATTTTAAACTTTATCTTCATTACTATAATACATAGTATCTCTTGAGAAACTTGAAAGGTCGCGCGGCCGCCCGCGGCGCCGTGAGCACTCCGACGACTCAAGTTTACATACAAAAACTGTCAAACGTCAAATTTAATTCGTCGAATAAAAGTTATCTGGCGATAAAAAATCAGCCCTTAATTGTACTAGTGTGTCAATTCATTAAAAAGTAGATAAAGAAATACTAAACTAGCCCATTTCTTTTTGTATTTTTTTTATTCTTTTTTCTTTTATTTCTAATATAAAAGTAAAAATTATTACTTCAAATTAATCACTCAACTGCAAACAGAGAGTTAGCAAAAAACGTGAGAGAGTCAGAGACAGCGAGCCGTAAACTCCCAAAGCCGGTACAGGCGGGTAATCATTTAATTACGTGGCACCCGGAGTTAAGGAGTTTGCAGGGATCAGACGAGCTTACAGTTTGTCGCGGCATCAGCCAACTTTATTTATTAGGCTAGAATTCCCTCTTGATTTTGCTTGAAATATGCCTCTTTGTGAAAAGAATAAAGGCTTTGGGTTAGAATTATAAGAAACTTTTAATTACTACGTGGGTGTACCTACAGACTTCTGTTAACGGAAAACACCTCTACATACCCCTTCAGGGTTTGTAGGCGTGAGGTTATTTACGTGTGCTTGATTAACTTTTACCTCAATATCTGCCTAGCCCTTTCCCAACTATGTTGGGGTCGGCTTCCAATCTAACCAGGTGAAGTTGAATACCAATCTTTTACATAAAGCGACTGCCTATCTGACCTCCACAACCCAGTAACTGGGTAATACGATACCCCTCGGTAAGACTAGTTGTCAGACTATCGGGCTACTGACGACCTCTAACGACTATTAAAGATCCATGAATGACAGTCGGGTCCAACGGCTTAACGTGCTTTCCGAGACACGGAGGGGTCTTGGTATGTAAAGATGGCAACCCATCCATGGAGCAACCGCAGCAAGCATAGCTTAACCTGATCAATCAACCCGTGCGGCTGGTATTACTTAGTCAAGAGCATTTAGCTATAACGATAATTTAAATTTTTTAATTATTACTCATTTTATGTTGACTATCAATTTTGTCTCCGTATTGCAACTTATATTAATAATTATTATTAAAAGCCTGTGATGTCCCACTGCAGGGCAAAGACCTCCCTACTCTCTTTCCACTTCCCTCTGTTCAAAGCTGCTAAGGAACAGTTCTTGTTGTAAGGTGTCCAGCTCATCCCGCCATCTCCTTCGGGGCCTGCCGTGATGTCGCTTGCCATTAAGAGGGATCCCATTAGGTCGTAATTTTGGCCCATTGGTCGAGCAAAATTATTTCATCACCATTGCTCTCAGAACGGTGATGGAAGATATCGTGATGAAACATGACCTAAAACCAAGACATCAGAAATTCAGCGATTCAAAAAGATATGTGACATCCGCCAACCGGCACTGGGCCCACGTGGTGCATTATAGCCCACACACACACTGTGGGAGGGCCACAGAGAAGAAATAGTGGGAACATTATAGACTGATTATGCTAAACAAAAAAATTAGTTTTTTTAACGACTCTCGTTCGCATAACAATCTTGAAACACATTAACCTCTAATTAACCAGAATGTACTTTTCAAAGCTCTATGATTGTATCAACAAAGCTTTAACAATCACCTAACACGTAATAAAAATACACGCCAAAGCTGAAAACATACTTTTAACGGTACAGCGACAACGCGTCAACAGAAAATAACTTTTGAACTTTAAAACGCTTTTGGTTCCACAGAATCGTAATTTTGTCGTCAAATTAAAGAAGAGTCGTGATTTTAATGGGATGCAACGGTGTGTGAAAGCACAGAATAAATATGTATAGAATTGAATCACCTACTCGAAACACATTATACGAGTATATGCCTACGGTCGATCTATTCTGCTAAATGTCACCGTGATAACATAGGTGAAGTGAACTGTCAATAGTGTCAAATCCTAGCATCACGTGGAATGGCAGGGAATACTCTTTATTACTGTAGGTACAGACGCCAGCACAACAAGTTACTACAATCTGTCTAATTTCTTCAAAAGATTTTCAACTTTATCATTAAAGCGTAAGGTTCAAATTTGATTGGGAAAAGTTTCGGGTAGCTTGATGTGCAGCTGGCGTCTGTTTATGATATAGATTATTCTATTCTATACAGGATGGCAGGGAGATCGACGCACAACCTATTAACATGGATTTAGTACATGATTCTGAACCCTCCTGCGAAATTCGACGTGGGTTATTTAAAAAAAATTGCTGCTCCATACATTTTGACCGTGGAGGTATCACACTTTTCTGTGAAACAAAAGATTTTTTGGCTAGAACCATATTATGCTGAATTCATGGTTACTGTTTGCGCGTCGATATCCCTACCACCCTGTATATAAGATATCCATATAAATTACAGATATAAAAGTAGAAAATTACATAGGGTGACAATGGCGCCGATTCTCTTGTTCACAAACTAAACTAAATTTAAGTTCAGTGCATCTTTTTCTTTCTATTTCATTAAGAAAAGGACAGAACATAAATATTAGTTTAGTCCTGTCAAATCAAGATACTCCATAGACAAGTTTAGACGTGGTTAAAAAATTGGCTACTAAAAATACGTCAATTTATGTCAGGCGGTGACTAATTTGACAGGACTAAACTAATATTTATGTTCTTTCCTTTTCTTAATGAAAAAGAAAGAATAAGATGCACTGAACTTAAATTTAGTTTAGTTTGTGAACAAGGGAATCGGCGCCACTATCTTTTCGCTCAAGGCGATCTTTTAAAGACAACCTTTAGATGGATTTAAAGGGAGAAGGAGAGGCAATAGGTAAGTAGGTACTGCAGGTAACCTGTGGTGTACAACGATGCCGATTTTAACCACAGCAATTGACAAGAAACGAGCTTCATGAGACAAACTTCAAAAGTGGTCAACATTTTCGTAAGGGGATCGTGCGGATAAAGAAATGTCATGAGTTTCGCTTCTATACGATTTTCTTAATCTATGGTAAATGTAACAGTCATCTCTATATTTGGCGAGAATTGTCGAGATCAAAGGAGTTTCAAGTATTTGTATTTTTGTATGTTCATGTTTTTCTTTTGTTAGGTGTAAGGTCAATTTGATTGATTTTCTGCGCTTCCCTTGTCCTGAACAGATTTTGTAAGTAATGTAATTCACTAAAATGTCATTTTGGTTCGGAGGAGGCCTTTTCTTATTTAAAATACTATTTAATTTTTTATGTCCATCAATAGCATAGCACACCAAAAAAGACCAAATTCGCAAAACACGTATTCGTTTGTATGAAACTAAAAGGTGTCAAGAACGCGTTCTCTCGTCGGCCACTCTGTAGAAATCACAAAGATTAACTGATTACTAAGCACTCAAAAGAAAACCTTTATCTCACACAAAAATAAAATAATAGGTACAGACGCCAGCACATCAAGCTACTACAATCTGTCAAATTTCTTTAATAGATTTTCAACTGTTCAAAGTTGATTGGGAAAATTTGACAGTTTCGGGTAGTTTTATGTGCTGGCGTCTGTACTCTTTAGAACCATATTTAACGCAACACAACAAGAGTACCTACTTACCATTATTTAATTACTTAAACAATGTTAAAAAATAAAGAGTCACTTTCAATTATTTATTTACTTATTTTTTTAATGTTTGTTCTTGAATAAGTATGTTGTTTTTGATTAACAATATATTAAAAAAAAAAAAAAAAAAAAAAAAAAATTGAGTTCCATGTTTTTTAGAGAACGATATAAAAATTATTATTTATTAAACTATTATTTTATTTTAAAATGATTATCATAAACAGCTAAACGCACTTGTCGCAACTTATACTAATTTATTGCAATTTTTTTTAATTTTAAGTGGTGGATTATGTTAGGTTCATTAATCTGTGTTTTTAAAATCGACTAAACTGACGTATCGATTATTGAGAATAATTATTTATGTTTCGTGGTAACACCAAGAGGTTACTTACGGTTCAGAAGTCAAGGAAGGCGCGATCTGGCAATCGATTCGTTCACTTGGTTTTGGAGCGATCTACGGATTGGACAAACTTGCGGATTCTAAATAATTATTGTAGCTAGTTGATTGAAGTTGTAAATATTGTTAAATTGGAGTCATTAAATAATAATAATTATTTTTTTACAATTACTCTGACCAGTGCACAAGCAACAAGTCCCCGCTTCTTCTTAAAATCAATTTCCCACATTTTACAACATCTTTGCCAAAGAACCTTGTTATATCCGGAAAAGAAACTTCCCCAGAGTGGGAATATCCGGGTCAATTGCTCCGGGCACTGTGAGTAAATAAATTAACCGCTATCGGATATCCGTACTTTTTGCCTCAACCTCGGGAATCGATGGCATATGGAAAAGGATTTGGATGTAAGATTTCTATCCGGTCCGGGTCTAAGAAATGTGTAGATTTTTTCGTATGGATTGCAAAGTTGTAGGGAAAACATATTGATTGTTTTTTTTTTTTTAGATTTTGTTTTTTGCTACACGTAGTTAAAATTATTTAAGATGATAATGGTTTGCTGTCGATCTCATTATGCCTTAACGGCAATAACAATGGCAGAATTCTCAGTAGTTAGTGAATCTGGATTTGTGCCTGGTTTAAGGTAATCGGCTGCCCCACGCCAAAACTTAACAATGGTCAAATAAAAAAGAAAAAGTTGTTTAATTTAATTTTCATAGTAAGTCCCATCAGATCATAAAGACACCTGTGTTAAAATTTAAGCAAATAATGTCGATATATTAATACAGCTAAACCTGTAAGTAAGTGTTCCACAAATCTCTCAAAAAACATTTCATCAAATTTTTGACGTTGATTGTCCGTGAGATGAGATTGCTACTAGATTTGTAAACGTTTTAATAACGGGAATTATTGGTCTTCAGTTGTTGTTAGCAACATCAAATGTCTTATTTTACGAGAAATAAGAATGATCCCAATTAAAGGTACCTACTCTTTGTTTCTTTGTTACCCTTAAGAGATAGGGTGAAACTATTTCCCTTGGGGTGGAATTGTGGGAAATTCTATCGGTTGTATTCAATTACTTATGTGATTGACGGGAGGAAGAACAAGCCCTATTAGTTAGGAAATAAGAAGAGGAAATAAAAAGTATTTGTATATGATATTTTTGTTTTTTCTTCTTGTCTACACGACTATGAGAAATGTTAACAAAACAGTTGGTTAAGTTTTATTCAGTTTTTCATCGCTCATTCTCTGCAGGTAGGTATGGTATGCATGGTGGTAGGTACATACGCCAGCACATCAACCTACTACAATCTGTCAAATTTATTTAATAGATTTTCAACTTTATCGCTAAAGCATAAGGTTCAAAGTTGATTGCGAAAATTTGACAGTTTGCTGTCATGTGCTGGCGTCTAAAAATGTACCTATTCTAAAAAAAATCATTCGTCGGTAATTTATAAAATCTGTATACGTAAAAACCAAACTTTGAAACATCACAGTTTGGCTTAATTCCCACCCGCCAGAGGATGGTGTACCTACTTACTTTTTTTTATTTCGAATTGACGATTTTATCCACAAAAATATACATGTCTTTCTCACCATGGCAAGAAGTAAGTATTGTTGTATGCTCAAAATATGTCAGGCATCAGAATTTATAAAGAAACTGCGAACTTGTTATTTACAGAGTAAAAATGCGGTCTCATTATTTATTGAAAGATAATAGTAAAAATCGCTTTATAAAGAGAAATTAAAAAAACTGTCTATAGAACATTGGCAATGTATCGTCATATGAGTAGGTATCGTCTTAGTGTCACTGTGCACAGGTCTCGGCTATGGGGTTATCCACGACTAATAGTAAATAATTATAATAATATAGGAAATATTTAAGCGGTCCTCTTATAACTTATTATCCGACTAATGATGTACGGTTTTTATGACACTCTTAAAAAAAATTTGTGCTTCTATTCATACACACATATTTTTATTAAATGTGCCTCCCGTACGCAAAATACGCGCATTGACGTGGAGTTGCGGACACCAGCCCGTATTACCTATTGCCTAAATGTGCCTCTTTTTAACTTCCTGGCCTTCTCGCACAGTTGGTCGCTGTAACCAAGTTAGAGCACCCCGACCAAATGGGAAAGGTAAGCTAAGAACTGTGACCAACCACGCACGAGCCAAATTGGTCGCGGAAACTAAGCTAGGACACCCCGATCAAAGTTAGGTTAGAACGATCACTTTTATTATATCTACTCTGTATAGGTAGGTATCTATTAATGAATGCATGTTTGCAAATTTCTTGCAACTAACGCCATCTTGTTACATGGTATACAATTTATTCAATTGTTTTATGATCAATTGAAGTAAATCTATCAATAAATATGATCCCAATCGTGCTACTAGCGCCATCTCGTTACTCGATGAAGTACCGTTTGTGTTTTGTATGATCTATTGGAGTAAAATTAGTTAAATAGCTACAAAGGATTACAAAAGAAACGCCGGGAGTCGCTAAGGACGCCCTAGAAGAACATAAAATATAGTGACCTTATTGGTGATGTTTTGCATAAAGGTTAGGTGCGTATAAATGCTTGCCAAATAAAGTAGAAGCATTTATTTTTATTTTTTTATACCATTTTCCCTTTTTCTCATTTTTTTTTATGTAACATTTTTGTGATGTTTTTGTCAGTAACGGCTGGGTTAGACGATTTTTCAAAGAGTGACTGACAGCAGCTGCATGAGGTGTGACTGGAGAGTCCTACAGCAGTATGTAAACTGCAACTGATGTTGATAATGAATTAGAGTTTATACTGAGATATACATAGGTACACAGATTATATGCACTTGAATGATAGCTTTATCCACATCATAACCAGCCTATAATGTTCCCACTACTGGGACACAGGTCTCCTCTTTTTGAGAGGGAGTGGGCTGTAATCTACGACGCGGGCCCTCATCCACAAGGGAGAAGCAAACTTATTATAATTAACTTCAATAATGTAACTACCATCCCCCTTACTAATAAACATATTATATCAGACGAATAGTTACACACTGATTTCTCTCTTTCAGTTGTCAGTATTGACGTTCGAAAGAAGAAGACAAAGCGTTGTGTAACTTACAGATGCTATACAACGTTCATTGGTAATAGGGGTATATGTATAGCTATTTTAATTATTATTTTTGTTTGTCGTAAATACAAACGATGTATATTGCATAAAATTCAGAACCTACTGATTGGGAGAAGACATTGTCACCTGTACCACAGGGGTTGGCTAGCGCAAGGGTCAGGGCTTCACTTTGTTTGTACACATTTTTATGCCAATAAATTATTATTTTCTAGCAGCGCCCCATGGTTTCACCCACATAAGTTTCGATCCCGTAGGAATATCGGGATAAAAACTATCCTGTGTCCTTTCTTGGGACTCAAACTATCTCTATACCAAATTTCATCTAAATCGGTTCAGCGGTTTAAGCGTAAAGAGGTAACAGACAGACAGATACATTTTCGCATTTATAATATTAGTATGGGTTAAACCAGAAAACCTAGAGGTATTCTTACCTAATAAGGAAAACCGCGAATAACACAATTAGCCCACAATCCCCAAAGCAATTGGTATCAATCGCACATAAACTAAGGAAGTATAAAGAAATAAAGCGGCTTACAAACTTTCTATCCTTAGGGATACCTCGCACTAGCGTGATTGAATTAGTTCAAACAAGTTCGGGTATCGCTTGTATCCTGCCGTTGATTTTGTGGAGAATTTTATTACATTGCTTTTTTTATGTTTTTCTGGAATTGAATCCCGTGAGGTGTGTTGAAGAAAACATAACTCCTATCTGTGTGGTATTTTTATGTGTTACATTTTTGCGAGGTTGTTATGCCTCCCCAAAGTCAATTGCGTGGCATAAACACAGGTAGGTACAGAGATAATGTGACTGAGGATGAGTATTTACAAAGGAAAGGACAATGAACATTTTCGATCAGGATAAAACAGAATTTGTTAATGTAATCATTGGATATCATTAAATTATTTCTAAAACATGGGAAGTAGTGGTTAATCCTTGGCAAATGAAACGAAGCATATGAGAAGAGTAGCCATTTGTCTTTGGGTACCTCAAAACAATGTTTTATTTAGCATAAATGATCTGATTTTCGGTAGAAAAAAGCTAAATCCAAAAATAACAAATCATAAAACTGTCGACACGACCAGGAATTCACTACTAGAAGATTCCAACTTTACGACTGTTTTCAAAAATGATGGAGAGGTGGAAAACAAAGGAGATGTCAAACCAACGTTTAAAGACCGAACTAACCAGGGAACGCTGAACATTCGTATTCTTACCTCGCAGAGCTCGTGACTTGAATCAAGCGACGTCTTCATTTGTTTTCCCGTGGCCGTCCATCTTGTTTTTCAGTGATCCTTGAAGATTTTTGTTTTGAATCGGTCCTAACTTTTTTCTATACTTTTTTTTTAGAAAGAATTATGGATTTTCAAGTTACGATATAACTTTGGTTTAAATTTTGTCTTATCATTTTAATAAGCCAATCACCTTCGGCCTGGCCTTTTCTATGTCAGGGTCGGTTCTTTGTTTAGGCTAAAAAACATTGGTATTAATTAAGTTCCTACAAGACACTAAGATATATTTGGTAACCGGTCAAGCTCCGCGCGTCGCCTATCGGCGATGAAACAATAGAAAACCAATCGTGTCTCGTTAGCGGAGCTTGACAGATCTATTCAGTAAAAAACCTAGACCCGACCGACGTTGCCCTGTCCAAATTTTAATTTCCATAAAAAAAGTACTTTACGTGATTTTCCTCAATTTAACATTATACAAGCAACTTAATTTTTTTTCCCTCAAAACCTTATATGGACAACTAACCTCATTTAAAAAAAAATACAAAATCGGTCCAACCGTTCTCAAGTGATAAGCTTACCAACGAACACCATATGATTTTTATTCATATAGATAGATAAAATAACTCTTCCATAATATCAATTTCCTACAAATAAATTATTGACACGTGAAACCGATTGGTCGCATCATCTGTTCATACAATATTCTGCCACGCCTCCTCAAATGACAGTGCTGCCATGTCTGACGTCACAGCATTTAATATATTTGGCCTGCCTTTCCGTAATTACGGCTTCAGGGAACGCTGTCATAATATCTGTAGCTGCGGATTCGTGGTAGCCAACCTTATTATTAAATTAGCTAGAAATTGCTGTCTTTCTAATTTTAGTACTGAAAGGATAGTAGGTATTAGTGGAATGAATCGAAGTATAATTTATTTTATAGTGGCTTACAGTGGAGGATATTTTGTTTATACAATACTAGCATCCCGCCCCTGCTTTGCCCGTTTTTTACAACTTGACAAAACATCGTGATTTCTTTATTATACTCGTTTATGTAAGTTTAATATTAATAAAGAAAGAGAATACGTTTATTTTCAGCAAACATGCACGCAGAAAAAAAACACGAAAAGAAAATAAACATGGTCTCCCGTAAGTAGACGTCAAACCGGAATCGGGTAATAGGCCAATTCATAATAGTTATCAGAAAAATATTTAAAAAAATCTTTGGAATAAAAAAAAAATTAAAAAAAAAATATTTTCAATGCTTATTAATTGCGCCAACTTTTAATGTTACTTGCCAAACTCGCATAGTACATTTTTTTCAGTACAGAAAAAAAGTTTGGCAAAGTATTAATTTTGAATATTTGGTTGGGCAAAAAGTGACATTTAAACGCCAATAATTTAAAAAATACACAACTTAGATTTTTTAAATGTTTTTCTGATAACTATTATGACTTGGCCTGGCCTATTACCCGATTCTGGCTTGACGTAGACTTACGGGACACCCTGTATATATGTAATAATATATAAGAGAAAATATGTGTCACATCCACGCAAAACGGCCATCGCTCAGCATATTGCTAACTTGATGCACTTGTTCTACATAAACCTTTCCGGCATAAATACTCTACACAACGTTGAAAATCGCATCTAAATTCGTTGCGTAGTTTAAAAGACCAACGCGGTCACACACTAAGACACTAAAACAGACTTTAATTTATAATATATATATATATATATTATAATTATCTATAGTGTCTGTAACTTACCTATGTATTTTTTTTAGAACCAGGATATTTTGTGGTTGGACTTATTCTGATGGATAAGAATCACGGAATATATTCCCTTACTATTCCCGTTGACGTAACACTTTAGTCCATTAATGCACCTTTTAATACATACAAAAAAATGTGTGAACATGATTTTTATGTAAAAGAAACATCTACAAAGCAAAAAAGTTCGTACGTGTGCGGCCACATCCTCGGAATAACGAAAAAACCTTTACATGTGACATTTAACAGATTTTTCGTGTAAATTCGGAGGTCACTTGGGCGTGACCCACATAAGCCCCTTATGGGACATGCGAAAAGGGTGACTTTAATACACGAAATGCATATTTGATGATCCCATAAGCTAGGAGGGCGTCGTTAAGCCACGTAAACTAAGATAAGCCTGGTGTTAGTTGTAACTACATGGGCCAATATATTAGTTAACTTTGTATAAGTCAACCCTGGAAATCTGCATAGTGTATAATATATGTAGATAGATATACTGTTCAATTTACATAAATGTTTGAGCCGTTTGGGCTTGAAACACTAGGTCTGAGTGCTCACTTAGTTTTTCGAGACATCGCCAAGCGGTTGGTCGGCTCGTCACGTGACCAGGCTGGCATATTTTGTGGCCAAAGAATTGATATGATAGGACTTTTTGGTTCGGACCTGAGAGGTTGATTCCAAGAATTTCGAATATAGCAATAAATTGAAGTTCGAATACTGAAAATATAGACAGAATAAAATACTTCATAAGTTCAATCTTTTTAATCTGGCTATGATCAAAAGGAGAGTAATGTGTTCATAATATTTTGCTGCTCCTGCTTTAAATTTTGTTTATGAGTTTTTTAATATCTCAATAATCGAATGATTCTGCAATTAATTTAGGTTCGCTGTTTTAAATCCACCTTCGAAACCAAAATGTTGAATCCGCATCAACATCATTGTCAAACTTACCAGAACTTCTTCCGAAAACTTTTCCATTATGAATCATGGACAAGCGGATAGATTTCTTTCACAGTTATTATTAATGATAAAATTTAAATTGTAACGCTTTCAGTCGGAACGGAGTGTTGAAGCCAAAGAGTTCCTTCAAACTTTTCGAAGTATAGCGATAACTTATAGTTTGATGCAAGCTATAGATGTAAAGCGTTTTTGTTGTGGATATCTACTGATGCAAAAATGAAAATAGTTGAAATGTTGATGAAAGAAGGACCTCAATTATTGAAGTTAGTTATAAATATCTCTGAGTAAGAAATAATAATAAACGAAAAAAATACATTTATTTGGAGTTAACATGACGCTTCAAGAAAAAAATCAAGTACACAAAATACAAAACATTACAAAAAAAGTGTACAACGCCGCTAAAGAAGTTTTCACTTTAAAAACGTAAGTTCGTTTCTAAAACAAAACCATAAATTTTATTTATTTATTTTATTTTTCACTTTTTAGTTGTACGTCTACCCCACATAAATTCGTATATCAGTACTTGCTATGTAAATATCAGCGACAGAAAGTTATTATAACATCGTCAATATAAACTAAGTGGAAAAAATACGTATTGTTGAAGATAACTCAAAAATTACCAAAGCAAAGTTAATAAAAAATTATATGGGACCACTCTTGAGGCAAACACTATCCATATTTTTTTTTATATCGATCCACATTTGCCGGAGATATCGCGTAAGATAAATACAAAAAAAAAAAGAAAACACAGTCAAATTGAGAAGCTCCTCCTTTTTGAAGTCAGTTAAAAATAAAAATTTAAAATTACAACATGACATAGATCAGTACAATAACAATGTTGTGTATCTATACAAATTGTTATTACCTTTTTTTTATAATGTGAATTTGACACGTAAAACATAGAAATGAACCATTTATTTACTTTAACATTAGCTTCATGCACTACCTTCGTCGAACATAGGCTCGAGCTCTTGTTACCGTCGGCGTTCCAGCTGTATTAGAACCCAATGGCTTGGCACGCGACGATGGCAAGAGACCGGACGGTATGTCTTTATTTCCATGGAAGGTGGGTAGGCCTTTAGTGTGGGACGCAACGTGTGTCGATACTCTTGCGCCATCCCATCTTCCTGGCTCGGCATGCTGTGCTGGCGCTGCTGCTGCGGCTGCTGAAAACCTCAAGCGGCGAAAATATAATAACCTTATCGGAAATTATATTTTCGAGCCGTTTGGGGTTGAAACCCTCGGGCCGTGGGGTCCGGGTGCTCATGGTCTTTTTAAAGAAATTTCTAAACGGCTGGTTGACACTTCCCGTGACCCAAGGGCTGGCTTTTACCTTGGCCAAAGGCTAAGCATTGCCATACAACGTGGCAATGCCGCCAGTCTCTTGGGAACATTACCAGTCGACAGCGATGCGGATGAATTTTTCGACGCTATATTTTAGTTTCTGTATAGTTTTAGTTATGTTAGGATTTAATTTTGTTATTTTTAGTATTAGATTTGCCATGAAATATATTTTCTTACTACATAAAAAAAAAAAAAACCATTTATTTATTTTTGTTCACAGTAAAATAATTAATTAACTACTACAAAATATACGATTCCTTCTCCTCTTTTTGCCATTTGTACTGCAACCTCATCTAATCCAGCCAAGTTAGTAACAATAGGGATAACAAACTGCCCTTCAACCGCTTATAGCTTGCACTAAAAGTTTAAAGACAATACAAAATTTAATTAAACTTTAGTCTGGATAGTTTATTGGTTCCTTGCTGAGGTTTTGTTTTATAAGACTAGTTCTCTGTCTTTTCTTCACTTACTTTGAATTTTTAGTGATGCTCACCATTTCAGCTTTGAGGCGGTGAAGTTGCCCGGTTTTTTGTTAGCGAAACCTTGTAAGCAGGGTCCGTTTACAAGGTTTCGTTAACAAAACACCAAACACTGAGTCTTGTCTCGCCTGTCTATGGAAAAATTATTTTCTTCTACGATAAAGTCTAAATTGGAGAAAATAATAAAAATTTGTGACTCGCATTTCGTGAAATGATAACGGTAAAGTGAAAATTCAAATCGAAGTAACATTTTAGTCCAATGAAATTGACAATTGACGAACAAATTCCTCTGTCGTTAAAATATACAGAGAACATTAAAAATTGTATGAGATCTAGGAGAAAACATTTTTCAAAATCTCGGCAGTCATAATAACAAAAATGAAATAAACAATTATGACACTAAAAGTAATAGAGCTGTTGTTAATATAATTGATTGCAACACAGCTACAAAAAAAAACAAGGAATAAACACATTAAAGAAACGACGGCAATACTGGAAAACTAAAAAGTATCCATGACATCTTGTCTCGAAACATTACTCAAACACTCCGGTAACAAGTTATATTTTTCATTTGGAACCGTCTGCGGAGCACAATGGAGCCTTTGTGGCTGCTCTAACGAGAACCTTCTATCGGATGCCTTCGTCGCTTACACTTTGAGAAACTTTAGCCGACTCTCAAGGAAGCGCGGCTATCAAAGTGGGTAGGATGCGTTTAATGTACCATCAAGTTTATTGTATGGCTGAATAGTCGCTTTGTGTACGGATTCATCATTTTTGTTTTGGAAAGTAGTGTAATTAGAAATAGTCGTAGATCTTGTTTCAAGAATTTCTTTAGCACCAGATTTGTCTTTTACTGTTTGTAATAATAATACAGAATACTGTTCTTCTCGATACTGTACCTCTTAGGCATGAGTGAGTGATGGTGGATAGTCTGTTCATGTATGGTAAAAATATTAATCAGTTAGCATAATGGTAGCGAAGCTGAATGCTCAGGGTGCTTTTGATACACATTTAAGTATTATTATATACTAGCTTTTGCCCGCGACTTCGTTCGCGTGGAATAGTGACTTCCGGCAGATTTTTGGTTTTACCCACATAGTTCCCGATCTCGCGGGATCTCTTCAAAAATGAAATGTGGAAGATATTCATAAACCTTTTAATCGACAAATACAACGGAACCAATTTTGAAAACAACCACCAGACATATAATGTACTCTGTGCACCAGACAACCCAACAAATAAACTTTTTAATCTACTAATACAACGGAGCCAATTTTAAATTTACGAAACGATCAATCCGCAATTCCACGACAGTACCGAAGCGCTCGGCCGATACCCAACCAAATGCGTGTAACGAAACCATAGCGCGATCTATTTCGATCCCAACGCCATCTATCGAGCATAGTGACAACTCGGATTATTTATCTATACTCCGTTCGGGCATTTTCTTTGTACTAAAAGTTTTATTATATTGATATTATTTTTTTCATACCTTTTTACTATTTATTTACTTTTTTCCGATGAATTAAAACAATAACATGAACCGAACTCGTGTAACGATCGACACCATTGCGCGATCACCAACTCGACATAATTATAGTACTAATAGAATTATCTATACTCCGTTAGAGCATTTTCTTTGTACTAAAAGTTGTATTATATTATATTTTCATACCTTTTTACTATTTATTTACATTTTTCCGATGAATTTTCAGTACTGAATTGATGCAGACTCTTGACCAATAGATGGCGCTGTATGTCCGGAATAAATTTTATTTTTTATTTAATTTTTTATTTTTTGTAATAAAAACTATCCTATGTCCTTTCTCAAGTTCCAAACTATGTCTGTACCAAATTTCACACAAATCGGTTCAGTAGTTTAGGCGTGAAGCAAAGACAGACAGACAGACAGACAGACAGACAGACAGACAGAAAGACAGACAGACAGAGTTACTTTCGCATTTATAATATTAGTTAGGATATACCGTCTATATGCTATCTATATGTATTGTCTGTGTGGTGCCGGACTTAAAGAATAGCACCTACCCATACTTCCCGTGGGTATCGTAAAAGGGCGACTAAGGGTCGTACCGGAGAATGAGCAGCAACGTTCTCTATGCATTTCACCACCATACTGCGATCGCCAACCCGCCTGCCATACGTGGCGATTATGGCAAACGCCCCCACTTGGGGGAGGTCTATGTCCAGCAGTGGACGTTTTTCGGCTGAAATGATGATGATGATGATATATATACTCGTGGCGGCTCCTGTGTAAGATGTAAGTATATCGTTTCAAAGCAGCCCATTTTGGTGCAAACGAAGACTGCTGGCATAGCGTTCATCATATTATGATTCATCTGGAGATACGACCACTTCTATATTCTTTAAAAACATTTGAGCAAATGCTGCATTACACTAAAGATTCACGTCAACTGACATAGCTTAAGGGATAACGTTCTCGTACAATAGATCTTGAAGCAACTGGTGGATGAAGTTTGTGTTCGGTTTGTGTTGTGTGTTTCACAGTAGATATTTACACACAACCATCAAGAAATTAAAAGTTGTGGAGATTCTGTAAATACTTTTTGGCAGCTTTTTGTTAACTGAATTCAAACTTTCTTCTTAAGATTTTCCCAATTCTAGAAACTTCATGTGTTTTATTAGGGAAATAATAATAATATCAACCTAACTGTCGCACTGCATGGCTAAGGCCTGATCATGCAGAGAAAGCATGAGCTATGATCAACACACTTCTAATATTAGTGAAGGAAAAACGTCTTGTGAAAATCTGGAATCTGAAATCGCCAGAAATTCAATAATTAAATTGTTTTTTTTTTTTTTATATAAAACAATTTAACCAACAACATTAAGTTTTAAAATACGCTGACACAATCCCAAATCTTTTTCAAACAAAGCTTCGGAACAAATCCGAAGTACATCGAAATAAATTCAGTAGGAAGCGAATATAAAAATTCTCTTAAAAAATTCCGTAACATTTGTTACAGACACAACACGAAGAAATTTTGGAAGAGGACAAATTTATTCTGTCCCTTAAAAGAGTAAATAACATGAAATATTATCAGAGGCAAAAATGTTCGCGGGAAAGTTCTAGAGGGTAGGAGGGTAGTACAAAACAAATTGGAATTTTCTTTGGTGGAGTTGTGCACAAGTTTGCTTGAGTTGTCTAAGTAGGAATCATGGTGCTTGATTGCCAGTTCTGAGACTTGATTGCGAACCCTTTGTTTTGACAAAAGTTGCATCAGTAATAATATTTTTGTCATTGTGTTTTTTGGGCTTGCTGATAAATTAGCAGGTAAGTATTTGATCTAATTTTTTTTTAAGTCGTAAATATTTGCTTTAGTAAAAAAATATACCAACTTTTTATTCCCAATGTGTCGAGAAATTACATCAAAGTATAGACTCGCTTCTAATAGCACTCCCTAAAACTTATCGTACCTACCAACAATAGCAAAATTGTCGTGGATAATAATTAGAAGTCAATCAAATGTGCGAGGAGTTACGTCACGTGCTAACCGCACTTATGAGCAGCGACAAACAGATAATGATAATAGCCGTATGTTAGAATTGCGTTCTAGAGTTACTGAAAATGAAGTGGATAGGCTTAGAATGAAAAGTATTTATATTTATTTTGTTTCACTCCAACACCGTCCAACCGATCACCATGAAAATTTGAATGTATTTTTGGTTTTCTGCAAATTTTTAGTTATAGAACTTTGTCACATTATTTAATTCTGAGGCGGTACGAAGTTTGCCGGGTCAGCTAGTTAATAATAATTATGGTTGTTAATTACAAAGGTTTTTTGAATGTAACGTTTCCCGCATATTATATTCTGTTTATCCTTTTGATACATCCTTATTTTGTAAATGTGAGGACTTTGTAAGCCTTGTAGACTAGATCTGTAGACCATTTTTTATTTTTATCAAGTACCTGGTACTTGTTGACAGGCCTACGCTGTCCTCCCATACCTACTGTAACTCGAAAACATTGTAAAAGCCAATTATTTTTAAAAGAGTAACCATGGAGTTTCTTGCCGGTTCTTCTCCATAGGAAACGACCAATTGGAACCGTGCACCTAGCTTCTGACGTTTCATAAGTGCCCATGTTGGTTTATGTGAAATAAAAATATTTTGATTTTGATTTTGATTCACGACCCCTAACCAAAAGGGTTGATTCTCACTCGTGCAAATACGTAGAATTAGATTTTAATGAATGCCTGCTCGTGTATATTCAAACTTTTCGTATAAATTATTTTGTACGTCGTCTTGTAATTCATTGTCATTAATTATCCATATACTGTGATTTGTCGTGTCTTATACGTTTCTTCTCGATCGAGTTTTATTTTATTATACTGTTGTATACTTTTAATTAGCTTCACTATGCTCAATTAGGTTACAGATTTATTATAAAATGTCGACGTAAAAAAATCTATCCTTAATAAGATTGTAAATTAAAGTAACTTTCGTTTGTTTGTTACTATTTCACGTTTGAATAGATGAACTGATTTCGATGAATTTTGGCACACAGGCAGACTATGGCGCGAGTTAGGATAAAGGATACTTTTTATCACGGTAGTACGTTCCTTTTTCGTTATTTCCCATGTCTACCCGGGAAGAAGCAAAAGCTAGTAGTCTTCATTATTCTCCTGCCTTTAGCCCAAAAGCTAGTAAATAATTTATAAATAAAAAAAAACTTCATCATCATCATTTCAGCCGAAAGACGTCCACTGCTGAACACAGGCCTCCCCCAAGCACCTCCACTTCGACCGGTTCTGTGCTTCTCGCATCCAACGGGTTCCTGCGGCCTTCACTAGGTCGTCGGTCCACCTTGTGGGAAGCCTTCCAACGCTACGTCTTCCGGTACGCAGTCGCCACTCCAGAACCTTTCGGTCCCATCGGCCATCTGTTCTGCGAGGAATGTGCCCTGCCCACTGCCACTTAAGTTTGGAAATAGTTAAAAATAAAACTTGTTAAATGTAATGACCCCATAACAAAACATCGGGCAAGACCACAATCAAAACCTATTTGTCCAAACAATATTAAATATCACTTTCTACCGGCTGTCGCATAAATATTTGATCAGGATTCAGGACAGTGTTGTCAAAGCTACGTATTACGGTAATTACCGGGAATCCCGCAGACTTGGAGTTGCCGCCCCTCGGTTCCATAATAATGGAGGCACATTACTTTAACTAAACACACCTGAAATATTCCCGTTCAAATCTCGGAATTAAAGGAAAATATGGGGTTCAAGAGGCGTCTGTTGTGAATTTTAGAAATCAAATATAAACGGATTGGTATTATGTTTCTAATTTACTGTTGAGTCATGAGTTAAAATGAAACGTGGAAATTAATTGTTATTTACATCTGATTTAGGACTACTGACAAAATGGCAATTGATGATCGTAAAGGTTTTTTTTTTGCAAAATTGATGAAAAATAATCGTTAAATTATATTTATTTTTGTAAATTGGTTCAAAAACACATGTACGCGTTAAAAATATTTTTTTTTTAAACTAGACGAGGTCGATGTTTATAAAAAGCGGCTAAGTGCAAGTCGGACTCGCACACGAAGGGTTCCGCAACACAATGCAAAAACGCCGTAAAAAACGTTGCTTGTATGGAGACCCGTTTAACACGTTCGAGGACGCTACCACTTGAGACTGTGTACCAAAATGACACAGTAAATGTCCATACAAATTATACGACGTATGAGTACGTAGCCTCCCATGAAAATATATTGTTTTAAAGACATCATGACACAACCGTTTTATCACGTTATCGTATAAATACGTTATGTCATTAAAAGTAAGTTAACTAGACGTGAACGGGATTAATTCATAGTAAAATAGTATACTGTCTGGCTAAGGAATAATACATAAATCAAATAAACTAAATAATTACGATGTTTTGTCGCGGCAAATATTACGATACGCCACGAAATGTTTAGCGAACGCGAGCGCACCCCGCAGTGACGCAGCCGCATTGAATGTAGGAGCGCGGTAGGCGCGCGCGACGTATTTACACGTTGTGCGTGTGTGAGCACCGTTCCCGCCCACTGTCAACGGCACTTATTTGAAATAGTTTAAAACTTACTCTACGTGACAGTAAAGCTTCGGGTATTTTAAATGTTGTGACACAAGATACATTCAATAGGATTTTAACTTGAACGTTCATCGGAAATGTACGTTCTGTCGTAAAGTAAAAAAAATATTTGGACGTCATTGTACGTTGTGCCATATCAAAATTTCGAACGATGACGTATAATCTCGTTCTGTCCTCGAACGTGTTAATTTTTAAATTTAATGTTATTTGTTGTTATAGCGGCAATAGAAATACACACTCTGTAAATTTCAACCGTCTAACCTATTACGGTTCATGAGAAACAGCCCGCTGACAAACAGACGGACGGACGGACAGCAAAGCCTTGGCACCCTTCGGGACGAAACCCTAAAAAGCATTTGTAATACGTACTCCTTATATTAAATTTTTCCTTCTCATTTCAACTCACAAAGGCAATATCGCAAGAATTCATATTGCATCAAACATTTTCGAAGTAAAACTAACAATTCAGTATAAATGAGACACAATGAAAGGATCGCCTTTTGTGAGTTGTGAGGCACATCACTTTGTTTCAAGAGTTACCTAACAAAGACTGGAGCTAGACAACGTTAAAAATATCAAAGAACTTGCGAAAACACACTTTACTAGTATAGAAATAAGTAAGAATTTAGAATCAGATAAAAGTTTGTGTCTGTAGTCTACGTTATTTCAAAGGAGTCTAAACAACCTATCAAAGCTTTACTTATATTGTACGACAAGAACATCGACAAAATCTAAGTAAATGAAATATTGTCTTGAACTTAAATTGAATTCAAAGTAATTTATTTGCCAGAAACACAGAACCTACATAGGATGACTTCCTATGAAGGTACTGTGTTTCAAACACAGTAGTAGTAAATATATTTAGTAGAAGACGTAACGTTGGAAGGCCTCCCACAAGGTGGACCGATGACCTTGTGGAATTCGAAGTGGAGGTGCTTGGAGATGGCCTATATCCAGCAGTGGACATTTTTCGGCTGCAATGATGATGATATTATCAACAGATAAGTCGAGTAGGATATTTCTAGTATCCTTCTGTCTATTGTTAAGAAAAATTCTGAGCCATGAAAAGAAGTTGCACCCAACATCATACTCTCGCGGTTAGTGACGTGAATCGTTCCTTCAAGTTATCGATATAACGTTGCAGTTCTAAAGCCAACGATGCTTCTTAGATAAGAACATCCTTCGAAGAAGCTTAAACGTAGATCCACGCGAGACACAATGGTTTTTTAATTGTGTCCGTAATTACGGCATTCAACCGGTTAAGGCCCACAGCCGACCTCATCTAGTTTTTAAAATATCATTGACGTGTAAAAGTGTTTGTGCAAATCTACTTACAGAAATAAAATCATTTATCATTTAGCATTATCTAGTACAAGTTGCTGGATGAGCAAGGAAAATGTTCGTTAAAGTTAACATGAATAAAATTATTTTTGATGAAAACAAATGAGTGAAGTATTTCTTGGGGAAAATAAAATCCTGTTAGAGAAATGGTTTATTATTCGTATAAGAATCTTATAATTACCATGCTCCTTGTGTTAAAAAAAAATAATCCAATAAAAAAAAATTACTATAACATAAAACATACATATTTATTTTAGAAAAAACAGTATATACGTTTATCATTCCTCCGCTACAGACTCGGTCACTTGCACACGCCCCCTTTTAGAATTATACAACGGATTCCTAAAACCAGTATTACTCCTAGAACTGATCACTGAATCTCTTCTCGTCAAACTCACGACACTGTCCGACCTCCTTTCGAACCGCGAAAATATGCTGCCAGTCATATTTCTAGAAACTATCGGGAACCTTAGATCCGGAATCTGATAATAGTACACGTATACCGCCCCCAATGTCAAAATCACCGCGAAAAACATGGATACAAAGATTTTTCCACCCAAACCCGACTTTGACAAAGGACTGCCGCTTATCTGGGCAACCTTATGCCCTTTGACCCAATGGTCGCGGAGAGCATAGCTAATAGAATTGATCGTTGCTGCGCTTAAACCTTCGTATTCACCTTTGTCAACTACTACCAGTTGAATTCTTCTGAACTCTATTTCTGGAGAAAACCCCACATAATATTCAATACGGTCTTTCCCGTACTCATTGACAGTATCTTCAACAAGCTCACCGAAAGTTTTCATATCGAATCCTTCATCCGCATCAAATAATAAGTATCCGCCACATATTTCACAACAGAACCCAAGAGGTTTGATAGGATGCACACACGGAGTCTTCGGACAAAACTTTGAAGCACAATCTATTGTCATAGGTCTGAGTTGGCATGCACACCCGAACTGCGAACAGTGCATTGGCTCACCGACCTTGACATTGCTCAAATATTCGGTTAAAATAAATTGTTTTGTATCATCATTTTTTTGTGACAATACACGCATATAGAAGTATCTAGTACTAGTGTAACTGTGGTTTCCAATTTTGAGTTCTTTGACATATTGTGGCAGATTTGGCAGCTGTAGAGTAAATTTTGTATCTTCTGCAAACTCCACTACATCGTTGAAACACGGTACTCTGTCTGAGTCCGGAGTAGCTTTGTTGAACTTTGACGAGCTCCAAACATCGGCTTGATTCCAAGACGTTACTGATTTATCCAAATAATAAGCGTTTCCTTCTGTGCAGTTGGTATCCGAGGGATTGTCTCCAAAAGTTAACAAGCCTTCTAAAATCAATTCACCATTTTCTGGCAAAATGAATCCGCTAACTTCAGTTCCAGGTGCAATTTTGACTGAACCGGCAATCGATTGTGGAAACACGACTGTTTGTTTAGAACACGGAAGTTTTTTGTCTTTGAAGTTCTCTGGTAACTTGAAGCTTGAGTTTGGAAGCCACTTGACAGTTGCCGCTGATATTAAAGTTGTGCCGAATATAGCGAGACACTGTAGGACCACAATTGGTGACATGTTGCGACCGAGGTATGTTAATGAATGCCAATCTGGTTCAGTTAGAGTGTAATGTGACACTAAAATGTATGGTCGCTTATTATCTCTGTTCTGTTTAACATGTATGACGTATCGTCACTATCATAAAGTAATTTGAGTCTAGAATAACACTAAACTTAGTTTGTTAATTAGTAGAATTTGAATTGATTATTGTGATAGAGATGAGTACAATATTTTAACGGATGGTTGGTAACTGTATTTCGTGAACAATTTTTCCATCCACATTATTCATACCGCCTACTAAGTACATAGTGTTTTAACTACAGCGAAATCAAAGAAAAAGCCTAGTACAGTACAAAATGTACTCTCTCTTCTTCATAAGCAATACGTACAGCAGAAAGGGAGCATTTTAATCATACAGAGATTCTTTAGCCCTAGTCCTGACAGGAGTGAGATATTAAAGTAAAACAAAACTCTTTTGTTAGCCCCCTCGCGCGTCCCCTTTGCCTCGCGTGTGTAATTATTCGTTATTTTTTTCACATCCGCCATTTTTTAAGGCGTTTTTTGATAGTCTTTTTGCGCGTTCCGTATTATTTATTGTGTTTTTGCTGTTGAATTTTTTTGGTGAGTGTTAATTGTGAATGGGGTGTGTGAAACGTGTTATTTTGATGTAGTCACTGTTCAAAATTGTATGTTGTGTTTTTTGTATGAGCTTGAAAATTATTGGAATTATATTAATGATAGTATTCTATTTCAGAGAATTTGTAACGGAAAGTAAACCCTTTACCGGTTTTAGCAACATTATACGTCGTTGTTACAGTATTATCGTCTATATTTCTAAGAACTCCAATAGCTTCTTCATAGAAACGTGAAATGTGTACATACGTACAAGCATAATACATATCTAGGTTCTTTCCTCAAGTTGCGACAAAAGAATGGGATTATCTTTTTTAATTTTTACATTAATCGTATTCGAAAGACTGCCAATAATATCACCGCTCAAAACAAATACAGCTGATCGTTCAAAAACCATAGTCAAACCAGTGTTCTCGAAAACTACAAATGCCATACAAATCTTTCATAGTCCCATAATTTCGGTAACAAAGGTAGGCAGAGATATCGCTGGGTCACTAGGTCCTGCTAATCAGCTAATCTTTTGAAAAGTAATGGAGTGGAATAAAGGCATCGTTTGCGGTGGGTCTAAAGTGGTGTGCACATTTAGCAGCGATTGTGTTTTGTTTAGGAGCATCGTTTTTGAGCACTAGGGGGCTAAAGAGCTATTTGAAGAAGGGATTAGAAAAACGGTCTTAATGTTGTTTAGTCTGTGATAATTATGTAATTTGAGCTAATATTTCTGTTTTAGCTTTTAAAGGCTAGGATCTTTGTTCTTTTTTTGTTGGTATATTGGCGTGTGCTGGCTGACATAATATGGCAAAAAAAATTAATTTCATGTTTTGTGTTTCATAATATTAATTACTTAATATCATTTGCAGGGCCAACATGGCCAGAGATCGCACAAGACAGGGAGGTTTGGAAGAAAATAGGCTAACAAAAAAAATGTTAATTACATACAATTGTACAGAATCAAGTTCTTCTAACTGAACAGACTGCTGTGCTGCTGGGAAGTTTGATGCGCCACTTCTTCCCAGGTCAAGCACTAGGAACTGGTGAAGGGCGCGGGCGTTTTCGGGGACTGTCTTAAGTAATTTTGACGTTCAAAAAGTGTTCGCGTAGTTTGAAAAAATGACTTTTGATTTATTGATTTTCTTTATTTTAGCCACTATGTTGCGATGTTAAATATCAATCTAAATAGATATAATACGCGTTATTACATTATATTTCTCTCCTTTTTTAATTTAAACACAAATAAACATTATTGGCAAAAAAGGGACGAAAATTGTGTCTTCTTCATTATACAACTTTGTCTATTAATGTTTTACTAAAACTTTTAGAAGTAGGTAAATTCGTTTGTCTAGAATTTATTCCCCTCGGTTTTAGTCTGAACTCTATTTATGAATTATTAATAGGCGAACTTCGTACAAATGGCAGGCATTTTAAGTACATAAAAGCAATGTTATTACAGCCTGTCTGTCTAGACGACTTCTTCATCAAAGATATAGCAAGGTCAAGTTGATTTCAAATAAATCTAATTTTACTGAAATTGCGTCTTTTTAATGTTTAATTTGCGTTTCATGATGACAAAGTTTTCGCTTATAATAAAAGTAACCAATGATCTCTAAGTCTAATTAGGTCATGATGTTAAAATCTGGTTGTATTTTTCGTTCTTTCTTCTAATCCTAACTAATATATTATATTATCTGTGCTAATATTATAAATGCGAAAGTAAGTTTGTTTGTTACATTTTCACTCCCTAAACTACTGAACCGATCACCCTGAAATTTTGCGTAAACGTCGTCAGGTGTACAGAAACGGACATATTTTTCAATTTCCTTTCATCCCGAAAAAAAGTGCTGTTCCCAAGGAAAACAACAATAACGTTATTATGATAATAGATGGCGCCACGTGTCTATTGAACTTTGTAACATTATTTAATTCTGAGGCGGTACGAAGTTTGCCGGGTCAGATAGTGTATTATAAAAACTCTAGCTTCTCCTCGTGACTTCGTCCACGTGGAAATCAAGTATACCACTCATTAATAGTGCAGCTTTCTATCGGAGTAAAACTTCTTTAAATCGGATCAGTTACTTCCTCTTACAAACAAACAATTTTACTTCGTCATAATCACAGTATACTTTATACTGTGTCATAATATTGGTTTAGATAACAATGACAGAGGTATACTTATATTGTAATACACCCACATTTCGTTAGTTATATCTAGTTAAACAAGGCGTGACGTCATGACACGTGTATGTTATATCAATGAAAGAATGACGCCTGTATTTTCTAAACGGGATAGGTAAAAATATTGATTGGTGCTCAAATGGGAATACCTTTGGTGCTCTAAAAATAGGTGCTCAATCGGGAATACTCCGATTATTTCGCCATTTATGTCTAAGTGCCATGCTTGTTCCTCCTGGGGAGTTTGTTGCGGCACTTCTTCCTAGCGAAAGCACTAGAAAATGGTGAAGGGTGACTTTCGGGGATTGTCTTATGTAATAAGACAGTGACAGTGTGAGGGTGTGTGTGTATGTCTGTAATTTTGACGTTCTAAAAGTGCTGATTCTCAGCTTATTTTCAATAAATGACTTTTGACGTCAAACTTATTTCATTTTTTTAAGTGAAAACTTCTTTAGGCGCTTTGGACATTTTTTGAGATGGGATAAAACCATTGAACTCGCGACACTGTTACCGTAACCGACACCTCTGTATATAAGTTTGACGATTCAAAAAATACACAAGTAATTATTCAAATTTTCACTTCTGTCGGCACTCCCGGAGTGCCACTGTTTTTTTAAATAGGTACTTGGGATTAATTTTCATAATAAGAGCTGTTTTTCAGCAATACTTTATCCCTCTCAGAATACAACATAATTTTATTATTTTCTACTCCAAAGTTGTATCCCAGTTTGCAGAACTCTCATCCAGTGTACATGACCCTTAGCAAGGGCCCGTACCTTTAATTAACGATCGGTCAGGGAAAGCAACTGAAATAATTTAACTCCGGTAAATTACAGTTATGATAATGACTATTATTTGGTTAAAACCTTTGTTACTTTCCACTTTGATATTTGTAGAAGTTAATGAAATATTAGTAATATTTTATTATAAGGATTAAAGTGAAAATTATAATAAACCGTTTGTATCTAAACATAAAGTACGTACCTAGCAAATTGAAATACTGAAAGTAGCAACCAGAAAATAAAATTTGTGATAAAAATACTATTGTATGTAACCAAATAGAATAGAATACTCTTAACAAAACAGTAGGTACTTTACTCGTAATTATTTGTTTTTATAATTATAGTTTTTTTGAAAGGTATTATAGGTATATAATCTAATCTCAAATAATTCCAATTTTACTGCCATAAAAATATTACTAAACACTCAAATATAATGACTGCGCCTCTTTTTGTGAACCTAAAAATACTAAATAGTCAAGTAATTGCGATCAACTTGGATGAAGCGCTCGCGTGGGTATCCGGCGGTTGTTTGGTCGAGGTACTCTAGCTTGAACAACTACTTCGAACAACTGTGAGAAAAGGCCAGAAAGTTAAAAAAAGGCTCAATAATTTTAAAAAGTGTGCATCATTAGAAGGGCAAAAAGGTTTTAGAAGATCAATTAAATATTGCCCTATTGGAAATCTTTAAGTAGGTATAAAATTAAACAATACATGTCACATCCAACTAGCAATACTCTCCAAATAACATACCATTCCCCATCATCAAGTTACCGTAAAACGATAAACACAGACGTTTCGCAAATAGTACATTTATGAAATTGTCCATTATTAATCAGCAGTGTTTGATCCCAACTGTTTGTAAGAGTAACATGCTAATTAGTGATTCGATTAAGTGATATCGGATTGAATTGTGATGGCATGCTGTAAAATTGATTCGAAATACTGAAAATGAATATTGTAATGAGTGTAAAGCTCATCACAGACGTAGCTACAACAGATATTAATATGACATAAAATCCGTTTATTTACGGCAAACATCATCATCATCATCTGCCTAGCCTTTTCCCAACTATTTTGGGGTCGGCTTCTAGTCTAACCCGATGCAGCTGAATACCAGTATTTTACATGGAGCGACTGCCTATCTGACTCCCACAACCCAGTTACTGGGTAATACGATACCCCTTGGTAAGACTGGTTGTCAGACTTTCGGGCTACTGAGTACCCGTAACGACTGTCAACGATCTACGAATGACAACCGGGACCAACGGCTTAACGTGCTTTCCGAGGCAGTCACTCGAAATTATTGAACATATATCGTAATATATAGATATGATTAATATTAATATTATATTATAGCTACGTCTGTGAAGGGCTTTAAAAGATTTTACATTTTCATTTTGAGATTAATGTGTTTGATAACATGTATTGTGTTGTGATGCTGGCTGTGAGAGCGCATTAATGAAATTTTCTCTTCAGTTCATTCGATTTGGTGATTCTGTATTGATACAAACTTCCGCATCATGTATGTTGGGTAAATGTGTGTAATGTTTTGCTTATCAAATAATTGTTGATATTGATTAACAACCAGTCACAGTGTTTTCTGACAACCAGTCTTACCAAAGGGTATCGTATTACCCAGTAACTGGGTTGTGGAGGTGAGATGGGCAGTCGCTCTATGTAAAATACTGGTATTCTGCTGCATCCGGTTAGACTGGAAGCAGAAAAGGCTAGGGATGATGATTGATTAAATTGCAAAATGAGCAGCATCAAAATTAGATTTCGTAGGTAATATCTTGACTTATGGAGCCGTAACGTGAACTCTCACTCACGGTACGGCTGGTCCATAATTTGAAGGTCGAGCGAGCTATGGAACGCTATGTTGAAATATCTTTGAGGAATATAATCCGGAACGAGTTAATCGAGAGAACCAAAGTTGTCGACAGAATAAGCAAGCTGAAGTGGCAATGGGCCGGTTAATTAGCCGTAGAACCGATGACCGTTGGGGTAGACGTGTTCTTCAGTGGAGACCACGAATCGCCAAACGCAAAGTAGCACGTCTTTAGGCTGGGTGGAGCGACGATCTTCGCAGGGTGGCTGGTAGCAGCTGGATGAGAGGTTCCTTTTATGTCGAGTCCCTTTACGTCGAGCCGAGAACCTTGTCTCGCTTCTATTACCCGTCGAGTCAACGATTTCTGTCCCGTTTCTACTCCCTTTGTCGAGTTTCTTTACTCCGCTTCTACTACCTTTAATAATATCATATTTTGAAGTACAGTCAGGTTCACATGTTTTATGTGTTATTGTATTCGAGTCTACAGAATTACTAATAATAACATACAGCTTTTAAAATTTAAATAAAATGTATATCAGTTGCCGAGAATTGAGCTGAGACCGAGTCAAAAATGTATAAAATTAATTAAAATATATTTTTTAGTTTTTTGTCTAGGAACAATAAAATAACGCTCATCTTTTTTTGGAAAATAATAATTATGATAATTTTATCTGTTTTGAATACATAGTAGATAATTAACTCGTAACACAAGTTAAAAATAACTTAATTATAACAACAAAAGTCGATTGTACAAAAATAACAAATTTGGAAAATCCAAAAGTGCACGACTGATATTGCTAATTTGATCGTATAAAAACCATACATACTTATAAATATTATATAAGTTAGTTTTTTTATTACTTATAATTCAACTACTTTGAATAAAAGAGCCATTTTCAATAGCCTGGACCTATGGGTGAAATCAATCTATAAAATAAAAATGACTGAATTAATTTTTGAAATATTAATTACAAGAAGTATTTTACAATCTAAAATATATATATTATATACAAGTGTATAAAAAAAAAAAAAAAAAAAAACTCAATTAATTGATTTTTTCGCAAGCTAAAATATTTTTAGGGTTCACACTTGATCGACGGGATTTTTTTTAGAAATATTTTGATGTATTTTTCGTTTCTACTGCATTAAATAAATTTTTGAAAATTACAGAATTAATATCCATTGAATTATCTGTACAATGGTATATAAATTAAGTAGGTTCAGTGTACTAGCAGAAGTATAACAATAGAAATAGATAGTTGCAGAAAGCAGGCAAAAAAAAATTCGTTCGTAAAGTACTCTCCAATTACTATTGCTTCGCATTATGTTATGTATGAGTCGTGCAATTAAAACCAGTTGTCTAAATTATATTCTCAGGTTTAGATTGTATTATTTTTTATAAGGAACCTACTCGTATGTCCTAAAACTAATAGGTATCTATTTTTGGCTAAGAACAAGTCCAGATTACTCTAAGGCCCGTCCTTTAAGGCATTACTAAAAACAATCATCAATGAGGTAAGTCCCTACCAAACACAAAAAAACATCGTTTTAAACTCGCATAAAAGCAGATAATTAGATGCACCATCCACTCCCGCGTGACCACTTTAAAACCTAGTAAGTCTTTGGACTTGCTAGGTTTTTAAATGTTCGATGCACCTTACAAGGTTTTTGAAATCAAGACCAAATACGAACCAAATAATACGACCAATTATCATTAGTAAGGGGTTTAAAATATGTAATATACACATGTATTAAAATGTTGCTAGTACTATGTGTTCATTTTATAGTATTTTTTTACAACCAATAGCATTTTTTTACCTAACATAAATACTTTTTATAGGCTGACCTATTTTACGTTTATGCGCTCTCCTGTAAAATTTCGTTTTAAGTCCTTACTACGTTTTGAAATGGGGCAGTCGAGTAGCCAGAACGTCACATCACTAGTATTTCAATAGCGGCCTGTACACAACGCAACTAATCACAACCTAATTAATAACGTGTGAGTAAGTCGCGTCGTGTTCAGCCTACAGAACAACAAAAGCCCTTGCCGGTCTTAAAGATAGGCAATCACAAACCATAGCAATTTCACCGCACTCAAAAAATGATAACACACGAAACATATTACCGCAAATTGAAATCCAAATAAAATTACATATCATACCTTCGTTTCTAACAAACCATTTCATCTGAAGATACAAAATTGCGAATCATTCCCAAAGTATTTTTCATCGGAAGATTTCACGTGAGAACCTATGCATATATACCTACATGTATACACACTGCTATACATACATACGTATATGTGAGATGTTTGCCAAATACATTAAGCGGCTGGCTAACTCAATTTTATGGATGAAACGAGTTTCGAGGGAGGCCACGAAATTGGCTTTTCAAATTATGAGGATAGACGGATTCTCAAGAATATTGTCATTGTTGTGAATGTTGCTTTTATCTATTGAACAGCCGGTATCATTATAAATATTACATTCTTTATAAATAGATAAAATAATAATAAAAAACGGAGTAAAAGAAGAAACAAATAGACTGTTGTTTGTGACAACGTTCACAGGAACCACATAAACGAACAGAGGGAAAAAACTTGAAAGAATCATTACTTTTGTCGATACTGAACGATAAAGTATCTACTTCAAAAATACATTTAAGAGAAATAATGACGAAATTATTAAGAAAAAAACTTTTTATCAATTTATTGCTCTACGCCAAATCAAAGACAAAAAAACTTACCTAAGTGTTTTAGAAAACTCAACAAAACAATACAGACGGAAAACGGTAAAGAAAAATAAAGAGATAAAAAAAGTTCAAAGGCTGCCACTAACAAGGGATAGATGTAAGGAACACACTTAAGCTCACTCATAGCAAAGGTACACCACTCAACAGATAGATACCGAAATAACATAGACTCCTGTTACTATGCAAATATTCTTGTTTGACGACGGGAAAATTTTACTGTCAAGCAATCCTCTAAAGGTAAATCTGAAGGCGACGACAAATCATTAGATAGGCGATAAGGTGTATATGAGTTTGCTTTGGCAATCTTTAAGATGGATGTTTTACATCTTCATTTCGATTCTCAAGTTGGCATGTAAAAATTAAATTGTATGTTATTTGATTTTTCCAAATTTCTTGTCTTGAACTCTTCTTGATAACAAAGTATAATTTGCTATATCAAACTACCAGAAAAATATCTTATTTTGAGATCTCATATTAGTTCGGGTTTTCAAAAGTAAGTGGGGCTAAAAGGACCGTTCCTTTTTAGTCCGATTTTAGTCCAAGGTCAGGGAAATAATTACGCGCATCTGAATATAGGAAACAGCCTCGTCTCGGATGGACTTAATAATCTAATCGCCTACAGCCTTCAGGGACTCAAACGTGACGCACAAGATAATCCACATCAATAAGTGCTTTTACTAACCCACTTACAGACTGCCCTAAAAAAACTACGTGAGAAGTTCCCTGAACTATATTGCGGCCGCGAATAGAACCGCAAATCGTATTAAGACTGTATCTGACATTACTTGAAGTAGTCCAACATCAAAAGGGTTCGTGAATGGAGTGTTCTTCTTGGGCAAAACAGTGCGTAAAGAGGAGCGACCTAAATCAATTGAGGACGGAAAAATTGTATTGGGAACATATTTGTATGATTACTGTGGGTGGAGAGGTTTTCTGTTTGCTTAGTAAGATGTTGAAAGGTGGAAATTAAGGTGAGATTTATTAGGACATCTCAGGGTTGTATATAACACTTGCAGGGACACGTTCTGGTCCTAAAGCCTCTTTTGGCAATCTCAATATTCTCGTGATCTTTTTGTCCAAAGCAGTATTTCGTAGCGTGGCGTTCTAATTAGAAATCATTTTTAAAAATTACATTCGTTACTTATAAAACAAAAAAAAACATTCGTGTCAGTTTATGAAGGTTGGTCCTCGGAGTAAACGAAAATCGTTTGGAATGTTTCAAGTTCGATTTTACCCAACCCAATTAAGTCTAATAATACCAGGACAACATAAATAAAGAAGACATTTCAGTTTATTCACGAGAAAATGACTCAGAATACTCAGATGCACGTCATTGCAAGTTACAGTACATTATCAAAGCGTTACGCGCAAACTGAAACGGTAATGAAGTGAAAAATGATTTCAAACAGTCGACAGTCGCTTTGAACGCTCTTTTGTTTCACAATGTATGTTGAAAGACGCTCTTTGAAACGGATATTTTCTAAGGAAGTTGTGTTTTTAAAAATATATTCAGATGTGTAGGTGTAGGATGTAGGTATGTGGCTTCTTGTTATTGTTGTTTTTGTTTTGCGCCATTCTTGAGATTTAAAGGAGAATCTCAATTTTTTAAATATTGTTTTAATTTTCTTACATGTTTGAAAGATAATTTGCTAGTTTAACATTAGACACTAAAATTACTTATATATAGTGTTCTCAGATTTGTGTTTGTAGAAACTATTAGGTTTGGTTTTAAATATTTATTATAGAATGGGGTAATATTTGTTGCTACAGGTGGTTAACAAATTAAGTTAATCAAAACAAACTATTTACCCAAGCCGTGCATAGAAGCACAAAGTGATACGGTCGTGTAGCCAACAAGATCAATATATCCATCGCCCTCAATAATGATAAATGGTTGTCCTGTATGATGACTTGCTAACGGCGAGCGGTGTGTCATTTTTCATGGCTTATTACTTTTTATTGTCCAACTTTTTCCTTAGTCGTATGTTTAATCACTGAAAGTTGACAGACGTTTAGTGCGATGGAGAAAGTAATGTTGATAAGGGTATATGGACAGTTAGGGGGGTGGGGATCGGTAGCTTTAATAGGAAAATATTGATCTACAGTCCTTTGTAACTGCAAAGTAACGTGTTTCATGCTAGCTTGATCCTCATGTCTTCATCTACAAATCCATTCACAAGGCACTGTTACAATCCTAATCCTAACTAATATTATAATTGCGAAAGTAAGTTTGTTTGTTTGTTACCCTTTCACGCCTAAACCACTGAATCGATCATCCTGAAATTTTGCATATACGTTGTCAGGTGTACAGAAACGGACATAGGGAACCTTTCATCTCGAAAAAAAGTGCTGTACCCGAGTAAAACAACAATAACGTTATTATGATAATAGAAGATGGCGCCACGTGTATTGTTGTTTTCCTAGGTGTGAAAAGGTAACAAACAAACAAACTTACTTTCGCATTTATAATATTAGTTAGGATAGTAAGGACAGGATTTCACGCAGACGAAGTCGCGGGCAGCAGCTAGTTTCTATATAAAGTTTCCGATGTTGTGAAAATTGAGTCATCCTCCCGATTGAGAAAGATTGAACGTTGGCCTGTTATCTTCTAAATACTTTCTGAAGATACTTCTATTTTTGTATTAGTTACTATCATAGATTATTAGTATCTATTTATCAAACACTGCTGACATTTTTTAAACCAATGTTTTATGAAAACCTGACTTTCCTTTAAAACTAGAAATCAAACTTTGATTTCCGTTAGATATAATTATACCAGTATAAGCTCGATTTTTTGGCAGGAAAGTCACTCCATCAACAGCTTTTCCAAAATTAATTTTGCTACAGTCTTTAGTGGTGTGGGAGGTGAATGAAAACATCGTGAGGAAACCGGCATGTCCTAGAACCAAAAATTCGAAGACATGTGACATCTGCCAACCCGCACTGGGCCCGCGTGGTGCATTACGGCCTACTCCCTCTCACTGAGAGGAGGCCTGTGTCCCAGCAGTGGGAACGTTATAGGCTGATTATACTTATACATTCTTTATTGCAACGAAAAAAGTACTCAACAACAAATAATAAAACAATCATTTCCTACCAACGCAGTAAAATAACCCCAGCACTTGAAAGCTAATCAAAAATCAGAATCAATAAGTTTCCGCTCGGTCACCAGTACCATTACAGTGCTTTAGCCCAATATCACCCCGACCTTAAAGATTTTCCGCACAAATAAGCAATATCGTAGTTTGTCCAAACACTTGTGTGCCAATAACCTGCACGTGTTGGCTCGTATCTCAATTTGATCGCACACTTATTGCCCTCGAAAATCCTTACATCATCAACCTGAATTACTCTCTCCATCTTCACGACAAAGTTCAAATCTCTTTGACGTGTGCTCAGAAGGTTTATCAGATATTTCCCAGTTCAGTAGATGAATTAATATCAGATGAAAATGACAAGTAAGATTTTGATGCGGATAAACACTTATGAATATTTATTTCTAGTTAATAATATCATGTGTGTTTAGGGGATTGTACTATGAGTCTGGCTTATGACAAATTCATCCTTATTTATACATGAGTGGTTGTCGTTTGATTAAACGTATATGGATTACTTAGGATTTCGGTGATTAATCAATGAAATAGTAATCATACTGTGTCACATCTCTATGAAAACGAAGTAGGTAAATTCTTCAGTTTGAAACCGTTCTTCACACAGGTTTGAAAAGTAAAGGCTTGGCCACCACCCCCTTCATCACTTAAAAACGTTTTTTCACAGTACGACGTATTTTAACAACGTAAAAGTATTCAAATGTACGATATCTTTTGGCTCTTGACTTTCAAAACCAACAGAAAACTCGAAAATTTGAATAACATTCGATCCAGACACAGCCATTTCATCATGCACAGACAGCAGTATTTTGACGGCCCTTCCCTCTGTATTTCGTCACATTTTTTCACAAACGACAAGCCAACTGCCACAATTTGTCACAATTGTTCCACCCCTGCGTTTAATATATTTCAGCGGTCTCTCGTTGGTCAGCACTTGCATGTTATTTGGTATCCCTACACCCGGGAATATTTGATTAAACATGGAACCGTTCGTCTTGGGATTACTCTTGTTTTCATATTCTGGATTTTGCTGTCACTTGCCTTTTTATGTTTAGAGTAGTCATTATCTCATTTGTTGTCTGTAACAAAGTATCATCGGCTTCCAATTCTACAAGTTCCTTTATCATGTGTAGTTTCTTGCATTGTTTGCTTTTTTTAAGATCTTATCATTTTTTCCGTTGCTTGCAAGAAGTTACAGATGCTATTGAATATATCCATGACAATGTTAACTCAAATAATTATACAGAAAATAAGAAGAAAACTCACCACCAAAACACAACTGCGTTTACCTTATATCAGTATACCAATCCAATATACTATCTAATTCCATACAGTGGAAATCACACATTCATGGTACAATCAACATATGCCCGTTCCGCGTCGCCTCACTAATTGTCATCAATTACAGCTAGCATATTAATTTGCCGGCTTCCCTGCGTTCAATATATGTAACGCTAGAAACCTTACTTTGTGCTGCTAACTTGATTGAAGCTGGAATATTAGATTATGTGATAGAATCAATTTTGTTATAAGAATAACAGTAGTTTTACATTGAAGGCACGGATCGTTGAAACAATATTAATTTAAGTTTTCCTAAATTAACATGATGCCGGTGAATTTACAAGTTTTTTATAACAGATTAATGAATTTCATGATTGCTTATGTTCTCAGTGGGATATTCAAAATAATGATTCCTCCTTTGCGTTATATTCACCAAATTCCAGATAGGTTACTCAATTTTCCAATTAATATCACTCATAAATCCTGTAGCGTAAGAGGCATAGTACTGGCCGTATTGTGAGCTATACCTGGCTATAAATTACAGGAGACGACGAAATTAAAATAGCCGTCCATTTTAATATCCACACCGATATTAAAACTGTCTGAATTGCTCGCTCTTGAAATAAGATTTATTTATAAATTGTTGGTTTCCAGACTGATTCTTTAGAAAACATTGAATTATTTTTCTCTGGGTTTTTTATAGGTATTTGCGAGTTTATCACAATTAATGATACTTCTTGTATTCAATTTGATATTTGCACAGCAGTTTTTAATTCTTTCCGTAGTGGTAATTGTTGTAGATCGCAAAGAAGCACATGTTTAGTATCATGATGATGACGATGTTAATAATAATAGTAACCAATTAAACACTATCCTCATATTCTTTTTAGCGTATCAATGCCATCATGGTGAAAGGATTAGCCAATCAGCGTGGAAACTTACTGATTGCCCAGGGTGCGCCGGACTTATAGTGACTCTGTAGATACGTAAGGGAGAGGCCTTTCATTCTTATATTGTTTTTAATTAATGCAGTTGTCATTTATTTGAACATATTAGAAAACAGCCATCGAAATAGAGATAGAAATAGACACTAAATACACAATAAATATTCTTGTCTTCTAATGCTCTAGGAAGTTGAATGTACTGCACCGTTTCAAAGTGAATTGAGACGTTCGTCCGACGCTTGTAAGCAATGGTCTGTGACGTCAAACGTTCCGTTGTAGTTCCGATCTATGCTCTGCTGTTCTTATTTATGATGTGTCAAGCTTATTTTAGATTTTGGAATCTTTTGTTTTTGTGGCCTTTATTGATTTCTTATAGCATTGTTAGAGTTCTACGTTTCTTAAAAATTGTCTCTCTTTTCGATTGCGTAATATTGTTTGTATTTAATCAGAATTTCATCCAAAATATAAAGAATTCTGATCACGAAAAATCATAACAATTTCTGCAAAAAAAACCTGCTTAGCAGTAAAAACAAATATTCCTGTGATCGTTTGTAGAGGAATGGTAAAGCAAATGTAATAAAACGGTACAATTGACTAGATTATGTAAATACAGTGTAAGTTAGTTAACCAATCGCTAGAACAAGATCAATCCATTATCCTACTTGACTCCTAACTTGCGTGAGATAAAACGTAACTGATTGATATACACTATGTTTTCACTTATCTATCCATTTATCTAACACAGACATATTTATTAACACAAATAAATTGTTTACTATGCAAAGCTAAGTTCATTAATTTTCCTACAATCAAATCCCGATCGACATTACATACTAAAATAGTCCATTACATGATATACATAACTCCTTAACTGTACCACAAAATTGGCATTAATCTACATAACTTGCCTATACAACTGTCATTAACCAGTGCACAGAGGTAGGCGCCTGAAGACAACTTATTGCCTATTCATAAGCTTTTAACAACATTGCTAATGCACTTAGCGTACGAGAACATCTTACCAACTATCTTTATTCCAGTAGCAATAAGTTTCAAATTAACCTTACCAAAATTTTCCGATCCGCAAATAAAGTTTGCAAAAAGGTGCCAAATGTTTTGCAGTTACACCAACTATTGATTAACAATTTTGACCCTTATCTTGTTCAGTGTAAGGTGTTTTTATAATAAGTTTTTGCTTGCGGTTTCAAAAGAATGTATTTATAGTAAAGTCGGCTCTTCGGCTTGTCGTTAAGAGATATTTGCAATGGTGCTCACTTGAAATTTATGTTTTCATGAATATTTTATAGTAAATATTTCTTAGTTTGCCGGGCAGTCATCACCGGTCGTTATGAAGCGGGCTTTGCTTTTTAATATTTGATATTATATATGGATGAAGACGTTTAAGTATTTTCTCATCCTCAATTTCACGCCTCAGCGCTGCAATTTACTGAGAAATTACATGTTGCCCACTTTTTCATCTTGGCGTGTAAAAAATCTATAATATTATAATCGATCGAAGCCAATTTCTTGGAGCTACGTTGTAATAAGACTAGTAAAGTGTTGACTACTAATACAATTAACAACATTTTCAATATTATTTTCATTTTCTACAATTTTAACTTTAGCATCAGCAGTATTCTTATTTATTGCGTTAAACTTTCTCAAATCGTTCATATCTCATGTTTAGCATATATGAGTAGACAAACTGCAAACGGAAGCATTAATTATTTTACCTTTGTCATAGTAATGTTTTACTTTGACTAACGCCCTTTGCAATGCTGATGAAATAGTCTAGACTTCTGCAGATATTAGTCATAACCTTAGTTATGAAAGTGAGAGTTTCTAAAGGTGAAATCTCTCTGGTTCCAAAACAGCCACACATAATCATAGCAAGATTAGCATATTTCACCGTGGGTTCTATACTAGGAATTAATTCGCGCAGTACGGATACTGCGTAGAAATATTAATTAAAACCCTCGGTGGGGGGCATAGAGCAGACCGGGTGAGATGCGTCCTAACGTCGCACATGCGCTACGCTCTGAAAATGCCTACTTGATTCGAAACTCTTTGATGCTTATGTTCGTTTATACAGGATGGCAAGAACATCGATGTGCAACCTGTTACCATGGATTCAGTACATGATTTTGACGCAACCATTTTGTTTTTTTTATAACCGACGAAAAATTTCTACGCTAGGGGTAAGCTACGTTCACATAATTGAAACAGTGTCAGTGTTTGTTTTTCCAAATCCAATACTGACATATTTTTATGGAACTGGGCCAAAAAAAGTAAGGTTTGAGAAAAATCCAGCAAGCATGATACTGATTGCTTTAGCCACTCAATAACATATCACTAAACAGAGATCAACGGCTCCAAATTGGATTTCGAAAATAATTTTTAAACTCTTTCAAACCATCGCAATTAATTACTGCATTTTATAAAATCCATTCTATTTGACGACACCATAATTTTCCCTTAATATCTTCATTATGTTAATAAATATTTCGAAACACAACAAAACAAAGGAAAAATAAAAAAAAATAATGATGTGAAAGTAAAAAGTCTTTTATAATGATGGCTGTGCGAAAATGTACTGGAGATAATCATCTTTTTAATAGAAACATTGGGTAGGCACAAAACTTCAAACATTGTTCTGCTCTTTTTATCTTAATCTTTGCCCTAAGGGATTCACAGCAGATTTCCATATTTCTAAATTGTGTGGCGAACGCTGGAAGTGTTTATGTTATCGTCAGTGATCATTTATCTGTGCTATGATACAGCATTTTGTTGCTAAATCGTATCCTAATAGACCCTTAGCGAAGTTAGTTTGTATACATCAATTGAGGAGAAAATTACTGTTTTCTAAACAACAATAATGGGACGAAAGCCCGATCATAATCAAAACTTTTGCTATATTATAATAGTTTTTTTGTGCAAAAATTTTGTTTCTTAACATTGTGGAAATTCAAAACCAACTATAGAAGGAGTTATTTATTAAAACTCTCTCTGACATAGAGATGGTTTTTATTAATTCACAAGCAAAATACTTTTTATATTTGAAGTTTCCTGAAGGTTATTATTGAATTTGATGCTGGCTGCTTTTACAATAGGTACTCCTTTCACAGTTATTTTACCTCTGACCGCTGGAACCCAACAGCAACCTTATAATAACAACAATAAAGATCACTGTGATTTTGACAGAGTTGACAGTGATGCAAAATCAGACGTAAAATACTTAACTGAAAATTAGACATACAGTCCGTATGTCTAATTTTGTATTCTTCTATAATGTGCTGCTATCACCAAGCGTGTTTGAGAGCGGTGAATGCTTAAATGCGAATCCTGCACCCGTGGCCATAGGCAGAGATGGAACACCGCGGTGGTTTTAGCCGGTAAGAGTCCAGCATGCCCCTCTGTCACCCCCACGATAGAGGAAGTCCATGAGGATTTACACCGCGCACCAAAAAAAAAAAAAGCGTGCTTTGTGATTTTAAACATCGTAGTCGTCATTTGGTTTTATATTTGCATACTTACACATGAGGCAGTCATTTTCTATTTACCTCATATTCTCTGCAATACTTTATAGTGAAGAAAGAGCATCTTACTTCAAATAAAACTACACTATTTCCCATTCAAGACACTCCTAAGTTCCTGACAATTGAAATATACTAACATTAAGTCTGATGGTGTTTCGATAGAGAGTGTATGAAGCCCCGCTGTTTCTCCGTTGGGTGTCCTGGTTAGATATGTGTCCGTGTCAGGACGCCTTAGTCCTGTTTCTTTAAATCATGTCCTTTAAGTGGTTATTGCGTTTGGTGTTAGTGGATTAATGTTAGTAACTCTGTATTCGTTGTACTTTAATCTGTTTTAAAATTGGAACAGGTTTCTGTAAGGTTGTTCCAGACCCTAATCGGTTGATCTTTTTCTTTGATTTTTAAGTCAGCTGGTGTGATTCAGCATCAAAATTACAATCAGCCTATAATGTTTTCACTGCTGGGACACAGGCCTCCTCTCTGTGAGAGGGAGAGCTGGGGTGTTTGTTTTACTAAAATTGACATGTTTGCCAACGCATTTAAAAGTATCGTTCAACAGTTAAATGTAAATAAATAAGCATCTATTATTTTTTGAGACTCGCACAGAATGGTAGGCACTGAGGCTTGATAATGTGCTTACTTTTGAACCCAAAAAAAAAATACAAATAAAATTGACGATAATTTTCTATACAAATTGTAACACCCTTTTAAACCCCTAAATGTAAATTCATTCTATGCTATAAAGGTCATCCGTGTCGCGTATTTGTGAAACCCCCTCACGTAGAGACCAGCTATGTTCCCCAAATGTGTATCGATTTCCATACGCTGTGTTCTGAATTTTAAGGGGACAACCAAACATTGTCTCGTATGTCGTGTATGCTTTTTGCCTCTAATGTATTATGGAACCGTATGTACATTAACGTGGCCCTTATTTTCAGTGAGATTGTGAAAGATGGGATTGTTAATAGCAATTTTACGTGGGTATTGAAGATAGCTGTTATCGTAAACATGTACGTTTACGAAGGCACTTGTTGTTTTGAAACAGGCAAAAAACTTTTGGGTAAGTCGAGAATAACCGAGGATAGTTTTACGGTTAGTTTTAGTATCTATTATGTAGGTACAGTCAAGTCAGTAACAAAAGTCGATTAACACTTTAGTTTTATAAATCTTAAGTATGAAGCAAAATAAAAAAATAAGCCGTAACAGAAGTAAAATTTAAAGAAATAACTATTGGCTATTAAACAAAATTTTTAAAAGCAATTTGTCGAAACATTTTGTGTCAATAATTTGGTGATGTGTAAACTTGACAGTGTCAATGGACTTTTGTTGCTGACCGTATCTAATTCTAAAGCGTGACAGGTAGCTAATTCTTAAGTTACCATCACATCCATCCATCTACCCTAAGGGGATACTGGCAAATATCACAAAAACGTAAAATTTTGACATTATTGTTATGTCATCATCATCATTGCAGCCTAAATCATTATTGTTATGTCATCATCATCATTGCAGCCTAAATCATTATTGTTATGTCATCATCATCATTGCAGCCTAAATCATTATTGTTATGTCATCATCATCATTGCAGCCTAAATCATTATTGTTATGTCATCATCATCATTGCAGCCTAAATCACCCACTGCTGGGTATAGACCTCCCCTCCTTTCTGCCATAGGTACTTATGGCTTTCGGGCAGGTTTTTCCTGCTACTTTAACGATTGCGTCAACCTAACGCTCTTTTGGACGTCCTTTCCACCGGAGTCCGGCATCAAGCAGCCTGCTGTGTTTCGTCGATGCGTGGGAGATCCAGTGCCTTAGGTATCTTCTGGGCACGCTCGTCCCATCATAGACCTCATCCATCGCTTTCCATTAGCCGTGATCGAGGTCAAGAGCGGGCCCAATCAGCAATAAAAAAATTAAAAAAAAACATTCGTTTAGCGATGACGCTAGTAGAAAATCCAAAAAAAAATGTATGGAGTTGACATAAGCTGCCGAAATGTCACGTGATCATGTCAATGTCACTTTGAAGATGTAGCGATTGTAGAAGTAGAATCGCTCCGAAGCGAATTCCATTTGTCTAGTCCCTCTGGTTTCTTTGATTGAACCTTAGCCACCATTCGGCTATTCGCTTATTGTGACATAATTATCTACCTACTACGAGTAACAGTCTTCAATAGTCTCTATTTATATAGACATATATCTATATATTTAAAATTCAAAGTCCTGACTGACTGACATATCAATCCACAGCCTAAACCGCTGGTCCTAGAGACATGAAATTCGGAGGGTGTGTTCTTTGTGAAGAGTAGATGTCCACGGAGAAAGGGGTTTTTCGAAATTCCACCCCTAAGAGGGGGAGGGTGAAATTTGACGCGGACGAAGTCGCGGGCAGAAGCTTCTTTATTATATTTTTGCACACCGTTTTATCCAAGATGACTCATTAAAAACTGTGCACAATATTCCAATTAAGTAGCGATGGATCCTGAACATGTCCAAAAATAGAGGAAATATTTTTAATACAAATAATTACATCCTCTTTGCCTTTTTTAGCACTAATGATGAAAACGAATTATTACTATTAGTTTCACTTGTAAATTTATTTGTTGCAATTGTAGCATTGGAAATATCTGAGTCATTGGTATTACGCATTCCTGCGAATTCATAAATATGAATTTGTTCTTGAAAGTTTTTCTGCACAAGGACGGGACGGTCTGGGTTGTGTGTATCCCGTTAGTTACAAAAGAATTTGGTTTCAAATTAATGGTCTTTTCTTTTTTTAATAAACGTAATTCAATTTGCAAAGTCAACTCATTTTCGTTCTTTATCTAACTTGGTTTGAACTAAGTTGTTTCAACCGATTGAATGCCGTAATTACAGACACAATTAAAAAGCCATTGCGTCACGCGTGGATACACGTTTAAGCATACGAAGGGTTAAAGTAGCATTGTAATAAGGTGTAAATTAGAATTCATGCTAAGAAATTGATTAAACTCTTTGCATTCATTCTGATTTTTGCCTTACGACACATCTGACTTTCGACTAAAACCTTTAACTCACCTGTAACCTACTACAGTCTTCACATTGATGATGACTGTATCAACAACATACCACACACATAGGTACACATAATCACCAAATCACCATTACACGCTTTTTACAACCATTTTTTATTGTTTTTTTCTCCCTTGTTAATCTTATTGCATAAGTTTATAATAGATTTCCTCCCGGGAGAGGGTTGGCTCTTGTATCGCAGGCTATCCGCCCAGCGTTGTAGGCCTTGTAGCCTGTAGATTTGTAGACCATTTTCTATTTTTTTAAGTAGGTACCTGCACCCTATTGTGTAACACAATATCAGCCACATTCTGAATAATATTGAAGAATATTGCCAACACGCAATAATATTGCACATGATTATGTAATACATGGTTCAAGGTTACAATGTATGGCATAATTTATTGGAACCGCTCCGTTCAAATGAATTATGTCCCAGTTATTAATAGATTTGCATAATTTTGATACATAGGTACATACTGTACCTTCTTCTTGTAGTCAAGTTTTTTTTACGTGACGAATATTGATTTCTTTTTCATCTGCTTTTACAGAGCAACTAGCTGAAATTCGTAAATACAGAATCGCAAGACTTCTTTGTGACGTCGGAGACACAGTTGAAAGGATCCAACCTCAAATGTTCTTGAAAGCTGGATACGAGTAAGTGCGCTTTCTTTATGATTGTTATAATCATCGTCATTGGCCAGCCTTGTTCCATCCACTGCTAGCCTCCATTTTGTGTCATTATTTTCAAAATATTGTGTATTTTTATAGAACCTACTCGTAGGTATCTCAGCACTAAGTCACTTGGGGAAATGACTATGATATTCATTAGTTGTCGCTGAAGGAAAAGAACCTTTCCTTTCTTTCAGCAAATTGGTTCTAGCTTTCCGAGATCTTTTCCCCTTGTGATCCACTTCTATTAAAATACCCCTTACCTCTTTATTTTATGCGTTTTATATGACACACTTTTGAAATTATTATTGTTTTAAAATTGTTCACAACAATATTGTTCACACATTGGTTTTTTATTATCTATATTTGCATTTTGATTAATTTTTGTTTCAGTAACCAAATGTGCTCCTGTGACCAAATAATCAAAATAGATTACTCTGCTTGGAAAGATGCGCGGTGTTGCCCTCAAAAGCCTTGGGCGACATAATTATGTCTTATACTAGAATTTAGTGAAAATAAATTACGAATTATAAAATCGAATTACGAATTCGAACGAATACGAATTTTAATATAAATCATAAGGTCTTTGATCTAATAAATGGAAACCGGTTCAAGTTTGCGAATGGTTATGTCTAAGACGAATATTTTATATCTGACCTTCAGATTATTGTTTGTTTTAATAAAAACTAATATAATTTATAATTCTGTATTTTATTACTATTTGCTACAGTTTTAATATTTAGATTTTCTATCTAACCTTCAGATTAATGTTTGTTTAAATAAAAAAAAAGTTATATAATTTATAATACTGCACTGTGTTTTATTACATACTATTTATTACTGTTTTAATATTTAGATTGTAACAGCTCAGTACACATATTGCACGGTGCGGTGGTACAAGCGCCCTACAAGCGCGGTCATAAATACCTTACTTTATTAAATTTGTTAAATGGGTTTTTTTCTGAAGGGTAAATAATAAAAAAATACTTCACAAATGTACATTAATGCTTTATTTACATAATTTATTACACAATATACAATAAATTGTACAATATGTACTGTTTATATATAAAATATATAAAAAATCGCTACAATATATTGTAGCGAATGAAAAATGAATGAATAAAGAAAAACAAACTATCTTCGCCTATATACAATATGTGCTACAATATGTACTGAGCTGTTACAATCTAAATATTAAAACAGTAATAAAACACAGTGTAGTATTATAAATTATATTAGTTTTTATTTTAAAAAAACATTAAAATAATCCTTATGACATGCAACGAAGGCTCAAAATATTATTCATATGACACAGCTCCAATGGTCCCAATAAAATAGCAATTTGGAACAAAAATCCTTTGGCAAACATACAGTTATTAAATTCAGAGTTTGCTTAGCGTCGGGATCATCAGAGTGAGGACCAAATATTAAAGTTGGTCTAAAGAAATATATTGCGCGGTAACCGCAGGATTAACTGGATGTCAACACTGTCCCGCTTACTCTGTACACTACCGTGCAGAATAACTAGGTCACTTTTTCTACAAAATCTTCATTTTTCTTAAGCAAATAATAACTAATACTTAATTAATTAATGAAAATAACAAAATGACATCCTTACTAAAACTATTTACAAACTAAAATATAACATCGAACAATTCATAAATACATATACTACAAAAAATTTTTGGTATTTTAATAAATATAGTAATATTGTTTTTTCTTATCTTAAAAGACAAGTAATTATCGTAGACAAATAAGTGTCTAGTTTTAACTTAACGAATTACATGTTACACTTGGAAACTAACAAGCAAAATATATTTATGTTAAAAATACTATTTTATTTCAATGATAAATAGGTCATTAATTCAAACCTAATTTTCAATAATTATGTATAAAACTAACTAGGTATAAAAACAATATTAATTCGTCTCCCTTTGTTTATTTTTATTTGCTAATTGTTTTACCTATTCCATTTTAACATAATTTGCCATAAAAACATTAATTTGTCATACTTTTTGTTTACTTAGCTATGTCATCAATCTACTTTAACAATAGTTGTAAATATGTGAGCACCATGTATCTATCACATAATTGATTTACCTGTCATTGCTTTATTTTTAATTCTTTTTACCTTTTGTTGGCAGACTAATTTTTATTCTAGATGCATCGTCTTCACATATAATTATATAATTAATGTACCTATACAGAACTTGTAAAACATTTTAAAAGAGTAACGGTGGAGTTTCTTGCCCATTCTTCTCCATACGAAAACTACCTTTTGGAATGGGCGACTAGAATCAATTGTTTTTACTATAATTTTTGACGTTCAAAAGTGCCTTTACTGTGCCTAATTGAAATAAATGATTTGACTTTGACTTTGACATCCTTTGTTATTTAAAATAAGCATTTTAAACATAAGCAGTAGGTTATAAAACTAGCGAAAACAATTTTGGTTTCAATGGGAAAAAATATCACAGTATTTTATTGTAATATTTTATAGGATAACGTATAGAGTATGTACAAACATGACACTCGTAGCTAACAATACACATAAGAAAGCATTTTATAAAACAACTGGTCACGCTATATGACCACATCCACGCTATACCTGCACCAAGGTTCTGTTTTAAAATCCCTACAGCTCAGCGCAATTTGAGATGCTCTTCGCTTTCGTAGGACATGATTAGTTTTTTTTTTAATTATCATCCTATCAAGACCATCCTTCAGGTAATTTTTGCTAGTGTAAATGTGCGCAAAAAAGAGTACCCGCAGTTTGCAAAATAAATGGCAACATTTGCGAGTTCGAAAGCTACCACTTTTTTTGCACGGAAGTGTAAGAGGTTTACACAAGGGTTTAACTAACTGACGGTAGTCTGGGTTGATTTATTTGTCTTTAGCTGTAATTTATATTCTACGCTATTGAAATCAGTGTAGAACGGAGAAGTTATTGGCATATAATGATAAGTTCCTCTTCCTTTGGCAATCGTATCTCTTCTGTTTTTCTCACATACAATTTTTATTTCTTAATTACATACCTTACTTTATTAAACCACTTATTTGTCATTTACAAACATAATTCCAGGACAATTAGGTTATCTCTTTCGTGAAAGATTTTTCATAATACTAAGCGTCAAACTTTATGGTGGCTCTGAAGTGCGCAACTTGCTGCGCAGTACTTTACCTCTCAACCCCGCTGTCACGTGAATTTGTTACTGCGCAGCGACTCGCCTCATCTTCTGAGTCACCATAAAGTTTGCATCGAGTAGTACCTACCGCCGAAAAGCAAAAAAATTATATGTCATGTACTTTTTAAGGTGCTACCTCGAAAATCTAAAATCCTCGAAACCTACTAAGCGAGCGAAAATGATGCAATTTTTGAAACGCAAAAGAAGAGCATTAAGTCCGCCTTTGTACCTTTTTTGTGCGAAAAGTTTAAATAAATAAATAAGAGTGATGGTTATAATGTGCGTACGCTCGGAATAAATCGACTTATGCGCCAAAACAAATTTACTCCTTTAAAAAAAAAAACTATTTTGAGTAAACTTTGATATGATAATTATCTATGCTTTAAAGTAAATTCTATTGAATAACTCTTAAGCGTTACTCCGTGATGTCGATAAAAGTAAAAAAAAAAAAAATAGATATAACTTTGCAATTTTTTTGTATCAAGAAAAAATAATTGAATCGCGTATTCCTTTTACATGATACTAGACCAAAAAGTCAAAAAACATACACCAAAATGTTAAAGCCCTATTCCATATACTTAACAAGTTCGTAGATTTCGGACTTATCATTTACCAAACGAACAGTATCTTGAATGAATGGGTACTAGAAACAAGCAGTTCCAATAATAGTACCTACAGGTAATACTTCAAGTCTGTGAGTTTCAAAAACATATTCCCAGTAATACCTAGTACGCCAAATACGTAAGGCTTTTAGGTCCAGTACAGGTACGATTGCGGCTTAATGTCATTCTTCAGGCTCAATTTCAGCTAGAAAAGAAACCTTACAAATAGGAACGAAAATATCTAGGGTTGTTAGGTAAAAACGGGTGCTCTAAATTAGGACCCGACAGGGGTTCTTTTTTTATGCAACGCAGTGTTACCACGACTTAGTTTGCACACAAATTACCCCCTGGTATGTGTGGGTGGAGTCTCGATTAATATATTTTTCGTGTAACCTTAATGTAAAGGCTACCTTCAAAACTAAACGATATTATCTTCAGTGATCTGAAAGTCAGAGCTAATCCGTTTTATACTAATACAAGGTGTAATTAAAATAACTGAAAATCTATTAAGGGGACATTGTATTCATCATTGTGAACAAAGAGTACTAAGGGACCAATCCTGAAATCGCGAAAAAAATAATCAACGCTTCACTAGGTATACTGTAAAGGTTGTCTGCAAAGGGCGACCTTACATCGTTCAGGCAGAAATATAACTAGTTGCATTCGGATTCGGTCACTCAAGCGAATATGGAATTAGCTTTTAAAATAAATTATTAGGATTTTGTTTTGATAAAACAAGTGAGTGATATATTAGACGCGGAGAAGTGAACACTTCTTCTTGAAATAAATATAATATTATTTATTATTTAACACCCTCACATAACATTGTTCTACTGTTAGCACTCCTCCATTAAAAGAAAGAAAAAAGTTTTATTTGTTCACAGTAAATTTATGTTCGCAGAACTTGACAAAGTGTAGGGAACACCAGTTTTTTTTTTTGCGACTTCAGGGTAGTTCCCATTATTTAGTAATAGTTGTTCATAATGATGACAAAAATGACTCGTAATTTTCAGTTATGTCAATCACACCTAGTAGATACGTCCTGCAATAAAGTCTGCGCCTGTAAAAACGCACAGAAACTAGTCTATTAAACTGTAATCTTCGTCTGAAATGCAAATCAGTTGAAAAGACGCGAAGTTTTTATCACACTTTTATCACAAACTTTTATTAGACCACTTAAAATGCTAATGGCCTGGCAATTACATCATTCACGACTCTAAGGAAACTATAAAGTTTAGTAATTATCTTTAGGATTAACTAGGAGTTGGGTCTCTAATTTTCAGTAGAAGAGTAACTGTTTTACATAGAGTAAATTCATGTGGTTTATGGTGAAATGGTATCGTTTATTCTATAGACATCTTTGTAAACAATATTGCCTTAAGGCGACGGCGAAGAATAATACCAAAATAATTTGTAAATCAAACCTAATTTTTAAGGTAGTGTGTATTTATTCCGATTGGATTACAGAATATCTAGATTCCCAAATATATATTTTGAAAGGACACTGATATACTTAAAGACGAGATGAGGAATTTAAAATTTCTATAGAAAACTTATTTTTCTCATAACTCGTCTTTATATCAGTGTCCGTTTAAAATATATATTTTGGATAGGTACCTAGATATTCTGTAATCCAATCGGAATAAATACACACTACCTTAAGAATATGTTTGATTTACAATTTATTTTGGTATTACGTTTCTATGAACGCATGCTCCGCCGGCCTCTTAATTCTAAAATCAGTGCTTACTTAAAATGATATGCTCACCTATTCAATCTGCCTAGCTTATTCCTAACTAATTTGGGGTCGGCTTCTAGCCTAACCGGATGCAGGTGAATACCAATATTTTACATGGAGCGACAGGCTTATCTGAGCTCCACGACCCAGTTACTGGGTAAAGTGGTCCAGCACAGGCTATGGATGTCTGTGGTAATATACAATCTGGCATTACGCGGCCAGGTATATTTAGTAGGACATAATCACGCGACGCTAGGTCCTAAATATACTCCAACTCGGGTATATTTAGTAGTTAGAAATTTCGAAAGCCTCATGCTAACTATACCCGACCAAAACCCTATGGGGAGTTTCCACCAGGTACATTTAGTAAAGGCGCTACTGGGTAACACGATACCCTTTGGTAACACTAGTTCTCAGACTTTTAGACATCTGAGTACCCGTAAAGACCACACTTAATATGCTACGATCCTTACATACTCCTTTTGCCTCGTTTACGTCCATATATCTGCCCGTACAAGCACGCCGGTTGCGAGTACTACGCACCTGACCTTTCTGAAGACCATCACCAATACGGTACACTATAATTATGTCCTCCTAAGGCGTAAGCAGTGGTGGCCAAGTGGTAACGGCCGTGACTTACGAGTTGTAGGTCGTAGGTTCGAATCCAGACAGGCGCTTTACTTTGTGTAAATTATTTCATCACCACTGCTCTCAAAATGGTGAAGGAAAACATCGTGAGGAAACCGGCATGTCCTAGAACCAAAAATTCGAAGACATGTGACATCTGCCAACCCGCACTGGACCCGCGTGGTGGATTACGGCCCACTCCCTCTCACTGAGAGGAGACCTGTGTCCCACCAGTGGGAGTATTATAGGCTGCTGATTATGTATGTTTGTATGTAAGGCGTCCCCTACCTGCGTTTCCATTCACATCAGGAACCCATACTCTTTGACCAGATGGTGTTTTAGCTTTGTCTCCAAAGTCGTCGACAAATCAGGAGACCCTGTCAAGAGTTTGCCTAACGGGAGTTTGCAATGCGTTAACGATGGTTTCATTGTCTCTTTACCAACAAAGATTATACAAGAAATCGTGTGAGTAGTTACAACAGCAAACGATTTAATTACCGGTGAACCTTGACAAACGAACTGGATGCCTTGGAAACTAATACATTCGGCATATTATATATACACGCTCCTTATCTTGTAAGAGATCTCGTTTATTAATAAGAAGTTACTAAGTTTAACTATTTTTTTTTTTAAACCTTGTTCTTAATAATTAATTTAATATTTAATTAACAATTTTGCCTATAAGACTAATAAGCAAATTTAATATAACTTAATTTTTCACGTGATACCCTCCGTAGTCGGGTAAAAAGGATAGTTAAGAGGCATTAGAAAAATAACTGTTTTGCGGTACGCGGCGGGTACCTGAATTAATGAATTTGGTACTGGTACCGTCTGGAACCGGTACCCAGGTACCGAAATGTCAAGAGCCGCTAAGTACCAGTACAGAACCTGTACTTTTGTATCAGTCCCAAGCCTTCCACGTGTCTACAAGGCTAGGTAATTACCACGGTCACCCAGCAGATGAGTAACCGCTATTTACACGTTAAGGGGTCTTTAAAAAGTAGGTATATACTTCTGTCAGTCGTAATCGCATACGCAGTATTCTAAATGCTATTGCTGTTCGTTTGGTCTGTACTCCCCAAAATCAGTGGATAAGGACCACTATAGGCATCGGCTAGGTATAGGTACTAACATTTTGAGATATTATGAGTTGTATATTATGATCATGTAACCTAATCTACGTTCGCGATTTATTTGCCAAAAATGTAAACAAATATAAATTAATGGAAAAATTACTTTAATTCCTACACAATTAAGTTCAATTTACGCTACAACTTCAAACATTTCATAACTTTTTCAATAGTGCTAGTCACTCTGAAATCAACTTAATTTTCATTGAAATAAAGTTGATATTTGTTTAACTTGAAATAGGGTGGGGGTGTGCAGCACTGCGCACTTTTACTATAATATATGGAATTTTCTCTGAATTAAATAAATAATTATTATTAAATCATGCACTACAGTCCAGCCGTCGACAGAATGCCTTACTGACACCTGTCAGGGTGAAAATTTTAGTAGGTAGCTAATAAAGATCAAATTCGCAAAGCACGTATTCGTTTCTATGAAACTGACAGATGTAAAGAACGCATTCTCTCATCGGCCGCACTGTTGGTACACCGAAATTGCCCAAAACAAACCGGCTGTGCAATTTCAAAACCTAGAAACTGACAAAAAAAACGAAACGTTAGCATGATTGTGTGTAATTGTTATAATTATTTATGACCATAGTTATAATATTCAGCTTACTAAATGCTTGACTTCAGGAATTCGCAGAGACAATAATTCACACAAAAAAAAACATACCTATCAGTATTGCTATTTTTATCTATAAATCAAGCGATGAAGGCCAATTCTCGTAATTTAAAACGTTCAAAATGTAGGGAAATTAGAGGTGTTTTTGACATATTGAGACTGAGATCAGACTGTGAACGTTCTTAAAATTACGAGAATTGCCCGTCAGGTGTTACTTGAACATCTACAATATTAATAGGTACTAGTGGTTTTTTCCACGATTAACTTCAATGAACAAGAAATTGATATGCGTGCCCCAAATACCACTATGTTAAGGGCAAATCATTTATCTAACTGAAAAACAAATGAAATATTCGAACAAATGCGATTATGATTAGCTTAATTAACGGGACTGCACCAGTTTTATGTTTTTGTATTGTTCATTCGATAATTATAATATCGTGATAACTAAGTATATGATCTATGTTTTGTATTTATTTATGTTACCTATCGTTTAAAATAAATAATCGTGATGGGAAGAGATGTATACTGGCTGACATTTTTTACCGATTTTTAAAAACAGGGTATAAAAGGTGAACGGAGAAGCCTATGGCACAGAATCTCTTTTTTTTTTTCAGAAACCTAAAATGAAATTAACTAATCAATTACTTATTTGAAGTAAACTTTTCATACGAAATAAAAATCGACAAATAATATAAAAATGGAACTTATTATATTAATTATGGGTGCCTAATGTAGGGTTACCGACTTTACGCGCGGAAATAATCAATTAATTCGAAGCGACATTTATTCCATTGATTGAAACCATCGGTCTACATCAATCGAAGTAAAAAAACAAGAAGGGATTTTTTATGTTAATTTTTGTGGAAAAAAAAATCTGTACCATAGGCTTCTACTCTTTTAACCTTTTATACCCTGTTTTTCTAAAGGCACTAAAAAAAGTCAGCCAATATATCCTAACTAATAGTATAACGCGCAAGTAAGTTTGTTTGTTACCTTTTCACGTCTAAACCACTGAACCGATCATCCTGAAATTTTGCACACAAGTACGTTATCAGGTGTACAGAAACGGACGTAATCGTACCTTTCATCCCGAAAAAAAGTGCTGTTCCCGAGGAAAACAACAATAACTTTATTACAATAATAGATGGCGCCACGTGTCTTTCGAATCATGATTGAATTATAAACGAAACTAATGCGGGTGAAACCGCGGGGCGCTGCTAGTTTGAAATATAAATTTCCAACATCAGTTTCCAAATGAATGTCATGGAACTCAATTTAGACTATTAGTTACTAAAAGATGGAGGCATTGTGAAGACATAAAATAATGCGAATAATAAATTATAATTATTAATAAGTTGAACACAAATGGCGAAGTTTAACGCGTAAATTATTAACTACGATGGGAAACATTTATCTCGGAAACTTTGCAATTAACACCGAAAAGAAACTTCTTGGACAATACAACGTAGACAGGTAGGTACCTACAGACGCCAGCACATCAAGCTACTACAATCTGTCAAATTTCTTTAATAGATTTTCAGGGTTCAAAGTTGATTGGGAAAATTTGACGGTTTCGGGTAGCTTGATGTGCTGGTGTCTGTACATCGATTTTTTTATGCCCGAATAATTTAAGTAGCGATTATTACTAGAAATTAGGTCGTAGGTTCGAATCCAGACAGGCGGTCTGCTTGCTTTAAGACTGTTTCATATCTAAGGATGAAACTAAGTGACTAACTAATAAAACAAAATCGCTCATTTTTAACCAAAATGCTTTTCGATTCAAAAACTGTTCATGTAATGTTTAGTCGTGGGTTTTTGGTAGTACAGACGCCAGCACATCAAGCTACCCGAAACTGACAAATTTTCCCAATCAACATTGAACCTTATGCTTTAGCGATATAGTTGAAAATCGATTAAAGAAATTTGACAGATTGTATTAGCTTGATGTGCTGGCGTCTGTACCTACCTCAGGAATCCGGCAAAGCTATAACATAAATCACGTACGTGAATGTATCAACGAGTAGGTATAAGTAATTGCGGTTATGTTACATTTTGCATCCGTTTGACCTTGCTCCTACATTCTGGTGAACTTGGCTTAGAAAGGTTATGAAATCTGATCCTAGTCGTGCACTGAGGTTCCGTTACTTATGCATAAGTAATTAAATTAGTATGTTTAGGTCAAATTAAATTAATTATCATTGAAGGGGGTAAAACCTTGCGTTCCAATTGCATAACACACTTTCATCACAATTCGAAGGATTTTGCAGGTATATGCTAATCCATTGCTTCACGTTTAAAAAAATTATCTGTTCAAAAACGTAAATGACGCAATAAATGCTGTTGAATTGTCAAAATGTAAGGTATTGCCATTGTAAATGTGTTACGCAATTACTCCACAGGTCTCTCCTGAATGCAGTGGTGTCCAAATACACTATGCCGAAGGTAGGTACGCGACCGAAGTTTCGCGGCTGATTTTACGCTATAACGCAACGTAATTTCGGCATAATTTGTCATCAGTAATTCAAATAGCATTGCAGGCGTAATCATGCCGAACTTCGGTCGCGTACCTTCGGCATAGTGTCTTTAGACTCTACCAGAAATCGTCAGTTTATCTTACGGTAAATGCTAAATCGATTTTACCAAGTTATAATTCTATTTGATGCAACATCGTTGTTCCGTTTAGCATCGCTAGTAATAATCACGGTCACGCATAATGTGTAATTCCACGTACCTACAGTATCTGCACACACGCAATGAATACAGATTACAAAATGGGAAAATCTGAAACTTAGAAGCAAATCTATACTAATAATAAAGCTGAAGAGTTTGTTCGTTTGTTTGAAAGTGCTAATCTCTGGAACCACCGGTCGGATTTGTCACATAATACATAGCCCAATTTTTGAGGAAGACTATAGGCTATTTAACATCACGCTGTGACCCATAGGAGTCATGCAAAAAGAAAAAGTCAGAAATCGCTAAGCGAATACGAAGAAATAGCGCGGGCAGGCGATGCTTTGCGACGGGGTATGTCGCGAACACGCAGACGAAGTTGCGGACAGATGCTAGTGCATACATAAACGCACGGTTTTTGAGAAAGCCTTCTCAATCAACATTTTTATGCAATTGCCTGCCAACAGCATTTAATTCATCGATCACGTTATTACTGAAATGTAAGTACAGACGCCAGCACATCAAGCTACTACAATCTGTCAAATTTCTTTAATAGATTTTCAACTTTATCGCTAAAGCATAAGGTTCAAAGTTGATTGGGAAAATTTGACAGTTTCGGGTAGCTTGATGTGCTGGCGTCTGTACCTACCTACATTATTTTAGATAAGGACTGCACATTGTAAATTATATTCAAGTTACACCAGTTGATCAAGTTATGCAGGATGCGGTAGCATTTTCCATTTCATGACAGCAATTAAATTGAATAAATATCGAATTGTTATCACAAATTAATTTAGGCAACTGTAATTTATTATGCGCACGGCCAAAGTGTCAAATCAAATCAAATCAAATCATTTATTTCAATTAAACCATGTACAGGCACTTTTGAATTGTCAAAATTAAATAGTCAGTCAGTTAGTCAGAAAGTTGAAGCTAGTGTGGAGTAGAAGCTAGTGGTAGTGTGTAGTGTGGAACTCTCTGCCAGCCTCTGTGTTCCCTTCCACATATATCCCGTCAGCTTTCAAAGCAAATAGACACCTGGGCTTACTCGTTCTATCATAGACCTCACCTATCGCTTCCCACCAGGCGAGATCAAGGTCACGAGACGGCCCATTTTGCAATAAACAAAAAAAAAAAATGAATATCTAAACGGCTCAAATTATGCGACTGCAGTCAAATTTAGTTATTATTGATTACTAGCTGCTGCCCGCGACGTCGTCTGCGTGAAGGCTCTACAGCACCAAAAATACCTAAGATGCCAGTGTCGCTATAGCATTATAAGTAAACAACTTTTAAAATAGCATTAAAATATAAGTTTTTTTTGCAAGCGAAGCAAGTGAAGAGAGTTATATTGGAACACTGCTGAGTTCAGTCATAAGATGTGACTGAAGGAAATAGAGAAAATAATGCAGGAATACATTCCAGGACACAAAAGAGTAAAAATACGTACAAAGGTATCATACCTTACAACATTTCCCTATAACGTACGTTGGTAGTTATGCTGCCAGGAGCCAAAATGTAAAGAGAGTCAGGACTGGTGACGCGGGAGCAAGCGACGTACAGTTGCCCGTGTGAGAAGCAACTCGTCCTGAGGTCGACACCCGCTGCCCTCAGTGTCTGCCCTTGCGACTTACTGATGGTCATCGCGAAGCAAACACTCACGGGGAACTGTACGCGCTTGAACTGGAACGGGAAGTTATGAGGTATGAGGGGAATGCGTGGTATAAATACTGCCTCGCCAACGCCACAACTCGTAAGAATTTCCGCCTCAATTTGTGTGTCTGTGGAGCGAGATGACTTTAAGGCGGGTCCCGTTACACAACTTCGGAGGAGATAGGTTCCGAAGAAGCATAATCGGGACACCGACCTTCAGCTTGATGGTATGCGCTGGAAGTCCACTTGCTGACAGGGAGTTCAGAAATTCCACGGGATAATGTGTGGCGTCATCTTGCTCGACAACAGTGTTTATCGAGGTGTAGTCTACTTCATTCCCCTCAATTTCCGAGAGAATGCATTCATTAATTGCTGCAGCCTGATCGTTTTTAAGCGTCAAAATGGCCCGCTCACACACCCAAGAATTTTGCTGGTGCGGTATTACGACTGATGTCCCCGTACACACAGCGAATGAGTTCTTCTATGCTGGATACCACTCTACCGAGAGACTCTGGAAGCACCACCTGTCCACCTCTCTCTTCTGGTAGAGTGCCTTCGCCAAGACTTAGAAGGACATCGGAGAATTCTTGAGCACGTGCATTGCCGCCGAGCCGAGCTCTCATATTAAACGGTTGAATGTCGTAATTACAGACACAATTAAAAAGCCATTGTGTCTCGCGTAGATCTACGTTCCGGCATACGATGGGTTAATGGTCAAGTGCAGCGTACGAACTCGTGACCACAACGAAGATCATTTCAACGAAGTATTCACCTCGTCAGCCCTCGATCCCCGCGTCACCACGGAAAGCGTTTGCCGGAAATCGCCACTGAACAGAACTGTGACACCACCCATCAAATGTTCGTTCCTGCGGATGTCCTGCAGGGTTCTGTCCACGGCCTCAACTGCCTTCCTATTGGCCATCGTACACTCATTCCATTCGATCAAAGAGCAATCCTTGAGCACGTGTCCCTTATCGCTGTTACGTGACACACCACAAACAGGCGTTTCGGCGCTCTCTAAATCGATGGGAATTTTAAAGTCCCGATTTCCACGGTCTTCATGCGGTGATGAGTGATGATGAGTGGATTGCCGCCGATAGAAATGACCACATCTTGAAGTGAACTGAGACTGGTGTTCAACACGCGTTCATCAGTTACTTCGACTTCGTCTCCAGTAGCACGCCTCAAAGCTCGTAGAAAATCTTCAGACAGATGATGGCGATACTTCTCCCACAAAGCTACCGGTTTCGCTACTCCACAAAACACCAAGATGACAGCATGCGGCTGGGACTGTCACTGACGCTCGCCTCCGCGAGGGTTTCATCCCAATTTTGGTCACTGTCGAGAAGGTCACGTGCTACCCAGGCTGCGCGGTAAGTGGGATACTCCACGCCATCAAATGTCCGCAGAAAGGCGAAAGACGTTGAACCTCGGACAGTGTGAAGTAACACCCGCAGAAAATAGCATTCGCCATTATTCGGATGCACGGTATAAACCCTACCCAATGCGGTGTCCTTGAAAATTCCTGGAAAACTTTCCACAGCACCTCCTCGTCGACGTCGGTTAAATAAACCCCTTTGCTTGTCGTACGTGTAATATGAAGGCACCTCGTCATACTCGTACGTAAGGGATTTGTTTTACATCACATTTAAGTTTATAATTAGGTATACGACATGAAAATATATTAATTACCAAGCAATAATCACACAGATAAATACCGAACAAAAGTATTAACAGTCAATGTTTATTTTGTACTAACAACATGAAATTGATGAAGAAATGATCATCATCAATGAACATAACTTTCTTGTAATACTTAACACCGCATTTTTTTTAAATTGTCTTCCTCAACTCTGCTCAAGATTTTGAGGGTTTTGTTGGACCTTGAATTTGTCAAAACGAACTATACGATACAACTTGTATGAAGAAAATGTACATTACCATCTATGAATTTTAAGAATAACTAACTACTAACCTCACCAACATGATCAAATTTAAATTATTAATTTCCAAAAATTGTTAACATGTAACTTGATTTGATTTTTATGAAATCTCTTAGATGGCGCTGGTTCAAAATTTTCTTTATACTACTAACATTCATTAAACTATGTTTCTCTGCCCAAGTTACTTAAATGGCGTAGTTTTTATAGTGTAAAGCTAGATAATAGCATGGCTTACTCAAAAATAACATTTAAATATGCGTCGTTAGATTACACGCTGTCACAGAATGCGTAAGAAAAATAAAGATTCACAGCTCCTCCCCCGTAGGTGATAGCGTGATAATATGTAGCCTATATGTTGACCCGACCTCTTAGTAATACTCATGCAAAATTTGATGTAAATCCATGCAGCACTTTTTGAGATTAGCCCGGACATACATACAGACAATCAGACAAACAGACAAAAATTCTAAAAATTATATTTTCGGCTTCGAAATCGATTGTAGATCACGCCCCAAGTATTCTTTTAAAAAAATATCCAATGTACAGTTTTGACTTTCCTACGATTTTATTATATGTATAGATTCATCCACTAAAAAAGTGCAGTGTTGAGTTTTAGAAACGTTCCGGCATCTAATTTTATGCGCTGCCGAATGGGTCGCGCACACACCTTGGATCTTAGCTTGAAATGATAAGTTACGGATAGCCAAAGATGATTCTAATTCTATTTACTTATTCAGTAACAATTAAATGTTTCATGCTGGATTACAATATAACGTATTTACCATTAGAAAATCGTATATAGATTAAAAAAAATTACGATACATGCCACGAACAGAACTTAGGCAAATAGCAATCATCTTCAATGAAAGTCAATCATTCGTTCTACCGGAGTTTCTTCCTGGTGACGATCATCACGTGATTTCATTCAGCAGCAGTAGGAGACTAACAAACTCTTCCTTTCCAAGCGGAGGGTAGCAGTGAGAATCCACAAGAAAGACATAACAGATAGGTATGTATAATATAATAAAATTAAAGTACTATAAAGGTTGTCTGCAAAAGCCGACCTCGACCTGGCAATAAAATTACTCTTAGATGATAGAAAGATGTTAGAAATAATCACTCTGAAAGTTTGAAGTAATGAAACATCTATTAGATGTATGCAACAAGATGTACAGACGCCAGCACATCAAACTACCCGAAACTGTCTAATTTTCCCAATCAACTTTGAACCTTATACTTTAGCAATAAAGTTGAATATCTATTAAAGAAATTTGACAGATTGTAGTAGCTTGATGTGCTGGCGTCTGTACCTAAGCAAGTTAAAAAAATATGGATGTCACATGATCAACTTTGAAAGTTAATATTTCGGAATCCTGACACTTTATGGGGTTTAGTCTTATTATGTTTTCTGTTTGCATGGATGTCCTATCGCTTTATATAGGTTTCATGCGTGGCCGCCATTTTGAAATAAAAAGCAAAATGGCGCGACAGTTAGTATGCCTTCATATAAAAATCTTCAATACCTTATTGGTATTAGGTTTTAGTTTGGAAGAATTAGTGATAATACAGCCACGGTGATGTACAGAAGAAAAAAAAATAAAAAAAGAAGAAAGAAGAAGATCTAAAGAAGGTGGCTGGGACGGACTGGATGCGGAAGGCGGAGTACAGGGTGTTGTAGCCTGGGTGAGGCCTATGTCCAGCAGTGGACTGCGATAGGCTGAGTTGATTGATTTGATTGGTGATGGAAAACGTTCGCTTGAAAAAAATGCAGAGAATTTAGCGTTGTACGAGTTTAACACGCAACACACATATTACAGTACCAACTGAAGCGAGCCCTTCCACATTTTAAAGTAAGAATCATGTACAGACGCCAGCACATCAAGCTACTACAATCTGTCAAATTTCTTTAATACATTTTCAACTTTATCGCTACAGCATAACGTCCAAGGTTGATTGGAAAAATTTTACAGTTTCGTCTTGTGTTGGCGTCTGTACAATCAAGAAAACAGTTTGGTGCACGAGCAATATATAATCGTCTTAGCACTAAACTAGCAATATAATATTAATTGTTAGGGTATGACATGAAATCCTCCGTTCTTCCCAAACGGAGGGTATCCATGAGGATTTCCTCACGAAAAAAAGGGTATGACGTAAGTTTTAAGAGCCTTCTCAAAATGTTCTAATAACTATTTACAATCTCAATTCTACTCTATGAGAGGTGCTCAACTTCACCCCTTACTCGCGATACCAATCAACCTTTCCTGAACAGTCAATTCAATTTACATATACACACACACGCACACTACACGCATACACATAATCAACCAATCACCATTACATGCTTTTTATAACCATTTTTTATTATTTGTTTCTCCCTTGTTAATGTTACTGCATCTATATAATTATACAAAGTGATAAAAAATTAACCCGACAAACTTTAAGAGGTGCTTTAGACCATCGAACTGAACAACGTTCACTATGGGACTAACACTGAAATCACAAAAAAAAATCAGCTGTTTCATACATTTTGGTCAAGTAGGTATTGAACTTTTGTATTAAACAGCAGATTTTTTTCTAAAGCATCTCTTAAAGTTTCTCAGGTTAATTTTTTAACACCTTATATAAAATTCAAAGTCCTGACTGACTGATATATCAACGCACAGCCTAAACTGCTGGTCCTAAGGACATGAAATTTGGAGGGTGTAGCCTTTGTGAAGAATACCTATTCCGACCTCGGACTAAGAGAGGGTTTCTCGAAATTCCACCCCTAAGAGGGTGAACGGGGGGAGGGTGAAATTTCACGCGGACGAAGTCGCGGGCAGAAGCTAGTGAGTTTATAATAGTATTTCCTCCCGGGAGAGGTCTGGCTCTTGTAACGCAGGTTATCTGCCTAGCGTTGTAGGCCTTGTAGACTTTAGATTTGTATACCATTTTTCTGCACCCTAATTATGTAACACACTATCAGACGTCACATTCTAAATCATTTTGAAGAAAATTGCTAATCCATTCCTTTTATATGTTCGAACAATTTGTCTGCTCAACAACGGAAATAACGCAATGAATGTTGTGGAATTGTCAAAATGAAAGCTACTGCTACTGATCGTGTGTTACACAATTACCTCTCTGGTACATATTGACAGGCCTACACTGTGCTCCCATATTTTTCTTTTTTGTTGTCGTGGGGAAACCTTCAAAAGGCACCTTACCTCCTGGGTGGGAGGTCGGGGAATGTGGGATTTTTACCTCACTACAACCATCACCCCGGTGATCAACATCAGCACATAGGGGTGGTCCCGGTTCCTCTTAAAAGACTAACCGAGGAGTTTCTTGCCGGCTCTTCTCCATAGGAAACGGCCAATGGATCAATGGACCCGTGCACATAGCTTCTGACGTTTCATAAGTGTCCATGTAAGTTTATGTGAAAGAAAATATTTCGATTTTGAGCATAAGTGTCAGGGACTTCACACAATTTGTAACCACTTTCTTTTGTAATAAAGATTATTATTATCTGTCAAATATATACTGTAAATGTATGTATAATTATGCGCAAGTTATTACATATCTCTCTTGTTAACTGTACCCAACTTCCGTTAACTCCCTTCCAAATGTCCTTGCTAAGCGTACAAACTTAACTACAATATCAACATAGTTGCAAGAAGTCGGTTAATCAAAGCACTTGAGTTAATTCTTTGTATTTTTGTTTTGTACTCCAATGAGATCGGACATGTAAAATGTTGATTTTAGTTTATTTAGTTTCGGTGTTGTGTAGCGCGAGGGCGGCCATTTTCTATGATTCGTATTATGGGACTGAGATTACTAGGGAAGATGTGAAAAGGCATGACAAGGCCAATACCACTTTGTGAGTTTTTTTTTTATTGTTTATGTTTTGGTAATTCCTATTTAGGACATAATAAATTTAATCAGCCGCGTTTTCTCTCTTTATTAATTTATTATTAAAAAGAAAATTAGCTGTTCCATACATTTTGGCCGTGTTGGTATTATCTTGCACTTTTCTATGAAACAGCAGTTTATTTTTAATAACTGACGAAAACTTTCTACGCTAGGGGGGTCTAGAATCATGTGTGCTGAACTAATGGTTACAGTTTGCTCATCGAACTGTCTATTTCTTTTTTTTTTCATACCTGAATGAATCCTCGAATTCTCCATATTATTCCTAGAAAAAGTCAGCCCCAAATTCTTGAGAATACGTTCAAGAAGTGTTAAATTTTATTATTATCACCAATATTATCATATTAAAAAAACATTTTGTTCTTTGTGGCTCCACTAGCACTTTCATCTATGTCATCTCATCTGTATCTATAAGTACATATAATAAAATAGTAACGCAGTGAAAATGAACAATGAATATTTTTGAATAAAGTAATAAATTGGTACGAGGTATGGCAAAGAATCTGATGCACAAAATATAGCTTTTACATTTTTTGTCCGTTTGACTGATTGTCTGGATTTATGTTCGGATTAGCGTAAAAACGGCTAAACGGATTCGGATGAAATTTTTCACACACATCATTTATAACCTAAATTAACACATAGAGTAGGTACTTCAAATATTTTCAACCTTCAATTATAAAATTTTCGTACTTTATTTCATCTTGTTGTGAATAACAAGACGAAAGTAAATACGAAAATATACTATTTTATGCGACTGTTGTTATGTATTTTTTTTTTGTTGTCCTGTAGCTGGTGTGTGAATGAGGTACAACCATGTGATCCTCACGAAGGCAGGAGAGTGGATGGCTCCTGCAATAACCTCCAACACCCTCCGAGAGGAGCCACACATACTCCCTTTGTGAGGGTATTGCCTCCAGTGTATAGTAAAAGTAAGTGAGAGTTCGGTTACAATTACGAGAATAGATGAAATAACTTACATTATGCCCTTAATGTAGTGGTGGCCTAGTGATAACGGCCGCTACTTAGGTTGCAGGTTCGAACCCGCAGACAGGCGCTTTACATTGTGTAAATTATTTCATTACCACTGCTCTCAAAACGGTGAAAAAAAAGTTCGTGAGGAAACCGGCATGTTCTAGCACCAACACGTGTGACATCTACCACCCAACACTGGCCTGCGGCCTACTTCCTCTCCCAAAGAGAAGGCCTGTATCCCAGCATTGAAAATGTCATAGGCTGATTATGATGCCCTTAATAAAGTTTTTCAAATCTAGAGAAAAGAAAAAGTCTATTGGCAAATAAAAAACGTGAAATGTTTTTAAATTTTCATCGGCGAGGCCTGTATTCTTCAGAGAATTTTAACACTGCGGTGTAAAATATTGTAATTTTAGGTCAGCGCCATCTCTTGACCGCTAGTGGAACTAATGTATTTGTTGTTGATGATTTCTGAATAGTGTGCTATTTAGAGACATCGTTTTATTTTTCTTGTAATCTTTACATAAACTTCTATCGTATAGAATAATTGCAGATTTTTCTCTATGCAAACTTCGGAGATAAAGGGGGAACGGTATTTTTTTACATTTTTCATCAGAAGTCGAAAACGATGCGGCCTAAAAAAAAGAAAAAATATTAGAGAATGTGCAAACAGCACTCTTTCATATGATACTCCACATGCCTTAGTAGACCCACTTCAAATTTTTATGAACACCTTTCAGTCCCTGTTGCAAAAAAAAAAACACATATTTATATTTCTTTTTTATTTGCAAAACAGTTGGGCAAACGTCATCTAAAACTATTCAAAATTTCAAGTTGATAGCATTAGTAGTTCTTGAGATATCCAGCTGTGACAGACGGACAGACTGAGTCGCACAAAAAAATAAATCCTAATAATAGGAGACAGAAGGACTGAAAAAAGAAATAGATAGGACCTGCAAAGGAGTGCAAGGCATGGATTGTATACGCAACAGTATTAGAGCCGGCAAAAGATTCTCATTTTTAGGCAATGATTGATTTCAAAACTTTTGATTTTTCTTTAGAGAAAACCATAACAATGCAGTTGACCGCAGAACCACCCTTCTCGTTATTTTTTAAATACATTATTTTCCTCTAAGAATACATACTTGCACTATCTAAGTCTGAATATAATAAACATTTTCTGTTACAGACTTTGAGCCGAAGAAAACAGCATCTGGTAACGAGATGCCCCTCGCGAGGTACCTCAGGACTCGTCTCTACTCAGTAGGTCGTGTGCCCAGCCAGATATTCACGGCACTGGCTATACACTACTTTGTCTTTATGTCTGCTGATGTCGTCTCCTTGCACGATACAGGTATGGCTTTATAAAATTTTTTGCTTTTCGGTAGATCATTAGTTAGATACAGAATCAAAAAGAAAAGAAAGAAAGAAAAAATATACGAGTATTTTGGATAAATAAGACGCACATAAAATACACACACAGAAAAGTCGTCGCTGAAGTCATGCTATGGCAGGATTTTCTCAATGTTTTAAATTTTCGCAGTTTTAACAGACAGCAATTAACAGGCAGTAATTAACGGATTTTTTTTCTTTATGTTATCTAATTAAAATCAAGCTGTACGTACCGACATGATAAGTTATAGGTATGACCTATAGTCGACGTACTTCTAACAACCTTGACAAAAATTATAATGAGTTTAAATTAATCCAACTAAGCAGCTAAGGTATCTTTCCTTTCAAAACCGGATTTCATGGATACAGTACGGCATAAGGAAGTCGTAAAAGTAAGGAAATGTAACTTCAAACTTTGACTTTTGTCTTCAACAAGTTTGTAGGTACATACGTACACACGTCAACGTTTATTACGCTAATAAAAAACCTAAGAAATTAACTGCAGATTTCTTTAATTATTCTTTAAATAACTTTTTGTTACGAGAAGATATAAATACACGAAATAAAAATATCTAATGACATTCTGCTCCAGATAAATAATCGTTACCTTCAACTGAAACACACAAAGATCAACTTGACATAACCTTTCCAGTAAACTACATAGCTTGGCGGCCATACTGCTGCGCCGAAAGAGGCAAAACGGATTACATGTGCGTTCCCAACAAGATACCTGATGATGACCCGGTACATCGCTTCTCTGGAGTCCGTTGTGTTAACATGACCAGGCCAGAAACCTTCCAGACTATTGGATGCATCAAGAATGATACTGCACCTGAAAGAGTAAGTACTGTTTATTTATATCTTTCTCTCTCTCTCTCTCCTCTTCCTTATGATTAACTTCTTTCCCCTCTTTTTGAATTCTTGTGTTCTATTTTCTTCTTTTTTTCTTTTAGATATTGTTATATCTTTCGTTAGACTTTATTTTACTATAGCTGATATTTTGCTTTAGGTATTAATTACTGATTTTTTTCAGTTAATTAGTTGGTAGGTACCTAGTTCCTTTCTGTTTTGACTATGATGTGTGTAATGTATTGTGAAGTGAATAAATGAATAGGATTATAATCTAAGAATAATTTACCCACGATTATAACGTTTTTATTTTTCTGTAAACACATAATTAATATAAAAAGCTGTTATTTTTTGATAAGACTTATCTGAGATTTTATTTTAATTATATTAATTTAGACGTTGATTAAGGATTTCTTAGAGTTCAGATTTTTTTTTTATTAGAAACTTAGTTGGTACCTCCAAAAAAAAAAAATACTAGAACAACAATTCAACAAAAACTTTATGATATTGTTACCAAATAATGACAAATTAAGTTTAATGTTGTTAAATACTGCAACTAAAAAAGCGGTCCCACGACTAGAATGTTAATTGATTAATTATTTAAATTGTATTGTATACTTAGCTTTAATTAATGTGATAACGTAATCGTCACACTGTACAGTATCCTTATGATTGTATGTTCTACACGGTTGATATCTATTAGATATCATTTTATTGATCCAATCATACTTTTCAGGTAACTAAATAAGTAGGTAATTAAAATTTTTCTTAATTTTAGATCGTATCATCAACTCCGCTGTTGGATCTATCTGTGATATACGGCAATCAGTTGGAACCGTTGAATCAAAGAGGGAGAACTTTCCAAGGAGGAATGGTGAAGACTGAATTGGATGACAAAGGCAGGATATGGCCACCTAGTACTAATACCACTGCCAACGTCTGCTTCTTGAATCAAAAACCTCAGGAGACCAGGTGTCATGCGATGCGTGAGTCTTTAAAAGTTGCTATATATTATATCTACTCTCACACTAGTTACATTTACAACAATGATTTTATCTACAGTTTTCGTCAGACACGTTAATTTGATTTAAGTTTTGAGGTTATTAATCACGTATTTAATTCATGTTTGCCCATCAATATTGACCACTTGTCTCGACATTGAAAGACGTCGAGCGGTCATCCCTCAAAATTATGAATAAGATCTCCGTTTCAACTGTAAAACATATGAATATTTTATCATGGGTAGACCTCATATTCTTCAATTATAAATTAATTATAATTAACATTCGACATTAAAAGGTAAAGGCAGATGGCCGATGGGGCCGTAAGGTTCGGGAGTGGCGACCGCGTACCGGAAGACGTAGCGTTGGAAGGCCTCCCACAAGGTGGACCGACGACCTTGTGAAGGCCGCAGGAACCCGTTGGATGCGAGAAGCACAGAACCGGTCGAAGTGGAGGTGCTTGGGGGAGGCCTATGTCCAGCAGTGGACGTCTTTCGGCTGAAATGATGATGATTAAAAGGTCTGAACAAAAATAACTTTAATTTTTTGTATAATTTCAGCTGAGGATGGTGGAAACACTCTAGCAGGCATCAACCTCATGGTGGTATGGTTTTGGAGGAATCACAACTTTATAGCCAAAGAACTAGCTTCCGTTAACCCTTGTTGGGATGACGACAAACTGTTCAACGTATCAAGAGATATTAACATAGCGATATCACTACAACTTTATTACTATGAGTTGTTGCCGTTATACTTGGGTGAGTTTTTCTTCAGATTTTGTCTTCTCTCGTATCGACATGGACAATATCAGAGGGACTAGACTAATTCACGTTCTGTTAGAGATAGCATAATGAACCTATAATGTTCCCACTGCTGGGACACAGGCCTCCTCTCTTCGAGAGGGAGTGGGCTGTAATCCACCACGCGGGCCCAGTGCGAGTTGATAGATGTCACATGTTTTCGAATTTTTGGTTCTAGACATGTCGGCTTCCGCGCGATGTTTTTCTTTACCGTTTTGAGAGCAGTGGTGGATTATTTACACAAAGTAAAGCGCCTGCCTGATTTAAAAAAATGCCAGTTAGGAAGATGGCAGCGGAGACAACTCGCATATTTTGAGTATCACCACTAGAGGACATTAATGGTTTATAATAATTTCATGTCGTATTTTACAGGATTCGACAATATGGTAAAAGATGGAGTGATAACCCCAACAGGCGGATTCAAAGATGATTATGATCCACGCTTGTATCCTCAACTTTCTCTGGAATATCCTTTTGTTTTGAGATGGGCGCATACTATCCAAGATGGCCCTTTGAAGTAAGTATTGTCCCCCTACAACAACATCACAACGTGTTTTAGATATAATTATTTGATATACCTTTATAATAATGACAACGAACGAGCAATTCATAATTAATGCTCAAAGTAATTAGCTATTGTTTAATATACTTAACCTTGATTAACACTAAAACAGAGTCTTGAAGTTAATGAGACTATAAATAGTTTTATTTGGCATTTATTTTTCTATTTCTAATTATAAATCTAATAATTGTAATGATGTTTTCAGATTGTATGATAAAGATGGCTACTACCTGAAACAAGTTCCCATAGTAAACCTCACGTTGAGAACGGGATATTTCGGTGTAGATGACAACATGGATTATTTGACACAAGGCAGCTTTAGACAAGGAAGTGCTAGTGAAGATTATATTGCTGATCCTGATGTAAGTCACAAGTTTCAAATTGAAGGCAATTATTTCATCTTTGATTTTAATCTAAATGTACTCTAGTAATATTATCCCATCTTCTAACTCCACGAACACATTTGTAGTTCAATTTAAGTTCCTTTAAATACACCATCATAAGTTTTTTTTCAACCATGTCTATCAACCTGTATTTGGCTTCTATAATTTTATCGTCTTTCACAAGAGTCTAATCATCAAGAGACTAATCTTTTCGTAGATCTATCTCGTTTCCTATATCCATTTATTTATTATTTATTTATTTATTTAAACTTATCGCACAAAAAAGGTACAAAGGCGGACGGCGGCGGCGGTATATCCATTCCTAGACATTCTTTAATCTTTCCCATATCATTGTACCCCAAACTTCCTGTACCAAACCGTTGCTACTTTGCCTTTTTGTAACTGCTATTTCTATCATCAAACCACACATTATTGAATTTAGAACAATAATTTCACGTATAGTCTTAAAGTTGACTTTTGCGTGTTATTTCAGATCACAGAGCAAGGTCTAGGTCCCCATCAGCATGTGTCAGACTTGATGACGAACGATTTGGCCAAGAACCGATACTTTGGATTCCCGCCTTACATTAAATACAGGGAGTTCTGTTTTGGCAAGCCTATTCACAGTTTCGAAGATCTACATGGCTTTATTGATCCTGAGGTAAATATTAAAAATTGCATTAAAACTGTGAAGACTTTATTATTATGAGGTTTAAGGTGGTTCCTTTAACGCCTGGTATTCGATGATATTGCTGAATTAAATAACTATCAAAATTTGATAGTTATTTAATTCAGCAATATCATCGAAATAAAATTATTATAGCTTAGATGTTAAGACAATGTGTTTTTTACATTTCAGAGGATAGAAGTTCTAAGAGAAGTATATGAGAAAGTAGAAGACATTGATCTGTTGGCTGGTATCTGGGTAGAAAAATCGATACCAGGAGGCTTCGTACCTTCAACGTTCTACTGTTTGGTCATAGAGCAACTCAAACGTAACACGATTTCTGATAGACATTGGTATGAGAGACCGCACCGACCTAATGCATTCACCTTTGGTAAGTGCAGTTGGGAGTCTATCCTGAGAGATGACGAAATGCGTATTTGACCACATGCGTTTCTGACGACATGCAAGTAATCCCACATGATACATGGTTCAAGGTTACAATGTATGACATAATTTATTGAAACCGCACCGTTCCAATGAATTATGTCACAGTTTGCATAATTTTGATACATAGTAAACTGTACCTTCTTCTTGTAGTCAACTTTTTTTTTTACGTGACGGCTAATGATTTCTTTTTCATTATGCTTTTACAGAGCAACTAGCTGAAATTCGAAAATACACGATCGCAAGACTTCTTTGTGACGTCGGAGACACAGTTGAAAGGATCCAACCTCAAGCTTTCTTGAAAGCTGGATACGAGTAAGTGCACTTTCTTTATGATTATTATAATCATCGTCATTGGCCAGCCTCGTTCCATCCAGTGCTAGCCTCCGTTTTGTGCCATTCTTTTCAAAATATTGTGTATATTTATAGAACCTACTCGTTGGTGTCTCAGCACTAAATCACTTGGGGAAATGGCTATAATATTCATTAGTGGTCGCTAGGTTCTTTCTTTTCCTTCAGCAAATTAGTTCTTGCTCTATGAGTTATTTTCGCCCTGTGAACCACTTCTATGAAAAGACCTAACCTCTTTATTTAATGTGTTTTTTTATGACACACTTTTGAAATTGTTAAAAAATTGTTTTAAATTTATTCAACAACAATAATATTTGTTCACACATTGGTTTTTCGATATCTATATTTGCATTATGATCAATTTTAATTTTTGTTTCAGTAACCGAATGTGCCCCTGTGACCAAATAATCAATATAGATTACTCTGCTTGGAAAGATGCGAGGTGTTACCCTCAAAAGCCTTGGACGACATATGTCTCATACTAGAATTTAGTGGAAATAAGTTACGAATTATAATATTATGCTAATAGAAATTATGAGGTCTTTGATCTAATAAATGGAAACCGGTTCAAGTTTGCGAATGGTTATGTCTTACACGAATATTTTCTATCTGACCTTCAGATTAATGTTTGTTTAAATAAAAACTAATATAATTTATAATACTGCACTGTGTTTTATTACTAGATATTTATTACTGTTTTAATATTTAGATTGTAACAGCTCAGTACACAAATGAATAATGATTAATGGATATGCATTGCAGTGGTGCATGTCGCAGTGCAATTTTAGAATCTTGTATTTCATGTTCCTCAATTTTGTTGTTCCTTGTTGTTGTACCGTTGTTCTTTTTTCCTGGTAATCATCATCATAATCTGCCTAGCCTTTTCCCAACTATGTTGGGGTCAGCTTCCAGTCTAACCGGATGCAGCTGAATACCAGTATTTTACATTTTAGCTTTTGTTAGAATTACTTATACTATGTTAGTACCTATTATTTGTGGAAGCTTGTAAATGACAATAGTAAGCGGTAATTTTACATTATTTATATATTTATAGTGGACTGTAAGCTTTATGAAGAAGAAATACATAAAAAATATAACTACAAACATAAACCAATTAGGAACAATAATAATACAATACAACTTAAAAAAGGGAACTTCTTCTTGGCGTGTCGATAGCAATCTAAATGGACTCGGCCCAGAATTCGGCAACTTGTTTGGCACCATCACCAGCGTCCATCAGTTCCTGTAACGAGCAGCTGACAAGACATGCAGGACACGATATTAAGTGTCCCATCGTTTGTGGAACAGCACCACATTTACACTCCAAGGCGGAGTGGTCTATGAATCTCCACCTGAACAGGTTTTCAGGATTAAAGACTTCCAGGTTACCCATGGTAACTCATGTCCAGGTGGGAGGTCTTCAGCGAGTGGAACAAATTGTTTGGGTAAGGAAGCTCCGGCTCGCCACAGCTTCAGTCTTTCTTGGGATCGTTCGCCAGTGAGCGGGAAAAAAGGAATACTATACCTATTATGCCATCTCCTCGAGTCACCTGGCAACAACACATGCACTGCGCACAGGTGCCTCATCAGGTGGCCTTCTGTCTTGCTAGCCACAATGCTCAGGAGACTGTCGCCGCTGTCTCGCATCCGCAGTAGTAATACCCTTTCATTATTGTTTAGTTTTGTCGTTCTCTAAAAAATGATGACTATTTTATTTTTTACAAGATGTAGGGATAACTCTTTCATCACTAGATTTTGTATTATATATATCAAAGCGAGTATTTCACATTTCTTCTCGATTCAATTCAGTTGGTGTGTAAATGACATTATACCATTGTGATCTCTTCGAAGGAAGACGACTGGATGGCTTCTGCAACAACTTGAAGATCCGTCCCGAGGAGCGAGTCATTCACCCTTCATAAGACTGTTGCCTACCATGTTTTGAAAAAAGTCTAAAACTAGTAATGATTCATTATAATGTTATTCACGATATCCGTGATTATATTACTCATTATATTATTATCTATTTAGTATATATTATGAACTTTTTTTATTTCATACAAATTCACGCGAAGGCAATGAAAGTATATTTATGTGTATTTCGTGTTTGTATGATTGCCGTAGACCGATAAAAAAATCTGCCATAATATCGTAATGGGCTCTAACATTTTCGTGTCATATCATAATTTAACTGAAGTTTGTGGTCCAAGTCCAATTAATGTTTTCAGTTCATGTTATTCAACGTTTTATTTTGACAAAACAGTGTCCACAGAAACAAAGAAAAAATACCACCATAAATACCAAACCAATACCATAATAAAATTAATAATGTTTGATATTCGCAACACCGACATCCTCTAATTTTCGCAAAAACAAATTCACGTTATTTGCACTAACTGTATTGTATGTACAAGTGGAAATTATGTGTAGTCGGACAATGGTTTGTCAGATTTTACGACCCGATTTCAACAGTTCTTTAGTAGCGTCAGTCAATTATAGAAAGAACTAGTATTAACACTATTGAATACTATACAGCAACAGATAAGAACAGTTCGGTTAGAATAAATTGAACAGATAAAGAACAAATCTTCAAGAATCCTATGCATGGATATAAAGTTAAACAGTCCACAGAACAAATAGCTGCTTCTAATCAATGGGTTATCAACCCGAGAGTTATTACTATTGACATCATCGATATCCAGTTTCCCTAAATCGACATTTCTATATGTGAGAGAATCCGGTCATTTTTCTACAACACCTTGATTAGTAGATACGTTAGGATGTTGTGTCCTATTTTGCTCCTGGCTGTGTTGTGCGAGGTGAAGGCCGCGTTGTTCTATGATACGTATCGTGGAGTTCCGATTGATATCTGTGAAGTGAAACTCCATGATAAGAGTAATACGACTTTGTGAGTACCTGTTTGTTTTATTTGTTTTTAAATTTTTATCGTCTTTACATCATCATCATCATTTCAGCCGAAAGACGTCCACTGCTGGACATAGGCCTCCCCCAAGCACCTCCACTTCGACCGGTTCTGTGCTTCTCGTCTTTACATATTAATTATTTGCATAATTATTTATTTGAAACTAGATGTGCCCGCGACTTCGCCAACGTGCATACTGGATTGCATGGGTGTTTTTTTTTTGCGTGGAACCCTATTTCTTTAACTAAAATTAAATAATTAGCCTAAGTTACTCCTTATAACATCAGCTATCTGCCAATGGACCGTCAAAATTGATCCAGACGTTACAGAGACAGACAGACAAGAAATGTAGGTAACTTAGTAAAAGCTGTTATTTTGACATTAAATCTACAATTTTTTTTGTATCTTCAATTTATTCTATGTAGTATGTATATGGTTGTGTGTATTTGTATATGTAAGATCATTTCCGATTTCCATCATTGTTACAGACTTTCAAATCAATATCATGCTAACGAATTCCAGGAACATTCCTATTGAACTAAACTTACTTCCGTGTTATTTAATTATTTTCATACTTGCTTTTTGCTTTCTTTATTGATGGAAGTTTATATTCTCTACAATTTTTATTCATGTTTATTCAGTCGGCCTATTTCTTAATACGATCTATAAATAACAATTTATTTAACATCTCTGTCGTGGTTAGTATTATAATGTTACTTTGTCGTCTTTAGCTGGTGCGTGAAAGAGATTGAGTCATGTGATCCCCTCGAAGGAAGACGAGTCGATGGCTCCTGCAATAACTTGAACTACCCTTCAAGAGGTACAAGTCACACTCCTTTTACCAGAATATTGCCACCGATTTATGACAAAGGTAAGCAAGTTTTATTTTTGTGAAGTTTTTATCATACAACTTTACATCACTTTGCCCGTTTAACCTTTAACCCGTCCCATCTTCGTGATTTGTTACCTCTTCTGGACTCATTATTGAAATCGGAGCCATCATAATATACAAACAAAAATCCCTGTCTATCAAATTGAAAAACTAACAGAATATTCCAAAACTCAATTTCGTCATTTTATTTTGAACTAAAAAAAAATTGTATCATATTTATGACAGTGATTTTTCTTTTTCCACAGATTTTGAGCCGAAAAAAGCAGCATCAGGCAATGATTTGCCTCTTGCTCGGTCTCTTAGGACCCGCCTTATATCAGTTGGTAAAGTACCAAGCCAGAGATATACCCAGCTAGCTATTCATGCTTTCGTGTTCTTGTCTGCTGATGTCGTCTCTTTACACGATACAAGTAAGATAATTACCTATTTACATCTTTATGTTTGCCCTTTGTAATATAGTCTGTGAAATTTTAAACATGATTTTCTTGTAAACAAATAAATCTTTTTCAGTAAACTACATATTATGGAGACCATACTGCTGTACCTCAAAAGGAAAAAACGATTCCTACTGTGTCCCTAACAAGATACCTGAAGATGACCCGGTGCACCGTTTCTCAGGAATCCGCTGTTTGAACATGACCAGACCTGAATCTTTCCAAAGTATAGGATGCGTGCCAAAGGGTACCACTCCAGAAAGAGTATGCAATTTTACTATTTTTCTATCATTGACACATGTCATTGGATTTGATGTCATATATAAAATTTTGTGAATGGCAATATTGCCAGTCTTTTGGGCAGGTTTCGGGGTGACAACGATGTGGGGGAGTACCTACTTCGATGCTTTAGTGTTCTTTTGTTTTTGTATATTATATATAGTTAGTTATTTACAGTCCAGCTTTCGGGAGACGGCGTTCCTGACACCTATCAGTGCGACAATTCTAGTACCTATCTAATAAACATCAAATTCGCTAAACACGTATTCTTTTGTGTGAAACTGACAGGTGCCGAGAACGCATTCTCTCGTAGGCTGCACTGTAATTAAGTATCTAGTGTAAATACTAGTTAGTTTCATTTTTTTATTGGAACTGAGTAATATTGTCGTTGATAAAAGTATTAGATTCAAGATTCTTTATTTGTGGAAACATGAGTATACATACAGAGCATTTAGAATTATAATAGGATTTAGAATACCACAATTTATCAATATTACAATTGTATCTCATTTTCCCTAGATTATTTCATCAACTCCGCTCATAGACTTATCTTCTGTGTATGGCAATTTTTTGAAGAACTTACAAGAAAAAGGGCGTCTATTTCAAGGTGGACTGTTAAAGTATGAACTTGACGAGGGAAGGGTTTGGCCACCAAGCACAAAGACACAAGCTAACGTGTGCTTTTTGAATCAAAAACCCCACGAAAAGAGATGTCATGCTATGCGTAAGTATTTAGATCTAATATCTCTCTTGTAATTGAGTAAAAAAGCAAAATTTTGCCCAAAAGGATTTGGTTGAAGTGATTTTGGCTTCAAATACTTTTCCTTGCATAATTTTAATGACTATATACAAAAATTGTGTATATTATGATGATGACATGGCTAGAAATACAGTGACTACTGCAATGACGGCATAGAGAACTACGACAGAAGAAGACATGCTGTGCCGATCCTAAATAATATATATTGAGTTATATAAAATTCAAAGTCCTGACTGACTGATATATCAACGCACAGCCTAAACTGCTGGTCCTAGAGACATGAAATTTGGAGGGTGTGTTCTTTGTGAAGATTAGGTATCCACTAAGTAAGGATTTTTCGATATTCTACCCCTAAGAGGATGAATGAGGGGAGGGTAAAAGTCGCGGGCAGAAGCTAGTATTGAGATAAGGGCAAGAGAATGATAATCATGATACGTAAATGGCATTATATCACGAATAACAATCGTTTGGAACAATAAAATCGAGTATCGATTATAATTTATTGTTTACACAGTTAGATATTAACTAGGTATCATGTTTTTCCAATGTAGTAAACGAATTCTCAAAAAGACTATTACTGTGAAATGAATTATTTCGTTTATGATGGTTAATTTAAATAAAGCTATGTTTTTCTATTTTAGCTGAAGATGGAGGTAACACCTTAGCAGGTATAAACCTGATGGCTGTATGGTTCTGGAGGAATCACAACTTTATCGCCACGGAGTTATCCGAGGTCAACCCCTGCTGGGATGATGAAAAACTATTCAATACTGCCAGAGATATAAATATTGCTCTTTTTATTCAGATCATTTATTATGAGTTATTGCCAATATTTTTGGGTAAGGATTTTTGGTGTTATGTTAAGATAATAATAATTGAAAAAGAAGTGAACAAAATAAAATACTAGCGTACTAAAAAAGTCTCAAAATATTCAATTATGTTGAATATTATTTTGGATCAGAGTCCTGTTAAAAAAAAACATTACATCCTTATAACAATAATTATGAATTATGAAACCTCCTAAAAAATTTGAAACTCCTATTGCAGGATATGACAACCTAGTACAAGACGGTGTAATTACCCCCACTGGTGGATTCAGAGACATTTATAACGAAAATGTGCAGCCTCAACTGTCTTTGGAATTTCCATTCGCGTTGAGATGGCTGCATACTGTTCAAGAAGGTTCTTTAAAGTAAGCGTAAAACAGTGTTAGATACAACAGTAATGCAATAGTATACATGAAGACATTATCAAGCTATAACAGTATAAGCTAACCTTTTGCTGTAAAACCTATTTACAATGCGATGTCAGCTTATAATAAAACTGTCTTTTTAACTTTATAAAACAATCGAGCCAATTATTATATTTTGGACTTTTCTTAGTACAAAATTGACAATTTAGACACGGGTTTAAAGTCAGTTTTTGTAATTTGAACGATACCTATGTCCAAATAATGTTCAAAATTCAAATAAGGCGTGATGGTTTAAACCAAGCTCTAACGAAAATTCTTGTTTTGTAGTAAAGCCAGAAATGTTTAATATGTCATCGCGTGTACATATTCTGACTTATACTATAAATATTCCAATGTGTTACATATAAGTGTCTATTTTTTTTTCTATTTTCAGAATGTACGACCAAGACGGTCACTACCTGAAACAGTTTCCCATCGTGAACCTTACTCTGAGAACCGGTTACATGGCAGTTGATAACAATATTGATTACGTCACTCAGGGCAGCTTTAGACAAGGAAGTGCCAACATTGACTATATTGCTGATCCTGATGTAAGTATAGTGAAAAAAATAAATAAAATAGAGACAGAGAGAGAGAGACAATTGAATTTAATACGAGCTTTTAATACAGAGCCATCAAGCTCTCATAAAGTTGTCGCCATCTTGGATTTTCATTTTGACCTAGCTATCAACTTTAGCACCCTCTAAAACCATGACTCTCTCTCTCTCTCATGAGAAAGTCGCATGAAGGAGGTATACTGCTTTTTCGTTACGTGACCATTTCGGCCAGTTTACTCCTACCGCAAGCCTCGTTAAACAACTTCGTACTGAAAATGAGTCGATAAATTAATAAAACCAACCGATTTTTTACATATTTGAATATAAATACTATGACTTCACGTTCCGATTAACTTATAATGCCAATAGGATAATAGTCACGTGAGCGAGGCCACGGGAACAGCTAGTAGTGAAATATATACAAATATCAAAAGTATGATGTATCGAAGATCATGTAGCTGATTTGGTAGTTATATTTTAGATCACAGAACAAGGGCTAGGTCCCCATCAAAAGGTGACAGATTTGATGACCAATGATATGGCCAAGAACCGATACTTTGGATTCCAACCTTACGTCAAATACAGAGAGGCGTGTTTCGGAAATCCAGTACGCACGTTTAATGATCTTTATGGAATTATAGATCCTGAGGTAAGAACTCATTATTTTTTATTTTTAGCTTATTAATTCAATTATTCATCGCTGTTACTGTTATCCTACATCATCCCACTGCTGAGCAAAGGCCTCTCCCCTGACTTCCAGCTCTTTCGATCCAGGGCTAAAGAGGACGGTTCACTACTCGCGCCTATATTTAATCAAATATATAAAGATATTTAAATCATAAATGCTTTTTGTTGTTTTGCTTTTTTCAGAGAATTGAAATTCTAAGAGACATGTACGAAAAAGTAGAAGATATTGACCTTTTAGCTGGTATATGGGTAGAAAAGCCAATTAATGGGGGCTTTGTTCCTTCGACATTCTATTGCCTTGTGATTGACCAGCTGAGACGTAACGTGGCATCTGACAGACATTGGTACGAGAGACAGAATCGTCCTAATGCGTTCACTATTCGTAAGTATACAATATCTGGAGGCAATTAGTACAATATGAAATAAATAATTGAATAACATTATAGTCCTGCAGGGTGATTGCGTAACACATTAAGTGGCTTACAGGAACTAAACGCAAAAAACGCAAGTTTTATAATGCCTAAAACTATATGATCGACTACAGTAAACAAAATCAGAAAAATATATGATTTTTTACAGGATATATGCTAGGTGATATGATAGTGTGTTGAAAACATAATACAACTAATTTGATACGATAGAAAAAAATCATGAAGATACCTCTAAAAACTTTATTTTTACAATAAAAACCATACTAATTAATATACATACAATTATTATGATTTTTTGTCAGATTATTCAACAAGCGACATACTAAAGCTGTTTTATTTTTTTAATCCAAACAATAGATTTTTTGTAAATAGTTCATTGCTTCATATTTTGTAATAAATTACCAGCGTTGTGTCGTCGCGCTTCTTTCTTTTCTATGCAGTCCGACAGTGACCGCGCTCTAGGTCATGTAGTCCCCTTAACAGTAGCAATGGCTTTCATTTTGACAGTTCGACAACATTCACTGCGTTATTTACGTTGTTGAGCAGACAAACTTTTCAAACATAATATGAAACAATGGACAAGCAATATCTTTCAAAATCATTCAGACTGATTGAAAGTGTTTCCTGCAATTAGGGTGATCGTTAAGGAAATAAAGTTTTCTCCTGTTGATATACCAATTTACCAATTTGATTGTTCCTTTATAATAAAATGTGAATGTTGGTCATAGTTGACATGATGATATCAATTTCTTTTTCAGTTCAACTGGCTGAAATAAGAAGGTATACCATCGCAAGACTCCTATGCGATGTTGGAGATACTGTTACAAAGATTCAACCACGTGCTTTCTTAAAAGCTGGAATCAGGTATGTTTGCATTTACTACATAATTTAGATATGTTTTTAAGCGACTGCGCCAGAATGAGGGTTATGTTTTTCGAGTGTATGTATGTATATTTCTTTGACACGCTCTGTAGCCTAAACGGCTTGATCGATGTCAGCTTGAGAGGTGCCGTTAGATTCGTCTTAATTGTGAAAGTAGGACACGGTGTATATCGAAATTGAAAAAAAATAAAATGGCCGATTTTTGGCGTCATATTATATCATCAAATTTTTTTTTCTCAAAACCTATCAAGTAGGGTATTAAAATAAAGGGTTTTAAAAGGTGATTACAAAAATATATACAACTCATATGGTTAAAAGTAATTCGAAGTTACAAATCGTAAAAAACACGTACCAAGAACTAAATCGTCTGCGAAATCTTTCACGTTTTTACCCGACTTCTAAAAAGGGAGGTTCTCAATTCAGATGTTTATATATATATTTTTTTTGTTAACTAAGTATAAAGCTGGAAATAAACGTTTTTTTTATTTTTATTGTTACGTTTAGCCTTTATTTATCATCTTTTTGTGTCTTTATGATTTCTGTCTTACTAAACGACGGGTATAAAAATGCTAAAAGTACGAAAATGCCGAAGTGTGAGCGAGCAACCCTACGCTAATACTATTAGTTACCCACACATTTAATTTTATAGTTTTTTGTAAACTAGAAACAATTAAAAAAAATAGCAGTTCCCTACATTTTGACGAGTTCTACGAACATAAATGTAGGGAACAGCTGATTTTTTTTTCGCGATTTCGGGTTTGGCTCCATAGTAAAAGTTGTTCATAATGATAAGTACAATGACCTCTTAAGAGGTTGTTGGTGTATTTCCAATAACCCTGTATATTGTGGTGTCTTACGACTTTCACGCGAACGAAGTCGCGGGCAGAAGCTAGTGTGTTACTAAACATTCCTCACCTCTACTTTTAAAATGGGTATATGTATTATCACACTTCTAGCATCTGCCATCTTATTGTTGTTTGTGAATTCTATTGTTCTTGTTTCATATTATACTTATTTCTTTTGTATTTCAGCAACAAAATTGACAGCTGTATCAATATACCCTCAATAGACTACGGAGCATGGAAAGACAACCTGTGATCTGCCTTTGTACTGGACCCAAAACAGTCAAGATAATTTGAACTGATATTTATCTACGAATGAAATTTTATTATATTACTAGCTGACCACGCAAACGTCGTTTTGCAAAAAAAAAATAGATAGTAGCCGATTCTCAGACCTACCCGATATGCACACAAAATTTCATACAAATCGGTCCAGCCGTTTCGGAGGAGTATGGTAACTAACATTGTGACACGAGAATTTTATATATAAGATGAGGTGTTTGACCTAATGAAACTGGTTGCTATTAGCAATAGTCGACACATCGCGGCATCGACCACAATTTGTTACTATTTTTAAATTGAATATAAACGAAGAATAAATCATTTTTATTATTATGAGTTAGTTTTTGTTTTTTTTTTCTCTCTATTCATTATGATTTTTGAGTTTTAATTTATCTAAGGAAGAAGGTTTTTGCTAATTAAGTTTTGTGACATTATCTAAAATCTATATTTAAATTAATAAAAATAAAAACTTCTTCGCCCTATGCTTGCGCATATCGATTTTTGTACTTTTCAAAATCAATCTTGCGCTTGATCATCATTATAATAAGTAAAGGCTATATTGGAATATAAAACTAGGTTCCACCGAGATTTGAACTCGGATCGCTGGATTCAAAGTCCAGAGTGCTAACCATTACACCATGGAACCGGTTGCTAGGAGACGCGAAATAGCGCTTCCTTTCACTTCAACTTTTGCCGTGACGTCATTTATTTGTAAGTTTTATGGCTCTCGCTACGTTTCGTGTTGCGGACGATCTAGTTTACTGCCTGTCGGTTTATTTGAGTATGCTTTCAGCTCTTAAAGAATAATAAAATATTCACATAATAATTAATTATAAGAAGAATTTGTTTTAAAAAAAGTGTTAGGTCCAAGCTATATTTTTACTGCCCCCCTAAGTACCTATCGCCTGCTTCATTATAGCTTTAACCCAACTATTGTCACAGGTTCTAAGAAATAATGAACAGGCCATAACTCTGTGGTTTCTTCTTGAACATTGACTCCGTCCTTTCTAAGACATTATTGGCTATTAGTTTTCCGTGAGTTAATTAAAAATTAAGATTCACACAACAAGCTATTTTTTTAAATTTCGCGAGTCATACCTTCTTTAGGTACTATTAAGGCATAAAGGGCAGGTGATTATGAAGAATGTGAGAAAATAAAGAAAAGAGGTCTTGTTACAAAGCGTAGATTCTCATGGAGAATTATGGATTAGAAACTCCATGTAAAACGAGTAACAAAATACTTTTTTTTTTACGAATTCGTCTCCTAAATTCTGATTTATTCCGATTCTATAGTTACTTCTAGTAGTTATACAAAATATTTATTTATGTACAGACTTTCTCTTATATTTTCTAGATACCTACTAGCAGATATGGATTGTATTTCAATCAAACAAAATTACCTAACTCATCAAGACAAAGACATTTTAATTGAATTGTCGAGTTTGTATTATAATATTATCTACTTTCTACGTAAGTGTGTATGTGGTGTCTAATGCTTATTGGGTTTATGTAGTGTCGTAAAAAAGAATAATAATATTTACAGTAAGAACCCAAGCAAGAGAACAAAAACAATTATTTTATACACCTGTTTCAATATTTTTATTTACATTCGAATATTTATGAACGAAAAAAATATTCTAAAACAAATAAAAAAGGACTACAGACGTGTTGCATTATTTAAAATAATGTTTTCTCAACTAACCTACAATGGTATTTATGAAAAATGTTCCTTAGAACACATTTCTTTTGACAGTCTTTGTTCTGTTTTTCCTACTATATATTTATGACGCGCAAAAAATAAACACACATTCAAGTGAACATTTATTATGAGCTTTTTATTAAATGTATCCATTTATGTCACGTTTGACTTAAGACTAAATCAATTTTTTAAAATGGAAGCAATGCAAAATATGTAATCAATACTATGTTAACACACTTAACCTTATAGGTTAACAACAGAGATTATTTTCCCCTTGTAAATGACAATTAAACTAGGGTTCTTCAAATATTGTTAAAAATCATAATCGCGGCATCCACAGTTGTCAGTAGCGCATGCAGGATCCGCCCAGGCCTCGAAGTTAATACCGGGAATTTTACTACATTTCAGTAACGGATTCCTGAAAGAAAATCAAATACATTTTACAATACACGCTTTGTTTATTATTACTTTTCGAATGCCGTATTCCACCAATAAAACTGAACTCAATCAGCACTTCTAAACCAACTGCGAGAGCTGTCAGTGTCAATATTCCACAATGGTGGCACTGGCAGCTATTAAAAGTGGTTTAAATGTGCTGATCAATTTCAGTTTCATTAGTGAAATTCACCCTAAGCCTTTGTTACACCTAACGGTTGATGATTTTTAACCATGAACATGAATTAATTTATGTGTTCACAAGAATTAAAAAAAGAATCATAATTTTAAATTCTGATAGTCAGAAATAACATTATTATAAGTATCATTGTAGTTTAATGAACGGCACGTCAGCACACATATAAACCCTGAGATCTGTGTAGAAATGTTAAATAGGCTAAGTATTTTAGAAATAAATAAATAATAATAACTTCAAAATTCTAAATGTTCTTAGCTTTACTAATTTTGTTTATGAATCAGTGTCTACTCAACAGTTTCACCAGTACTATTAAAATACTTACTCCGGGCTACTGGTGAGAAAGGCGTGTCTCTGTACTTTGGTGACACCGTCTCCGACTGTGCACAGCAACCAAGCTAGACTTGCTTTTCTGATTTCTAGTAGTTGCCCTAGAAAAACCAAAGTATTAAATTATAATATGTAAGTATAGTAGCTTGCAGAGTAAGCAAACTGAAGTGACAGTGGGCTGGCCATGTTTGTAGAAGGACCGATGGCCGGTGGAGCAGACGAGTCCTGGAATGGAGACCGCGTATCGGCAAGCGTAGTGTGGGACGCCCTCCAGCTAGATGGACGAACGACCTAATGAAAGGACGGACTGGAAGCGGAAGGCGGAGGACAGGGTATTGTGGCGCAGCATGGGAGAGTTCTATGTCCAGCAGTGGACTGCAATAGGCTGAGTTGACTGATTGATGTAAGTATAAGGTCATCATCATCATCACTTCAGCCGAAAGACGTCCACTGTTGGACATAGGCCTCCCCCAAGCACCTCCACTTCGATCGGTTCTGTGCTTCTCGCATGTATAAGGTTTTTACTAAAAATAATAATGCCAAATATAAATTTACTAATACGGTCGGGGAAATTATTAGTTGTATAAAATTGATATACCTACTGCATAAATGTATCATTATATTATTATTATATCCATTTCATATAACTGTCGTATTATAATGAAAGTTGTGATTTGATACACGGACAATTTAACTTAGTAGTTAATTTTAGGAACAATTTCCTGACTTTATATGAGCATGCATAATCAGCATAATGTTCAACTTTACAAGAGCGCTAATCAAGTGTTTATAAAAAAGATAAGTTTTTTACAGCAATTTGTAGTTTCCAAATTCATTTCCACCTACTAAACTAAAATTTTTTGTAACTAGGTAAATATAGTATCAATTAGTTGTTGCTATTACACGTTAAACATCTACTAAACCATTGTAATTTTAAAACTCCCCATTTTCTAAATACTTTTGTGACTTTAATTATCGTACGTCATAAAATTTAAGATTATAAGTTTTATGACTCGCACTTTTGACAAGATACATAATATAAGTCAAAAAAAAATACAACTTACTTTTTTTAAACGCATGCGGCCTGTGTTCATTCTCATACCAATGCCTGTCTCCTATGATAGCCTTCAAGAGATTATCATTTAGCAAGCACGCTAATGTTCGGGGTAACCAGCCCCCTATCAACTTCCTCTCACACCACATACCAGCCATGAGATCGATATCCCGTACATGTTCATACACTTTCCTTAATTCTTTGATTTTCTGAAAGTATAAAGTATAATCAGCCTACAACAATATAGTATTTCTTAGTAACGGGATTGTGGAAGTTGAATAGGCAGTCGCTCCATTTAAAATACTGGTACTCTGCTGCATCTGGTTAGACTGTAAGCTGACCCCAATATAGTTGGGGAAAGGCGGACGATAAGCCATCAACAATCCCACTGCTGGGACACAGACCTGCAGTGCAGCGTAAATCACCTCACGGGTCTAGTGCTGGTTGATGGGTGCCACACGTCTTTAAATTCCTGGTTCAAATGTATAATATTGTATTTGTCATTCAGGTACGAGCAAGCAAGTTATCCTTAATTCCCCGACCTCACATGAGTCGGGTAAAGTATGAACTTTAAGGACCACCTCCTTAAAGTTCATACTTTACCCGACTCTCTGGAGGTCTTATTCATGTCAAAAACCACAAAATTTTCAGATATTATAATAATATGTGTAAGAGGTATCGTATTACCTAGTAACTAAGTGGTGGAGCATATATGTAAAATTCTGGTGTATTCAGCCTGTTCCCGTTGGAAAGGGAGCCAACCCTAACATAGCAAAGACAAGGCTAGACAGATGAAGATGTAATAAAGACAGTTGGCAAAAAAATCTTACACATGGATCCATATGTCGACGCAAATCATCGAAGCAGGTAATTTTGTGGCCAGTGCAGTAGTGGACATAGTCAATGTAAGGTCTTAAGCCAAAGAGACGGCTCTTGTGCAGATCGCTCGCAGTTATATCCACGGCATGTTGGAGGCCTGCCAGGCCATTAACAGCAACCTAAAAAATTACAGTGGTATTATTATTTTTAAAGTCAACAACAGTGGGATTGTATTTTTTTGTAGCTATACAGGATTTTATTATTTTCGTGAGGAAGTTTATAGTTCTCATGAAGTTAGTATGAAGCTTTGATTAATTTCTATCTTGTTTTATAGTTTTTGTTTCTCTTCATTCCAGAAGTGATTGTGCGAACACTTTTGATGACATATTATGATTATTTTATTTTTTATTTGAATTGTGACGTAGAACATCTTACTTCATAATCTATAGTACGGTCATTAATGTTGCCGCATGGCTGCCTAAAGTGGCCTTGAGTGAATTGTTCCATCCGATTGCATTTGACCAAAAATCCAGATCTGGTTGTAAGGTTAAACATGGGAAAGTCTCGAAGGTAGTGACCATGCTCGTCATATAATCTGAAATTCAATATTTTTTGAAAAATGTTGTCAAATTTATTACATAACTAGCTGCTGCCCGCGACGTCGTCTGCGTGAAGGCTCTACAGCACCAAAAATACCTAAGATGCCAGTGTCGCTATAGCATTATAAGTAAACAACTTTTAAAATAGCATTAAAATATAAGTTTTTTTTGCAAGCGAAGCAAGTGAAGAGAGTTATATTGGAATCCTGCTGAGTTCAGTCATAAGATGTGACTGAAGGAAATAGAGAAAATAATGCAGGAATACATTCCAGGACACAAAAGAGTAAAAATACGTACAAAGGTATCATACCTTACAACATTTCCCTATAACGTACGTTGGTAGTTATGCTGCCAGGAGCCAAAATGTAAAGAGAGTCAGGACTGGTGACGCGGGAGCAAGCGACGTACAGTTGCCCGTGTGAGAAGCAACTCGTCCTGAGGTCGACACCCGCTGCCCTCAGTGTCTGCCCCTGCGACTTACTGATGGTATTCGCGAAGCAAACACTCACGGGGAACTGTACGCGCTTGAACTGGAACGGGAAGTTATGAGGTATGAGGGGAATGCGTGGTATAAATACTGCCTCGCCAACGCCACAACTCGTAAGAATTTCCGCCTCAATTTGTGTGTCTGTGGAGCGAGATGACTTTAAGGCGGGTCCCGTTACACAACTTCGGAGGAGATAGGTTCCGAAGAAGCATAATCGGGACACCGACCTTCAGCTTGATGGTATGCGCTGGAAGTCCACTTGCTGACAGGGAGTTCAGAAATTCCACGGGATAATGTGTGGCGTCATCTTGCTCGACAACAGTGTTTATCGAGGTGTAGTCTACTTCATTCCTCTCAATTTCCGAGAGAATGCATTCGTTAATTGCTGCAGCCTGATCGTTTTTAAGCGTCAAAATGGCCCGCTCACACACCCAAGAATTTTGCTGGTGCGGTATACGACTGATGTCCCCGTACACACAGCGAATGAGTTCTTCTATGCTGAATACCACTCTACCGAGAGACTCTGGAAGCACCACCTGTCCACCTCTCTCTTCTGGTAGAGTGCCTTCGCCAAGAGTCCAAGACTTAGAAGGACATCGGAGAATTCTTGAGCACGTGCATTGCCGCCGAGCCGAGCTCTCATATTAAACGGTTGAATGTCGTAATTACAGACACAATTAAAAAGCCATTGTGTCTCGCGTAGATCTACGTTCCGGCATACGATGGGTTAATGGTCAAGCGCAGCGTACGAACTCGTGACCACAACGAAGATCATTTCAACGAAGCATTCACCTCGTCAGCCCTCGATCCCCGCGTCACCACGGAAAGCGTTTGCCGGAAATCGCCACTGAACAGAACTGTGGAACAGAATCGATGGGAATTTTAAAGTCCCGATTTCCACGGTCTTGATGCGGTGATGATTGGGGAGCTGGTAACCCATATTCGATCAGTGGATTGCCGCCGATAGAAATGACCACATCTTGAAGTGAACTGAGACAGGTGTTCAGCACGCGTTCATCAGTTACTTCGACTTCGTCTCCAGTAGCACGCCTCAAAGCTCGTAGAAAATCTTCAGACAGATGATGGCGATACTTCTCCCACAAAGCTACCGGTTTCGCGACTCCACAAAACACCAAGATGACGGCATGCGGCTGGGACTGTCACTGACGCTCGCCTCCGCGAGGGTTTCATCCCAATTTTGGTCACTGTCGAGAAGGTCACGTGTTACCCAGGCTGCGCGGTAAGTGGGATACTCCACGCCATCAAATGTCCTCAGAAAGGCGAAAGACGTTGGGCCTCGGACAAGGTGAAGTAACAACCGCAGAAAATAGCATTCGCCATTATTCGGATGCACGGTATAAACCCTACCCAATGCGGTATCCTTGAAAATTCCTGGAAAACTTTCCACAGCACCTCCTCGTCGACGTCGGTTAAATAAACCCCATTGCTTGTCGTACGTGTAATATGAAGGCACCTCGTCATACGTAAGGGATTTGTTTTACATCACATTTAAGTTTATAAATTAGGTATACGACATGAAAATATATTAATTACCAAGCAATAATCACACAGATAAATACCGAACAAAAGTATTAACAGTCAATGTTTATTTTGTACTAACAACATGAAATTGATGAAGAAATGATCATCATCAATGAACATAACTTTTTTGTAATACTTAACACCGCATTTTTTTAAATTGTCTTCCTCAACTCTGCTCAAGATTTTGAGGGTTTTGTTGGAACTTGAATTTTTCAAAACGAACTAAGTATACGATACAACTTTTATGAAGAAAATGCACATTACCATCTATGAATTTTAAGAATAACTAACTACTAACCTCGCCAACATGATCAAATTTAAATTATTAATTTCCAAAAAGTGTTAACATGTAACTTGATTTGATTTTTATGAAATCTCATAGATGGCGCTGCTTCAAATTTTTCTTTATACTACTAACATTCATTAAACTATGTTTCTCTGCCCAAGTTACTTAAATGGCGTAGTTTTTATAGTGTAAAGCTAGATAATAGCATGGCTTACTCTAAAACAACATTTAAATATGCATCGTTAGATTACACGCTGTCACAGAATGCGTAAGAAAAATAAAGATTCACAGCTCCTCCCCCGTAGGTGATAGCGTGATAATATGTAGCCTATATGTTGACCCGACCTCTTAGTAATACTCATGCAAAATTTGATGTAAATCCATGCAGCACTTTTTGAGATTAGCCCGGACATACATACAGACAATCAGACAAACAGACAAAAATTCTAAAAATTATATTTTCGGCTTCGAAATCGATTGTAGATCACGCCCCAAGTATTCTTTTAAAAAAATATTCAATGTACAGTTTTGACTTTCCTACGATTTTATTATATGTATAGATGAGGTATCGATAGTAGCCTTTTTTCAAGGCTATTGTTAAGTCAGTTTAAATATTTTACTGAAATAGTTTTGGTAATAAGAGGGTTTAAGTTTAAAAGAGTTACAAGGACCTAGAATTTTACTCTCCAAGCATTTTGTATTTATACGATTCCTTCGTATACATATAAAATGTCTAGAGATTAAAGAATTTGACCGTTCACTGTGAAGATTAGTTTAGTCGATCCCACGACCATCAATAAATGTTTTCTACATGATATGATAGATACCTGTAATAACAACAAACAAAGTTGGACGAAAGCTGATTTTTCGATTACTAATGCGTTCGCTCGTTTTAAGGTAGATAGACAAAACAGGAAAACGACTAATCAAAAGAAAGAGCAGTATGAACTTTCTTACTTTGCAGTAGAATCTTGAGCTGTATGAAACCAACGGATGACATAAGTGAATTCCAAAGTTGTAGATGGGCATTTGGTAGGATCATGTATTTTTCGGAATCCAGGGTTTTTAGATATAACTCCAGATTTTACCAAATTTTCGTACCCTGCAAATGAATCAAGTATAAAATTTACCGTCAATTTCAGCTTTTTAGAATTTAACATATTTAACTTGAAATTAGTTTTTTTTTCAAGTACCTTCCAACGATGCAAGCCATTCATATAAATACATTTGCATAGCATAAGCTATATTCATGTCTCTAGCTACATAAAATATCTTGTCATCATCCCAGCATGGGTTGACAATAGCCAACTGGGTTGCAAAGTAGTTGTGTAACCTCAGGAACCACACCACAAATAGCTCTTGTATCACTAATATGTTCGGATCTGAAAACAAAACAGATTGAAAAGTAAAGGTTATAACATTATCAATCAATCATCTCAGCCTATCGCAGTCCACTGCTGGACTTAACATGGCATGATGATCCATAATATAAAAATCCATCATGCTGATGGATTTTTATAACATTAGAAAACCACTATTTTTGGATTTTCATTTTGACCTCACTATTGGCAGCACCCTCGAAAACCAAGAAAACGACACCCATTTTGTTTTTTTTTTTTCGCATCAGGATTTTTGACCTTGGTAACGGCTGCAACATCCTTGAAACCCATAAAAACGACACACATGAAGAAAATTTTGAAAATTTTCGCATCCGCCATCGTGGATACTTAATATTTAAAAACGTACGGTTTACAAAACATCTGGTTTCGTCAGGTTTATTAAGAGGGCATAGGCCTGGTCCTTTTTGAGGCCAAGTCTTCCCATTTTCTACCTCCATTATTACCAGGCCATCATGGTAGGCACGTATTGCTTTCTCGCCTCTATTATGGAAATTGTATATTTGAGACAGGTCGAAAGTTGACGTCGCTAGTACGATCTGGAAAAGAAAAATTAAAGATAAATAGCAATTAAAATAAAATAGCGATTACTGTACTACGTACTTGACCGTTCTGAAGGACATCGTCAGTTTTTCAGAAAAGTCAGGCGCGTATTACACGCCACCGGCGAACGAATGAACGTAAACTAAGCAGAAATGGAGTATGTAAAGATCGTAGCAGATGACCTTCTGTAGTTTCTGCCTACCCTCATGGGGAGAAAGCGTGATCTAATGTATTTTTTTTGTTAGCCTATTTTGTGTCCCAATGCTAGGCCCTTTTTTCTTCCAAACCTCCCTGTCTTCTGCGATCTTTGGCCATATTGGCCCTGCAAATGGTATTAGATCGTCACACCACCTTCGCCTTGGTCTACCTCGACAGCGAAGTCCTGCCTCAGGCATCCAGTGAGTGACGATCTTTGCCCATCTCTCCAGGTGCATTAGTGAGATGTGTCCGGCTTACTCCCACTTCAGCCTGGCTGTTTTAACGTGAATACGTCTTTAAAATTGCTTCCATAGATTATCTTGACGTAAAACATTAGAGTAAAATAGTGACAGTAAATATAATGTGTTAAAATAAAAATAATATCAAAAATATATAATGTCGGCTAAGTGTCAAGAAGCCAAATCCAAATACAGAGATCCTATACGGTTGGAAAGGGCTTCTCAAAAGCAATCGAATGGTACCAATAAAACACCATATGACGGAGTCAAACAGTGCCGGGAAAGTAAAAGAATGAATGCGGCCGAGCGGATCAACCGCGTTACGTAAACGTATTCACGTACAAAATACAGCCATGTCCATGACACAGCCTCACCCCATTTTTTTATGTATGCAGTAGGTAAAACTGACCCTATAAAATATAAGATGACTTTTTTGTCTGCCCGTTTGTCACAGAGGGCCTTCTCAAAACTTTTAAACGTAGCGCATAGTAGCTTTGATTTTTTAAGTCGGATTTATTATTGATTTATGTTTTATACGTAAAAACAAGCTAGCAGGCAAATAAATGTCAATGAAAAACATAAGGTTACGTACTGGAGAAGGTATCGAATCGTTCGTGCATCCATAGTCTTGGTGTGTAAGTGGCCTGGTCAGGTTCAAGCATTTGATGCCACACAGTCTATTTAAGGAGTCGTCTTTGGGTACGAAATTTGGTGTACACATATAATCCTTCTCACCCTTTTTTGTACAGCAATCAGTTTTATTTATCAGAAAGTTCACTTAAAATAAAATGGTAAAATTAAATGTCGCTTAAAATTATAGAATAATGCCCGTTTTCACTAACTTTAAGCGTCACCTAAATGTATTCCTAAATAAAAGCATGATGTTAAGATTTTCAACTCTCGGCTCAGGGCGGAAAGTTGGGTGGTTGGGTGTCGCCTACCGTCAGTAAAAACGGCCATTAGTGTTTAGTTCATATAAAAGCTTAAACAAAAATACTTTTTTCTTCTTTCCATAATTTCTGGAATATTTAGTTGATCTTTTGAATAGATTCTGGAGACGATTTCACGTTTTAATGTTACTTAGAGAAAACGGTAACAGTTTCATAATGGCACGAGTGTTACTTCTAACCAAAACAGCTCGTTTAAAGATCTCGGCCTTAGTAAAGGCCGAGATCTTTAAACGTTACTTAACAAGTGCGATGACTAATACACGCCCCCTTCACTCTCTCTTGAACTAACTTGACAGTTGTGCGACAATGAATAACGCTTAACCAAAGGACGTGCTAAGTAACGTTTATAGATACCGGCCTAAGAATCAGGCATCTACTCCTTATGTTGCACCTGCCATGTCCCCTCTCTGCAGGCTGCACCCTAAGATTGACTTATAAAAAATGCCTCAGGCAGGCGTATTCAGTATAATAATGCGTTCAGAATGCTGTTGGGGTTGCCGCGGCACTGCAGTGCATCGCAGATGTTCGCAGATGCGCGAGTTGACGGTTTCCACGCTGTAATGCGTAAGAAAGTGGCGTCATTATTACAAAGACTGCGCGGTAGCACCAACAGCATTTTGCAAATGATTGCGTCCCGTTATGACTGTCCCATACAGGCACACTGGGTGGGAGTAGTAACGGGAAAATTGTAATGTTTTGTTTTTTTTTTTTTTTGTTTTTTTTTGTTTTGATCACTTTTTATTAGATACCTACTAACATAGATCTTAAGAAAATTGTTACTAACACTTATATGGACTCTGTCCGAAATAAATGGATTTATTATATTATTAAGTCCGTCTTTTTATGGCATTTTTTTACTTTTGCATAAAGCTTTATCAAATAAATAAAGAATTTAAAATAGTTACAAATATCATGTATAGATCCGATATCAGCAAACGTAAAGATTCCATAACTGGTCATAGCCTGAGTAAAGTGGCAATCACTCGCTTTACCTTCAGCAAGCAAAACTCTTCTAATGAGTCTGGGCCATAGTAGCTCTTTACCAGACTCAGCTTTTCTCGAATAAGAACCTGTAATAAAATTAAATTAAGCACTAAAACCAGAAGACTACGGAAGCATGTTGTATTTCTATTTCTATAATTGTCAAATCAAACGATATCGCGGCAGGCCCAGACTAGTGAAACGGAATAACGAATATCCGAGAACTAATTCAGAATCTACAATTATAAAGTAATCTGTTCAGTTGTGCACGTTGTGTTTACAGTATGTAGATTGTTGCATTGCAGGATGAAACACTACTCATATAAAGAATTCCATAAGAGAGGTACCTATTACCATTATAGTAAAGGGCAGGTAGTACTCTTGTGAGTGGTATGAAGTAGGTGCCTTTAGTTGGGCTATGCATGCAGTTGCAGGAACCATCTACACGTCTTCTCTCCGTATCGCAGCATGGTTCAATTTCTGTCGTACAAACACTGTGGATATGACGCATTGGTTAAGAAAAAATACAGAAAACTACAAACTGTCAATGTTTTTGTATAATATTTATTAATTAATAATACATATTATTTAGGTACTTACTCTAAAATGCCTTTGGATTTGTAATAAGCTATAAGGTTCTTCGATGCTATTTTGCCAGTATAATAGTCAAACACTAATGCACTATTTAGTTGCATACAAAATAATAACACTACAATTATATTAAAAATCATTATTTAACTGTATCACTTAGACGCTAATGCAACCAGAATGTTTACATTTTCTGTTACTACAGGCTTATATAATATTGCACAGTATTTATTTGTTCAGTAATATTTTACTATTAACATTTATTACTTACAGTATCGTAGGTAATATATTTGTAATATTGTAGAACTAATAAAAGGATTGTTGATGCAACGTACAGCTGCATAATATACAGTTATGTTGTCATTGAATACTGTCTCCAGTGTCCTACAAAGCATTTTGTTTTACGTCATCGTAAATATTATATGTTTTTTCTTATGAACAAATAACTATAGTAATTTAGGTAATTAATTTTGATAAACAAGTGTGTTTGTGAAGCATGTTTTCAACACCTTAAGAGGCCAGTCTCATAGCGACCTGCATAGTCTATCCGCTCATATAGAGGTGGTAGTGTTAGGAGATGTATGTGTTATAATGTGTTAAAATTATACAATGTTATATTATCTGCGTTTATTCCACGCAATCGTCTATATTTCACCGCGGCTATATTATTACTTTTTATTACGTTTATACATTATTAAATATTATTACGTTTTTCCAAAAACTTGCCAAATGAAAAATATTAAAGCTCACTAATCTCGTTTGCCTAATTTTGACCGTTCCTACGAATAAAAAGGGCGCGCGACGACATTGTCAAATCGCTTGCCTACGCGCACGTATGTGCATCCCATTCCTTATAATGGGGACCACAGGAATACATTTTATTTATTTTTATTGAGTTCCGCTGTCCCCATTGAATGGGGACAGCGTCAATGGGGACAACGGGAATGGACGCTATAAATTTTCTTTATAACAGGTTGAATTAAGTAGATGTTTTATATTTGGCACACCTATTCAATTTCATCCTGTTAAGAGTCCCTATCAATTTCGCTGTCTAAAAACAGAAAATTCCATTTTTTTCAGCGCAATTTTCTCAATATCCTTAAGTTATCTACTTTTTTTTTAAATGCACAGTTATTTATCATCTATTTATCTAGTAAGTCTACAAATTAAAATTTTGATAACTACTTAATATAAATTAAGAAAAATAAAAATCTAACACACGTTTTTACGTAAACACGAAACACCATGTTTTTCAATTGCTTTTTTAGCTTACTGGTAGCAAATAACAATCTGAAAAAAATCCCAAATATTGGGAACATAGTATATTAGTAAGTCTACAATTTATTTTTTAAAAGTTTAATGAATTAGTACTTTAAAAAAAATGTTGACTACGCTGAAAAACTCCAATAAAATCATGTGCAAAACCGTCGTCTATGTGTAAGAATTGATTGAAAATAACAATAAGTGTTAAATATTTTAAAATTTGAGGTGTTTATCTACCAAACTCAATTTTTATATTTTAATTTAGACTACTTATTTAATTGTAGTAAAATATTTAAATAATGCCTTATAAACCGATGCGCTCGCTCGATGCATTCAGTCGCGCCCGAGGGCTTCTCGACGACGGACCTGTGTCGCCTGTGACGTTCGCCGCTCCCGACGTAACTAGCGAATCGCGCATGATTTTGTACTACGCCTGACCAGTTTTGAGACTAAGTATATTTATTTTTTTATTTTAATAGTGTGACTTATTAATGTTTTGTATTATAATATTAGTAATATGGTGAATATATTTTTAGAAAATGGGTCGAAAAAGTGAACTTTATTATCATGGAAAAATCAAAGGTAAAAAGAATAAAGTTGAAAAAAACACGAAAGGCACGTGCAGTTCTTAGGTAAATAATAATTGTTGCAATCACCTTAATTAAGAAAATTGTAATAATTTACTATTATTTATATAGTCTAAAAATATTTTAATTGTATTTGTAGAGAATTACATGGCAGAAATCTACCAAAAATCAAATATTACTTGGAACATCATCAATGAGCAAAAACACAAATACAAACACACAAACAAGACACATTATAAAGTAACAGTGTACTCATTGTTGAAAAGCCTAATAAATAAATAAAATAAATAAGACAAAATGGCTCGCTATACTATACTCTCATGGTATGCGGTCTTATAGCGAGGGAAATACTACAGACCCCTTCGTTCTGTATTAGGTAAACAATAACACGTGTAATTCGTTTCAGACGTACCTTGTATACGCTGGTCACACTTTGTAATTTGCTTTTGCTATAGTGAATACTAGGTTAAGATGTTTTTATTTCAACGATATTTATTGTATTTAGGGGACCTAAACATAACATGTCATAATCACAATAAAATCCATCCAGTATTACGGAATCTTAGTAAAAACTATGGAGTACTAATAATAGCGGTTCCGGACCAAGATTATTTGTTCCCGCTTCATCGTACGCTTCAACGCACACTACGATTATCAGCTATAGTTCGAACGCACACAGACACATTGCGCTCCTATAATTACCTAATCTAGTAGCGCGCAGAAATTGATAGGGACTCTTAAATTATATTCAGTATATGTGACTTTTCAACAACCCTTTAGGATGCAATGCAATGCGTGATGTAACAAACGAGATATAGTTTAATGTGGGTATCTTATGAGAAGGTAATAGAAAATATAAGTTGTTTTTTAAACCTAACCTTAACTTAAACCTAATTTTAAATTGTAATTCTTTTTATTTATATGTACAGACGCCAGCACATCAAGCTACTACAATCTGTCAAATTTCTTTAATAGATTTTCAACTATATCGCTAAAGCATAAGGTTCAAAGTTGATTGGGAAAATTTGACAGTTTCGGGTAGCTCGATGTGCTGGCGTCTGTACATATTAAGATAAGGTGAATTTTAAAATTCGTAGCAACTCTCGTCTTTCCAAGCTTTTATATCGATGTTCGGTATTTCGTCACAACTGCACATTACATTCCTGTAAACAAAAAAAAACAATGATAATTATGCATTTATGTCGGAAGTACGTCAGTCATTAGTTTCATGATTCTGGACGCCAGCACCAGGTAACGCTTGACAGAGTCTAGCCTGAGTTTGTGGGAGTCGACGAGAGCGCTACAAAGCGGTGTCGAGCTTTTCTTGGACATTGGATATCGTACGGACAACATGTGCTCAGAAACTGTTTCTCGTTCCGTATCTAGTTGTGTCGTGTACCTACAGTGTGTGATTCGCTAGTGTGATTAATTTGTTCGTGAAATTATAATTTGATTTGAACTGTAAACGGTTTTTCTATTGCGCAATAACCGCCACTTCCCATAAGCCGGGTACTCACTAGCGAGCCGTAACTGTAACCGTTGCATGTACTGTTACCAAGAAAACATAGTGTGTACGTGGTTCGCAAACCTGCCACCACACTAGAACCTTGTTACTGTATCAAGCATGTTACAGTTACAGTTACAGCTCGCTAGTGAGTACCCGGCTATAGTACGCCCACAGTAACTAAAATATAAATAAATATATCTGTCATATATAACTATACTAATGTAAAACTCGCAGATTCGATCGCCAGAAGGTCAAGTAGTCTGCAAAGTCTATAGGTTTCAGATTTCAGAAGAACACTGCCTCGTGCGTAAGCGCTATGACGTCCTGGATTCGATTCCCAAGTAGCTCAAAGTGTTATTTAGTTTTCCCAACAGAATTTCTCAGTAGCAGCCCGTAGTCTGGATTTGGTCCCGGTTGATGACATAGGACTTCAACATAACCAGCGAGTGTACCTACACCTCTGCCTGACCCTTTGGAGAAAATAGCGTGATGTATATGCTAAATAGGTAGGTATAGAAATATAAACATAAAATGGGGCTTCATTTTCCAAAATTCTTTTTCCAAAAATCTAAGTTTAATTACTCACCCTGGTCCAATCCTCTGGAATGCTTTTGGTTGTATGTGAGTGACAGTATCACCAACGTCACACAAAAGTCTTGCTATCGATGCTTTCCTTATTTCTTGCAGTTGATCTGCAAAACGGAAGAGACATTCAATATAGTGTGTGCAAACCAGGGCAGCATGGCGCAAAACTAGGGGGCCTAAACTCAGCATTGGAATGAACAAATCTGTCAATAATGATGATGGCACCGTAATAAGGATCTTTGTAACATAGAAAAGCGTCATATTATTCTAAATGAGGAAGAAGTGTATTCTTAACTAGCTGCTGCCCGCGACTTCGACCGCATGAAATTTCGTTTTCGCTTAGCATTTTTCTGACTCTTTTCATTTTGCTCAGCTCAAATAGCATATACTCGTAGCCTTCCTCGAGAATTGGGCTATCAATTGCAAATTTTTTTTTTAAATCTGACTGGTAGTTCAGGAATAGTTTAATAGAACATCCTTATTTTAACCAATAACGATAGGTAAGATAAAAAAAAAACTGTCGAGCGGTGTCGCAGGACACCCGGTGGAACAAATTTCCTTTCGCTTTTGCTAACTTGGCGAATGAGAGCTGTGTGAAAAAGTGTAATAACTGCCGCACTCAGAGACGTCACTTAAAATTAATCAATCATTAACTTTTATTAACCAGCACATCTTGGCACTTTCAACAATATGTTTGGCTAAAGCGTTTCAATTTATATTAGTCAGTTAAAGTTAAATAATATAAATTGAAACGCTTTAGCCAAACATATTGTTGAAAGTGCCAAGATGTGCTGGTTAATAAAAGTTAATGATTGATTAATTTTAAGTGACGTCTCTGAGTGCGGCAGTTAGTGTGCTACTTGTTCTCACACTTTGTCCACTTTGTCTGAATGTTAAATCTATATATGTATATAAAATTTAAAGTCCTGACTGACTGATATATCAACGCACAGCCTAAACCGCTGGTCCTACAGACATGAATTTTGGAGGGTGTGTTCTTTGTGAAGTGTAGGTATCCACTAAAAAAGGGTTTTTCGAAATTTCCATCCCTAAGAGGATGAATGGGGGGAGGGTGACATTTCACGCGGACGAAGTCGCGGGCAGAAGCTAATACACAATAAAATTGTTGAAAAGGAGTATGGATATTAACACTTTGAAAGTCATGACACTTTTGGTACGTAACAAAAGTCCGTGATAGTCAAAATGTCACCGTTTTTCACACAGCTCTCATTTGCTATGTGTGCAGAGTTTAATGCGCCATAAAGAACTTCGTTCCAATAAGTTAAATACAGAAACAATAATAATTCTCACCCCTCGTAAAAGCATGTGGTCTGTTCGGCCTCTCATACCAGTGTCTGTCAGACTGCATGGTCCGTATCAGCTGTTCTACAATGATACTGTAGAACATGTGTGGCACTCGACCACCTTCTATCGACTTCTCTACCCACATCGCCGCCAGAAGATCAATGTCTTCTACAGACTCGTATAGTTCTGACAGCTTTTCCAATATCTGCCAATGAAAATGGGAAATTTAATTCATTGCAATTTATAATCACTAATGTTTGTACAGATTATATCAATTAATTGCTGATCTTCAGAAAGGGAATATAACTTTGACAAAGAAACCCAAACACCTACGAGAGAATGTCAAAAATATTAGGTATGTGTACCTAATATAAAATGTGTTTTAGCTCTCTATTTCCATTAGTTAACACCTGGGTTCAGCCCATAGCAAGCTGGGTTTATTCAGCCCATAGAGAAATATGGGATATTCTGAAAATAACATTATTGTTGTCATCTACTGTATTCAGGTTTATATCTAGAGTACTAATCTGCACGGTTGTTTTTAAAGTAATTTGGGCTGATGTACCGTCTCATAATTTTTGATATAATAATTGTCTTATCGTCTTACCTCTGGTTCGAAGAACTCCACTAAATCATCGAAACAAGTAATTTTTCTTCCGGAAAAGTACTCTAAATATTTCACGTAAGGTTGCATAAACATGAGGCGGTTTTTAGCCAAATCATTTGAGAAAACATCCTGCGATGGTTGGATTAATCCTAGGACCTTCTCAGCCATCTGAAATGTGTCAACGTGGTTATTTTCAACTTTGCAAATGTCAGTTTTGAAAATGTTATTTAAACAATTTAATTACTGATGAAAGCTCTGCAAAAGATGTGAAAAAAAAGTAATATAAACAACCTAACGGCACTAATTTACAAACGCAGAGCATTAAATCTTAACACCAATGCTAACAAGATTTCATCTTCATCTAATTCATTGGTTCTCAACGTGGGCGATAACACGCCCTCGTTGGCGTTTGTGACTTTCAGGGGCGCAGCAGAAGACTTAGAGAAAATTATATATCCTATCTTACGACTGTATAATTTTACCCGTTTAAATATAATCATGGCAATAGCTGTTTCAGATTCGCGACAGATGGTACGTGAAAAAAATTGGGGACACTATAAAAAAAAAACCTCAAAGTGATCTTCTATGATCTAATTAAGTTTTTACATAATATAAGCTATACAAATATAAGATCTATGTATATCTAATACTAAAAATAACAAAACAGAAACTAAAATATAGCGTCGAAAAATTCATCCGCATCGCTGTCGACTGGTAATGTTCCCAAGAGACTGGCGGCATTGCCACGTTGTATGGCAATGCTTAGCCTTTGGCCAAGGTAAAAGCCAGCCCTTGGGTCATGGGAAGTGTCAACCAGCCGTTTCGAAATTTCTTTAAAAAGACCATGAGCACTCGGACCCCAGGGCCCAAGGGTTTCAACTCCAAACGGCTCGAAAATATAATTGCTTCAAAACAACCGTAGTAACACTTACATCAGGATCCACAACAGTACCATCTATCTTTGCACTAGCTTGTCTAAAACTTCCTTGCGTCATATAATCTATATTATTATCCACAGCTAAATAGCCTGGTCTTGTAGTAAGGTTTACTAACTGAACCTTCTTCACGTAATTGCCATCAGCGTCATACATTCTGAAAGAGAAAATAAAATTTATATTTTTGGTGTTTTCACTATGGAAAAAGCAACATCAGTGGCAGCATCCACTACATCCAATTCGATTTTACTGTTTTCTAACTTCGGTGGAGTCAACGTTTTTTGAATATCGAAAGTGACTATAATTTTAGTATTTTACAAAGTTTACACAAATCACTTAACAAAGTTACAACACAAATCAACTTAACAAAGTTAAGTGATTTGTGTTGGATTCTGTTAGGTATAACCAAATATTTATACTTACTTCGATGTACCTTCTTGCATTTTATGTAACCACCGTAGGGCTAAAGGAAATTCCATTGACAATTGCGGCAATAATGTGTCGTTATATAAATCTCTGAATCCCGCTGGATACAAGACTCCATCGTTGACAAGATTGTCACTGCCTGGAACAGAAATTTGAAATGTGGTTTAAATTACTGGTTTCTTGTAGTATTTTCTTGATTAGCTTATGGGCTACTTATCTTTAACGAGAAAGTCATATTACTCTTGAACGGGAACTTACTATTATTTTATAATATGACGTTAAACCTTTATTACTTAAAATCATTTAACTTACCCATCATCATAGGTAATAATTCGTATAAAAAAATTTGCATCTCAATAGCTATATTGATATCTCTTGCGGTATAAAATAGTCTCTCGTCGTCCCAACATGGATTTATTTTGGCAAGTCTATCAGCTATGTGGTTGTGAAGCCTCCAAAACCAAATGAATACTATGTTAATTGTCATTAATGTGTTAACTTCGCCTGATGCTGAAATAAAGGCAGATTTTTACATTATTCATGTTTTCGGAACGAAGTTCATTAACAGAGCCTGCCGTAAGAGTAAACTGGAAGAAATCGTCACGTATCGAAAAGCGTTATGCGTCCTCCATGCGATTTTTTTTAGATAATATACATAATAGAAAGAGACAGAGAGTGAGAGAGAGAAATAGTTTTTATGGTTTCCGAGGGTACTGAAGCTAATAATGAGGTTAAAATGAAATTCAAGATGGCGGCTGCAAAAGTTTTAAAATTTTTCGTCAAGGGGTGTCGTTTTCATGGTTTTTGAGGGTGCTGAAGATAATAATGAGGTTCCTGCCGGAGGTCCCCTGACCCCACACGTTTTTTTCAGGTTTGATAGAATCAAGACTGGTGGACTATAAAGGGTGATAATGGTAATGATGTATGAAATGATTTTAAGATGAGATAATAAAGTTAGTTTGATGCTTTAAAGGCATCTTGCTATTTATCGGTACCGACATTTAAAATAAAATAATTTTCATATGCGTACAGCACAGTCAAAAAGGTTGTGGTCAAGGATGCTTACAATATAAGAATGTAAGTAAGGATGCCATTTTTGTAAACCTTTTTTTAAATTTAGTCGGAATTAATTGTTGACTTACGTGTATTATGACACCTTGTCTCATGAGGTTTTCGGTTCAGAAAACAATCGGAAATGTTTTTGTCTTGTGGTGGCCAAATTCTGCCATCCTCTACTTCATACTGTAACAGTCCACCTTGATATTTCCTTCCTTCTAAGGCTTTATCGAGAGTATTTCCATAAACAGTTGACAAATCAAATAAAGGCGTCGCCGACTGTAACTGCAACATTAATGATACGAATATTATCCATCAACTAGCTGCTGCCCGCGACTTCTTCCGCGTAATTTCGATAAACACTATTCTTAGTGAATACCTACTCTTCACAAAGAACACATCCTCCAAATTTCATGTCTCTAGGACCAGCGGTTTAGGCTGTGCGTTGATATATCAGTCAGTCAGGACTTTGAATGTTATATACAGATTCTAATTCTATAAATGATGCCCCGTAATGACTGCCCCGTTGGTTTCGTGGTCGCAAGCGCTACTGCTTAGCGTGGGGTCCTGGGTTCTAGTCTCAGGTCGGGAAAAGTGTTATTGGGTGTGATATCAGTGTCTCGGAAAGCACGTTTAGCCGTTGGTCCTGCGCCTGATCTCTCTCCGGCCGTGTTGGATTGCGTGCCGTCCCATCGGACTATGAGAGTTAAGGAACAGGTAGTGCACCTGTGTCTGCGCACACACTTGCGCACCTATATTTACTGCGGTTACCGCTACCCCGAAACATAAAGGGCTAAGGAAGGAACATGGGTGTGTTTTTGTCAGTTAGAGTCTGACACTCCCTTCCGCTCCACCCAGAGCGGGTGGGGTCATTTGATGATTTCCCATCCATAAAAAAGGGTACTTTCTTAAGGTAAATACGGTCTGGAGGACTATTAAATCATGCAAACCGAGAGTTCATCTTTATCTCACAATTTATCAACTGCAGATTTCTTCTGCATCTATGATTGCTTATAATCAGGTGAGATAGTTGTTATAACGTGAGCATATCAATAACAAAAAGAAAATAGAACATACCCGCACAGGAGGTGTGTCTTTCTTTCGACACCCCACTGTCTGGAACGTTAAAGGTTTCGTCAAGTTCAGGCATCGAATACCAGTGAACCGATGAACCGGGTCGTCTTCTGGTACCTCTATAGGGGCGCACATGGGATCGTCTTTACCTTTAGGGGTACAACAGTAGGGCGTCCACATTATGTAGTTTACTAAAACATTTATAAAAAAAAAAACATTTATTTCAGATAACTAATTGATCCATACAGTCCGATTTAAAATTAAAATACATTCAAATTACTCGCTTAATAAAGGATGTTTCTTTTATTTATTCATTCCATTCTTATTCTAGGTTTAAAAGTGCACAGAGGAACATAATTATTAACTGATTATAATCAGTTAATAGTTTTAAAATTCGCTTGGTTGCAGGTTGCAGTTAATAATTTAAAAATTTATGATTCTAGACAGATACCTGTATCATGAAGATTGGCGATGTCAGATGAGATAAAAACGAGAAAGTATGAGGCCAGTATTGTAAATTGTTGATCTGGTACTTTAGTCTCTGACAAAAAACTTGTACGCAGTCGCCTTACAAGAGGTAGATCGCCTGATTTTGATTTCCTTGGCTCAAAATCTGAAACACATGAAACAGATGCAGAGCAGTGGTGGCCAAGTGGTAACGGCCGCGACTTACGAGTTTTAGGTCGTAGGTTCGAACTCAGACAGGCGCTTTATTTTGTGTAAATTATTTCATCATCTCTGCTCTCAAAACGGTGAAGGAAAACATCGTGAGGCATGTCCTAGAACCAAAAATTCGAAGACATGTGACATCTGCCAACCCGCACTGGGCCCGCGCCTGGCCTGTGTCCCAGCAGTGGGAACATTATAGGCTGATTATGATGAAACAGATGAAAATAGCTATTTACTTATACATGAAAATTACCATTTACTTCTTCTTCTTATCTTTGCAAAAGATACCATTTCCTACCGCTATGTTAATAATATTACTTTCCCGTTAAATATCGCTAATAGCTCCATCGATTATTCCTAACTCCTCTCAATATTATCACTCGAACCCACCACATAGGTTCCTGGCAGCCACTTCTTCACGTCAACAAACTACAGACGCAACATGTCTTCTATCTTTAAACTTATATTAGTCGTCATCTCAGTATTCATCCCCCTTCTAGCCTGACTGTGTAAACGATGATATCATCGTTTACACAGTCCATCCATCGTTACTTTGGTAATCTCTTACTCTGATAGCCATCCACATTCTTACTCAAAACTTTTTTTAACGTCATTTTCCTCATTGGTGTGTGCGAAAATGACTCCCATATTGTCGACCTCAGAAAAACATTGCATTTACACGGATCAAGCAAACATTTCATTAGTTTCTTATAGTGACACCTAGAATGAGTTTACCTTTATCATAAGCAGCTGGTAGCATCCGATACGGGGGTGTATGTGTGGCTCCCCTGCTTGGATGTCGTAGGTTATTACATGAACCATCCAGACGTCTCCATTCTGCAGGGTCACAGGGCTCAATGTCGTTGACGCACCAACTGGAAGAATAAAACGTATTTTACTTGGTACTAGAGACACTTAATTCTGTTTCACCAATCCATACTAAAATTACACTCAGCGGCAGTAAATGTAGCCCAAGCCCAAAAACGAGAATTTGTGAACAAACTAAACCATAGCAACTGAACTATTCTATGGGATTTTTTAATGAGAACAGAGGGGCAATTCTCGTAATTTTAAGAACGTTCACAGTCTGATCTCAGTTTCAATCTGTCAAAAATACCTACTTGTAATTTCCCTACATTTTAGACAAGTTTTTGACATTGATTGTCTCTGAGACGAGATTGTGAAGTATGTGGAGAGGTATTTTATTGTAACATTTTAAACAGTACCCCATAAAAGATGAGTCTACTTTAGCCAGTCTGAAACCTGGTTGAACTAATTGGTCCCTATTTCTAGTCCTATATGTGTGTCTGTCACCTCTTATACTGAAAAGATTTAAATTTATCCTTACATACATGTTTTCACAGATATATTGACAAGGTATCGTCAGGATATTAATATCTGTAAACAGTTCCCTTCGAGAATCGCGCCTGTGGAGGCCATAATATATTATATTCCTCTGATGGCTCTTTTCTGTAGAATAAAAATAAACTCGATATCTGTAGCTCGTCCCCATAGTAATATACCGTAAGACAAGATACTATGAAAGTAACTGAAATAGACTAGCCTCGCGGTATCTACATTAGTAGATTCTTTGATTTTTCTTACAGCATAAGCTCCTGCAAGAGATATGAAATGAGGATCCCATTGCTGCCTTGAGTCAAGCGTGATCCCCAGGAAAACAATTTTATCAAAGAATTCTAGTTTCTGTTTATTCAATACTATGTCACTACTTTTAACATTCGGTAAAACAAATCTTGTGCATTTAGTTTTTTTCCCATTTAATATATTTTTTATTTTTTGTATATTAATTAATTAATAATAGACATAATTAATTATTAATTTATAAATTAATTATTAATTTATAAATTAATATAATTAATTAATTATGAACTTTAAAATAGAAATCAAAACAAAACAAAATTTTTACGTATTTTCTGGTGTAGGTACAGTAAATTATAATTATATAAATAAATAATAGCTCTTTTTTTGTAGTATCACATTTTTTTATCGTTTTTTAAATAGTTTGTATATGGAATGTGACTGAATATAACTAGCGCCATGCAGAAAACATTTTTTTTTCTTTTGACGTTTTTTTAGAAATACCATAAAAAATTAACTATAATATAATTATAAATGATAAATGATTTATTTTCTGTAAGTAGGTTTGTACAAACCCACGTCAATATTTTTTTAAACTTAGGTATAGATACTTACAAAGTGGTATTATGTATACTATGTTGAACAACCTCCTCATCACTTATAGTAATTCCATCGTAGGAATCATACACAATCCCTAGGGTAACACAAAACACGCAACTAAAACACAGAAGGCTTTGTAAAATCATGTTATTCTTTGCAGCTTGACTATCGCTAGGGTTTCTTTATATATTTATCTAGTAATTTATACTTATTATTCCCTCCCACACCGGCGCGAATAAAGCGCAGACCACATTGCGCGCTTGCGGGCGGGCGGGCTGGAGGGCGAGCATACCTTTATTATCATGCCAAAAATCACAATATAAGAACGGCTATTTTAGTCAACTTTTAACAAGGCATATACCAGCCCGTTCGTCCGGTGTGGCCTGCGCTTTATTCGCGCCGGTATGGGAGGACCTTAACAAGTGTAAATTAGTATATAAGGAAATCTAGCGAACAATATTTAGGTTACAAGAAGTCCTTCTTATATCGCGTCACGATTGAGGGTATAGTCGCGCGTGACTTTATAGAAAACGTACTTGGGACAAATATCGTAACGTAACGTCGTGCGACATTTCAAATCCGTGTGGGAGAGCCTTTGTTACATGTGTGAAATAGCCAATTCATTATTGCTTAAAGACTCTGGAAGTTAATGGCCATTAAATCATTTAGTAAACCTTCATTTTGGCCATTTAATTAAAGTTAGGCCTGTAAATAACTTTGTCTTTTTTTTGTTATATAAGTATTTTTATAATTGCTTAGGGCGTTTGTCCACAGCAGCCGTCACCGGGACGTCACCAAGAAACGAGATTATTCGAACCGAACTTGATGTCTCGTTGACGGCGATCGTTTTTCCACTGCGAACAGCAGCGCTGGTGTGACGTCACTGTGTGGACAAGATCAAGCGTGTTTTGTTTTGCCTGCACATCGGCCCGTCACTCTCTTGTCACACGACATAGATCGAGGTCTAGCAGTCGCGACGAATTACTCGAAACTTAGGCGGCCGGGATGATGACGGCGGTTGGGTGACGGATGTGAGATTGACACGCGGCCATAGTAAATGTATGTATCGCTACTGCGGCGCCTTCATCTCGTTCAAAGTCAAAGTCAAAGTCAAAGTCAAATCATTTATTTCAATTAGGCACAGTAAAGGCACTTTTGAACGTCAAAAATTATAGTAAAAACAATTGATTCTAGTCGCCCATTCCAAAAGGTAGTTTTCGTATGGAGAAGAATGGGCAAGAAACTCCACCGTTACTCTTTTAAAATGTTTTACAAGTTCTGTATAGGTACATTAATTATATAATTATATGTGAAGACGATGCATCTAGAATAAAAATTAGTCTGCCAACAAAAGGTAAAAAGAATTAAAAATAAAGCAATGACAGGTAAATCAATTATGTGATAGATACATGGTGCTCACATATTTACAACTATTGTTAAAGTAGATTATTTTTATATAATTTTAACAAGTGTGTGAGTTACTGTAGCCACAAAAAGTAAAACTAATGTCATAAAAAAATATATAAATTAAATTAGCGACCAGTTTGATTTTGTCTAGACTCTAGATTGTCCTATGGAGCAGGACCAGCATGTTTCCAAGCATTCTTATCTTGGATGTAATCTTCTAATTTGTAATATCCTTGTTTACAAAGTGTACTTTTAATATGAGTTTTAAATTTTCTTTCATTTAATTGCAATATGTCACAAGGTATTTTGTTGTAGCATTTAACACAGTACCCCATAAAAGATGTCTGTACTTTAGATAATCTGAAAAAAGGTTGATCTAATTTATCTTTAGGTATTTCTAGTATTAAAATTATGTCTTTCACTTATTTTATTAAAAAGATGTTGATTTTTTCTAACGTACATAATATTTTCATAAATGAATTGGCAAGGTACCGTCATGATATTAACCTTTTTAAATAGTTCCCTAAGAGATTCGCGGCGACGTAGATTGTAAATGGCTCTGACAGCTCTCTTTTGTAAAATAAAAATGGATTCAATGTCAGCAGCCCGACCCCATAGTAAAATACCATATGACATAATACTGTGGAAGTAACTAAAATAGACCAAACGTGCGGTTTCTACATCTGTTAACTGTCTTATCTTTCTAACAGCATAAGCGGCCGAGCTGAGCCGCCCCGCAATAGATGTTATATGAGGTCCCCATTGTAATTTCTCGTCTAGCGTGATTCCTAGGAAAACTGCCTGATGAATAAATTCTAGTTTTTGGCCATTCAATATGACGTCACATTCATTACTTTTAACATTCGGTAATTTAAATCTAATGCATTTGGTTTTTTTTTCATTTAGTACTAAATTATTTACCGTAAACCAATCTTGGACCTGAAGAATAGAGTTATTCACGTCGTCAAGATTTTGTGACCGTCGGTCTATTTTAAAGATCAGCGATGTGTCATCAGCAAATAACACCATCTTCGGTTGATTTTGAAGTAATTGGGGTAAATCATTAATGTAAACTAAAAAAAGGAATGGACCCAATATCGAACCTTGAGGAACGCCCATTGTCATTTCAGACCCCAAAGCGTTTACGCCGTTTACTTGAACTTTAACCTTTCTATCTTTCAGGTATGATCTTAGCAAATCAAGTGCTGTTTTTCTAATCCCATAGTGCTCCAGTTTCATCAGAAGTGTCTCATGGTTTACGCAATCGAACGCCTTAGAGAGGTCGCAAAAGATTCCAATGGCATCTTGTGCTTCTTCCCAGGCGTTAAAAATGTTCTTTATTAGGGTAACACCGGCGTCAGTAGTGCAACGCCCTTTGGTGAAACCGTACTGGTGTTCATGAAAGATGGAATTTTTATTAAAGTGACGTAACATTTGATTGAGCATCAACTTTTCAAACACCTTACTGAGAACTGGCAGAATTGACACAGGCCTATAATTGTTGGGTTCTTTACTATCACCGGATTTGAACAGTGGTACTACTTTACTATGTTTCATAAGATCTGGAAAGACTCCTTGGTCAACACTGGTGTTAAATATGAAAGCTAAATAGGGTGCAATGGTTTCGATAAAAGATCTACATACTTTTACAGACATTCCCCAGAGATCTTCTGTTGATTTAATTTTAAGATCTTTAAAAGCTTTTATAACAGCCTGGGGGTTTGTATGCTGAAACCTAAACTCCAAAGGGCATGCCTTTACATTCTTTTTAAGTAAGGCAGCAGAAAGCGTGGGGGATGAATTTAAAGCTTCAGTAGTTTTAATGGGAATATTAGCAAAAAAGTTTTCAAATTCCTGAGCTATTTCTACATCTGAGTTGATGGGGCCATGTGCAGTCTCTAAATTAAATTCAGTATTACGCTGTTTTTTCCTACCTGTTTCATTATTTATTATTTGCCAGGTAGTTTTTATTTTATCATCAGCTGATTTTATTTTATTGCTAATATAAAGAGCTTTAGCTATTTGGCACACACTTTTAAAAGTTTTTGAATATTTTGCAACATACTGATGAAAGTTTGTATTATTCATATGTTGCTTTAAGCCATAAAGTTCAAAAAGTTTTTCCCTGCTTTTACGAATACCTGGAGTCGCCCAGTCACTAAATAAAAACTTTGTGTAAATACTTTTAGTTTTTAGTGGAAAAATATCATTAAACTGCGCGTTCAACAGTGAAAAGAATTCGGCGTAGAACTCATTTGGGTCACCTATATTATTAAAGTTCTGATCACATAATTTACTGGCCAAAGAATTATTTAATTTTTCCAAATTTTTACATGTAATTGTCCTAAACCTTATTTGAATTTTTTGTAAAGGCATGTAGGAGCTAAATGTTATTGTTTGTCCACTGTGATCAGATGGCAACTTATTTACAATTTGTTTATGTAAGTAATCACAATTACAAAAAACGTTATCTATACAAGTGGCAGAAGAAGCTGTCACTCGGGTTGGTTCAATAAAAACATTTGACAAATCAAATGTCCTAAAAAGACTTATCAATCTGACAGTATTTGAGTTATTTTCCAATAAATCAATGTTAAAATCTCCACATACAATTATTGACTTACTACTAGTACTAAGTTTCTTTAACACATCTTCCATTACAGAATCAAACACAGATAGATTCTGGTAACTTGGAGGTCTATATACGCATACTATAACATGCTTATCAAGCTCAACACAGGACAATTCAATTTGGTGTTCAACAGACAGCCCGATTATGTCTTTTCGTTCTTTCGATTTAATAGAATTTTTAATTAATATTAATGACCCGCCATGTATCATACTTTTTCGGCTGAAATGGCTAACTACACAATAATTTTCATAATTAATTGACTTTACTTGATGATCTTTCAACCAATGCTCTGTTAAACAAACAACATCAAACTTGGTGTTTTCCAAAAACAACTTGGTGTTTTCCAAAAACACAATCGTTCTCGGTGACGTCGCGGTGGATAAACGCACTAAGTGATAATTTTTTGACGTCAGACGTGTTTTTCTCGGTTCCGGACTAGTGATTATGAGGTTAGAGTACAGATTTAGTACAGGAAATAAAGTTTTAGAAATATTTAGAATACATTTTTTTTTATTAATTGTTTTGTATCTGAGAGAAGTACCCACGTAGGTACTATTTTTTTTTCTTGTTATAATTTAAGCACAAACCTGTTGCTGTTTTGTTTATGATAAGATGATAAATCATGAAAATTTTCCACGCCAGGGGTTCTAGAATCATTGTGTTGACGACATGGTTACAGCTGCTGTTGTCTATCGCTTAATATTGTGCACTTGCTTGTATGTTGGCTTATATTAATTGGTTGAACAGTGTAACGATTGTAGATAAGCATAATCAGCCTATAATGTCCGCACTGCTGGGACACAGGCCTCCTCTCTGTGAGAGGGAGTGGGCCGTAATCCTCCACGCAGGCCCAGTGCGGGTTGGTATATGTCACATGTCTTCGAAGTTTTGGTTCTAGGACATGCCGGTTTCCTCACGATGTTTTCTTTCACCGTTTTGAGAGCAGTGGTGATGAAATTATTTAAACAAAATAAAGCGCCTGTCGCGGTTCGAACCTACGACCTAGAGGTCGTAAGTCGTGGCCGTTAGTACTGGGCCACCAGGTGGCCCAGTGGCTATTGATAGACCAATAAATAAATAAATTGATTCAAGATACCCTGTGATATGATAAGCCGTGGGATTAAAAATATAACAACAGTCATTTTCTATATTTTATATATAGTAGTGAGCAGTGGTGGCCAAGCGAGCAGTGGTGGTGGCCAAGTGGTAATGGCCGCGACTTACGAGTTGTAGGTCGTAGGTTCGAACCCCGACAGGCGCTTTACTTTGTGTAAATTATTTCATCACCACTGCTCTCAAAACGGTGAAGGAAAACATCGTGAGGGTTTCCTCACGATGTTTTCCTAGAACAAAAAATTCGAAGACGTGTGACATCTGCCAACCCGCACTGGGCCCGCGTGGTGGATTACGGCCTACTCCCTCTCACCGAGAGGAGGCCTGTGTCCCAGCAGTGGGAACATTACAGGCTGGTTATGATATTATAGTGGCTAACTATATTTTTAAGTATGCCATTTTACAATCTTCCTTCGATATCCGGAAAATAAAGAAAATATCAAGAAAGTTAAGAAAGTCGCTCAAACAGTAAGTTCTGTACGTCATAAAGTTCTCTGTAGTTTAATATTTGCATGATATTGCGTTTCTGGCGGTTACGTGCCGCGGATATTACCTCCGCTCGTGATTCGTCGAGAGTTTCTATAAAACAATATTTAGGATATTGTTTCTTCCATTTTATTAATCCGGTTTTATTGTGCAGTGACTGGATTAAAACTAAATTGAGAAAAGAAACGCGGTGGAATATATATATTTTATTGGGAGTGTGTTTTAAATAGCTTTTGACGAAAACCTAAATCAATAAATTCTTGTGGGAGGGAGATTTTTCTTTTTATTTGGTGGGGGCAACCTGGCCCCAGATCGCACAAAATAGAGAAAAAGGGGGAGGCCTTTGCTCAGCAGCGGTACACAATGCAAGTTCACAAAAAAAAAGGTGTAAGTAGGTACGCAATCTGCATTCGCGATTAAGCTTCCAAGCATGTAAATAAATATAAGTTATTGGAAAAAATACTTTAATACCTACACAATAAAGTTCGGTTTACGCTGCAACTTCAAACATTTTTATAACTTTTTCAATAGTACCTACCTACTGGTCACTTTGAAATCAACTTAATTTTTTTAATTAGTTGATATTTGTTTAACTTGAAATAACATCAATTGGAAACATGAATTTGAATGGGCATCAGGTACATACGTACTTACTTACATGATTTTGTCACACTTTCATTATTATCTTCCCTCTTTATGACTTTGTACACACGGCTACACATCAAGCAGCTATACATTTCCAGTTTTCGCTGACCTCGCATTGTATAGGTTTTTCGTACAATCAGAAGTCAGCTTCTACTGGTTATGTATAGCTTGATGTGTAGCCGTGTGTACAAGTCCAACAATACAAAGGTTGTCTGGACGCAATCGCTGTGTGCGGAAAACCCACCTTTGCTACCTTGGACCTTATGATTTTACCTTGGATTTCATTATATTAATAATATATTTCTGTGCGTGTTTTTTGTACTGGTCCGATTAGAAGGGTTACAACGACATGGTTGAGATATTTAAATTTTGCCTCGGGGATCTCAACACATTTGCGACGCTTTTGGGATGACAACGCTTTTACAATACCTTTACGATAGTAATACATCTGCGATGCCTAGGGTATTGCCAGTGGCCTGCATTGGTTTTCAGAATAGGTAGGCACTAGGCCGGGTCTAGTCTAGGCAGACGCGGTCACTAATCAGAAAAAAAAGTGAGGTCAAAAGTGTGGTTATTTGAGTAGGCATGCCTACTTAAGGTTGATAAATTGCGAAGGTCGAACGTCATGGTATTACGCGTGAGGCGTACCTATTTTTATATTTGTCGTATTAACTTGAACGAGTAAAGACCAATGACAATGTGCGAATAGTACGGGAGCCGAGTAGGCCGTCCGGCGACTGCCTACTACCGCGCGTGTTTGTATGAAGATTTTGTTTTTTGTTAGGTAGGTATGATAATTTAGTGAGTTTCTTAATTGTGGGACACACACACTAAAATGTAATTGACAGGCTTATGTTGATATATCGAGGTAGGCACTGCTTAGATGCCTATATGCAATGCACGCCACTGGGTATTGCAAATTAGTACAAGCATTAGTGATCACTTTTTTGCCAGCCTATAACATTCTGATGTACTTTTAGGTATATTTTTAGGAATACTTCCCTTGCAATAATATATAAAAATCAACTAAGTACCTCCATCAATCTATACCTTTTCTAGCCACAACCCTTCCCGTCCCTCGCAGTGGTCCTGCAGTCCGTTGCACTGCGAGTGACGCAAACAGTTAATCAGTAACAAACTGATGACGTCGACACGTGTACCGCGTTATGTTCACGCAGCGGGTTTGACCGGTGTGGGGCGGTAGGTCATAAGAGAAAGCGGGTTTAAACATATTCTCCGTTCACCTTTTTTTTATACCCTATTTTTGTCCAGACGGTAAAAAAAAAGTCAGCCGGTATATATTATACATATAAAGATAAATAAACATGGGTAGATCGGTAAAGCAAATATCTATGGCAAGTTTAAACAAAAATCAGTCGTTGCGTGTAGATAATTATAATTTACATAATTTTAAAATTACGATAGGTATCAGCAGCTAAAACAAGATCAGCGTATCCGGTAAATAGGCTCTAGCTATGTTGTGAACAATTATTAACAATGAGAATACCTTCTTTTTTATTGTGTTCGGGGGGAAACCTTCAAAAGGCACCCGACCTCCGGGGATTGAGGTCGGGGAGTGCGATTTTTACCTCACTAAAACCACCCCGGTGATCATCATCAGTACATAGGGGTGGTCAGTGTGAATCCATGGATCGTTGAGAAACATGAACTTCTTGATCTGATATAAAGACAAAAATTGTCTAAAGTCAAATACATTCGTGGTAAGTTAAACTTTCTTCTTTCGGTACGATAAAATATATTTTACCATACATAAACTAAAGCATTTTTCCATGTAGGATGGCAGAAACTACAGACGCCACCAGCTACGATCCTTCAGTACAACATGCACAATCTTTGAATGATGTAAAACCATTAGCATGTCATTGTAGTGTAACTCTTACCTCATGGAAATAAAGTATACATTAGAATTATTGCCGCGAGTTTGATAAAACTCTCGGAAATCATTTGTGAGCAGTGGTGGTCTAGCGGTAACGGCCGTGACTTACGAGTTGTAGTTCGTAGGTTCGAACCGTGACAGACTCTTTACTCTGTGTAAATTATTACAGCACCACTGCTCTCAAAACGGTGAAGGAAAACATCGTGCGGAAACTGACATGTCTTAGAACTAAAAACTCGAAGTCATGTCACATCTACTAACACGCACTGGGCTCGCGTGGTAGATAACGGCCCACTTACTCTCACAGAGAGGAAGCCTGTGTGTGTAGAGTGGCAACATTATAGGCTGATTATGCTTATGCTCAGAAGGCCAATTCTCATAATCTAAAACGTTCAAAATCTAGTCGCAGTCTCATCTCGGCGACAAACAAATGTCAAAAACTTGTCAAAATGTATGGAAATTCGAGGTTTTTTTGACAGATTGAGACTGAGATCAGACTACGAACGTTCTTAAAATTACGAGAATTACCCCTCTGCAATCATTCTAATAAAACTTTTACCTTACCTTCCAAAATATGAGTTGCACTGCAATGACTTACTAATGGTTTTACATCGATTGTTAAATGTCCTACATTACATACTCCTTTTGCCTCGTTTACGTTCATACATCTGCTCGTACACGCACGCCGGTTGCGAGTACTACCTGACCTTTCTGAAGACCATCATCAATCTACCACCAATTACATCATGATAAAAAAAACGTCAGTATTATAAATTAATTATTGGCAAAGATACCAACTTGAGATTAATGTAATTAGAACCTCCGCTATTATCGCATGTGTTGCGGCCCTTTAAAATCTACTAATCGATCGTATGAAGTTGGTCTAATTGGCGAAAACTTCGGAACGACTGCTTCCAAATTAATTGCTATAAACTAATAGTGATTGCACACTGCAGACACGCTTCGGTAAGTAATTAGGAATATTTTTCACAGCAATTCATTCTCATTTTGCAGCTGAATAATCAGTATTTAAGTTGAAATTACTTTCATCTGACCTCCGTAATTAAAGACTGACTAATTATGTTTAAAACAATTCCCACCACCAAACATCAATCAAATTGTTGGCATCCTTGTAAAAACTTACATAATGTACCTACATCGGTTTCTGTTAGAGACCCGCCTCTGTCATATCCCGGCTACCCGTCAATTAGTCGCCCTTGTGATTATTATTCACACACGGCCGACCCTATAGCATCTGGTTCTAATGATCGCGACACGTGACCCCCTGTAGGGGTGCGTACTCGAAAATGTCGGTGGATGTCAAAAAAATTGATGCTGATTTGCAAAATGTGAATGTTATACTGGTTACGATGTGTCGGTTGTATGGCTTCCAATTACCATTAGAGTAGAGAGCAGTGGTGTCCCAGTTGTAGCAGCCCCGACATGCGAATTGTAGGTTGTGGGTTCGAACATATGCAAGCACTTTGTGTAAATTATTTCATCACTACTGTTCTCAAAAACCAAAAATTTGAAGACGTGTGACTTCTACCAACCCGCACTGGGCCCGTGTGGTACATTTGACATTAATACATCCAACTCTCTCACGAAGAGAGGAGACCTGTGTCCCAGCAGTGGGAACATAATAGGCTGATTATGATTCGGACAATTTTTTGTCACACAATATTTTCGCAGTAAGTTTTAGGTAAAAAATCTATCTTGTTTTACATTTTGTCAGGTTCTCTATTAAATGCATGGCACTAAATACAGTTGGAAAAAATGTATACTTAAAATGATCAAGAACTCTGTCTTTATCTCAATGGACAATATAGTCCACATTTAGCCTGATTAGCTATCATCTCTAAAATCAAATCTTGTTAAGTACCTACCTAGTAAAAAGAAATATTGACAAGAAGATTTAACACGTCATCGCCAGAAAATTGATAATTTTCGCGCTCAATCTACCGAAACGTTAACCAATTTAAAGTGGACTTCAAATCTTTGATAGCCTTTGCAATATTGTTCCTATCACTGATATAGTGGAGGTCAAGGGAAGCTGGACATTATTGTATCTCGATCAACTTGATACAGGTTGTTTGAAAAATATCGTAATAATATAATTTTATACATTGTATAAAATGAATAGCAATTTGAACTGCTGCTGTTGCTGTGCTGTTGTTGTTGTTGTATTGCGCTTCATTAAAAACGAATCGTCCAATTTGACAAGTGGCTCACTTGTCAAATTGGACGATACTTTTTAGAGAAGCAGAAGATACTTTTTTCCATTATTCAAGGTTTTTTTCAACATTATAGTAAAAACTTCAATTGTCACGCATTTGTTAGATTGTTTTCTTCTTTCATACTTTTGACTTTTTAACCCACTTCAAAAAAGGAGGTTCTGTATTCGACCCGCATGTATGTATGTTTGTATGTCCGCGAATTTCTCAAAAACGAATGAACCAATTTTGATAATTCTTTCACTAATGTGATCTACATACTTTCAGGAAGGTTTTAGTATACACTACATTATGTAATAATTATTCTTATGTACGATGTTTTATGCATAAATGTACTGCATCTCCGGCATATCTATGCGAATTTTGATGATTCTTCTAGTCGGTGTCTTCAATTCTTCAATGCACTAGTGTTATTTGAATTTGTGTGGAGTAGGTACAACTAAAAAGTGAAAAATAAAAACTTTTTTCCAAAAAAGAGCGGTGTCAAAAAACGAAAATGCGGAACCAACGACAACAAATTAAAGTTATTTATCACTTTGTAGTTTTTTTTTTGAAGTCGGTTGTTTTTTTGTAAAAAAGTTTTTTATCTGTTTTCTTCGCCTTTATAATTTCCACACACAAAAAAATGCCTAGTTACTTCAGATCATGTATAGGCATGCATTGTTTAGACAAATTCCATTGTTCTAAGCGTAAACTCCTGAGAAATGGTAGATGTCAAGACAAGTGTTCTTACACCCAAAGAGAAATAAAAACTTTTTAATATAAAATATGAAACCACGCTGTATACTGTCAGTTCGCAACATGGCTACTGCGGAGAGCTGTCAGATGCACGCTACAATTTTTACATCGCTTCACTTGCTTATTATCTGTTGTGGTATTATATTTCCATAGGGAGTGTTGGGCATACAATATTAGGAAGGTAAATATTCCACAAATACTTTAAAATATTTTTCTTGCCTACTTTTAATTATCGGGATGTTTTTAATAGTTGGCAACGACAGTGGAATAATTTATTATAATTATATCCAACCTTTCAAGAATTAGGTACAGACGCCAGCACATCAACCTACCCGAAACTGTCAAATTTTCCCAATCAACTTTGAACCTTATGCTTTAGCAATAAAGTTGAAAATCTATTAAAGAAATTTGACAGATTGTAGTAGGTTGATGTGCTGGCGTCTGTACCTACTAGCATTCTCCGGGGTTGTATATGAACTCCAGAAGGGCAATTCTCGTAATTTTAAAAACGTTCTCAGTCTGATCTCAGTCTCAATCTGTCAAAAATACTTCTAATTTCCCTACATTTTGACAAGTTTTTGACATTTGTTTGTCGCCGAGATGAGATTGCGACTAGATTTTGAACGTTTTAAATTACGAGAATTGGCTTTCTGGTCAAACACTACCTACAATTTTTTTATTTTATTACTAGAATCACAATGCTCAGCAATCACATTGGAACTGATTACTGCATACCGAGGGCGAGGCTGTTCCCCAAACTAACTTTATTCTTTTAATTCGCCAGACTGGACAATAGAAGCGCAATAATATAAACTAATAATAGTTTTTCTAAAGTAATAAATAGATAATATAACATTGAACATTGGCGATTCATCAAACGACGGTCTAATAATAATAATGCTTATAATAATAATGCTTTATTGAAAACAAAGTAAGTACACAGTTACATAAGCGCCCTGCCTCTTGAACTAGGTTGTTAGCCTGTATCTCAGAAGTCAGTTCCCTTCCAGTTAACATAATTACTAGACTCTTACAGCGTTCTCAAGTAGTTGAAACTACACACAAAATAAACTAATAATACTTTTTCTAAAGTAATAAATAGATAATAACATTGAACATTGGCGATTCATCAAACGACGGTCTAATCGCTAAAAGCAATTCCTTCCAGACAACCATTGGATAAAAAGAATCTCAATAGACGTATAATTAAAGATATTTTGCAGTTTCATAATTATTAACAGTTAATTCAGCTTACACTATTCTCACCTCTCTAATTGCACATCCAATACTCCGATCTCATTAATTCTTTGACAGTTCATTGAACTATAATCCTGCTATACCATCAATGTATTCTGCTACAGTTTGTGGTCAAACATTACTAATTGGACACCACAATTGGTTGTCAACGCAACGAGGGGAAAGCACTAGGCAACTAGCATAGCTGTGTAACTAATTCATTTAAAGTACGTCCTGTTGTTTTGATTCCATTATTGTTTTAATTGATTTTAAAACTATGTTTAGATTGTTGTTTTCTGAAGTGATCTATCTGTATTTAATTAATTGGCAAAACATTTCTATGGAGAGTGGTTCCCGCCACCTGTAAACGCAATAAAAAATATAAATGGCGTTAGACAAATCGTTGAATGGAAGGATGGTGTGGTAAACAGGGTGGTGGGACATCGATGCGAAAACTGAAACAATTAATTCATCAGTGTAGACCGTCTCGACAAAAATTTCTACTCTAGGGGACTAGTCGTTTTTATTTAATCATCTTTTTCGTAGAAAAGTACAATACCCTACGCGGTCAAAATTTATGGAACAGCAATTTTTTTCTTTAATAACCGACGAAAAATCCAGGTCCAGAATCATATACTGAATCCATGGTTACAGTTTGCACGTCAATGTCCTTGTCACCTAGTGACAGGACAGTCTAAGAACCATACCGATAGATAAGACAAACCTTTATAAAAGAAAAACGGACATCAAATATTTCATTTTAGATACTATGATTTAGAAAGTGATATTTAACCATTATTCACCAAATAACCTCACTCAAGTCTTCTAATACCTTGCTGTCTTTTGGCACGTTCACAGCGATAAGCTATTAAAATGGAATATCAAGTTGTTTCCTAGGAAACCATTTTTTTTATCCCCACTTAAATTCTAGTCACAGCTTCACCAAACAGGCTTTCAAAATATCATCGACAGCGATAAACACAGGACACACGGCCGTCGGATGTCCAGCAGTTTATATGCCGATATAAAAGTCAATAAAGTCGCGATTGTCAGAACCGTTCAGAATTCCGTCGGCGATCGCTGACTCAATCGCTGACCGTTTTACATGCATCGCTCGTGCAAGATTTGTGGTACAGACGAGCGGGCTTTCTAGTAAGTTTTTGGACAGAAATGGTAAAGGTATTGACCTACTGAATGTTTTTACTTAGACAATTAAAGACAATGTTGGTGAAAAGTAACATCGTTACTGTCTTTAATTTTACGGGAACGATGTGTAGGCAAAGTCAAAACGAGTAACTAATAATTTATTTGGAACGAAATTCTTTAAAGCAGCTTATGGTTAGAGTAAACTGGTAGAGAATCGTCACGTAACTAAAAAGCGTTATGTGACTTTTCATTATAAATAAAATAGAAAGAGACATAGAGGGAGAGAGATGGTTTTAATGGTTTTCGAGGGTGCCAATAGTGAGATCAAAATGAAAATCCAAGATGGCCAATGCAAATTTTTTTTACGTAATTTTATAATGTTTGAAGCCGCCATCTTGGATTTTCATGTTGAACTTCGTTCCTGACTGGGGTCCCCCGATCCCACACGTTTTTTTAAATGGAAACTGACAAAACTCAATAGCAATATAAATAAAATACACTCGAAGTTTTTTATTGATGATAGTTTCTTTAACACGGCTTTTTATGTTGCGTATATGCTTAGTAGTACTTTCTCAAGTAAATATTTTTCCTATTTCCGCGTTTCAACCGCTGCGTTTCACACACTAGTCTACACCACAGCCCCGAGCTCGTTTGACACTGGCATTGCTTTATCTGATTTACACTACATCTGCGCATTCTTTAGTCTGGCGAATTTCCTATCAGTGACATTTACATAGATCGTTGCACCTTCAATTGCTACACTACCTGTATATTTTTTTTATTTTAACACGTCCTGTATTAGGGTCGTAATGTGTGTCATTTTGTCTGTAAATGTGTCACCACTCATCGTCACAGTATCTTTGTTAGTCTGTTGATAAATCAAAAATTATTAGTTCAAGCATAAGCATTATCAGCCTATAATATTTACAAAGCCTGCTTGAGTTAAAACCTACAACCAACATCTTGTAAATCGTGGTCGTTACCACTGGCTCACCACTGCCCTCAATTAGTTCAAACTTTCATATAATTAAGTAATCAATACCCACATCAATGAATCACCTATTAACTAATTAATAATTCACAAATCAAATTAATATTCAAACAATGGTTTTCCTGTCCTGTGAATAGGAAATAGATAAATTAGATTCTGATTTTTGCACGAGTGTTGTACACGACATGGAAACATACGTTTGACAGCTGTCATATGATTCCATTAAAATTATTGCTAAGCAGTATCATAAATATAAGCCAGAAAACAGTCGATGAACGATAAAAGTTGAACGTAGGATTTACTTAAATAATTTTTGGTTTACCTTTAAATGTATATAGAGACGAGAAAAACTCCATGAAGAGACTTCCTCGCCGTTGATATTGAATATCGATACCCATCGCGTCTGCGGAGTTTAGTTAGCGAATATAAAATAACCCCGTATAATACCTACATACCTAATTAATCCATGTCTGGAGTCTTAAAGCCACAAGTAAATAGAAAGAGAGAGAAAAAAGTATGATAAAGAGATAAAAAAAAGATTAAAGACTATTCTGTTCTATTCTGTCAAGGCAAATGTAAAAAGTTGACAATCAGGTAATATACAGGCTGGCGGGACATTGATGCACAACCTGTTACCAAGGATTCAGGACCCCTCTGCGTTGAAATTCTTTGAAGGCTATTAAAAAAAGACACCTGTTTCCTACAAAAATGCAACATACGCGATATATTGAAAAGCATTTTTTTTTTAATACGACGTAAAATTTCAACGCAACGTCGATGATGCCACCTTGTAGGGGTAAGTATAAAACTGAAAACTGCTCCCTATGTTTAAATACCACACACTTTTAAAAATTCCTTTGGTCTAACATAATCTTGTTCATCCATATGCCAACTTGAACCCTCAGACTAAGTTTTCTCAACTAAAGTAAAATACATCAAACAAAATAAAACTGTCATCACACATTTCCTTTTTGAAATACAAAAAGTATTGTATTACTAAATAAGCGAGGGACCAAACTGTTTATACGTTTAGTATGAACAACATTCCTACATTTACAGTCTTCAAATGTAAGCCTTGTCTTCATGAAGTTAAGGTTGAAGTGACCAGTACATGTAAATTTGCAACCCCCATGTATTTTTATTAGGTTTTCTAGTGTAGGGTAGGTCGGGGGGTGGTTGTCATGACAACGGCACGGCTGTCAGTGATGGAGAACCATTCAGTTTGTTTTATTGTTTGAATGGAAATAATGAGAGGCTCGCATATTATTAAGAGCTTTTAGACATAGCTGCTAGTGTACTGTGAATTTTTAGGTATAAAGACAAAGAGTGGCTATCAACGTTTATTGTAAATATGTCAGTTTGGCTTCAGTAACGTGGAATTTGCTTTTAACTTTTTTCATATTTATTCCAAATAAATTAATAGAAAAACTTACAGTATGCAGAGAAAATATCATTCTTCATTCATGAAATGTAACAATACAAGTACTTTTTTTAAAAAGAATGTCAATTCCCCGTATTTAAAAGCGTTCTATATCTAGTCACAATGTCACTTCGGCAACGATCTATGTCATAAACTTGTCACAAATGTATGCAAATTAAAGGTATTATTGACAGATTGAGACTGAGATTGCAATACGAGAGTTGCCCCTCTTGTCTCTATTGTTAAATCAAATCAAAAGTAATTTATTCAAACTAGGCTGAGAAAGTCAAAATTACAAAATACAGTCCCCCAAAACGCCCGCCCTTCACCACTTCCTAGTGCTTTCGCTGGGAGAACAAGTTATGATTATCGAATTTGATTTCTGATTCAAAATCCAACATAAAAGACTAAGCAGAAGTACCTAGACTTATCACGTCCGACTCAAGATCAAGATACAATAAAAACTATTAAAGAAACCTGACCAACAAACTCCAACCACAGACTTCTTCAAACATTACCAACTTGTCTTCAGAACTTGGGGCTCTTCATAACATCAATATAGAAGTCCTATTCACGCTTAACATGTTTATCGGCGATTAAGAGCTCATTGCGGCCGATTCAGCCGCAAACTGTTTGCCAAGTTCGCAAATTGAGGGTATTCATACATTGGAGGATTTTCGCTAGTGTGTAGACTGTAGACAGACTTAGACTAAGACTGTTAGTGGTTGTGCATGTGTGTTGCGGATTATAAGGGGAGATGCTGGGCTTAGTAATTGTATTGGAGTGTTTGTATTGAGGTTCTTGTTGACCAGTTCCTGTAACGTAAGACAAGTCGTTACTAAAAGACGTTTGGAGAACTGAATAGTATCAAAGAGGAGCTGTTTGGTTTAATTTAGGAAATATTACCCCAATCCATATATATTATAACTAGTTGACCCCGCAAACGTAGTTTTTCAAAAAAAAATAGATAGTAGCCGATTCTCAGACCTACCCGATATGCACACAAAATTTCATACAAATCGGTCCAGCCGTTTCGGAGGAGTATGGTAACTAACATTGTGACACGAGAATTTTATATATAAGATGATGATGATGATAAGATCTGGATTATAATCTGAAGAACTAACAAAAATGAGGGGTAAGCTCTTCTTTTATGTTTTTATCGATAAAATGGGGAGGTCAAAAGCAGGCCATTAGCCATTCAGCAATAAAAATTTAAACTTATGTTTTTTTTTCTTATTCTTATTTTAGTACCTTGGTCAACAAGACTAAGTCGCTCGATAAGGAAGTATGTAATTAAACTGCTAGAAAAACTAATTAGCATTTTAAGATATCTACTTATTGAATTAGAACATGACACAAACAGACTGTTATAACACGCTGCAAATACAAAGTAACCCTTTTCTAAATCCCGCAATAGCCCTTCACTTCAGACACGTAATAAAAGTCATGAACTCAACAGAGGATACTAAATAAAACATACAAATTCCCATATAAATTCAACCTCTGGAAATAGCTGGAACACAAGTAGATTTGACAATTTATTACACGTCATAACAGCATTAAGTGCTTCTCAGAAACAGTTATAACTCATTTAAATGGAAGATGGAAATAACGTACGCTTTGAACGATTGTAACTATCTAATTAAAACATATGAGCATCTAGTTGAATTGAGTTTGGGTGTCCGTGGTTTGAATTTCGCGACATATTGTGTGCTGTGTACGTCATGCTTGTGGCGGATCATAATAGAGATTAGGTCAGTATTGAGAATGTTTCGACAATATTGCGCTAAAGATAAACATCATACAAGACAAAAAAGGCATAAACTTTGTTGCAAGCATAATCAGCCTATAATGTTTCCACTGCTGGGACACAGGCTTCCTCTCTGTACCACGATAGCCCAGTGCGGGTTAGTAGATGTTACATGTCTTCGTTATCGACTCATCACCCTTCATCTGCCAATCCACATTTGGCCCGCGTGGTACACAGAGAGGAAGCCCTGTGTCCCACCTGTGGAAACATTATAGGCTGATTATGACATGTCTTCGAAATTTTGGTTCTAGGACATGCCGGTTTCCTCACGATGTTTTCCTTCATCGTTTTGAGAGCAGTGGCGATGAAATAATTTACACAAAGTCAAGCGCCTGTCTGGGTTCGAATCTACGACCTACAATTCGTAAGTCGCGTTGGTTACCACTGGGCCACCACTGCTCTACGTTTTTTGTAAATTAGAACAAAATAAAACAACACATCAATGTATATTAATAAGTATAACATCGCACTAACGTTTAAAAAGCAATGTTTTTAATTTTGTGGAACACAATTGTATTTCTTTTAGGCGATTTGCTTATTGTTGAAACGTCCCGTTTTAGTATAATAAGGCTTTGTTTGTAACGAAGAATCACTGACTCCTAAGACACAGGCACCTACAGTTTTAGTAGTAGTTAGGAGACAGAGTATGAAAATTATTGGGACCTAGTTATAACCCTTTATGCTCTTAGTCTTTAGATATTGTAATGTGATGGCTTTTGGTGAAATAAATAATTTATTTATTTCCCATTTTGCTGTTTTAATAATAGCATTTATAAAAACGGTGCAAAATAATTGTTTACTTCATTGTATGACGACCAAGCCTGTATTTCACAAACTGTTGGTTAGTTTTTCCAAATTTTGTAATAGTAGGAACGATACGACGACGATGTTGTAGCATCTTTCTTAACTTCGATCTACTCAAAATCATTCCCAGGTGTTTCCTGTAATCAAAAATTCCAGTCACAATTTGTTGTGAACACATCACAAGTGTTTTCTAGTGTGAATGTTTATGTATAGTTAGTATACGGCTACAAGGTTTTTGTCATGTGTGTTGCATGTCAAAGCATTTATCTTTGTAAAATCCGAATTAATATTATTAACAGTTTTCCTTTTAAGGTTACCCAAGGTATCATATTTCGGCACCTTGATAAATTTTATTCTGAACAAAGAAATTTTAATCAAATAAATTATATTCCAAAAATTGCAGGAATCACCGCGGGGCATCAGACTACTGCAAAGTGAAATTCCTTTTCAATTACAGTCAGTAAAAGCTCAATTTCAACCCTGACGGAAAGATATAAGGTTTATAATCGCTTGTTAACGAAGACCAATTACCTGACCGGTCATTCGCTCACTGCTGCCAGTTTTCCAAGTAATATAGCAATCATTCATTCCTTTTGGTGTATGATATTCACGAGAGATTAATGTATTGCGATTCTCATAACAAGTTGAAATATTAATTTTAACATTTGTCTTACATTTTGATGCTGAGAACAAGAATAATTAGATAACAAACTTAAACTGTTGATAACTCTTCAGATAAGGTAAATTCAGTCATAAATCTGGGTATTTTTAGCTGACCTATAACACCACATCTCGTACTGAATGTGACGTCAGGTATGTCAGAAAATCTATGTAATTACATGTTATAAATTAAAGTCGCTTTTCGTGTGACCGTGATGTTGTTCTTATAAACAAAGTATTTTGAAGTGGTTTCCACCATCATTTGGTGAATTTATTCCGAAAGGTGTTTGTGTATACATGAATATTAAACTATATGTTATAGAAATCTCAACGTTTTGCCAGTTAAACCCTGGTCAATCCAAACTATAAAATCTCGAAGCTCTAAATCTAGAATCAACGTCATGCATTTGGTATTGATGATTATAATATATACTTCTTAAACCAGTTATTCACTGTGATCAAAGTGATGCCTGGAAAGATACTGAAGAAAGCCTGAAGGATTTAATCGAATGTTTTATCATTACTTATGTTATTCGTGGAGGAATTACGGCTGCTATGCCCAGACATATACAAATTCTATCTATAGTCTAGTAGGTAAAGCAACTGCAAAAGAATACTTGTAGGTAGACGAACAAGAAAAAAAATAAAATGACTATTATCATAATTACAACCTGAATGAAAATATAAATTAATTTCTCCTATCTCGACTGCAATATAAAGATACATCTTCATACATTTATGGATAAGCATCTTGACGTCCAGATACCGATCGACGTTGTAAACAGAATACAGTCGTCACCGCCCATCCCGTGTTTATGTGTGTCGTAAAATATGATATAAATATCATCGTCGTGAATGATATTTTGATGTTAAGGGGAGGCTGCTTTTGAACGCATTTTATTACTTAAATCTTCAGTAAAGTCTTCGTTAAGTGTTCGGTTTCTAATGGCTTTCGTCAAACAAGTTTAAAATTAATTCTAGCATGAATGTACTAATTATTCATTTTGGAATGCCACAGGGACGTATGATAAGGCCATCGTTCTTCTTAGTTTAACTAAGTGTATGAACAATTTGTCATCATCAACATTATTAATTAAAGCCAATGCGAATATTATTTAGCACTAGCTGCTGCCCGCGACGTCGTCTGCGTGAAGGCTCTACAGCACCAAAAATACCTAAGATACCAGTGTCGCTATAGCATTATAAGTAAACAACTTTTAAAATAGCATTAAAATATTTTTTTTTTGCAAGCGAAGCAAGTGAAGAGAGTTATATGGGAATCCTGCTGAGTTCAGTCATAAGATGTAAATGAAGGACATAGAGAAAATAATGCAGGAATACATTCCAGGACACAAAAGAGTAAAAATACGTACAAAGGTATCATACCTTACAACACTTCCCTATAAACTACGTTGGTAGTTATGCTGCCAGGAGCCAAAATGTAAAGAGAGTCAGGACTGGTGACGCGGGAGCAAGCGACGTACAGTTGCCCGTGTGAGAAGCAACTCGTCCTGAGGTCGACACCCGCTGCCCTCAGTGTCTGCCCCTGCGACTTATTGATGGTCATCGCGAAGCAAACACTCACGGGGAACTGTACGCGCTTGAACTGGAACGGGAAGTTATGAGGTATGAGGGGAATGCGTGGTATAAATACTGCCTCGCCGACGCCACAACCCGTAAGAATTTCCGCCTCAATGGTGTGTCTGTGGAGCGAGATGACTTTAAGGCGGGTCCCGTTACACAACTTCGGAGGAGATAGGTTCCGAAGAAGCATAATCGGGACATCGACCTTCAGCTTGATGGTATGCGCTGGAAGTCCACTTGCAGACAGGGAGTTCAGAAATTCCACGGGATAATGTGTGGCGTCATCTTGCTCGACAACTGTGTTTATCGAGGTGTAGACCACTTCATTCCCCTCAATTTCCGAGAGAATGCATTCGTTAATTGCTGCAGCCTGATCATTTTTGGGCGTCAAAATGGCCCGCTCACACACCCAAGAATTCTGCTGGTGCGGTATACGACTGATGTCCCCGTACACACAGCGAATGAGTTCTTCTAAGCTGGATACCACTCTACCGAGAGACTCTGGAAGCACCACCTGTCCACCTCTCTCTTCTGGTAGAGTGCCTTCGCCAAGACTTAGAAGGACATCGGAGAATTCTTGAGCACGTGCATTGCCGCCGAGCCGAGCTCTCATATTAATGGTCAAGCGCAGCGTACGAACTCGTGACCACAACGAAGATCGTTTCAACGAAGCATTCACCTCGTCAGCCCTCGATCCCCGCGTCACCACGGGAAGCGTTTGCCGGAAATCGCCACTGAACAGAACTGTGACACCACCCATCAAATGTTCGTTCCTGTGGATGTCCTGCAGGGTTCTGTCCACGGCCTCAACTGCCTTCCTATTGGCCATCGTACACTCATCCCATACGATCAGAGAGCAATCCTTGAGCACGTGTCCCTTATCGCTGTTACGTGACACACCACAAACAGGCGTTTCGGCGCTCTCTAAATCGATGGGAATTTTAAACATGGCATGTGCTGTCTTGCCACCCGGAAGCAGTGTGGCAGCGATTCCCGACGACGCTACAGCAATAGCAATTTTGCCTTGCCTCCTGACCTCTGCAAGTATGCCAGTGGTAACAAATGTTTTTCCTGTTCCACCGGGAGCATCCAAGAAAAACATTTTACCCTGGTTTTGCCCAACGCTTTCAAGGACGGTGTCATAAATTTGTTTTTGCTCTGAAGAGAACAAAGCGACATGGTCATTTCGTATGGTGGTCATTTCGCCCGGATCGTAATTTGTCTCAGCGTTATACTCCCGATTTCCACGGTCTTGATGCGGTGATGATTGGGGAGCTGGTAACCCATATTCAATCAGTGGATTGCCGCCGATAGAAATGACCACATCTTGAAGTGAACTGAGACAGGTGTTCAGCACGCGTTCATCAGTTACTTCGACTTCGTCTCCAGTAGCACGCCTCAAAGCTCGTAGAAAATCTTCAGACAGATGATGGCGATACTTCTCCCACAAAGCTACCGGGTTCGCGACTCCACAAAACACCAAGATGACGGCAAACAGATGACGCATGCGGCTGGGACTGTCACTGACGCTCGCCTCCGCGAGGGTGTCATCCCAATTTTGGTCACCGTCGAGAAGGTGACGTGCTACGCAGGCTGCGCGGTAAGTGGGATACTCCACGCCATCAAATGTCCTCAGAAAGGCGAAAGACGTTGGGCCTCGGACAGTGTGAAGTAATAACCGCAGAAAATAGCATTCGCCATTATTCGGATGCACGGTATAAACTCTACCCAATGCGGTGTCCTTGAAAATTCCCGGAAAACCTTCCACAGCACCTCCTCGTCGACGTCGGTTAAATACACTCCTTTGCTTGTCGTACGTATAATATGAAGGCACCTCGTCATATGTAAGGGATCTCGCAAACTGGTCGACTTCACAGAGCCTGAAAAATGCCACGAGAGTTGTTTGGCGCGGATTTTCCAAGCGCTCAGCAACGTTGTCGGGATCAAAATATATGCGCTGGCCGTTCTCTAGGTGGACGTCTAAATGCATGACGGTAGGATGCCTGTCATGTATAGAGAACGCCAGTATCCGCCAAACCGCTTCAGACGTGCTGATGTAACGACCAGACTGGTACTTGGTCACCTCGTCTTTATCAGTGCGCTGTAAAGCAAACGTCGCCTGATCGCTCCCTTTGTTGACGTATTTGCAGATGTATTTGATCGACTCAACGCTGGTGCACGACTCGACGTTGATATGCGTCTGGAAGGTCCTGGACAGTACTGGTGAGTAAGGAACAATCCATCTGTTATCGACCGGTTGCGCCTGGCCACGTACGCTCAGCTCAGTGGAATGCCCGCCCTCTGCTGGTGACCGGCGCCGGTATGAGGGATATCCATCCTCACCAGTAATGGTTTCGTTGGTAAATTGTTTTGGGAATCTTTTCATACATCGTCCATCTTTCATGCACGGGGAACTTGGATTTAACGTGCCACAGGGGCCATGCACCATGTGACTTTTCACAATCTGATGCAGAACAGGATCGACGTCAGAGTCCGGAAGCTCAGCACTTATGACTTGATCAATCTGGTTGGGCCTGATCTTCTCTTCCAACCACAAAAGCAGGTGCGCGTGTGGCAAGCCGCGTTTTTGCCATTCCACGGAGTACATATGACATCGGACTGCACCAAACACTTTTGCCTTTGTTAGAAGATCCATAAGGCACTTCAACTTCAGGTGGAATACGCGAGAGATCAAGTCGTGCCTGTCATACGAAGCCTGTCTTGCAAAGAGTTGAGCTGTTATTTCAGGCCACTTTGGGTTGGTAGTGATGGTAATGAAGAGGTCCGGGCGACCAAACTTTCGCACGTAACAAAATGCATCTTGGGTTGGAATGACCATCCTTCCTACATCTTGAGCATTTGCATCATTCTGCATGGCATCTCTGAGATGGACGTAGTTCTCAGCTCTCAGCTTTCTTTGGTTGGACCTTATAAATACCAAACGCTCTGTCTCAATTTTGGCGTACATGTCCACCAGAAACTGACTAAAGAGCGTACGGTAATGGTGGAGATAAGAACCGTTGTTTACCCTCAGCTGGATCAAGAAGCTGTAGAACTGCATGGCGGACGTTTTTTTGTTGTAATTTGGGGAGCCTGTCTGGGGGTCTACATTATAGTGGGCGAAATGGTAGCCATCCTCTCCGCGACAGAACATGAGCGGATATTGAAGAGAATCGTACGCGCGGTGAGTCTCGCTGATCCTTTGAAGCCGGTCATCATGCGTGCGCAAAACGATGTCTCTTTTATCACACTCCTGATCGACTAAGAGAACGGCTACCTCATTCGTCGTTGGCGCATTATACCGCCCCGGATGGGCTGCGATCGGCCTTCTATCTGCGCTGATGACAAACTTAAAGCGGTTGCGCTCGTTCTCAGGCACCGACGCCAGGGCGGCTTTGAAGTTGCTAATGTGCGGATTAACGTTATGCAACATACTTTGCAATCCTCTGACCAGACCAGAGTCCAAATTGGGGATGTGTCTACTTCGCAGGTTTGCTTGTTCTTCAAAATCGCTTACAAAATAAATTTGCAAAAATTTTGGAATGTCTGTAGGTAGCAGCGAACCAATTTGATGGTAGACTTGCCCCTGGACTTTGAATGTCGGCATGAACCCTGCTTCAACGATATGATTTGCACCAAACGAAGTCATCTGGAAGGCGCTGTTATAGGCTCGGATGTTTTTAAAAAAATGGCTGGACTTCGGATGCTCGCCATTTAATAAGACTCTTAACAGATCTGGCGGGTCTTGCATATACTCCAAGCGTACCTTACCAGATGCACAACACATCTCTTTGGGCTCCCCTTTCCATTTGCGGGCTTGGCAGTGGGCACACACTTCTTCTAAGGCACCAATATCTCCGTAGGCGGCATAGTTAATCGCGACATTGTAGATAAACCCACTTCCTTCTTTATTTAGCCACGGTTGCTCGTCGATATCGTAAACTGTGGATTCATCATCAGATGTCGAAAGTTGATTTATTTCACGACGCAGGCGATCGTGTTCTACTTGTGCCGCACGCTGTTCGCCCGACCAAGTTCCCCGAATCTCTTGGATTCTGTCACGTTCTTGCGATAAATGAGCTTCAATGTCACTACGCATTTCGTGGTACCGCTGCCGAGCAGCTGCTCGACGTTCTTCACGCTGCTCGTCTATCTCCAACAAACGTGACAGAGCATGCTGAGAGCGATCTGCCCTCAAGCGAGTCTCGCGCTCTTCTTGATCTTCGAGCGACCGAGCAAAAGAAGTACGACTCCGCTGCGAACATAACCTCGCCTCTCGCTGTGTGTAAGTCTCAGACGCACGAGACTCAGCATGGCGCTCCTGATCGCTTTCAAGTCGAGCTTCTCGCGCTTCAGCACTCTCGCACGATCGAGCGGCATTAGTGCGGCTGCGCTGCGTACTCAGTCTTGTCTCTCCTTGCGTGTACGACTCTGACGCACGAGACTCAGCATGGCGCTCCCGATCGCTTTCAAGTCGAGCTTCTCGCGCTTCAGCACTCTCGCACGATCGAGCGGCATCAGTGCAGCTGCGCTGCGAACTCAGTCTTGTCTCTCGTTGCGTGTACGTCTCTGACGCGCGAGACTCAGCATGGCGCTCCCGGTCATTTAATAGCCGCATCTCGTATGCTCCTGCACTTTCAAGCGACCGCGACAATGCTTTTTGAGTGCGCATAGTATCTAATCGCGACTGGCGCGACGTACTACTTTCTCCACGTCGAGTTTCCGCATTGTATTCTCGAAGAACAGCCAACCTTGCCTCACGCTCAACGGCGGTATCAAGAGATCGAGCTAACCTTTTCCTTCGGGAATCATTTGAGGATTGAGATAGGTTAGACCGTTTTCTAGGCATTTTGATTAATTTTAATTTGAAAGACTAAACAAACAAAGATAACATAAAAATAAATTACACACCCAGAATTATGCAAAGTATACCTAAATACGAAAAATTTGATGAGATGATGATAAAGTAATCAGTAGTTCGATTGAATAGCGAAGTAAGTAATAATTATTTACTGAACAAAATTTATATTTCCACGTAACCACGTTAAATTCGACCAAGCACACAATAACTAACAGACAACGCAGGTAACCCCCGTTTCCATAGGTTGAAGCGGCGACATCGGTACCCATAACATTACCTTTTGTGAACGAAACCATAGCGCGATCTAATTCGACGCCAACACCATCTAGTTAGGAAAAAGGAAACATTTTTATATGGTGAAAAATTATTATGACTTTACACTATTTTAACATAAAATAAATGGCTGTGAGTGAGTAAAATTAAATCCAGCTAGTTTTACATCACATTTAAGTTTATAATTAGGTATACGACATGAAAATATATTAATTACCAAGCAATAATCACACAGATAAATACCGAACAAAAGTATTAACAGTCAATGTTTATTTTGTACTAACAACATGAAATTGATGAAGAAATGATCATCATCAATGAACATAACTTTCTTGTAATACTTAACACCGCATTTTTTTTAAATTGTCTTCCTCAACTCTGCTCAAGATTTTGAGGGTTTTGTTGGACCTTGAATTTGTCAAAACGAACTATACGATACAACTTGTATGAAGAAAATGTACATTACCATCTATGAATTTTAAGAATAACTAACTACTAACCTCGCCAACATGATCAAATTTAAATTATTAATTTCCAAAAATTGTTAACATGTAACTTGATTTGATTTTTATGAAATCTCTTAGATGGCGCTGGTTCAAAATTTTTTTTATACTACTAACATTCATTAAACTATGTTTCTCTGCCCAAGTTTTACTTAAATGGCGTAGTTTTTATAGTGTAAAGCTAGATAATAGCATGGCTTACTCAAAAATAACATTTAAATATGCGTCGTTAGATTACACGCTGTCACAGAATGCGTAAGAAAAATAAAGATTCACAGCTCCTCCCCCGTAGGTGATAGCGTGATAATATGTAGCCTATATGTTGACCCGACCTCTTAGTAATACTCATGCAAAATTTGATGTAAATCCATGCAGCACTTTTTGAGATTAGCCCGGACATACAGACAGACAATCAGACAAACAGACAAACAGACAAAAATTCTAAAAATTATATTTTCGGCTTCGAAATCGATTGTAGATCACGCCCCAAATATTCTTTTAAAAAAATATTCAATGTACAGTTTTGACTTTCCTACGATTTTATTATATGTATAGATAACCACGCTGATGACACAATTAACAAATAAAGGACACGCATACAAGTCACTTTAAGAAAAATGTTGCTTTTTATTAATGTGTTTTTTTTTTGCCATGACCATACACTCCAAGACTATAAGTTTTATTCTTCCTCCAATCAACTAAATATGGATGAGAATTTCTTGCAAAATATACTTTATTTTTCTCAGTCTTACCTTTAACCCGCTGATACCTGTATTAATCACGCGAACGAATACCTCATACGATCGAACACTTGTTGATCGTAATAAATCGTACTGCACCCGAGGGTGAAGTCGTAATAATAATTATGAATCTCTAATAAATTGCCTTTAATTGCTCCCTTGATATTTTAATTTGCTGGGTGGCTCTAGCTACTATCTACGATTGAGTGAAATTCATGTCTATATCAAATTGGAGTCATGGTATTTTCTCTACAAATAGTTATGTAAAATTATTATCTTATTTAAGTTTTGAATGCGTGCACTCAATGGGACAAATCCACTCAATCTGTGTGGTTCTTTCCTCAAAAGACCATTTCAGACATCAATCGACATTGTCTTCACATGATCTGACCAAGATTATGTCTGGACTTTAAAAGAGACTGTGACCTCTGAGTTTGTTTCGGCCTTCCCTTTCAGAGTAGTCACATAGGAAACGCCGACCTCATCTAGTTTTTAAAATATGATTGACGTGTAAAAGTGTTTGTACACACCTACTAACAGTAACAAAATCATATAATCATTATTTTGTAATTTCTAAAAGTATCTCCACTCTTGTACCAATCTTTGTCTTTCAAGCCGGTTATTTTTTTTAGCTTCATTGCTATAGAATCAAAATATATAATCTTAAAAGGTACAGACGCCAGCACATCAAACTACTACAATCTGTCAAATTTATTTAATAGATTTTCAACTTTATCACTAAAGCATAAGGTTCAAAGTTGATTGGGAAAATTTGTCAATTTCGGGTAGGTTGATGTGCTGGCGTCTGTACCTACCAGAAATATTTAGATCATTAGTAAAAGTAGTCAAGAGTAACATTTAATTTGATATTTCCTATACAATATCCAATTACATTTGAAAGTGTCGTGATTGTCAAAATAAATGAGCATGATTACTGATGATTAGCTGATCGTCACATTACAGGTGTTATTATAAAAAGATTATATGATAAAAGCTTACCTAAAACTGGTTTACTCGTAGATGTTAATTAAGTAGCTCTACGGGTATTAGTTATATATAAAACGAAATTAGAATATGAATGCAAACTTATATTTTTGATACTTAACAAATTCTTATTGTTTAAAATATAAGAAGGATCATTCGACGGAAAATTATTAACAAAGAAAATCATTTTCATCTACTCGTTTAAAAAATAAAACCGTGGTAGAACAAGAATTAAACAATAAAACCATAATGTTTATATTTTCCAAATGTCTACTCAGAAACGAATATAATTATTGAAAAAAAAAACAAACTAATGGCACTTTCGAATCGTTTGATGTTTTTAAACTCTTAAAAGAACAGTCTGATGAAACAAATGCTAAGGTACCTCTAACTTAGCATCCAAAACATTAAAGCTACTGTTTCCTAGAAGAGCATAAAACAGCTTCCTAGAGCATTTTTTTTAATGAAAATTATGGTACCGGAGTTGAACTTTACGGTGTGAAAAAACATAATTTAATAAACAACGTATCAGATACATCGTTTGACCTTAAATTGCGGACGCTATGTGGCAAACACTACAGCCTTATGTCTATGAGAAAATACTCTAGGTAATTAAGTGCAGACGCATCATTTTGTAAACCCCAAATTGGCTATACATAACTCAACTACATAAGGCTTGTTAACGTAGAGATATGTAACTGTATGCAAATAGTTTTAACCCCTGAATACATTAGCTAAAGCCGGAATGATTAATTGTAAATGAGTTACGACTTGCCTACAATGTCGTACTGTGTGCGCATATCATTACACAGTCGAGCCTTCTTTCTGTCTGGGAAAGTTAAAAACCTTTTTTGTTTAGTCTAGTATGTATGGTCACCAAACGAGATAAATAACCAGGGTCGTCAGATATAGTTGAAGTTTAGTAAGAAATCGATGGATGTTTTCGAATAAAATTTATTTTAATTAATTCAAAACAAATAGTGAATTTATCCAATTAAATTTCATTCGAAAACATTCATCGGTTTCTTACTAAACTTCAACTAAATCTGACGACCCTGGTTACTTATCTCTTTTGGTGACTGTACATGAACACTGTTCCCAGACTTGTAGAACCGCAGAAATTAAACTCTAGTCCAATTAAAAGCTACTCTATACTTTTCCATCTCACAATTTTTTTTTTATGTTAAAATGACGTTGATTTTTAGCAAATCTGCGTGTGGTAGGTGATGGTTCTTTTCAACTTAGTCATGTTAATTATTGCGAATACAATTAATTATTTTTGTCAGTTTTACTCCTAGTTTCAACAGTTTTTTCTCAAGTGAAGTTCACTCATTTTCATTTCGGCTTTAGTTATAAAAACTGTCACCCTGTGCTACGGATATGTTATGTAACTAAAAAAAAAAGATCTCTAAAATAAAATAACATTGCTTGAATTAAAATATGGTCCTTTGATCGCATATCTATCGTCACATAACCTTTGATCAAAATACAATAATACTCTAAAAAACTCATGAAAAGCGATCGATTTCATTAAAAATTAACGTCATTCGTTGCAACCCCTTGTTTTCTTAAGGAAATTGGCATGATCCCCTGTTAGGGACGCATTGAGCAAACTTTCTTAGAAGAACTACATAATAGATGATGTTACCTAATGCAAGGGAAATCATTTATAAGTGTATTGTGTGTCTTTATGTTAATTCTATTACGAGGAAGATAGAGGCTGTAGTTTTCAGTAGTGTACTTTAGAAGATATTATTATTTATTTATTTCTTACTTACTACTTACTTTTATTTAGAGCATAATATTCCTTCGTTTGCCCAGTCAGGTTTGCCCTAATTTGGCGAAAATAATAAACTTATAGTTTCTCAAGCGTAGGTTTATATCGACTTATAAAAATTACATTTTGTAAGTCCAAACAGTTTCGTGAAAACAAAATGAATTAAGTACTAAATATACTGCAATAAAAAAGGCGAGGCAGTTGTTTTCAGTTTCAGGTTTCATAAAAAGGATTGACTTGACTACTAATCACTAGAGCAGTGGTGGCCAAGTGGTAACAGCCGCGACATACGGGTTGTATGTCGTAGGTTCGAACCCAGACAGGCGCTTTACTTTTTGTAAATTATGTCACCACCACTACTCTCAAAACGGTGAAGTAAAACATCGTGAGGAAACCGTCATATCCTAGAAACAAAAATTCGAAGACACGTGACATCTACCAACCCACACTGGGTCCGCGTGGTGGATAACGACCCACACCCTCTCAAAATGTGTACATTATAAGCTGGTTATGTACTCAATAGATACGCGATAAGACAAACTCAAGAAGAAATTAAATTAGCTAAAAATTTTAAACAAATACCTACTTACTTAGTTTTCCGGCACATTTCTTCAACGTGTATCGAAAATACCATCCCCTCTATATTTATCCGGGGTGAAACACGTCGCCGTAATAAAATGATGTATTATTAAATTCTGTACGTTTGATGTTTTAGAATAAACACCATCTTGTATGAGAGAATTATATTTCGTATTATTTTTCTCCTTAGATTTTTATTTTCATCTCTTAGCTTATTTTGTAATGAATGCTCTAGACAGGAATTCCTTTTAGATATTTTATTGAGATAAATTACGTATTTATATTATATTATAGAGAGCAGTGATGGCCTAGTGGTAACGGCCGCGACATACGAGTTGTACAGACCGTAGGTTCGAACCCAGACAGGCACTTTACTTTGTGTAAATTATTTCATCACCACTACTCTCAAAACGGTGAAGGAAAACATCGTGAGGAAACCGACATGTCCTAGAACCAAAAATTGAAAAGCATGTGACATCTACCAACCTGCACTGGGCTCACGTGGTGGATTACGGCCCACTCCCTCTCACCGAGAGGAGTCCCATCAGTGGCAATATTATAGGCTAATTATTATTATACTTATGCTATGTATTTATACTGATTTGGGAATTAGGTAAGATGTATCATTTGATAAGCTCATAGAAATCTTTCTTATATTTATAGATAAACTTCATTTCTACCAATTTGAGAACTAGTAAAAGAAAAGAAAACTAAAAAATCATATTATACTCAGCTTCAAGACAGCTTACAGTTACAGGTGCCGAATCTGTTGTTCACAAACTATACAAAATTTAAGTTCAGTGCATCTTATTCTTTCTATTTCATTAAGAAAAGGACCGTAGATAAATTTTAGTTTAGTCCTGTCAAATTAATCAGCGCCTGACGTAAATTGACGTAATTTTAGTAGGCAAGTTTTTAATCACATCTAAACTTGTATGGAGTAATGTCAGGCGCTGATTAATTTGACAGGACTAAACTGTTTATCTTCTGTCCTTTTCTTAATGAAATAGAAAGAAAAAGATGCACTGAACTTAAATTGCACAAACTTGTGAAGAAGGGAATCGGGACCACTGAACAATTGGTTTTCACCAAATGTGAGATTTGTCCGTCTATCTAACTAGAACAGACGCATACATACAAAAACTCCACCTTTTTCCCATGGGGGTAGGCAGAAACTACAGAAAGCCACCTGCTACGATCCTTACATACTCTGAACGAAGCGCATCGTATAGCGGTATGCCCATTGTAAACTATACTTCTCACAAAAAATTAAGTACTTTGCAGTAAAATGTTTTCGAACGTCGTTTTAAACATAGTTAATAATAGTGTTGAGCAATCTCGTATATCTTTGTTATAAAAAGCAATACTTACTTTGCCCAGCAGAGGGACGGTACAGGTTAATATAAAAAAACGTTTTTGTCATAGCTATTCTCTGTGGTACCGTAAAGGTTGTCTGCTAAAGTCGACCTTATGTATTGCAGGCTGGCAATAAAATAACACTGGTTGCATTCGAACAGTCAAGCGAGTTTAGAATGAGCTTTAAAATATTTGTATTAGGTTTTTGTTTGGAAGTAAACAGTGTTAATATAGCGGGAGTGATGGAAAGTCTTGGAATAAACGTTAATAAATCATAACGTTGTTTTATTTCTTACAGAACCTACCTACCTACAAACCCAAACAAAGCAAGTCTTTATAATGGAAACCAGATCATGTGTGACCCATATATTTAAAACTTGTCAAATGAAATCGGACAGAGCACTCGTCACTATAAATACTATCTTACCCATTAGAGACGCATTAAGTATTTAAAAGGGATTTCCAAACGTAAGGAATGAATGTGCCTTTTATTTATAGGTTGCCCTTATTTTGACTTGAAATTTTATATGGAAGTAAAACCGTTGTCGTTAAGCCGTCGGTCCCGGCTGTCATTCGTGGATCTTGACAGTCGTTACGGGTCGTCAGAAGCCCGAAAGACTGACAACCAGTCTTACCAAGGAGTATCGTATTACCCAGTAACTGGGCTGTGGAGGTCAGATAGGCAGTCACTGCATGTAAGATACTGGTATTCAGCTGCATCCGGTTAGACTGGAAGCCGACCCCAACATAGTTGGGAAGAGGCTAGGCAGGAGATGATTATTATTGTCTCTATATTCTATCCCCTGTATGAGTGCACAAAAAATACCAGAAATCGGAGTAGGTAGCGAGAAATCGTGAGGCGAATCATATCAGCCCCTAGACAAGAAACTTTAAGAGGACCACGACCGATCTGATGTATTCTCTTCAGAAAAGGAAAGAATATCAATCACCAGAGGGCCTAGAAAAGTGGCAATCGCTTTCAAAACGTTTCGTATTTCATTCTTTTCGTATTTTGACTATCAACAGAATTAACGTAAGCTCTTCGATAGCTTAGGCGCGTTGCAGATGGAGCAACTATTGCAGTAACTGGCAACTGGCAACTAGCTGTTTACACTAGCTGTTTACATATATCTCGGGCTATTTGGTTGTAGCAACTGGCAACTATTAAAGGGAAATTTCAAAAAGTTGATAGTTGCCTCAGCTAAAGTTGCTCCATATGTAAAGCGCCTTATGACATTCCAATTGTCATTCAAACACATTTCTGACATTTCCATCATCGTTATCGTCATATGTCACTTTGTCCAAGCCCTCAGGGGGCTTACCACAAGCTCTTAACGCGATCCATTTTAGGACCTAAACTGAACTGTTCTTCTAATTCGTACCATGACGTCAGTTTAACGATTCAGTTTAGGCCGTGCTATCTGCTGACAGCGATTGTCCCAAACTGAGTCGCAAGTTTTGGTTTCATTCATACTTGTTTGTTACCATGACGTCCATAGAGCAGCTCAAGTGATGCAGTTTAGGAACCTAAACTGAAAGATCTTGTTTTTGAATAGTTTTTAATTAGATCATGGTAGGCCACCAGCCTCACTTACTCGTTCTTATGACTTGTATGACATGACGTAGTGTTTTCTGATATTGATATAGGTACAAATACAATATATACGATGCGCCTATGATCGTAACAATATCAGTTACCGCTTTTCTGTTTCAATGAGTTTTTCCTTGCATAGGAAGTGAATATACCCCTTTATTCATAAACGTTGCTTAAAGTTTAGTAGTGATTAGCGACTGTTTAAACATTGATTTTTGACGTTTAAACGTCACTTAACTTTAATCTTAGTTTATAAACAAACCCCTAAGTAACCAGCACCTCAATTGCGACACACTGTCTATCACCATACAAAGTATTTTGAAGGAAATTGCTAATCCATTGCTTCATAAGTAATGTTTGAAAAATTCGTCGACAACGTAAATAACGCAATGAATGTTATTGAATTGTCTAAAAGGCATTAGTGTGTCACGGAATTATCAGAACTTTACTATTACGCAGAACTCAGCTACTATGTGCACAGTTTTTCTTGGAAATTACACACAGGTTAGTTTCATAAGCAAAAAGGAATCTTGCTGTAGTTGCAGTAGCTAACTCATTCAATAAAACAACATTTATCTAAAAATAAGCACTTGATTGTCTACAGAAAACATGGCGACTAAACATTAATAAAAAGAAAACAAACAAAATCGTTCGCTTCACACCACTGTCACATCACTTTGACCGTTACCATCCCACAAATATTTACATACTTTCATTATCAACCTTATTTTGTAAAAGACAGAGTACAGTTTACTGTGGGCCAAAGGTCATAATCTTGGCGAAATAAACAGACAACTTAATGTCACGCTGTCATTCACGGATTATGCAAAGTAGCTAAGTTATTTTTTTTTCTATTACCATAATACGCGTGGCAGAATGTTTGATGTAATGAAGCAACGTGGGAAAGGCTAACAGGGGCCTTTACAGCTCTATGTCTATAAAAATATAAGGCAGAGAATTGTAGGCTGTATGAGAAAAGGAATAAGGTTGAAATTAGCTGACTTTGGCACTAATATGCGGGCATGTTTGACCGTTTGTTCTAAACCAAATTATCAAATTTCAGAGATATCACGTTTCTGCTACCGGCCCCTTTTTGTTCTAATGTTGGTAGTAATTGATTTCTAGTTCACATCAATTGTTAGTGCACTTAGTGGGTGCAGTAACGAACCTGCTTTCGGGTGAGTTCGGCAATTGTCGGCGTCCCTCGGACGTCAAATTATCATACATTTTGTAAAACAGGATGTTTAGTATGGCTTGGCTTGTTAGTACACAAATGATAAATTGTCCCTCATTTAAGCGGTAAAGTTTTGTTTATGATTCATGTGAAATATTGTGATGCGAATAAGGAGCAGCTTTCTTATATTATGGAAGTTTGCATTCAGTAAATATTCAAAACTGCCTGTTAGAAACTTTTCTAAGCCATAATAGCCAAAATGCACAAAGTTTTCTTTTTAATGGAAGAAGTAATAATATCTAACTATTTGGGGCGAATTTCACCATTAAAACTAAACGCGGTCAGCACTATTTAAGAGCTGTCAGTCTCAATCATTATCAGCATCATCATTATTAGCCAAAATACGTCTGCTGGACAATAGGTCTCCCACAATCACCGCCACTTCAACTGGCTCTGTGCTTCTCGCAACCAGTGGATTCCTGCGGTATTCACCAGGTCATCGGTCCACCGTGTGGGAGGCCTTGCAACGTTACGTCTTATGGTACGCGGTCGCCACTCCAGAACCTTTCGGCCCCATCGGCCATGTGTTCTGCGAGCAATGTGCACTGCCCACTGCCACTTAAGTTGACATTTCTTCGGGCTATGCCGGTTATCTTGATTCTTCTACGGATCTTTTTTATTTCTGATTAGATCACGTAAGGAAACTCTAAGCACAGCTATCTCCCTTGCCCTTTGGGTGACGTTAAACCTTCTAATGAGGCCCATTATGAGCGACTATGTTTCACTACCATTGGTCATCACTGGCAACGCGCATTGATCAAAGAGTTTCGTGTTGTGACACTGTGGTATATGAGACGAGAAGATTATTAGATAGATAGATAGATAAACCGTTTATTTAGTGCAACAAAGGACACAATACAGGCATTAAAAAAAAAACAACAAAAAAGGTGAGAGAAAAAAAAAAAGAACAAAGATTAAAAAAATAAATTGACCCATAGACACCTCGCATGACATTTGTAACGGTCGATCACTAATGGGCGGTGTGTGTCCCATAGTTGCACCAAATGGGAGTCCAGCTCAGCATATGCCAGGTACAATACCTGACGCTGGTATTCTGCTGCATCCCAGCACGTACGTTCGTACGTTCGTTATTACGTAGCTTCCCGCGGGCTGCCCCGAGTGCCAACAACGATGACAGCTCTAGAACGCGGTTTAGGGGTGCTGATCGAGTTGAGTTTTATTGGTGAAATTCACCTTCAGTACGGTAAGTAAGTAAGGTATTGCTCGTAGTATTTTAATTAGTATTAATAACTAGCTGTGCCCGCGACTTCGTCCGCGTGGACTTTTCGGGCAGCATATTTTGAATTACATTATGCAGTCGTTTGGGTAGCTAAAAATTTACTTTACAGTAATGCTTCTCTGTATTACCTTAACAAATGTTCGCCGTGATTCTTTAAATTGACATAACTTTTTTATTTATGAACCGATTGACATGAAATAAACACTAAATGTTAAGTGAAGCTTACTACAATATATTAGTGAAAAACCGCATCTAAATCGAATAAGCCGTTTCTGATATTAGCGTGCACAGTACACACAGACAAACAGACAAACCGACAAACAGACAAAAAAAATATTAATTACAATTTCGGGTTCGGCATCGATATAATAACAACCCCTGCTACTTTTTTTTATATATTTCCATTGTACAGACATCACTTTTCTACAATTTTATTATATGTATAGATATAGATATACAATTAGTGACGTTTTGTCAGGCCAGACTATGCAAGAGTGAAGTTTTACATTATTGGCTTGCTTTCGTAACTTGTTTAACGATAAAATCACTTGATTAATTAAATGATTGTTGTTAAAAAAAAACAAGTGAGTATGTGAGTATCTTATAGGGATGACCCTTTGTATACACAATTAGACACACGTTTTTCTTGCCGTGAAAATCTACGGTTTATTCACCATGTGTAGGCACGGTAGTCAGTGTTGTATGGATCACTATGGAAGCTTGTTGACGGATACGTTTTTTCTACGGCGTGGCTTATACGCCGTACCGTAAAGAAACCGTGCCGTGTACAAATAGGCTTAAGGATGAAACATTGTTATATTTCTTTGTTGGGTTCATAAACCACACACACACACCACATGATCACATTATAGGCAAATAAAGATAATTATTTACTAACCTACCTGCTTAATATAGGATATAATATACTTAGAACAAAATGTTATAAATTATATCTCATGATATTTTATAAATTAATGACATAAATTATTCACGTAAAACTTTGTCTGAATAGAAATTGAAACTTGTATGTTGTCAAGAACCAGCAGTGGCGAAGGTACCATACAACTCGATTCCCACCGGCTTCCCTTCGAAAATTCTGAACATAACCACTCTATAGTCAATTCATCATTGAAAGGAGATGTTTCAAAATGGGCCAGGTCTATGTACAGTAACTCAAAAAAAAGAGAAAAATCCGTAGAATTCGGGAAAAATACAGATAATTCAATTAAATGTATACTGTTGTGGTAGTGAATTGATATTTATCAATTATTTTTATCGACTTTCAATATGGCGTCTCACCGATTTAGTTACTCTGTGCTTAAAAACAATGACAGTAAACCATTGATCATAGAAAGAGACCTGTCAGCTGTCACAACAGTGTCACTTTACTTCAGGAATAATCATGTCAAACGTCAATAATTATGTCAAACGTCAATCAAAATGACAGCTTATCGCCATGACGGGTTTTTGTTGTGTGTTGCAATTTCAAGTGTAATTTCTTGTGTTTACCAGCAAACCAAGCCATTTTAAAATAATTGGACAGTTGAGAACTGTTTTAAATTAATTTCCCTATTTTTAAGTATAGTGTACAAGGACCTGGCCCAGGCTCCATACATTTTGAAACATCTCCTTTTCTTTTGGCATTTTTTTTTGCTCCGGCCTGCCTCTGTCATAAATTCACCCTTCGCCACTGAGAACCAGGATTAGAAATCTTCCCCCAAAACACTTATGTATTTAAAAACAAAGAAAACCTCATTTATTCCAAAGCCCAAAACCCACCAATCAATGTAAGTTCCGCTTCGTGCTGTCACTTAGAAATTCGGAAATACTCGTATCACTTCGTATAAACTCGGGTTATTTGAATGTGCAGGAGTGGCGCATGTCTGGTGCCAATTATAACAGCCGACTGACAAATGTGAATGACGTGGTGTACTGGTAAACACGGAATTAGTTAGGATTGTGAAAAATAGGAAACTTAAGAAACAAATGAAAAGTATGGAACATCACACAAATATTTATACAAAGCCGAAAGTTTGTGATTGTAGGGTTTATATGTTTGTTACTTCTGCACGCTCAAACGGCTGGACCAATTTTGATAAAATTTTGTATGGAGGTAGCTGACACCCTGGATTAACATATAAGCTACTTTTTATCCCAATATTCCCACGGAATCGACATTTACGCTAATTTTGAAGGTGCAAATAAACATTTTTATTATTTATTATTATCCTGTTATTCCCACGGGGTCAATACTTATGCGGGTGAAACCGCGCGGCGTAGCTAGTGCTTAAAAAAAAAGAATAGCTAGCCTTGATTCCTTTTTCCACTAAATGCCACATCAAAAAAAGCAAATGTTGACGGACCACTGTAAAATTCATTTGCGATGACAAACATCAAAGTATTTTGCTCTCGAATGTACTAGCATGCTACGCTTACTTTGACTAATGTGCTGCACTGTACCAGCTCAAGCCAACAGACGGCACGCGACATTTAAGTTTAATTTAACATACCTAAGAACACGGATGTCTTAATGAGTAACATCAAGATTTTATTTACTTAGAACCAGAGTATTGGGAATTTATTAACTTCAAAGAGTGGTAGTAAATTACATTCTGTGTTTTTGGATGAATTATTGTGCGAAAGCTATGAAAAATATGTCGTAAATTATATTATAAGATGGATATGAAAGTTGAGATTGAATTTCGTGGAGATAAATCATTCGCCCGTCTTTGCCATAGCTCTCTATTTCATTTTGATATGTCTGTATCTAGTTTCATTATGGTAATATTGGATTGTAATCATTTATTTCTTGGATTATTTGTTTATTTTTTGAAGATTGAGTAATATGCAGCCAGAATGATTGGTGCCTTAGGTACTATTTTTCTCTCCCTTACTTCTTTGGCAGTACCTTACATAATCCACCTTTAATGTAAATCCTCCACGTGGGCCCAGTGCGGGTTGGTGGATGTCACATATCTTCTTCTGCTCTAGTAGTAGCTCATTTAAGGCGATCTTCAATACATTTTCTATCATCTTTGTAAACCCAAACCCTTGCCAAATTCTTTTCATCCAAGTAGTTAATTCCTTACTCTACCTACTATGTAATTTTTAACAAAGCTTTATTAATTACTTTTCTTCATCAAATAAACATAAGACCCAATACCAGCAATTCTACAAAGAGGATTTTTTCACAACATCACAACTTTGATAGTCATAAAATTATAACAAGTCCGCGACAATCTGTTCCAATTATTTTTTTATTCATCTCAGGAACGTTTTTGTGTAATTTTTTTAATTAAGTTCAATTAAAATCGTATTATTCAGTTTCTCGTTGGAGGGAGTTTTGTGAAAAACTTTTTCCTCCGATTTCTTTTTGCTAATTAAAACAGAGTTTGAAAATTTCGAATTCTTTGCTTGGGTTGCTCTGGGGTGACTATTGCAGACTTGTTGACAAACTGTTTTATTTTATTTTATTTTAATCTGTTTAGCATATTCTGCGGTTCGTTGCTCCGGATAATTCGATTCCAGTAACAAAATAAGCGAGATAAATGTGTACTATTCTGTTTTGGTAATGGTTCTGGGCCCTATTTCTCGAAACTATTAGTTTACTAGTATATAAGTTATTAGTTACTAGTGTAAAAATTACAAGTCCTAATATTTCCTGTTTCTCAAAAACAGGTACTGGACTAATAACTAATAGTGGCAGACTAATAAAAAATATTAGGCTGGCTTGGCTTCCCGCCATTTTTGGATTCGTTTGATTTTGTCGTTTGCACATTGGCGGTAAAAGCGAATTGTTTTATTTAAAGTAAATAATTTTATTAAATTCAATTTACCATGGATCTAAAGCTAATGGTTTTGAAAAGTGTATTAGAAGCAAGATACATTCTGTTTAGGGTTTCTCAAACATATCTGTATGAAAACCAAGCGTGCCATTTTTGACTACTTACTATGACGTATTTAGATTCGAAGACGCCGCCGCGTGCGGCACCCATCTCGCCCCACCCCCGGGACCTAGCGCGAGCGCTCATGCTCACCCAGCCAACAGTACCTACTACAGGAGTTACAGGACTGAGCGCGAAAGTGGCGGCTTACGATTTTTGTACGCAAGCTGGGCACGCGAAGTAGTTGCTCTTGCGTTATCTAGGTGTATCTACAGGGTTATTGGAAAAACACCAACAACCTCTTAAGAGGTCATTGTACTTATCATAAGGAACAAGTTTTACTATGGCACCAAACCTGAAATCGCGATAAAAACATCTGCTGTTCCCTAGATTTTGACCAGTTATGCGAACATAAATGTCAGATTTGGTCCCATAGTAAAAGTTGTTCATAATGAAGTACAATGACCTCTTAAGAGGTTTTTGGTGTTTTTCCAATAACCCTGTATATCTGTAGTCGGAAGTGTCCGAATATGATCACATTTTATAAAATTTGTTTGATTTTAAGACTAATAATTTTGGCTAATATTTTTTACAAGCCTTCTGAGACTAATAGCTTTACCAGTGTAATTTACAAGAGTATTTAATAACACATTATTTTATGAAACCAAATTGAATTTACTCTGGTAATTTTAGCCAATATTTATTAGTTGGCAACTAGTAACTAATAGTTTACTACCGTAGCTTCGAGAAACGCACACTAGTAAACTTGTAAAAAATATTCGTTCATGGACTAATATTATTAGTCTAATAAGTTTTGAGAAATAGGGCCCTGTACGAGCATTTCTACGCTTATGAGTTTTCACAATGCGGTTGCATGATCACTAAACTTCGATACTATGGACATTATAAGGAATCATGAAAATCACATACATTCTATACAAACTCCTTAATATTTTTTTCCGAATAACGAAGTCTGACAAATCGTTTTTCTCCAAAGTTCTCAAGTATTGATTGATTGCTACCCATTTTCTTGGCGACATCCGAGTCGATTAGGGGAATCATGTTACTATGGTGATTGTAGACGAACGGTAAACAATACTTCAGTTATGTTCTAATGCAATAGTCGTTAGGGGGGACTAAGGGATTATTGGGAGGAAACCATCCAACTGTTCACTCATTAAGAAGATTGAGATCTTGATGTCCCCAAAATCTTTTGTTATTAGCAGTCGTATTTCATTGATTATTTGTTAAATCAAAATTCTCGTAAATTAAAACTCAACAGTTTTAACCAATGCTGGTGAAGCTTGTCGCTCATTGTCACTATCTATATACAGGGTTACTTGTAATTCGACGTATATCCGTCAAAAGCTGATAGGCGGGCCTATCACTGCCTGACGGATATACGTCGAATTACAAGTAACCCTGTACAATATTATAAATTCAAGTCGCTTTTTGTGTTTGCCTGTGTGATCGCATTGTCCTTCAAAACGACGCAACGGATATTGATGCGGTTTTCACCATGTTTAGAGAATTTATTCCGGAAGGTTTATGTGTTTAATACATTGATTGGAAACTGACATAATTATAATAGAGAAATTTCGATCTTTTGTCAAACCTTAAAAACCGTGGGAAGCAGGGGTGGGTTGCTCATCAATTTAGGTAGTGTAGGTAGAAACTGGAGTAAATTGGTTGCATGCTCTTTTAAGCAATATGGATTAGTGTATATAAACTCTCGTTGCAAAGTTTCGCCACGTCAATATTATGATGGGTCTCAATCATATTTTAGTTCTCTCTTCTCTCTCTATGGCTATTAAATATATTTCCAAGTATCATGGACTCATAATGCTAGTAACAATTCAAACTACATAAATGTTAGTAATATTTACAAAACAAACAACTTAGTTCATATTAGCAGGTACATGAAGCTGGCTTAGATAATTAATGATAGGACAATCCAGTGTGCTAGCAACTAAACAGGAGACTATTGGAGCTAGCACGCACTCTGCGCAACAGAGATGCTGCACGCTTGCATCCGATCGCAGCGGAGCCGTTAGTTTGCGCGTCCGCGAACATACCCGATGCACTACAAAAGCGTGGCAGCCACAACAGCATCCTAACTGCTAACTCAGCTTCAGACTTACAAAATAAGTGGCTCCTTTTTAAGTGGAAATCTTAATACCATTCAATCCGTTTCCAACATTTTTAAAGTCCATCATTATTTACTCAGCCACTATATTTTCTACCATTCTCTTGGACACTCGACTGTTTCAATGACGATCTGCACCAGATAAGCCCCAACTTTCAGTGCAAACAATCGTAAAACATAGGGCAAACATCTCGGAGGCCAACAATAGCCTGCGAACAAAATCGTATAGACCCTTACGGAACTCGTAGACATTTCTAATAGCCCTTAAGAGTGAGGCAAACAGTTTTACTCCATTGTCCACTTCACTCGACATTGTTACTTGATAACAATCTTACTTTTTAGTGCCCTGCTAAACGATTTTGATACTTGCATCAATGGCATATTTGATTCTGCAGATGCAAGATTAATTTGGCGCACCGTTCGTGCCGTTTCCATGGTAACGGGTATTGTCCAAGCATTTTTTACAAATATTACTGAATGAAAATCTGTTCTGTTACTCTACACGTAAGGTTAGATGTCCTTTGAACTGGTTTTGCCAAGGATATTTTTATTATGGGAAGAATATTTTTCTGCAATTGAATTTTTATTTAGTTGAAATCGATGACATTATTACTGTTAGATTCCTCGTATTTTTAGATGTCATATTTGCCATACATTACTCTGAAATTTCGTGCCCTATCTCTTAGATATGTTTTTCTCTAAAATACTTACTTAGAACACATTTATTCTATATTTTTATCCCTTCAGCAACGCTGCTAGTAAAGTCGATACAACAGGAGTTAACCGAAACATTTAAAGTATCAATAATCATACTGGGTGCTGTGCTGACTATAATCTCTGCTAAGTTCTTTCCCTTCTTCTTCCTAACGTCTTTCGATGGAAAAGGCAGGGTAACTTTTGCATTATGATCCTCACCAGTATAAAGACTAAACTCAAAGGTCAAATTCCTGATTGTCTAAAAATGGTTGACGAAGATCACAAGCTACTAAAAGTCCAGATCCCTCAGAAGACATAGGAACAGAACCCATTCATAAAAAACAAAACCTCTCACCAGCAACTGCTATCCTGTAGCTGCAGTTTTAAAGTTGACTATTTTTGTGCGATTGGTTGTTTTTGATAGTCTTAAAATGGTTTTAGAAAATCACAAACTTCTTAACGTTTCAATACACAAACGAGAACATCAACACCCGACAGTAGCACAGAACCCACACAAAACACAATACCTCTAACCAGCAACTACTATCCCATAGCTTTGACTATTTTGATATTACTATTGATTATATTTTTGAAGGTCTTAAAATTGTTTTAGAAGATCACAAATTTCTTAAAGTTGCAATGCATACATACACTAAAGACTACATCAAGAAAGTCAGTAGAAAACCCACACAAAATACAATACCTTTAACTGGCAACTGTTATACCATAGCTACAGTGTTAAAGTTGACTATTTTTGTACGAGAGCGCCTTGTTATGAGAATAAATCGCGCGAGACAACACATTGAATTGTGCTCGTCTTTTAGCCGCCGTTAGGGATCGTACACATTCAGTTTTCACTTTATTGAATGGACTACTTTCTGTATCCTCTAAACAAGAGCGTAAGATTTTAAGTTTACGTTCACGTCAGAAGGAATTAAGTTGTGGGAAAGGAATGGGCGTTACATAAATAGTCACATGTTGAAAGCAAAAAGACTTTAGAATGATACAGCTAGCTAATTCGATAGGTTCCTTGGTCTTGACTAAGTAATAGTCAGTCGGATTTCTTACCTACATCAATATAGAAATTATGGTCGATAATTAGTGACAAACAGGCAAATGAGATGTCATTGTAGAACCTTTGCTATTCAACAGATATTTGGCTAGACCCCCTGTGTGTATCCACGAAGACATAGACTGGGTTATGATACATATAAATATAACATAACACAGTCACCTTTTTTTTTTTTTTTTTGTGGATGGGAAATCATCTAATGACTCCTCCCGCTCTTGGTGGAGCGGAAGGGAGTGTCAGACTCTTACTGACTAAAACCCACCCGTGTTCCTTCCTTAGCCCTTTATGTTCCGGGGCAGCGGTAACCCTTTCGGACGATCCCGCTACCCCGGACGATCCCGCTACCCCGGACGATCCCGCTACCCTACAGTCACCTTCTCACATTGAAGATAAAGGTAGTTGAAAATTAAAATTGATGATTGACTCAATAAAGCTCTTCAACTTTAACCTCTACAAGTGTACCAACTCCTTAACATTAAAATATCCGCGCCTGATATTTTCTCCGCAGTTTCCGTTATCTTATAGTGTGCAATAAATACTTCAAGTCACCCGTCACAACGGGGCATCTCCGTATGATTGCGGACTGAACAAATAAAAACAGAGTTAATGTTGGGTACAAATAGATCTTACTGTGCTGTGAATATTGTGGGTTGTTTTCAAGAAATGGCACTTAAATCACTCGATATGGAAGAACTAATTCACCAAAAGATGTTAAACATAATATGCCAAACGCCAGACAAAGTTGGTCTGCGCAGTTCTTTAAGGATAAATCCTGATTTATCCTTAAAGAACACACTTAGACAGGTCTAATCAGACGTACCTAGCGATAGTTAAAATAATATTGAAAAACTAACATAAGACTTTTGATGATGGACTTCTTATTAACAATGATCGTCTCAAAAAGCATATATGTAGTTCTAAAAAGCATATAGTTCTAAATCTCTGAATCTATAAATCAGATCAATTGAAAGATTAAAACGACGGACTATACAAACGGTCAATCAGCGGACGGAACAACTGCATACATTTAACGCACCATCCCGTTAATCCTTTAATTGATGCGATGCTCTGCTTTGTCGCATACTCTCATGGTAATGCTGAGCTGAAACGAATGATGGAATTGTGAAAGGTACACAGTTTTATATAGATAAAAGCTCAGAAAATTTGGATTCTGTCAATAAGGATTGAGTAGTTACCTACTGTTAATACCTATTTAGACATTGTGACATAGATCGCTAACCGATATCTTTAATATTGAAATTCTTTTGCAAAATATTGAACCTAAATCAAATTACAGACACAGTCAGAATTATCACACTACGCAAAGCAAAGATGGAAATATCTATTCAAATATCGATTGTGACGAAGGACAACTAATATCCTGATAATTAAATACTAATAATATAAATAATGATCTAATGGCTCAGTAGATAACATCAGTACATATTAATGAAAACAAACAACATAGACGTTCATTCTGGTTACAAAACAACGGTAGATAGCGAATCAACAGCAGGCGGTAATCCTTTAATTGATGCAACACGACCTCTTGTTCCGATTCAATCCGATGAGCGATTTAAATTGCTGTTTGTTGTTGCTCTTTGTGCGTATCGATTACAATTCACATATAGCCAGCGAACATTGATATTATACATTCTAAGAATATTTAGATAAGTGATGGCTCGTGAATATTTTCATTTAAAGCCAATACGTTTATTTTTATTATGGTTGGTTATATTTATATCTTTCGTCCTATCCCGAACTATCTAACTAGTGATCAATGGTGTCTCTATATTGACATCAACGCTGTCTTCTTCATATCTACTATCCTTCATCCCACACCCACTTACATTCATTTTAAAAGCAGTAAGAAATAATCAAAAGAGCCATGCTTTTTGAGATATGAAGAGGCTAAGGTAGTCTTTCGCTGTCCAAACATGTTCTACTGACTAATACTCTCTAGAAAGTATTATCTGTATGACCTTAACAAAACTTTCCATCTAACTCGAATCAAAATCAAGATTTCAAGAAAGCCACCATTGCCATACAATACGATACAAGAAAATTATATCCGACGTTGCCAACAACGGGTTCTATTTACCAGTCAATCAAATACATAATAGTACACCTATAGAAAGTCCTCAATAGCAGTACTTTTCACACTAGTGTGGTGTCAATTTTATGTAAATAAACATAGGTCAGCCACTGTTATTACTGTCAACATGTCGGTGCTAAATAACAGCGCGAGTGAGTAGGAATGTCCCGGCGACTGGAAACTATCAATTATTGTTGCACTGCGGTGGTTAGGGCTTTTACGTTGGCGGACTATGTTCTGGGTAGTTTGTTTCCTATCATTGGGTATTGATAGGTACTGCTTAATGAAAATAATATATTGCATGTCTTTCATATCGATCAGTGATTCATACTATGTCCTGAAATAAATGTTAACTACTTTCATGTTACTTACTTTATCATTCATTTCACACATCATGTCATTTCATTATATATTTCTACAAAAATATCGTAACCAAATAATCATATAAATTTAGATTCTAAAACAAATATTTAATGTTCAGGATAGATGCAACCATCTCTCTTAAATTGCAACAAGAGTCATTAAGTATCAAATAAAACAAAACCAGGCATCTCTTCCCATCCTCTCTCGTCGGATTTCAGCAAGCCATTAAATCAATCAAATATTAGCAATCCAAATCGCTCCCTTCATAGCCACTTACAAACTGGTGTACGGCAAACCTTAATTAGCAAGAGGCGGCAATTAGCGGTCTTCAAATTGACTGACTGAGTCAGTGTTTGAATGAGGCCTGATCGGCACCATGGCTGCTATGTCAATTATGTAGTTTGTGCTTTTATGAAATGTGGTAAATGAACAATCTGTCGTTAGGATTGACGAGGTATTTGATTTGGACATAAATGATAGACTACGAGCTTTGAAATCTGTTTGTAATTGGTGAAATTCGAGAGGATGAGAAGCAGCGTCCTTTTGTTTGGTTCTTATAACGTACTGCTGGTTCTGAAAGACGTGATGATTATGATTCTTCCAGTAATTTTCAGTAGTGAGAACTACAAGTTTTTATATTTCTGAGAAAAATTTAACTGAATTAGTATAGATCTTCTTCCATTTGTTCCTTACGTTTTATCCCTTTGTTTAGTGTACAATTAAGGGTTTTCTATCAATTATTCTACCTAATATCTTCAACAAGCATGACACCATCCAATGTTTTCCTTTTTATTTCCATACTAGCATCTTTATCCCCAAAATTCTTAAAGAGAAGTGCTCCCACGATGTATAGAGATAGGAATCCAAAATTCATAGCGAGGCGTCCACAAAAAGTAGCCCGAACCATCCATCAGGGGGTAGACAGTAAACACAGTATTTGTATGCATTTCGCTGCATTCAATATGCGAGCAATCGCGTGCTCTAGCCATTTGCTACTAAATGTACGGAGTTTTTGATACTTGTTTTCTTGTAAAAGGATGGAGTAGGAAATGTTAGACGTCGTATTCGTAATGTATTGGGTAACGTGCATGAAATATATAAGGGATCTAACATACGATAATTGGAATTCTCGATTTGTAGTTATGCATATTTATTGAGATTTTACTTTTTAGGTTATAAATGAGAAACAAGTAAACACAATATACACACAGTATATTTTTATTATTTCCATAACATCGTCAATAGCATTCGGTTGGCAATATCAACATTAATAAATACCAAAGTAATTTGTATTGAAAAGATAGTAAGTTCCTAAGATTTTCTAGATAAAGAACAATACTATTAAAGTAAATTATGTTAAATTTTTACTTTAAAAGTTGCTTTTGAACTTTATACAAAATTGACAAACTTAACCCTTCTCTGTTTATAAGATGTTTTTCAAATGAAAAACAATGACATTGTATCTTACTTTACTTTACATATCCCTTTTTATTTGGTGTCTCAAACAAATATACCTACCTATAGTCTAAGGTAGATAAATGGCAGATAAATAAAATGTATTTCCCCTAACGAGACTCTATCCAACAACAAACATTTAAAATCGAATCCATCACCTCATTGCAAATCTAAAACTTTCTCAAATACTCTACGCCACACCCCTGATACCTACACAACTTAAAAAACTATCCTTCAACAAGCGAATAACACCCTTATTACCGTTAAAATAAAATATATATTAAATCTGTACACAAAATTGGTCGTCACACAAAGTTAATCAAGCAGCTGAAGCAGTTCAAATTAGTCTTTCTTGTGAGCATGTTAAGGTGTTTTAAGATGATAAATAAGACGTGGTATGTCAGTAGACCCTCGTTGCATTGTTTGAGAAGACGTTTAGGAAGAATGTCGCAGCGATTTCGGATATGTCAGTCGCGGCCGCCTGTCACGTCATGTGGCAGAGTGTTGGGGAGACGGGGGCCAAGAAATGAGCGGGATTGGACGATGCAGTTGACTATGACCATGGTCATAATAAGGTGAGGTATGATGTACCCATCATCAGCTTCTGGTGATTCTATTAAACGATGAAGTTAGATTAAACTGTGGGGTAATTATTGCATAACACACTTTACAATGGCAATCGATCGCAATGCCTTTAATTTTGGCAGTTCAGCAACGTTCATTATGTTGTTGAGCAGACGAATTTTTTTAATGTTTTTTTTTTTAATGTCAAAATGAAATGCATTGCAATCGATTGCCATTTTATGTGTGTAGCCCCCCCTGCAGCTCTTAATACGGCTGCAATGTAATATGAAATCGGGTTGATGAAAATATTGTATGGTATTTTAGTTACAGTCAAGGATATTATCATCATTTTTTGTGCAATATGAATGAGCTTACACGTCTGCAATAAAAGCAGAACCAGTTGTCAGTCGGTACAGTACGGCCATTGAGAGAATTCGTTCTTGACACCCGTTAGTTTCATAATTATACCGAATATGTGTTTTGCGAATTTGATCTTTATTAGTTACTGGAATTGTCGCATCTGTCAAGGTGTCATCGTTATCTTGATGGTTTATTATGGCTCCTTTAATCCGATATAATTCATCATTTATGTATTGATGTCTAAGCTACGATATATACGCTTCCCTCATGGCTTACAACTCCGTCGTCTTCCCTACCATGAAGTGATTGCTTACAGTAGGAGGGTAGATTGAATAACGTTTTGTTTATTTTTGCTTCGTCCTACCCGTAAACAATAGTCTCCGGTTTCCCAGATTATGGAATATAAGCCGGCTTCTAAGCCCTTGATTATGTTTTCATGTTCAAACTAAGTGCTGGTTTGGGTTTTGAACAAAAGAATGCGTATACAGGTTGGCGGGACATCGACGCGCAACGTGTTACCATGGATTCAGTACACGATTCTGAAACCCTAGCGTTGAAATTTTTCGTCTAAGTATATTATTACACAATAATGCGCAAACGCGCAGAATCGATGGTGGCTCGAGTCATGGCTCTGAAAATGATTGCTGACAAAGTTGACTGTCCGTATATAATTCACTGTTGTCAGTTACATGTGCCATCGTATCGTGTTGTTTACAAACACTTAGTTATAAGAACAATTTTACTAACCCTATATGAGTTTCGCTCGAAATAAAGTTTTTGAATTTGAATTATTAAAAAAAAATAGCTATTCCATACAAATTAACCGCGTTTTCACTTTTATAACCCCGTATGGGCTCCACGCATCACCAGTAAGTTTAATATTCCTACTGCTGGGTCACAGGCCTCCTCTCTTCGAGGGACAAGCTTTAAATTCCAAATTGTTGACGAAAGAAAATTGACAGCTGTCACAATCTCCAAGCTTATATTTTGAGATCTGTGATTGTAGAATCAGTACCTACACAGATATTGTTGTCCTACCTCCCGATAATCCACCAGCTGCCTAGTATGACACGAACCGATTCAATCCTCCGGTATTTAGGAAATCCCAGACATTATTGGAAAAATATTCTATTGAACGTTTTCGGTTTAATGGCTTTCTAGTAGAATGAAGAGTAATGTCATGTTGTTAGCATTGACTTCATTAACCGGTTGAATGCCATAATTACAGATACAATTAAAAAGCCATTGTGTCTCGTGCGGATCTACGTTAAGGGTTAATAATCAAAATAACGTGTAAAGCTGTTGATTTTATACCTACCCACATGTTTTAGTCGAGGAAGGACGAGCGTTTAGTTGTAATAAAACCAACCTTTTCATACAAACTTGGATTTTGGTGTTGAACCGATTATTATTTGTTTTTACTTTTAATAATAGTGTTGACGTTATCGCACAGCGATAAAGCCCTTAAAAAAACCTGAAATAAATCCAATATTTCTAGGTATTGTACCGTTGAAGTAAAACCTTGTGATCCAAAAGAATGGAAGCGTGTGGATGGTTCGTGTAACAACCACAAGTATCCCAGCAGAGGTACACACAACACTCCTACTGTTAAACTGCTTCCTCTATGTGACTTTAGTCCGAGACTTTAGGTTTAGTAGTTTTGGGTTGCATAAAGAAGCCTCGTGTAGCGCAGTTTGTTCCGCCAGTTACTCAACTGAACCGAGCGCTCGGCGCATCCTGGACAGTCACACCCAACACCTTATTTGACTGGTCATTCTTCAAATTATAGCATCAGTGTACTTATAACCTTTGATAAGTATGTAAAGGTGTTATAATTGGTTTATTTTTTTACTTTTCAACTCAACTGCAAGAGATCAGAAAATCGTCTCTAGCTTTGTTGCTATGCACGGTTGGTGATGGAGTTACGAAAATTCATAGACATGCTTTTATGAATATAAGCCCTAAGTAAGATTGTTTATTTGTCCACAACCTAACTTAATTATGCCAGCTGTAGCGCTATCTATGTTTAGTTCATAAGTCAAACATGTGCTAATGGACTCACAAGCTGCAGAAATACGTTCCATATTCGCTTTTCTGCATTTAACTATAATCCAATTTTTAATTACAGGAACCCATTGGTCAGTTGCTTTAAAATTCCGAAGATTGCCATTGGCATTGACTTTAGCCATTGGGCTAACTGCACAACGACAAGTGATTAAAGTCCTACGTTCACTTACTTCCAGAAAGACAAAACCCATCCAATAATCCAATAAACTCGGATTGTGAATTTTTCCATTTTCCAGATTATTTTCATGTGACTGAACCTAAGCGTTCCTCAAGGCACTATTGTCGGACCGCTACTGAACTATGTACCTATTTTGATGTCCAAAATGCGCACAATTTTTTTCCTCAACTCTTTATACTGCACTATTATCACAGTTTTCTTTTAAGGTATGTTTAATTTAACCTAACTCATACCAAAAAGATAAAACAAAATCAAACCAACCAATACAAAATAACGATAAATGAAACTTCGGCAAAACTTCCAACGATTTAACAGAGAAACTAGCTTACCCAACAGAACACTCAAAACCCCTCACTGCCACTCAAAAAATCGATTCATAACAATATATACCCATCAAAGTTTAATGCCGTCAATCAATACTGTTTGAACTAAAATGCAAGGTAGCTTCAAAAGGGCAAGGGGTTCGCAAGGTAAACAGCGGGGGCCCACTGCGGGTAATTTACCAATTTACCCCAGCTGTAGTAAGCTAGGGGTTTGATTACTGATGCTACCACCTGACGCGAAAACGTTTTAAGTGAAAAATTGTTGGGAATCTTTTAAATGTGTTTTTTAATTTCGGTGGGAAACATCTCATGGCATCAAAATTATATTGGCTTAAAGATTTTATAATGCAAGACACTTAGGTAGAATAATATTACCATGCTGAATCATTAATAATTAGGCCTTCTTGTACCCAAAATTATTCAGATTCTGCTGGATTTGTTGTACAAAGCCATTGTAGGTCTATCAATACTGTAAAATCCGCTGGAATTGACGGGTCGAGCCGAACTTTGTTACCTAATCAATCAATGGCTTTTAGGAACCATCCAAATCGTGTCTTTAACGTAACGTTGCTAGTTAAAATAATAATAATAGACCGTTTTTCGGCCATTGCGGCCAATCTCAACCGAGACTAGCCTTCACTCTCATAGTTCGATGGGACGGCACGCAATACTACACGACCGGAGAGAGATCAGGCACAGGACCAAAGGCTCAATGTGCTTTCCGAGGCATAAATTATCACACCGCCAACTTCCAAACTGGGCTGTTACTAAGAAATTCCTAATGGTAAACCCAATAACACTTTGCCGGACCTGCGGGGTAATTGCGTAACGCACTATCTGTAGCAATGGGTTACATTTTGACAGTTCAGCAACATTCATTGCGTTATTTACGTTTTTGAGCAGACACATTATTTGAACGAATGAAGCAATAGATTAGCAATATCTTTCCAAATTATTCAAATTGAGATTGATAGTGTGTTACGCAATTAGGGTGCTGGGCAGCGAACCCCACGCTCAGGGGCCGTCTCCACGAGCGAGAGAATCGCGGCGAAATTATCGTCGTGCCACGTATTTCTATACACTCTCTTAGAACGTGTCTCAACACGGCGATATCATCGCGGCGAAAAGTTGATGGCTCGGCGAGACTATCGCCGCGATTCTCTCGCTCGTGGAGGCGCCCCCTTAGCAGTCACGCATGCGACCATGATACCAACGGGGCAGTCACAATAATTACATGCTAACTATTCAAGTTAGACACAAAATATTATCAGTTTCTTTTCGTTGTTGGCTCAAGTCCTGAGTCTTCGTGCTCGTTGCATTCTGAAGGATAGGTAAACAGTGATATTGTCGACGCATAGCTGACGGACTGTTTGCTACAACTTTATGCTTGTATTGAACAAATATTTAATTTAATTGCCTATGCAATATTAATGATAACGTCATAAGGGTCTTGATTCTATACGTTGGGTTAGTTTGTATGCTTAAAATATAACTAATTGAAGCTGACCATGACGATCACATATTATAAAAACTGGAGTAACTAGAAATAACTTCTGGACTTTATCAAGTAATTCGTTCTCATTTTTTTATATTCAAAATCGAGCAGTTTTTTTTATCTATTTATTTTTCAAAATGCTTACAGTCTACATAGGTTAACAATATATAACAAGCGCTTACCATTGCCGTTTACAATCTTCCATAAAAGGCTATGTACAGACGCCAGCACATCAAGCTACTACAATCTGTCAAATTTCTTTAATATAATTTCAACTTTATCGCTAAAATTCAAAGTTGATTGGGAATATTTGACAGTTTCGGGTAGCTTGATTTGCTGGCGTCTGTACCTAAAGTTAAAAAAAGACAGGCAAAACAATTTAAACAAACAAAACACAAGGCATCTATAACGAAAACGTAAAGGAAGAGGCCCGCCAGGGCCGAAGCCTGCCGGGGTAGCGGGATCGTCCGAAAGGGTTACCGCTGCCCCGGAACATAAAGGGCTAAGGAAGGAACACGGGTGGGTTTTAGTCAGTAAGAGTCTGACACTCCCTTCCGCTCCACCCAGAGCGGGAGGAGTCATTAGATGATTTCCCATCCACAAAAAAAAAAAAATACGTGTGGCACTCGGGGACTGCCGCGGTAAAGCTATTGCATAGCAACGCACACAAACACCGTGCCGAAGTCTGCCGAACTGATACGACGTTAGACGATGCTTAGGTTTATTTTCGTTACGGAATTTCTTCATTCGGTCGCCGCGCTCAAAGCCCAAGATAAAAGCTATGCAATAGCTTAAAAAAAAAAAGGCATCTATAACAACCATTGTAAAAGAAAAATGGAATCAATAGCTTTCTCTTCAAAGCTACCCCGAGTGTATTACAAATCCATACTTTATTACCTGACTTAGCAAATTTCCCTGAAGATCTTGAAACACTATCCCTCAGCTACAACGTCTCAATCGATCGATAGTGTTGTTGAAACTTCAAGTTTAAGCGAGCGAAGCATGCTGATGTTGAACACACTTGAAACTTTACCCACCGCTCTAACGACAGAACTTCACAGATTATCATAATTATTCATTATTTTAATCTATCGTGGGACGTCACTAGTGGATAACACACGTTTGGGAAAATTTGTGAATATCGGAGTATTAAGGTACAAGAAAAAGAAAATAAAGTATATCTGTGAGAAAGATAAATATGCTGCTGTTGAACACAAATTCTTTGACCTAGTACTTAGGTGACAAAACTATGATAGTAAAAGCGGGATTGGTGATAAACAATTCAAATTCATAGCCCAAGATTTCTTACCCTGCGTCCTAACCGACAGTGACTGTTGCACGAATACGTGATCTTTTAGTATTCTTTCTTTTTATTTAATTTAGTAAAAGCTGGATTGGTGATAAACAATTCAAATTATAGTTCACAGTCCATAATTTCTTACCCTGCGTCCTAACCGATAGTGACTGTGGCACGGATACGCGATCATTTACTTGAATAATGACGTACATACGCAACTTGATTGATCGCGCAATTACGTCATATTATACAAGAATATTTTTTTAAAACCATCCAAAAATTTTGCAGGGTGTTCTACCCACGAATATGAACAACTTTCACTATGGGACCAACTCTAAGATCATGAAAAAAAATCTGCTGTTTAATACAAAAGTTCAATATACCTACTCGACCAAAATGTATGAAAGAGCTGATTTTTTTTCATGATCTCAGAGTTGGTCCCATAGTCAAAGTTGTTCATATTCATGGGTAGAACATCCTGTAAAAATTTGGATGGTGATAAAAAAATCTTCCTGTATAATATCATATTTAACAACATGGCCGGACGATGCCTTAGAGTACTCCAGTTCCACAATGTGTCGATCATCAATATAGCCAATGACACTTAATGAAAATTTATAACAAGGACATTAACCAAGCCAAAGCTCTCACCACGACCTTTTACTTTAAAATGTGAGCCTTCCTTTATTTATTTAGCAAAAACAACAAATTTACGTCTACTTTTGACGCATGTTCACAATAAAACAAAGTCCGTGTAATACCAGAATTAATATCGGTGAGTTTTCGTAATAAGGACAGATGGCGCCACTTTGTCTCGCTCAGTGGGACAGCCGGAAAAATCTGGAAACTGGTTACTGGGACAAGAATGTTTGTGGACAATTTGTTTGTAGGTGTATTTTAGTGGATGGTGAGAAAATTTCCGTTTGTTGTACGGGTGTTAGCCTTCTAATAGTTTCGTCACTTACTATCAATAGGGAAAGAGGATTTTCGTATGTAACGTAGGTACAGACGCCAGCACATCAAGCTACTACAATCTAATAAAAAAAATCAAAAAAATAGATTTTCAACTTTATCGCTAAAGTATAAGGATCAAAATTGATTGGGAAAATTTTACAGTTTCGGGTAGCTTGATATGCTGGCGTCTGTACATTTATATTGCGTTATTCGCCCCATAGATATGTAGGTACTTAACCTTAGCACCTATCATTCGTGGATCTTTGACAGTCGTTACGGGTCATCAGAAGCCCGAAAGTCTGACAACCAGTCTCACCATGGGATTATAGTATTACCCAGTATCTGGGTTCTGGAGTCAGATTGGCAGTCGCTCCATGTATAATAGTATAACAGTTGTATCTGGTTAGACTGGAAGCCGACCCCAACATAGTTGGGCAAAGGCTAGGCAGACGATGAGTACCTACCTGCGACAACACCAATAACTTTCTACTATTTTATGTCTGAGCCCCAATTTCTTCCACACCTTGAAATTCTGCCTACATCGTTACCTAAAATATTATTATCACCTATTATAGGATGACAAAGTTACAAAGTCACTCAATAGGTCATATAGGTGCAGAAACCCATAAGCACTTACTTGAAGTCATAAAGTAAATATTCCCAAGTAACTACAATGCAACAATGTTTCTGTATGTGCGCGATTTGAACTCACTTCTGAATATCGCCAGTTCTAAGCTTTCCATTCCTAGTAGAACTTACAATTTGTACCTATGTGTATTTGTATTCACAGATGTTTAAGTAGGTAGAAAACGAAGAGACGAAAAAATACTTGAAAGAATCCGAAGCTGACCATGTAGCGTTGAGTTTGGAAAGAGAATTGTGATAAATGTTCTATGTTACTGATATTGTCTAATTGACCGAGGTCTCTTTTATGATCCTCGATGATTTTCATTGATATACTATAATTCTGGGCTATCGTCATCGTAGTATTCAACGATATTACACTGTTTTCTTTGATGATTTATTTGGTTTAGTTTTGGCACCTTCGAACAAATCCTCAAAGTTAGTTTTCATGCTGTCGGAACTTGTATTATACTAATATTCGCATCTACGCAGGATAGATCATAGGTCTCTACTTCATTTGATAAGCAACCAATCCGAGAAATACATAAATCCACAACTGTTTCTCCAGGTCATCTCAACTTTCATATTAGCATCGCGTCTTCAATCATATTTAATCTTTGACGGCTCTCCGCAGAATTGTGAGAATCGGCCTCGCTTCCGCATCGTAAATCAGTTTAGCGTCTCATTCTAAGATCTACGGAGAACTGCATGCTTTAGCGTTTTAAATTTTGAGTAAGTGATATTAGATTTTACCTTTATGCTCTGTATTTTAAAGTGGGTAAGTGATATCAGTGTTAGAAACTGAATTATTTGTGGTATTTAAGTAACTGCTGTTTTAAAGATTGGATGATGTGCTGATTTTAGGGTACCTAAATGGTGTTTCTAGCCTCGAGAAGTTAGATTAGTCATGAGGGCGGCACTTTACGTTTTTTTTTTTCAAAAGTTTGAAATGAAATGATATTTATTTATGTTAGAAGATCTTCTACGATACAAAAATTTTTAGTCATTATTTTCAAACTAGATGGCGTTAGCATTCCCTAACAGACTATTCCTTGAAAAGAAATGCCGACACACACTCAGAGGTTGTAGTCTCTTTTAAGCTAGTAAACGATGAAATAATTTACGCAATTTCTCGTCATCCTGCGAGTTTTTCAAATAACGACCGATTTTGAAATTACCCTTTTGCTTGATATTATTTTTTTTCTAATTTTGAATTTAGATCTACAAAAGTTACGTCCAGCATAAATATATCACGGTAACTTTACAACCTAACCCGTTAACGTCCACCTGGATCAAACATACCCGTAAACATTTAAAGGGAAAATTAGTTAATTAAAAAATGCAAGTACTGCCCAAACCGGCGTCTCCGTGTTTAATGAAACAAAAAAAAGTAAAAAGAATAAACAGAGAAATTGTTCTTAATAAACTTGTCACGCGAGAGGGCGAAAGTTAATTTCCTGTTTCGTCCAATCTACCAGGAGACAGGGCTTTGACCAGTGCAAGGCTAGCGATAAATTATAGCATAGCTTTATTTCGCGAATTCCTTATCAAAATCCGTAATTAATAACATTACATAGGGATAGGATTAGGTCTAGTACCTTGTTATGATATTAAACCCACAAGGAAGTCGATGTATAGAAGGCAGCACACATTTTATTTTCAACTGGTTTTTTTTTTGGAACTGAGGAAAATAATGACTATTGAACTAATGCGTCTTGTGCGTTGACGTAAATTAATAGCTAATATTTTCAACCTGTATTTTCATTGATGACTAACAGTTATCTCGTTGAAGAATGAAAAGTCGTTAAAAAAACAGTTTATTGATTCAACGACCACCTTTAATTCAGTTTTGTTAGAGAAATTCGCCCTGGAGGAACCATATTTTGTTATAGCTTTCGCTGTACAGCAGACCCTGCAGGGAAAAATTAGTGTTTTATTGGCGACCACGGCTCCGTCGACTGTCGCGGTGTTATTTACCCCCGCGACGAGGGAAGGTTAAAAAGCCTTGTCGACTTAATGTGATTTAAGTTGAGCACCAAGATTTCCTGTTGCTAAACATTCTGATTCGCTTTTTTTCTTAAGTGTTTTTTTTCTTATTTATTTATTTGTTCGTTTTGATTGGATTCAGGGCTGGCTGTTTATTTTTTAATCGATTCGGGGGAGAAAGACTGAGGATTCTTTGCTTTTTCTTCTTTTTTGAGGGAATTATTAATTCGAGGAGTAGTGGAGTACGTTACATTGGCTACTTTGTGCGTAAGTTAGTGCTACGTCTGGTTTCAGCCCTAAGATTTTCACAGAGGTTTTTTTATACGACGTGTTTTTTTATATCCAACTAGCTGCTGCCCGCGACGTCGTCTGCGTGAAGGCTCTACAGCACCAAAAATACCTAAGATGCCAGTGTCGCTATAGCATTATAAGTAAACAACTTTTAAAATAGCATTAAAATATAAGTTTTTTTTGCAAGCGAAGCAAGTGAAGAGAGTTATATTGGAATCCTGCTGAGTTCAGTCATAAGATGTGACTGAAGGAAATAGAGAAAATAATGCAGGAATACATTCCAGGACACAAAAGAGTAAAAATACGTACAAAGGTATCATACCTTACAACATTTCCCTATAACGTACGTTGGTAGTTATGCTGCCAGGAGCCAAAATGTAAAGAGAGTCAGGACTGGTGACGCGGGAGCAAGCGACGTACAGTTGCCCGTGTGAGAAGCAACTCGTCCTGAGGTCGACACCCGCTGCCCTCAGTGTCTGCCCCTGCGACTTACTGATGGTCATCGCGAAGCAAACACTCACGGGGAACTGTACGCGCTTGAACTGGAACGGGAAGTTATGAGGTATGAGGGGAATGCGTGGTATAAATACTGCCTCGCCAACGCCACAACTCGTAAGAATTTCCGCCTCAATTTGTGTGTCTGTGGAGCGAGATGATTTTAAGGCGGGTCCCGTTACACAACTTCGGAGGAGATAGGTTCCGAAGAAGCATAATCGGGACACCGACCTTCAGCTTGATGGTATGCGCTGGAAGTCCACTTGCTGACAGGGAGTTCAGAAATTCCACGGGATAATGTGTGGCGTCATCTTGCTCGACAACAGTGTTTATCGAGGTGTAGTCTACTTCATTCCCCTCAATTTCCGAGAGAATGCATTCATTAATTGCTGCAGCTTGATCGTTTTTAAGCGTCAAAATGGCCCGCTCACACACCCAAGAATTTTGCTGGTGCGGTATACGACTGATGTCCCCGTACACACAGCGAATGAGTTCTTCTATGCTGGATACCACTCTACCGAGAGACTCTGGAAGCACCACCTGTCCACCTCTCTCTTCTGGTAGAGTGCCTTCGCCAAGACTTAGAAGGACATCGGAGAATTCTTGAGCACGTGCATTGCCGCCGAGCCGAGCTCTCATATTAAACGGTTGAATGTCGTAATTACAGACACAACTAAAAAGCCATTGTGTCTCGCGTAGATCTACGTTCCGGCATACGATACGAACTCGTGACCACAACGAAGATCATTTCAACGAAGTATTCACCTCGTCAGCCCTCGATCCCCGCGTCACCACGGAAAGCGTTTGCCGGAAATCGCCACTGAACAGAACTGTGACACCACCCATCAAATGTTCGTTCCTGCGGATGTCCTGCAGGGTTCTGTCCACGGCCTCAACTGCCTTCCTATTGGCCATCGTACACTCATTCCATTCGATCAAAGAGCAATCCTTGAGCACGTGTCCCTTATCGCTGTTACGTGACACACCACAAACAGGCGTTTCGGCGCTCTCTAAATCGATAAGAATTTTAAAGTCCCGATTTCCACGGTCTTGATGCGGTGATGATTGGGGAGCTGGTAACCCATATTCGATCAGTGGATTGCCGCCGATAGAAATGACCACATCTTGAAGTGAACTGAGACAGGTGTTCAGCACGCGTTCATCAGTTACTTCGACTTCGTCTCCAGTAGCACGCCTCAAAGCTCGTAGAAAATCTTCAGACAGATGATGGCGATACTTCTCCCACAAAGCTACCGGTTTCGCGACTCCACAAAACACCAAGATGACGGCATGCGGCTGGGACTGTCACTGACGCTCGCCTCCGCGAGGGTTTCATCCCAATTTTGGTCACTGTCGAGAAGGTCACGTGCTACCCAGGCTGCGCGGTAAGTGGGATACTCCACGCCATCAAATGTCCTCAGAAAGGCGAAAGACGTTGGGCCTCGGACAGTGTGAAGTAACAACCGCAGAAAATAGCATTCGCCGTTATTCGGATGCACGGTATAAACCCTACCCAATGCGGTGTCCTTGAAAATTCCTGGAAAACTTTCCACAGCACCTCCTCGTCGACGTCGGTTAAATAGACTTATAAACCCCTTTGCTTGTCGTACGTGTAATATGAAGGCACCTCGTCATACGTAAGGGATTTGTTTTACATCACATTTAAGTTTATAATTAGGTATACGACATGAAAATATATTAATTACCAAGGAATAATCACACAGATAAATACCGAACAAAAGTATTAACAGTCAATGTTTATTTTGTACTAACAACATGAAATTGATGAAGAAATGATCATCATCAATGAACATAACTTTCTTGTAATACTTAACACCGCATTTTTTTTAAATTGTCTTCCTCAACTCTGCTCAAGATTTTGAGGGTTTTGTTGGACCTTGAATTTGTCAAAACGAACTATACGATACAACTTGTATGAAGAAAATGTACATTACCATCTATGAATTTTAAGAATAACTAACTACTAACCTCGCCAACATGATCAAATTTAAATTATTAATTTCCAAAAATTGTTAACATGTAACTTGATTTGATTTTTATGAAATCTCTTAGATGGCGCTGGTTCAAAATTTTCTTTATACTACTAACATTCATTAAACTATGTTTCTCTGCCCAAGTTACTTAAATGGCGTAGTTTTTATAGTGTAAAGCTAGATAATAGCATGGCTTACTCAAAAATAACATTTAAATATGCGTCGTTAGATTACATGCTGTCACAGAATGCGTAAGAAAAATAAAGATTCACAGCTCCTCCCCCGTAGGTGATAGCGTGATAATATGTAGCCTATATGTTGACCCGACCTCTTAGTAATACTCATGCAAAATTTGATGTAAATCCATGCAGCACTTTTTGAGATTAGCCCGGACATACAGACAGACAATCAGACAAACAGACAAACAGACAAAAATTCTAAAAATTATATTTTCGGCTTCGAAATCGATTGTAGATCACGCCCCAAATATTCTTTTAAAAAAATATTCAATGTACAGTTTTGACTTTCCTACGATTTTATTATATGTATAGATGTATAGATACTCTAGGGGGACTTTGAATTCATCATTATGAACAACTTTTACTATAGGACCAAACCTGAAATCGCGAAAAAAAATCAGCTCTTCCCTACATTTATGTTCGCATAACTCGTCAAAATGTAGGGAACAGCTGATTTTTTTTTCCGATTGTAGGTTTGGTCCCATAGTAAAAGTTGTTCATAATGATGAGTACCTACAATGACCGCCTAAAGTTATGGGATATAAAAAAAAACACGTTATTTAGTTCGTGACACGTCTGCTTTCATCCCGAAAATTTTCACAGAGGTTTTTTCAATATAGAAAATGCCGCGTTTGCTTTCAGCCCTTATATTCTCACAGAGGTGTCTCATCGTAAAGCTATTTAGGTTTAACGTTTCTTGCTCAAATAACTTAAACGATTTGAAAGCGATAGTATAAAACGCAAATGCAAATTGATAAATTAAAACCCATTTAGAACTTCACAGTTATCTATTTTCTCCGTATGACATAATGATCTTATTCGCCTTTTACGATACCCTTATACAGTTCAAGTGGTATAGTCATAACTGACACCACTCATCTGATGAGCAATGTACTATCAACCTAGTTTCAAACTGTTGCACAAACTTCACAAGTGTGTTAGTATCTTCGCCATATTTCCCTAGTGGCGAAACATAACTCCTCGTATCAAGGAGTGCGAATTAGTTTAGAGTTTATCTTGAATTAAACAGTACAGAGGATCTAGGTAGAAGGCTCTGCTTAAAAACATGGAGGACAATTGATGAATTTTTACAACAACTGTGCTTGCCACCAAAGATTTTAAGTGCCTACATACTATGTAGATGTACAGACGCCCGCACATCAAGCTACCCGAAACTGTAAAATTTTCCCAATCAACTTTGAACCTTAATACTTTAGCGATAAAGTTGCAAATCTATTATAGAAATTTGACAGATTGTAGTGGCTTGATGTGCTGGCGTCTATACCAAAGGCCTTACCTTAAAAATTATTAAGGTTTTCAAACAGGGTAATTGGAACACCGAAGCATACCCCTGCGTTGAATGTTTTCGTCGGTAATTAAAAAAAAAATACTGTTCAGTACTTTTGACCGCGTAGATCATTTCTTTCTATTTTTCTATTTTCTATGAAAAGGCAGATTTTCTCTTTATAACGGACGACGGGGGTCTAGAATCATGTGCTGAATTCATGGTTAAAGTTTTATTTACAATAGATGATCGGGACAAACAATAGCCTTCTCTGACTGCAAAACATAAAATTAAATCCCAAACATGATTCACAAAAATATTCACTCCTTTCATGACTCAAAGCAGTCTACGACAAAAATATTCCTTCACAAAACCACAAGAAACAAGCGACCTAATCACAGTATACAGAACGTCCCCCAGCAATTTGAAAATCACGAAATTAGTGCTTTCAATAGCAAATGGTTGCACCATAATTGCAGTTCTGAAGTTTTTGAGGGGAAGGTGATCATTCCCCTTATTCACGTCTAGGGATTGATTAAAGGGATTGACTTTGTGGGGTAAACCTGCAGCCTTATTGCGTAACATACTCGCAATCATAATCCCTTTCAATTTGATAAATAAAATAAATAGTAACTTTATTTCCAAATTCACATAAAGGCGATAGGTAAATGCTATGACAATACAATATATCAGTCTGTACTAATAATAAATCTGAAAAAAAATTGTTTAAAAGAAAAACAGTCAGAAAGAACGGCTAAGCGAAAACGAAGTAATAGCGAGGGTAGGCGATGCGATACGACGGGGTGGGTCAGAGTAACAAGAAATTTCACGCGGACGAAGTCGCGAGCAGAAGCAAGTAATATAATGTAGACAATATTCATTGCGTGTGCGTTACAACCAGAAATTCGAAGACGTGTGACGTCCACCAACCCGTACAGGACCAGCATGGTGGATTACAGCCCACTCCCTCTCACAGAGAGGAGTCCCTTGTCCCAGCAATGGGAACACAATTAGGCGAATTATACGTTGCGTTATCTACGTTGTCAAGTAGATTTTTTTTTTGCAAACAAACCAATGGATACTGTTATTGTCGAATGAAGGTGACTGTACGTAATAGGGATGCTCTTCCTATTAGGCCTGTAATGAAGATGTTATTATTATGGGCGTGTAAACTTTGATTGCCTTTGAGGGAAATTGGGGTAATTAAAAGTCGATGTAAGAAGGGTAACGTGTTGCTTGCTTGGGGGAAGGTTGAGTGTGGTTTGCAAATTGTATTATTGGAGGTTGTGGTGTTTTAAGTCGATAGTATAACGTGTTGCGTTTCAATGAAGATCACATAGTGTATATAGCTGGTAAGAAAGATCCAGAAATAACTTAAATATCACATCACCTCACTTTTCATATCAATTATATAAAAATATTCTAAATGATCAGAGACCACGTAGGAGATGGTGGGACGAGCTGGATAGGTTCCGTCAAAACTGGAAGGAGGACGCGCGGGCTCGCGAAAGATGGAAGGAGTTGAGGGAGGCTCTTTGCCTCGGAGTGGGACAGAGTAGGCTAGTAAAAAAAAGATAATTATTTCGACGTCATGTTCGTGAACGGGCGCCGTCAGTTGGGACTGGTCATCTCTTCACTGCCATGGCTTACTTTAATTTAATTTAATATTTGAATTGCTTTTTTTTCTCGACTTTTCATTATGGACGCTTTTAACGTTCTCCATCATTCTCACATGCATAATTTTTTACATGAATGATGTAACCAAGACTTTGTAAACATATTCTTTTGATTTAAGCGTGTCTATGGAGTTTCTTGCCCATTCTTCTCCATAGGTACCTACGCTTTGGAATGGGCAACTAGCTTCATCTTTCTGACTGATCGACCCCATGAAAATTCAAAAGTGCCTGTAATTGGTTTAATTGAAATAAATACTTTGAGTTTGAGTTTGACTTAGGCACAATTGTATATTCTCTATGTTTCTATGTTCCTTTTCTCTTTACGAAATCAGATTATAACTATAAAAACCACATTTATAATGGTAATTAAATCAAAACCTAATAAACAATGAACATAATGCATTGTTTAGATCATCAATGACACAGCAGCTTCATTAACTCTCAAACCTCACACTCAATGAACGACAAGAGAAGAGATATTTTATTTTAATTAAAACAAAACCAGCAAATAAAGGAGTTATTCGCACACACAGACATACCATGACACAGTCTAGTGACCACCATAAACGGTTTATGTTCTCATAAACGTCAGTAGGACGAGCTTCATCCGAACTTTGCTAAACGCTCTCGTAAATTAGACAGTTTATGAGAACTTTATGAGGTCGTTTGGCAAATGTCTTCGTTTGTGGTGGTTGTCTGTTGATATGGCTTAGATTTTAATATTTTGAAGGGTTGTTACTAGTCTGAAGTTGAGTTAAATATGGGGTTCTGTGGGGTTATGACTTGGCCTAACTAGCTGAATAACTTATTCTCCTTGTCGTTCTCCTTTTCTTTCGACATAGGAAACGTGGAAAATAAATTTAATACTTGCTTAATTTTGTCTTAACTATGCATAGTGCTTTCAACTGTTCTGTTGACTCAGGACTCATGGCAATAGCGTGCGTCGCAATAACGTCATTCGAATCCTCATATCACTCCCATTAGAACATGGCTTAATTTCGAAACAGATATAGGTAATAGTAACTCATTATCATTTACCATATTAGCTCTGCAGAAAAGTTACCCAAATGTGATCCCCATATTCAGAATGCAATTATTTACGTTACACGTCCATGTATGGGTCACAGAAATCTATAAATGTGTACCTTTCAACTTAATCGGTCCATTAGATTGGAAGCAAATTGGCTGTTACAGACGGACAGACAGACACACAAGTGATCCTATAAGGTTTCCGTTTTTTCATTCGGACGTAATGAACACTAAAAACTAATTTGAAACTCATGCCAGAGGCAGATCGATACATAAAAATCAGAACGTTAAAATCTTCCTTTGCCAAATCTTAAAGCCTCAATTCAAACACACAATTTCCATCTCACTAAACTATTCCCATCAAATCAAACCATTCTATCTAAAACCCATCTAATATTCGGAACATCTCGATACAGTTCTACTCGGAAACAATTCGATAATCGATTGGATATTCCTCCGCAATGCACTAGGGAATCGAGTCGACCACGGTATTCGATTCAATCGGTACGATTACTGATTCAATATTAGAATTGTTCGGGCGTTGTCTTGTGTGTTAAACTAATGTTTGGGAAGATGTATTGTGTGGTATTATATCAGTGAGATTGTTTTGGTACATTTTAGAGCAGGCTGGCGTATACTGCATCATCGTTTCTTTGGCTCAGAAAGTTAGCTTCAAAGTAGTGCATATACACGAACGGCACGCGTCAATGGCAGAGGCAATTGCAGTCGTCGATGCGTCGGCGACTACCATTCATGCCATGCATGCACCATGTTGTCGACGGCAGCCGCCGACGCATCGACGGATACAGTTGCCTCTGTCGTTGGCGTGTGTCGCTCGTGTGCATGAGTACTTACACATATCACACGTATCATTCACCTATGTCCCTTCTAACCCATCCTCATCAAAACCAAACACCATACAACCAAGCGAACCGTACAAAACAAAATAAACACCAGTTACGGCCGCTGCATTCAACGCCAATCGAGCGTGCAAAATAACACTTCATCATTTGAATTCGGCGTCGCTCCCATACGGTAATACGTCATATCAATAGCGGGTAATGACCGCCAGTTAATTAGGCGTCATTGCGCTCATCGGTATCCAATGCGGTGGACGTACATTGTTGTAGGGTTTGGAATATCAGTGTTTCATTAGAGAATGTGTTTCTGTTCAGGTCTAAATATTTTCAAAAGGCTACTTACCTTGGTAAAGGTAATGAGGGACTACCTCGACGGAGCGGCAGTAGGGTGTGGATATGGAGCTGTGTCACAAACCATGCTCCACCTCCTGCCCTGCCCCTTTTTACCCAAAAACCCGCAGCCAAAGTGAAGTCTGCGCTGCCACCGATAACGCCATGGAATTGGCGAAGTATTGGGCCAAAATTTAGGTGACTACAGGACCTAAACGCAAAAAACGCAAGTTTCAGAACTCCTAAAAGTATATAGTCGACTACAGTAAACAAAATCAGAAAAAATATATGACATTCTTCAGGATATATGCTAGTTAGATAGTGTGTTGAAAACATAATACTACTAATTTGATACCATAGAAAAAAAATCATGAAGATACCTCTGAAAACTTTCTTTTCACAATAAAAACAATACAAATATACATAAAATCATTCTGATTTTTGTCAGATTATTCTAAGAGCAACATACTAAAGCACTAGTGTTTTAATTTTTTAGTCCAAACAATAGATTTTTTGTAAATAAATAATTGCTTCATATTTTGAAATAAATTACCAGCGTTGTGTCATCGCGTTTCTCTTACTTTTCTATGCAGTCCGACAGTGACCACGCTTTAGGTCATGTAGTCCCCTTAAGTAACAGCCATACCAGTGACACGAAGAAGACGAAAAGCTTGTTATAGTCAGTTACTGAATTCTTATTGTTGTACAGACGCCAGCACATCAACCTACTACAATCTATCCAATTTATTTAATAGATTTTCAACTTTATCATTAAAGCATAAGGTTCAAAGTTGATTGGAAAAAATTTACAGTTTCGGGTAGGCTGATGTGCTGGCGTCTGTACTTCTACTGCATCAAGTTGTGTATTGTAATCATGGAAACTAGTTTCGTTCAGGCTTTCTAAGTTGCTTGAGCATATGCTTGTGAAAATAGTAAACGTTCTGAGGCAATGACTGCAAAATATGCTCTGGAAATCTTGTTTAAATTCACCAGTATGTAACGCTGATTTACAGTGATTAGGTTCCTGATCCAAAAGAGCCTTATAGAGCAGTAGTTTCTGCTTGATACTGGAATTCGTACTGATAATACTGTGGGACATAGCATTCATCGAGCGCATATTCATCAGCACTGGCTGCAGTGAGGCTATGACGATAACCTCGATGCCACAAACAACATCAAACGTCAAATATCATTAGGATTGTCATAGAATTTATTTAGGAGAATTTACTATAAAGCATAGTATAACACAATAAACCATTTTCGCTCATTTTGCAAATAATTATTTACTGAACACGTAAGTACCGATAATTCCTTAACAGGACCTGTAGAAGTAATATCAGTACGAATTCCAAATATCTGTTAGTAGGTATGAGAGGCTTTCACTGGGACAGCTGCCTTCTCTTTATATTTTAGAAAGTATTTTGTATGTTCGCAAAAAGTTAAGACTTTTCAAAATAAGAAGCGATTTCCATAATATAAATACACGTAGTAAAAATGAACTTGTGATACCTAAATTTAGATTAACTAAGACTAGCAAGTCATTTCTTGTAAACAGCATCCGTTTTTATAACAAGTTGCCAAAGTCGGTTACAGACCTTAGCGATGGAAAGTTCAAAACCCTCATCAAACGTGTCCTTATCAAAAAAGCATATTATAAGATTAAAGACTACGTTGATGTCAAGGTAGTTTGGCAATAATCCCTTCTGCACATGTGGCTTTCCTGGCACCTCATTAACGGCATAACTACGTAAATGTCTATTAACTGCTCTCAAATTACGATGTTTTTTTTTTTACATACTTCTTTGACATAATATTTTTATTATTTGACATTATATACAGACAATTTTAAATTTCATCTCTTTATTAGTGGTACTTGTTGACAGGTCTACGCTGTCCTCCCATACCTACTGTAATTTGAAAACATTGTAAAAGCCAATTATTTTTAAAAGAGTAAACATGTAGTTTCTTGCCGGTTCTTCTCCATAGGAAACAACCAAATAGAACCGTGCACCCAGCTTCTGACGTTTCATAAGTGCCCATGTAGGTTTATGTGAAATAAAATATTTTGATTTTGAGTTACAAACTGATATTTCCACGTACCATTAGGTTGTACGATCACCATGTTGCCACAAGAGTCCAACAAACATTGTGTCCTCACTGCAATGACGTCATTTGCCGCTGTTTGCTATTTCGGGGCTGTAATTGAAGCTGCGTTTGACTTGTAGATCATAACCCGTATATCAGCTGCTTATTTCGCTGAAGAGGTTATACTGGGTATTTGGGTAATCTCAGATAGGGCAGTGATATTGGATCTGTCTTAATCTGTATAATATGGCAGTAACTCTATAAGTTTGTTCCTGTATCTTACGAAGGATTTGAGTATTAAGAAAAGAAAGACCCAGGTTAAGGCACACAATAAACCCACAAAAAAAAAAAAAAACTTAGACATAAAAAATAGTAAATCGTCTATTAGATATCCAGAAACTCATCAAGATTTTGTAGCCGATGTACAATATGGAACAAAATAGCCTATCGTTGTCACCATGGGTCAAAAAAGTTAAGATATTTTTTAACACGTTGACTTGCAATCTTCCACCGTATCGGGTGCTGGAAAACCTCTATGCCAATTTTGTACCCTAAACTCTGAGGTACACGATTAATGACAAACGCATGCACTGACTGGACAGGTCCACTCAATCTGTGTGGTTCTTTCCTCAAAAGTCCGTTTTAGACATCGATCTACATGATCTGACCAAGATTATGTCTGGATTTTAAAAGAGACTGTGACCTCTGAGTTTGTTTCGGCCTTTCTTCTCAGAGTAGTCAAATAGGGAACGCCGACCTCATCTAGTTTTTTTTAAATATGCTTGACGTGTAAAACTGTTTACACAAACCTATTACAGAAATAAAATCATTTATCATTTACATATAGAAAGTAAAAAAAAAAAAACTTTGGGAATTTTTTTCTCAGCTCCTATGGTTATTATTATATTACTAGCTGCTGCCCGCGACGTCGTCTGCGTGAAGGCTCTACAGCACCAAAAATACCTAAGATGCCAGTGTCGCTATAGCATTATAAGTAAACAACTTTTAAAATAGCATTAAAATATAAGTTTTTTTTGCAAGCGAAGCAAGTGAAGAGAGTTATATTGGAATCCTGCTGAGTTCAGTCATAAGATGTGACTGAAGGAAATAGAGAAAATAATGCAGGAATACATTCCAGGACACAAAAGAGTAAAAATACGTACAAAGGTATCATACCTTACAACATTTCCCTATAACGTACGTTGGTAGTTATGCTGCCAGGAGCCAAAATGTAAAGAGAGTCAGGACTGGTGACGCGGGAGCAAGCGACGTACAGTTGCCCGTGTGAGAAGCAACTCGTCCTGAGGTCGACACCCGCTGCCTTCAGTGTCTGCCCCTGCGACTTACTGATGGTCATCGCGAAGCAAACACTCACGGGGAACTGTACGCGCTTGAACTGGAACGGGAAGTTATGAGGTATGAGGGGAATGCGTGGTATAAATACTGCCTCGCCAACGCCACAACTTGTAAGAATTTCCGCCTCAATTTGTGTGTCTGTGGAGCGAGATGACTTTAAGGCGGGTCCCGTTACACAACTTCGGAGGAGATAGGTTCCGAAGAAGCATAATCGGGACACCGACCTTCAGCTTGATGGTATGCGCTGGAAGTCCACTTGCTGACAGGGAGTTCAGAAATTCCACGGGATAATGTGTGGCGTCATCTTGCTCGACAACAGTGTTTATCGAGGTGTAGTCTACTTCATTCCCCTCAATTTCCGAGAGAATGCATTCGTTAATTGCTGCAGCCTGATCGTTTTTAAGCGTCAAAATGGCCCGCTCACACACTCAAGAATTTTGCTGGTGCGGTATACGACTGATGTCCCCGTACACACAGCGAATGAGTTCTTCTATGCTGGATACCACTCTACCGAAAGACTCTGGAAGCACCACCTGTCCACCTCTCTCTTCTGGTAGAGTGCCTTCGCCAAGACTTAGAAGGACATCGGAGAATTCTTGAGCACGTGCATTGCCGCCGAGCCGAGCTCTCATATTAAACGGTTGAATGTAGTAATTACAGACACAATTAAAAAGCCATTGTGTCTCGGTAAGTCTACGTTCCGGCATACGATGGGTTGGTCAAGCGCAGCGTACGAACTCGTGACCACAACGAAGATCATTTCAACGAAGCATTCACCTCGTCAGCCCTCGATCCCCGCGTCACCACGGAAAGCGTTTGCCGGAAATCGCCACTGAACAGAACTGTGGAACAGAATCGATGGGAATTTTAAAGTCCCGATTTCCACGGTCTTGATGCGGTGATGATTGGGGAGCTGGTAACCCATATTCGATCAGTGGATTGCCGCCGATAGAAATGACCACATCTTGAAGTGAACTGAGACAGGTGTTCAGCACGCGTTCATCAGTTACTTCGACTTCGTCTCCAGTAGCACGCCTCAAAGCTCGTAGAAAATCTTCAGACAGATGATGGCGATACTTCTCCCACAAAGCTACCGGTTTCGCGACTCCACAAAACACCAAGATGGCGGCATGCGGCTGGGACTGTCACTGACGCTCGCCTCCGCGAGGGTTTCATCCCAATTTTGGTCACTGTCGAGAAGGTCACGTGTTACCCAGGGTGCGCGGTAAGTGGGATACTCCACGCCATCAAATGTCCTCAGAAAGGCGAAAGACGTTGGGCCTCGGACAGTGTGAAGTAACAACCGCAGAAAATAGCATTCGCCATTATTCGGATGCACGGTATAAACCCTACCCAATGCGGTGTCCTTGAAAATTCCTGGAAAACTTTCCACAGCACCTCCTCGTCGACGTCGGTTAAATAAACCCCTTTGCTTGTCGTACGTGTAATATGAAGGCACCTCGTCATACGTAAGGGATTTGTTTTACATCACATTTAAGTTTATAATTAGGTATACGACATGAAAATATATTAATTACCAAGCAATAATCACACAGATAAATACCGAACAAAAGTATTAACAGTCAATGTTTATTTTGTACTAACAACATGAAATTGATGAAGAAATGATCATCATCAATGAACATAACTTTTTTGTAATACTTAACACCGCATTTTTTTTAATTGTCTTCCTCAACAGCTCTGCTCAAGATTTTGAGGGTTTTGTTGGAACTTGAATTTTTCAAAACGAACTATACGATACAACTTTTATGAAGAAAATGCACATTACCATCTATGAATTTTAAGAATAACTAACTACTAACCTCGCCAACATGATCAAATTTAAATTATTAATTTCCAAAAAGTGTTAACATGTAACTTGATTTGATTTTTATGAAATCTCATAGATGGCGCTGCTTCAAATTTTTCTTTATACTACTAACATTCATTAAACTATGTTTCTCTGCCCAAGTTACTTAAATGGCGTAGTTTTTATAGTGTAAAGCTAGATAATAGCATGGCTTACTCAAAAACAACATTTAAATATGCATCGTTAGATTACACGCTGTCACAGAATGCGTAAGAAAAATAAAGATTCACAGCTCCTCCCCCGTAGGTGATAGCGTGATAATATGTAGCCTATATGTTGACCCGACCTCTTAGTAATACTCATGCAAAATTTGATGTAAATCCATGCAGCACTTTTTGAGATTAGCCCGGACATACATACAGACAATCAGACAATCAGACAAACAGACAAAAATTCTAAAAATTATATTTTCGGCTTCGAAATCGATTGTAGATCACGCCCCAAGTATTCTTTTAAAAAAATATTCAATGTACAGTTTTGACTTTCCTACGATTTTATTATATGTATAGATTTATATTATTCTTAAAGACAAGTCACTGCCAATTTAAATTTAAACAAAGCTTACAACTCAAAATAAAGCTGCTATATTATACTTCAAATGCTACTTCACTGTAGATGCCAACCTATTATTTTTGCTACCCATTTTAATTATTTTTAAAACCCTAAATCAGATTAGTTTGTTGCCGCGTTAAATACATGCCATTATTAAATGACTCATGAATAATATGGCAAAAGCTACGTTCCGACAAAGAAACACAAATATTTTGAGTAGGTACGCCATGAGAGCTCATAACATGACTCATCCGATAATGGCAAGCTATTAACCGAACCCACGCTATGATTACCTATTTTCTTCTGAGAATGGGAAAACAAATAGAAAGATAGAAGGCTGATTTTTCGTTCATTACTTACTACATGATAATTAATAATTATTATTATTATTAAGCAGTACTTCTGGACACGGACCGCATTGTCAGGAGGTTCTTCTCTCTGGAGCCCTGACCGCCGGTAGCTTGGACCCTGTTCCCGATACCGGTGGGCTACTATTTTTTATATTTTTTAATGTTTTTATATATATAAGAGGAGGGGTGTCTTCACGAGTAAAAGAATCTTCATTATTCATTGTGGTTTATTTATAAATCACTTTTTATATAATTTAACTCAACAATTATAACACCAAATAAGTTTCAAAATAATATAATAATATTATGCACTCTAAAAAGGTCCGACTAGCGTGGATGCCAACGAACGAATGACCACTCCCGTGCTGCGGCCGCCTTTTATAAGCACTTTGCCACTGGTGGGGCGTTGATAGCGGGGCGCGCCGAATGAGTTGCTCGTGACGTTTCGTTGCACGTGCGCTCTGCGCGTTGTGGATGTGCCGTTTTTTGCGTACGTAATATTTGCGCCGATACGGCCATTCTGATGATAGGTGCGTCCCTGCGCCGACATCAGCAATCTGCAAAAATAACTTCATTAGTTTTTAAATACAAATCGTTGATTGCCAATCAACCTCATAGCCTCAGCGCTAATTTTGGATTGATTTGCGAATCATTTTGAACATCAACCTCATAGCCTCAACGCTAATTTTGGTCATAGGTCATAGAACCTCAAAACCTCAACGCTCATTTTGGTCCAGCTTCAACACAACGTTTATTTTACCTTCACGTGATTTTAATCAAATTCTGTACTGTTCTCATCAGATGTCTCGTTTTCATTCATATCTCTATTCATTGCCGATACGGCCACGTTACTTTGTACTCCAAAGTGTGGAGCTCTTCTTAAATGTTCGTGGCAAACCTTCCTGCATCGACCACGACCATTAATTCGACGAATTTCATATCTGTCGTGTGGTAAGACCTTTCTTACTTCGAAGGGTCCGTCATACTTTTGGCTTAGTTTAGTGCCTAGTCTTGGAGGCTCTCTTAAGAGAACATATTCACTCTTCTCAAATCTCTTAACTTTAGCTTTACTTTTATCGTAGCGCATTTTGTCTTTTTCGGCCTGTTCGGTCATCCTTCTTGACACAACTTCTTTCATCATTTCTGGATCTATTCTTTCGTTACGCTCGTCAATGAGGTTTAGGAGTTCTGGAGGAACACTTCCTTTTTTCCCAGTTAACAATTCAATAGGTGTTAGTCCTGTGGTTTTTGAGAAAGTGGAGTTGATAGCTAGCTGTAAGGCTCCCAGTGATTTCTCCCAATGACATTTTTGTGTGTTTTTTATTATAGTCAAACCATTCTTTATAATTCTCATAATCCTTTCCACTTGTCCGTTTCCTCTACTTGTATATCCGGCGCATTGATGCAATTGTATCCCATATTGATCACAGTAGTTTTTGTAATGTGAGATAAACGCGCCATCGCCATCAACAATAATGCGTTTTGGAGCACCAAATAAATAAACTATCTCTTTGAGATGTTTTAAGGCACTGGCTTGTGTTTTGTTTTTGGCATGTTGTAAGATGACAAACTTCGTGTAAGCATCAATTGCTACAAAAACATATTCCTTCTGAGAAGCAGTACCACTGAGTTTGCCAGAAATATCGATGTGGATGGTATGAAAAGGTTCAGGTATCTTTTCGATTGGGTTCAACTGACTTTGTGTAGCTCCTGACGGCCCTTTCATAGTCTTGCATATCACACAGTGTTCTACAAAGTATCTGACTGTTGATGACATTTTGGGAAACCAAAAGTTTTCTTTAAGTTTTGCCAACGTCTTTTCCCATCCCATGTGTTTGAGAGCTTCGTGATAGGTGTTAATAAGACTCCATCGATAAGATTGTGGGACAACTTTGGTCAGTTTAATTTTTCCGTCAATATTAGTTTTGAAGTGTAGAACTTTGTCTTTGAGTTCGTAGTCCGGATAAAGGTCATGATTTGTATGAATTTCTTTGATGATTTTACTCATTTCAGAATCGCGCCGTTGTTCTACAATCAGCCAGTCATCTTTGGTTGTCAAATTCATAACAACTCGAAGTGGGTTTCGGCTAAGGAAATCGGCATGTTTCAATTTTTCACCTTTTCGATATTCTACTTCAAATTCAAAATTTTGTAGGAAGGCCCACCATCTGTGGATCCTAGGCAACAGTTCTTGTTTGTAGCGTGATGCTTTTACTGCATTACAGTCTGTTATGACTGTGAATTTACGTCCATACAGAAAATGACGAAAATGCTTAATCGCACGGACTATTGCCAACGTCTCTAACTCGTAACTGTGATATTTAGATTCTGCTGGTGTTGTCCTCATGCTAAAATAAGCAATCACATGGCGAATCCCATCTTTTGATTGGATCAGCACTGCTCCAAATCCCATTGCACTAGCATCTGTATGAAGCTCTATTGGGTAGTTTTCTTTAAATATTGTAAGCAGCGGTGCTGAAGTCAGATAATTAATTATCTTGGATCGTACGGCTTCATGATCTTCAGTCCAATTCCATTTTACACCGGATTTGGTTAAGTTGTATAATGGTATCATTATAGTTGAGAAGTTGGATATAAATCGGCGAAAATACCCAGCCAAGCCATTGAATTGTCTTAGTTGCTTCACATTTTCGGGAGGAGGGGTTCTTGCCAATGCGTCAACTTTAGACGAACTAGGCCTCACCTTCCCGTCGCTAACTATGAACCCAAGATATTCAATAGAAACCTTCAAAAATGAACACTTTTTAATATTTATGGAGAAGCCACATTTGGTAAGAGCTTCTAGAACTTGTTCCAGTTTTTGGAAACCTTCTGCAACTGTTTTACTTGGTATAAGCACATCATCCATGTACACGAGTGCGATTTTTCCTCGTAGATCTCCCAAGGCTTTATTTATAGCCCTTTGATAGACCGACGGTGCATTTGTTAATCCAAACGGCATTGTCAAATACTCATATTGGCCGTCGGGGGTGATAAATGCAGTCTTCTCAATTGATGCAGGAGAAATAGGAATTTGATGAAATCCCGCTGCCATATCAAGGCAAGTGAAATATTTTGCATCAGCGAGTTGATCGAGTTGCTCCGAGATTAATGGCAGTGGGTAATGGTCGCGTACAGTATTTGCGTTTAATTCCCTGTAGTCCACGCATAACCGGTCTTCGCCATTTTTCTTTTTTACCATTATAATTGGGCTTGCAAAAGGTGAATTGCTTTCCCTTATTATATTTCTTTCTTGAAGCTCTTTAATAATTGCCTGAACTTTCTCGCGTTCGACTGGTGCCATTCTGTATGGTCGTCGATTTACAATTTTGTCGGGGTTCTTTAGTCGAATAGTCAATTCACCTGTCGTTATTCTAGATCCCGTCACGCTTTCTGCAAAGTATTCGTTGTATTTGTTCAATATATTCATCAAGTTGTCTATTTCTTTCTTGTTTGTCATATCCGTATTAATAATGCTTGAAGATAGATTCCATATTTCTGACGTGTTTCTGTGTTTCTCATCTCTAGTCATTGATATTCCACTGTTGGTCATTGTAACTTTTATGCCTGGAATACTCAACATATCTCTTCCGATTAGAATATCTGCTGGAAGTTCGTGGTCCAGTACTATGTGAAGATCGAGCTCAAGATGAATGCTGTTAATTCTGCACACAGATGTTACTTTGCTAAAGGATATGACAGATACCGGCCCGATACCCTTTAGATAAGTTGTCTTGTTTGTTTTTGGTCCAGGAAGAGTGAGGGCTATCGACTCCCTCACCAGTGAACAATCAGCTCCGCTGTCAAATATGGCTTGAAAAGGCTTTTTGTCAATTGTAATGGAGATAACATTTTCGGCATTTTTTTCTTTGACTTGGCACAGATTAACATTTTTTTCAGCATTAAGTCGTTTGTAACAGGTTTCATAAGTGTGCCCGGGAATAGAGCAGTAGGAGCATTCCTTTCTCTTTTTATCTTTAGCCTTGGCTGGTTCCGTTTCTCCGGAAGTGGATGTATTTGGTTGTTGTGGTTGTTCAGCGCGAGCACGTGCAATTGAGTTTTGGCTACACCACCGAGCTCGATGTCCTTGTTTACCGCATACAAAACATGTCAAACTCTGGTCTGATTTATTGCCGTCGATCTTTAGCTTCTTATTGGGTATACGCTCTTGTGTTGATGGAAGCTTACGTTTGCGCATTGTTTTTGCAATCGCTATTAGCTCTGGGACTGTTTTGCACTTGCTGTTTAGAAGCTCTGTACGGAGTTCGTCTTCTTGTATACTACCGATCACAAATTCAACAGCATCTTCTTCTGTTGGATCCGGTTTGACAATTTTCTTAAACATTTTCCAGACATTTGATATGTATTCTGGTACGTTGTCTGCGTCATTAATGGTGTATCTTCGAAATTTCAGCACATCGGAAAAATATCGAGATTCCGGCTCAAATGTTTGTAACATGTCTTCTTTCATTTCTGCCCAAGTAGTTGTTCTCAGTAGACAATCATCGGCCCAAGTTTGCGCCCTTCCTTTTAAAACACTTGCAGCTTTAAGACGTACTTCGTGATCCTTTAATTTGTATTCTTCTTGAGTTCTTGTTATGAGATTTACCCATTCTCTCACGTCTGTACCTTTATCGGGGTCATAACTTGGAAAATAGACATCAGAAATACGAACCGAACGGTTCTCTTCAGCATGAAACATTTTCATCATTGAAGCAAGAGCAGCATGATTTTCTTGAGATATTTGCATCATCATTTCACACATTGTATCCTTGAATGTATTAGCCAGGAGTGCCATCGTTGCTGTGTTTGCAAGAGCAGGTTGTTGGCGTCGATTCGTCCCCTCTTCTGATATAAGAGGAGGGGTGTCTTCACGAGTAAAAGAATCTTCATTATTCATTGTGGTTTATTTATAAATCACTTTTTATATAATTTAACTCAACAATTATAACACCAAATAAGTTTCAAAATAATATAATAATATTATGCACTCTAAAAAGGTCCGACTAGCGTGGATGCCAACGAACGAATGACCACTCCCGTGCTGCGGCCGCCTTTTATAAGCACTTTGCCACTGGTGGGGCGTTGATAGCGGGGCGCGCCGAATGAGTTGCTCGTGACGTTTCGTTGCACGTGCGCTCTGCGCGTTGTGGATGTGCCGTTTTTTGCGTACGTAATATTTGCGCCGATATATATATATTTTTTAATATTCTAATATTTAAAAATATAATTTATATGTATTTAGATGAATAAAGGAGATTATTATTCCTTCTAGAGAGCGTGGTGGCCCAGTAGTATCGGACCCGACTTACGAGTTGTGAGTCGTGAGTTCGAACCCAGGCAGGCACTTTACTTTTGTATTTAATTTCATCACCACTGCTCTCAAAACAGTAAAGGAAAACATCGTGAGGAAACTGGCATGTCCTAGAACTAAAAATTCGAAGACATATCCGCTACCCGCACTGGGCCCGCATGGTGGATTATGGCCCACTCTCTATCGAAGAGAGGAGGCCTGTGTCCCAGCCGTGGGAACATTATATGCTGATTATACATGGCCAAATATATCATTACGTCTAGAAAAATGATTGGTGAATAGTTGGTTGTTAACCATTCTGTTTATATTGGGACTCTATTATATAAAAAAAATTAAGAAAGATGGATTAAGTCTGATAGCGGGACCGACTTACTCGGGGGTCTACTCCCTAAGCACTAAATCCGCAGTTTCGACCGAAGTTACGGGCGTTTCCTACTCCGTGTCTCTTACGGACTTGAGATAAGTTCGGGGCCCGACCTAAGAATTAATTTCAACCCGATTTCACAGTTGTCTAGTTGTCCCTAATCTCTATATGTTTTTGCTCGTCCGAATGTAGCCCCAAATAAAATATAATGAGGTACTATCACAATGGATCTTGTGTTGTATCTTATGGCTGCGGCGCGACAAGTCGCGCACATACCGCGTGTCGCGCGCTTGTCGCAGACACATCCGACGTGCATGTCTGCCTATACCACGACATATACACGGGCTGCTAAAATGGCGCTGGGAGCCGAAAAATGGAAAACTGTGTACGAATACAGCATGACTTTTATCATGTTCATTTTTTTCATTCCATATTATTCATAAGATGTTACTTAGTACTAAGTACGGTTACTAAGTATGGTTGGATTATGGCTTGGTTTATAGCTGATGTAGGTAGATGATGCTAGGCATATCAATATAAGTTAAAAATACTAAAATGTAAGTATCAAAACATGTACTATTATGGACTTTCATAAAGGGACATAGCCGTTTGAATGCCATAAATACAGAAACGATTAAAAGCCATTTTGTCTCGCGTCGATCCACGTTCGACAAAGAATTAAGAGATATTACCACATAAAATCGGCATGATCTAGCAATGTATTCATGACATCACGATACCAAGACCACTCTTAGCAAAAGAACGGACATTAACTGGCCGATAAGTATTATAGCATTTCTAAGTATCGGTGCGACACGTCTCGTGAATTCCGCGTGTGTTGGACGGATACGACATCCGACGACGTGCATGTCTGACGATACCACGACCGACACGCGGACTAATAAAACGACGCTGGGTGGTCAATAGCCGGAAGGCTTCCGGTTTTGATTGACTCATATTTTACTAGCCATTGTCTTAACTGGTTTGCGACTACTAATGATAAGTTAACATTAGCGTTTTTGCACTAACATGCTGTTCAGCATGGGTTTATTAAGAAGTCAAATTAGTTTGGAGTGATTTTTTTTGTCAGTACTTACACTTATAAGTTCTTATTTTAAAACGTTTAAATCTTCAATTGCACACAGCAGCATTTTAGCGGCGTCCAGTCCTAAACTCGCAGTCGGCACGTCGAGTCCGCTGCAATCGAACATCTCCGGAACATTCTGTAGCTTATACTACCAAATAACAGATAACTGCCTTTAAACACAACCAAGCTACAATCACCCCTGGGTATAAAGTTGTACGGTTCAAAATCGTGTGTGTAACAAAGGCATTTATCAGGAAGCTTGCAAGGAGAAATGCGTCGGTACATACTTGTGAATGGAGCATCATTTCTGGATATTCTGCGTAAAGATTCTTGTGTTACCGAGATGGAAATAACTATTCGGTAAATAATGCTACTAATTAGGCACGATTGAATAGAACAATTATTAAATTAGTTAAGCAACTTTCAAAAAGGTGAATTTTGAAAAAAAAAGAGATCGATCTTTCACGATGGTTTGAATATCATGAAAAAAATGTTGCTGTGTGCACTTGAAGAGAGTTTTACATAGGAGTAAGTATTAACTTTGGCTTAGTGGTAGCGGTTGCGACTTATACGAGTTGTAGGTCGTGGGTTCGAACCCTGTCAGGCTTTACTTTACTTTGTGGAAATTATTTCATCACCACTGCACTGGGGAAACCGGCATGTCCTAGAACCAAAAATTCGAAGACATGTGACATCTACCAACCAGCACTGGGCCCGCGTGGTGGACTTCAGCCTACTCCACTCTCGCTACTGAGAGGAGGCCTATGTCCCAGCAGTGGGAACATTATAGGCTGATTTTACTTTTTAGTAGACTGATAATGGATTGAGTATATTGAGAGATGTAGTAAAACTAGAAGATTTTTGAGGTACCTTGTTCCTTTAACTGGCTAGTCACACGCAAAATGTAACAGATTATGATCTTCTTAGGGTAATTATATGCCGAAGATACCCGCGATCGCGGTCGCTATCTCGATGTCGATACTCACAATATCTATTTGGATGGAGGTGCGAACACCTCGTACCTGATAGCTCAGTTGCCCAGTCCTGTGTTTGTGTTGTACTCTACCTACTCCATATTCCAGAAAAACGAGTTGGACCGATTTGACCAATCACGAGCCAAATCACATCGATGATTGCCGTCAACCTCGATGTAAAACATAATATTTTGTTGGCATCGAGATAAACCCCCGCAAGCAGCCCGCGATGTATCGCAGTGAGATATCCTTCGGCATGTGCATGCTTGTCTATTAGCATGCATTTGTTATACATGGAGGTGCCATTGAGGTAGAGAAACTGCGATCGCAGTGAGGCATCGTCGACATGTAATCGCCCTTAGGATGAGCTGCATTACATTTTTCAACGTCAGCCATTCCAAAATCTGCATTGAAAGCAGATCATCTACGATTTTGCCTATTAGCAGCGAAGCATAGAAAGTGTTATTAAGGTAATAGTTTCCAGGAACTGACAGAACAATTAACTTAATGAATATGCGGGTAGTTGTGAGCAAACAGTCGGTGCGTCTGTCTCGACCGTGAGGGGGTAGGTAGGGATGCGGTGTGCAGTTTTATGCTAGTGTAACTAGGTTTATATTTATTTGAAGTATTGATTGGATTTCTTTGGTTATCGATAGGCTTGGCTAGATTAAGTAACTTTATTCGTTGAATTGGAATGAGGATGATAAATGTAATAGCACACATAATATCAACTTGGAAAGGGATGGTCACCGAATCAACTCGAGTCATTCAATATTCTTTGTATGAAACTCCCTACTGCAACGCACACTAATTGGAATCGTAACGTAATCGCCTCGCCTCTTTTACTGTTCTGTGGTGCTTACGTTAGGTTGACGCCTGTTTGATGGCGAGGCGAAAGGCGATACGGTGAAGATCCCTTTCCAAGTTGATATGTGTGCTATGACCTTAATTGATCGAATGTATACGTAAAAATGTTGTTTATATTATCTTGCTGCGTAAAATAATTTATTTTCTATAATAATTTGATCCGACTGCATATACTCGTAGTACAAATGTGACGGACCAAATGGGTGTCTAAGTGCGGAAAAGGGAGCCCCATCATCATCATCATAGTACAAATGTGGATCACGGCCTACTTTCTTTCACATAGAGTAGGCCTGTGTCCCAGCAGTGGAAACATTATGGCTTTTTATGCTTCTATATATATATACTAGCTGCTGCCCGCGACGTCGTCTGCGTGAAGGCTCTACAGCACCAAAAATACCTAAGATGCCAGTGTCGCTATAGCATTATAAGTAAACAACTTTTAAAATAGCATTAAAATATAAGTTTTTTTTGCAAGCGAAGCAAGTGAAGAGAGTTATATTGGAACACTGCTGAGTTCAGTCATAAGATGTGACTGAAGGAAATAGAGAAAATAATGCAGGAATACATTCCAGGACACAAAAGAGTAAAAATACGTACAAAGGTATCATACCTTACAACATTTCCCTATAACGTACGTTGGTAGTTATGCTGCCAGGAGCCAAAATGTAAAGAGAGTCAGGACTGGTGATGCGGGAGCAAGCGACGTACAGTTGCCCGTGTGAGAAGCAACTCGTCCTGAGGTCGACACCCGCTGCCCTCAGTGTCTGCCCCTGCGACTTACTGATGGTCATCGCGAAGCAAACACTCACGGGGAACTGTACGCGCTTGAACTGGAACGGGAAGTTATGAGGTATGAGGGGAATGCGTGGTATAAATACTGCCTCGCCAACGCCACAACTCGTAAGAATTTCCGCCTCAATTTGTGTGTCTGTGGAGCGAGATGACTTTAAGGCGGGTCCCGTTACACAACTTCGGAGGAGATAGGTTCCGAAGAAGCATAATCGGGACACCGACCTTCAGCTTGATGGTATGCGCTGGAAGTCCACTTGCTGACAGGGAGTTCAGAAATTCCACGGGATAATGTGTGGCGTCATCTTGCTCGACAACAGTGTTTATCGAGGTGTAGTCTACTTCATTCCCCTCAATTTCCGAGAGAATGCATCCTGATCGTTTTTAAGCGTCAAAATGGCCCGCTCACACACCCAAGAATTTTGCTGGTGCGGTATACGACTGATGTCCCCGTACACACAGCGAATGAGTTCTTCTATGCTGGATACCACTCTACCGAGAGACTCTGGAAGCACCACCTGTCCACCTCTCTCTTCTGGTAGAGTGCCTTCGCCAAGACTTAGAAGGACATCGGAGAATTCTTGAGCTCTCATATTAAACGGTTGAATGTCGTAATTACAGACACAATTAAAAAGCCATTGTGTCTCGCGTAGATCTACGTTCCGGCATACGATGGGTTAATGGTCAAGCGCAGCGTACGAACTCGTGACCACAACGAAGATCATTTCAACGAAGCATTCACCTCGTCAGCCCTCGATCCCCGCGTCACCACGGAAAGCGTTTGCCGGAAATCGCCACTGAACAGAACTGTGGAACAGAATCGATGGGAATTTTAAAGTCCCGATTTCCACGGTCTTGATGCGGTGATGATTGGGGAGCTGGTAACCCATATTCGATCAGTGGATTGCCGCCGATAGAAATGACCACATCTTGAAGTGAACTGAGACAGGTGTTCAGCACGCGTTCATCAGTTACTTCGACTTCGTCTCCAGTAGCACGCCTCAAACCTCGTAGAAAATCTTCAGACAGATGATGGCGATACTTCTCCCACAAAGCTACCGGTTTCGCGACTCCACAAAACACCAAGATGACGGCATGCGGCTGGGACTGTCACTGACGCTCGCCTCCGCGAGGGTTTCATCCCAATTTTGGTCACTGTCGAGAAGGTCACGTGTTACCCAGGCTGCGCGGTAAGTGGGATACTCCACGCCATCAAATGTCCTCAGAAAGGCGAAAGACGTTGGGCCTCGGACAGTGTGAAGTAACAACCGCAGAAAATAGCATTCGCCATTATTCGGATGCACGGTATAAACCCTACCCAATGCGGTGTCTTTGAAAATTCCTGGAAAACTTTCCACAGCACCTCCTCGTCGACGTCGGTTAAATAAACCTCTTTGCTTGTCGTATGTGTAATATGAAGGCACCTCGCCATACGTAAGGGATTTGTTTTACATCACATTTAAGTTTATAATTAGGTATACGACATGAAAATATATTAATTACCAAGCAATAATCACACAGATAAATACCGAACAAAAGTATTAACAGTCAATGTTTATTTTGTACTAACAACATGAAATTGATGAAGAAATGATCATCCTCAATGAACATAACTTTTTTGTAATACTTAACACCGCATTTTTTTAAATTGTCTTCCTCAACTCTGCTCAAGATTTTGAGGGTTTTGTTGGAACTTGAATTTTTCAAAACGAACTATACGATACAACTTTTATGAAGAAAATGCACATTACCATCTATGAATTTTAAGAATAACTAACTACTAACCTCGCCAACATGATCAAATTTAAATTATTAATTTCCAAAAAGTGTTAACATGTAACTTGATTTGATTTTTATGAAATCTCATAGATGGCGCTGCTTCAAATTTTTCTTTATACTACTAACATTCATTAAACTATGTTTCTCTGCCCAAGTTACTTAAATGGCGTAGTTTTTATAGTGTAAAGCTAGATAATAGCATGGCTTACTCAAAAACAACATTTAAATATGCGTCGTTAGATTACACGCTGTCACAGAATGCGTAAGAAAAATAAAGATTCACAGCTCCTCCCCCGTAGGTGATAGCGTGATAATATGTAGCCTATATGTTGACCCGACCTCTTAGTAATACTCATGCAAAATTTGATGTAAATCCATGCAGCACTTTTTGAGATTAGCCCGGACATACAGACAGACAATCAGACAAACAGACAAAAATTCTAAAAATTATATTTTCGGCTTCGAAATCGATTGTAGATCACGCCCCAAATATTCTTTTAAAAAAATATTCAATGTACAGTTTTGACTTTCCTACGATTTTATTATATGTATAGATATAGATATACAGGTAGTACATATTTTAAGATGACTGAGGCCCTGCGTGGGATTTGTGGCATTATTAAAATTCCTGTTTTATACAGGAGTAATGTTCGAATTGTCTTCCCAATACTCTATTGATATAAACCCAATACTATCACACACATTACAATTAGCTTAGTTTTTATTAACTAACACCGATTTCCATTATCCTTTTTAATGTGTTAGCAGTAAAACTGTGTCATACCTATCAACAACGCTCAAAACCAATGAAAATAATTACCTATTAGGCCCAAATTTATCTTTTTACTTTAGGTATAAATGCTACCAAAACAGAATTCCCAATGGTCAGTGATTCAATAAATCGATGTCCACCGTCGCAGGTAGCAATCACGCATATGCGATATAATAAAATTGTCTGATTGATTGATTAGTGGTTTCCATTAGATACGTCCGCAGCAATTACCTACCTAATGTACCTACCTAGCTATGGTCACAACCAAAAATTTATCGCTGGGCAGTGTGAAAGCTTTGAAATTGTTTTAAATATTTTGTTTGTGATGAAGAACGCTTTTAAAAATCTTTTCCCTCATTATAATTTTGCGAAATATTCCGATATATATAAAATACTTATATTACTTCGGAATATTAATTTAAAAATTAAGGCTCAGAATACTGACTTCAGGTAATTTTTAAATTATATTATTTGCCATAAGTCAGCTAGCACACGCCAATATAAAAAAACGTAAACAAAACTTAATATAAAAAAGCCTCTGATTATGTCAAAGCGTACCCGCTTACATGAAATTGAAAATGTATTTAAGTTACAATTAATTATCTAGGACGCTTCTTGGAAAACTTAACCAGTAAGGATAAAAACAAAGCTATTATGATAGACTACATGAAGCATACATTTATTTATTCCCCGGAAAATTCTTAGTCATACCAATCTGAGTGATATTTTTGTTGGTGTTACTCATTCTTTCTCGGAATCATAGTTACAAGGTTATGAGTAACCTCCTTTATGTTTATGTGCTCCTCGTAACAAGGCTATTCCTCTGCCTTGATTCAGATTGCGAAATTACTTTTAGATTTCGGGGATGGACACAATATTATAGGATAGCTCATTTAGTTTGTTTATGCATATTGTATGGTGACTCATATCCAAATAGTATAATCATTTATATATTTATTACTGGTATTTATTTTTGGCCAATGGGGCCGAATGGTTCTGGAGTGGCGACCGCGTACCCGAAGACGTAGCGTTGGAAGGCCTCCCACAAGGTGGATCAACGACATTTTAAAGGCCGCAAGATGCGAGAAGCACAGAACCGGTCTAAGTGGAGGTGCTTGGGGGAGGCCTATGTCCAGCAGTGGACGTCTTTCGGCTGAAATGATGATGATGATGTTTTATTTTTATGCCTATAAACGCATATTTTTGTAGTAGTCCTAATTCAACCAACTATAAGAGCATATCGGGAACCAAACACACCCACAATTTTGTCATAAAAAAAAATTGGATCATGTAAGGTAGGACTCATCCAATAAAACTACCACCAAGAAAAGCTCCAAAGAGGTCCGCTTCCAGTCTAACCGGATGCAGCTGAATACCAGTATTTTACATAAAGCGACTGTCTAGCTGACCTCCACAACGCAGTAACTGGGCATATCTATTGAGATATCCGTGGGGCAATACGATTGTTGACAAGTTTCTGACGACCCGTAATGACTGTCAAAGATCCACGAATGACAGCCAAAAAATTACGGTCATCCTAAAGTAAAAATTCCTACCTCTGAATTCTTCGAAAACTCAATCAATTAAAATAACTTAAACACGCAATAAATACAGGGTGTCCAAAAATGAAAAATCCGTAACTCCGTTTATAACACTAAAGTACTTAAAGTGTCCCAATTAGTGAGTTTTAAGTGACAAATGTGAGCAGTTAAAGGAACTTTGAACTTGTTTTAGTCATACAATTTGACTAATGGGCTCATACAAAAATAGCTTTGATTTGTTACTTGAGAGGACTACCACTTTGTTGTCACGTGACGGATACGATGCGACTAGCGCTACGTGACTGCACCAATGTAGTAGGTACTTAGGTAGGTATGTGATTTTTTAAAGGAAGAATTTGATTGGATCTTTCTAAACGAAAAACATCATGCTGACGACTTTTGAATCCTAGTATAATTATCGTTAGTCACAGAATAATCAATCTGTCTAGCCTTTTCCTAACTATGTGGGGGTCGGCTTCCAGTCTAACTGGATGCAGCTGGATATCAGTATTTTACATGGAGCGACTGCCTATCTAATCTCCACAACCCAGTTACTGGGTAACACGATACCCCTTGGCAAGACTGGTTGTCAAACTTTCGGGCTTCTGACTACCCGTAACGACTGTCATAGATCTACAAATGACAGCCGTGACTAACTGCTTAACGTGCTTTTCGAGGTACGGGCCGATCTCGGTATGTAATGGATGGTAACCCATCCCCGGATCAACCTCGGCAAGCATTGCTTAACCTTGAAGATCGACCCGTAAGACAGTTATTATTTAGTAGGATCCTCGATTGCGGGATGAGCTGGACTCCTTCTTAAGGGATTGGCCCACAATCGCAGTAGACTGGGAAAAGTGGAAAGAGGAAAGGGACGCCTTTGCCCTGCAGTGGGACAAAACAGGCTTATAATAATAATAGTATAGGATAGTGCTGGCGTCTTTTAGAATAACATCAGGCCTACTGGTGACGAAATGTCGTGGACTATAAAACGCTTCTCTATTTTTATTAATAGCTCTTATCTATCATTTAAAAGGGTTTTAAAAATTGTTTTAAGTGCTTAATTTTTATTGGGTGATCGAACACTGTTGTAAAGCGTTCGGTTATTGACGATACAAACATACATACAATCGTGTTACAGACGTATTAACTACCCAACACAGAAAACCCACTACGAATAACTCATGAAAATATTTAGATTTATACAGTCTTGAAAAACTGCAGTCATAAACAGGGTGAAATTGAAAATATTTATTATATATATTGTACATACTCATCATTATGAACAACTTTTACTATGGAACGAAACCTGAAATCGCGAAAAAAACAGCTGTTCCCTACATTTATGTTCGCATAACTCGTCAAAATGTAGGGAACAGCTGATTTTTTTCTCGCGATTCCAGGTTTGGTCCCATAGTAAAAGTTGTTCATAATGATGAGTATAATCTCCCATTTCGATTAGTTGCATGTTTTCAATTTCAACCTTTAGGTACGCACCGCTACACATCAAGTTACTTGTCAGTATAAACTGACTTCTGATTTTATGAGAAACCTAAACAATGCGAGGTCAGCTAAAACTGGATAATTATGTATAGCTTGATATGTTGCCGTGTGTATCTATTAACTATAGCTTTGTTACACTATCCAGGCGCTTTACTTTGTGTAAATTATTTCATCACCCTGCCCTCAAAACAGTGAAGGAAAACCTAGTGAGGAAACCACAATGACCTAGAACCAAAAATTCGAAGACATGTGACATCTGCCAACCCGCACTGGGCCCGCGTGGTGGATTACAGCCCACTCCCTCTCACCGAGAGGAGGCCTGTGTCTCAGCAATGGAGCCATTATAGACTGATTATGTATGCCCGTCTGGTGTACAGGACTGTGTGTAAGATGACCATCTCCGATCATGAGCTCACACAAAATATAAGCCAATCTTGGTCAATGATCCAAGATAATGAATTTTTTATACTTAATAAACGTCTATTTTTAAGGGATTTCAGAAATCCCATTTTGAACTTAGACAAATACTAGGATGAACTGAACTTCGCCGGAATAAATCGAACTTTCAGTCATACACTGTATTAAATACACCTTCTGTAACTATCATTAATTACATCCATGCCCATACATTGACCAGACTATCCCACTGAGTTCCACCACAGTAATTAGATACGTACGATTAATAACTGGCCATTAAGGCAAGCTACTGTATGTACTTAGTGCCTCCACGGTTGAATGGTTGCGATCAAAGTGGTTCCAGTGGCAAGCACAAAATACAAAGTACAGAAGCTTCATAAAACGAGCGACAACAGGCGCAAGCAGTTACAGACGCGCACGCACGGAGATCTCAAACAGTCTTAAAATCTGTATTAAAAAATAGGTTATAAGACGATTGATCAGTCATAATTTTTACTAAATTATTAAAATTAATCAAAAGCGATCCAATCTCCTTACAAACCTTTTGTTACGCTCCAACCAAGATACCAGTAGATAAAATATAAGCTTCTTGGCTCCAACCCGAGTTAGAACAAACGAACGTATAATCAGAAAAGCGTAAGGTATCTAATTCCTTTCTCGGTTTTCTTGACATTTTAGTATTATATGGAAAGAGAATCGCGTTGGCGAAGAGTTGGAGAAGAGTTGGCGTTGCAGTGCGTCAGGGATGTTTGCTGAGGCGCGGGTGGATGGCTTTGCTGCTATCATTAGGAAAAGATGCACCTCCCTACTCGCTCGCGTTCGTGACAGTACCAACACTATACTGGGTGTTTTTACTGATCGGTAGGAGTCCCCCATGCTGCAAAGGTGGGTGCGGCTTCATGTCGTTATTTAATTTTGTTGCCAATACTAACATTAGATTTAAGTACTTACATTGTTACTAACAAAATATGGACCTGGTCTGAATTAAATGTTTATTATTATTATAGTACGTGCATTCGCTCCTTTGGTCTAAACTCTAAATCCACCTACAAAAGACAGCCACGTGTGCTTGCACCCGCTGTAAGTGAGCCGTATCTATGTGTGCGTGCGTCTTTGCCCAATGTATGGAGCAAACCTTCTGTATCTATCCATTTTATAGTGGCATCCGTGGTGCTAATGGCAAACATCGAAAGCAACGTGGCAAAGTAAGGGGTAAAGATCAATATAATAAGTTGAAAGTTCTGTTACTGCGAGATAAGGGATCTTTCGTTTGTCATTTGAAATTGGATATTGTTGAGAAGGTACCAAGTAGGTAAAGTCGATGCCAAAATCAGTGTTTCATAAGAAAAAGTTATATTATACTGGTTCTTTGATTTTTTTTTTATATGTAAATCCATATTGTAGTGTATTGTAATATAGTTTACTTCAGTGTATCTTTATAACGTATTGGTTGGTTTTATATACAGGCTGACTTTTTTTACAGTCTGGACTGAACCAGGGTATAAAAGGTGATGGAAGTAGAGACAGAAATCTCTTTGACTGAACTACATAGCTCGATTGTTTTTAATGTTATCAGATTCTTGGTATGGAATTGTTTTTTATAATTAAAACAGAAATAAGGTTTTCCACCTACTTACCAGAAGTAGGACAGGTAAATGTATTACTAGCTGACCCGGTGAACTGTGTACCGCTTCAGAATCAATAAGAACGAATGTATGACAAAATGAATTATCTTCACTGTTTTTTATTAAAAAATCGTTCCAGCCATTCTTGAGTTATAAATGGTGTAACTAACCCGACTTTGTTTTATTTATATAGGAGTTGAATAAGAAACAGTTTAAATGTTACAAATTAATTCATTTAATATCACAGATTTAAATATAAAATTTACATTCGGTTAGTATCTACATACTTAACTAAAGACCTTAATGGATTAAATGAAAATATTACAAGCTTAGCGAACTATTTCAATATTAACATTATGTTTTAATAGAGAGAGAAAAGCACGGATAACTCTCTCGGCGCTCCATTAAAAAATAAATGTAAAAATTTTTGATCCATGAAAATAAAGAAAGCTTTTTTGCAAAACTTGGTGGGATATTTGAATTTTTACATTATTTTTATGATCATGTTCTTACTCTAATCAAATGTGTCTGAATAGTAATATTTTCATTTATTACAATCAGGTTGTATAATAATATACAAACCTTAGAATATAAAAAAAAAAACAATAATAATAAATGCATATCAAATTGGCAGTTGATTTATTGATTCGTTCAGTCTTTGAAAGAAAAGCATTGATTTTACATATGTCTATAGATATAGCTTCTATATAGTTTGCATCTATTCATTCACTGATTATTTTTATATGAAAATGTATTTCACACAATCTTCGATGGACGTTGAAATTAGGCCGTTAATTCGATTATAATTATTTCCAACGACTATTTTATTACACCCGTACCAGTTCTTTAGCTAATTTTCAAAACTTTATTTTAGAATCACTACAAAATTCCAAACGAAATAGCTAATAATATCCACAAAAATATAAAAGAAAGAAATAAATAACTTAAAGTAACTAACAGTTGTTTTAATAAAACCCTTTTCATTCAAACTGAACTGTTTCTAGGCACATCCTCTGGAACTAATAGGAATAACATTCTCACATAAATGCATATCAAATAGGTACTTAGTAACAATTGCAATATGTTCAAAGTAGGTATGTTAATTATCATAAAGATGCACTATGCAATTAAATATCAAGCATTCCATAAATGTGGTCAGGTCGCCTGGAGTAGAAAGTGCCTTCAAATGCCGTTGATGGTATTAATTTTCACATTTCCAATGCCCATTAAAGAAAATGTTATTAACATTAATGTTCCATTTATAGACAATCTAACAACAAACAGCAATAAATAGAAAGTATTTAACAGGAAAGTCTGAATAATCGGTTGGTAAGAAAGAATGATGATACAAGAAGCAATATTGCAGAAGCAATTGACGAAGGGCAGAATTAAGAGAGCAGTGGTGGCCCAGAGATAATGGCCGCAACTTATGAATTGTAGGTCGTGGGTTAGAACCCAACTAGGCACTTTGTATAAATTATTTCATCAGCACTGCTATCAAAACGGTTAAAGAAGACATCGTAAGGAAACCACCATGTTCTAGAACTAAAAATTCGAAGACATGTGACATCCATCTACCCGCACTGAGCCCGCGTGGCGGAGTATGGCCCACTCCCACTCACAGAAAGAGGAGGCGTGTATCCCAGCAGTGGGAACATTATAGGCTGATTATGCAAAATAATTATAGCTTCAAATCAGAACAGTATTAACCTTCCATTAAAATACACCTTTCAGCTGTCAAACTAACTTCCTTCAAGTTCCAGTAGACAAATTTAGTATAAAACACTTCAAAATATTGACTGCAGCATAAAATTCCCATTAGTTCCTTCAAAATCAACGTTAAACATAATCACTTGACAATAGTCAAACATATTTTATCTCTATAGCTGGTATCCAGGTGTCCTGTGGGTAACGTTACTGCTACATCGACCTTAGACATAGATGTAGGCGATGCTGTGACCAGCTCAGCAAGGGCGGATGAGCACTCACTTGATCTGGATGTCATTGTTCTGGCTGTAAAGAGATTGTGGGTTAAAATGTTTGTATTAGAATATTGGTTCTTACGACTAATTGATGGCCATAATTCCGTACTAGCCTTTTTTTTTATGAGAAATTATCAAATAACTTCTCCCGCTCTGGGCGGAGCGGGAGGGTGTGTCTTTTACTGACTAAAACCCACCCGTGTTCCTTCAGTTGCCTGTGCCAGGGCCACGGTAACTCTTTCGAACAACCCGCGACCCTGGTAGGCAATATGCTAGCCCGACTTGTAAAAAATAGTAGACGGAAGTAATCATAAATAAATGTAGGGTCGCGGATTGTTCGAAAGAGATACCGTGGCCCTGGCACAGGCAACTGAAGGAACACGGGTGGGTCTTAGTCTGTAAAAGTCTGACATGCCCTCCCGCTCCGCCCAGAGCGGGAGAATTTTTTTGATAATTTCCCACCAAAAAAAAGTAAAAAGGACAGGAAATGTGATTTACTCGGCCTGCTAACTATTATATTACACCATATATTACATATATTACACCCAGTCCTGCGTAATGACTGTAGGTTCAGTACAAAATATCGGTTTGTTCACAAGAGATGGTAGTGTGAGGCCCCGTATTAGTAATTTAAAACCAAGCATGCTTACATATTTCATTTTCATCGGAATTGATCGCCGATTAGATGATAATACCAATATAAAACTTTGTAAAGGTCTACTGACTTTTTAAAAAGGGGTCCAATATTTGAGTTTCGTCAAAAAGTGCAGTTGTGCTTAAGAAATATCAAGTTACAACTTTCGAAGATGCTGGTAAATGTCTTTTAATATTTTAAGTGGATTTAACAACCGTTTAGTGTGACGACACAAAGATGAGTATTTTTCTTAAATTACCGACTTTTTTATTCGGCCCTCATTTTATATTCCTAGCTTCAAATATTGATATTGCCTTCATTTTATTTATTTATATGCACAAAAATACTCACAATTGGTATAACAACTGGACGCCGAATCCCCGGAAGGGCTGTAAGGCTTCATCTCGTAATGGTTACTTCCCGCTGACGACTGATGTCTACTCCGGTTCCCAAATGGGGACGAATAGCTAGGGGTGGAAGAATAATGGCGCATAAACCAAATGGATGTGAAAAGTTATTACTATACAAACAACAATATCTCATAACATCACTTTTTATGTTACGACCTTTTTCTTTCACCGTGAGCAGGACTTGAGACCTTTACGTATTATTCAAAGGGAGTATTAGAAAAATACGGAACTATAAAAATATATTGTGCAATATGATTTGAATTCGGACGCGTATGTGAAGATATTTCTTTTTATGACCTAGTTGGCAATCCAGATAGGGATATGATTGTTGGAGGTCCCATTAGAACGTTCGTTGGTACACCGATACGGACATTTGCTATGGTAAAATATTCTTAACAGTGATATAAAGAGAAGAACTTGAGTGTGTTCTTACACATTCTTTCTTCTCTGTGAGAGAGATTGATATACTTATCAAGGACAAAATCATGAACTTAATTCTGAAAAGGGTATCAAAATCAGCACTCTTTGAAATGAAGTATGTAAAATCAGTCCCCAAGATACAGGCAACTACCTAGTTTAGGCAAAACCGTCCAAGCAAACTAATTGTCAAGATAGTTACAGATAAAATAAGTATGGTATAGTCGTAAGTCATCTTTATAACAATGAACATAAACAAATGTATTCTTCTTTAGGAGCAGACTGTATAATCAAGATAGAATACTCATTAGGATCCCAAATCATCACAGACTAGAATGCTAAAACTACAACTAAGCCGAGCAAAGTCCTAGAACATGATTATATACTAACCTGTCTCGAACATGAGGCATGTCGTAGTGGTTGTCGGGTCCCTGCATCCAGTACTCGTTGCAGGTCCTGGTCAGGTCGGGCCCCGCCGTGCTCTTGTCCCTGCCTGAATGTGTCTTTGGTATACCTAAATGTCGTGTGAATTACTTAAGGGTAAATAAATGTATCTTCTCTTTTAGTGTGATGTTTATAAGTACGGTCGGGGAAACTGATTCTTTTGCAAATTGCTTAACTGACTTAAATGTCCCCATACTCAAATCAAAATATCGTTATTTTTATCAATCGTATGAAATGGATAAACGGATACGGACGACGGCACAGATACGTGGTGTGTTCAGTCCATTAAGCAATGTATTTCCTGGACTATTTATGAACCCAGATGGTGGTAATGAAACCAAAATCTCGCGTTAATTTAGATTGACGTAACAAAAACGTAAGTTTATAAGTAACAATAAAAGATATCTTCGCAGCATAATGCTAAGCGATAGCCGTTTAGCGTGGATGTGACGCATGTTTTCCCCAACGTTTTCATATTTTTTTTTGTGTTTATGTTCTTTTTTGCGTCATGTTTACCGTAAATAAACGTATTTTTTTTCTTTCTTTATGTTAATGATATCATACCTATTCTCCCAGCAGAGTAGCCAGGTCTGCTCCTGTACTTGCACCACACATACAAGATGGCGACTCCGGCAATCAGCATAGCCACTGTGATGCCGATACCGACGTATAACGTCGTGTTGTTGGTGTAGAGCCCTGAGAAATAATAGAAGAACTTAATGGTGTTATAAAAATGCTAACTACAGTTATGATAAAAGTAGATAGCAGTCAAAAGAATAAGTATTTACTGTTGAAAAATCAAAATTTGATTTACAACAATATAAATTTAATTCTGTCTCATTAGCTAGTATGGAAAATATGTAAATAGCAATACCTCGTTCAGAATTGGCTGAAATAACATCATTAATAGATCATTACTTAGATATACAGGGTCCCAATCAAATAGATGGACAAAGAACACAGCGCTCAGTACGTCTAACCAAAGATATCCAAGCAAAAAAAACACTGATTAAAGTGATTTTATTTTGACCTAAAATAATAAATTGCCGGCACATTAGTGTATTATCGTTAGTTGATTATTTTTCTTGTAAGTATCTAATGCTTCTTTCTTATATATTTTTTTACCATCGTCCTTATTTTGGTGGTCAGAATGATTTCTAAAAGTTTGTCCATCTATTTTAATGGGACCTTATAGATGATACATTAAACAACTACTGACGACGACAATTTTAAAATTTTTCGTGAAAATTGACAAATCTAATCTAATATTAAAGTCATGTATGGGCATTTGGAAATAGCTTCTTACTAATTCCACTAGTGCACAGGCCGTCAACACAGGCAGCGTGTTGAAGTGTAGACCCCTGGCAGCTGTTGCCAGAGCATTCTCTTCTTCTTATCCTCACGCAGTCTCCACTGCAGGCAGACCACGAGCTCCACGATGACCAGGAACCACCTTAAGAAAAAGTTTCTTAATCATCTGTTTTTATGAATTAATTTACAAATTGACTTTTCATATACACGCTGACAAAAATTATCAGTACGATAACAACTGGAATATAAATTGGGAACTATGACAGAAATTATCATTAATGGCAACCCTGGTTTACCCACGCACTGCTGATTTTAAGCCTCCTCCCGTTTTCCATGCTATTCTGATATATGCTAGTTTCATCCAGAGCTTATCTGATGTCCTTTGAAGGTCTGCCACTCACCGATGTTAGTCGCTTCCTATCATCTCTTGTCTGCGAGACTTTGTGTTATTAATAAAATTCGTATATTTCTTCAACACTTACTATTCTGACATGAAACACAATCCTCATCGCTCTGTGAGGCGTGACCCCTACACGGCGCCCCGCCATTGGCTGGAGGAGGTTCGCTACAGCTGCGTGAGCGCCGACGACCGCTCGTAGCAGACCCACACCGACAAGGAGCCCAGCCTGACCATTCTGACCAGCCGCCGTTTACTATATAAAAAGTGTTCACGTAAATTATGACAGAAATACAAATCAACATAAAATAATGTATAGAAGTTAGAAAGTCGACTTTCCGGTGTTTCTACAAATCGATTTTAAATCGATTGTGGAAGTCAGCCCTTCAGGGGGTAGTGAACTGGTCTGCAAGACGAATGAATCTGTAGTAAACACACACCTACGATATAATATAATTACTATTAAATAATCTTTACCGTTGCACTTCTCAAGGTGATGTCTTTGTCAACATGTCTCTTCAAGGCACCAGTTTAATAAAAAAATGCGTGACATAAGTTAGATCACAATGGCTCGAACATTGATAATAATAACTAATAATATAAAAGTTATGACAACATACCGTACACAGACAAAACAGCGACATCGGACTCCCGCCGACCTGCGATGTTCTCCGCCACGCAAGTGTAGTTCGCCATGTCCTAGACATTACGTAAATCAATGATCAATCTACTTCAAAAGTCTGTTCATGTAATCATATTGCAGTTAATACAAACTACATGCCTATATTCTAAAGCAACAGGCTCGCCCCCTATTACATGGAACTTAAACATAATTGGCGAAATATGGGTGCACTATTAGGTGCACTTCGCCCAATCCATCGGGGCAACAAAGCGTGATGTTTTGTTATATTATGTCTTTACAAGCTGCAGAAAACACATACTTATGAGTATCGTAATAATTTAAATGCTAATAACTAAACTCTTTGTAAGAATCACACGTACGACCCCTTATCAGTAGGTTTCAGGGAATTATGAATACAATACAATTTACAATGTAATCTTTTCCTTGTACAAGCAATCTTACTACCTTGCAATATACTTAAAGTAGTTCACATCACAAATTATTAGAACTCACCTGTAAACTGACTTTTGGTAACACAAGAGTTTCAACGGTAGGTTCAATAGCGACTCCATTCCTAGTCCACTTGATGGTAGGAGGTGGAGCGGCAGGTGGTGGCACACATCTGAAGGTCACTCCTCTGCCAGCCTCTATCGTTGAGGATAGAGGCTGCTGCAGGAATTGCTTCTTTATGTCTGGAGGAAAAAGGTTAATTTTATATGAATATAGAAGTTTATGGGCACTAAAGTGAATCCTGTCACCTGTGGGTGTAAATAAATTTGAAATCTGAAAAGCATCGCAAATATTCGTGTACTGTTTAGGTAGATTCAGGACTACACAAGAAAAGAGAAACCGATCGCTTTCATAAAGACAAACAGAGATCGATCAACAACTAACATGAGCATGAAAACTCACATTTCATGGATTTCTATGTCAAGTGAAATCATTAGCAAATAGAAAACTGACGAACCACTTTCGTTCGAGACTTTCACTAGAACAAACGTAGATCCACCCTCGTGTCACAAATAGAAAGCTAGTGAGCATTCATCAAAGTGCAAAGTGCTCGAGTTAACGAGCGGAAATAATGTTTCCTCCATATAATGGTTCCGCTACCCACCCTCTTAAAAAACGAGGGATGAAAATATAAATAGTCGTAAAAAATTTGGACACCTAACTTGGAGCTGTATCGTTAAAAGTTGCGTTTTTTCGATGGATACACAACGGTCTGAAAATTAAAAGCAAACGAAACTGTTGCTGAGGGTGATACACTATTATCGAAGTCTCACTTTTCAAAATGTTTCTAAACGCTTTCTTCCTTTCCATTATAAGTGTTGCATCTGTGAACCTAATTGCTTTAATTTTGAATCGAATTTATAAAAGAAGCTGCATTATTATATTTCATCTCTTCAATATAATTTTACCTTCACGTCTAATTTTATACTTTAGCTTTCTATTTTCTCCCTTGCCTCCCACATCCTTTCCACACGTCCAAACCTACACATCTTCAATTCCATTGAAAAGTAATAATGTCGTTAAAATATTCCAGCTTTCTGAAGTGTCATTTTGTTGATTATTTCTTTCGTTAACACGGCGTGTCGAGTCGTGGCGTGGGGTGTTTATTTCTAGACAATAGGCGTGCCCCTTAATTGTCTGCACTCCACTTTATTTTCGTCCTTCTTCTTATTGTTACAATTTATGCGTTACGTTTCGGAGTTTTGTGTTACGTTGTCTGTTGTTTGTTTCATTTTATTTCCGAAGTACCGTCGAGATTTAATTATGAAGTTATTACGAGTGAGCTTCATTATATTATCATTTCGTGCGACAAAGTACAATTGAGTTTCAAATTCAAGTCTCCTGTTATAACAATCAAGGAAATTTGCTATTGTACAAGTATATGAGGAAAGCCATACCAATTACCTAACCCGAAGCACAAGTATGCCATATCGTTGATGAAAAAGCTGTCACACATGCTACTGGAGGACAATATCAGTTCCATCAGCAACCTCTCAGTACGAAACACAGCTATTACCTACAAAGATGGTCTATAATAGACATAGTACTAAACTGTAAGACATATACACAGGCTCCAAGAGACAAAAACAAGTTTAAGTACCAGTAAGCGACGCAACCTGTCCTGTAAACCTAACACGATACTGTTATACGAGTCTTCTTTGACATAACTCGTGTGACCGCTTGCAATTCAGTTCACTGCATAAAAGGCTAAGAAGGGTAAATTAAATTAAATTAGTCTCACAGCGGCGGATAACTTGTTCTTTGGATTTGATGTAGAGAATATTGATTCAAAGTCGTCTTGCTTGACTAGTGTTGGTGGCTAGTCATTCAACGCATTTAGGCTTTATACGAATGTTATCGTAAGTTTAGTTTAAAAAACGCGTTTCGGTAATATTTAACCATAGCTGTCACGTTTCGATTACAGTTATTCCAATGGATATAACTCTGCCCGCGGCCCTAAGATTATGTCAATACTTTCAATACCAGTACATTTCTATAAAATTGATAAACCTTCTCGTTAGCATAATTTATAAAAATGTTGGTCCCAAAACTGCTCCAGGCATATCGTTTACTAAATAATAGAAACATTCAAATGTTAATGATATCAACGAGAACATCGTTAAGCAGCGGAAACTATTAACTTGTAGAAACAAAATATATTAATGAAACAAAACTGAACGCGGCACGGCTCTTAGTTCTACTTATGATGATCGTAAAGTTTTTAATTTTACCTGTTGGATGGGGTATAATAATGTATATGAGAAAGGGCATGCTCCTCATGCTTAACGGTAATTTTTTTAGAGGAAACAAAAAATATTATTTTCGATGCGACTGTGCTCAATCATAATTTTGTGTGTTCCCAAATTCATCTCACCTTGGGAGTTGATATAGGATCCAACTTTAACAATTTTTTTTTCAATGTACAACCAAACAGTAGTACTGATAAAATTTTATGTTCTCTGAAATAGGTGTCCCTAGGTCCCTACAGGCTGATGGCAGTTAGTTTGCAATAACTGAAAACTCATTATAACGTAAACATGCGTAGACACCGCTTAGTAGTGTCAATCCTACGCTTAATAGTAGGTTGCCAAGCCATAAATAACTTTTATTAAATTTTGTTGAGACTTAATTATGTTCTATCTCATGAGATTAAGATTTTTAATAACTTTCTATGTTATAATTATAGGCTTGAGTTAAATTTTTGTTGCTTTCCACTTCCAAAAAACTAACATAATATAATTTAAAATTCCAAACGGCACTTCTTAGCTTCAGAAAACTTCAGTGTCTTCAAAGTTTTAACTTGGAAAACAATGCACTAAAGTCTAGTGTTCAAAGTTTACAGCTAACTTGGCACGTAGACCCAGTTGGCTGGGGAAAACACTTCTTGGCGGGAGAATTTGCCAAACGACATTGTGAATGGTACCTACATACGAGTCGGTTAAAAGTAGGACCAACTGTGGTAGGAGCATCGATTTTAAGTGATAATAGGTTTGTTTTCATATAGAAGAGTGCAAAATGTTAATTTAATAACATTATCATTAGTAACACTATGTCGTTTAAAGACTGCAGATTCCAATAATGTAAAGCAATAATGGAAATATTGGTTCAGTTTGGTTTTAAATTTTTCTCATCAAGTAATTCTCGTATAGGTATATGGACAACGAACAATAATTATTGCAATCATAGTTAACAAAAAAAAAACAGTAATTATATACTTACAAGCAAATTCAATCAAAACACCCTGACTCCTTATCCTGCCTTTACTGTTCCACGCATAACACTCACAACTATACTTCTTATTGGCCCCATCCAGCTCATTTCTCGTCACATTGAGCTCTGCTTCGACGACCCTCACTCCATTATGAGGGTCCACATGTTCTAGTTGAACAGTTTTATCAGATCTTACATCATTGCATTTGAAGTACACTTGAAGAGCATTGGCTGCCCTACAAAGTAGATTAGCTGGTCTATTTCTAAGGACATAGGAGTTTTTAGGTTCTAAAAGGAAAATTGGTAGTCCGTCTATCGTTTCATCGTTTTCTGGTAACGGTATGTAGTCATCTTCTTCCTCAGCCTCTGCTTTGAAGTCGGAGAGGTATGGATCGAAGTTTAGCAGACCATCAGGGTGTATGTATTCTGGTCGCGTTTCTTTTGTTGTGTGTTCTGGGTCTGAAACAAATTGATAATTTTGTTGTGAATAGGTTATTACTGAAATCTCAGTTTGTTAAACGTTGATTTATTTTTCCGTAGTTAAGCCATAGGTACTGTAAAGGTTGTCTGCAAAGGCGACCTTATGTTGTGCAGGCTGGCAGTAAAATATCTCTGGTTGCATTCGAACAGTCAAGCTTTAGAATGAGCTTTCAATTTTTTTTTATTAGGTTTTTGTTTTTATAAACCAGTGATAGAAGAGGCGCTTTCATGTAAACACGTTCGCTTGGGGTAAACGTAGTAATTTTAACATTGTATAAGACCCCACACAATATTTCACACAATACTAATTACAGCACTTACTAACCCACTGGTGTGCTGGGCAATAGCTCTTGTTTTATTATTATTATGGACTATTTCTTAATGCTAAGTGGGTACGAGTACGTATTATCTATCCTTAATTAATTACGCTACGAGCGTTCACGCACGTTAAGCCGTTGGTCCTGGCTGTCATTCGTGGATCTTTGATAGTCGTCAGAAGGCTCAAAGTCTGACAACCAGTCTTACCAAGGGGATTCGTATTACCAAGTAACTATGGGTTGTGGAGATCAGATAAACAGTCGCTCCATGTAAAATACTGGTGCTCAGCTGCATCCGGTTAGACTGCAAGCCGACCCCAACATAGTTGGGAAAAGGTAGGCTGATGATGAATTACGCTATGCGCATTCAAATGCCATAAGGGATGGTGATGGTACAAGCATTTGGTAAACAGGTCAAATGAAAACGACATTTTAAGATATTCAAAACGGCTGGTTGACACTTCCCGTGACCCAAGGGCTGGCTTTTACCTTGGCCAAAGGCTTTGCATTGCCATACAACGTGGTAATGCCGCCAGTCTCTTGGGTACATTACCAGTCGACAGCGATGCGGATAAATTTTTCGACGCTATATTTTAGTTTCTGTATAGTTTTAGTTAAGTTAGTTAGGATTTAATTTTGTTATTTTTAGTATTAATTCAATTCTTATCTTAAATATATATTTCTACAAATTGTTTAAAGATTCTATTAAAAGTACTGAACATTTTAGTTTTCATTTGTCGGTATATCAAAGAGCGCATTTAACCCGCATCAGGGAGCCGTCTTTTCGTTGATAAATAGTTAAGATTACAGCGAGCAAGCCCAGTCGGTGCTACTGCATGTTTTAACTAAGATCATAAATATTGAAACGCGCATATCTGTGCTATGAAAATAGACTAGATAATGGCGTAATCAAGGATGCCCATAGATGATTCATGGAGCATGATATCGTAGTTAAAATGTATGAATAAATTACTGTTTTGATCTTTGATTAATGAGTGGCTAGTTAGTGTGAATGACTAGTAAGACCTACTACTAAATAGAAAATTTTCCAAGTCTCTCTTTTCTACACTCTTTGTGTAACTTAAGGCCTGTGCACACCACGTTTTTTAAACGCACCGTTGACGCGCGTTTGTAGCGATACAGACGCGATACGCACGCGAGTCAGACGCAGCCTGTAGATCTACTGTAGGATAAAGCTCGCCGTCGACGCACATTTCTAAAAAAACGTGGTGTGCACAGGCCCTAATCTATTGCACTGCTGCTGCAATTATTATACAGCTGTTTACAAAATACGTAATACTTACAAAACTGAACAATAGTGGTACACAATGTATTGTACCATAATGCTTACGTTACCTACGTAAGCGTTATGGTAAAATTAGGTAGGTCCATAGATTAAGTGATTGTAGAATCAAACAATAATAATACTGCCATATCAAACATACCTACTAAGCCCAATCATATCATTAAATTCACCATTACCACTAAAGGCTATCGCTATCCAACCCAGTATCCCTAACCACCTGTCAATCCCAAACGGTCGGTTAAACACAGAAATCAACGACGCGTTATAATCGTACACAGACTTGCCACAAACAGTATTAGGACACAGAATAGATAGTATACAGAAGACCAGGACCATAGAAAGAGTGAAAACAAGCGCATGCATGCAGATGCGTACCAACGTACGGAGATCTCAAACTGTCTCATCAAACCAATGCGTATGCCTACACCCAGCGGCCCAAAAATCATAATATAAATGTTTTTGTTGTCGGCTGATATTCCTCAGGTTATTCTCAAACTTTAGTTCTACTTTGTGCTTCTCGAAAATTTAATTTCAGATGAGTACCGTTAGATCAAATCTAGAAGTAAACCCTGGAACCATCCGGGCTCTGCAATGTCTTGGGGGCCGCTGGGTGTAGGCATACAACAAATGCCGCTCGATGTACGTGACCCGTGTCAAAGTGTACGTGTGTTTCCGCTCATTGTATGGAGCTGAACTTCTGTACCGATCTATTCTGCGGTTAGGGTGCGCGCACATTGTGGCAGAACAGTGAATGAAGTGTACGGTTAAAGTGATTTGAACGGCGCACCCCGGAACGCATCGAAACGAACCGCGACTCAAAATGATTATGCAGATGGAGCCAGCGTAGTGTGAAAACTGCTTTGTGTTCCTGATAAGGTGGGTTTTTGAGAGCTTATTATAATAAGTACGTGAATGACGTTTAGTTTAACTTTGTAAAAAATCGCGAAGACCCCTTCGTTGTTCATTGTTTAATTGTCGCAAATCAAAACATACTTAGGTACTGGAATTTGACGAGATGACTGTTTAATAAATCTGTTTAGCCGTTAATAATGGTCCTAGACATCCTGCCATTGACAAGCAGGAGGTACTAGCAATGGCTAACCCAAGAAGCTTATAGATAAAAGTGGAGGCAACACTCTAAATACCTAAGTGAAGATTACTGTGGTCGGACACTCTCTTTCTAAATACATACATATGGCAAAGAAAACACGAATCGCTGTCTCGTTCTTATGTGTGTATTTAGAAAGAGAGTGTCCGACCACAGACGTCTTCACTTAGGTATTTAGAGTGTTGTTGCCACTTTTATCTATATAAGCTTCTTGGGCTAACTTTTCACAATGTTGTCAACAGACTAAAAATACCCCGATTACCATAACAATTTCGAACCACTTACGATTTTTAAATGAGGTAATGAAAATAATCGCGGCTGCGTGTCCCAACTCTGTAATTGAAAACTGTGACTGGTCGGTCACAGCAGTCGTTCAGCTCGTCTTGACTTATTTTAAGACACGTAATTGAAGCAGTCATACAATGTAATTTTATGATTATCCAATAAACAAGTTGACGACTATTAAAAAGTTAGTGTAATTGGTACTTGAGTGGAGTGATGTCAACCTGTTTCAAGATGAAGTTTTACGAGGTAAACAAAGCTATTAAATAAGTTATGATTTCAGGAGTTTTATGCGTAGAGCTTTATGACTCACAAGCGATAAAGTTCACGTAAAATATGATTTACCATACCAAATATAATCAGATAGTTCTTGAGCAGGAAGATCAGAACATCGGTCGTCGATACTCTCTGTTACACTAGTTCATTGATCAGCAGGTTCTTTGTACCTACTTCCGGGATTTTATGTCGGAATCAGTTGAGCAAGGATATATCCAAGAAGGTATATCGCAAAATAACCTATTGTGTTTATCCATATCCTGTTTTTTTGTCATAACTTTCCGGCTTGTATAATTAAGTAGCATAGTCAGATGAAGCTATTTTGATTGAATGGTGCCAAAAGTTTTATCATCCGATCAATATATACACCCGACATAGCTCGCAGAGTAATCAAACTGATGTGACAGTGAGCTGGCCATGTTTATCGAAGGATCGATGGCCGGAGCGAGTCCTGGAGTGGAGACTGCATATCGGCAAGCGTAGCATGGGACGCCCCCCAGTTAGATGGACCGACGACTTTAAGAAAGTAACTGATACAAACTGGATGCGGAAGGCGGCAACCTGGGAGAGGGTTATGTCCAGTCACTAGTAAATACACACCAGATAATAGTCAGTGGACTGCGATAGACTGAGTTGATTGATCCGATCAATATGATTAGTAATGTGTCGTCCGTACCATACAAGGGAAGCATTATAAATAGACAAGTGAACCAAAGTACAAATTGACATTTAAGGCAACGAAGAGACAAAAACGGCTAAGCTAACCGTTTAGGTACCTACACATCTTTCCACTGCTGTTAATAAGAGAGGATGAAACTCGTCTCGTAATTGGCTTTAATAAATTTAGGATGTTAACTCCATGTAAGTAAGTAAAGCTTGTTGCGTAACTTCCTTTTAAACCGTGTTGGATTATGAATACAGGATATTACGTCAGAATTTATTACCTTTGGCAAATTAGATGGTGTTGGTACCTAAGTAATTATTGGGACCAGTTATGTTTATTTCTGGTTTTTGGAAGAAATTGAAAGGTTCAAATGTGATGGAATTCCCATAATAAACTTTCGGTTGACCCCACCAATTTAGGTCAATATTCATTGGTTGAGGGTCCTAATAGACAAAGGTGTACAAAATTTTATTGTCCGAAGCAATAGTCATTGTGTTTTCGTTTTGTTTAAAAATAATTATCACGTAAAAATTACAATTAGATTAAAATTGCTTATGAGTCTTAAAGGCTAAATTGTAATTACTTATTGAGAACTTGTTTTTTTATTTAATCTAAACTAATATTATAAAGAGAAAAGACTAGATTTTTTGTATGTTTGTTACGCTTTCACGCTAAAACGGCTGAACGGATTTGGATGAAATTTGCCAAATGGGCTGGATTAGGACATAGGATACTTTTTATCTCGATATTCCCACGATGTTAAGGCCACTTTTGTTGTGATTGGCAAAAAAAACTTTCTGTAAAAAAAACCATACCTTTCAAATAAATTTCAAACCTAATACTAGCCTGTACGGTTATACATATTTATCTGAAAGTATATTGTGTAGTGTGACCCTTCGTCAGGCTTCCCCTCAACCGTCCTCCGCTCTTTAGCTTAACGCCAACTAGGGCGTCATAAGTGGCGACTCAGGGATTATATGAAGTGGATAAGCAACATCTATCACAGCAATAACTCCATACTGTGAAAATCTGGCCTCCCTTCGGATTGAGCAGATCACACGATAGCTAAGTACAAAAAAGCATGAATTGAGAAAGAAAATTGGAAATGATCAGTAGGTAAAGGCTAAGGCTTTCAGGGCTGAGAAAGAGATGGATAGGAAGAAACCAATAAGGATACTCTATGACTTACAGATATACTTTTTGGAAGTACTAGACTATAAGCCCAGGTTCGCAATGGCGCGTTTTCCCCGCGGCGGCGATTCTTTTTCGCGCCCTGGATTTTCACCGCTCGGCTAACCACCGAGGGTTGAAAATCCAGTGCGCGATAAAATCCGCCGCAACATTTTTACGTCCATGCGAACGTGGACTGATAGTATATAAAAATAAACAGAAGTTTATGTAAAGTACAGACACCAGCACATCAAGCTACCCGAAACTGTCAACTTTTCCCAATCAACTTTGAACCTTATGCTTTAGCGATAAAGTTGAAAATCTATTAAATAAATTTGACACATTGTAGTAGCTTGATGTGCTGGCGTCTGTACAAGACAGACAAAGAACTATGAACAAAAATGTAAAAAAAAACGTAAATATCACTAGAATCGAGAAAAGGCCTATCATAATCAGCCTATAATGTTCCCACTGCTGTGTGTGTCCCAGCAGTGGGAACATTATAGGCTGATTATGTATGTATGTATCACATAATTATGAGCATTTTAATGATAGATGTAGAAGGTAAGTTAATAAGATGATATGTATAGGCAATATGAGCACACGAAAAGGATACATTTTTAAATGAACCCTATCCGATATGTCAACGCCACAGCTCTCCTATTGATTACATTCACAGTACGTCATTACCGATATGAATGAAAATATGGAATGTATCTGCTACTTATTATTCTGCGCAAGTGTTGGTCCCAAGAGGAACAGGTTACTACGCGCGTAAGCGATGGATTGACATCCTGTCTGTATCAGCTCCAGTACTTATGTTATGCATGGTATGTTACGGGTGATATGATTGGCAAGGAGAGTACCTTATCGTGAGAAGAAAATTCACGTTATGTTTAGTACCAAGCCTAAGGTTTAAAAGGTTATAAATGTATTAATTATCTAGGCTAAGAGCAGTGGTGGCCCAGTGGTGTCGGCCGCGACTTACGAGTTGTAGATCGTAGGTTCGAACCCAGATAGGCGCTTTACTTTGTGCAAATTATTTCATCACCACTGCTCTCAAAATCTTTAAGGAAAACATCGTGAGACAACTGGCATGTCCTAGAACCAAAAATTCGAAAACATGTGACATCTACCAACCTGCACTGGGCCCGCGTGGTGGATTACGGCCCTCTCCCTCTCACCGAGAGGAGGCCTGTGTCCCAGCAGTGGGAACATTATAGGCTGATTATGTATGTTATGTATGTATGTATCTATAAATCTCAAATAGTTTATTGCAATCCATAATGTACAATTATAGGTGGTAAATAAAAAATAATAGAAACAATGATGGACCCTGTCGGGCACAACAAATTTTTAAATAAGCAGAGAGAGGAAGAGCGCTTTATTAATTTTCCTTGTTATAAAGTTAGAATTATTTTCTATCCTATTACCTATGTATTTACATTTCCATACATTCATAATAGTAGGGGAAGACCAAAGAAACGATGGATGGACTGTGTGAATGGTGATATAGTGACTACCGAGATGACGACTAATAGAGAAGTATGGAAGAAAAAGACATATTGCGCCGACCACAAACAAATTGGGATCAGGTGGCCTACCATGATCTAATTAAAAACGATTCAAAAGCAAGACATTTCAGTTTAGGTTCCTAAACTGCATCGCTCAAGTCGTACCATGACGTCCATTACGCTCAGCGGCATTTACTTTTAACCCAATACTTGCGACTCAGTTTGGGACAATCGCTGTCAGATGGCATGGCCTAAACTGAATCGTTAAACTGACGTCATGGTACGAATTAGAAGAACAGTTCAGTTTAGGTCCTAAAATGGATCGCTTTAAGAGCTCATGGTAGGCCTCAAGGGCTGGAGAATCATGTACCTACACCTTAGTAAACCTTTTTGCAAAGATTAATGGAGTAAGTGAATGTTTGTGCACGAAGTGTGAACACGTCAATAGTGTAACTGTGGGGTGGGGATCGAATACACGACCTCTTGCTCACAACTCCGTACTAGACTAGCTTGGGCTACTCCCCTACTGTCTGAACCCTCCCAACACGTCATAACTGATTCGAAACTACAAATGATACGGGCTGGTTTTTGACGTAGACCTATTCCAAAAACCACACTACAAAATGTAGTCTACAAAAACTGAAATCTGAGACACTTACAATAAATTGAACAACGAGATTACAAAGATAACTGTATTGTACACTGTTAAGTACATGAAATAAGAGTGTAATACAGGTGGATGGGCAGCTGCATTCATCACAATAGCCTACTCAAATTACAAATCTTGTCAACGAGGGGATCGGGCCTTTATCTCCCCGAGATTCGTTGTAACTTTGACAAGGCATCATATTCAGCTGTGAATCTGCGGGCTGATATTGTATCTCTGAATCATGTCCATTGATTTTTCTCATCATTGTAACGTTCGACTTCCATTTTAGTCGGATATAGTCAGAAATTGATATTAACCGAGAGTTTCTGCTTAGTCTCTATATCCATTGAATTTTTTTAGTACCCTTATTAATATGGGGGCTTGACTTCCTCGTCCAGGCGAAAAGAATTTCTGACTTTTGCTTACCTAAACGTCTACAAAACGGTAATTCTCGGCAAAAAATAAAACAAACTACGCTTTACTCCGATGTATGAACGTAAACGAAGCAAAAGGAGTACCTATGAAAGAATCGTAGCAGTAGATGGCTTTTGTAGTTTCTGCCTACCCTCATTGGTAGAAGAGGTTAGTTACTCGCTAGTCGTGGGTATACTTAAAGGTGACCATTGAATTATCGCAAAAAAAGCTGCAGCGTCTTGCTATCTGCATATAACAACATGAGCGTCGTATGTAACATCACGCTTGGTTTCTTAGGCGACGAGCAAATACAAAAAAATCTGAAAAAAAAAACTAAGATAAAACCAGGTGATAGCGCGGGCAGGTGATGCGATACGATGGGGTGGTTCGGGGAACGACAAATTTCACGCAGACGAAATCGCAGGCAGAAGCTAATGTAATATACAGGGTGGGCAAAAAATCGTGGATCAAACGAAACAGGGCGATAGTTGAGGTTATTTACAGTAAAAAAAATATATAAAAAAAACATTTAAAAAAATTAAAAAAAAAGTGTCATCACTACAACAGTCCTTTTATGACAGTGGGTACCATGATTTATCAGTATTGGCACTTTTTCCAATATCTTTTAAGACTCAAAAAAAATTTACTTATTTCTAAAATTAGAACCTTACTGTAAACACTCAAATTGTCATAACTTTTAAGGAGATCAAGTTAGGGCTCTCGCACAAATTTTTTTTTACTACAAATAACCCCAACTATCGCCCCGTTTCGTTTGATCCACGATTTTTTGCCCACCCTGTATAGAGGAGGTGTTCTTAAACGATCTTTGCTACGCCATTTCAGTTATAATTAAAGCATACATCCTTCACATTATAATTGGATGAGTTCAAGTGGTAATCGATTCAATTAGTGGTATTATCTTGTGGCTACTATTCTCAATGGCCTGTTACAGACACACTTAGACGTCCGTTCATACATGATTAGGTATGTGTTTTAAATAGATCTCTTGAAATATAAATTGCTTAGATACCATGATACCATTCATAGGTAAATATGACTACTTTAGGTAGGTACCTATTTTTTTGATAACAGTTTGAGACAACAGAGTAGAAAACCAATAAGCTTTGTGAAAATTAATGATTACTGTAGTGCAAGAAGTATGTAATATTATGCAGGGAAGATGTGTCGTTGTAAACTGTGGAGCCTTTTAATCTTAAATCGCGCTTTCGACCGCCAATAGTAAGCCTTCTAGAGATTTTTCATTAAAAAGCTTTCAACTATTGTTTTGTAATGTTGTTAAAATTACACAAAAAGCAATTATTGTTAGACAATTTAAATACACAATGATATTTTTTTAAACAGCTGCTATCCTATGATCGCCCCTCACGTATGACTCAAGCGGTCAAAGGGTACATACAAAAACCACCCCTTAAAAACTAAATGACCAGTATATCAATCACACATTTTTACAATCCGATAAATAACAAAGAAAAGTAATCTCACCTCCATTCATAACACTCCTCGCACACATGACAAGAAAGAACAAAATCCTCAAAGTCCTTTTCAAAATCATCACTGATCAAAAATTCACTAAAACTTCATTCAGTGTTTATCGCGATGTTTTTCGAAAAACGAACGAATGGAAATGAACGTGCGCGCGTCGCGGCAGTCCGCGGGTTACTGGAGAACGAAGCTACCCCCATACATCATGGTGATACATGGTATGGGCCATACGGGGCCATAGGATGCGTACCAATTAATATTAATTACGTTTCCTCCTTATTTTTTTTGTTCTAATGAGACTAGATATTGAAACAATTGATGAGCAAACAGAATGTTTTAAATGTGTTAAGAGAGAAATTAGCGTGTGAAGATCGTTAATTGGAATAAGAAATTAGGTCTTGTTAAGTGGCAAATAACATACGCGGTAGAAACTGTGTAAGTAGGAATTTAATAAAAATGGCATTCATGACTTAAAAAATTATATAATCTGCAAAATCTTGAAATTAAACTACATATTGGTTGAAATTACAAAAGTTTTATTAAAACGCAACTTTTAATAGAACTTTTAAACGTACTTTGCCTTATCGACTACTAATATAATTTTAATATCAATGAAAATATTAAATTAATTAGGTAAAAAACTGAAACTAAAATCACTTTTAAAACTTAACCAAAACCATTGAGCGTGTCGTTAGAAAACATGAAACAATAATTATAAATGTTAAATTCAAGTTACGAATAGAGAAGAACAAAAGCTCTAAAAGTTAAAAACAACCTAACATCCAACATCCATCCAACATCCTTGTTCCTCTCAACCAAAGCACCTGCCATCTAATCTCTTCACCACCCTTGGTTGACTGGTAGAGAATGCCTAAGGCATTAAGTCCGCCTTTGTACCTTTTTGTGCGAAAAGTTTTAATAAATAAATAAATAAATAAATAACATCAAGACACACAACGCCATCTATCTTCAAGTTTCTATAAAATTTCGCAATGTCCGACCCCACAACGAAAGTCCGATCCGACCCGATACGAACGACAGGGTTTCAAAAGCTCGAACAAAAAGCTCAGTGTACAACAACGTGTGTAGTTCTAAATATGAACGTTAGATGGCGCTGCGCTGTCCGCAACTTTTGAATAATAGTTCAGAAAAAGCTCGACAGACGTCGCTTTGGAAATGTTTGTGAACTACAACGCTATCTACTGATCTTGGTGTGAACGTTGCAACGAGGCGAGGGGCTGTTCGGTGAAAAGGGTGGACCCTAACATTTTAGTCCATTATCCAACCACGGTTCAATCTTTTGAGGTAGCTGCGGTTCTGATAGAATAGATGGCAGTACCGGGAAGTTTAGGTCGGTCTTTGTCATAACCAGTAGCAGTTTACAGTTTGGTAATTTGGGCTCGGACCATAGATATCCGTGGCTCGGACTATACAAATGGCGGGATCAGCAACACAAAGACAAGCGCGGTTGTTTGGAGTAAAGGATTAGTTTGCTAAACTGTGGGAGAATACTGTCATTAAGATACAATAATAACCTTTTGTGCAACTTAAGCTTGGGTTTTCTAGGAAAGTTTCCGTTTCCGTCATAGTATAAAGGCCATTATAAAAAAAAAAAAAACAATATTTCACATTAACGACGCGACGTGTCAAAAAATGCTCTGTATTGGGACAGCCGTAATCATTCACCGCTTTCTGAGGAATCCAATAGTATTATTATTATTAGATTATAGAAGATCATCATGTTCTTGTTGAAATGAACACAGATTTTCCTGTATAAATATTTCTGTATTTAAATACTTGCACACATAAGTACAAACTTGGCATATAGCAATATTTAACAAAGTAAGTATTTAAAAATCAGTACATACAGACTTCTTAAAGGCAACCTTTAGGTTTCGTTCGAGGCTCGAAGAGAACTAATTTAGAAACCAGGCGATGCTCCAAAATCATGTTGCCATTGCTATACCTTAAAAAAAAGTAGATACTCTTATGGTAACTATTAAACTTAGAGATACTTTTAAACTTCATGACCAAATATAAAATTAAAAGATCACCACAAAGCATATTAATATTTTGAAATCATGACATTGTGTATGGCTTTACCTAAATCTGGTAGCAATTACGACACTCATTTAATGACATTCATCAGAAATCGTATAGAATCGAAAATTCGTAATCTTGTCGTTTCGTTAAATTGCTAAAATATTAAACTGATCTAGTCCTAAAGTTAGGTACTAGTCACGGTTGGTTTAGGGATTAAACATGGTATTGTATCTACCTATGTCATTCATACTATAATATTATAAATGCGAAAGTGTGTCTGTCTGTCTGTTACCTCTTCACGCTTAAACCGCTAAACCGATTTAGATGAAATTTGGTATAGAGATAGTTTGAGTCCCGGGAAAGGATATAGGATTTTTATCCCGATGTTCCCACGGGATCGAAACTTATGCGGGTGAAACCGCGGGGCGCTGCTAGTACTCTAATAAAAACATAGTTTACCACTAGAAACCTTTGACCCTGCAAACCAACCGATTTACACACGAAATACTCGTATCTTCGATAGAAAATTCAAATGATAGATTTCAAATTCAAACTTGGAAGACTACCTAGTATTGCCAACATTGAATATTGATTGCACAAAAGGCGTTTGGCGCCAAAGCGTATTCTCAATTCAAAATTATTCGAGAACCATCGACTCCTTTTGATGGCGCAAAAATATGTAAGTAGCTGAATTCGTCAGTCACATTTTTATTCCGAATAACATTTTCTATGTCACTCGCTCCCCTTGAAAGAACATCTCTTTTCCTTCTCTTAATTTGCGGTACGGAAATTCAAATTTGACGGGTTGGCTCGCCTTTCCGCTGAATTTCGAAGTATAATGAGCCTATAAAGGTGGAGCAATCAATAAAAATATCAAAGGTTTACTTATTTTACGGAAAGCTTTGAGTTTGTTGGAATATTTCACATTTACATGAAAAATTCATAGTGAAGGTAAGGGTTTGCATTGATTCGAATTTGCCTTGAATGCTGTGGCACTTCGAACCAACGTAAACTCATACAATATATTATACAATCTGCCTTTGATTGTAGGCTCTACTAAATCATCTAGACCGGCATCATAGGTAATGAAGATGCTAATAATGCGAGATCATAATAAAATCAAATCAAACCTATTATCGTATCCTCTCCCAAAAATAAAGCGAAAATAATATCGAAACCGCTAGCCACTGGAACCGATTATCATAATAGTTTAGCGTGCAAAGTGGATAAAATGGACAAACTTAAGTAAATCCGTATTTGCGGGTCCACGGCCGGTTGTTAGAGACACTCCAGCCGAGTTTGTAGTGAGCCGCTTGAGTGCTTGGGACTTTTATACTGTACGGTAGAAATAGGAAGAAAAATTATATTATATACAGAAAGAAAGAAAGAAAATACGATTATTTGCGGTGAACATGACGCAAAAAAAACACAAAAATAAAATAAAAAAAGAAGGTAAGGGATACATGCGTCACATCCACGCAAAACGGCTATCGCTCAGCATTATGCTGCGACCCTATGCAAGTGACGTGATGACGTAAGTATATCCTTTCTTAGGAATGTGCTCATGGTGAAGAATTCATCCTCAGAGTGTGTTGATGGATCAAAGAACTCATTCTAGTTCGTTGAGTTTTCCAAGTTTTAGTTTTTGAGAATAAGACAACCATAGTGACCGCTAAACAAGTTAAAACAAATGAAATTGTGCTGACTCTTCCCACACGCAGTTACTGTTGAGTTTATTCTTACTCTTCCTCGCAATGCCTTTTTATTTAGCTCTCTTGTTGGTTGTCAAGTTATCAAATGCCACGTAATGGTGCTTTCAGTTCTTCTAATGGTAAGCAGTAAGGAACATCAAGTATAATGTTTGCACATCATGTTCTGCAGGGAAATTATCAGAATTTGGTTCCCCCATTTAAACAATTGAGGGTTTTCTGAAATGAGCGTTGTCCGGGCACCTGTCAAAAGTGTCAAAGTACCGATATTTTCTTTAGTCGTGACTGAATGATGAACGAATGATGAACGTCATCATATTTATCTTTTATTCATTATCGAAATGGAAGACCTTTCGCCAACTAATGGCGTAATTTTTTATAAAAACCCTCCATCTTTCCGTTTGCTACGGCATCATTCCATTCTACGTCCACTCTTGTACGACGAATCGTATCGTCCCCGTCTCTTCTACTCTAAACGTCTCCCAACCGTCAACTTTGTATATAATCTTCCTCTACATTCTGTTTAGCAGCCACGTCACGTGCTGCAAACGAATGCGGGACGACAACGACGCGTCTCCAATTGTTCGAATCTTGGAGCTTAACTCGATCAAGCGGGTTTAGTTGCCAAGTGATAAACCGCTTACAGGCCGCACTTTTTCGGCTCACGGCTGATTGGAGATCGATAGCACGTTGGATGGTCTGCTAGCCTAGAGAAAGGTTTAAGTGATTAGGACGAATTTGTGAGTGACATTGGTAAGTGGCTGTTTTTGTAAGTTGTTGCAGGCTCACGATCATGTTGGCAGATTATTTTAATCTTTCCTATGGTATGTATCTACTACTGAACCACTCTACATACGAACCAGTCGATCAATTCGAGAGGGAATTAGGAAAAGCTAAGATAAATAACGCGAGGTAGAAGGACCCTTGTTATGATTTGAACATGATTGCTAGTAGGTATCGTAGTGATTAACTCCTTTACCGCTATATAAAAACAACAATCATAAAATATTACAAAATATTCAGTTTTATGTAAATAATTCTAAGATTATTCATACTTACCTAACAAAAATGTGCTTGTATTACAAAACAGTTTAAATTAACCCTGTTTTGTTTTATTTGCCTCAAACTAGAACAAACTCCTCTTGTTTCATTAAAAAATCACGTTGATAATCCTTCCTAATCCCCGCCACTTGTGTCATCCCAACTTATTTTATCATGCGTCTCGCTCGCACACAACTGTCAAAATTCCCACAGACTATACGCGAACTTTATTAATTTGTTTTTTTCTCGTTGAATTAAAACCTTTATCTGATTATCTTTTATCGGTTTTTCGGAGCAGTAATAAATAAAATAAAATAATTGTATTATTTTCGTTCGTTCAGTAAGCTGATGTGTTTTTACGCTGCAATGATTTTCAATGAACGTTTCATTTTTTGGCGAGTGATGTTCATTTTGATAAAGTACTATTTAATTGAATAAGACCTTTTTTGTGGCCACAGGTGTACGAAGTTATTGGGACAAGTGTTGATTATTATGCGATGGGTTTTTTGAAAGCTTTGTTATCGTTGAATATTGCTTTATGTGGGCAACTGCAATGGGCACAGTGGCACACTCGGACGCCTGCTAATCCGTTTATAAAATAAATACGGTCTTCGACAGACACAAATCATTGCATGTAGCACAACAGTAGCATAACGTCTTTATTCATTTCAATCATTACGTTATACTTTGGGTATGAATATCGCCCACACACACATACTTTTATTATAAAGTGGTATACAGTTTGTAAGTTTGGATGTAGGAGATAGTCTACGAAACTACACATCCGATTTCAAAAATTCTTTCACTTATAGAAAGCGACACTATTTCCGAGTGCGATAGGATTCTCGATTTTATTTTAGTATTCCACGCGGACGGACTCGCGGGCAGAAGCTAGTAATTGATAAAATTATCATCAACATTTGCCCCTAAGATGTCTTATTCCAAATGAAAATAGTAAAAGAAACCACCACTAAAATATCTAAGCGAGTACCTTTCATGTCACGGTGGTCCTAATACAAGATATTAGGACCGACATGACTATAATAAAATAAACATTTGATCAATTTTATATCCTTTTAAATAAAAAATACAATACGATTGTCTCCAAAATCTAACTGACCTATGTGCACAAAATAGATTTGAAAACCAAGCTCCGTAAGGCAGTAATCCTGCGGCAGCTAACCGATATAGCATCGCGTTTGAGCTGTGAGCTACGGATATAATCCTCGAACAACCCCGCCCTACCCTTTAACCAATACGTGACCACAAGCATTATGTGGCAAGATGTGGGAAGATTTGGATGTGGTGTCATTGTTTTTAATTTTATTGAATTTTTCTTCTTTCGAACATGAAAGATGTTTTGCATTTAAAGCTGCATTGTAGAAACACAGTCGCCATGAGTGAAGCTGCTAGTACACAGGGTCAACAACCACTTCGAAAACTTAACACTAACACATTAACACGAGAAAGATACCGCTAGGAAAGACTATCTAATGCACTAAACATGTCCGATTCAGCACGAATGAAATAGGTACGTCGCAGATGGATTGCCAAAACCACTGTTTTAATTACTGAACTTTAACACGCAGAATTGTATAAATGTTTTGCATGTATCAATACAGCGAGCCAACGATTAGATATTATGTAAAATAGCGTGAAATTAAACGTCAGATTGTAGATTTTAGTCCAAAATTTTGTCGCACGTGGCTCTTTGTGTCATAACAACAATAATGGCGTCCGAAACAGAAATAAATAATACAAGTACTTAGTATGAGTAAAAATGAAAACAGTGATTTAAAGAACAATTTTAACAAAGATATCAGGGTTTTATGAAAATCAGTCCTAAAAATACTAAATAGCCAAGTAACTGCGACCAACTTGGAAGTCGTGCTCGTCGGCCGCTGCCGCGGCTCCGCTCGCTTCGCTCGCATGGCACGCGCGCGTTTTATCACAGTTCTAACCTAAACTAAACCAAGTGGTCAGGGTGACTTCGACACATTCGGCATTACGTCTAAACGTGTGTAGCAGTTTTATTTAACGTAACTCAATGGCAATCCACCTGAACGTTGTTCAGCTATTTTACATAACGCGAGTTTTTTTTGTAAAACAGCTAATTAAGCAATCCATCCGCGATACAGCATTACATTTCTAATTTTGAAAATAAGAAATCTCACGATCGCGACGCTTTGTTCACACCATTACTGTACTCATATTATTATTTGTGCCAATCGCCAACCAAACTATTTCAATTGACAATTTCTACCACATCCGCCACCCCGCCATCCGTGCCCCCAGCAGGCTTGTCTCTTGTGTCTCACAATCGGCTCAGTGTCCACCGCACCGTAAAATTGTATTTGACGTTCGCTCGGACGCGGGGAGAGCCGGCAAATTAACGCAGCTTAGGAGAAAATCTCCGTGTTATGATATTGTGGCATTTGTGGAGCGATTATCGCTTTAAGTATGTTACGGGATTTATTAAGTGGATTTTTTGGGCAGGTGCGTTTTGGGTAAATGTTGTATTGTTGTCTTATAATGTTTAATTGTGTAGATCGGATTTTGTAAAAAGGCGTTGAGTTCAAATCGTCCTCATTTAATCATAAACCGCACCTTGCGTGTACTTAATGACGTAGCAGACAGCATAGATCTTTTTACTTGTTCTCTGAGTGAGTTCACAAAAACCACGATGTACAGAATATGTTATTGTAAATAATAAAACTGAAATTATGGCCACACTATTGAATTAGGAAATTCCTGTAATGATAGTGATGTTGAGTTAATAAATAAATCCTCATTGAAGTGACCCCAAATTGGGAAATCTCCTTTGCTTTGCTCTACATTATTTCTAGATCACCAATGACAAGAACTCCTGGAGTTGCAAAGTATTTAGAAAATAGAGTTACATTGTTCAAGTTTTGTTAAATGACGTAACAAAAAGAGACTAAGACTTTCTTTCAAATTATTAGTTTTTGTAGAAGCCTTTCTTGGCATTAACCCTTGGGCTTCTTTTACTACAATTTATATAATAAGTGGACAAAATAAGATGCTTTAGCCAACCATGTACACAGATCTCATAAGTTACTCGAATGACCACAACCTCTACTATACCTACCTACATGAACTTTTACACCATCAACCAAAAAACATTCGCGCCATACAATCAACGCTCTTACAATTTATAAAGGCTGCATATTTCGTAGCAGTCTGCAGCCCGATCCCATGAGGGTTGATAAAAAGTGACGCTAAAACGTCTCTCATTCGCTGGGAGTGGGAAAATCATATTCTGTTAAACTCGTTATGTGTCCACGACTCGAATTGTAGCGCTGACCTAGCAAGAGATGGAATAGTGTGGATCTGGTTTCAGAAAATTTAGTTTTTGGATTTTAGAAAACAAACTTCTGATAACTACAAACTTTTTGGAAATAAGAACCCCCTTAAGGGCCTTAAGGGCCTTTTTGGATATGTTGAGGAGATAAATTAAAGAAAAACTTATGGAACTGTAAAACCCTTTGAAGGGAAAGAGATTGTCCAACGGACTTCTTCTTTTGAAAAAACAATTTCCTTTAATACACTTTCAAAATAGATGATAACTTTAAACCACAAATGTTCTGTGTAGATACATATGCGTACTGGTGAAGCCTACATATACTGTGTATTTTATTTACAGATTTTTACATACTACAATACTGTATTAAGTACTACATACTATAGAGCATACGGTAATGATGCCAAATCTATATCTAATCAATAATCATTCATTCTAAAAAAAAAAAACGAGTGTGCTTATGACCACACGACTGAAGTGAAACTTCAGTATTGCGTATTTGGCTATGAGAGGAAGAGAGAAAGAAAATGTGCGCGCGCACTGCTGTCTCTTGCTTATATCCCCCACTCAACTCCCGTTCGCCTCGCCCGATCACACTTTTCGTAACGCTTACATCACGCGTTCGCCAGCTTACTCCCCAAGTCAAGCGTGCGTAAAGAAGTTTCACTTCAAAAACCGTGGTAGTAAAAGATGGATTCATGATTTTGGGTGGTTTAAAAGTAACAATAATCGCCGTCGTATCTTCATAAAGTCCAACACAGCTACTTTGCTGTGAAAGCAATACTGTATTGAGTTTTTAGTGCTCGCAGGGCTCAACTGTCGTGCGATAACAGAAAATATTGGGTACGGAACCTTTTTACCGGCGAATGTGGGCGATGATTGATTTTTTGATTGGACTACTATCGTGCCCTACTTAGGCAGGGTTTTGTGTAGGGGTGAAAGAAAACATGTTGTATTTTTTTGGATTCTTGTATTTGAAATTGAGTAACTAAAAGTGCATTTCTATTACATTTTAGGTGCATCACATAATTTCACTTCTGCTGATACCTGACAGTTCATTATATACTATGAGTATATTAAAATTAAATTTTGTTGCAATGAGAACTTTTGAGAATAATTAAAATGACTAAATAGAGCCGTAGTCGGTAATTTGAAAGTAAGTGCTTCAATCTTCAATGAAAGTTCTTGAATTTTATTTCGCACAATCTGCCCAAAACTTCTGCTCTCAGCACAAAACGCACTCAAAACCAATATTCTCACAGGAAAAAACCCGACAATGACCCGCACTTCAGCGGGACAAATGTCGGAAAAATTAATAAAAAAAAACAATACGAGCTCTCCTGAAACCACTGAGCCGTTATCTCTTACAATTATAGAACATTTTTATTCATTTATTTTGATCAATTCAAGTCAAGCACCTATCGCATTGCACGGGTTGAAAACTTTACAACTTTATTTTACACATCAGCAAATCCTTTCTTAACTTTATCCCGATAGACGGAAGGGTCACATTGCAGATATCGAGGGGCAAATTTATGTTGGTATGAGGTGTGTAAGTGGTTATTGGAAAAATGGCTTTTGAAGAACTCTTAAAATATTGGTCGAGAGGTTCTCATTGCAAGACGACACGATTTCGGTATTACTGTAGAACAAAAGAGGTATTGTTTAATAGTTTTGTTTGTGGGAATTATTTACAGGAGTGGGTTTATTTGCGGAATAGACCAAATTATTAAATATCTAACTATCGAAAAATTTACGATAAAGGAAAAGTGTTTAAAAACAGCTAAAGGATTTATATTGGGGGTTCTATAACATAAATTTAATGTAAAATAGCAACATTCCTAGAAGATACTCAATTTTAGTACACATTTTGGAATATATACTCAGATATCAACAAATCCGTTGACATAGTGAGAATGGACGACTCATAAAATATATCTAGTTAACAACATATGGTGTTTTATGAGAATAATATTATTATGACACTGAGTGGGCGGTATGATAACATAGTCTTCGAGAAAAAAGTTTGATTTGTAGACGACTCATGCCTGGATAGACTCAAAAACAATTATAAGGTAAATGTGAAAGAAAAAGAATTACAACAAGTAAACAATTCTTGAGTAGGGCTTTAAAATGATAATAGAAGAAACGATGAAACAGATTTCAGAATCCAAAAGTACCAACGTACCTCCGTTGAATCTGATTCATGTGATTCAAATAAATGCTGATTAATATCAAACGCTTCATTTGACATTAAATCACAGTCTTGAAAGCCTTTTTTTCACATTTAAGAAGCAGTGCGTCACTAATTGAATAAAATTGTACAAGCCGCAGAAACGCGACGGTTTGAGAAATCATTTGTAAGTATATCAAATCATTATAACAGTGCTACAATTTTACTCAAGGCTTTCCACGCCCTCAACGTACATTTCACAATATAAACACAACGTATATCACATCCAGTATATAAAATCAGTATCAAAACAGCTCCCAGCATAGTAGATATTAATAAGGTATATATTTTACGGCAGCGAACATTCGAGGGTGTCGGATTTTCTCGCTATCTCCAGCGGCCGTGGTTTGACCGACATATTCTTAGCGCTTGCCTTACGAACCCTGGCACAGAAGTGTAGAGTCGGCTGGACCTTTATTTTTTTATGGCATATACCTATTACATCATGTGTCTTATAAACCTCTCGAGCGAAAGAATCACGTACTTCAACACCGATGAAGAAGACGAAGGGAGACAAAAAACGGCACACCTCAGACTATTATGATCGAACAAATTTTAGAACAAAATTGCCCTACATTCAACTGTTCCTTTCTACCGGTAACGTGGTGCATTTAATAACTGTTGATAATCTACACAAAATCCTGAACTCAATCCAATTCTCAGTATTTAGAAGATCAGATAAAGCTCGTACCGCAATCAAAGACCACTTTATAACGTTAATACAGTCTTTAAACACAAAGTAAAGTTAGACAAATTCATTAGACAAAGCAGTTCTAAAAAAATGTGGTCAATCCCAGAGCGTTTCCATTCATTTCTTGTTCAAAAAGAACGAATATATTTTTACGATTGCCACGCCATCACACTCAATCCGATGAGTTAGTGTCGCAGAGCGCGCGCGACATACGCTGTTCTATATTCAAATTGAACGGCGCGCCGAGACCGTCGCCATTTTGTCGTCGTCACCCGAATAAGATGGCGGACGGTAAGAGGCTTAGAGGAAATGTGGTCGGTATGTTTATTGAGGGCTTTTCAAGTATAATATTTAAAATCAATTGTGTTACAGAGTAAGTTAGAATGTATTGGTTGAATTACTCGTAACATGGTTATTTCTGGTCCTTGCGTCTTTCTTTAACTTTTACATGATTTCAAGCGTCGGCGTCGTTTCAGCGTTAATACAATAGGATTGGAAATAATCTGATTAAATGTTCCCAGCAGATACAGTTTTAGTTATTACAGGGTAGGAAAATATCAAAACGGCTTTAAATAATTATCACAGTAGCATATAAATATTTCTCTGTAAAAAAATCTTAGCTCCATAATAAACCATAGGGGCAATTCCCGTCATTTTAAGAACGTTTACAGTCTGATCTTAGTCACAATATGTCAAAAATACCGCTAGATTCTCTTCATTTAAGGAAACTTTTTGACATTGATTGTCGCTGAGATTAGAAGGCCAATTCTCGTAATTTAAAACTTTCAAAATCTAGTCGCAGTCTCATCTCGGCGACAAACAAATGTCAAAAACTAGTCAAAATGTGGGGAAATTAGAGATTTTTTTGACAGATTGAGACTGAGATCAGACTGTGAACGTTCTTAAAATTACGAGAATTGCCCCTCAGATAGCAATTAGATTTTTTACGTTTTTAATTACGGAAATTGGTCTTCTGGTGTGAACATGATGCACCTGAAACATCAGGGTTGTCCCACACAATATGATGTCATACATTATGAGTTGAATAAACAAAAGTACCTCGGGGATAGACGATTTGCCGACCCCAATGTTCTCTCTCTAGTTAAGGTATGCCCGTTAGATTACAGTAGGAGCATAATTAATAATGCAGCAGGAACTCGTTGGATGTGAGAAGCACAAAACAGGTCGAAGTGGAGGTGCTTGAGGGAGGCCTATGTCCAGCAGTGGACGTCTTTCGGCTGAAACGATGATGATGATGATGATAATTGAATTAGAATCCAGTTCTTCAAAGAAGGTGCAAAATTATGAAATGATTTAGCCTATCTTTTTGGGTTCCGTATGTCTGAATGAAAAAATGGAACCTTTATACGATCACTCGTGTGTCTGTCTGTCCGTCTGTTACAGCCAATTTGCTCCGAATCTATTGGAACAATTAAGTTGAAATTTGTTCAAAAATGTGTGGTGAAAATTGACTATCTCCGAAACTACTAAGCCGATTTTTTTTTAATACAGAGAATATTTCTTTACATAATAGATTATAGAAAAACATATAAGAAGTCAATGGTCTTAAAATGGCATGGTAAATGCTCTCAATATTGTACAAACTCACATTTGCAGTTGGAGTATATCGGGGAACATGTTTTTCATCTACGATGTTAAGTTTGTTCTACGAAGATAATTTATCCAAATTATCTTGTTATAAATGGAACATAGTATATAACATAGTCATCGTAAGTGTCCGGTATTTTATAGACCATGTAATCAAGAAGCTTTTTTATTGTACTTAAATCTTCATCATCAGCCTACAGCAATCCACTGCTGGCCATAGGCCTCTCCAATTGCACGCCATTTGGCTCGATTCTCGGCAACTCTCATCCAGCTGCTACCATGCGAAGATCGTTGCTCCACCTAGCCTAATGCGTCCTACCTTACATTTGCCGATTCGCAATCTTCTCTCACGAACACGTCTATCCCAACGGTCATCGGTTCTACTGCTAATATGACTGCCCATTGCCATTTCAGTTTGCTTATTCAGTGAGCTATGTCGACATCTTTGGTTCTCTGCCGGATCACCTCATTCTGGATTCTCTCGATCAGAGAGAATCCAAGCATAGTTCGTTCCGTAGCTCTTAAACCTTAATCAGGTGTAAAAGAAAACTATTGTAAGTTTTATTTCATCATAAATATTATTGACAATGTTGAACAAGTATCTAAATAATAGTGTACTGTAAAAATAAATATATTGTAAACGGAAAACCACGAATTAAATAGCGCCGAATACACCAACGTTAACGAGCGTGTCGCGAAGGGCGCTAAACAATCGCTTTGTTAAGGCAATGAAGACGTATTAGGGCTGAGGGTTACTTGTGGATGAATAATTGTAATGCTCTTTAGTATCCCGTTTCGCTCCAGTTAAATTGAATTATGAAACAATATTTTGATATCTGTAACTTTTTTGTTTCCAGTTCTAAATTCTGTCAATATGGTTTTCACTAAAACCGCTATTTAGGGGCTTGGGGTTTAGAGTAAAACCACCGAATTATCAGGAAGTACACAACAACTTAAAAACCGGTCAAGTGCGAGTAGGACTCGCGCGCCGAGGGCTCCGTACTTTATAGATATGTAACTACACATTTACGGTTTTCGGATTTTTTTCTTTACTTATGTTACATGAAATTGCTTCTTGCCAAATTTCATGATTCTAGGTCAACGGGAAGTACCCTATATATTTTGATTCCCTTGAGAGTGTCGAAATATACGTTTTTTGCGGCATAAACGGCCGTATCTTTTTTTACGATGACATAGAAGTTTCATTTTTTCACAGCTTCAAGGGACTGTAAACTTGAGTATATGGTTTCAATTTCAACTCGATACCTCCACGCGTTCCCGCGATAAAGGGTCTTGACAGACAGACATATAGACGGACAACAAAGTGATCGTGTAAGGGTTCAGCTTTTTCCTTTTGAGGTACGGAACCCTAAAAAAGAACATCTAGTCGCCACTGGGAACAAAGCAATACTCTCTTGAGGTGCTATCATTGAGTTGTGTGCTACATTTAATAGTATTTATATCACATCAAAAAATAGGAGTCATCGTCTAATCTTTACGATACCTCACAAGAAAATTTGAGCTTAACATTTAAATAAATCTGGGAACCGAACAATTCACTCGTGTGAGTATTAAAGACCCCGTTATAATAACACCTGATTTTGGATTTTACAATTCTGCTTCCATCGCTTCCTTGTCGTACTTGAAAGAGCCAAATATTCAGTAATCCACCAGAGAACATTTCAGTGCCCACAAAAACAATTACCGTTAAATCATTACAACTTTTGGACATCCCTAACCGTGCGTTCAACATGACAATGGCCCGACTGAATAGTTATCTGTTTAAACCTGGATTAGCACTCGATAAACCATGATTAATAGTCGTGCCGACGGACTGTACCGTCCGCAGAATAAGTTACAATATTTATTGAGAGTGTGAGTTTGATTTCATTTCGTGTTTTAATATCTTTGTGCTTTACTTATTTTGGCGCAGCCGAGCGAGGGCACACAATGACATTATAAGATTTTTGTTTTTTTGTTTTTGTGTGAATATTGTGTGCCTTAACCTGGGTACAATAATGTATTTTTATTCCTTTTTTCTTCCTTTCTATTCTTAATGTAAAAGGAGGTTCTGTATTCGACCCGTATGTATGTTTGTATGTCCGCGACTTTCTCAAAAACTAATGAACCAATTTTGATAATTCTTTCACGAATGTGATCTAAATTAAATACTTTCAGGAAGGTTTTAGTATATTATGTAATTAGTCTTATATACGATGTTATATGCATAAATGTACTGCATCTCCGGCATTTCTATGCGAATTTTGATTATTCTTCTAGTCGGTGTCTTCAATTCTTCAATACATTAGTGTGATTTGAATTTGTGTGGAGTAGGTACAACTAAAAAGTGAAAAACAAAAACTTTTTTACAAAAAATAAACAACCGACTTCAAAAAAAAAAACTACAAAGTGATAAATAACTTTAAAGTCGGTGTCAAAAAACGAAAATGCGGAACCAACAACACCGACTTCCGAAATTAAAGTTATTTAACACTTTGTAGTTTTTTTTTTTAAGTCGGTTGTTTTTTTTTTGTAATTTCATTTTAGATATAGTAAATTACTCGTACGTTGGCGGAACCGATAGTAAAAAAAATCTGATAGCTGTTCCTTAATTCTCCTTTGTTACATATTCACCACGGTAAGCCAGCTACTCGGAACCAGAATCAGGTGAAATCAGTTAAACCAGTTACCCACCTTTAACCAGGTTTTTTTTTCTTTGATTGTTGCATCTTTTTTAGTTTTCAGTGACTCGTTGTACAATGATATAACTTCACACGTCACACTTAAGTTGATAATATTAAGTTTCTCAACAACAAATTCATCATCTGCCTAGCTTTTTTCCAACTAGGTTGGGGTAGGCTTCCAGTCTAACCTGATGCAACTGAATGTTTACATTGCGATTCAAAAAATACACACGTATTTGTTCAAGTTTTGACTTCTGTGGGCACTCCCGGAGTACCTACCACTTTTTTTTGTTGTTGTTTTTAATGTTAGTTTTAAACGCACTTTTTTACTGTTTTGTTTTCCTTTGTCCCTAAAAAAATATTTTACTTTCTTTCTCTCTTTACACAATAACACGCAATACGATACCCCTTGGTAAGACAACAAACAATAACAATATGTAAAATCATAAACTTTATAACAATAATAAGTAAATTAAATTATAACTTTTATTTTGCCCCCAGTACATCGGCGTGCGTATTCTGCTCGAAGCGCGGAAGGTTGCGGCGTGCGGCAAACAGATAGTGCCGGACCGCCGCAAAACTTCGGATTAGCGCCGCGCGGATAATTTATTGCGGCCAGCGGACATGTGCGGATATTCTTTTGCGGGGTTATTATTTAATTATTTGGGGAGTAATTAAGTAAGCGGGTCAAAGGAGTCTTGGGTTTTTTTGGTTGGAATGTAGCTGTCATAATTATTTATTGCATTTTTACTGACGGTAGTTTAAATTCCTAAGCACTACCGCTACACTCAACTCAAACTCAAAGCATTTATTTAATTAAACCATTTACAAGGACTTTTGAATTGTCAAGAAGTCAGTCAGTCAGAAAGATTATTATTAATTATTAATCAATTTATTTCAGATAAAATCAATCCATACAATTATAAATACAGAGAAATAAATTGTTATAATAAATAGGCACCTATGAAGCTATAGTTGCCCATTTCAAGGCGTACTATGTACTTATGCAGAAGAACGGGCAAGAAATGGACACTCTTTTAAATTACATTGTTACAAAAATATTTTTTAATCAAAATCAAATAAATCATTTTTATTTCAGGAATACACCCATATAGAATTTACAGCGAATGTTGAATTTATTATCATACTAGCAGCGCCCCGCGGTTTCACCAGCATAAGTGTCGAGCCCGTGGGAATATCGGAATAAAACTATCCTATGTCCTTACCCGGGACTCAAACTATCTCTATACCTCCCAAATTTCATCTAAATCGGTTCAGCAGTTTAAGCGTGAAGAGGCCTTCGTGTGAACCCACCAAGTTAGAAAACAGTCGCCTTTCCTTTGAAGAACTATACTGTATCTAGGTACTTATTTCATCTGGCATTCGACCGGAACAAATCCTTAGATAATGAATCCTTAGATATACTTATCTATAATATTCAATTCGCAATAGTTCAATATTCAACATGTTAATCTTAGATCGAATTACAATATCGTGTAGACGGCTCACAGTTCGGAGACTGAGCTGTTCCTTCGCATATGTATGCAGGAGTACAGTGTGATCTAAATATCATAGAGTTTGAATTGTTTATTATGTACCAGCTGACCCGGCGAACTTCGTACCGCCTCAGAATTAAATAATGTGACAAAGTTCAATAGACACGTGGCGCCATCTATTATCATAATAACGTTATTGTTGTTTTCCTCGGAAAAAGCACTTTTTTTCGGGATGAAAGGTACCCTATGTCCATTTCTGTACACCTGACAACGTATATGCAAAATTTCAGGATGATCGGTTCAGTGGTTTAGGCGTGAAAAGGTAACAAACAAGCAAAAAAACTTACTTTCGCATTTATAATATTAAATAGTTAGGATACCATATATATGTACATTACACCATAAATAACAGTACAGTAGAAAATTTACATAGGGTGGCATAATGGGCGGTCTTAGCGCTAATACCAATCTTTAAAATACATTTTTTTTTTTTATAAAATACTTTTTGATAGATTAATAATAGTCCTCCAAGCCGAATTTCGGCCATGGCGGCCAATCTCAACGGAAACTAGTCTTTGGCGGGGGAGATATTATTATAAGTGCACAAGTCTGTACACAGACACAGGTGCACTCTCTTTTGAACCACTCTCATGGTCTGATGGGACGGCAATCCTCGAAGTTCAGTACGACAGTCTTTTCCGAGATACGGGGGTATCACACCGCCAACTTCCAAATTCCGGGCAGTTACTAAGAAATTCATAATGAAAACACCCAGTAACGCTTTGCCCGACTTGGGAAAAAGGAAAAGGGCAAAACGGATGGATTAAAGGTAGATGGAGGGTCAATACGGGGCCCGTGGCTAAATAATAACAGCCGCACAGGTCGATCGATCAGGTTAAGCTACGCTTGCAGAGGTTGGTCTGTGGATGGGTGACCATCTATACATACCGAGACCCCTGGCCTCAACCAACCCCCTGTTGCTGGTAACAAACCTCCTCCGTGAGACGGTCAGTAACATCTTTGGTTTAAACCGCAATGTGGCCGTCCTCAACACATACTTATGGAGGGATATCGCTTTACGATAATAACTGTCCTGAGAGAACCACTATACGTGAAAATAGTCTATCGCTGACGAGACGACTAAGCACACTTTTGTTCTCGTAAGCTAAGAATGGGAAGTCTTCTTCCGTCCCTGGTCCCGTTATTTGGGGTCGGGTCTCCTCACTTTTCTGCGCCAAGTTATTCTGTCTTGGGTTGTCGGTTCAGGCCATTAGGCTTTCTTGAGATCTCTTTTTATATTGTACCAATGGCGGACTGCCTCTGCCTCTCATTTTTCTCTCGTTTTTGGAAAGTAGTAAAACTATTTTGTAAAAACACCTTATTATTCTAAAAATACGCGTAGTACTTAAAACAAAACCTCACGAATCCTATCATCCTGTATATCACAAGACACAGATACACCGGTTTATGTAAACTCAGCCGGTGCACGGTGGGAGCCACATGTCGACCCACACCTGACGGTCCAACACACTCTCTATAATCCTAGTCTTAATTAAACATAGTGTTAATCTGTTTCTGTTGAAGATTAGGCGAATATGTAATCATTTTAGAAAGTACTATAATTATACTATAATCAAAATTATTAATAAGAACTTTTTAGTCCTGATTTGGTTCGGAAAGCTTGTGTAATTTCAAATACTTTTTTGGTACATATTTGGTATTACAATTTATACCAAATGTGTAGCTAAGATTCGAATCTGAAATGAAAAAAGGCAACTATCTGTCAAGAAGTTATACTTAGGCTCTCTTGCAAAACCTAAGACTCTTGTTGTACCTAAGGTAAAGTATTTTAGAAGAATATGAACCACGAGGGAGCGATTAGGAAGAAGCACCATTTTCATTTATTTATTTAGTCCTTTAAGCTCACAAAAGTGCAGAGGCGGACTTAATGCCATTGGCATTTTCTCTCAGTCAACCTTTGGTTGATGCAGAGATAAACAGTGGTAGGTGCTATAGGGACCTAACTTAGATGGGAGCTTTTATTTAATCAAACTCCTATAAGATTAATTTAATAAGATATATTTTGAGACTTTTCCTTATTACGATAAAAACTAGCACTTCCTATCTGACAATCAAAACTCTTCTCCTTTTACGTCTGCTTAAATGTTCGAACAGCAGATGCCGTCAATTATGACCGGCCTGCATTATAAAAGAGGTGAGGCTTCATAGATAGCCTCTACAGTACAATCATGAAATTTTTCAACTTCTTTCCAGGAAAATGGTTATACCCTCACATTAAAACACTACCATTCAAACAAAAATTCAATTCTCAAAAGCACATTACACATCTGACCACCAACAAAATCAGAACCGATTGAAACCACCATTTATTACAGCTCGATAGCGCAAATGTTCTCATATCGATATGAAATCGAATTAAAATCGTTATTGAATTTGTAAGTATCGAGTTCGTTGTCCAATGGAGCGTGGGTTAATGGTAGTATTATACGAATGTGTGGAACAACTGTTCGGAAGTGAAGGAAATATTGACGAGTACTCGCAATGGATTTCCTGATTGAATTGGATGACGGTCTTAGATTTTGTTACGATTGGATATTTTCGATAGGTATCTAGAGAAGTTATGTGGCTTTAAAAAAAACACTCCGGGAGTACCGACAGACGTGAAAACAAAACACAAACAGACATCACTCACTGACATATCGGATATACATATAAAACCGAGTACGTTCCAAAGACAGCCGAACACATCCAAGCGGTGTCGGTTACGGTAACAGTGGCGCGAATTCAATGGTTTTTTTCCTATCTCAAAATATGCGCAGCGCGCCTAAAGAAGTTTTCACTTCAAAAATGTTTACATGAATAAGGATGGATGTTAGATTAGTATTCCAAACGATTATTTGTTTCATAAACATAATGAATAAGTAACCAGTGTTTAAAAAAATCATGATGATAAAAATCATATATTTATTGTTTGTTGGTGATGTTCTTTGGAAAGGTCAGGTATTCGCGACCGGCGGACTTAGGTGCGTGCGTGTTTTTTTTTTCTGAATGGGTCTGCTCTTGACCTCGTTCAGACCTAATGGAAAGCGATGGATGAGGTCTATGATGGAACGAGCGTGCCCAGAAGATACCTAAGGCACTGGAGCTCCCATGCATCAACGAAACACAGCAGGCTGCTTGACGACGGACTCCGGTGGGAGGGTGGTCGCAAACCAGGCGGGCGTTAGCCCTACCACAAGGGAAAAATTGGCCAGTCAAATAAGGTGTTGGCTGTGACTGCCCAGATGCGCCGAGCGCTTGTTTCAGTTGAGTAACTGGCGAAACAAACTGCGCTACACGAGGAGGCTTCTTCATGCATCCCAAAAATGACCGTGTATGACCAGATTTATGAAAACGTAAACGAGACAAAAGGAGTATGTAAGGATCGTGGCAGGTGGCCTTCTGTAGTATCTGCCTACCCTCAAAGGAAGAAGGCGTGGGCTTGTTATGTTATGTCATCATCTGCCTAGCCTTTTCCCAACTATGTTGGGGTCGGCTTCCAGTCTTACCGGATGCAGCTGAATACCAGTATTTTACATGGAGCGACTGCCTATCTGACCTCCACAACCCAGTTACTGGGTAATACGATACCCCTTGGTTATGTGTTAAAGCAAAAATAACTTGAAATAGTATAAGTTACATTTCCCAATCGCTTGGGTTTGGTACAGCAATTTCCATCTCTATCTGTTGAGAGCTATTCCTTTTCCTCATTCTATGGATTTTTTTTCTGTGTGTTGAGCCTCAATCGTCTATATTTCTGGTCCTCCTAAACATTGTGTTGGATTCACTAGGTGTTGTAGAGCACTATTTCCCTGTTGATTCGAAAGCATAGCAGTCAATGCCGTAGGATACATTTGTGCCCTGTAAAAAATTGTGAAAAGCTTTTGTTCCGAAACAAATCATACAAAAAAAAAACCCATTCCTCGAATAAATCATATTTAAAAAAAATGCCTATCGGTTCATTTGGACCAGCGCATGCCGCTAAACGCGATCAAATCTAACAAAACATAAATTTTAATTTAGAAACGTAGGGTGTAAACCCTTTGTGTTTCAAAAATCAAGCGGTGTAAGCGACAACAGATCAAGCAAGCTAGTAATTGATGGTATTGCTTATTTGCAGTTCCATTGAAGGTTGAGACCAGAGAAACTGCTAGAAATCTGTAACTGACCGAGCAATGAAACAGTAACTGGTCTATGTGGACGATCTTATTACTACGATACTCGTAGCGGGCAACGTCCGAAGGTTGTGAGTTTTAAACATTTTCAAGCGACGAATCCGCTTCAAGCGCTCTTTTTACAAAAAAGAGTTTAATAGAATTTGGCGTATCTTACTAATGGAACGGTTGGCGTAATGAAATAAGGTATTTCTGTTCGTAATGGAGAATGTTCGAGACGATTTATTAAAAAATCGCTCGTTTTTCAATATGCGGCTGTGATTCAGAATCTGTTGCTTTATTTTTGTTCGTGTTCGATTTTAGCTGTTCTAATTGAGAAGGGAATTCTGATTGCTAATTGCAAAAGTTAAATGTAACTGCTAATGCAAAATGTTCATGAATTATTTTTGGTAGATACACATTAATTATTTTGAGATTGGGTAGGTAATGATAAACTAAGTGCACAAAAATCCAATGAACATGGACGGTTTTCTTTAGGCAAGCTTTAATTTACTTTAAATTCTCGAAACAATTTCTTGATCTTTTCAAATCTTGCAATTCTTGCAAAGAACCGCCACATTTTCTTTAAAGAAAAGAAAAGAAAACCCCGCCAAAAACGAATCAGTGAAACAATAAAATTAAGCATTATAAAAACACCTCGACCGAATTATCTTAATCTGCTTCCATATACCAACTGTCAAGTTAAAAAAAGAAAAAAAAACCTAAAGCTTTATCGCCAATCTCAACGAACAAAGGGGGGAAGATACTTAGCATAATGAGTGACATTCCACGCACCGTTTAGAGAGAACGAGAGGGATAGACACAGGATTCAGTTAGCAAGAAAAAGACAAGTAGAGATTTAGAGAGAACAATATCGCAATCTTGTTTCTGGGCCATTTCCTTTAATTAGTACAGGACAGCAGGATTGCTACGTTGTGCTGAGTTACTGCCGGATGCGACTGGTTAACGTGTGAAGGGTCGAACGTTTGTATATGGTAGGGTTATGTCAGTGAAGATTTCAAAATAGAATATGTAAGTAGACATGGAAGCTATGATGTGGAAGACAAAAGAACGTCCAGTGAAGATATGGATGAACTGGAAACAAAAATTGAAAGAAATAAGCAATGAAATTAAATAATAGAAGACAAGAATAATGGTTCATACACTATACTTAATCAAAAAACAGGTTTTAGAGGCTGAAGTCAAATTAAAATAAAAAGGTTCCTTTATAGTTTTCGATGAATATTGCCTTCTTAAATTTATTAAAAGCTTTGATTATTTCAATATTTCGATCTGTCTTCCTCAATTGATATTCATCCAGACATAAGACGTAACTCAGCCATGATTCATGGGCTCTCAGTTCATTGGAGACAGAATGCTGATGTGTCAAGTGAATGTGTACGCGAAGCTGTTATAGGCTTATTTATGTGATGTACCAGCCATGTGGGCCCTAACGTGATATGCTATTTGACTAGTCTGTTCATCACTTTGCTTTGAAAATTTCCAAAGCCACATAATACCTTATGAAACTTAAGTGAATGAAAAATCAAAGAACTTTGATTATTATTTGCTTCGACTACGAAATTATTTTTAACTAAGATACGTTTTATGGCTCCCGCAGTTATCCTCGCCGTCGCGTCGAGCCTGTCAGCGGAAGCCTTAAAAAAAATTGCTTCAAATATATACTATTCTTTCCTTCAAGAGCCTGATCTAGACTGGTGTTACAAATATTTAGTCCCAACTGATTATTTTCTTTGTTGCTAATTCATAATTATCTATAAATCCTATTATGATTTGAGGTTAAAGTATCTACTTTTCTCCCATCTGCTTTAGTTTTAGCCTTGCTTGTTGTGAGTCCCTTTTATTCCCAAATCTGCACGAATTTAAATTACATCTGCCTTGCTCTAAACAATACAGGTCTTTTGTACACGCAGTATCTATCACAGACGATATGTCCCAACATTTTCAACCACCATTAATATTATTAAACAAAGACAACCCGTTTACAACTGCGCGGTCAGCGAGAATCTTTCCATCGAATTAACCCTACAAAACCGACTGTGGGTCATAACGACCGCACAGAGAGGGCGACGCGGTTGTTACATTAAATTGAGACATTTAACATTGAGAGCCTTTTGTGTTAATGGTTAACACGGATGACACCGTGCTTGATAAATACGGAACTGTGTCTAAAGGATATGGATGGGTTGAAATGTGAGCCAAATCAGCGTTAAGGTTTTAATGTATTTAAAACATGCTAAATCGTGTTGGCTCTGACTTTCTAAACGGACATATTACAATAATAACTAATTTTGCTGTTCTTGACGCTGCTTTTGACATTTGACGTAATTCAAATAAGTTCAAAATACAGCGTTTTTTTTTTTTTTTTTAAGCAGTATGTTAGTATAGTTTGCATAATACTAATTATGTTTTAATTAATTATCTGTGCTTATGGCTAAAATGATTTCTTACCCTAAAAAGGTAGCTCTATTAATCATGGAATTCACTATGATACGAAAAAAACAAGTGTGAAAAAAATACAGACGAAAAAACAGATTCACAGGAATGAGCATCATTCAACACCAACTTGGCAATAACCAAAAAACATGGCGCCAAAAACTGCAGAATTAATTAACTCAGTTCTATCAATATGCTCTCACATTACTTGGCAGAGTTCAGAGTCTTGGCTAGAGGGGGGAGAAAATCAACAAAAAATAGTTCATAAATCATAGCGGGCAGACGGGCGGGCAGAGAATTCTGAATACGTAATGAGCTACCATTCATTTGAGGGTTACCGGCCACAATTTTGTCGTTTCGTATGGATTTTTTCGTGATTTGTGAAAAATATTATGTAAGTATTTTGGCAGTTCTACCCGATGGCTGCCTACGGTACTAATCTTATTTTGGTGAAGATTATAACTCCGTTCTTCGCTACATTAAATTAAATAACAGTGCGATGTCATTAATAAAATTATTGAAAAAAAAAGCAAATATTTTAATAGTACCTAGATTAAATAGGGCTGGAAATTTTCTTTTTCGTGATTTTATTTTGGGTACCTACTTCCCATGTGCTGCATTTGTAAAACGAGCGAACGGATATGTGTGCCACGTTTGGCTCTATACAGCAGGGTTTGACTTTACAGTGTCAAAAACGCTCTCTAGGAAAACACACCAACTTACTTTCATAAATAACGTGTCAGTGATGTCATTCACTGGTAAATTGTGGACGCTATGTGGCGGTCACCGCTCTTCTAGGAAGCTTTGCAGTTCTTGAAACTTGAAACTCAACACAATCCCGGAACAATGAGTATCACTATATCAGCTTGCTTTCATCTCCATGTACTCCACCATCTCAACGAACACTTTAAGCAGGTAAACATTCTAATTACAAATTATCAACAAAAGAAACCTCCACTACCCTCCTTTCCTGTACAATGGGGAACACTTATTCACGCGGCGTTTCCTGCCCTGTGTTCAGAGGCATTGTATTTTTTCCCTGGGAACTTTTTCTCTTCATTTGTTTCCCTTTTTTTCAGCTTCAGGATTTCTTGAACCCATATTTCACGCTCATATTGTCCCCAATTTGCATCTAGACTCTGGAGTTTGTTTGCTTTGCTTTTTAAAGGTAATATTTTTAGAAGCTTTTTTGTTCGTGGTTTTTTATTGAGTTCTTTTGTTTTTTTTGTTTGAAAGAGATTCTTTGTAGTGGCTAATAAGTTTTTACTTGATATTTCTGTTTCATTAGACATCATATTACCCTACAGTTAATTTTCAAAAATTACAAAATAAATAAATGTGAATAACAAACAAAAAACTCCTTCATGTCGTTTATTATTTTGCAAAAATCGGCAATTTTGGAGAACAATGTGTCAAACGAAGATCGGAATAGCTCAGGGTAGCCTAGCCTTATGCCAAAGCTCATTCAACTAAGAATTCTGCTGATCCCCAAAACCCAGCATGACACATAAGCAACTATCCCTAAACACCACATATGCCTAAGTGGGTCGTCATAATTAAAAGCTGCACTCGACTTGGGGTAACGTAATGCAATTACAGCTGAATTTTTCGCGACATATGGCGGTAGATGCGCTTGCGATGTAGGGTGGAGCGCTTTCTAAACGACGATGAACGAATGAGTGGAGTATTTTGAAGTTTTATGGTTTTTTTATATTGATTTTATGTTTTTTGAATGTTTGGGGTTTATTTTGCCGCAAACGCTTGCCAGATGAGAAATGGAATACTTTTGGAAAACATTGAACATAATCCCGAGATATAATTATCCTCAAATACTTCAACAATACTCAATACAAGGTTTATATTTAAATATAATATCATGAGGCCAAAGGATACTGAATTTAAATTCAAAATATTTTATTTCACATAAATCTGAATGGGCACTTATGTAACGTTAGATGCCAGGCGCAAGGTTCGAATTGGTCGTTTCCTGTAGAAAAGTGCCGGCTAGATATTCCACGGTTTCTCATTTAAAATAATAGCATATCATAACTGAATAACAATCTCCACAAACTAGAAACACTTCTTTGGTTTTAAGCAACAAGGTTGGTGAATAAGGGAAGTAATATGGCTGATGTAGCCTATGTTGGTCTCTCAATATCCCAAAAACATGCGTACAGAAACATAAGGAATAATCCCTACATCAAAAACTACAATTGCAACAGCGTCCACTATCATTTGACGATAATAAAAGCTTTACTCTATTTTCATTAGCGTAGGGCGTCGTCCCTAGAGCCTTTAAGCCCAAAGGTACATATGGCGTGTAAATGCTCTTCGTATTGAGTAGCAGCCCTTCCCTGGAGGCCCTAAAAAATATTGATGCGGTTGCAAATTGTTGTACAGACGCCAGCACATCAACTACCCGAAACAGTCAAATTTTCACAATCAACTTTGAACTTTATGCTATAGCGATAAAGTTGAAAATCTATTAAAGAAATTTGACAGATTGTAGTAGCTTGATGTGCTGGTGTCTGTACAATGTTATTGTGGATTTTTCGAAGTGTGCAGTGGTTATAAGGGTGCAGATCGTGGTTAGTAGAAAAAGTCTCATTGTTCAACTGTCCAAGTAGTTTTCTGGTTTCATTTGGGAAAATCTAACAAATTCTACAAAAGACTTTGAGGAAAGGTACTAAATCTATCTCCAATATACCAAAGTAGAACTAAGTATCTCGAAAAACATAACTAGCTTGAAAATGCCGTCTTTTTTACAAGCTTATTTTTTTACCAAAACTGCAAAGAACAGAGAAAAAAAAGCGCAGATTTTTATCTCCTAACCAATTTAAATTTTAAAATTGATGAAATAGATACCTACTACCAAAATCGATGCAGTAGGTAGATTTCCACAAAACCAAAACAATTATAGCCAAACCTAAAAGCATTCATCTGGACTACTTCAAACCCGAGCTCCGATTGCAATGATAACTGCCCGGGGGGATGCTCTGCGACCATTATACTTATTGTGATCAAATGGCAGTACACCAGCGCATATGTTGTATGATCGTAATGTATAGAATATGCGGTTAAATGATTTTGATACTTGGTTTTGACGAAAATGTTATTTCTAATGTCAGTAGTAAAAGTGCACCTGCTGCCTACAACAATATCTAAAATCTGATACTATATGTATATTATACTACCTACTATACATTGTAGTTTTAAAAATAGTTGTATTTGAAGAAAGTCTCAAACAATGGCCATTTTAATGACTTATGTTATTAAATGAAAATATAATTTATTACTTATGCTAGTTTTTTTCTGATAAATATTATGAAGCTATAACCAATCCGGAACATTTATTGCCCATTCCAGCTCCACGCACAATGAGATTTGCTGAATGAAGTTATGAATTTGAATTTTGGTTAATAATTGCAAGTATCAAAATCATTCTTTGTCACTGCTTCACTATTGTCAGGGCATACAATGTGCATTATTGCGACACATTGTCCAAAATGTTTATTTGCGCAAGCGCATCGTAACGTTACTACTCGACAAGTGGGTACATTATCATTCATGTTGATAATTATTATAATTGATGGTTTTCGTCTGTTGTTAAATGGAGACCAACGTTCTGCAAGCAAGTTCGTTTCTATATTGAGATGATCGCTTTTATTAACATTGATTTCGTTTTCAGCCCATCGGTAAACTACAAGTATTCTACAACGTACGGGATGCAAGTTAGGAATAGGTATTTCGTCATCATCTGCCTAGCCTTTTTCGCAACTATGTTGGGGTCGGCTTCCAGTCTAACCGGATGTAGCTGAATACCAGTATTTTATATGATGCGACTGCCTATCTGACCTCTACAACCCAAGTACTGGGTAATATGGTACCCCTTGGTAAGGCTGGTTGTCAGACTTTCGGGCTTCTGACGTCTCGTAACGACTGCTAAAAATCCACGTATGACAGCCGAGACCAACGCCTTAATGTACTTTTCGAGGCACGGAGGGGTCTTAATATGTAAAGATGATCACCCATCCACGGACCAATCGCCGCAATCGTAGCTTTACCTGATCAATCGACCCGTGCAGCTGTTATTATTTAGCCACAAGCCCCTCAGGAATAGGTATTTAGTGTTTAAATTTAATAGAAACAAAAAATAAACCAATACTACTTGATAACACATCATCATGTAACGTCGATGCTGTTTACTAGCATCAAAATAACAAAATACACATAATTATGCTGCTTAGGTGTAGTAATAATGCAGCAGCCATACAAGATGCTGTAAATAATTTAAACAAAATGCATTTTTTTTTTAAAGTCTCTACTACTATCCATCATACACTCATATTTATCGATCGCCCAGATTTTAAGCTCAACGCAATACGAAACTCTTGAAACACGTATTTAACGTGTCCCATATGGTAATGGGGTACCGCCATGGGGGCGTATTGTCCAAGTCGGCTTCTACACCATATGGTCCATATGGTCCAAAAATTCATAAACAAGTGCTCGCAAAATCCCGTTTTAATGTTCTACGATCACTCATACGTTTGATTTCAAATACCATAAAACGCAAACTTGAACTTTGTTGATATGTGATAAAGTTGAAAATAGTTTTGAAACTAATGCAGATTTGATTAATGAAATACGTTTTTCTAATATCAACCTTAATATTGAAGCAGTTAGATTCAAAATAACAGAAGCAAAGCTAAAGGCAAATACAAAAGTATTGAGCGCAAGTTTTAAACGCGACAAAACTACTATAAACGAGATTGTCAATGAACGTCCTTTACACCAATGTAACGCCAGGACTCATAAAAATAAAGTTCAAATTGCTTTGATAGTAACAATAAAAGAATTTTCACAATTAATAGGGTGAATGATCCAAAGGCCATTGAGAGTACAAAAGGGATGATTACGTAGCAGGGCTATATTGTTGGTGATCAGGACACCATATGGCAGGTTGGCATTAGAAGCGTTCTGTATTATGGGGATTAAACTGAGCATATTTTAATAAGTAGTACAGGTGTTGTTTTGATTTGCGAGGTCGCTGTTTGCTTTGTGGATGGCACGGAATGAATTGTTATGGAGTGTCATAAAAAATTCAAGTTCTATTAATTTGAATCACATTTTTTTTATTCATTTGGCAATTTAAAGTTTTAGCTTAGGCATATTTTAATTCGTAGAGACTGCTGTCTCATAGACCAGTATGATTGTAAGTTCTTACTATGATATTTTGGAGTTGAACAACTTTCTTCTTCATTAATTTTCGTAAAGATTTCAGTTTCAAATTAAATCAATTGCTTATCTTATTTCTACTCCTTATTTCTAACTCCCCAAAAGAAACCAAATGCAATCCAACAAAAACAAACTTATCCAAAGCCAATACTTCTACATTCGCACCCACTTCATCATTGTCTGGATACAATCGACTCGGTTCCTAAGGGACGCGTCACAGACCGATCGTCCAATTGGAACAACATTAGCAGTAGCAGCTAATCTGTCGGGACCTGTCCGAGGACCGATCGCAATCAAACTTGCACATGTGAACTTTGCTCTAGCATCATCCGTCACGACTTGGAATTAATTTTGTGAAGATTTTCCTCAACGGGTTAGACAGGAACAATTTCAGTATTTACTTCTTATATGCCAGTATGCTACCCATATATCTGAATCACAATCTTTTCAAATTTTAATACAGCGCATTCGTCTTCTTCTACATTTTCATATGCTGAAATGCAACGCCTGGTTAGTTTTTAACCAAAATATAAAATCTAAACGCTCAATGTTAGCCATAAATGAAAACATTTTCATACTTCGTATCACCCTTTCGACCCTAACACCCATTTATTCAATATTCCAAATAAATAATCTTCTAATCTGTTATTTATCATAAAATAGGATTACTTTGGCGCAAAAACGATGCATCCACAAATCCTGGGCTGCTTTCCCTCATATGACACGTGCGAGAATATCCGTGGCGTGTGCCAACAATTACTTATCAAGGAATTTCGAAGTACCTCTATTGATAAACGATTTAAGCTCAATTTATTGATATTTGACGTTATGTTGATTTACAGTATCATTTTATGTTGGGGGAAACTAAAACTTGTACTGATAGTTTACCAGAAATCTTCTTTATCAATAAAACAAACATTACTTCTATGGTTTACTCCTTTCTCATTCTAACAATTATTCTATTTTTGTCATGTTATTCAAGAAGCTAGTCAGTTTCCAACCAGTTTCTTAAAGGCAAATCACTGACACTCATATTTATTATAAGTTGCCTCTATGCATAGTTCGATTTTCATTTCCAGCTAGTATAGCTCACCTTTTAAAGTCCGTCTTTTATTTTCTTTATCATCATCATAGATCAACATGGATATGCGACAATCTTACTCGTGCATCTTCTCACAAACAGTACAAGTCGTTTTTCCCGGAGCCATTCTTCCATCAATCTCTGTAACAGGCTGACTCGTCATTGACATCTTATTAGGAGTGAACACCGACAAATGTCCTCCGAAAGATCGGTCGGGAATGTCCGTCCGTCGAGGTCTTGTACAAATCGTTATTTCTGCGAAAGAAGAAGCCTAATGGTGTAATTTGAACTGGAAAATCGGTATTAAAATTGAGTGAAAGGTATTCCTGCACACCTGATTATACACGAAAATGCTTAGAACAGATTCTAAAATTGATTCAGAACCAAAAAGTCTGTTTTATTCTTTACGTTCTTTGTCCGACGTCCGCTTTTTTGTCGTTTTTCGTAATTATTGTGGTTAAAGACCACGATCATGTTCGATGTTTCGATGTATTCAAATATTAGTACCTATTGAGTATTGGTTTCTTTTTTAGCACGCTATACCTTACTTCATTCTAATGACCCAGACATAAGGAAAATAATTTGTCCATCTTCAACTCAAAACAATAAGATGCCCATGACAATAAGCTTCTAACTCACTGTTCACATTCTAAGCCTACCTCATGCACCTCATAAATTATCTCAACATCATCTAAACCTTTCACAAAACCTGCAAAAGTATAATTTCCAACATAACGCTGAATATATTTCACAGCTGTATAAACCTCTGTAGCATCAAAAGTATATCAAGGGAAAAACATATTATTTTCCAAAAAAAAGATCCTCATTTTTAGCTTACGAATCACTTTTATTGTGGCGGCGAAGACAAATGACTAGTAAGCCTGGCTGATTCTTTCTCCGTCCATCGCAAACACATTTTTTACTTGTTTCCTATCATTTTTATACAATCTGTGTACAATGGGTGAATAAAAAAGCTTCATTGTTTGGATTTTTGTGATAAAAATGTTGTAATTAATCATAAAGATGTTGAAATCTGAAAACATAATGATATGTTATGTTATTTTGATCTATGAAACTATAGGAGGTACTTTTACCACAGTTGCAGAGTAACAATGTAAATCAAAAATTGGAAGATGATGTTGGGATTCTTGTACGAATGGGAAAGCAGGTCAATTCAATTTTAATATTAAGTATGTAATGGACAAAAATACTTCACAGCATGATATTCTTTGTACTTAACAATTGAATCGCTACCTGCAATAATTTCAACAAATATAAAAAACACTAGCATAAGTTCAAAAGCAAGGAAAACGATATTCAAAGCCGGCTCACAACAGTAGCTAATCTTTACAATATTTCTTAAAATTTTCTCATTAACGCGCCGAGCAAAATAAATGTAACAGATTTTCATTGAGAGCCAACGAATGGCGAAAAAAATTGCTAAAATCTGACAAATGGTTTTCCTTTAACGTCTGCGCCCATCTTATTATCGTTACCCACTACCGAACAGAACTCATTTGGGTCTTCTTTTAACTTTCCTATATATTACTCATCAATTGAATTTACGCCCTGTATTCTTATTTTTATGACCGATTTTACTTTGGCAATTTTTACTGTATTAGCTTCGATCGCCGTTATAGGATTTAGGTTTTTATTCTTTTCGTGTTTGAGCTCAATTTTGTCTGTAGCATTCGAGTATGATATCAATTTGAGGAGAAGCGTCTGTGTTAATAGCATTATTCGCAATCTCATCTATACAGTCGGGGGTTAGGCCGACTATATGAAGTATCATTTTTTATGCGACATATAAAACATATTTATTGCAATCATAATCGTTTCAGTTTCTCCAGTGCCATGTTTGGGTGAGATAAATAGAAGATAATGGTTGGGAAAACTTTTTTATTGATGAACTTAGTTTACCTATTTTTTGTTTGTTAGTGGTATTATTATGAGGACTCTATATTTCATACATCTTAAAAATAAGCCATGAGCATCCATTTGTTTCTTACACTTATTTGCATAAATCAATAACCGATTTTTTTTCGTCAAAATGTCGATCATTTGTTATATAGGTACTACGAAACAAAAGTAGAGTTTTCAAAACCTATCATAAGATGATAAAGGCAATAATTTTGCTGACCGTACACAGTGAATAGCGAAATAAACCACAGTTTTCAATATCGCGCCGCTATTGTCAAGCTGACCCTACCACAACTCAATGCGCTCTCAATTCACAGCAGTTATTATTATCTTGACCTGGTGATTGAGCTCTCCTGCTCTCTATCGTCGTAAAGCCCTCTCATTGGCCGACTGATTCCTTTCACGCCTCCCGGTCGGCGCTTATTGGTCCGTCTCGCCACGCCTTCACAACTTCAAACGCTCTGTTAAGGGTAGTTCAAAACCCCACTTATATATTTTTCACCCTTATGTTCCTCACATTCGTATTGTGGCCGTCGGGTAGTACGCACGCGTCTTCTCTGTATCGCCGCGATATAAGTGCGAAAAGTTTCGAGTTCGTGTGCTGTTAATTAAATGACTAAACGATGACAATGGACGTTCAAAATAGCTATCAAAATTATAAAGAGACGTCTCCTGATTCTAAAGAAACTAATTTAAATATTGAGAGTGCTAGAACTTCACAAGTAAAACCTGAGATGCAGTCAACTGTTTTAAACCCTGGAAAAACTTCGAAGAGATCGTTTGATGTGGCATTTCTGATGATGCCGGATGAAAAGGTTCGACCAAAACCACCAGAAAGGCAGTTAAGAGTATCGAAGCAGCTTTTTCACAACGAAGAGTGGGAGCAGGTGCCTAAGAGGATGCCTGAAATTTACAAGCATAGTGATTACTCAAGTGATAACACGATGGACTTAAAGGACCACGATGACGACCGAATCGGCGCGAACAACAACATATCCCCGAGCTTCGGGTCCGATATTAACATTGACGTCGGAACAGATGAGTACCCTGGCAAGTCTATGTATTGTAGTGACTCTGATAATTCGGAACGGTCACGGAGTCGGCCGAATTCCAATGAAAGTGCGGCGCGTCAACCGAAGTTTCTTCCAGAATATAAAAACAAAATATTCGATGACCCAACTTTGATTAGCATGCAGTCAAGAGCGAGGTACGAGAGGTATTCGGATAAGACAGATATGTCGCCAAAAAGTGCGTTTACAAAAGTTTCAAACTACTCAATGAGATCACCTAATTCTTCGGTCAGCCCTGACAATCTACTGTACCAGAACTCCGTAAGTCCACCGCTTTCTGCTGCCAGCCCACCGTCCAGTTCTTTCAATAAGACAGCAGGCTATAATAATCTTCTCACACCAGCTCATCTGATAAATGGCAGTCACTTCTTCAAAGGCCAGAATGTGCCGTCGTCTTCACCAAACTATCCAGACTCAGCGATAAACCAACGAACTTCAGGATTTAATAAAAATCATATCGAGTATCAAGATAAACACGATACAAAGACACCTCAAATGTCACCAAATAAATTAAACTTTCTGCCATTCAGACCGGAGATACCGTATCTTCAAGCCGGGTCATCATATCCCTTCGGGGTTCAAAACTTCCAGTCGCCCAATCCAGATTTTATGAAGTTTCCTGTGCCACCGAGGGAGAATCCTTTGATAGCTAATCCTGCTGCCGCCATCCTGAGTACATTGTTGCCTCCAACTTTGGCCGCATTTTCTCTGCCGTCGCAAAATGTTTGTGCTAAGTGCAGCATCAGCTTTCGGATGACTTCAGATCTGGTGTACCACATGCGTACTCATCACAAGAGCGAGTCGGCAATCGATCCGCACAGAAGAAAACGGGAAGAAAAATTGAAATGTCCCGTTTGCAACGAGAGTTTCCGTGAAAGGCACCACCTGACCAGACACATGACAGCACATCAGGATAAAGAAGGTGATTTAGACGAGGTGCCAGCTGGGCATAAGAAGAGCAAACAATTTTATTCACACAATGGTAGTTCTCTCATACATAAATAAAATAATCTTCATGGACTAAGTGCCGAAACACATGAGTCGAAAACTGTTAAATGTAAATTAATGTCTTTGAAACTGCGCAACGAGAAGTGAGTCTAATAAAATTGAATGTATTATAAAGTTAGTGTTCAATTTTGGGATGAAATTCCTTGTACTGCCGAAGGCTTAGTATGAATTATTTTGAGTGTTTCGGCGCTAATATTTGGACAAATTGTATTAAAATTAGTATGACTATAAATAGGGGAATATGTCAAGTTCGAGTCTGTTCCATTGTTTTGATAATGTTAATAATTGTTGTTATGTTATCACCTAATCTATGTGCAATATTAGTTGTTAAGTATTTATTTTGTAAATATTAGTTATAGTAGCGGATCATTAATTACAGAGTTTTAAAAGTCTACTTTGAATTTTATTTTGTTATCCTTTTCTTTTAATTTTTATTCAACATAGTTTAACTCATGATTAATAATCATAGGTTACTTTTAATGAAGAATCACATAGCTGCATTATAATTATTGGAAACAGAGTATACATAATTATCTGAATCACAAACATACTACAAGTAAATTCATTTTAATATCACTTTTCAATCAATTTTCTAGATTGGATTTTTATAAAACAAAACCCTTTAGAACTTCTATAATGATATTCATCTAATTAGATTCTAACTCTAAATGCACTCATGGGAATAATCAAACCACTACCTAACACAAGATCCAATTTTCTTTATAGCTTCCACAATTATAACAATTACTATTCTCCATACTCCCTTCAATATGACATATATCTGATGCATGGCATCCCTGCCAGCATTAGACTCGCTAACAGGGCGAAGCGTAGCGAATTTATGCGTGGGGTGACAGATATAGACGTCATTGTACCCCTGTTTTGGCTGATTTGATTTAAAATAATGTTCTATTTGGTTATCTTTATGATTTTATTTCTGTTTAGGGTGAGTAGCAGTCTTCAAAGGTATCATTAATCAAGGAGTAACAGAGATAGAATAGTTTTTTTCGTACTGATAGAATCATTGAAACATTAGAAGTGTTTTTTTTTTAACAACATACATTCATAAGCTGCCCTCTTCCCGTAGGGGTAGCCAGAAACAACAGAACGCCTTTTTTAACAAGTTTTTGATAATTTGCTGTTTTTACAATTAAAAATCACGGTCTTTAGAGTACACATTGGACCTTTAGCGAGAGTTACTTTAGGTGAATGCTATTATCTGTTTTTGTTTGATCTCCAACCTCCTCCTCTTCTGGTGCATCCTCAATTCCTGAAGGTTGGCCATCAAATTAATCTAGGCATTTGTATCCAGCTGGGAGGGGAGAAATAAAATAGTATTTGTATGGAACCATGTAAGTCCAAGGACTGGAAGACAGGACGTCAGTAGTCCTGCGACGAGATGGGCGGACGACATTGTTGTCATCGCGGGAAAAACTTGGGTGAGGCTGGCACAGGAGCGTAGGGATTGGCACAGGAAAAGAGAGGCATATGTCTAGCAGTGAGTGAAGTCGGGCTGTGGATGAGGATGATGGTACATCAACTACAATGACTTTTCGATTAAGGACGCTGTTTTCCACATGATGCCAATTACTAGAACTTACCTCTAATAACAACAATAAGGGAGGGGCCCATCGATCGATCAGGTTAAGCTACGCTTGCCGCGGTTGGTCTGTGAATGGGTGACCATCTTTACATACCGAGACCCCTCCGTGTCTCGGAAAGCACGTTAAATCGCTGGTCCCGGCTGTCATTCGTGGATCTTTGACAGTCGTTACGAGTAGTCAGAGGCCCGAAAGTCTGACAACCAGTCTTACCAAGAGGTATCGCATTACCCAGTAACTGGCAGGGTTGTGGAGGTCATATAGGCCGTCGCTCCATGTAAAATACTGGTATTCAGCTGCATCCGATTAGACTAGAAGCCGACCCCAACATAGTTGGGAAAAGGCAGGCTGATGACCTCTAACAACTCAAACGGAAAACCCAAATTGCTTTAGATCACACACAATACATCTGTTCTAATTAACCTAACAGTGTACAAGTACTGCAACACTACAGCCGAATCAGAAGAACAATTTGAAAATTACAATGAGGCATGCAACAGTATGAAAATCTTCAATAGTTTCCAACATTAGATGACAGACAAATTACCCCCCTTCCCATCTTTCACCCATTCCCATATCCACCCGATTAAAAGTAACATCGCATTCATAATCAATAATCAAATTCATCATCACATCAATCCACCCAATAACTCCATAGAAAAGTCACATCCCTTCTGTAGTGCTGCGGCGGAACTAAGGACCCATGACGAATTCCTTGCGAACAGTGCGATTCCCATGTGTCGTGGACGTTAGCACCAATGTAGGCTAGTCCGGTTCGTTGGTGGGACGGCCGTGGCGAATCGCTATGGGAAATTAGGACCAGATTTTGGTGATTGTAGGGCATGGAGAAACGGATTATGAGTATTTAGAGTTTTAATTTTCTTGGATACAATTGAATTTGCAATACTGGAGTGTTGAAAGTTAAAGAAGAATTTGGCGGTTGCTGTAGGTAAGGGATTCCATAAATACACCATAAAATGGTGTGATTTCAGGAGAATCCACTGCTTACTTCAGGAATTATGAAACCTAGCGTTACCAACTTGAAAATACATTTAGGACACCCCGATTTTTACGGTCTCGAAGTGTCACCTAGGAAGAACAATATAGACACCTTCAAAGTTCAACCTACCAAAATATATAACCATGTAAAAAGAAAATTTTTAACTCAACTTTTATTTCGATCAACGCCCGCATAACACGAATTTCAAAAACTTGAAACAAACATGCACCAGTAAGTACATCTGCGCGTCGTAATGTGGAAAGTTCTTGGTGTCCACGTAAGTGCGAAGAGGACAATATTTTTGGTGGTCTGCCGAAGCGTGAGTAATTCAATAGAAGATATTCATACTGGGGACAGAGACCGGCGCCCCTTCACACGATTGTAAGGCGTGTTGTTTTTTAGAACAAAACGTGTATTTAGAAATTTAAAGTAAGTGAATAAATACAGACTGCCTTCGATTTAGGCAAGAGCTTGGTCGTCAGGCAAAGGGGCAGGAAATGATGCTTATTGGGTTTTAAATCGTCTCACCGACAATACCAAAAGTAAGCAAGAGTAATTAGTGTATATATAATAATTAATATTAATCCAACGATGATACTTCAGCCACTTGGGAGGCCCAGTATTTATGTCATAGAGCTTTTGTCAAACTTTTTAACATTTTACTAGTTATTATAATAAGCACGGTATTTTTTTAATAATATAGCAGGCGGTTTTCATAATTCATTTTTGAATCCGAAAAAGTTGGTTCCTTTTTTCGGTATCAATAATTACCATCGTCAGTTCTGCAACCATCCTGTACACTCGGTGTTAGCAGACGCCAGCAGTAAGACGGATGGGTCGCGTAACACACAGCTACATTTGAATACGCGGTGCTCTCGCTATAAGATATGCTAGCTTAGAACCGACTCGGTCCTTATGACCCGAACAGTTCGCGAGTTTATTGAATGTGGTTATTATTATTACCTAGAGGATGTCTTGTTTGAACAGTTAAAGGAATCTACTAGATTTTTATTTAATACATTTAGCACGCAAATGTAAAGAGGCGGACTTAGTGCCATGTGCATTTTCTACCAGTCAATTTTGCGATGCAGAGACAAACAGTGTTAGGTTCAAAATATGTGGTGATTATTTTTAATCTGTAACCGGCTTAAAGGACCAACAATTTTTGATGCTGTACCTTTTTTGTTGATGCTATTAATGCTTATATTCTATACAAACGTGATCAATGATGTAATCAAAATGTAATATTTTTTTTAATACCTACAATGCTTAGATACACTACCTACATACCTCTTCATTGTCAGTAGTAGATAAAAAACTCAAAACAAGTAAAATTGTTGTATTCCTCATGAATTTTCCAGGTAAGCAAGTTATTCGTTTGTGTTTTGAACTGGTTCAGAGTAATAGTTCCCAGCAGTTGAACTCCCGACCTCTCCATCGTCGGTCAAACTCAGCAAATAAAACCTAAAACTACCAACAGATGGATATAAATGACTAGACAGCTACATGAATCGTTCAAAACATTAGACCGTCATGCATAATCAATGCAAAAGCAATATTTTCCACTCAAATAGCTACACAGAATACGAAAAATAATAAATATGTATTTTGCTGAACGCATTTACAAGATTACAATATTAGCGAGCACGTCCTCGCGCTGCGAACGCGTCATTACAAATGATAAATAGTCGGCACACTTCGATAATCAAATTCTAATTTCGAATCTGTTCTACCCTCGCGAATATTTTTTCGAGGCAAGGGAAAGGCGGCAGGCAGCCTGTTTTGTATTGTGAGAAGATTGTGACTTTATTAACCGTGAACGAATGGTCTCTTTAACCGATTCACCACGGAGGCCACGTGACCCGGAACCGATTATGGTTCCGTACCCGATTTGTATGTATTTGTATGTAAATTGGTGCGTGGGGTGAAGAGATAACCGGGCGTGCTTGATAGGGATCTCTGTTATTGAATTAAGTGTTGGCGTTTAGTGATTGTTTCGATGAATGTGTCTCTTCATTGGAGTATTTTGTTGTGATTATTGTGTGATGATAATGATAGTCATTTTTATGAAGGATTTCATTTGTTTTTCTTCTTCCCTGTTTCTAAGTCATCAGAAGCAAGAAATTACGTAAGAGGCACTAGAAATAAATCTCCTTTTTCATTAAGTGCTGGTTCATTTCTAACAAAACGGACATAAAAAGCAAGCTAGATAATTGATTTCTTAAAATTTTCTCTCTATCCGTATTGAAGCAAACAAAGTACCTTGATATAAATACGTATATTGTTGTAATGTTGTAATGATATGTTAAATTAACTTCTCATAAACTAGAGCTGTTCACTCTTTCCTTTTACGAAATATTTTGAAAGCTAGTAACGAAAATGTAGCTTTCAAGAATGATTTCGATTTTCATATTCTCCAGAACATTTACAATTTAAAATATTCTCTAATTATTCAACGGAATAGTACCAGGCTATCATAACTAAGAGGAACAATGGCAGTGAATACTTCCTACGCAGACATAGGGTGAGCAACAACGCAAGAACAGACGGAAAACATTGGACACGCTCGCCGGACCCAAGATACTGTTGTCATGTAATTGTTAGGGTAATATTGTAATGTATGGCCAGCTTGGAATGTTGGGAAGACGATGGTTGTTTACATCGAAGATAATTATTGTGCTATGAAAATCTGCCTAGCCTTTTCCCAACTATGTTGAGGTCGGCTTCCAGTCTAATCGGATGCAGCCGAATACCAATACTTTACATGGAGCGACTGCCTATCTGACCTCCACAACCCAGTTACTGGGTAACACGATACCCCTTGGTACGACTGGCTGTCAGACTTTCGAGCTTCTGACGACTCGTAACTACTGTCAAAGATCCAAGAATGACAGCCGGGACCAATGGTTTAACGTGCTTTCCGAGGCACGGAGGGGTCTCGGTATTTCAAGATGGTCACCCATCCACGGACCGACCGTGGCAAGTGTAGATTAACCTGATCGATCGATCCGTGCGACTGTTATTACTTAGCCACGAGCCCCTTAATAATTGTGCTATCATCTCATAATATACCTAGGGATGCAGAATTTACAGCGACGGCCGGGTTTCATTAAAAACAGTTTGACGAGTGGCCGTGCGCAATAGTCCAGACTAGCTGTTTACAACATTGGTTGATTTGTTGGACTGCTGATCGAGGCCTATGGTCAGTACCTATTGATTACTTTATCAAAGCCCACCTCTTAGAAAACGAATTAGAATCGCACATCGGGAAGATACTATGGTTGAAATTCTTTTAGGTCATTCTTTAAAACAGAGATGATTTTATTGAATCTTGATTTCTGAAAGTGAAAAGACAAGAAAGTGGCCAATGAAACAAAGTCAAAGTCAAAACGTTTATTGCGAACTAAGTGTACAATGTTGGTGTTATCTTATGTTAGTACTTATGACTTAGCAGCCTCTTACAAGCATTGCAATTGTCATTCGCCGGCCCTTATCATCATAAATTAGCATGCATTAAATTTTTTTATTAATTATTTTCTTTTATATTAGTACAATTAAATTGAGAAATTAGTTAGGTATGTCAAAATTAAATGTCAATAATAATATAATACAATTATTAAGCAATATTAATGTCATCCTTTTCAGGTAGTACAAATTATAATTATACTAGTTTTAGGAACCAGAAGTGGATTTTATTGAAAAAAGAAATAACGGCTATGAACTATTTTAATACAATCGAAAAATATTAATAAGTAGAACAAAAATAATTATGAGAAAACTAAAAACTATATAACACAGCTGAGAGTGTGAACGCTCCGACCTTTCGAGTTTGGCGGGAAAACCAAAAAAGGGCTTGTCATCTGTTTGACACTTCTTTTATAGGCGTGATAATCTATGCGTAATTTATCTATGGTGATGCTACTCGCTACTGTTCATTCCACAGAGGTTCATTCCCAACACGGCCTCTCCTGATTGAGCGTCGTCCTCGACCGCATCTGATCTGTTGCTGGGTCTTGGTATAGGCAGCGCATCATGTTCACCGTTTAGTTCTTCATCGGATTCATCTGAAAGCCATATAACACAAATATAAAAACACCTGAAAGTCAACTTTATAGGCAACTCAAGCATGCATCTCTCAACCAGCTAATTCATACGTCACATTTCATTTCCATCTCACAAAAACGGTAAGTCGAAAATGCATCCATCCTCAACTTAAATCATCATCTACAGAGACGTCTCACTTAAAAACACAAACCATACAGGGTCGATGTCACCGTTGCGCGCGTTTCAGGAACCTTTTACTGCAAGGACAAGTTCCTCTACACACTGCCACAGGCCTTACAGAATAAACCTGCCTCAGTGTGTCGGTTCTGTTAACTGATCCAGTAGCATCTACATCGGACCATCATTACACAACACCAACCCAGTAACATCTACATCGGGTCTCCAATGATATTGATCCAGTAACATCTTACATCGGATCATCTATCAGCACAGATCCAGTAACAACTACTTCGGATCGTTTATCAGCACAGATCCAGTAACATCTACATCGGATCATTTATCAACACGAACCCAGTAACAACTACATCGGGTCTATTCGAGTAACACAGTCAAGTAGATAAACATCAGACTTAACCAGCTACACAACATAAATATGTGCAAACACTCACTTTCAAAGAACGCTGTACAGGTTTCAGGGCACCACTCCCCTCGCCAGGGTACCATATACTCAGCCGCAGCCTGGCTAGTTTTTCCGTAGGCTCCACTGAGTAACTTCAGTTCGTAGCGTCCGCTTGGCAGAACCTTAATAACTCGGTAAGGTCCGCGTATTCCTGGGTCTAGCTTTCCTGTGGACTGAGAATATTTAATGACGAAGATAAGGTCATCAACCTTAAACACACGAGGAGGACGCCTGTTCCGGTTGGTACGCTGGTCTTGCTGAACTTGGTTTTGTTTCAGCAACTCGGTAGCTCTGCTTCTACAAATCTCTCGCCAAGCTTCACGGTTTGGTGGTGATCCGTCGACTGCTATATCACGGATTAGAGAGCGGATAACGGGCGTTGTTGCATCAGTACCAATTAAAAGATTTAAAGCGGAGAACTGTGTAGTCTTCTGTTTTGTAATATTCAGCACAAGTTGCAGCTTCCACACGGTTTCAGACCATTCAGCACTCCTATGATTGACTTCAATCCTTACCATGTTAAGGACAGTTCTCATATAGCGCTCTACTTGCCCATTAGACTGATGCATCTCAGCTGTGATGTGGTGCAGCTCTGATCCCAATCCTTTCATCCAATTGACAAACTCGCCAGATTCAAACATACGCCCACGGTCCGTCACCAATAATCTGGGCACACCGAACAAGGAGATCGCGTTTGTCATGGCCCGTTTGAGCTCACTAGTATCCTGGCGATAGATCGGGTAAAGAAGACAGTACTTGGTAAAGCTGTCTACCATGATGAGGATGAACTTGTAGCCTCTGGACTCCGGTAGTGGACCCAGAGCATCCACATGCACTGTGTCGAACGGTACTTCAGGTTTTTCCCACGAGGTGATGTTTTGATGTGGTGCACGGGGTACTCTTTTCTTCGAGATGCATATGAGACAGTGAGAGATATACTTACTCACAAATTTCCGTAAGCCGGGGAACCAAAAATGCTTCAAAATGAGATCTAGCGTCTTCTCTGCACTTATATGTTCGTGCTCATCATGAAACACTCTTAATAGGCTTAGCCTGTGCCCCTTCGGTATGTAGCACAGAAGGCGAGATGTCTCACCAACGGGACTGTAGCGATAATATAAAAGATCGTTTTGACATACATAATGATTAGAATCCAAGCTTCCACTTTCCAGTTGTTGAATCAGCTCACGGGTCTCACCATCGGCAGCTTGAGCTATTTGAGCCCAGTTGCGGGGCTTTGTTATATTGCATACATGAACTGGAGCTGGGTTGCGACTTAAATAGTCAGCATGAGACATATTTATGCCTTTTCTGTACTCGATGGAGAAGGTGAAGTCCTGTAAGTATACCCACCAACGAGCCACGCGGGGTAGTAGGTCCTTTTTGCGCTCGGTAGCCTTTAGAGCGTTGCAATCAGTGAATATTTTGAATTGCAACCCAACCAAGTAGTGTCGGAAGTGTTGAAGCGCTTTAACTACCGCCAGCGTCTCCAGCTCGTAAGAGTGGTACTTACACTCTGCAGCGTGTGTCGCCCTGCTGAAGTATTCAACGACTCTTTTGTTACCATCTGTAGAAGACTGCATTAGAACAGCACCGTACCCCGCACTGCTAGCGTCAGTGTGTACTTCCGTGGCTAAACTAGGATCAAATATGACCAAAATGGGTTCACTCGTCAGGCACTCGATGATCTCCTGGCGAGCCTTCTCTTGTTCTGGTCCCCATGCGAACTTTTCATTCTTTTTGGTAAGTTTGGCTATACAAGCGGTTTTGACTGCAAAGCCTTTTAAATACCGCCTGAAGTATCCAGCGAGTCCTAAGAACTGCCGGACTTGCTTGACATTTTGTGGCGAACGACTGTTTACTAAGGCTTCTACTTTGTGAGGGCTCGGCCTTACCTGACCCTGACTCACCACCCGTCCTAGATACTCCACTTCGGTTGTAACGAATGTGCACTTACGCAAATTAATAGAAAAACCTGATGTCGAGAGCGTGTGAAGCACTTTCCTAAGGAGTTCAAGGCCTTCCTCCACAGTATGGCTCATCAATAAAACGTCATCGACGTAAATTAGGACACTACCCGCCTCTATAAAGCTATTTAGAGTTTTATTAATGATCCGCTGGTATACGATGGGAGAGTTCGTCAGACCATATGGCATCTTAACAAATTCGTAATGGCCTTCGGGGGTGACGAAACCAGTCCTGTGTATTGAGGCCTCATGGATTCTAATTTGGTGAAAACCAGTTGCCATGTCTAATGAGCTAAAATATTTAAAACTACCCAACCTATCAATATGGTCGTCGATCAATGGCATCGGATAACGATCTTTAATTGTGATTTGATTCAATGCCCGAAAGTCAACACACATTCTATCTGTGCCATCTTTTTTCCTCACTAGAATTATAGGACTTGAATACTCTGACTGTGACTCCCTCACTATTCCCTTATCAAGAAGATCTTTAATTATGTCTCGTACTTTTAGTTTTTCTTGGTAAGACAGTTTATACGGGCGGTAAACAATTGGCGTTTGGCTTGTTAAATTAATGTGCATTTCGCCAGTGGTCACAGTAGAACTCGCAGTTCCAGAAATTAGGAAGTCCGAAAAGTCATTAATGATAGACATGAGTAACTCTTTATGTTTACCTATAAGAGGCGTAACAACATTGGCGTCCGTAATAATGGCGTTCACTTGACGTGATGAAGTCTTAGTAGTATTAGGTAATGTTAGGTATTGCCTGTCTTTCGTACGTACATAGGTTACGCCATCGCGGTTAAGTATGTCGGTTCCAATTATTATAGATGTAAACATACATGAGGAAGGTACAACTACGAAATCAGCTTCAATGGATATTTCAGGGAACTCAACGGTCAAAGTAACGTAAGAAGTTGAAACTATTTCCTTTTCGCTGATGCCCTTAAGTACGCATCGTCTAGTCTTTGGTTGGCATGACAGGTATTTTAAAACATTATCAGAAATCAAAGAAGTATTCATTGCACCGCTATCAATTAGTACATCGACCGGGATGCCTTGAACTACTGCCGTAGTAATGTCGTTACTCTTATGAGAATTTACTAAAGACTGATCAACTTCTTTACAAAGATTGATGTTACGCGCGTTACGATTTCCCGATCGTTCTTTTGCAAAACACTTACTTTCATCATGTCCAAGCTTTTTACAAAAAGTACATGGGACTGATGTATTTGAACTTGATTGTGATTTTTCCTCCGGTTTGTCAACACGCGGTTTCTTTTTTTGACAACGATAACTTTTATGTCCAGTTTGCCCACAGTTAAAACATTTGATCTTAGGTTGACTCGCATCATCACGCCGTTTGAAAGTTGGTACGCGATTATCTTGTTTTCCGCGGCTAGGCTTGGTATATATCGATAGAAACGAAACTAAACTATCAGCAGTTAAGTTGGCGTTTGCTGCTGCAGCCCTCACCTGCGCGTCCGCTATACCCCGAATAACTATATCTGTCATCAATTCTTCGCTCAAACCCTTGACTATGCGAAGCCGTAATAATGATCGACGAGCGTATTCAGCATACGTACTAAACTTATCTGACGTGCTATTTATGACATCGGCAAGTATATTAGCAAAGTCGAGCTTACTTGGGCAAAGAGGTTTGAACTCCCGCTTAAAATTTGTCCAAGACCGATCGTTGGTCACCCACTCGTTTAACCAAACTTTAGCGTCACCTTTCAAACACTGTGCTACACGTGATAAACATTCTCGGTCGCTCCAGCCATTCGAATCCCGGGCTAGATCGACTTCCTCGCACCACGAATTTATGTTGTGAATACTGGGGTCGAAGTTCGAAACGTAATACTGAGATCGCGATGGAATTACAGATTTTAATGCTTCAGCTAACACTAAGGTACAATTCGTGTGAGTATCGCTCGCTGGATGGCAACCATTATTTTTATGTACACCGCTAGAACTAGGCATAGACTTTTGCAATAATTCGCGGTTCTCACTAGTTATACGTACAGGTGTCGACATCAGGCCGGTGGGCTCCTCAGGAGGAGACGGAGAACTATTATTCAACTGATCACAATTTAATTCACTTTCGAATAATAAGGGTTGAGCACTTACCGGATCCCTGTTGACGACATCTGCATGCCCCTTGTTTTGTTCTAACACGTTCAATCGCGCCAGGATTACATCCAACGAACGTTGTATCTTTTGATCCTTAGAACGTCTACGACAGGTACTATGCCTATCACGCAACCTATGTATAACGCGGGAATGCGATCGTGATCTAGTCCGCGAACGACGCCTATCACTATCACTGGAATGTCTCACCTGTCCACGAAAATCACGCGACCGACTATTAGAACGAAGACGCCGCGATCTACCCATTATTTTAAGAAAATTACGCGCGGTACAAGTGTTACAGATTTAACGAGTCGCGTCCTAAATAAATTTGAAGAAAAAAAAAAATGGATAGTCCAAACGGTCAGGCTGTGTGCAGATCCTATCCCACTTCTGATTTTAGGAACCAGAAGTGGATTTTATTGAAAAAAGAAATAACGGCTATGAACTATTTTAATACAATCGAAAAATATTAATAAGTAGAACAAAAATAATTATGAGAAAACTAAAAACTATATAACACAGCTGAGAGTGTGAACGCTCCGACCTTTCGAGTTTGGCGGGAAAACCAAAAAAGGGCTTGTCATCTGTTTGACACTTCTTTTATAGGCGTGATAATCTATGCGTAATTTATCTATGGTGATGCTACTCGCTACTGTTCATTCCACAGAGGTTCATTCCCAACACTAGTATATTAAGGTAAATGGGATATAATAAATGTTATTGTTTGCATAGGACCATAGATATATTTTTTACATTTCTATGTATAGGACAAAAATGATGCTCTTCTCAATTTAGACAAATAATTTGTTATTCATTATGATATTCTTTTCCAAAGCAGGAACTATGACTGCCGCTCCCACCATGAAAACAAACAAATTTTTCACCCTAAACCTTACACGGCACACCTTAAATATCCCTCTACCTTCCACATACACACAAGACAAAGGCGTATCGTAAATAAGAGGAACTAACGCACTTCCTTATCCGTCGTGACGAACAAACTAACAATAGAGCTTAATATTTGGGACCTTCCGTTGTACTTCATTGTACATGGTCCTTTATTCAGGATTTTATTTGTTTTGGAACTATTTGTTTACCTACAGTGTACCTATATTGTGCTTATGTGTTCTAAAAACTGTTACTTTACCTGCAAGGAGCAAATATTGGGCCTTATAGGATTTTAAAATAATGATCAATCAATTATTCTAGCAATTTCAGTCAGTTTACATACCTGGAAGAGTCAGATTTATGACCCAGTTTTCTTATCTAGGTATTACAGGCCTTGAAGAAATTTGAAACTAGAAGAAAGAATGTGACACTGATTTAAATCTAAGCATACAAACAAGAATGTAACAAAACTAATTCACTTTTGGGTTGCCTGTGATAAAAAAAAAAATACTTTGATTTCATGACGGACGCCTGACAAATTCTTTCATTTTTTTTTTTATAGAATAGGTGCTGAAAGAAGCCATGTCTTTTCAGGGCATAGAAAAATAAATATAGTATTTTGCATAGAATTTAATAGAATATAATACAAATAAATTAGAATATAAAGCAGCGACTGTTTTCACTGAATTAGCAGATGGTTGGCTCGGAACGGATACTGTTCAAAATAAACCTGATTTATAACGCCTTATTTACATTTTGTTGGGACTACATCTTGGAATATGGCGGCCAGAATATTTTTAAATAATAGTTTCAGAGTAATATTATATTGTTGAAATAAACAATTGTACCAAAATAACAAAGATAAATAAATAAGAAAATATTTTAAATATAACAGTTTCGAGAATGAATAAACTTACCGATTCCTCGGTGAAACTTGATCATGAGAAGGATTCAATTGTTTTTTTTTATTATCACAATGACGATAAAGTGATTGTAGCAATTACTTTTAGTCTTCTAAATCTGAAAAGAGAAATGGATACTTAAAAGAATAAATCGGATGTAATAAAGGTTGGATGGATAATACGAGTAGGGGGTGACAATGGATGTAATTTAAATCAAATCAAATCAAATCAAAATATTTTTATTTCACATAAACCAACATGGGCACTTATGAAACGTCAGAAGCTAGGTGCACGGTTCCAATTGGTCGTTTCCTATGGAGAAGAACCGGCAAGAAACTCCATGGTTACTCTTTTAAAAATAATTGGCGTTTACAATGTTTTCGAGTTACAGTAGGTATGGGAGGACAGCGTAGGCCTGTCAACAAGTACCAGGTACTTGATAAAAAAATAAAAAATGGTCTACAGATCTAGTCTACAAGGCTTACAAAGTCCTCACATTTACAAAATAAGGATGTATCAAAAGGATAAACAAAATATAAAAATCTACTAAAACCAAGAGATATGATTGCCATTTCAACTAAGAAAGAGGTGAAAAATTAAAATTGTCTGTATATAATGTCAAATAATAAAAAGATTATGTCATAGAAGTATGTACAAATAAAAAATAAACATCGTAATTTGAGAGCAGTTAATAGACATTTACGTAGAACTTATGCCGTCAAAGAGGTGCCAGGGAAGCCACATGTGCAGAAGGAGTTATTGCCAAACTACCTTGTCTTCAACGTAGTCTTTAATCTTATAATATGCTTTTTTGATAAGGACTCGTTTGATGAGGGTTTTGAACTTTCCATCGCTAAGTTCTGTAACCGACTTTGGCAACTTGTTATAAAAACGGATGCTGTTTACAAGAAATGACTTGCTAGTTTTAGTTAGTCTAAATTTAGGTATCACAATTTCATTTTTACTGCGTGTATTTATATTATGGAAATCGCTTCTTATTATTATATATAAAAACATTGTAAAAACCAATTATGTTTAAAAGATTAACCGTGGAGCTTCTTGCCGGCTCTTCTCCATAGGAAACGACCAATTGGAACCGTGCACCTAGCTTGTGATGTTTCATAAGTGCCTATGTATGTTTTTGTAAAATAAAATATATTGATTTTGATTTTTAATTTTGATGGGCTGTGTGAAAGATGATACAGATAGCGCCATACACGAAGACGCGCCCCACTCTTCTTCCTAATCGCTTAACGTACAAGTGTGCAACATTTCGCTAGTGTTTTAGTTTTGTCGATACACAGTAATTACTTATTAGTGGGTGGTTTACTTATTGGTGGGTGGGTGGGTTGTGTATCAAAAAACTAAAACACTAGAGCGGTATTAACTAGCGATAACCACTAGCGATTAGTAAGAAGAGTGGGGCGCGTCTTCGTGGATGGCACTATATATATGGCTAGAAAGAAAGTGACTACGGAGATGACGACTAATAGAGAAGTATGTAAGGAAAATACATGTTGCACCGACCCCAAATAAATTGAGATGAGGGCAGGAGATTGATGCTGAAAGGTTTACATACTTTAACGAACCGTATTAAAAAATATTCTCGACAGCAGATTTCTTCAATATCTACGGGATAAAATTTGTTGCGTTTTAAATTCATACTTATGCAGAGATACAACAAAATAGATGTGTATTCATACATCATGAAATTAACCTGCATCATTATAAAATTAGCCCACAATAACCCTACATTTGCTGGCAATTTATAAATAATGGTTTCCAAACACCAAAACAATAAAGTTGGTAGCGAAATAGCGAACGGTTGACAAAACACCGCATCTATTTAGCATATGAATTAAATACGGTGAAATATGGTTTAAATTAATATGGATATATGCCGTCGCGCAGAGCTGTTGCTGGTGGGGTTCGTTTGGTACTCAGTTTGATGAGAAATCTAAAACAAAAGACAGTTTTATAGACTTTTCGCATAATTCGATAAACCCTATTCTCGAAAGACTGCGACTAAATTGTGTGAAGCTCTTGCAATTAGATTCAACACATGAAAATTGCGGAAATATTGAGATTAAATTTCCTTGTGTTGAATACTCCCACCTTTTAGGCACGTTTTCGGATGACAGCGATGCTGACAATTACTGCGATGCCTACGTGTCATTTTTGTTTTTGTACTTATTTGTTCAATACTATTATTAGTGTGATTTAGTCATTTAATTTAGTAAATACCTAGTGTAAATAGCAAGTTGTGTTAAATAAGTATATGAAAAATAAACTATTCGATTTCCTTCTGAAGTCTAGATGTTAACAGCATTCAACATAGAATCAATGCCTCCCCGATTAAAGATCTCAATATAAACCGGTCTCATCCAACGTCTGGTTAGTAAACGAATAAAAATGTAGAGTACAACTAAATACAAACTATGGAGACAATCATGTTACATGATTGTCTGCACCCCAAATCGAGGGAAAGGAAATTTCTAATCCATTGCTACATAGGTTTCAAAAATTCGTCTACCCGACAACGTAAACACGCAATGACTGTTGTTGAATGGTCAAAATGAAACCAACCTTACTAATAAACGTTGTATAGCGTCTGTATAGTTACATAACGTTTTGTCTTCTTCTTTTGAAAGTGAAATTACTGACGACTGAAAGAGAGAAATCGGTGTGTAACTATTCATCTGATATAATTCGTTTATTAGTAAGAGGGTAAGTGTGTTACGCATTTACCATGCTCGACCAAAGGAACTTGGTCGACTTTACAGGTACAAATAAAATACAGTCGTAAGTGGAACCCATCTGAAAGTAAGTCGAAAGTAATAAGCGGGCTCCCGCGACAATATTCACTGAATACATTATATTTTGTCTTGCTGTACGGCTCCTGCTTAGGTAACTATAACTCTTATGTGGTGTATGGTAAATATCAGAATATTTGTGAGTTCGTGAAGGATTATTCGGAAACACACCTAAAGAAAACATTGTGTGGAAGGAAAAGGTAAGAATCAATGTTATAAATACCCTTGTGTAATACCTTCCATATGACAAAGCTACACCAATTTTGCTGATTGCCGTAAACGTTATACATGATTTTCTAACAGCTGGTCTACATTTAACGTTAGTGCAGTGAACTTGTTTAGGTATTCTGTAAATATGTATGATATCAGAATCACTTTTACACGCCATATTATAAAAAATAAAATAAGCTAGATGGATTCAACATTTCCTGTCTGCCTGCCCCTGAGAATAAATGGCGAAACAACCTCAAAAGTCTCTTTTAAAGCCCAGACATAATCTAAGTCAGATCATGTGAAGACAATGTAGATTAGTGCCTGAAGTGGTCTTTTGAGGAAAGAACCAAACAGATTTTAAGTGGACCAGACCTATCAGTAATCGTGTAGCTCAACTCAAGACTTGAGGAGCTCAACCACTCGACGAACAATACCAAAGAAAGGACATTTGGGTAGTAACATTACTGGTGGCCTACTATGATCTAATTAAAAACGATTCTAAAGCAAGACATTTCAGTTTAGGTTCCTAAACTGCATCGCTTGAGCTGCTCTATGGACGTCATGGTACCAAACAAGTATAAATGAAACCAAAACTTGAGACTCAGTTTGGGACAATCGCTGTTAGCAGATGGCACGGCCTCAACTGAATCGTTAAACTGACGTCATGGTACGAATTAGAAGAACAGTTCACTTTAGATCCTAAAATGGATCGCGTCAAGAGCTTGTGGTAGGCCTCCTGAACGCCAAAAAATCATTACCTGACTTGTGACTTATCGTGTAATTGCTATCTAAGTAAATCAAATTATGACAAAATTAGAAGACCTTTTTCCATATCTATTGAAAGCAAACTTAATTTACTTGAAAACAAAGTGCCACTTTAAATCGAACAATCTTCCAAAAAGTCCCCGGTATGAATGAGCTACAAATTCGTCGCTCCTATAAAATTGAATCTAGTGTGATCCATTAAGGTTCGATTTGGGATCGTAAATCGGATATCACATTAGCTTGATGTATGGAGTGACGTGATGTACTTATATGTGGTGTTAAGGCGATCTGTGATTTCTTAAGAATGTGAGAAAAATTACCGATGTTTTTGTAAAATCTTTAAAAAAAATAGATTACCCCCTTTATTTATAAACGTCGCCGTCGCTTAAAGTTAAGTAACGATTAGCAACTGTTAAATAATTTATGACGTATAAACGTGTCTTAACTGTAAGCAAGGTTTATAAATAAACTCCACTATGTTTAGTTCCAAAATTTTTCAATGGGGACACAAAGGCCATTTAAAAAATTGTAAATAACACAAAACAATTGCACGAGGCAACTGAGAAGTGTTCGATAATTTTATTATTGCATTTTACAAGTCTATATTTATTTGTGTACCTACTGTTTGCCCGGTTTTTGTAACCAATATTTTCAAAAACCGGGCACTGATAAATATACAAACGTTTAGGAAAAAAAAAGTACAAAGCAAATTTAAAACACTCAATTACATTAATAACATGTTAAAAATAACTAAGATCGGAACAGTCACTTTCAATTATACCTTATTTTCAATCTTAAATAATTTTTCCATATCGCTGACCCTTAAATAAAAATATGATTACTAGTTGTCAAACGTTCGCGATGTCGTCTGATTCATGATTTATATATTACTGAGAATGTGCTCAACTTGATTGTGTGTTTGATAGAGGACCCGTGGTAGCTAATATATCGCCTTCGGGAAATAATTGCTGAGTTTTTTACACATTACTCTTAGTGAGGAAGAAAACTTTCGTTGAGACAGAGTGTTTTGCGCAATTATGTTGTTTGTCCCTTATCTACTTTTAGAGCATTTTCATTTATTTATGTTTAAAAGCTTTTACTAAACATGGAGAAAGGTTGTGGCTCGTGTACCTGCAGTAAACTGATTTAACTCTTCGGCAGCCTGTGTAATATAAGCTGAAAAGCAAAGAAACAGACCTAGAGAAGCTACAGAAAAAGCTAGAGAAGCTAAAAAGGCTAGAGTACTGAAAAGTTCTAAGAAATACAAAATAACAGCTTTTTGCCATATGGATAGAAGAGTTACAGACGTCACAAATGATAAGGCCCTAAAAGTTCTAGCTAAACTATTCTTTGTTCTACCAAAAATGTAGAAACCTAACTTGATATCTTCGAAAAGCAGCTTTAACTTAGAGCCTTAGACAAAAGTGACGATTTTTTTGATTTTTGGTCCTTCGATCCGGATTTACAATAATCAGTAGATGATTCACCTTGCTGATTTCTATGTACCAACGCAGCGTTATTTTTATGTAGCAACCTAAAGTTCGATATACAAAAGTCGTGTGTAAAACCTAGAGTAAATACAAACACATACAAGTGTGGGGCCATAAAACCAGCGAGCCGTCACGATAGCGAAGTAAAATATTGACAGCCGCCATGCAAATATTGCTGGTATGAAATAAAAATGCCGATATGCTGGAGGGAGTATCGGTCTGTCGTTGTTCGACTTGATTTTAAATGTGTTTTGTTTAAGTATGGCTTCGTAGCAACTTCTTGTAGTACTCAAGATAAGTTCGGAGTTTCTATTACTGCCCTGAGAGTCTTGTTATATAAGCAGCAACGTTTGCAAAGTGGTGGAAGCGTTTTTGCCAATGGTTGATGAACGGCAGAATTTTAATAATATACTTCAGGGATACCTAGTCAAAACCAATAATTTTCCAAGAACATGACGCGGCCATCAGACTTTTACGGTTATCAGAAGACCATCTCAGATACTCCGTAAAAGACCATCTCTACAAGGTCCGCACATGCTCTGAACAAGATAATGACTGGATTTAAAAAATAAACTGTACTGTGTGTGTATATTTTGTCTTTTTTTTATTATTTGTAATGTGCGTTTTGTTTGTGCAGAATAAACCATTTTTCTTTCTTTTTCTTTCTAACCTCTGAGTTTGTTTCTTCTCAGAGTAGTCAGAGAGGAAACACCGACCTCATTTAGTTTTTACCGAAAATCAATTTACAGAAATAAATTTCGTTTATCATCAGTTATCATTTATCATAAGTCAAACGACAGTTGCTACAGTCAAAACACAAAAAAAATTGCCTGAAGTCAAGTGTTATTCGTCAAATACTTACCTACTTTAAAAATATTAAGTACCTCCTCTCTTTTCATTTCATAACTGTAAAAAAGGACCATAACCAATAAACCCTGTAAAATAAACAAAAGCCCATCATGAATCTCATACAAAAAGGTGTAATACATTGCTGAAAGCTTTTTTCAGTTGTCACCGGACAGGCCGCCCGGCCGGCGGAAACGGCCGAATCGCTACGGTGACGGGTTACCAATTGACGAGTGTTGTCTCTTTCTGGTATACAGCGTAAGAGTGGGACAGAGAGAGTTTTAAAGCACAAATTGAGAGAGGCATCGTTGACGATGGCCCCGCAGGAAACAATACTCGATTCGGTGAATTAATGACAAACAGGGGTGCGTAGATGAGTGGTTTTAATTTGGTGTTTTTAATTTGTTTATGCTTATTTAGGACTAGCTGCTGCCCGCGACGTCGTCTGCGTGAAGGCTCTACAGCACCAAAAATACCTAAGATGCCAGTGTCGCTATAGCATTATAAGTAAACAACTTTTAAAATAGCATTAAAATATAAGTTTCTTTTGCAAGCGAAGCAAGTGAAGAGAGTTATATTGGAATCCTGCTGAGTTCAGTCATAAGATGTGACTGAAGGAAATAGAGAAAATAATGCAGGAATACATTCCAGGACACAAAAGAGTAAAAATACGTACAAAGGTATCATACCTTACAACATTTCCCTATAACGTACGTTGGTAGTTATGCTGCCAGGAGCCAAAATGTAAAGAGAGTCAGGACTGGTGACGCGGGAGCAAGCGACGTACAGTTGCCCGTGTGAGAAGCAACTCGTCCTGAGGTCGACACCCGCTGCCCTCAGTGTCTGCCCCTGCGACTTTCTGATGGTCATCGCGAAGCAAACACTCACGGGTAACTGTACGCGCTTGAACTGGAACGGGAAGTTATGAGGTATGAGGGGAATGCGTGGTATAAATACTGCCTCGCCAACGCCACAACTCGTAAGAATTTCCGCCTCAATTTGTGTGTCTGTGGAGCGAGATGACTTTAAGGCGGGTCCCGTTACACAACTTCGGAGGAGATAGGTTCCGAAGAAGCATAATCGGGACACCGACCTTCAGCTTGATGGTATGCGCTGGAAGTCCACTTGCTGACAGGGAGTTCAGAAATTCCACGGGATAATGTGTGGCGTCATCTTGCTCGACAACAGTGTTTATCGAGGTGTAGTCTACTTCATTCCCCTCAATTTCCGAGAGAATGCATTCGTTAATTGCTGCAGCCTGATCGTTTTTAAGCGTCAAAATGGCCCGCTCACACACCCAAGAATTTTGCTGGTGCGGTATACGACTGATGTCCCCGTACACACAGCGAATGAGTTCTTCTATGCTGGATACCACTCTACCGAGAGACTCTGGAAGCACCACCTGTCCACCTCTCTCTTCTGGTAGAGTGCCTTCGCCAAGACTTAGAAGGACATCGGAGAATTCTTGAGCACGTGCATTGCCGCCGAGCCGAGCTCTCATATTAAACGGTTGAATGTCGTAATTACAGACACAATTAAAAAGCCATTGTGTCTCGCGTAGATCTACGTTCCGGCATACGATGGGTTAATGGTCAAGCGCAGCGTACGAACTCGTGACCACAACGAAGATCATTTCAACGAAACATTCACCACGTCAGCCCTCGATCCCCGCGTCACCACGGAAAGCGTTTGCCGGAAATCGCCACTGAACAGAACTGTGGAACAGAATCGATGGGAATTTTAAAGTCCCGATTTCCACGGTCTTGATGCGGTGATGATTGGGGAGCTGGTAATCCATATTCGATCAGTGGATTGCCGCCGATAGAAATGACCACATTTTGAAGTGAACTGAGACAGGTGTTCAGCACGCGTTCATCAGTTACTTCGACTTCGTCTCCAGTAGCACGCCTTAAAGCTCGTAGAAAATCTTCAGACAGATGATGGCGATACTTCTCCCACAAAGCTACCGGTTTCGCGACTCCACAAAACACCAAGATGACGGCATGCGGCTGGGACTGTCACTGACGCTCGCCTCCGCGAGGGTTTCATCCCAATTTTGGTCACTGTCGAGAAGGTCACGTGTTACCCAGGCTGCGCGGTAAGTGGGATACTCCACGTCATCAAATGTCCTCAGAAAGGCGAAAGACGTTGGGCCTCGGACAGTGTAAAGTAACAACCGCAGAAAATAGCATTCGCCATTATTCGGATGCACGGTATAAACCCTACCCAATGCGGTGTCCTTGAAAATTCCTGGAAAACTTTCTACAGCACCTCCTCGTCGACGTCGGTTAAATAAACCCCTTTGCTTGTCGTACGTGTAATATGAAGGCACCTCGTCATACGTAAGGGATTTGTTTTACATCACATTTAAGTTTATAAATTAGGTATACGACATGAAAATATATTAATTACCAAGCAATAATCACACAGATAAATACCGAACAAAAGTATTAACAGTCAATGTTTATTTTGTACTAACAACATGAAATTGATGAAGAAATGATCATCATCAATGAACATAACTTTCTTGTAATACTTAACACCGCATTTTTTTTAAATTGTCTTCCTCAACTCTGCTCAAGATTTTGAGGGTTTTGTTGGACCTTGAATTTGTCAAAACGAACTATACGATACAACTTGTATGAAGAAAATGTACATTACCATCTATGAATTTTAAGAATAACTAACTACTAACCTCGCCAACATGATCAAATTTAAATTATTAATTTCCAAAAATTGTTAACATGTAACTTGATTTGATTTTTATGAAATCTCTTAGATGGCGCTGGTTCAAAATTTTTTTTATACTACTAACATTCATTAAACTATGTTTCTCTGCCCAAGTTTTACTTAAATGGCGTAGTTTTTATAGTGTAAAGCTAGATAATAGCATGGCTTACTCAAAAATAACATTTAAATATGCGTCGTTAGATTACACGCTGTCACAGAATGCGTAAGAAAAATAAAGATTCACAGCTCCTCCCCCGTAGGTGATAGCGTGATAATATGTAGCCTATATGTTGACCCGACCTCTTAGTAATACTCATGCAAAATTTGATGTAAATCCATGCAGCACTTTTTGAGATTAGCCCGGACATACAGACAGACAATCAGACAAACAGACAAACAGACAAAAATTCTAAAAATTATATTTTCGGCTTCGAAATCGATTGTAGATCACGCCCCAAATATTCTTTTAAAAAAATATTCAATGTACAGTTTTGACTTTCCTACGATTTTATTATATGTATAGATTTGAAATTAGGTGATTTAGTAGCAGAAAATCAGGAGGTTAGTCATTGATATACTGGATTGGAATTCAGCAAAGCAAAATATACCTAAGTATTATCATGTACTCAAACAATTCTTGAAGTAAAAAAAATATGAAGATGACCTGTATTGCCTTGCCTAAAGATGACTTTAAACCTTATTTTAAGTAGAAAATAGGATGAAAAAAACAGCCGTGTCGAAATTATTTGATTGAAAATATATTTCCCTAGAAACTATCTAGCTCCAAACTTTACCAAACAGCTGCTGTTAGTGCTAATCTTTTTATCTGAATGAGGTATTCAATGAACATTTAAATCTGTTATAACCAGAAAAAACGCCGCAATTTTATTTTTGAATATCATGAATTCAACACCCTTCACCACTCCACACTTACATTACATCACGCGCACACACACTCATTTTTGTATTTTTTTTTCTGTTTTTCCTATTTAAGATCATCTATTGATGCATCTTTTTGCATGCCTTTTGGGCTAATATGTATTATTGTCTGTTTCGAGGGGTCTGGCGCTATAGGCTGAGATACACGAGCTGTCCTAGTTCAGCTACAGATGCTCTCATGTTATATACCAAGTACTAGCCTATTAAGTATGTGTAAATCGTTGTATTATTTTTGGTGAAATAATGTGTGTTCTCGTCCACATTTAATCCGTCAGCCTTCAAAGCAAGAGGAACAGGCATCTTCTGGGCACGCTCATTCCATCCACCTTATCCATCAGGCGTGATCGATGTCAAGAGCAGCAGTAAAAACAAACAAAAAAACAAAAAATTACAAGTTCTGTCCACGTTGTGTACCCCTGGCCGCAGCAATATTTCAGTAAAACAATGGTTGTGTTGGTACAAAGCGCACGATGCGTCGCTCGTTCGGACCAACCTGCGGATATTACCTCTATACGATACTACACGTCATTACAATCGGTAGGATGCCGGTTCGATTTGTAGGACAACGAATTGTTTACATAATTTGTTAACCGTATCTTCTTTTAGCGGCAGACTAATTATTATCTATGCTTATTATGCTTGCAGTTTGTAATTAGAATTGTTTGGTATGCTAGTTTGTTCCTGTATTGCCGTTGCCTTAAGTTTTCCTATTTCAAATTTTCTGTTTTGCTTTCTCATTACCAAACAATTTCTCCTGAATCTTTTCACGCTTTTCTTTAACTTTTTTCTCTTCTGCAGTTTTTGTTCAAATCGCTATCAATTCATCGCACCAGGTTGCCTTTTCTAGGCAAGAACCTTTTAAAGACAACAACTTCGTGAAGACCTTGACAACCTGTGACTACCAACTTGACCACCAACTACAATAAAAGAACAATATGAACGAGGGTTTTCTGAAATAACGTTCACTAGTTGGCAGTACTGAGACATCAGAGGGGCAATTCTCGTAATTTTAAGAACGTTCACAGTCTGAGGGGCAATTCTCGTAATTTTAAGAACGTTCACACTCTGATCTCAGTTTCAATCTGTCAAAAATACTTCTAATTGCCCTACATTTTGACAACTTATTGACATTTGTTTGTCGCCGAGATGAGACTGCGACTAGATTATGCACGTTTTAAATTACGAGAATTGGCTTTCTGATCTCAGTCAAAAGTCTGTGTCAAATTTTTGACAATTGTTTGTCGCCAAGATGAGACTGCGACTAGATTTTGAACGTTCTAAATTACGAGAATTGGCCTTCAGGTCCGGGCACCTGTCAAAATTGTAAAAGCACCTATATTTTCTTTAGTCGCGACTGAATGATGAACGAATGAATAAAACGGATGACGAACGTCATCAAATATTTTATATTTGTTGTCGAAATGAAAGAGTTGTTATCAAAGTGGCGCCAACTGGCAGCGTGAATTTTCATGAAAACCTCCATAGCCAGGAAAAGCATCTAAAATTCTCTAGTTTCCAATCTTTTTTTCAAAAACAGAATCAGAAGTGAAGCTACCTAATCCCCGGCCGTGATTAGCGTGGTCCGTTCCGGCGCGCGTCCGGTGATCGGAATTAGAATGGCGCACAGAACCGTTCCGATCATTACGCGTTCCGGACCGGCGGCCGATGTAACGACTAATTGTTGATACGGCAGCGCCTTTTGTTTGGTCGCCATTATGAAGGGATATTAGATTAGAATTATGTTTGGGTATCAATTTTGTAGGTATTGTTTTGTGAATTTAATTTTTAAGTTATGACGTCATTAGGTTGGTCCTGGAAACATGTGGGAGGCGCCAATGCTTAGCAGTGTGAACGTTTACGCGATGGTGTGATGAGGTAGTGGAATTTCAATCACATGATTGAAATAAAATTCTTCGTTGCATTTTGGAAACAAAAAAAATATATTGATTCTTCATTCTTCCTGATAGACGCAAGAAAAGCCTCTAAAACTTTATTACCTTATCAAATATTGAGAAAAGATTACTTTCAACATAATGATTGAAACAAACCTGTCACAAACACTAACAATAACAAACATCTTTCTCTCTACAACCCCAAAATTAACCGGGCAATAATAATTAAAAATCGTCCGAAAGTTAATCAACACCGAACGAAAACTTTCCGAACAGAGTCTCAGTCCCCACAAATCACGAACAAAATTGTAACTAGATAAAAACATCATTGGTGAACAAAACCCGGAAACTTTCCCAGTCTAATAACTGCTGAGAGAGTTAATGACTTATGCCGGTGGAGTGTGAACGCACTTTAAATGTTTTTGGGTAAAGCTTCCCCTCAAATTTTCGATTACGTTCGCGTTCGTGGTAGTTTTTAAATGTGATTGTGTTTTTATGTGAATTAAGGTGTTATATCTTTAAAAAAAAACTATGTCGATTTAATATCATAGGTACTCTTACAAGAAACAAGTATGTACATGCAGTATTTAAATGCCATTGACATTGACAGTGGCATTGATTGCCACCGCGGTCAATGCTGACCGCGAACAATAGATTTTCTATTGTGTCTGTTGTCTGGCAGTCAACGTCTTAAATGAAAAATGAGCTACCTTGACTCTTCTTGCATCAAGAAACAGAAAATTCCGTAAGACGGTTCTATTCATGGGTACGAAGAGAAGCAGTCATGAACTATGTCTTTGACAGGAACACAGTGAGACCTAAATTAAATCTGTTAATGATAGATTTGTATTGATTAATTGCTTGTATCACAAAAAATTTTCAATTCACAATTGAGGCTTTGTTTCTTTAAGTTACCTAGTTGCTTCTGTTGATAATTGGCAAAAGATTATTAATAATGCAGAACCTAATCTTTCCATTTGTTTTCCCTAAAAACTTACAACTACAAAGCAGCATCAACTTCCTCAACCATTGAAATAAGTATCAACAAATCTACAAAGGAAGCGGCGGAACATTATGTACTTAAATCCGAACGAACTATCGCGGTAGGCGGCACTTCGGCTATTATCTTATCGAACGCGCAACGAATCAGTGGGCACGCGAGTTACGACCGTCGCCGAATGCCGCCGAATGCCGCCGAACTTTGGCGAGGGAAACGTTTCATAATTCGAATTCTAAAAACTGTTATTAAGGGGTTGTTGCTTTTGATTTTAAAAAGGGTTATTAAAAACAAGTCGGAGGAAAAAAGCTTTTCGTGTGACATACTAAACAGATATTGTTGTGGCGACATTTTAGATCCTTTTGTCCGCGTAGGACCATTTTAGATTATGGTATATTTTTATTATAACCTAGGTAGTTATGGTTTTCTAGCTTTTAGTTAAAGGTACCCTAAGCATCACTCACCTAACAAAATTTAAATCAGGGAAGCCACCAATTAACACAAGACACAACTTTCAGAAGAGCAGTGGTGGCGCAGTGGTAACGGCAGCGGCTTCCGAGTTGTAGGTTGTGGGTTCAAAACCAGGCAGGCACTTTACTTTGTGTAGGTAAACTATTTCATCACCACTGGTCTCAAAACGGTGTAGAAAAACAACGTGAGGAATCCGGCATGTCCTAGAACCAAACATTCGAAGACATGTGACATCCGCCAACCTGCACTGGGCCCACGTGGTGGATTATGGCCTACCTCTCACAGCGAGAAGGCCTGTGCCCCAGCAGTGGGAACATTATAGGCCGATAATGGATGTAAGTATGTATATACAACTTTCAGATTTAAATTTCTGGAATGCACGTGGCAACGAAATGATACGTTGATCATTTTCCAGAATTTTTCTCACATCCCCTTAAGAAGCTCACCTGCTAATCGTCACACAACAATCCTACAGCTAACACTGGAACGAGTGTGTCGACGTGTTAAACCAGATATCGTAATGACGTTGAAACAAATGGCACGGAACGATTCCAGTTCTTTTATTCTAATGTACGTGTGATTAGGAGGATTCTGGAGCGATTGTTTATAGAAAGGAAGGTGACATTTAACACGTGAAATAAAGTGAAATGTTTACCTATTTATTTAAGTAGACACTTTTACACGTTAATACTCAGTTGGTCAGTATTTTAAAAACTAGAAGGCGCATTTCCTAGATGACTGATCCCTGAGAAGAAATGCCGCAACAAACTCAGAGGTCACGGTCTCTTTTAAAGTCTAAACATTATATTATAAGAACTTTATGTGCAGTCTAAAAATGCAGGGCCATGTCTGGAAGAGCCTTTTGAAGAAATAGCCATTGCAGCTTTGAGTTGACCTGTCCAACAGACGGCATGCATGCCTCAGTCATCATGATCGTGATAAAATAAATAACCAATGAAATCATGGGGAATTACTGCACACCTAAGCTGGTGAATTTCAGCAGGTGATGAAGAAAACAACCAATGAGAAATCACTTGACACTGAAGTTTTTTTTTATTGCTGAATGGGCCCTCTTTTGACCTCGATCACGCCTGATGGAAAGCAATGGATGAGGTCTATGATGGAACGAGCGTGCCCAGAAGATGCCTAAGGCATTGGAACTCCCACGCATCGACGAAACACAGCAGGCTGCTTGAGGGTGGGAGGGTGGTCGCAAACCAGGCGAGTGTTAGCCCAAACCCCGCAAGGGAAGAACTGGCCAGTCAAATAAGGTGTTGGGTGGGACTGTCCAGGATGCGCCGAGCGCTCGGTTCAGTTGAGTAACTGGCGGAACAAATTACGCTACACGAGGAGGCTTCTTCATGCATCCAAAAAGTTGTGTAACAATGTAAACGTTTACGATGGAAGTAAAATCGAAATACTCCCCTTTACTTTATCATAAACTTTGCATAAAGGTAAGTAGTGATTAGCGACTGTTTAACCATAGATTTTTGACATTTGAACGTCACTTAACTTTAATCATCGTTTATAAATAAACCCCGTTATGACGGGATAAGGCTATAACCATATTTAAAACTCAGGAAATTTTTGACCAGCTTACTTTAACGAATTATTGTTGAGTTGACAGTGGCCATTGTGAAGATCTAGTTGACACTAAGGTCACCGAACTGTTATTCCTGCTTGACGACTAATTCACAGTAATACATTAATATACTGAAAACAATTTTGCCAAACTGATATTGCTGGATACCTATAACCCTACTGAGAGAAATGTTGAAAATACAAAATACTGAAATAAATGATACTTGACGATTTATGATTTACGCGATCGGATCAGTCATGTCAGGTATGTAGCAATTGAAAAGTAATGTTGCTTTAACAAAATACAAAAGGTAATATTTAGGTCTGAATGCTTGTGGTATGAAATTATTTAGAATTTTGGACCTAGTATCGAAGTCCAATCATGTACCTTCGCTCTCTACTAAAAAATGTTTAAATTACCAAGTACCAGGGCACCATCAACACTGTAGAACGTTGTCTATTTAATATTTATGAGTTTCGCAAAACGCATCAGCGTGCGGTTTGTTTAATAGCGTTGTTTTTAAACGACTATTTGACGGGGAGAGAAACCCTTTAGGCTATAACTGGGGAGCGGTAGGGTTGGCGCTTAAAAGAACGGTGCTTTGTTATTAAATGATAAAAGTCTTTGCAGAGTTTTATATTGCTAAGGCTTATTAGTTCTGCTGGGGCTCGGGCTCGCATAGGGTCGTAGCATTATGCTGAGCGATGACCGTTTTGTGTGGATGTGACGCATATTTTCCCCCAACTTGTTCTTTTTTGTGTCTGTGTTCTTTCACTGCGTCATAATTACCACAAATAAAGGTATTTTCTTTCTTTCAAAATTAGCTGCTGAAGCCAAAACCAGCTGCTGTAAAATTTATCGTAAATATGTAATTGGTATATCTAATAAGTTATTTTTTTTTATTTGTTGTTTACCATCACAAAAATTATCAGGACTAGCCTTTTTAAAGTTCTTTGTACGAAATATTCAACATTCCGTATCCATTCCATTTTAGTTAGAATTTTAAATCTATTTGTTTAATCAATTTGGGAACAAAACAACCAATAGTACCTCCATATGCATTTTATATCGAGTGTTGGTATAAATATAATAAACTCTTCCCGTGCCAGCCCTACAGGTAGTGTTTGCGGGTGCTAAACGGTAGCGTACCCGCTCAAACCGCGTTACACCGTCATCTTCCAACACAATCTTCTGTAACTGATTTATACTCCAATTGATATCGACACTTTTTTCAAATACCTATTACTAAAGAAACGAAGATCATTATTTTAGTATAGACCATAGACATTCGTTCTATCTAGGAAATTTGCACTGTTTGCCTGCCTATTTGGATTAAAGAAATCTAAGACTTAGGACTGATTTTTTCATCGCCAGATAACTTTTATTTGAGGTATAAAATTAACGTTTGACCGTTTTTGTATGAAACAACTCTCAAAATTTCAAAATTATTCCTCGAATAAACTTATCAGATGATTTTAAAATCAGCCGTTAATATTATAAATATTTGGAATTTTGTTTATAATTTACTACTTCGCAATTTGAATTGAATGAATGAGACAATCTCAGAGGCAGTAGGGAATTAGGCTATAGTTTTAGATTTGGACACTGAAATATGAATTAAAATGCGTAGTCTAAATTTTAATCCTCATTCAATACTCCTAGCTTTTTTCCAAATATTTTTCTAATAAATAAATGCCTACAAAAATACACTGTCTACCAGTATACCACTTCTATTACACTGTATAACAGGTTAAATAACATCACAACAGTTGTCTAAGTTAAAACGGATCTGGTATTTGCATATTCCAATCTCGTAGAGCCTCGGGCTGCGCGCTACGGCGCTACGTAGCCCCGCTACGCTTTCGTAGAGGCGGCCCGAAAAATGTGTAGCCAGAAGTTTGAAATCACTTGTTACTGGTTTTAGTGTGAGACTATTATTTGTGTGATTTTATAAAAGGGCTTAAGACCCTGTTGTGGGAAAAAAGGCTTTGGATTATCACGATGATTATGATGATTTGGTAAAGAGGCGAAAAAGCTTTAGGACTTAGCTAAGCCTATTGGAATTTGGAATTAATGTTTTTTGGATGAGGTAAGAAAATGTCTTCATCATCATCACTTCAGTCGAAAGACGTCTAATGCTGGATATAGGCCTCTCCCAAACACTGCTAGGAGATGCCTTTCTTCACCCGAAAAACACAATATACACACATATTATACAAGGCAACAATATCTTTGTTAGATATTGGTATAGTGATGCACTATTACCTACGAATGCTGTCAGAATGTCTTATGTATACTGCCAATCTAAAAACAAACTCCAAAAAAAGTGATCGATCTGGATTTGACCTTTCCTACGCTAAGTTTACTAATTTAATATTATGGGTGAAAAAAAAAAAAGTTTATTTGCGGCAAACATGGCGCAGAGAAAAATCACAAAAATGAAAAAGTTGGGGAATATATGCTCATCGCTCAGAATAATGCTACGACCCTATGCGAAACAGAGCGCCAGCGCTGGTTTCCAACCGGCGTTGACGTGATGACGTCACCGGCGGAGTACCTATACGATGAGAAAATAAGAAATAAAAAACTAAATAAATAGTTGTCTATTTATTTCGTTTTTTTATTTCTTATTGTGCCTAGCCTCGCCTAGGTTTATTAGCTACTTTACTAGGTATTTTTTAAACCCCGACATAAGCAGATTATGGTTTATTTGAATCCAACTTTCATGGTTTTTTTAAACTCTATCACTGCTTTTAACTATAGAAACCCCTCACTCTTTCAAAAGGTATTTGTGGAAAGTAAACCATACATAACCACTCAAAAGCCTACCACGTCCTACATAGCCTGCATACAATAAAACGCCTATAACCATCACGTCATCCCGCCCGCCGGTTGGGCGCCGCCCTAACTTTCCGTTTCAGGCCATTAACGGAAGGGTTTGCCAATTAAACAGTTTTACATGGCTTTAGCTTGATTTTATTGTGGTAACATTTGCATGAAAATAAGCTAGAATGGGTTGAGGCTTTGGTTTTGTAGTCGCACCATTAGTGGGGTAAGTGGAACTGGTTTTATTTGTAATAAGTGGTTGTAAAGGCTTTAAGACATAAATGATAAATGATTTTATTTCTGTAAGTAGGTTTGCACAAACACTTTTACACGTCAATCATATTTTAAAAACTAGATGAGGTCGGCGTTTCCTATCTGACTACTCTGAGAAGAAAGGCCGAAACAAACTCAGAGGTCACAGTCTCTTTTAAAGTCCAGACATAATCTTGGTCAGGTTATATGAAGACCATGTAGATCGAAGTCCGAGATGGTCTTTTGAAGAAAGAACCACACAGATTGAGTGGACCTGTCCAGTCAGTTTCGCAAGATTTGTCAGAATTCGTGCAGCTCAACTCAAAACTTAAGGACAACAACATAGGGACTAAAGCAATACTTTTTGTAAATTATTTCATCACCACTACTCTCAAAACGGTGAAGGAAAACATCTTGAGGAAACCGGCATGTCCTAGAACCAAAAACTCGAAGACATGTGACATCTACCAACCCGTACTGGGCCCGCGTGTACGATGACGGCCCACACCTTCTCACTTAGAGGAGGCTTATGTCCCAGCAGTGAGAAAATTATAGGCTGTACATGCTAAAGCAATAGATAATAGTTAATAAATAATAACATAACTTGGCCTTGATTTATTCGAAATATCATCAAAATAATGATAATATGATGAAGAAGTTTATAATATGATGAAGAAGTTTAGATCAATTTGTGATGGTGTCTTTTAGTTCACAACAATTTATTACATGTCTGTTAACCACGCAATTTATAATCATCACATAAAAATATTTCTTAAATCATTTACATTTATTCCTGTTTGTCACCAATAAACTGATTTCCTTTTTTTTAAATTCAGCCTTTTGTACCACACCACAATTCAGAACACTTTAGATGACTTTGGTTTCTATGGTGCAACATTTCATCGTTTATCCATAATTCTTTAGAAGCTATCAATCATAAGCAATCAAAATAAGAAACGTAGTGTCACTGGCTAAACGTCTTCTCTGAATCAGGGGGCAACACTGAATCATATTTTGTTGTGTAATGAAATGCGGAGGACACCCTACATATTTTACGCACAGAGCCTAATAAACGCTGCGGCTATAGTCCAGGCTATTATCAGAGTGGTTATTAAAAACAATATATAAGTAAATGCACAGCTCACAAAAATACACGAAAAACTATCGTCTTGATACTGACGGTTATACAAATATGACGTTACCAATGACCAATGTTTTACCACTTGGTGAAATTACTCAAGGAGAAGTTATTTTTTTTTACCTTCAAAAAATATGCGTACCTACAGCCAGACGTAACCTGTTATGTATGCTTGTTGATATTGGCAACATATAAACTACACATACTACAGTAGGTAGGGAAAATTATAAATACCATTTTAATTGTGTGTGTGTATTTTTGGAAGACTATAAGATATGCTGCGTTTCCCACACCCAGTGCGTCCACCCATTAGCGAATGACGATAGTAGCGCATCAATCATAGCACAGCCAATTCATTACCACCACTCGGCGCAGATTGCCCGTAAGTATTACCATTATCTACCACTGTCCAGTGACCAGGGTTCATTCATTCATGGTCACTGTTTAATTTTTGTAGGATTTTCTGGTATTTATGGTAGAGCAGTGGTGGCCCAGTGGTAACGACAGCGACTTACGAGATATAGTTCGTAGGTTCGTACCCTGGCAGGCGCTTTACTTTGTGTAAATTATTTCATCACCACTGCTCTCAAAACGGTGAAGGAAAACATCGTGAGGAAACCGGCATGTCCCAGAACCAAAAATTCGAAGACATGTGACATCTACCAAACCGCACTGGGCCCGCGTAGTGGATTACGGCCCACTCCCTCTCACAGAGAGGAGGCCTGTGTCCCAGCAGTGGGAACATTATAGGCTGATTATTATGGTAGCCCTAAGCTTGTTTATAGATAAAAACGGAAACCTGAGAGGCTCCATAAAACAGCATTTTACTCTTTAAGTGTTGTATGAGTAGCTAGAATAATCAACCAATAATGGTAGTTGGGATGATCGACAGTGTTCAACAAATAAAAGATGACATCGGACAGAAATACGGTATGCTCTGAATAAAAACTGCTAAGGTAAAGCACAAATAAAAACAAATAATAAAATGAAAATTATAACTGAATTGCTAAATATTGAAGTTATACAAGGTGGAGTTGACAATAAATTAAACTTCGTATGACGTTCCCAGTCTGCATGCAAAAATTCAACAAAATATATCGAATAGGTCAGTCACTATATTAGCTAGTCAAAGATTGGCAAACCCATAGTCGGCCATTTTTTTGTTTAAAAAATTTTTTTTTTAATTTCGACGTTAGGGTTTATTTGATAGTTCTAAAATACTCCTGCTTTAGTATTGCCATTGTTTTCATTTATTGTCGTAATGTCGTCTCCACACTGAATAATATTCCAAATGCTTAAAAAACTGCAGTTTTCAGTTGCCAGATTGTAGTGAAACGTTAGTTGGATTGTTTTTTGTAGGTTAAAGTGAACTACTACAGTGAAATATGGAACCGCCAAGAATAACATCGTAAATCAAAAAAATCAAGAAATCCTCGAAAAAGCAAAGTGACATTTCCAATATTTTATTGAAAATATTGTGATATCACTGTATGATCGATCATGTAGGTCCTGACGTATCGATGTGTTCATATTGTGACGACAACTTTGTCGGCCGCATATGTGATGGCTCTGACGTCACAGTGCAATCTAGTAAATGGCTCACATGAAGTTAAGAGTAGAAATAAACTTTTATTTGAAAAGGATGGAAAGGATCTCGTGACCGCCAAACTTTTGGTCTTAGTTGCAAATCAATCATAAATATTGAAAACGCAGAGAGGCTCTTTTGCAGTAAAGACCTGCTTGCTAGTCAGTGTTGGACGTTACTAAGACCAGAAAGACCCTCAAACTGAAGAAGACAATTTGATTAAGATGAAGAAGATGATTATGAAAAGTTGGAGATTTTTCCACCTTTTTTTTCAGACCTAAGTCTTTCGAAAAAAAACAGGCAATAATGATAGGACCATCTTTAAGAAGAAGCAAGAGCTCTTGAACTAAAGGTTTTTTTTCTATCTCTCTTTTGAACTCAAGCAGCTTTCCCAAGATGTTAGTACAAACAAAGAAAATATTTCCTACACTTGCAAATTCACATACCACATCCACACCAACTCCTTCCAAGCTCATCAAACGATCTGACAGGTCCACTGCGTTCCGTTGTCCAATTTAATTATATTTGTCGGGTCGCCAGCCATTTTTAATATTTCCTCATGTCCTGACGCATACGTATTGTGAAGCGCTTGCCAAAAGTTATATCTGCTTTGAAGACAGACTTTTCAGGCAGGACCATTTTCAGGATTATATTTCTTGTGCCATATTGAATTGGTAGGAGAATTTGGGTTTTCAAATTGCTGATACTTTTAAACGGAAGTTGACGTTAGAAAGAGAACCGAATATGTATCAGCATCATTTAAGGCATCTGCCTTCGAAGCAGGAGTGAACAGCCATCTTCTGGGCACGCTCTTTCCATCATAGACCTCATCCATCGCTTTCCATCAGGCGTGACAGAGGTCAAGAGCCAGCCCATTCAGCAATAAAATAAAAACAGAATTATACCATCTTCTGATGACGTGTATTGCAAAAAAACACATAATATCTTTCCTTGTGAAACTAGGAATAAAACCGTTACTATTTTGCCAGTCGAATATCAGTCTGACCTAAGAAGAGCTAACACTCTCAGTAGAGGTCTCCAGTTTACCTATCCTCATAATCATCATTGGCAGCGTTGCTCCAACCACGGCTGACGCATAGCTCTCCTTCCTTTTGTGCCATGCTTCTATAGTCTGTGCGAGTCTCATCCTATGTTGGCATCAACATTTGTCACAACTCAGGTAGATGATCTACATCCTCTTCGGACACAAGCTCCTTACTCATGTCAGCCAAGGCCCAAAGGCACCTTTTCTTCTCCAAGATGTAAATCACCGTCTACAGTAAACAATACGTTGACTACAATAGCTCCATTTAATCACGAAGTAGCTTATTGCAGTAACGTTATTACGACGCCCTCTGCCCCACTGCGATGCAGTAAATTTCAATCAAAATGATGGTAACTGCCGGACGGACGGCCGGGAAGATTCTGGCGTTGGTTGGAGATGTCGAAACGATATCGCTTTGACTGTGGCTTTACATTATAATGAACTTTAATTTTAAATATTTCATATATTAACTCAACCATCAATCCTGACGACCCAATTGAATAGAAACTGTTAACTTTTATCAAACTGGCGTTATACAGATTTCGAAACAGTATTTTTGGGCGTAGCTAACGTTGACTTCATTTTTAATTTGTATAAGAGCAAATTAATCATTTTTATATTTTCATATCGTGTCTCATTTTTCCGTACAATTCACTAAATTCACCTTATTTTCCTTCTCAGAAATCCTCCACAATTCTGAATACAACAATATTATACAGAATCTGCCGTCCGGCGGGCGGCGACGGGTAGATGAAATATGCGGCCCGTGTCGAGCAGAGACTACACGACACGACACTTTAAAATATTAACACCCTATATAATATACGAATAAACGGATTATCTATTTTAGTTTGGATCAGTTTAGTTGTATGAAAAATTGTTGTGAACAAAGTAGATAGTATTTTCGGCACTGCGTTTCATTTTTTTTGTGCCGATTTAATTGCAGTTGCAGATTAAAAATGGCAGTTTGCAGAACTGCGTGTATATATCTAAAAGTAAGTATATCCTTGGGCACTGGATGCCGATAATGATTGGTTAGCAAAGATTTAATACATAGCATAATCAGCCTATAATGTTCCCACTGCTGGGACACAGGCCTCCTCTCTGTGAGAGGGAGTGGGCTATAATAATGCGGGCCCAGTGCGGGTTGGTAGATGTCACAATGTCATCGAATTTTCGGTTCTAGGACATGCCGGTTTCCTCACGATATTTTCCTTCACCGTTTTGAGAGCAGTGGTGAAAAAATTATTAACACAAAGTAAAGCCCCTGCCTGGGTTCAAACCACCACGACCTACAACTCGTAAGTCGGGGCCGTTACCGCTGGGCCACCACTGCTCTAGAACATAGATAATAAATTTAACGCTATAAAACATAGATAATTTAATTTAGCTACTTCTTATCATATAAAACGAGGACAAATTAACAAGAGAGGACAACACAGATCTGAAAAAAATATAACTCTAACCGAAACAAAATAACATATCCACCAAGTCAACAATCTTGCCGAACTCACCGCACCTAAATCAGAAATAAACACAATGATACAGCAGTTTTGTCGCCCAACTATAATGGCGAACAGTTTGCTGGTAGCTTCACTAAAACATGGCCAATAACTTTAAGAGTTTTCGCTATAAAGTACGGTAGGCGACAATACGTCGAAACTGCGATGTAGGCACAAGTAGAGGTGACCATTGTATGGTTTGGGGTAATTACGTAACACACTAAACAGTTGTAATTGCTTTCATTTTGACAGTTCAACAACATTCATTGCGTTATTTACGTTGTTGAGCAGACACATTTTTCGAACATATGAAGCAATGGATTAGTAATATCCTTCAAAATGATTCAGATTGTGATTAAAAGTGTTTTACGCAATTTGGATGCTGATCCACAGAAAAGAGAAATGTCTACTAAAAAAAATCAAAAGCTGTTTTGCTATTCATAAGATTTGCAAGTGAATTGCAGAATAAAATCGTTCTTCGGCTAAGTCGATATAAAAAAAGCATCACTGAATGCATTTTGGAATTGTGTGGTAGGCGGTTTTACCCGCAGCAAATATAATTAATTTTAGCAGCTACCTTAGTGAATAGCACTGGAGATATCCGCAATATTCTAAACAAAAAAGTCTGACACTTTTGGCGGGGTACGCGGTAGCATCAAAAACGAAAGACAAGTCCTATTGAAAAATGCTATTTAACAAATCCATAATATGAAAGGCCACGACAATGCAATATACAGATCAATAAACATTGTTTGACAATCAAGCCTTGCAGACTTGCCTTGACTAAGCCTTGTAGACTTTAGATCTGTAGACCATTTTTTATTTTATCAAGTACCTGGTACTTGTTGACAGGCCTACGCTGTCCTCCCATACCTACTGTAACTCGAAAACATTGTAAAAGCCAATTATTTTTAAAAGAGTAACCATGGAGTTTCTTGCCGGTTCTTCTCCATAGGAAACGACCAATTGGAACCGTGCACCTAGCTTCTGACGTTTCATAAGTGCCCATATTGGTTTATGTGAAATAAAAATATTTTGATTTGATTTGATTTGAATAATGTGAAAAATATATAGAAGTACAAACTAAATTTTATTTTTGATTCGTATATCTTTGTATACTTTGGCAACAATATGCGAGAACAATCCTACGTAAAAGCCTCTCCGTATGCTCGCATATGTACATAAAGATGGCCGTGTCCGAGATATAACGCATTCCTTATAGCTAAGTAATTGAATGGCGAGATGGAAATAAAAGACGCACTTCTACTTCCGAGGAAATCTGGTTTAGATTTTGGAGTAAATTATTCAACAAAGAGAATGTAATTTTGTTATGATTTGGTACAATATCGGTTAGGTTAGGTTTTTTTTTTCTTTGTCTTTTAATGGTAAAAGATTATTGACTGGTTTTACGGGTGCAAGGAAAGCAGATAATTATTGGCTTTTTCGTTTGGTTTTCGTTTACGTTTTCTAACAATTAAAAATAATAATTGCTAATTATATGTTATACTAGCTGCTGCCCGCGACGTCGTCTGCGTGAAGGCTCTACAGCACCAAAAATACCTAACATGCCAGTGTCGCTATAGCATTATAAGTAAACAACTTTTAAAATAGCATTAAAATATAAGTTTTTTTTGCAAGCGAAGCAAGTGAAGAGAGTTATATTGGAATCCTGCTGAGTTCAGTCATAAGATGTGACTGAAGGAAATAGAGAAAATAATGCAGGAATACATTCCAGGACACAAAAGAGTAAAAATACGTACAAAGGTATCATACCTTACAACATTTCCCTATAACGTACGTTGGTAGTTATGCTGCCAGGAGCCAAAATGTAAAGAGAGTCAGGACTGGTGACGCGGGAGCAAGCGACGTACAGTTGCCCGTGTGAGAAGCAACTCGTCCTGAGGTCGACACCCGCTGCCCTCAGTGTCTGCCCCTGCGACTTACTGATGGTCATCGCGAAGCAAACACTCACGGGGAACTGTACGCGCTTGAACTGGAACGGGAAGTTATGAGGTATGAGGGGAATGCGTGGTATAAATACTGCCTCGCCAACGCCACAACTCGTAAGAATTTCCGCCTCAATTTGTGTGTCTGTGGAGCGAGATGACTTTAAGGCGGGTCCCGTTACACAACTTCGGAGGAGATAGGTTCCGAAGAAGCATAATCGGGACACCGACCTTCAGCTTGATGGTATGCGCTGGAAGTCCACTTGCTGACAGGGAGTTCAGAAATTCCACGGGATAATGTGTGGCGTCATCTTGCTCGACAACAGTGTTTATCGAGGTGTAGTCTACTTCATTCCCCTCAATTTCCGAGAGAATGCATTCGTTAATTGCTGCAGCCTGATCGTTTTTAAGCGTCAAAATGGCCCGCTCACACACCCAAGAATTTTGCTGGTGCGGTATACGACTGATGTCCCCGTACACACAGCGAATGAGTTCTTCTATGCTGGATACCACTCTACCGAGAGACTCTGGAAGCACCACCTGTCCACCTCTCTCTTCTGGTAGAGTGCCTTCGCCAAGACTTAGAAGGACATCGGAGAATTCTTGAGCTCTCATATTAAACGGTTGAATGTCGTAATTACAGACACAATTAAAAAGCCATTGTGTCTCGCGTAGATCTACGTTCCGGCATACGATGGGTTAATGGTCAAGCGCAGCGTACGAACTCGTGACCACAACGAAGATCATTTCAACGAAGCATTCACCTCGTCAGCCCTCGATCCCCGCGTCACCACGGAAAGCGTTTGCCGGAAATCGCCACTGAACAGAACTGTGGAACAGAAACGATGGGAATTTTAAAGTCCCGATTTCCACGGTCTTGATGCGGTGATGATTGGGGAGCTGGTAACCCATATTCGATCAGTGGATTGCCGCCGATAGAAATGACCACATCTTGAAGTGAACTGAGACAGGTGTTCAGCACGCGTTCATCAGTTACTTCGACTTCGTCTCCAGTAGCACGCCTCAAACCTCGTAGAAAATCTTCAGACAGATGATGGCGATACTTCTCCCACAAAGCTACCGGTTTCGCGACTCCACAAAACACCAAGATGACGGCATGCGGCTGGGACTGTCACTGACGCTCGCCTCCGCGAGGGTTTCATCCCAATTTTGGTCACTGTCGAGAAGGTCACGTGTTACCCAGGCTGCGCGGTAAGTGGGATACTCCACGCCATCAAATGTCCTCAGAAAGGCGAAAGACGTTGGGCCTCGGACAGTGTGAAGTAACAACCGCAGAAAATAGCATTCGCCATTATTCGGATGCACGGTATAAACCCTACCCAATGCGGTGTCTTTGAAAATTCCTGGAAAACTTTCCACAGCACCTCCTCGTCGACGTCGGTTAAATAAACCCCTTTGCTTGTCGTACGTGTAATATGAAGGCACCTCGTCATACGTAAGGGATTTGTTTTACATCACATTTAAGTTTATAATTAGGTATACGACATGAAAATATATTAATTACCAAGCAATAATCACACAGATAAATACCGAACAAAAGTATTAACAGTCAATGTTTATTTTGTACTAACAACATGAAATTGATGAAGAAATGATCATCATCAATAAACATAACTTTTTTGTAATACTTAACACCGCATTTTTTTAAATTGTCTTCCTCAACTCTGCTCAAGATTTTGAGGGTTTTATTGGAACTTGAATTTTTCAAAACGAACTATACGATACAACTTTTATGAAGAAAATGCACATTACCATCTATGAATTTTAAGAATAACTAACTACTAACCTCGCCAACATGATCAAATTTAAATTATTAATTTCCAAAAAGTGTTAACATGTAACTTGATTTGATTTTTATGAAATCTCATAGATGGCGCTGCTTCAAATTTTTCTTTATACTACTAACATTCATTAAACTATGTTTCTCTGCCCAAGTTACTTAAATGGCGTACTTTTTATAGTGTAAAGCTAGATAATAGCATGGCTTACTCAAAAACAACATTTAAATATGCGTCGTTAGATTACACGCTGTCACAGAATGCGTAAGAAAAATAAAGATTCACAGCTCCTCCCCCGTAGGTGATAGCGTGATAATATGTAGCCTATATGTTGACCCGACCTCTTAGTAATACTCATGCAAAATTTGATGTAAATCCATGAAGCAGTTTTTGAGATTAGCCCGGACATACATACAGACAATCAGACAAACAGACAAAAATTCTAAAAATTATATTTTCGGCTTCGAAATCGATTGTAGATCACGCCCCAAGTATTCTTTTAAAAAAATATTCAATGTACAGTTTTGACTTTCCTACGATTTTATTATATGTATAGATGCTTTTACAAATATTAACTTAGTATTTTCTGTATTGCTTATTATTTACCATGAACCATAAAAAAATACGTATTAGTAATAAGTGCGCTTACCACAACGCACTGTGTGTTCAAATACCAAACGACCTCAGGTACGTGCCTGAATATACCTTGGCCACAGAATATATAATACTAGACTAGTACTAGACGCCTTGGCTCATAGAAATAGAGCGCATAAAATAATGCGCAAAACTGTCGAACCCAGTACCGGATCCTTACTTCCTTTGTTAGAAACAAGAAAGAAAGTAGGATACGGATTTGATTATTTTTTTAAGATGAATTTCTTGATATTTTCTTTGATGAAGAAGAAAAAAACTTCGCTCTTATAAACTTTAGTCAAATGTGAAGCCAAACACTACAATTTCACTTTCCAATTCCAATCACAGTTTGTCCCACTTTCTTTACGTTAACCTGTAAATTGAACCATCACAATTACATTACTCATAGATAAGCCAGCCACATCCTTGACCGTACATAATTCAAGTTTGCTGTTTCTACTATTCCAATGTATTTGACCACTTTCAAATATAATGTCCAAGATTAGCAGAAAAGACACGGATTAAACTCGAACCTTCACTAAAAAGTAAATGAAGCCCAAGTAGATACTCCCTACCTACCCTATGTACCTATCAAACAGTATATAAGCTTCAAAATTCGCAATAAACAAGTGTACCTGAGCCACACATCCATAAAGCACGTGCCGATTCCACTTCCGTGCCGCCCTCAGTTCCGGAGCGGGGCCGCGGCGCCCGCGCCCCGTATGTAAATGTAACGACTCGTAGATACCCACTTGTTTATGTGATTTAATACCGACTTCGTTTCAACGGCCACGACATGTTTATTGCCTTATAATAACTGTTGGTTTTAATTTTTATGTGGAAACTTTTGTTGGAAAAGAAATGAAAGTTTTTTTTTTTATTATTTGATAATATTTTCTGTTTTTGTTACCTATAGCTGTCGTTGACTTTGTTGTTTTAGTTAGAGACATTGTAGAACACAAACCTTGCATCTTATCCTTCTTCTTCCATACCTTAATCCCAGTTCTATCTGAGGTTGGGGCTTCCTGTACAACCTGACTGACTGACCTGTCCTGGGTTGTCATAGGAGTTAGGGTCTGCGCTTTCATCTCCTTCTCAATACTGAACCACCAAGTAGCGGGGACCTTCCTCTTCCCAGGTGTTGTATAGGGATATTTAAAGCTTTTTTTACTGAGAAACTATCATCTCTTCGAATTCCGTGGTACCATCTAAGCGAGAGCAGTGGTGGCCCAGTGGTAACGGCCGCGACTTACGAGTTGTAGGTCGTAGGTTCGAACCCAGACAGGCGCTTTACTTTGTGTAAATTATTCCATCACCACTGCTCTCAAAACGGTGGAGGAAAACATCGTAAGGAAACCGGAATGTTCTAGAACCAAACATTCGAAGATATCTGACATTTGCCAACCCGTACTGGGCCCACGTGGTGGATTACGGCCCACTCCCTCTCACTGAGAGGAGGCCTGTGTCCCAGCAGTACGAACGTTATAGGCTGATTATAATATGTATCTAAGCCTGCTTTCTTTTAGTTTGTCCGTTATCGGGGCCACTCCGAAAGATCCTCTCACGTGCGTCTAAAATGCTTTGTTTCATATCGAAAAGCTTATAATAAAATATTTGATACAACTAAAGATTGGGACTCTAAAACTGCATCAGCAGCCTTACAGCTGATCTTCTATAGTTTTAAGACTACATTGTAAGGTACCCACTGCTCGTATCTACCTACATTTTCCTATTTTTTCTCCCCACAGGTTGTTCTACCAGACCAGGACCCTTAAATATGTTATTATAATATTCAAGTCGCAAGGAATGAGATGTCCGTAGTATAGTTTTACGCCCCGACTCCGCCTTCCCATTACCTCGCCGCCCGCGGCTCTGTGGTAACTAGGAAACATCACATGGATATAGGACGAAAGGATTTGCTAGTAAATATACCGAGACACCGAGGACCAACAAATATTTTGCAACATAATGTTTGACCTCCAAGCAAAACTTATTATTTGGTTAATTAAAATAGTTCTTCTTCATGAGCGAAAAGTGACTAAACAGATAAATTAATATAGAAACGGCTGAAGAATGTATAAGACCGCCTTTCATAAATTTTAACAGTGGTGGCTACGATAATAGGTAATGATGGCATAAAGTTTGCGAGCAGATTCAAAAGAAGCTGGCAGTATCATCACAACGTTAATGTTTTCCCATTGTTTGTTTTTCTATATTCGTGTATTTATGTATATTTATTTGTGCTTATACTTAATAAGGTACTTATACATATTATACTTATAGTTTTTAATAGGTATATCTGTATTTTATATTTAAATAAATATTGATTCCTCAATTTTTCATAATTGCACCTACCACCGTCTGTCTCCGCGTCACCCAAAGGTTGACTGGTAGAAAATACCCGCCTCTGTACATTTATGTGCTTGAAGTATTAAAAAAAAAAAATTGGTGGCCCGCCGAAGTAAACAGACTGAGATTAATGTAATCTTTCAATGATAGTAAAAAACTGTCATTCTACTGAGATCAACAAGCAATGACGTCTTGTTTATTCCAATGTCACCAAGTCCATGCTAATAAAATATAATCACAACGTATCCAGTAAACACAACTCCTTGTAAACCCGGTGTGCAAGATAAAAAATAGGAAGAGGTCTGGCGTAAAATATGTAACTTACATATTGGCAACGGCGGAGCGGCCATATTGAGTGAGCGGTCCGCTGATGGCCTGCTACTGTATAAGTTGATATACTTCAGAATAGTTCTGTGGTCGTCAGGAAAGAGAAAATGGATTCGTGTGTAAGTATAATAATGATGGCATATAGAAGATGCTTGGTATAGTTCTATTTTGCAGACTTTTGTGGGAAATTTGGTTTAAACGACTGGCAACATTATTAGAATGGGGAATGATAGACAATCGGTCTGACAACACTTGGTGGAAGTAGAAGTGACAGACGACGAATGATGGTAGGTAATTATATAAATAAATAATTAAGGCGTAAGACAAACTTAAGACAAATCGCTTCACTGAACACCCAGATCCCACATGTATGATGATCTTATGGCAGGATGAAGCTGTGAATCTGGCGTAGTTTTTTTTTGTTTGGTCAACAAAATTTTAATATCTGCCGTGTCAGCGACACGCAGAAGAAGATTGCAGTATTCAATATTTCACCCAATAGCGATAAAGCAATCTAGTCATGAGAATTACTATCACTTTTGTTTTAGGCAACAATACATTTTGAATTACGACTTCAAGTAAAACAATAGAACAATGGCAGTAACGAGGTGAGGTAATAGAGAATCATCAAATCGATATCATTTAAACTAAATAATTCAGATGGCTGCGACCTCTAGTGACGATCAGTGATTGAAATCATAAAACTGAGTCACTGTCGTAATACCTAGCAACACGATTAAGATTCGAGCACATTGAAAATAATATTAAAATCCGCCGTTTTTTCTTTTCACTCTTTAAATAAAAAACAGAATGAAAATGAGCCAATAACTATTTTCCCAAAGGACTGGGGCTCAACGGACAGGGGTCACTCCGGATCCAATTTATGCACAATCATACCTTATGATATTGAATATTTTTTGTTACACAAATAAGATTTTAAATATGTTTTGTTATAGAAACAGAAGAGAATATACCAAGAGTGATAGGTGAACACGAAATTATTAAACTGACGTATCTAATCAATCGAGAGGAGGCCTGTGTCTCAGCAGTGGGAACGGTAAAGGCTGATGAATCTATGCTATGCTAATCAATAGTTATTTGTTCAAATTACTTCTGTAAGTGGGCTCTAGGAACTTTTAGTAAGGAGCCAGAGAAAGAAACCCAGCAATAAAAAAAAACAGTGGCACTCCGGGAGAGCCGACAGAAGTGAAAACAAAACACAAACAGAATACTTTGCCATCACTCACTGACATATCGGATACACATTAAAACCGGGCGCATCCCGAGGACAGCCGAACACATCCAAAGCGGTGTCGATTACGGTAACAGTGGCGCGAGTTCAATAGTTTTTTCCATCTCAAAAAATGCCCAATGCGCCTAAAGAAGTTTTCACTTCAATAATAATATTGATCGTAAAAACTACACAAATACAACAGGACTTTCTGGTTTAGTAAGTAGTATGTTAAGGCGGCAGGAAAAACTAACACAGCTACCCACAATAGCTTGAACCCAAACTGAGAAAACTGGGCAGAAAAACAGCATAGATACCTACCACCTACACAATTCCAGGCATGCTCACCCCAGATACCTATAAATTAAGGCAGCGAGGAATATGCATAATAATATATGTTATATGAGCTCCGTACAAACAAACAGTTGTTCTAGCGAGTATAACGCAGGAAGTGTGGTACCGCACACAATGTCTTATGTTCACCCGACTGGATGTGGCTGGAGGTGCGAATGTCGCGGCAACGGAGAAGGTATATGCAAGCTAGCTCAAAGCAAGACATGATTGGCTCATGCCTGTTTGCACTAACCCTAGGCGACACCTAAATAAAAGCGCACTGTTTGATTTCTAACGCTCGGCTCGGCGCTACAAGTTGAAAAAAAGTTTTGGAGTAAATAAATAAATAAATTTTATATTAATTTATTTATAAATTACTTAATTAAATTAAATTTATATAAAATAGTTATCTGTTATTAATAATTCTATTCCAATTTATCCTAATTTTGTCTAATTTTATCTATTTTTTATTTAATTTTTATCTGATTTTTGACCAATTTTGTTTCACTTTATTTCATTTCATCTTTTATTATGTGATTTAACCTAATTTTATGATTGTATGACATGTGTAATTACTAATATTGACTAATAGCCAGTGTCAGTGAAAACGAGCGTTAATTTCACCAATATACACTCAGCTCTTAGTCTGACTGATTAAAATGTTTCGTATAGCCTTATTCACTGGAGTTAGAAACAGTTTCAAAAGAATAGATCCTCAGATAGTTACCGCTCCAAAAACTTTTTCTTGCTCTGGGTTGCATACCTGGTAGCCCGAGTGGCGAAATCCCTGAAATGTTTTTCATCGACACTGCTCAAGGAGATAGTAAAATTCCTCAATTCCAAGTTCTGCGTGCCTAGCAGAAAAAAATACCGCAACAATACAACTCCTTTCCCACATCGTTGCCCGCGCCCCACCGCCGCCACTCACATGGGAGTTATGCAGATTCGCTCGGTATTTATCGTGAAACTTCAACAGATACGGGCCGACACCGCGAATCTGATTCCGTTTCTACTATCAACCAGATTTATTGACTGTAATAATGTTATTGGACGTTTGTTTTCTGGCGTACTTTTTCGTGATAAACAATAGGTATGTTTGGCGTGTATCAGATTTGCGGAGTTTAGATGTTACGTATGTAGATTTGACAGATATCTGCGTAACGCGGGATTTTGTTTATTTCATGCGAGGTTGGTAAAATATTTTTGGAAGGGAGCAAAGACGTTCCAAATCTTTCGTGTATAATTTATTTATGTATTGTTTCTACCTATGATGTCGGAGGGTGACGAAACTTTTGGAAAATGACATCCAAACAAACAAAACCCCTATCTAATAGTTCGAAACCTAATGATTGAAAAAACTGACTCTATCAAATAATATCATCGTTTATCTGCATTATTTATATACAGTATGAATTGTATTTGACGTATTCCTTCCAGGGCGTGATAGTCTGACCTATTTGCCCATAAAGCCTAGACGAAAATGCATGGAATTCAAGAAGAGACAATTTTCATGTTTTTTTTGTAAATTTCCCAGAATTCGTCACCAAATATCACTTTTCGCTAAACACTCAAATTGCATAGCCATCATTGCTATTCCATAATACTTTAACTACTTAACTAAGTATATTTTGTATATACATAAATGGATATAACAGTTGCAGCAAGTTGTTAAAGAATACCAAGACAAATCTTCTGCTCTATACAGCCTTTTTCTTCCTTAAAAACTCCTTCTTATCAGTAAGTGCTATTTTACATCGCTGCGTGGGTACCTCAATCCTCTCTCGTATTCAGAAGGTGTTGCCAGTCATTACTCGCGGCAATATAGATGTTTAAGTGAGCATTTAATATTTTATTAGCAAGATTCGCGGAGAACGCGCTGTTCTCTAGGGTTGACTGTCGCGAAAACGAGAATGTTTGGTCTTAAACTTATGAAAGACGACAGGAATTGTTGGAGCCCTTGTCCACATTTATTGAAAAAGCCAGTTACATTATAGAAGTGGACAGTGAACGAATAAAAACAGGACCGAGCTTACGTTATCTGGAAAATCTTGGACTCCAGTAAGGGCCAAAGATTACATACATACATAATCAGCCTATAATGTTCCCACTGCTGGGACACATGCCTCCTCTCAGTGAGAGGAAGTGGGCCGTAATCCACCACGAGGGCCCAGTGCGCGTTGGTAGATGTCACATGTGTTCAAATTTTTGGTTCTAGGACATGGCGGTTTCCTCACGATGTTTTCGCTCACCGTTTTGAGAGCAGTGGTGATGAAATAATTTACACAAAGTAAAGCGCCTGTCTGGATTCGAACTTGCGACCTACAACTCGTAAGTCGCGGCAGTTACCACTTGGCCACCACTGCTTTCAAAGATTATTCCAAAAGCCAAAGATTATCATTGCAGAAACATTATCAATTTTGACATTTGTGTTTATGAGCAAAACATTTGCAGTTTTTATCCAGATTCAACGGTTTTGGTTCTGGTCTTTTGTTCCCAATACTTTTATGACCTGTCCTTTTGCCTCAAAAATCAATTTTCCAGCAAGTAGGTACAATGTTCATCAACCTGAACAAGCTTAGTTAAAAACAAACCCTAGTTCTACCACCCCTAGAACACAAGAAGCGTACTCCAATGTTATCTAGATCACGTAACGCGGATCGGGCTCGCGCCTTGCATATTCCTCGCCTTTAAACCTTATCGTTTTATATAAATTAATTGCGCGGAACAGAGATTTTGGTGGTTACAGCGCTCTGTGTACTTAGTTAGGAGGCTTTGAAGGCAGCGAGGTCCGAAAATGGTAACGTTGAAACCCTAGATAGGGTTAAAACTGTCAGAGTATGTATAGTCAATTAAAACGTGACAAGGGCAAGTTGAGATGAGTTTGTGGATTATCCTATGCCCTTTCATCTTGCAATTACTGAGATTTTTATCCAAATGCCAAGCACTGAAGATACCAACGATACTTAGACAGTTAAAAATCAATGTACAGACGCCAGCACATCAAGCTACCCGAAACTGTAAAATTTTCCCAATCAACTTTGAACCTTATGCCTTAGCGATAAAATTGACAATTTATTAAAGAAATTTGACAGATTGTAGTAGCTTGGTGTGCTGGCGTCTGTACAAGGAGGGCATGGTGCACCAGTAGGTAGATATAAACAGTGAGATGATGGTAAGCTTAAACCAGTGTTATGTTTCAAAGAGCGAAAGTTATGAGCGGTGCAAATATTGGCCTATTTCAGGGCCACACAGAATTTCTTAGTTATCTAGCTTGTTGGTTAATTGAAACCATTTTGCGTTGATTTGGAGAACCATAAAATTTAATATCTACTCTTTCGAATTCGAGTAATGTCGCGGTATCATGGTAAAACTTGTTAATTAATATTGAATCAATTAAAATATTAATTTAACAATTTATCGTGGGGCAGTAAACGGTAGAAATTTTCGCTGTAGATAAAATGGTTTACATTGTTAATTTACTTACTTTGGTTTTACCCCTGAAGTATTTTTCGACCTACATTACAATACTAGTACTATTAAAGATAAAGATAAAGATGCATTTATTTGTTTAAACATGTGTAACATGATACATAGATATGCACATATGGATGGAAAAATATTGTTGGTTCAACATGTTTTGCCATATTCGGCGTACAAAATAGTTTTAGTTTGTAGTATTAAATTGGAATTATAAAACGAAATAATCAAATAAAGACAAAAACATACTCACAAAAATATAGTAAAAAAAATATTAATAATTAAAACAATAAAATTAATAAAACTAAATACCTACATATTAAATAATCTTAATTCAAAATTTGTCATTTAAAAACTCCGTAACATTATAGTATCCCTTACTAATTAGCAATTTTTTTAGCTCTCTCTTGAATGAATTGATATTCATTTCCTTAAGGGAATTAGGAATTTTATTGTATATTAATGGGGCCATGCATATTACACTTTTTTTTAGAAATGCTGTTTTGGCGGAGAGTGTTTGCACCCAAAGTCTATACTTCTCGCGTCTATTTCTATCTGTATTATTAATCTGAAGGGGAAACAAATGAGGATTGGTTTTTACAAACAGCGATATTTCTAATATGTAAAGTGACGGAAGTGTTAGAATTTTGTGCTGCATAAACATTGGTTTGCAACTGTCAGTAGTCTGCAACCCAAACATAGCCCGTATACAACGCTTTTGTGCTTTGAATGCAGTTTCCTTCTGAGTTGAATTGCCCCAGAAAATTATTCCAAATCTTAAAACTGATTCAGTAAGCCCGTAATATGCTGTAAGTAAAGTATCTGTGTTGACAGTCGGTGCCAACTTATAAAGAGCATATGACGAAGTACTAATTTTTTTACAAAGTTCGTTAATGTGAGTTTTCCAATTTAATTGCTTGTCAATGATTAATCCCAAAAATCGTGCTGTTTCAGCTTCTTGTATTATATTATCTTTGTATACTAAATTAAATTTTGATGTATTACGTAACTTTTCTCGTTGTCTAAAATGCATTATGTTTGTTTTACTAAGATTAATTTTCAAATTATTATTATTAAGACAGGTAATTATAGAATTCAATGAATCATTAGAATCAGAATGGTAGTTAATTAAGTTTTTAGGTGCTATGGTTACAGTACTGTCGTCAGCGAACAATGACATAGGTTCCTTAGTTGCATTTGGTAGATCATTAATGTATAGTAGGAACAAAGGAGGGCCTAATACACTTCCCTGGGGAACACCATATGTGATGTAACGCTTGTCAGAGGAGAAAATCTGTTCCCTTTTACTTTGAATATTAAATTTTGATATTTGGGTTATTTGTTGGCGGTCTGATAAATATGATTTTATCAATTCTAGGACATTCCCTCTTATACCATAAGCCTCAAGTTTATGCAGCAGAATATTGTGGTCTACATAATCGAATGCTTGCGACATGTCACAATAAATAGAACAAACAGGTAAAGATTTGTCAACTTGTGAAGAAACTACGTGTAAAAAATCATAAACCGCCATATTGATGTTTTTATTTTTTCTGAAGCCTTTTTGCTCATCACATAGAATTTTTTTTTTATCTAAGTAGCTATTAATTTCACTGTAAATATATTTCTCAAAGATTTTTGAGAATACAGAAATTAGTGCTATAGGTCTATAGTTCTCCATTAAATATTTATTATCTTTTTTCAATATAGGTTTAATAATTGTCAACTTGAGGTCTTTTGGAAATAGCCCACTTTGTATACATAGGTTCAGAATATGGCTTAAGTGATGAGAGATATCTTCATTTACTGCTTTGATCACTTTAGTCGAAATACCGTCATTCCCTACACTGCTAGTATTTTTAAGATTTCTTATAATTTTCTGCATTTGGTAAGGCAAACAGGGTGATAAAAACATTGAGTTCGGTTGGGGATTAATTAAGGCTGTGGATTCTTTTCCAGCGCCTGATATAGGATTTACTTTTTCAATGAAATAGTTATTAAACGCATTGGCAATTTCTACAGGATTTGTTGTTAATTTATCGTTAATTTTTAATTCAGTTATTGATTCTTTTGGAATATTTAACTTATTATTATTTATAATTTGCCATGCCGTTTTCCTTTTATTAGACGATGTTTTTATTTTGTAATTGTTTTGAGCACGTTTAGTAAGGTTTATAATTCGTTTTAGTAGCTTTGAATATGTTGTATATTTATTTTTGTTAGTTAGTGTTGGTTTCCGTCTGAAATTCCAGAGTAATTCTCTTTTATTCTTACTACAGGTCTTAATTCCACGTGATATCCATCTTAGCCTGGTATTTACTTGCACAGTTATTTTAGTTAGCGGAAAACACAAATCATAAAATAATTTAAATGTTTCTATAAAATAATGATATGCTGCTGTTGGATCACTTGTGTTATATATTTCACAAAAAGAAATGTCTCTTATATGTTTTTTAAATTTATGAATATTTTCTGAACTGTAGTCACGCTTCATTTTATGCCAATACTTTAATTTAAATATTTTCTTGACTGGAAGCTTAATTAATTGGGCAGTGTGGTCTGATAAGCCAAATTCTAACACATCAGTCTTACACTGTTTTTTAAAGTCATGTGCAAAGTTGTCTATACAAGTCTTACTCGATAGTCTTGTAGGCTGCTTTAGTGCTAATGTGAGATTATAATTTAACAATAAACATTCGAAATCTAATGTGGCATTATTGCACTTCATGATGTCTATGTTAAAGTCACCAGCTATAACAGTATTATGATTATTAATTTTAGAAAGGCAATTTAGGACATTGAAAAGCCTATCGAAAAACAAATTGAGATTGCCTTGTCCCGGTACACGGTATACACAAACTATTATAATTTTAAAATCAAGTAACTCGACTGCACAACATTCAATTACATTATTTATGGACAATTTACTGATTTGAGAAAGTTCTTTGAACTTATATAACTTATTTACTAGGATACATGCTCCACCTCTTTTATTACAAGTACGACTAAAACATGCGTAAAACATATTCGTTTCTGTTATCTTTTATAACTCTCTAGAGAAGCTGTGTGGACTAGAACTATGACACAACACAATACAAACCGCACAAAGGTTTGAGAACATAACAGAAAAGTATGTTAAGGTGAACGCCTACAAAATCAATCCCAAACTAAAATCAAAGAACAAAACATAAATAGTGACGAAAAAATAATAAGCAAAAAGCGATCAAAGTTTGTCACCCCATCCGAGCCGAGGCAATATCGCGTTTATAGTAACAGAAAAGTCCCGCGGGGACATTATAACTAGCCGATGATTATTTTGTTTCGCTGTTTGGGGGCCGATTCTGGTAGCTGCAGAGGAGTTTTTAAATGTACTTTTTGTTACATATTTTTGCTGTTTTCTCTGGGATATATATCTTTAATTTTGAGTACTTATGTGTGTAGCTGGTTTCATAAAATTCATATTTCGGGTTTAAGGCATACTGCTTTAAGTAAGACTAACGCTGGCTGTACCATAAACTAAGTCGTACTCATGCGTGAAAAAGCGGTGAAATTTTCATTAAAATAAGATCTAAATTTACGCGTTGCATAGACCATAGTTACCGTTTGTGATTCATTATAACATTACCTGCTATACCAACCACATTCGACAAACCAACATTTTTCATTCCTTAAGTTTCTTAGGTTATTGAAGATGGATTTTTGTTATCGTTTTTAAACAATATGAGCTCTTCATCTTATAAAAAAACTTGCCATGCTTCAATAGCAAAACATCAAAACTAAACGACTAAAAATTCGCACCAAATTCAATCCACCTCTCACAGAATACGCGCCCTCTCGCCCTCTACCCCTCTTAAGATGCTCATAAACATGTTTTTGTCGCAATAAAAATGATAAATCATCCGGTTTTTTATATGGTCAATCAGTAGATACAGTGTTTTCGCCATTGACAGATAAAATCTATGGACTCACAGTTTTTCTTTAATGGAGGAAAAACTCGACGGAGTAATAAGAAAAGTCCGATTATGATTGATGGTGTTATGATAAGGGGTAGGGCTTTTTATTTGTAAACAGCTTTTTGTTGAAGACCAATTCTAGAATTGCAAAAATGTCAAATAGTTGGAACTTTATTTGAAATAAATAATGTCGCCAATTAAGTAGTTCAGGCACGAATCAAAACATGCTAAAATATCAAAATATTTTATTTCACATAAAATATTTTGAAACGACTAATTACCTACCTTCTTCAATTTTATTTTTTAATTGTTTAGCAATGAAATTTTATTTAGAGAAAATGTAACTAACTATTTACACTAGATATCTACTAAATTAAATGACTAACTAACTTAGGTACTATACAAAAACAAAGGACACTTAGGCGTCGAAGTACTCGTCCGCATCGATGTAGGCCCTTCTTCATATTTGTGCAATTCTAGAATTGATCTTTCTCTCAACCAAAAGATGTTTACCAATAAAAAGCCCTACCCCTTATCATAAAAACTAACATTAAAAGTGTGTGGAAGTTGTTTAGAAATAATAATCAAAGTCGAAGCTCAAGAAAGGTAGGTAGGTAAATACATAGGTACCTATTGAAAGAAGAAAACCAGTATTTCTACATGAAAAATAACATACCTCTCTTTCTTCTCGTCTCTTTCTCTAGTTTCAATAAGCTTATCATGAAAACCCCTTATTCTTCACACAAGGCTAGAAAGTGGTGTTTTTTACACCCTACCTATCACATTTCGAGTAGGCAGTGCCAATAATGTATTACTTACGACGATTATAAATTATGCCGGGCTATTCTGCAAGCAAAGCTTACGTTCTGCCTTATTGAGTATGCGACGAAAACAATCGATGAATTATTGCAGAATACGACCGCAAATAAGCCTTATATCATATTTTCTTTATTAATATTACCCTACTCATGGATAATGTTTTCCAACTTTGTTTTTAGTAAGTCTTTGGAAAATAATAGTTAGCAGAATGGAAATGGGAACATTATTCGTGTTCTAGATTAGCATTGTTGATGTTGTTACTGTAATTGAATGTAGATCTATCTGACTTAAAAATGCCTAAAACTTTTCAACTTCGTAGAGGTTTTGCCATTATGGTATAAAAATCACTTTAAGAGGACTACATGATCTAAAGCGCGGTCTTTCATAGAAAAGAAAGAGAAGCGCGATGGCGCAACGGTGGTAATTTATTGCAAAATATGAAGCAATTATCTATTTACGAAAAATCTATTGTTTGGACTAATAAATTAAAACACTTGAGTTTTAGTATGTTGTTTGTAGAATAATCTGACAAAAAATCATAATGATTGTAAGTATATTAGTATGGTTTTTATTGTAAAAAGAAAGTTTTTAGAGGTATCTTCACGATTTTTTTCTATCGTACCAAATAAGTTGTATTATGTTTTCAACACACTATATACCTGAAGAATATCATATATTTTTTTGATTTTGTTTACTGTATTCGATCATATACTTTTGTTGTTTCTAAAACTTGCGTTTTTTGCGTTTAGGTCCTGTAAGCCCCTTAAAATGGACCTAAGTAGATCAGCTTAGAGCAGTTCACTGCTGGACATACGCTTCTCCAATTGCACGCTATATAGCTCGATTCTCATCCACTCTCATCCAGCTGCTACCAGCCACCCTGCGAAGACCGTCGCTCCACCTAGCCAATCCAACGCACACACGCGGTTAAAGATTGTTTGTAGATACCTATCAACCTACAAACAATATTTAAACCAGCTAATGTCCGTCGCAACAAATGACAATGAAAGGTAACTTACTAGATAATATCAAATTAGATAGATATAGAAACAGAATTGCCCGAAGCCTGTAAGTGTTAACCCAAATAAAGAGACAAAGATAAATTGCGTGAAATCGTTTCTACCAAATCAGGATAAAATGTTTACAGCCCGTATAACAAGCGACAGTCTACGTTTTTTCGGGACCAACCACGAAAATATGATGTTTTCGCCCCCCAACAAAAACTAGTTAAACAAAACGATACAATAAGTCTCAACAATAAACAGATAACAAAAATTAACTTTACAACTAGTATACAGACATTCCGTTCCTTATTATTTATCCCCTACAATGTTTTCCAAAACATGCCACTGTGTTTTTCTGTGTAATATTTTTAGCACTGATTTTATAGTAGAAAGGAACACTGTGTTCGAAAATTGATGGTGTGTGTCTGCAAGAACAGTTCACATTATGGTGTCGGAATCGGCGCCAAGTTTTGATGATCATGGTTTTATTAACCAATATTGGTTGACGGAATTTTGGCAGGGGTTTGCACCATGGGGCATTTGTTAATCCGAAGTTTAAAGTTTTTTAATTAGTCGTCATGTATTGTTCAAACAAAAGATTTGCCTAGGTAGGTACCTAATTATTACCCGCTGCCTATAGTCAAACGCATTTATGGTCATGCTCGTTAAGTTAATCATGTTTCATCATTGTAGAAACTTCAGATAATTTGGACGACTCCAACAAAAAGCCTTTTATTCTTCTTAGCTTGTGATGCTGTTCCACAAACGATGGGACACTTAACATCGTGTCCTGCGGGTCCTGTCAGGTGCACGTTACAGGAACTGATGGACGCTGGTGATGGCGCCAAACAAGTAGCCGAATTCAGGGCAGAGTCCATTTAGATTACTATCGACACGCTAAGAAAAAGCCTTTTATTACTACTATACTATAATTACTATCTATGGATATGTAACGAAAGCTGCCATGGGTTTGGAAAAACGAGTCCACTTGTCGTAGCAATGCGGTCCCTAGACAAGCAACAAAAAAACATGGATCTCTAACTATGATTCAAATCTGGCGATGTCGGTGCAATCGGGCGTCATAAGGTTCCCCAGAGAGCGGCAGTTAGTCGCGGCGTCGCCTCTTGATTGGGATCGTCGTAAAACGATCCTCGCCAACTACAGCAGTAGGGAGATTGTTGGAACTTGTCGATGGAACAGCGTTTTTAATTCTAGAACCAGTCTGGACTTACAATTATGGCCTTCTCTTCTTTCTTCTTTTTTACAATTATGGCCAATTATGGATCTGCTTGGTAGTTAGAAGAATATATGCGGGATTAAGGACCACGTAAGTCTACAATAAAAAGGGGTGGGCTTCTAGTCGCAGATGGTAACAAAATGAAAAAGGTATCTATAGGTTACTGTTACTGTTACCATGCATCGTTCCACTGCCGGGCAAAGGTCTCTCGGCCTCTCCCCATGACTTCCAGCTCTTTCGATCCAGTGCTAAAGTGCCACCAGCGTCTACGGGGTTTGCCGCGACGCCTTCTACGCAAACATCCCTCTGTGGTATACAAGCCGAATGCTGCTAAAAAGCGTAGATACTACGAAGTATGCTCAACTCGCGGATGTAGAACGGCCCTTGCTCAGCGTCATTATGATGTTCTGTCTAACCATTTATATAATAAAATAAATAAACTTTGCACCATTGCTCCCATGTGCCTAAATGAATGCAAGACCAAGGTCTCAAAGTGGCTATTGACACTGAGTTATGATGGGACTGAAGATCTACTACGAGTTTCAATCGCTTAACCTAATGTAAGTAGTTATTATTGTCATATATTTTTGGTATGCAGGATTACATAAACGCAGGTTTGCACCATATTTATCTCTTTCGTAAAACATACACATAGGTACTTTAATTAGCCTAGGCATTTACTAGTAAGTAGTTATCATAATAATGATATACTGTGCTCGTCCTACAACTACTCCTATACTATGTTCAATTATCGGCGAGGACGCTGGCACCCTAAACACAAGTTAAATCTTACTTTGGGTGCCAGAGTTCATCGAAATCACTCTATCCCTTAGTTGTAACGTTGCATAGTGTTTAGATAAGTGTTTTGTACAACTGAAGTTAATAAAAGAACTTTTTTTTTTTTTTTTCTAGCTGCGTCAGGGCTCTACAGTGGTCTGGTTTCTTCATTCTGGTCAATACAGCAGATGTGGCCAGTCCAGCTTCAGCTTAGCGGCTTTGCAACGTCAGTAATCTGTGTTTTGGAGCGCAGTGTGGTGTTGCGAGGTCTGTCAATTTGACGCCTAGAATACTGCGCTCCATTGCACGTTAGCAAACGTTAAGTTTGGACTTCGAATGTTTGTCAAAGACCAAATCTGAAATGGGAAGGATGCACAATTGGCCATAATTTTGAGTGTATAGAGGTATGAGGAACAAGGTGTAAAGTTCACTCATACTCTATAGAAAAGGGAGGATCCTCCGACCAGACGGGTGTTGTGTCTGGCGGGCAACTGCCCAATGATTCATGTCGGGCCGTTGTATCTATGCTAGTTGCGCGGTAAACTCTGCTTGCGAGATGCAGGATTTGCGTGATGTCAGTATGAGGCGTTGTTCGCATGTGGCGTTATAGATACCGCTACAAGTGGCAAAGGAAGGTTTCCTTTCTTCCATATTATAAGCTTTTCATGAACCAGTAGCACTTCCAGACATTTTCGGTACGTCTTAAGACTTCCTTGTCTTGTCTGGACTGGTTCTAGGTAATGAGCATATTATTATATACTTATATGTTGGATTACGATCACGGTTAATCAATTAATCATCTAAGCAGGTACGAAGTCATTCCTTGAAAGTGCCTCTGCGGTCAGTCTATGGTAAAGAAGGCAAAGATTTTTAGGACTTCATACTAGATATTTTATACATGTGCAGAAAACTGCTTTCAACAGACCAAAAAACTTTTGGGCTAAGTGCTTCACACACAATCAAGTATACTTTGGTATAACTAACTTAAAATCTCTTTAAAACTTAGCAAACGGTATCAAAACTTCAATAATGAAATCATCGACGCGATTCGCAACACTATTCACAGCTTTGAATTCAAGCGAGAGTCTAAAATTTTCAGCATTTTATACCCTGCGACTTTTTAAATCTACAGTATGAAGTACCTAAGGCCTAGTTGTTTTTTGACTTCAACTCTTTCAGTGACTGCACCTGCACTGCAAGGGTAGATACCAAAGGAGATAAGTGACCAGGGTCGTTAGATAAACAGGTACGTATCAGAGTGAGCGCCCGCCCATTTAAAGTAGTTGAAGTTTAGTAAGAAACCGATGGATGTTTTCGAATAGGTATCTACAATTTACTTTAATTATATTTATTAAATCAAACAGGTTTGACCTATAACTTCCCTAGACTTCCACAAGCCAGCTATGTAATACGATGCCCTTGGTAAGACTGGTTGTCAGATTTTCGGGCTTCTGACTACCCGTAACGACTGTCAACAATTCACGAATGGCAACCGGTACAAACGGCTAAACATGCTTTCCGAGGCACGGAGGGGTCTTGGTATGTAAAGATGGTCACCCATCCACGGACCAGCCGCGGCAAGCATAACTTAACTTGATCGATCGACCTGTGCGGCTGTTGTTACTTAGCCACAAGCCCCTCTCGCCTACCTACCAAGGTAGGTAGTTATTTAATGTAGTCTGTCGTCCCGTACCCGCATCGCCACCCCTTCTTCTAAACAACCCCGAATCAAATTCTCAAAGCGTGAATATTCGGAACAAACCTATGTGTTTTGTTTGACAACTTATTGGCGCAGAAACTGTTGTTATTCACATTATTTGTGGCGCTTGTTTTTGTTCGCCAGTAAACGATTATGATCTCGTGTTGTTCTGTGGAGATAGGTAAACAAGTTTGCCTTAATTTTAAATGGGAGGGTAAAATATTTAGGTATTATGGTGGCTTTTGGCGGGATTAGGTATTGGTATGGTAGTAAATAATAGCTTTTGCCTGCGACTTCATCCACGTGAAATTTCTTGTTTAACTTAAAATATAGGATATATTTTAAATGACATTCGGCAATACAATAGCTTCCCGTTAGGTAAGTACCTACCTAGTGAAAGAATTTTCGAAATCGGATCAGTACCTAATTCCGAAGATTATCCCCTACATATAAAATCACAAATACTTCTGTAAAATATTAGTAAGTATAAATAAGTAGGTACAACTATTAACTGTTGTAGATTGTTACTGCTATCTACTAGATACATAACATAATAGTGTTCTCCAAGGCTGATATCCTCTGGAGTTTTCATCAGAGAGTCATCTAAGTTTTCAGCTCAAACGCCCCTACATCATAAGTTTTTTTCAGTAATACTTAGGTATTCAGACTATTGAGAACGAATAAACACTTAGTAAAAGAATAATCCTACTTCACCTAGGATCTAATAGACTGTGAGCTCCATCTCTTTGCCGAGATCAAAAATACAAAATAAAACTGCCATCTATATTCAGTTGTGCTAAAAAAAAGACCTGAATGCGATGCAATTCTACGAAGTGGGTTCACGTAATACTTTCTATATAGACTACTAGGTGGCGCTGTCGACAAATTTTATTGCGGCCTCGACTCTATTTCTGTTCAAGCATAAAATTGCCGCTTTTCCTCAAAGATTAGAATTATTTATCGTACTGCATAATCAATAGATAGAATAAATTAAAAACAGTTGCTATGCATCTAACATTTAATAAACTTCTCCAATATTCTAACATATTGACACATTAGTTCTACACAGTTATTTAAAATAACACATTTATTGACATTACTTAGTTTATTTAACGACACTTTCACACTCTCTAGCTTATCTCTTACCATCGGTGCAACAATAATATTCAGATTATTATCATTGGAACAGATGGCAGCCGAGTATATCAATCTACTCACATCTGTACTTTGATCATAGTAGTACTTCACTACTAGTAATAAACCATAGAAATTATAACTAAGGCCTTTACAATCAATGTAGAGGTCCTTACTTAGTCCATGGTTATTAATAAACGAAATCTGATCTTGTGATAATTTGATAGATTTTGTTTTTAAAAATAAAGTGACTTCTTCAAAGGTAAATGACACATAATCCAAGTCATTTGCCGGTAAGAAAAAACCATATTCTGTGATCAGTTTCAAATTATGACTGTCTCCATAACATATGAAAACTTGTGTATAGGGATCAAAATCATTTTTGGTGTATATTGAAAATTGTACATCTGAAAATAAGTCTTCACTTAAACTATTAATACTAACATTTTCTATATCCTTGCTAACCAATAACTTGGTCTCATTTCTTGCGTTTGGACTATGGTTTATCATATCTAGGTATGGACATAATGATATTTTCGTATTATCACTTATAAGGGTAATAATGGAGTTTTCCACGTTTTTCAAATCAATCACTTTTGTCAGATCCATAAACACACATCTAGTGTTTACTGTGAAATAAGCCCATTCATATCCAGCCAAGGAAAATGATTTTCTGAAATCTTGGATTGTATTATCTTTACTAACATTATTCGATAAAATATTTTCAAAAATACTATAGGAGGAATCAATGATATCTTTTTGCTTTAGGATCACAGACAGAATGTCACTATCAATATTTTGTTTCACTTCATTTGGCAAAAAGTAAGGAACAGAGTACTCTTTTGGCAAACTTTCTAAGTAAATATGCCACTTTGTTTTGTCACTTTGGAATTTTAAAAATGCGAGATAAAACGCCATTAAAGACTGAAAGGAAACGGATTGCTTATATTCTACTAAACAACGTTTGGAATTCTCTAAAAATATTTTATAAAATAATTTGTCCATCAAAATTGTTGTGACATTGATAGTTAAGTTTAGGGGTAAATTCATAAGTTCCTCTCCGCTTTGTATCTTCTTCTTCGTCAAGACTCCTCGGCCTGTATCGTGAAATACGGCCAGGTACAGCTTATCGTTGCGACCAATGCCATTTTCAGACAGCCAAGAGTTCAATTGAATTATTTCTTCTTTATCATCACAAGCGAAAAAGTCGCGCGCTTTTCTTATGTTTCGTTTCCGCCGAGTTCGGCCCATAGCTGACTTCAACTTATGGCACACATTTCAATTTCATTAAAATGATACACCAGTTCCGACTAATCAATTAATTAAATTAAACTTTAAAATAGAACTTCGTACATGTATAATAAATCGGTCAGTGGGTCGTCAAATCGAATTTGTTTGTTGTCATGACACTCGCGCACGCTCGCACGCACGCAATTCGCGTCACGCATGACATGACGTACAGCGTTTTATTTACGTCCGTATACGTTCATTTCAATTCCCATTGAACATTTGTGTAACCAAAAATGTATAGTAACTTAATCATTCAATTATATTTACGCAAAAAATTATAGAATACTTACTGCGGTTTCTAATTAGATATTTATTTATAATAGTCGCGATCACTAGTGTTGGTCACTGTTGTTTTCCATCTTTGTAATTGGGAAATAACAAAACGTAGAATCAATAACAGATTGTAGACGTTCAGAAATAATATAAATTTATTAAACACAAAACAATTTTAATAAATACAAAACAATGGCGGATTCTGGACTAACAGAAGTGCTGAAGAGTTTTCAGTTTTAGAATATTATTTTATAGTTTTACCACAGACATAATTATAAAGATAATTATTATGTCTGTGAGCTTTACACGTCCATACAGTATACATTCATTCAAATGTTTCAGAAACAAGGAACTTAATTACTAGAAATAAATTAAATCGTACTTACTGCTTCAATAACCAATCTTCATCAAAGAAAATATTTTTTTTGGAATCGACATTTTCGTTCAAAAACCTTGCTTTGCTTGTCAATCTTGTGACTTGTCATTATTTTGTCATTTCACATTCGAATCAAAGAGTAAAGTAACTATAGAGGGAAAGAGTGACAACTCTGTGGTAAAATTTGCATGTATGGAAAGTGCTGCCACCTTGAGTTTGGTGGGTGACCTAAGGCTCTAATAAATATACACATACCTATAGTTAACCATACTTACTATAAGTAGCGAATCTTTATTATAATGTTTAGGGTCACAATCAGGGTTTAAAAAATAACAGTAACAAGTAACAATTTTAACATAATTAGCTGAGATAAACTCGGGATTTCGGGAAGCGCATCAACGTCGGGAAAGCCGGAGTTGCGGAGTTGACAATGATAATGGCGGATGGCCGACGGCGACAATGACATTTGTTTGACAATTTGACAAACAAGAAAATGGCTGCCAAGTTTTGTTAACCCACCAAACTGCAGATGTCGCTGTCGTCAATGGAAATTGATGACAGTGCTAAGTGTGCCCCCCCTGATTCGAATTCTAACAGCCAAACGGCTTCGCTTTTGTTTTCAACTTTCTTTGAAATCAATTTCAATAAATAAGTTTGAACTTGCCTAAAGTTTACTGATTACAGTTACAGCTGCTATTTTAGCTACCTAACTGTTTTTATCCCACGATGTCTCAACAACAAACTAAAAACTGTATAACACTCCGAGGATCGGCACAAATTATTTGCGAATATCTCAGTAAGTAACAAGAGATCACTAAAAACAAAAGATATTTCGTGTTTTATGTTATTTTCTTAATTTTTGACGCAGGTATTATAATCGGCCTGCATGATGTGTAGACATGAAGTTAAATATAGTCAAACCTTTTTACAGAATTCGCCATAAATTCAGTGCTGTTCCAAAGAGGATTATATCCACCGGAATCTTTTAAGGCAGAACAACAATACGGCATAACACTGTTGATATCAGAGGACGCACAGATCAAGAGTTTCCTGACCAATCTTCTCACACAGAGTGAAGGTAACAAATAATGTATTTTCTTTTAAATTCAATGTGCAGTTTTATCTCTCAAAGACCAAGTGCATTACTTAAATACTTATTTTTACTTAATTATATCTATAATAGTTTAGGATAGGTAATCTAAATCAAGCATTTTTGTTTGTGATTTCATAAAGCAAACTATACACCTGCTGCTTTGCAGTAGGTACTTGATATAGCTGGGTATCATAACAATACTGTATTACACACTTGAATGATGTAAATAGTACTTTCACTTACCTTGTAACTATTGTGATTGTTTTCAACCATATTTTATTAATTGCCTGTCTTACAAAGGGAATTTATTCCGGAAGGTCTATGTGAATAAAATATAAATACTTATTAAACCATTAAAATAACAATATGAATTATTATAACTAAACTAAAACTGTTAATAAACTAAAATATGGCTTTGAAAACTTCCTCTGCATCTCTGTCAACTGGTAATTGTGCCAATCAAACGTGCCTCAAAATAGGCACTTGCCTACTTGAAACAAATGCTTTGACTTTTGACAAATATCTTACAATTTTACATAATTCAATGTCTTTTAAATTTTCAGAATGGATAGTCAACAAGAAAGTAAGCAAGCTGTCCCTCATCATCCTCAACGTAGCTAACAAAGAAGTACTAGAATGCTGGGACTTCAATGTCCAGTATGAAGACGGAGATGCCGCATTAACCAAAGAGAAAAATGAAACCGTAGGCAGTAAAGACTTGAAGAAAATCCAGCAGGAAATTAGAGATGTCATGTTGCAGGTAGCTGCTACAATATCATACTTACCGTTCTTGGATTGTAGGTGTTCCTTTGACGTATTAGTTCACGCTAAAACAGATTGTGATGTACCGGAGAAATGGGCTGAAGCAGAGCCCATAGCGATAGCTAACGCACAAAATGTGCAATTAAAAACCTTTTCCACTAGTCTTCATAAAATGGAAACTGTTGTTAGTTATAAGCTTGTAGATTAGTTTAGAATTTTAGAATAGCGTTGTTTGTAGAATTTTTACCTGAATGATTTTACAAAATTTTACCATGCTGATTGGATTATGTGACCAGTGGTACTAACAGTATTAAATTAGATTTTTGGAAGTGTATTGGCCAAAGTTTTTGTTTAATACTTTGTTTTTTAGTTTCTAATTTATTTGTGTAATTTTTTAAATAAATGATTAAGGCCTGATTGCATAAAAAACATCCGTTAAGTATTGATTGTTGTAGCTATACAGGGTGGCAGGTACATTGAAGCGTAAACTGTAACCATAAATTCACCACCCAATTGTAGACCCCTAATGTAGAAATTTTATGTCAGTTGTCAAAAATAAAATTGCTATTTCATAGAAAAGTGCAATACCTGCATGGTCATAATGTAGGAAAAGCACTTTTTTTTTAAAACTACCAATGGAAAATTTCAACTCAGGTGGGTTCAGAATCTTATATGCTGAATCCATGGTAACATGTTGCATCTATGTCCCTTCCCTGCAACCCTGTAGATATATTGTTGCTGTAAACATGGTGAACACACTGCATGTTTGAAGTGTTACCAGCAACAGAAAAACATAATTATTGCCACAAAAAAGTTTTCTTTTGTTTTTAATTAATGTTATCATGCTGGCTTTAAAGCTGTCGTCACGTAAAAAGAACGCTGAGCGACAGTGAAGGGGTGTGTCTGCGCACGGGTACAGTCTTGTCCCAAAGTACTAGGCTATTGTTTCATATATATGTTACGGCTAATAGCCGAAGTGCGGCTACACCTAGTTTTAACCTGGAACGTCGACGGAGCCCCGCAAGCGGGGCTCCTATTTCTGTGTAAAGGGTTTAAAGTAACCTAACCAAACCTAACCTCGGGGTGCCCTTCGCTCGCTCTTACATCCTACGTTGCCTATCGACCGACCGCAACCATGCAACCGATGTCACCCGAAGTACACACGAACCGCATGTGGCCGGCTACACCTAGTTGTGAATCATAATAGTTACTTTACTAACGTATCGCTCCCTTCATACCACCAATTTGATCGTTAAATCGCTCAGTGCGCAGGTAAACGCTAGCGTTCTTTTTACGTGACGGGACCAATACAGTCAATTGTTTTAAATTGGAATAACATTTGGTAAAGCTATCTTGGAGTGCTATAAGGATCTTCTGCCGGTCTAATGCCTGACATGGGGGCGCTGACGGAGTGATATAGCTTGTAAAATGTATTGAAATAACAAAATGGTTAGTTCTGATTTTGGCCACGCTTCATAAGATCTTACAACTATTTCGTTTAAATAGGTTTTTATTATTTTATTTATCTCTTAAATAGATTCTTCTATATTTTGTGAATGTGAGAATGTTGTAGGCCTTGTAGACTAGATTTGTAGACAATTTTCTGTTTTGTTAGTTACCTGGTACTTGTTGACGGGATCCCTTCTTTTCGCATAATGTTCTTTTTCCTAATATATTTTGGCATAATTATTTTGGTATAATTTGTAGTCATAATAAAACTTTGCCATATTTTTTTTGGCATACAGTTTATGTTGGCATAATCACCTTGAAGGCTTATTTGTTTTGGCATAAATTTAATTCGCATAATACTAAACGACGTCAGGGGCACCCCGAGGTTCGGTTTGGTTAGGTTCCTTTAAACCCTGTAGACAGAAATAGGAGCCCCACGCAGCGGGGCTCCGTCGACCTGACGTCGTTAGAAATAAAACGAGCATGCTAAATTTATGCTTTAGAATGTTATGCTTTATCATTATTATGATTAGAGAATTAATTATGCTTTGCCAAGTTATATTGGTCTTCAAATTTTATGCAAATGGATAGGGAACCCTTGTTGACAGGCCTACATTATCCTCCCATACCTGTTAACACTGTCATTTGAAAACATTGTAAAAGCCAATTATTCTTAAAAGAGTAACTATGGAGTTTCTTGCTGGCTCTTCTCCATAGGAAACAACCAGTTGGAGCCGTGCACCTAGCTTCTGACGTTTCATGTCTCCATGTAGGTTTATGTGAAAGAAAATATTTTGATTTTGATCCTTGTAGTACTATATCAAGATGTTGACGTACCTATAAAATCTTGTACTGCAGTCGGACCTAAGAGCAGCTCTTACATTCCTGTTTTTATAAATGTTGTCCAAGTATTGTATGGATTTTTAAATGTAAATAATTGGATTATGTATTTTATAACTTTTCCTTTTTAAGATACTTCCTCAGAGTACAATGAGCCATTTAAAAGTGCTCCCTATGAAGTGACTCATCCAAGGATTCTCATTTAAAACATACACCTTATATGTTAAGTTGTAGAAAAGTAAGTTTTTAAGCTTGTGTACATTTCTTTACTGCATTGTAGTTTTCTTTTTATTAATATGTACTTAGATGGTTTTTAATATAAAATAAGACATATTTTTTTCTTTTTTGTTACCTTATATTTACTTACAGCATCCATGACAAAAGATGAGTTATTAATGAAACTGGAGCATTGAAGTCCCCTTCCTGCCTAAACGTAGGTACAGACGCCAACACATCAAGCTACCCGGAACTCTAAAATTTTCCCAATCAACTTTAAACCTTATGCTTTAGCGATAAAGTTGAAAATCTGTTAAATAAATTTGACAGATTGTAGCAGCTTGATGTGCTGGCGTCTGTACATTTTTGTTGCACTAACATAACATAACGTCACGCTTGTAGTCCCGAAGGGTTAGGCAGAGATGCACCAATAGTTTACGGGGTTGTGTCGTAAATAGTGGTGCACCGTTAAGGATTCGATATACCAGATAATTTACTATAACATATAATTTTAACCATTTTAATAGGACATTTTTTTTTACAAAATCGCTCCGGAATTTACATGATTATGCTAAAAATTAAGGTTAAAATAGAGAAGAGCTAACTTTTTCTTCAAAAGCTCTAAATTTACATAAAAAACTATAATTTTACACGATAACTCTAGTATTCAACAGTAATTAACAGAAATCAAAATGAAAAAATAATGATTTTTGTTGAAACTACAACTAAATTTGTAACAAAAGGTTGAAATCTCGTAAATAAAAAATTTTCGGAACCCTTGGGAAAAAATGGTTAAAATTGTAATATGTTACAGTAAACTATCTGGTATATCGAATCCTTAACGGTGGACCACTATTTACGACACACCCTGTATATACCCACATTTCGCCAGTTATGTCAACAAGTCTCATGTAATAGGGGACGAGCCCTAATGCCATTAACCTTTCTAATTTGGAACCACAAGAGACACAATGGCTTTTTAACCGCTTACGTCGGATTAATCTGACAAATATTTTCGTGTCCATTTCGCCAAGGTCGTATATTTACGACCAAATGCCACAGCTCGTTTAATCTGCTTTTTATTTAATTAGGCTGTTTTCTATCAGCTATTTATTTTTCGATTCACTGTGCCGGGCGCTGGGGGTACGACGACTGATATGAAGTCGGGCGGTTAAAAGGTTAATTGTTTCCCGGGCACAAATCCAGACTTGAGGCTGCTACTAAGAAGTTCCAGATGGAAGAACCTGATAACACTGGCCGACCTGGGAATCGAACCCACCGCCTCATGCCCAGCAGTAGCACTTGCGACCACTAAACTAACGAGAACCCTTTGGTTGCACTTTTCCACCTCTATACCTACAAAGAAAACGAAAAAAAAAACTCCATACAATATTCACATTTCGTTTATTATATAACAAAGCACTTAAACATAGCAGTTACAAGCTACAATAAATAACACCTAATCAGCAAATAATACTGTACATGACTGTTAATATAACTTAACATTTTTATTAATATTGGCTTATTCGATAATATAGTCACAACTCAAAAGGCAAAATACGAATTATTGAACAATTTTTTTTGTGTCAGATCTTAAAATAATTAGGGCTATTTTCGGGTAAGTACCTACAGAGTCCAGGGTAGATATTTTTTTCAATATTGCATTACATTCGAAGGTTAGGAAAATAATTAAAACAATAATGCAACACCAAAATCCACCAGTGCCCCTAGATTTTGCGTCAGGCTGACATTAAGTTTCTCTAAAAAAAGTACACTTGTTACTTTTATGTACGGACGCCAGCACATCAAGCTACCCGAAACTGTCAAATTTTCCCAATCAACCTTGAATCTTATACTGTAGCGATAAAGTTGAAAATCTATTAAATAAATTTGACAGATTGTAGTAGCTTGATGTGCTGGCGTCTGTACATTATACTTGCCAAGTATTAAAATTAAATACAAAATGAGGATAGGCGTCCTCCTACAGCCTAATTGCGTAACACTATCAATCTCAATCTGAATAATTTTGAAGGATATTGCTAATCCATTGCTCCATATGTTCGAAAAATGTGTCTGCTCAATAACGTAAATAACACAATGAATGTTGTTAAACTGTCAAAATGAAACCCATTGCTACTGATAACAATTACCCCGCTTGTTACAAAAAAAAGCAGGCAAGTGCGTGTCGGATTCGCACACGAAGGGTTCCGTTGCCAAGTGTCTACCTAAAACGGCTCAAAAGATACAGCCCTGTGAGTCCTGTGACAGACTGACGGACGGACAGCAGAGCCTTAGTAATAGCGTCCCGTTGGCACCCTTTGGGTACCTACGGAACCCTAAAAATGGTATTGAGATTCATAGCGCGAAATCGGGGGGTATTCCTCGAAACGCACCAACTTAGAAAGGCACCAAATGAAACGTCTATCGATATCATTTATTACGAATCCGTCATGCTCTTCTCTATGTTTCATCGTTGATGCATTTCGAGGAATAAAATTATAATTAAGTATTTTTATTTTGAATAATATATTTTTTCGATGAATACTTTTGGTGCGTTTCAAAGTTATTGCGTTTCGAGGAAATACCCCGAAAGTCATAAAATGTCATAATCATAACTAATAGCATTAAAATAAAAAAATCTACCAATCGCGTTGATCTACACATTGCACTGTGCTGTCAATATCAAGATTTTGTAGAAAAACTTATAGAAATCTATATGTTATTGGGAATTGTTTAGACATTTTCAAGCACTAGGTACCTACAGTACTTTCACAGTTATTTGACCTCTGATCTTGCATCACTGTCATAGTGATCTTTACTTTTATTATTATAAGGTTGCTATTGGATAGCTGCCACTGACAAGTTTATTTATTTATTTTACCATTTATGTACACACATATATAAACAGACAAGAAAAAACAGAACAGAAAAATAGGTACAAAGGTCATGCTTATTATGCAAGTCTGTCAAAATTAAAGTAATCTTTATTGTTGTTATTATAAGGTTGCTGTTGGATTGTTGCTGTCAGAGGTGCCATAACTGAGAAAGGACTGTATGCATCTATATTATAATCTAATCTATTGTTACTCTGCTATCAGTCTTCTGTTTTACGTTTCCTATCACCTGTTGCCTTAATTTTCCTCGTAGATGTCGCTACTTGACATATAAATATTGTTTGTGGTAGCACATTTTTTATTTTTAAGAAGCAAGTTTTTGGGAGATTATTTTAAAGTTAGTAAGTAAGTACTTATTTAAAGCAACGCGTGTTTGAAGCAAGTTTTTGTGCGATTATTTTAAAGTACCTACCTACTTATTTAAAGCAACGGATGTTTGAAACTGAGAGCAGTGGTGGCCAAGTGGTAACGGCCGCGACTTACGAGTTGTAGATCGTAGGTTCGAATCCAGACAGGCGCTTTACTTTGTGTAAATTATTTCATCACCACTGCTCTCAAAACGGTGAAGGAAAACATCGTGAGGAAACCGGCATGTCCTAAAACCAAAAATTCGAAGACGTGAGACATCTGCCAACCCGCACTGGGCCCGCGTGGTGGATTACGGTCCACTCCCTCTCACTGAGGAGGCCTGTGTCCCAGCACTGGGAACATTATAGGCTGATTATATATATATGTATGTATGTTTGAAACTGAAACGAAGATGTTCTCTTAATATCTAAGTGTACCTACCGTTCAAGTATTAGGAACATAAAATGGAATTAATTTAGTTAAAACGCACATTTTCATAAGCACCACAATATTCTTAAATCTAGATATCGTACAAAATGTAAGTAGTACAAAAGTTAGCTTGTCTAAAGCACATGATATTTATTATGTAAAAAAAAAAGGTAGGTATACTGGACGTATATTTCTACATAATTATAATGTGCAAGCCGCAATATAGTCTTGCAAGCCCAAAAGTCCAGTAGGCAACACGTAGCCTTTGCAATTCACAACCAAGAGGTATTCTAGTCTATCATGTTATTTTATCGTATTAAAATAAAAATTGAGACTTGACACAAAAACACGTGAGAATTTGAAAAAAAAAAGTGGCACTCCGGGAGGGCCGACAGAAGTGAAAACTTAAACAAATTAGGTGTGTATTTTTTGAATCGTCATATAAACAAAACACAAACAGAATACTTTGCCATCACTCACTGACATATCGGAAATACATTAAAACCGAGTACACCCCGAGGACAGCCGAACACATCCGAATGTAGCGCAGTCTCGGTTACGGTAACAGTGTCGCGAATTCAATGTTTTTTTCCCATCTCAAAAAATGCCCAACGCGCCAAAAAAAATTTCACTTCAAAAAATCCTCTTATTGACTACCTACATACCGGCTTGCACCAAAGTTCCAGTATAAATATTTTAAAATAAATAGGCAGTGGGAAATCGTGTCTTTAGTTGCTATCGTTCGTAATATTCATAGGCAAAAATAATATTAACAAATCGCAAAGTATTACCTACACCGGATAACATTAAAATGCAGGAATGCTTTTTTCTTATTAATATTTTATATAAAAATACCAAAATACTATTTCGCTTCAGTCGTACCTACCATTTCGTTTCTTTATCGTTGCTCCTCTTTTCACCACAGTGGTTCGCCTTTACCTGCGTACAGAAAAAATCTTATAGATTTTCTTAAAAGTAACCTTCTTTGCTACCGGAAACCGGCATGTCCTAACACCTACCAACCCGCACTGGGCCCGCGTGGTGGATTACGGCCTGTCCCTCTCAGCGAGAGGAGGCCTGTGTCCCAGCAATGGGAACATTATAGGCTGATTATGAACCTTCTTCGCATGCAATGTTATACCTACAAGTTATTGTTATCTCACAACAAATAGTAAGTTTAAAGAAGAAACATGCGTTCTGCATGCTTGACCCCTGTTTATTAGTACCCACGTACATAAAAAGCATTAGTAGGCCGTGAGGATAGGAAAATGAAAAAATGTAACAAGGAAAGGAAAATATTGGAAATTGTGGAAGTTACATTTTTTCATTCGTCGAAGATGAGTGCGGATTGTTAAACGAGTGCACGACATAAAATAAATTTCGAATATACATACCATTTCAGATTGTTCTAATCCCCATGTTCATTCCGTTGCGTTTTTTAAGGATTAAAGGAAAATGCAAATGAAAAATAAAAACATAACATTGTCGCTTTTCTGTTAATTCCAACACTCATTCTTTTATTGTGGTTTTGGTATATCCATTACATTGACTTAACATGATGTTCGCGCCTTAATATTTGTTGTGAGAATACAGAAACTCAAGTTAAAAATGGAATGACGTCACTCAAAGAAAATACTGACACGGATCGATGATACAAGTGCCGTACCAAGTGGTATTTATTCAATTGAAAAGCTTTTAAGTACTTGAATTTTATTAACGTAACCCTCTAAATATTTGCTGACGAGTCCAGAATTTTCCCAAACGACGCCATTTCATTTTAGTCGTATAAATGCCCTAAAAATCCTCAAAATTTTATTAAAAATAAATAGTCAGTTTTCTACTTTAATTACATAATATAAATAGTGAACTTAAATTCGTAAGAACTTTATACAAAATGAAAAAAAAAAAGAAAACAAGAATTGTAAAACTATTGTGCAAGTTTCGGTCCCATATAGCGAGTTAGAAAAAAACAGAGAAATAAAAAAATTTTTATCGCTATATCCACAACCATACGTCCAATTAGACACACTCGTAAAATTATATATAAATTAATTTATTTATTACTACCTAGCTATAGTTAAAACTGGTATCTGACTAGGTGATGTAACGGACCGGTGAAAATATGGGAATTGCCTTTTTTAACTACTTTTTGGGCTGTAGGTACTTGCTATGCTTTATGTACAGAATTAATTAGTGTATATTTTAAAAACCTAGCAAGTCTTAGTAATATTTTGCTTTTTAATTAGGTAAGTACTAGACTTGTTTTATATGTTAAGAGAACTAAAATAAAATCCACATTTTTATTTTATTTTTTGTTGTTACTGGGATTATGTAATTAATGGATAAATTAGAGAGTCAATCGCATAGCAAGCACGCTATACTATTTTCAGAATTGTATTTTTGTAAAAAAAAACCCTTACCCTAATAGATATGTACATAAGTTGCAAGTCTCTTTATCATAATATTACATACTACTAGTTATCAAACCTTACAGTTAATAATAACAATAATAAATTGCAAATATTACAAATAATGTTTAAAATATTTACATCTTCAATAATAGAAGAAAAAAATGGATTGCAAAAGTTATCGCTCATAGTAAAAGTTAAAGAAATAGCACTTTTTGCAATAATACATAAAATTTAAGTCTTACAATAGACTTAATTCGGTTATCACCAAAAAAAATCGATAAAACTCGTGAAATGTTAAGAAAAATCAGTTCAATTATAATTATAGTTAATATAATTGTTGGAACTGTTAAATGGAAATATACTTAAAAGTTTATAATCTCACTGGGCTATTAGTATAAATAATTTAATAATAATTTAAAGCTCCGTGAAGTTAAAATGTTACCGATTTCAAATGAAATATACCTACATAAAAGCGATAGATATTAACGAGTAAAAAATAATAAGTTAGAATCATCAAATCGATTTTTCAGACTCGAGGTTCATAAAAAAACATGTTTTTTTAATTATTTACAAATGCCATACGCACGGATGGCTACTAAAAATCCTAAGTATTCAGCATAATACACTGTCGCAACATTTGCGACAGCTCGAATTTGTAATATATTCTCGTATTTTTTCCTACAAGCGTTCGCGATGGAATCACTGGGCTTTAGGGCTGTGAAAACTATAAAAACTGTAATCATAAAACAAATTGTAGCATACCAAATAAAATTGTGATACCATTAGTATAAATTATAAAACGAATAAAAACGTTATTTTACATTGATAATTTGAAGATAGGTATATGAATGTACTTAAATCTACAAATAGATGCAGATATCTCTCTCGTAAAACGTAAAGTTTTCACAGTCCAGCCGAGTGCGTCGGAAAGTCGCGAGCTAAAAATTTTAAATTTAAAATTGGAACGAGGTGGGTTATGCGCCTGCGCTTCGCTGGCTAACAGTAGTACGTGTTCGAGAGGCCCAGTTTACATGTGTAGGAATGGGACATACTGCTTCTGTTCGATATATCCTTGTTCTCACAACGCTGCCCGTTGAAGCCTTCCGGACATCTGAGACAAAGAAAAATAGCCATATTAGAGCTTATTTGAAAATAAACAATCTGGCATAGGATTGTCGTTTCATGAGGTAAAACCCATGTGCTAAGTTCTGCCTCTCACAAAAGCAACTCACATGATGACTTGAACCACACAGAAGCTCAAATCAATTTGGAACAAAAGGTCACTGTAAAATGAAAATCAAGGAAGATAATTAAACTTGATACTCACTTGCAAGCTTGCTCCTGAACGATCTCGAAGAACAAACAGGTGCCTCCATTGAGGCAGTAGGACGACGGGTCGGGCATCGGACATGGCGAGCCCAGCGTCGCTGTGGAAAAGAGAATAAAAGACATTGTAATATAGACCAACAATATCCAATGCTTTTATCTAAAATGACGACAAGATCCCTGTGAATTGTCATGATAGGACAAGCAACCTCAAATAAATTGCTCATTTTATGGTAGGTACTTAACCCAAAGAGTTAACAGAGAAACGAAAAGACTAGTTTTGGAAGAAACATGTTCATAGGACTCAGGATTTTCCAATGAATTAGTACTTGAAACCCTCCTGTTTCGTGTCAATGATGTACATTAGAGTCCATATTCTATAGGTAGCTATTGATTCGTAACCTATTGACGCATCTCACAATCATCCGTTTCGTCCCTAACAGAACCCGATACAAAAACGAATGATACAACAAACTCATTATACAATGTAACCGATCACCCTATTGGCCTGTATACAGACATTGTTTGAGCGACATTCGCGGAAGAAGCAGTAAGTTTCCCAAGTGTTCCCAGTACAACGGTATGAGTATCGGTAAACAATGTGACATAGTTTGTTGTCTTCCTTTGTTTATGTATCGATACTGTTGAATCAAGGTGAGGGTACCTCGATTTGATAGTCGTTATTCGAATGCAACTCTCTCTCTGTTAATTAACTAAGCTGCGAACTTGTCAAGAATAATATGGAGAAAGACTGCGTGCCTATATTAGATAAGGTAACAGCAGAACGTTTTTAATTGCATGATTCGTAAGCAGATACAAATTTTCAAAACTAAGCATAGGGCCGAGTATTGAACCTTGTGGGACACCTTCTTCAAAAAGAAGATCAACCTCCCAAAAGTGTGATCATCCGTAACCTCGACCTCAAGCTTATACCAGCACATAGCATAATATATTCAGGCAACAATAGACCAAAGTAATAAAGCAGATACTCACTCGAGTCATCAGGCGCGGCTGTGACTGGAGGTAGAACGCTGACGTTGGCGCTGGCGACGGCCGGAGGCCCCACCGCACCTTGCGCCCTGCATTCGTACGCTGCGGAGTCTTCACTGCGCGCGTGCCTTATCACTAAAACCGAGCGCCTCCTGAAATGTGTTGCAATAGATGTTGAAAATATGAAGACAATATGAACATTATTTATGAAAAAGAAGGAAATTGCCGATTTATTATTCAATAGTAAATATCATGAAGGATGGCACATTTGCAGTTTAATTAAATGTCCTTTATTTTAAACCATATAAACAAGACGTTGTAACAACCATTTGGCAAATAGTCTTCTTGTGCAAAATATCTAAATCATCATCAAAACGCCCAACGACCCATGAAATTGTCCGCGACGCTCAATCATAATAATTACTTTGTACATCCATTTTAACTTCTTAAGGTATTGTGATGTCTTCTATAACTTCCACTCAAGGTTTATTTTTGCTTGATTCAGCAGCAAAAGTATTTGGAGATGCACTTTCAGGTCGGTCAATGACAGCTGTCTGCAGTTGCGATTAGTGTAGTAATCGTTGCATTTAATGTTAGCACCATATGAGTGCATGCCTCATTTGTTTGCAGACAACATTGTTACTATTTAGCTGAAGTAGATACGTCTCTAATACACAAACATGCTCCCATTTTGGATCAAGATCAACATTGCTTGCAAGTCAACTGGGTCATTACAGTAGCAACTTGGAAGATAAATACTCGTAGATTTAATATGCGTTTATTTATTATTAATGGTCATCATCGTGGCTGTAGTAAGGGTAATATTAGCGTATCTGTCTTTAAATTTCGTTTTGCTGCGTAGATTTATTATGGTAATATGAATGTCCCAAGTTTAATTCTTGACTTGGGTTATTATTTTGGAGACTCGTAAGCTCGCATGTCTGGAAAGTAGGTACTCACGTTGAATCATATAAGTGATCTCCAGAAATCTTCAACAGATTAAAACTTGGATCTCACCTAAAATTCTGCACCCGGAATCTCCTTAACGCGATATCGGCGACGGGCTTCCCGTCCTTATACCATGAGATGCGAGGGGGCGGCCGTGCGCTTGCCTTGCACTCCAGTCGCACCCGGTTGCCTCGTGTCGTGCGCACCGACTGCATTGGTTCCACGCGCGCTGGACTACCTGGGGACAAGGTTGGACTATTAGACAAGATTTTGAGGGTAGAGGCTCAAGATATGCAAAGACTAGACATGATAAAAACGAACTTAAATCTAGGACTCTTACAATAAAATTTTAATAAGTAACATATCCAGATCGGTTTTAGCGGTATTCCTGAAAATCTGTGACTAACTACTTAATTGAAATGGCAAATTCAGTTTTATACGTCCGTCGTTAATCCAATTCCCAGTAGGCGCGGTCCAGAATCCTACATTCAATCGCAAAAACTAAAGACACGCAATTGCAGATCGAAGCAAAACATTCTGAGGAAATTGGAAAAATCCCTATCTCCACACAAACACTTAAGCAAGTCGCCTTCAAAAGTCCCGAACTAAAAATAAGCCGCTGTCATTAGGCCAATGGCCTTATTATTTTGTGTGACGAGTAACATATGTAAGAACCGAAATAAACTCGTATTATCTAAACGGGACTCACTCGTTTGGACAACATCCCATCCACGGGCGACGGAAAAAAAATTGGCTGTGTTTCAGTGTGTAAAGCGAAAAAAAACGAAAGCGCTAGTAGTAAATCATTAACTATTTCTTTAGGATGTGTCACCCTTAATGTCTGGTCGGAATAGATAGGATTGCGAAAGCTCGAACGCATTTCATGTTAGACATATTATATTTTTATATGAATTCAACTTCCAGGCGCCCGGCCCGATGAAAACTTTATAAGACACGATATTGTAAATTTTGACCAAACGTTAACAAAGTTTGGCAGAGCGCCGCGTTACGTGGAGTTTTGTAACAGCTGCATGCGTGTGTTCATACAGAACTACAATTAGATTCAGTCCAGGTTGTAATAAAAAATATATAGATAGACCTTTAATGACTTTGTGCAAGGAAAAAAAGTCTCGGTAAATCTCAATGAGTTTTTGTTCACTAGCGGTAATTAACCGTTCAGGAACACCAAGGTGCCACACCTCTTCTTAAATCAGACTTTTCTTCTTCGAAATAAACTATAAGACTGCGCTAGCAGAGATATAGGCCACAGCTGTCGTCATAAAACCTCCCACGTCCCTTAACGGATGCCCAGCGTACATCATTTGACACCCCATACTATGCCATTAATGAGCTCATCATATTGACGTCACTAATTCAACCTCACATTCACTCACTATTTCATTCATAATTACTCTGACTTCCTAGATTTATGGTATTCTTTGATCGCTATATTATCAATATCATTTTGCAATTTGTTGTTGAAGTGTTTATTGATACTTCTGGAAACACATTAGAAATATGGGTTTCCTTTGTGATAGGAAGTGTGCATGTTAAGATAGTTTTCAAGTATAAGAGATTAAAGACTTTGGTGAGACGTTACACCTGCCTGTTAAATGGAGGTCTCTTCAGGTAAAATTGTGCAAAGTAGTTCAAGATTTTCCTTAGCAACTAGTACGGATAAAGAATTAGACTTTCTGTTGTCTGCATTATAGGTACTTCTTCTTCTTCGTACTTCTAATATAGTTTACTTATATTCGCGAAACCGCTCGTGCGATCCCTTTGAACGTTAGGTATTTGATTCTAGTAATGTGGTAATATCTTCAATTCCAATTTCTTCAGTATCAATTAGTATAGCTGATCTTCAAGGCGTCGTTGATGAACATTTCTCTACTATTCTGTTGATGCCAATCCAAATAGGTACTTCACGTTTTTGCCCAAAACTGAGTATGGCGTAACGTAGCATTTCAGTAGCGTCTATCACGCTTGAATTGAATGGAATGCCATAAAGCCAAATGAATGGAGGATCATTGACATTCACGCCAATCCTACCACCCACGCTTAATGTCACAGGTCTAGAACCAGTAGTTTTTGGCTAATGAATGGGATTTTTACGCCATTTCTATTGACGAAAGTGAGCAATTACGGTTAAAGAAAGTAGCTTAGTGTCGCCAAGGTAAATAGGCACGTCTTTTGAAAAGGCTTGACATAATACATTAGGTACTGACGTGTTGGTGCGCAGGCAGGATATATGGCATCGGATAGTTACTGATTTGCCTAGATTCTAGAGTTTTCCTACTTATATTTTTTTATGTTAGTGGGGGGTGTTAATTTCAGTGCAGTCTTCCAATTTCCTCAAAAACACCTCAAGATAGATCGGCATGTCACCTCAGGTGCTGATTGCATCACTCCTACCAAAACACCTACAAAAAAATCAGTCTACGAGCGTAGACTGTGGCTAATCAAATACATCGTCACCTAATATAAATAGTCTGGGAGCTAGGGACCACATCCTGAACGGAAACTGAATTGGAACATCACAGGTGAGGTGAACTGGCTACTAGCCAAGTGACTCAGAACAGTGTCGTTGGAGACGACCGAATGACAAACAATTGTCCAATAATGTGAAGAGCCGAAGGTCGGAGATTCATTACCTGTTGCGACTTTGGTACCTACTGGTAATTGGTATTGCTAAGCTGAAAGGCATTTGGCAATATAAGAAGATGGATGCACTTGATTAAGACTCAGAAGCCCGTTAAGCTTGTCATGACTTCTCCGAAGTGTTGACTTTTCAGAGGTCGTGGCATTGTTTCATTATACTAAATCGGCAGTACCTAACTACTGGTACGATGCATGAAGTGAATTAAAATAACTCATTAAACCAAATATAATGCACTTTCTAGATATATTCGATATCAAAATCAAACTCAAATAGGTAAAGTAAAAAAGTTAAAAATTAATCAAACCGTTACAAAAGCTTTTGCCGGTAGCTGCTGCTACTCAAAAATAGATGGCGCCAACTACTGAGTTACTATCAACAACCGAAAATCGAAATAACGCTCCACACAAAATAACAGCTGAAAATTAATCACAGATTGATATGTTATCCAAATCAAAAGAAACTATAAAACAAATTGTTTACCCAGCAATGAAAATAAGGAGCGTTAGTGTGCTTGGCCGATATAAATATCCAGTGGTAATTAAAGACAGCGCAGACGGGCCGACAGTTTCAAAATAAACTGCTTTTTATTTTTAACTCTGCAGCCACAATAGATGCAGCTTAGTTTGAGTGTTTAGGTATATCTTTGTTGATAATCATTTATTTAGATATTATCTATATCTTGATGGACATTAGATGTAATCTTATTTAATATGAATTAAAGTATTTGAGCAACCCTGACTCATGTAACTTATTGGCACCAGGTTCCAGTTCTGAAAATTTTCTGTGCCTAAGTACAATAATGTAAGGTCTTAACTACTCTTAGCCTTGATAAGAACTGGCACTTCTTGCTCATCAGCTATGCAACGAATCTCAAGCATTGATGAATTGCTACTATGTACTCTATTATCAAGTTCTTTATTGTTTTAGTAAATGAGCCACTGCCTCTTATTTTCTTTTTAATTTGTCTAAGGTTGTATAGGTACTTACTTTTACCAATAGTAAATTTAATTTCCATAAATTTGATTTATACCTATAGCTCTACAACACCATATATCACTTGCTTCAACATTAAAACCAATAGTCTCAAAACATCAATACAAACGATCTTCATAATGCTACTTGCAGTTCATTTTTTTCTCCCACATAATATAATATCGACGACAATTTATGTTTTGCTGGGGATCCGAACCAATCTCCACCTACCGTGGTGGCATCGTGTGTGTTCCTTCGAGAAATTGCGTTACAATCGCCATAAAAACATGTGTTTATATCTTCATCGGGATGATCGGGTGTGAGGGCTCCCTTTATTGCTAATTCACAATTTTAGAGTAGTTTGTTATACTTTGCAGGTTAAGATGACTGAAATGAAATATATACAGACAAATGGAGCTGACTTAGAGCAAAGTACCTATTTAGTTCAGTAATTTTATTTATATACTTATTTAATTAAATACATTGAAATAAAAACTCAGTAACAATAATTAGATCACTTGAATTTCTCACAATAAAACAAAATATCCATGGTATACCCAATCTCTGGTTAACGGGCAAACATTTCATTTACCGCCATGATGTACCCCGAGATCTAAGTTCCCCCTTTCGCTGTATCTAACCTAACCTACAAACTTCAAAACAACATTGAAATTAACATGGAAATTGGACCAACTTTAATGCAGTTTGCATCTCCTCTACATTACTTGGTAGTCTACACCCATCGATAGATTCAGGTTATGTCTTCATATTAAATGCGTCGGTGGTCGATCAGGAGACTCGTCGTAAAAATTTAAGTGCTTCAGTAATAATTCCATAGTAAAAAACATCATTCAATCATGGAGCGGCTTGGTTTTCATTATACTTATATTTAGCTTTAAATGAAGGATGGGCATTAAAATTCAGGTGGTTATTATGTCTACTATTTTTATTATACTTTTCTCCTGATATATTGCTTTCATAAATAATTGAGACGGACATATTTGAAGGATATTGGGCGGTAGATTTATGTTTTTCTGAAAACCTAAAATATTAGCTCGTAGATACGTTATTTTTGAGGAAAATCTTTAGATGCACTTGAAACTGTATGCACGCGTAGAGCTGATTTATAGTAGTGATGAAAAGCGTATTAAAATATTAACATTACATGGTGGCAGAATCTGAAAGTGGTATGTTAAAAAGCTAATCTTATTGAAACATTACAGTCCAAAAGAAACATTCTACCAAATTATTAGGTTACAACTTTTGGGTTAGGTACTTACAAAAGACACATCGAAGATTTCCCAACAACAAATAAACGAACTCAGTCTTCCGAACACTCGTAATTACAGTGACCGATTGCTGACCGAGTGGCGTTCCAATTTTTTACATTTTAAAATAGTTCACCCACTATAGGTAGTTCCGAAATGACACGAGCGCCGTAAGTCGTGTGCGTAAATTTAAACGTAATGATCTCAACAATAAAATACGTTTCTCTGAGTCACAGGTTTTCCTCGAAATGCGAATATGCATGCTGTGATTTTTCATGGATTAAACGAGCCAGATTTTCTTGTAGTTTCAGGTTTTACTTACCTGTGTTAACCTGACATTACTTATCTTGATGAAATGATGCATTGTTCTAGGTATTTTAATACACTTGCGTGCAAAAAAATTGGCCCACCCCATGCTCTCCATTTGAGACACGATATCACAAAAATCGTAATGAATATAATTTATTATTTTATACTATGTGAAGGTAGGTAAGGTACAGTTTATTTGAACATACACTATATTTTGTTCAAAGCAATATTCTTGATAAGATCGACTCGATTCTTCAGATGTCCCCATTACTCACTTTTGCTCGGAAAAATTGTGTGACTTTTTTTGTCAATGAACTTAACAAACTTAAAAATTTGTGTATTTCTGTTTGTTTAATCAAAATTGAACTTGATTTTTTTAACGGGCTTCAAAAAAATTGGAGCTTCTTTATTCAACCCCATATTTATAAGTTCGAGATTTTCTCAAAAACTAATGAATCTGTTTTGATAATTCTTTCACTAATGTAATCTACATACTTTCAGAAAGGTTTTAACATACAATATATTAGGTTATTGTTAGTAAAACTTCTTGAATTATATTGTTTCAAATCGAAGAGCATGGGGTGGGTCAGTTTTATTGCACGCAAGTGTAATAACACACTTTTCTATTTATTTTGTAAAGTTGCACATGTCTTTCATACACTTTTCCGATATAAGAACATCATAAAAACTTACGATAGGTAGGTATGTCGGCAGTTATTAACGCTTACCGCGTTTACCCTAATAGTTTTCTTATGTACAACATCACTAACAGACACAAATAACAGAACAAATTATTATAGTTTAACATTGATGACTCAATGTTCAGCTCCTAAACTATAATAATTAAGGGTTGGCACCAACATTTATTTGACTGCATATTTATCACCGTCATTACAAGGATTAAGAAGTGTTCCAAAATGTCTCAATATAAAGGTCAATGCGCTTTCACACCCACGATAAAAAAAATTCAACAAGTCTTTAAAAAGTGTTTAAAAAGTTGGCAAATTCGCAACCCTATTAATTTAGCGAATGACCACGATTTCGATGGCCGTTGGCATTTATTAGTGAAAGGGCAGATAATTGAGGATGAACACGTAATTTTACGACTCGATTGAATCGGTATAAATTACGAGCTGTTGAGGTACTCGGGTTCTTACTTAATCCATGACTGAAAAGGCTATTATTCTTCAGGTTATTAGAGAAAACGAAACAGTACCTGCGCAAGAATTTCATAAGTTGGTAATGGCATAGTAACAAGAAAGTTAAACGTGACAAGTAGGTGTATTCGCCCAGGAATTAAGGTGCCTTCTGATTTCTGAATGTCCCAAAGAAAAAATAGATATATGATTCTCCTACACCTACTATTCTCCTATACCTACTCCTATTCTCTGAAGGATTATTTAGACTTTAAAGATTCACACTGACATGTTACAATTACAATTTGACAAATACTTGACATAACTATGATTTATGTACCAATTTTATTAGCTTCATTTATTTAATTCATGTAATCAATAATTTTGTATGCTAGTTTTAGCGAATTGTTTTAGAAACTTAAAAAAAAACCCGACCAGGTAGGTACTACAATAATTCTTGCAAATAAATTTCATTTCGTTTCATTTCATTTCATTACATTTACCTACAAACGGGCTAAATATGAATGCAAGGGTTAATCGGGGCGAAATTTTAAAATGGATTTTAACATTAATATAATATAGTTTGTTGCCAAAAAGGTCTCTAACGTGTTTACTGTGTTATAATTAACGATTAAGTGCCCTTGTTGTCAACAAACTATATTAATTTAATGTTAAAATCCATATTAAAGTTTTGTCCAGATTCACCCCTGCATTCCTATTCACCCCATTTGACGGTATTGAAAATGAACGAATGCAGTCATTGGGTGTCCTAACATCGTCCCTTGTAGAAGCCCACGAGGAAGAAAGATTTTCACCGTATAGTTTTCATTAATGTCTAGAGTCAGGTACTTGATGTATCTATTGCTTTAGATATTTTTCCTTTTTGTGTGAAAACATCACGAGCTTTGCTATTCGTCAAAATCCGTTTAAAAACAAATTAGCACCCATTCGAATCTACATACCTACTGAGTGTAGCAAGGATTGCGACACTCAGTTTAAACAGAAACTTGTAGTGGATATTAATAATTTAAAACCCGCTACTCTCTCTGTCTTCATGAAAAACGTAACCATCACCCACCTTCATAGCATGTTCCGTCAAGTCACCCACCCCTTACAGAATGCTAATGTAGACATGAGCATATTTCAGATTCAATGCGTCCCTATATCAAAAGCAAATCTCTCAAAAACGATAGCCCATTAATGACTAATCCTAAACATTTCTAAAAAAACTAAAAACCGCACGACAAACGCAGTTGCGATCGGTTTGTTTACGCTGCGCCCGCGCGGGCGAAAAAAGCACGTAGTACGCATGCGCGACGCGCGGAGAGGGGAGGCATTCTACTACGCTACGGCGGCGATGACTTCGTTTTTTACCACAATCGGGTTTCCTTTTGACTTGAGCGCCTGGTTTTTTCGTTAACGCCCAGTTTGGCGTAGCAACTCCATATACAGTTACACTGGAGAGGCAACCCCGCAGAATTGTTTTTAAATGACGACTGCTTGCGCAGACGACGCGACGCGCGTTGCTTTAGAGTGCGTCCTTTGTATGATTTTATATGCCGATGGAATTTAACGTGTACATGTAATGACTGGTGTCTCCTGGCTTGTATAAGGTATCGAAGGCTAAATTCATACTATGTGGAACTATTAATTGAAAAGTTAAAATGTACCCTTTTACATAGTTTCACTTGCTTAAATTGAGATTTCGTTTTGATGATGAACTTGATGAAGAAAGTACAAACAAAACCGTAAAACTCAAACTTTACTAAACAGGGTGGCAGGGACATCGACCGGCAAACTGTTACCATGGATTCAGTACTTGATTCTGAAACCCTAGGAATTGACATATTTCGTCGGTTATTAAAAAAAAATTTGCTGTTAAATATATTTTGACCGCGTAGGTATTGCTCTATTCTATGAAACACTCGGTTTTTTTAATGGGGATATCTATTTACAAAAAATCTATTGTTTGGACTAAAAAATTAAAACACTAGTGCTTTAGTATGTTGCTTGTAGAACAATCTGACAAAAAATCAGAATGATTGGTTATTATTGTATGGTTTTTATTGTGAAAAGAAAGTTTTTAGAGGTATCTTCATGATTTTTTCTATCGTATCAAATTAGTTGTATTGTGTTTTCAATACACTATCTAACTAGAATATATCCAGGAGAATGTCATATATTTTTCTGATTTTGTTTACTGTAGTCGTTCATATACTTTTAGGCATTATAAAACTTTTTTTGCGTTTAGGTCCTGTAGTTCCCTTAATTATCGATAAAAAAAGTCTACTCTAGGGGGTCTAGAATCATGTGCTGAATTTATGGCCACAGTTTGCCCGTCGATATCCTTGCCACCCTGTATTTGCTGTGCACTAGAAGAAAATCGTAAAAAATAAAATCGATTCGTACTCAGCGCTTCTTCTCCACTTTTATTATGCGCACACAAGGTGTGGAACTCTCTGCCGGCATCTTTGCTCCCTCCCACATTTAACCCGTCTACCTTCAAAATCAAGAGTGAACAGGCATCTTCTGGGCACGCTCGTTCCACCATAGACCCCATCTATCGCTTTCCATCAGGCGTGATTGGGGTCAAGAGCACGCCCATTTAGCAATAAAAAAAATTAAAAAAATCCTTCAGATCCCGAGATCGCACTAGTGTCGCGCGCACGGACTGCAGTCGGCAAATAAATACAATCTTTTGTTCATCCCCACATGGTTCGGAGTTACAATAAGCGAGTCCATATCCCATCCCGGCCGAGGACAGTAAAAGTATCCATTTATTGTTGTTTTTTATTTATTTCATTTTTACTTGCGTTTTCCTTGTTTTTGCGACGATTCCATTTAAGATGTTTAGCGATATTAGTAAGATTGGGTGTTTAAAGATGGACTAAATGGAATTTTAACGTTCTTTGTTAAATCCTTTCGTCGAAGCAAGGGTTATCTAAAAATAAAGATAATCATGAAAAAAAAATGTTGGACTCTACCATTTCCTTATTACTGTTGGAGTGTGAGATTGAAGTATCTTGGAAGAGTATCTTTTTATTAACAGAATAAAAAGTGTTGATACTACACATAACTTTGTGTAAATAACACCATTCGTAGAAAAAATCAAACGAAAAAGGTAAAAGATGACAGACGAAAACCTACTGAAATCAAAAAATTCCAATCTAATAACGAGATATTTCGACTCTGATTCATTCTTACTTTGGGTATTCACTTGAAAGTAAAACGAAAGCACACATTTAACAAATTATCAACATTATAACCGTATAAAATTTCGTACGAAATCATCAGGCCATCGGAATGCTTTAAATTCACGAACAATACCAGCTTTAGGCAGTTTACAATTTAAATATTTATAGGGCACGCATGGTAGCGAATTTTCGTATAATTTTTGTGGATTCCAGCAATTTAATGTGAATAGATTTGGATCGCGTGATATTTTAGTGTAGTGCCACCAACATTTTTGGATTATCCAGGATTTTGTAGATTTAACAGACAGACATAAGATAAACCCTTCTACTTATGAATAAACTGCGGAAACACTATTTACATAGATAAATTACAACTAATATGAAACACAGATATAACTAATTCAAAACATGCATAGGTATCGGGAATTGAAAAGAAATAGTTTAAATTTCAGTAGCTAAAATCCATCTTCCATATAAGTTTGCAACTTTCCTCACTAATTTGGAAAATCAATTGCACAAAATTTTATAAGCAGTTAATATAATTATGTATCCTCAAACGAAACCAACCAAAATCTATTTCCATCCATTTCCATCTGAACTTATGGAGTTTCCAAAGCACAGTCCATTCGCACCCTAGTAATTGGCAACTCGTTCGGGACGTTATCCGTTTTAGGAAATATTTTAAGGTTCGATGACTCTTGCTTAGAGGTCATGGTGGGTTGCCATGCAGAGGGCAGGATGAGCCCAATCATGGTGATAGCATGAGACACCTGCCTTTCTCCAGCTAATGACCGATTGATTTCGATGTAGTAGGTAGTCTGGAATTAATTCAGGACGTCATGCATTGGTAATTTGCCTGATACGGTAATAGTTGGTAATGGTTTGCTGAATCTGTTGGCAGGCCTTTATTTTTTTTTTTCATTCATCAACAAATTACATTTGTGTCGAACAGTGGTTTTTAACAATAACAATAAATGTAACACAAAATTAAGGAATCATCGTAAAGCCAGAAAAGAGAGAAAAGAAAAAGAACAAAAAAATTACATTCCACATTGATCACAACATTATTAGTCTTAATATTAATTACAATAATTTAACTTAATATTAGTTCAAAATTTAATAATAATATAAATTCAATTCAAAGAAATGTATGTCAATAGAGTCCGGACCTTTGGGTTTGGTCCAATAAGTATTTGATCGGTGCAGTGCACTTGTAAGTAATATTTGATACTTAATCAATATCAATAATGAACAAAATGATCAGCAATTATTTCTTCAAGGTGTCACCTTAAGTAGATCACTACCATGACGAGTATGTACTTTTGTATCAGTCGATGATTGAATTATACAAATACTTGCGGGTAAACACCTATTGAAATTTTGGAAGCTTCGCCCAAGATATAAATAACATGTTTTAGTTTTACGTGTCCTAATTTACGTGAATTAGATGCGGCGCAGACATGCGGTGATACATAAACTGTGGGAAGTGATTGTTTTTGGTATATTAACAGCGGTTATTGCAGGGCCGATGGTGAGATACGATTTTGGAAACTGAACAAACATTATTGGATAAAATTTAAAATGTAAAGTAGACTTTTTTATAAAAAAAAAACATACACAACATTAAAATTAGATTGTGAAACTTATATTACGAACTCTCTTGCAAAATCAAAAAGTACCATTGTGTGTTGTCAAAATCATAGGCATATTGAAGCTTAGAAAAAGTATGAGCTTTTACAGAGTAACCATGAAATATGCCACGAATTTAATTAAATGCGTATTAATACAGATGTCATCGCATTTAAGGAATGTAGACCAACCAATTGAATAAATAAACAAAGTACATAAAGAAACCCAAATAACTATACCGGCAAATATGATAAGTAGTCGGCGTTAATCAAAAAGTCGAAACATTCCCAATGCAAACACAGAACAATTGTTACAGAAAACCTTCACATAGTGATGTTTAAAGAATATTTAATCACAATACTGAACCTGCTGTATTTGTTTTTCACGTGGATTAGGCATATTATAAAGACAAAGATGGTGATACAGAATTAGTTGAAAATGAAAAAGGAGACACGATAGAAACACTTGAGACCACAGCGGTCTGTGATGAAAGGACGGATAGAATACAAATGAGAGCTGGTGACAATGCATTGGAATCCAGAGACGGCAACAAGTAGGTTAAAAGGTGAACATGGCAGCTATTACTGTAATTAGAGGTGTGTTGGCATAGTGATGCAAATGACGAGGCTATGTGGAGCTAGCTTGAAGCTCGCGTGTCGTATTGGAAATGTAGACCTGATTATTAAATAATTTAATTTGATTGACGTCAGAAATATTGAGAGGAATTTTTGCACACTGTTTCCATGAGACACGGGCTACACTCCGTTTCTTGATTCTAATGAAACTAAATACTATTTCTAAGAAGTGTCAACCCTATGTGCTTGGCGCCACTTAATGATCAATAGTAACGTGGATGGCTTACAAATCAGAATTGTACATAAATAGTCATAATATAGTAGGTAGATATGCAGATTCGATCACACAGTCAGAGATAATGCACTGTTTGCGGGATAGCACGTTCTGTATCCTAGATGCTTTCGTGAAACTGCGCAAGGTGACAGGTGGAGTAGTAGTTGCTCGAATTTTATTGCATTAAATAGACAGTTTAATTTATTACGTGTTATGTAAGGTCAGTATCGGCGATCAACTGAATGCTAAACTAAAGTTACATAGCTGATCAACACAAAGGTGGACAAGAAAACAAAGTAAATGCATGTCCACTTTACCTTAAAGAAATACATTTAAGAAAGCAGTCACAAACCTTTAATCCTAACGAAGTTTCTTATTCGAATGCATTTGAAGACATCGGAGAGGTCTAATTAAACAGTTTCGTGAACTTTTTACTGGGGAAGCCATAATCGGCCTTAATCGTTCGGTAATTAAGGCGATTGCTATCGATTCGGCCGTGGGAGATGCCAGCACGACGAAGCTGTCTGTGAGGCCAATTTTTTGAACTTTCCATGAGTAAAGTGAATTAGCAAATTGCTGAAACTAAGGGGTAATGGAATTTTGCCTTTTTTGTTGATGAACGGTAAATGGTGATATGGCTTTGGCAAGTAATGGTAAATGGTTTTCACTTTGGCGTGCTTATATAGTTTTTTGTGTGGAACACTTATTTGTCTCGCTTGTATTTCCCTATTCTTCTACCTTTTAAATTTATTGAAATAGATGAGATCTTCGGTTTCGAAAAAAGCCGTTACTAAGAGCATTGAAGTGGTTGGTATTAGGTACCATTTTCTGAATACCTGCCTATTGATCATCAAAGTAGCATTTATCATCATCGTTGTTGTCTCATATTGTCGAGTGCCAATTAAAGATTACGTATTAGCCATTCAATACATCATATTTTATTGCATTAATTGTTTTTTTCTCAATTCAGAAAAAGATTTGGCAACAATTTCAGCCGGAAGTCACTCGGCTCGGGAAGCAGACGAAATCAAATAAAAAAGTATATTTTTGCCAATCGTAGACACAATTTGATACCTTGGCAGTATGACGATAATAATTATTGGTAGGAGAAAGTTGTCAGCAATGTCCTAATTAGGTGTATACCACAAATTGGATAAATACTATGAATTGTCATGTCTGCTCAATTACAGCAGCACCTCTAATGTTTTACTCGTAAAAGATGATATTTAAATGACACCTAATGTTATTATTTTCAGTAGACCTCGCACTTACTCTGACAATGTATTCTCAATGTTATATCAGTTTTACTCTACAGTAAAAATAACTCAAAATAAACAAAAGAAAATCAAAACATATCAAACCCCGAAATATTAAAGCAGAATGCAATGGAAGTGGACTCTCAAAACTTATGAAAACCTTCGATAAACATAATAAAACTGGGGCCATTGTGAAACAGCGGAAAGTGGTGAAAACATGACACGTTTTATTTAAGTCTCTCATTCAAAATAGTGTGGTGTGGCCTCAATACCTACTGGATGGCTGACGATACCAAGTGGGCGGGAACCTTGACACTCTGCATGCTTGCATTGTCTCCCAGTCCTGAGTTCCTGACCTCACAAAAAATATTGCCACTTATTCAGTTTTTTATCGTCTATATAATAAGTCTAGTATAATCTATTTCCTAATTTAGTTCTAACTGCCAGTAATTGTGTACAAAACGTTACTTGCTATCAGCAAAAAGTCTTGTCTTCAATTAAAACCTAAAACCCTGAAGAATTTAACTTCACCAGAAATAAATTAGCACTCACTTCAATAAATACATTCGAATAAGTAAATCAAATCGTTATCTTTATAGAGACACCGACTTCTCATCCAATTATTGACACTAAATGCGTCGAAAAAATAATAAAAACGAACACAATAAAATAAAATCGTTTATCTTTATCGCCGCATCCCTAAATCAAACCCTGGGATACAACATCAGACAAAATAAAACGGCGAAAAGCAATGGATAAAATTGAGATACTGTTAGTTGAGCAAAAAGCATTCCGTTAGTCCTTGCCGGAGGCGCCTGCGCACAAATTCGCAAAACTAAAAGATGAGAGTGTTTTTTTTTAGTACATAAGGGCTATATCATTGCCATAGTTTTTATTCTTCTGTTGATGTATAAACTGATGGTTAGTTTGTGGTGAGAGTATCTTGTGACGTTTGTTTTATTTGATGAACTTTGAAAACATTAATTTTGATCTGCAAAAGTGAGTTGATAACCACCTACAAGTGTTAACTGACTTTCATAATGATCATGTATGAGATGCTAACGGTTCGCAAGGATTAAGTTTAACAAAAGTCTGCAATAGGGGTGCTGGTTGCTGTCATGGAAGGATCCTTACCACGTTTGCTTCTAGGAACATGCAGATAACATTACAGAAACTCAGAAGTCACTAATGTAAAATAAAGCCAAAAAGTGCGTGCACTTAACCAAGTAGGTACATAAGGTGACAACAGAGTCCAAGTGCGAAAGCGTCACAACCCGAAAAAGCGAACTTTCCCCTCCCACGGTTTTTTGCACACTCACATTGTTTTTGGCCGATGGTTGCTGGCATTTTCGGAATTCAGCCATTTACATAAATACCGAGGAGTCTTTGTTGAGCCGCTAAGGCGCCGCAGAAGGAACGGGTTGCGTCGTAGTTGCGTACGCGCAGTTGTTCGTAAATGGCGAACACTGTTGTTTGTTTTCTGTTTTTGCCAGTTTCAAAAGTTGCGACATTTGTTTGTTAATATATAGCTTTGTTTGTTCATGAAAGTTTTGGAAAGCTAGTCCGATAAATGTTTTCTTTAGATCTCCGAAGGGTTAAGCAGAGGCAGTACCAATACACACTACATACAGCCGCCTAGTGGCTGACCTATAGTAGGAACACAAGTGTATGAATTTTTATGTATTCAAAATGAATGCAATGTGTCTGCTTACTTGCGATACGTTTTGTTTGTGACAGTAATATTTTATTTTTTTTAGCTTTTTTTAGTTAGCAAAAAGGTACTTAAGTTTTGCTGTGTTACGCTTAATTGAGGAATATAAATACTTATTATTATTTTTATTGTAGGATTAGCAACCTCACTTAAAAATACCTTAATGCAGTCCATCAAAGCGCCTTAGCGCCCTAAACTATAAAGTTGAGACATAACAATCGAAATTCTAATTAGTTTTCAATATATTCAACCCAGGAGTCAAACCGAAACAGGTCATCAATCTTAAAGAGCCGTGGCGCCGTCTTTTCACTGACCCCAACACCACATTTTGGTAAAAAAAAAACAACCGACGCTACTATAAAGAATGGGCAGCAAAAACCATAATATTCTTTACAAAATCAAAGGCAGATGAGCCACCAAAAGTAAGCTTTATCCTGCTAAAAATACAGATGATGTTGCCAGCAAATTGAAATCGTAAGTTTGGTAATTAGATTCTGACAGTTTGAAATCGGCAAAGAGGCCGACTGTCAAAAAGTCGGCGCCAGAATCAGCGTGCTGTAAATAAAACATTGCAAATCTAAAATTTACGATTCTTAGGTTTGGCACGTTCGGTTTTTAGACGCGGGGCATTAGTCGTATACATTATCATTATATTCGCGAGTTTTTGCATAAGAAATATAAAGTGAAAGTCCTTCACTGTTTACAATTTGTTATAGGTACAAAATAGGAAAGATAAACACGATTAAAATACCTAACTAAAAATATTTTTAATTACAATTTTATTGATAAAATTATTAAACTTATGTGAAAATCACAGAACTTTTATTCCGTTGCTCTATTACCTACTTTTGTCACACTTTGTTCTAATCACTCTAGGAAAGCTTTTTAAAATAAAAAGGCTTTTAGTTTTCTATCAAATTATCAGCGTGTCTAGCTTTTTCAATAAAAAATAAACATCGCTACTGAAATCAGATCACCCGATTCGATTCGAACACGGCGTTCTTTTGTATTTTAATAACAACTTTCGGCATACGTTGCCAATGATTTTATGTGATATAATTTTTTCTATTATTACGAGAATTGATTCATCCGAGCGGTGTTGCCCAGTCTTTCTAAACCACGTGAATAATATATTACTCACACTAGCTTTAAATAATATACGATTCGTTTTTTTTTTCGAACTTGTAGGTAGTCAACGTATTTCTTTCTGATGGACTTCAAATTCTAATTTATCTTTTTCTAAATCGTTTTGGGGTAGTACAGTCATCACTAAATGTTTTTATTAATATCGGAAGATTTTTGTAAAAGTTATGGGTTAGTATTATATAAACAAGCCAAAAGTAATGGTCTGGTGACAGTTCTATCGGCAGTTATTGCAAGGCCAGTAGAAATTAGGTATCTAAGAAAATGAAATCTATAAAAATAACAAAATGATTTTGTGTAAGAATCATGCATACACTGCCTACGCTTTATTTTTAATATGGCTAGTAAATACAAATCACGCTCCAATAAAAATAAAAAGGATTTTCTAAATTGTAACTACCCTACGTTTAAATCCGACTTAATCATTTAGCGTACGTCGAATGGCCTATAAGTTATAGTACCCGCGTAAAGCTTTTGGCATCAAATCTGATACAAATCGACCATTTACTAAGTTTCTACAACTAGGTATATAAAATGATGAAAGTGCATTATAGCTCTCATAAATCACGGGCCTAGAGGTACGCAAAATGTTTTTAGAAGAGAAAAAAACTATTTGTAAAATTGATAGATGTGATGTGGGTAGTAACAGAAATGAAAGCTTTTGTAACTCTTCTGTTTTTATCAGTGAAATATTATGTAGTTTGATTTTCTCTGTTTCTATGAGGGAAATAATAATATTTAATTTTGAATACTTTTTGGTGAACTTAATAACGTGAAAATCTGGGTTACGACATTTTCGGAATTAGCGGAATCCGAACAAAACTCTGCTCGGTAAAATGGAAATTATTTTAATAAACACTACGTACTTGTTATAGTAGGTATTTATTTTCATAAGGTTTTTATATTGGTATAATTGGTGGCTAATAATATTAGAATTACCACCACAATAATTAGCAAAAAAATGTTAATGAACAATTATTTCGCAAATATGGAACACAAATAATTCTATAATTAGAAGAGTAACTTATAGGTAATACAAAAAACAAAGAACACAGCACAATACACTAGAGACATCTGTACAATAAAAAGTAGCACTAATACAAAACAATTAAATTACTAAAGTCGCTATCTAGAAATGTATCGGTCCTGCTAATGAATAAGATACTATTGCACCTGTCTATGGATTCTACAACACCGTTACATTTGTCATTTACCATAACATGTTTGTACTAACAGGCGAGGACGGACTCCCTAAAGCCCGAAGGGAATAACAAGAAACTAACAATAATTGGCATGACGTTAATCACGTGTTTAGCTAAAAGGGAGATAAGAAACGAGGTAAAAGTCAAAATGATGTTTCATTAAAAGCTGCATTGAACTTGGCTTGTTATAATGTGTGAACTCTAACAACGTAAAACGTACATTTACCAATATATAGATAGTCTGATGGATGGACAGTAAGAGTTCATCTGCACTGATGATTTTACAAATGTTTGATGTACGAACGAAAATTTAAAGAACCTATAGATATTCGTGATAAAACTAAATGTTTTGCGCAGGCATAACATAGGGAACTTTGCAGTTGGACAGCGCGTGTCAAGTATTTAATATCCCCATCAGTAAAACAGGTGGCCATTATTATATGTATATACATATTTACTTAAATATTTATTACTTCAAGTATTTTTGATATGAAATATGTACGAGAATACGAAAATGTGTCGTGTTTACTTCTGACTCACGCACTGCGAGCTTACGCAAAAATTGTAGTAGTAAAAAATAGTTTCACACAAGTTTTTAAAATAAAATAAAATGCAAGACGAAGTTGCTATGAGGACTGTCTAAGAATAACCGAGTGCGAGTTTTTCCTAAAGCTGGTGATTATAGAATTAAAGGTTGTGAATTTGGAACATCTACTGAAAGATAACTAACAGGTATTGAAAAAGAAAGGATTGGTGATGATAGACATTCAGTATGTACTTCATATGGCTTAAAACATTCTTCATATGGCTTATGTATGTACTTCATATGGCTTAAAAACAGCAAAATTCCTGGACAGACTAGGGTGTTATAATAAAAACAATGAATTTGCATGTTGATAATTATTATAATAGAAGACACGTAACAAACAAACTAAATAACCTTAAATGTATCTAGGAGCATGCACCGCGAAAGCATGAGCTAGTAATTCAAAACAGACATGACTAAAGCAAAACATGACAATAAATCAAAGAAAACCCAGAAATAAATAAATAAGATTTACCGTTTGAATCTAACTAGTCTGCATTTTGTCCGTGAGTAATCACCAGTCTCCACTCTGTTCTGCAGAAAACTGACTCAGAATGTCAATCTAGAATATGAAAAGTGTCATAGAGTATGGTATATTATTTCTTTTCTGGTGTCACTCCCAATAAAATTCAGCTCTGCTTAATATTGATATTATAAGGGCTTTCCTGTGTTATTTTTCAGTGGTTTCAAAACTTTCTGTGTTATCAAGTGCATGTCAATTTTCTTCATCTGCTGGTTTTTTTTTTGGACAAGAATGTCAAGTGTCCTTCTGGTTTCTATTTTCTAACCCTCCTAAACTATTGGTATATTAACATTAACCTCTTCTTCAAAATGTATGAAACATTTCCAAAAAATTCTAAATTTTAATATTCTCGTATGTCATACCGAAAAGCTAACACATATATACCACATCCTTACACTCAGAGAAAAAACTTCCATAACAACAATAAATTTTCATTCATAAACTATTCAGCTGCAGTTCATATTCCGTTAAACGCTCGCTCGCTCGTCCAGACGTATTATATTTAGACCAAGTGACTTTTTTCGTCGCGTCAAGTATTTTGGTTGCAAAATACCGTTTCGACTCAAAGTGAGAATGCCAGCGTTATAATTTATATAGTGTCATACCATGCTTCTAAATTAATGTGCTATAGAAAAAGTATTATAGAAACTAATAAAACACCGAACATATTTTCCAGTAGATCATGATCATAATTTCTTTCTTTATTAGTCAAACGTCATAGTTTTGCCGTTTGATATATTACTCACCATATTTTCAACCTTATTCATTAATTCACTCGGTACAACGACATCAATAACTCTTGATTCTTCATACAAAAACATTTATTTGCAAATAATGTGTTGACAGGTGGTAAAAGGCTTATGTCACTTCGTGCAATCATCGAGTGCGACATTTTTAACGTGTATAAAGTTATTTCCCTCACTGTAGAATGTGACCCCGATTTTTCAATTTATTCAGCGAAGATGGCGGGTTTTCTGGAAAATCAATGACGTATTCGTTGAGGTATTAAGTTGGCAAATATATCACGTATGCACACAATTAAGAAACCTAAATGATGTCATATTCGAATGAAATATTTCTTTTTACATTTGTAAATTGATGATGTAAGAAAACTAACAACCCATTCGGAGTAATCAAAACAAGATATATTTGTTATGTTTCTCTTTTTATTTTTGCATCAAACTGATGATATCTTTTCGCCAAACAACTTTGTTTATTAGTAACATTATTGCGACCAATGATCTGCCTCACTGACATTTACCAGTAAGACGTTTCAACTAGTGAGTGCTGCGACATCCGAAGACAGGAATGGACATCTGGAACCCGTGATAAATTATAGTTTTTTTTTCTTAAATACAAACTTTTCTATTCTATTGGAAACTCTACATAGATTTGTAAGAATTCTATTTCCATCACACAAAAATGACAGTCTATTCCTCTTTTCTCTAAATATATGCTGGTTAAGTGCAAGTTCAAAGAACCTTCCAACTAAATCATACTTCTAAAGTGGCATTTACACGCAATCACACTGAAGTACAAATGTTATGATTTCAGTGATACGTAATGGAACGTACTTATGAAAACTTGGTGTAAGGGGACACCCACTAGCCGAACATTTGTATGGAAGCACGTAATGTCTCAATTTGAATGTGCACTATGGGGAAAAGAAAGAAGTTCGGTAGAGTTAGCAGAGAAATCTGGAAGAATGACTGGTGTAAATTATATACCGCATTTAGGTTACAGTTTCACGTGTTTTCCATATTCAACGTCTGATTTAAACAGTTTTTGGAAATGGTATTTTGAAGAGGCTGGTGATGATTTTTCAAACCATTTGCTGTTGTATCTTGGTAGGTAAAGGCTTCAAGATTCATGAACTCTCATTGCTCTGGATTTAGCAGTCTCGTTTTCTTGACGGATCTACTTCATTTTGTAGAAAAATTGTTTACTTTCTCCTTGTTTCTCGACATATATCCCATTTTATGAATTTGCACTTATAAGGGCAATAAGACCACGAACCTTATGAGGAAAAAAAAATACCCACTCACGAGACATTTTCTAAAGTTTTCACAGTTTTCCGTGCCGACTGTATCGCACCGACGCGCCGTCTCGGCCGCGCTATTTCGGTCCACGCCCGCCCAGCCAAGTTTATTGACACGACTTAACGCGCTATACTATGCCGGGATTTAACTGCTAATACCTCACGCTGAAGTGCTTGCTAGTGCCGTGCTAATATGTGGTCCGGAGTTTGAGTTTGATGGCCTTTTGGAGACAGACGAAACGCAGAAACTGTGTCCTGGCTTGAACTCTGTCTGTGTGCGTTTGAACGAGAATCGCAAATCGCAAAACGTATGGCCGCTAAAGACGGAACTGAAATGTCAAATAAGAACGTTTAGGACGAAGGAGCTGGGAGTGAGTAAGCTCTCAATCACGTAAAGGATAGAACGAACCCCAGTTCATTCAGTGACTTATGGAACATGTTGAAGGCAAACAGAAGTTTGCAACTAATAGAAAATTTCAACGCCATTAATGTGCCCAACGAGCATGCACCAAAAAGAACGTAGAATATTTCGCAGATCATAGACTTGAAAAAAAGGAATTCTTTATTTTGTTGAAACTATTTACCGCATTCTCATATAAGCCTAACGCCAATATTTATAAAGAAAGAGCTAAGATGACGATTTTAGGCTTGTCAAAGTCCTGCTACAAGCTTTTGGAATCAGTCAGTCAGAGAATAATGTAACTTCAGAGCGCTTTGGATAAGTGTCGGGGGTACAGAGAAGGCGCTTGTATATAGTTACAGGTCGCGAACATTGTTTTTCCACATGTGAGTGTAACTATACATTTTCAGCAATGTTACCTACGTCAATCGTTCTTTTAATAAAATTATGAAGAGTTGTTTGTTTTATAAAAGTTTGATGTTGTATATTCGTATTAACGCAACCTAAATTAGCTGCTATATAAAAATGTTTGAAAACAAAATAAGTTTAATTATACACGTCGGTATACGCGTAAAAAAATCGTAGTGATGCGAAAAATAAGGTCCTACGAAAGAGGTAACGAATAATCGAAGAAATGCATTTCTGCCTAATACCTATTATCTTGAGCAGATGAACTCGTACACCTTTTAGTCTAAAATGACGGCGGTGATTCTTCTATGGTTAATCCAAGGGGTGATTTAAGGGATGGGAATAATGGTGCATGTACATATTATGACCATTTTTAGCAAATTTACTTGCCCAAAAGGTTTCCGCGACAAACAAACGCCAGGCTAGTTGCCATACCTAGACCATGGTATAAAAACTATCTCACTCTGCCAATATGGCTAGAATGCAAACTGAACTCTTTGTTTTCAAACGAGTTATATCAATTTGTGTTAACTATAAAAGTCCAAACAAAGCATAAACTAACTAATGATAAATTAACACCATCCAACACGTACTTTCCGATCCATTTACAGACAGACACAGAAACTCCATCAAAAGTAGTCGCGTGCACAGGGCAGATGTTAAAGCAGCTGCGCGGGCGACTCGCGAAATGTAACGAGATCGCGTCAACGATGCCGCGGTGACGTCATAATTATGTTGTTATGACCGTTGGGGTATGTTTCTGTTTGCTTAGGCTTTTGTTTTGTTTTACTGAGGTGTTTAATAGAGATTAGAGTTATAATTTAATTTTAAGCGTTGCAAAAATAATTCACTTAAGATTTTGTGTTATAATGATTAGTTAAAGTTATTGTCTGCTTATCATCCTATGCGTGAGAAAGAAGACCGATTACTTTTAAACTACATACTTGAAATTTCTAAACGTGTTTAACCGGGTTTTAGCATTTACGTTTATAACAGTAACCGTAGGTGAATACATAGCGGTGTCATTATTTCTTAAAGCTCTGGTTTTATTAGAAAACGTTAAACGGTCAGTTAATATGGACTATGTCAAAAAACGCCCTGTATTTAGATACAGGGCGTTTTTTGACACCTTTATGTCAAATACTGTTAAAAAAACATATTTTCATGACGGTCGTGATAATAAATATGATGGAACCGCTTTCTTAGGATATGAAAAGCTTTAGCCATATAATCGTTTATAATGTAGGTATACCTACTTAGGCAGATAATGACAAAACATGACTACATCATCATTCAGCATCGTCAGCAACGAATCCTAAACTAGGTAATGACAATCTTTGTACTCAAAGCCAACAAAACCAATTTCTAAAGTCAAACGTGAAGTCTCAAAATTGGACTTATACCTAACAGTCCATAGATAAAGCATAATTCCCAACGAGTACGCTATACTACACAAACAAGTAGGGCAGCCCGCCGCCAGGTGGCGCAGGTGTGGCCCCGCCCCCCGGCGCCTGCGCCAACTAACGTAAACGATTCACTTTTACGCTAATCATACATTTATCTTTGTTTAGTTTGGCTGGAGTTCGCCTTCGATCAGTAAAAGGGAAAATTAGGATGCTGACTAAAATGTAAGAGACAATATACATTGAAGTTTATCTTTCAAGATTATGTTACTTATTTCAGACTGTGACATGTCTAGGCTATCCATACTACCTAATATTATAATTGCGAAAGTGTGTCTGTCTGTCTGTTACCTCTTCACGCTTAAACCGCTGAACCGATTTAGATGAAATTTGGTATAGAGATAGTTTGTGTCCCGGGAAAGAACATAGGATACTTAGTTTTTATCCCGATATTCCCACGGGATCGATACTTATGCGGGTGAAACCGCGGGGCGCTGCTAGTTTACTATGCTTACAATAGGAAGTCCAAGCAAATGGGAGGTTAAAGTTTCCACCGTTTCTTTCTTATTAAATGTTGTATTGCTATCATCTGGTTTAAGGCTTCCGGAGGCAGCTCTAGATTCAGACAACTTTCCATCGAAATAAATTTTGTGCTTTAATACGTTAGGTAGGCTCTCTTCAATTATCATTATTTACTTCTGAAAGACAGATTTTTTCAAGCAGGCAAAGCAGACTCAAAGTAATTCGAGTTCCGAATCAAATTACCTGCAATTTTCTGTTGAGTGGCTATGGGAGAACCATGCAACCAAACCATGCAGACCTGAACCATGCAGTAAAATGCCGTGAAAACCTTCCTAGATTTTCACGGCATTTTACTGGATACAATGATTTCCTGTGAAAATCTGGCAGAACGTTTTAGTACAGTATATCAGTAAAACGCATTCAAATCCAACATCAACGTGTAAATTGAGCTCATCGTACGAACTGAGTTAATTAGCACTAACCGGTGCAAAGCAGTTCTTGCCGCCATTGTGCCAACGGCTATATTCCCACGACCCGCAACACATATACGTACATACAAATTATTATTTATTTTTTTATAGTTCTTTTATCTTTCTAAATTATTCTAGGAGGATTTTTGTTTAATTGCAAGATCTCACTTAACCGGAGATGGTTGTATTGAACTTGGATTTATAGGTGTGTTTTATTTCAGTTGAATATCATTGCTGGGAAATACGAAGTCGAAAGGCCTTTGGTTAAATACGAGCTTGTCATGCTCGGAAATGTATAGTTTGGTCAGTTTGGCTATAATTTACTCAACCAAATTGCACATGCAAAGCCTTAGCGTTTATCAATTCATCATACGCACCAGTTTCTCTGCCAAAGCTATATCAATTGTTTCTCTATTTCAATCACAAGTATGAATAGCATCGCGTATCGGCAAGCGTAGTGTGGGACGCCCCCAAGCTAGATGGACCGACGACCTTAAGAAGGTGGCTGGGACAGACTGGACACTGGATTCGGATTTTGTGGTGCAACCTGGGAGAGGTCAGCAGTGGACTGTGATAGGCTGAATTGATTTTATAATATCTTAATTTAAAAGAGTGTCCTTGGAGTTTCTTGCCCGTTCTTCTCCATAGAGATCTACGTTTTGGAATGGGCAACTAGCTTCAACTTCTGACTAACTGACCGACTATTTAATTTTGACAATTCAAAAGTGTCAGTGAAATAAATGCTTTGAGTTTGACGGATTGATGAATAGTAAAGGAGCTATTAATGTTTGTGTGCAGTTTGACCTCTCAACCCCACCTTTCTTACCATCTTAACCATTAACCTATTGTCTCTATCATTACTCTATTTTAAAATCCCTTCATTCATCCATTAACAATATAGACATTATAAACCCACGCGAATCCACGAACAAAACCATCACCTGTAACGTTTAAAACTAACGATCAAAAGTCTATGCATCCCTTTCTTTCTGGAGGTGTTAAAGCGAGACAAAGACGCGTATCACGTAACACGATACAGACAGAACAAACAAATTGCTTCCACGTATTCCATTGAACGTTATACAGTGTATTTGGGTAACATTGCCAATAGTAATTAGTCGTTAGATAGGTCAAGGTTGCATTATATCGTTTTGCCAACAAACGTGTTTGTTTCGGGTATTTTTGTTTAAGTTTTGTTATTTTTTACAACTGAGACAATTTGTAGGACTTTTTTGAGGGTAAATGATCGTCCCATAGTTTTATTCTACTGGACATAAGCCCACTAAATGGCCGCTACAAAATCAAAGGGAAAATTGTAAAACACTACATTAGAAACGGATTGGTAGCTGAAGAGAGATTTTGAAAGCTCCATCTAAATTGTGTCTGCAGCACTAAATCTTTACATCTGCCAAGAAAAGACTTTCAAAATTACTATTAAGGGAGACAAGAGGTCCTTGAAAGTTCTATGTGAATAAAGTTGCGGAAAACGGCTGGCGTAGGTAGCCGAAACCGTGAAATTAAAGTCTAAACATAGGTCATGTATACTGATACATGACCTATGTTTAGAATTTAATTTCACAGTTACTTACCGATATACAATACCGGTATATGTACTATGTATATATATAATGCCTGTATGTATGCTTAATGTCTAGACTACCGACAGACAGGAAATCACTGTGTGTCATTCAAACCATTTATCGTGTTAATATGATACCTCGTCACAGTGTAGAGTTTACAGTAGACTAATGAGAATTTTTGGGGTATTGAAATATGTCACTACGTATTTTTTCCTGTCGATGGCATGAATGTGATTCTGCAAGTTATCTAGCACCTTAATGAGAAATCTACAAAGTTTCCTTAATTTTCAACCAGTTTCCTTATTATTTTTAATATGTAAACGTATCAACTGCTTATAGTCTTTCTTCAACCACAAAGTTGTCAAAAGTTCCAAAATAAGGAAGATCTTTTATGACATAGAATTTACTCCCGTCGCTAATGTACATTTAGCCTAAATGACTGATTAGCAAAATTTAATAATTAAACTGACCTACTGTCTTTTTTACACTGTGCCCTGTGTGTGTGTCCAATGATGGGTGGACACTCGATATGCATTCTTCGCTTTTGTTTACAATCTTTATCGTCTTCCGGAAATTTCGCTTATGTATGGTCTTTTTGCATTGTAATGCTTCAATTACGTACCTTAAGTTAGAAGATATTAATACCAGGTGTCCTTGAAGGGTAGATTAAGGTAACCATAATCTCGAAGCTTCATAAGAGCATGCCTATTCGTATTAATTAGATTCAGGAAAAAGTTGAAATGTCTAAATTATGCGGCCTACCCAAATGTTCATTCTTTGGTAGTTCGTCGAATCGTTGAGCTCCTTAAGTTCTGAGTTAAGCTGCACGATTACTGACAAATGCTTGCACTAACTGGACAGGTCAACACAATCTGTGTGGATTTTTCCTCAAAAGACCATTTCAGACACCAATCTACATGGTCTTTACATGATCTGACCAAGATTATGTCTGGACTTTAAAAGATACTGTGACCTCTGAATTTGTTTCGGCCTTTCTTCTACCTACTTACAGAAATAAAATCATTTACCATTTATGAGCAGGTAAAGGAAAACTTTCAAACAGCAAGAAAAATATTATGAGTGCTTGTCCTGCTATTAGAAACCTTCACATATTTTACTTACAATATTTTGACCATAGCAACCACAAAGACACAAAAAAAGTACAAAAAAAACAAATACATTCGAATAAAATAATTTCAGTATTGACATGTTTGTTTACAATACCTGACGTTTACAGTTATAAATATGAAGAGATATTCAGTGCCAGACATATTTATGTAATAGTCTTAGTGTAACTGAAAAACTGAAGAATTTATGAGTATTCGTGTAAACAACTAATTTATTTGTATTGAAAAACAACGCATAGTGAATGATCATTTGAGAGTTTCCACTCAACGTTTCATTCAACTGTTTTCCACTGAAAACAATTGAATATCAAATAGTTCAGTAACGTTTATAACATTCTTCATTTCTTTGACCGTTTATATTGGGGTAAAGCTTTGGTTTGTTTTCTAAGAAAGCGGTGAAAGATCACACATTAATAGCTGTCGAAATGCAGAGCACTTCTTGACACCTCAATGTCGTGAAAATGACAGATTTTCATGACGGCCACTATAATATGACTGAACCGCCAAAGAAAGAAACCCTAGCCTAAGTAAAACTGTTGTAGTCGAATTCGGATCAGCCAAGAAAAACAGAAATCTAGGATGACACTGTTAATAAATAAATCGATAGAAAGTAGAAACCTAATAAAACGTAGCTGTTATAAAAGGCGCCCAGAAAAGCACGTCACTGCTTTTAGCAAATCTAATGATCTAGCTCAGATGTTCATAAAATTTACAAAACTATACCTAAAAAACTGAAACTCTACCAAAAAGTCTATAGATAATTTTCCCACAAAGTTCAGTGAACTGGCGCGACTTTAATGCCTAACATAAACCGGCCTCACCGATGATAAACACGTTTACAGCGATCGGGGAAGTATTTTTGTTTGTTGTTACCCAATTGTGTAAATCTTTACACGGTGCTAACGAGTTTACGTGATGGAAGTGTCCTTTGATGTGTCTCATTTGTTTGTGGTTAATTCATTAATGGTTTCTTTGTTAGGTTCCGTTTTAAGGGTGATTTGGGGTGGGTCTGGCAATGTAGTAGGGTCGTCTAGTTCATTTATTTTATTTTGTTTTTTTTTTTTTGCTTTCTTAAAAACTAATAGGTATTACACTGTTCGATCGATAGACAATGATTTTCTAATAGTAGAAAAAGCTATTTAGGATAACAAATCGGGCGCTCTTGAACAGATTCAATTGAAAGCCTTTTATGGAACCGTTTTCAAAAGGCGTAGGTAAATAAAATATAGCTTCCAGTACCTTCATGCAATAACCGGGAACCGCTAGCTTCAAAAGCTAGGATCATAACACTAACGTGTCCATTAACGCCCAGCAAAATATTTTATACCTTTCTCTTTATAACCTTGCACAATACACCCTTTTACATCCCTCATTTGATTATCACACACTAAACTTTTCAAGACTCTTTTCCAGGCATAATAAAGAAGTTATTACCTAATTTACGATCACCCTTATAATATTTAGAAATATAATATTTAAGTATGCAATTGAGATGTTTGATAGCTCATAATAATTTTATTTCGTGATCAATCAGATTTTATTTGATATAGTGTTTATAGGTTGTAAGCGAATTAGAGTTCATTGATGACTAGTTTGGTCCGTTTAATATCATGTTAAACGATGGGCAATCGAGTAAATGATGACTTGCGGTTGACTCGTGTGGTGGTGGCTCTTCAAAATATTTATTGCTGTTAAAAATATGTTGATCAATATGGTTACGAAGCGTAATTTTGATAACCAGCGGGGTAATTGCATAACACAGGGAAGGGCTTTCATTTTGAAAGTTCAACAAAATTCATTGCGTTATTTACATTGTTGAGCAGACAAATTTTTCGAACATGTGAAGCAATGGATTAGCCATATCCTTTAAAATGGTTCAGATTGTGTATTACGCATTAAGGATGCTGGATATACTTGCGAATCTATCTTACTAGCTGGGGACATTATTTGATTTAGCAGAATAAAGTTGAGAGGGACGAAAATGTTTGAATGTAATAGTGTGCAGAATTCAAAGATCCCTAAGACACTGTGTGTCGATGTGATGGAGGTACTGCTGGTATGCTTCATATGGAGCTAGTTAAGTAACTGGCCGAACCAGGCCTACCCATACTTCCTTTAACAATATATAAGCGATAATCCCACGAGGCTCGAGAATATTAGTCATAATTTTTCATTACCAAGGCAAAACAATCAAGACAATTCAATGCAGTCTAAATCTGTTTCTATGAAGTCGTAAAATCTAGTATATAATATATCGTGAACTCACTTGCTTTCCCACGTGTAAAACTGTAATGAAAGATATACTCCTGTGAATAATATCACAATGTGTTTTAGTTCCGGATTCGTCCGGGGATTTCATTCGGGACTTTGAAGCTAATGCGTTTTCGCCGTACTGTTTTTGTTATTGCTATAATATATTTTGTTATATTACCCACGAGCTGAGTCTTTGGGTTTTACCTAGACTAACTTTCTGTCCTTTTCCTGGATGAAGTTACTAGTGTCATCACTTTTGTAGCTTGTTTTATAAATTAATGTCCCCGAGAGCTTCACTTTCATAGTTTATTAATTGTTCAATGCCAAAGTCAGTTTGGCCTCAATAGTCCGAAGACTTATACTACAACGTATCGCAGTAGCAGTGTCAGATCTTATGTGATAGGCACCGCGCCAAATTAGATAATAATCGTAATATTCAATTCTAAGCACAGGTTGGATATGTTGATCGCCAAATCTGGCAAACCTCAAAGGACACGCATTTTGGCATATATGCCTATGAAACCATGTCTTCGTGGAAGTCAAACGTGGATTGTCGCCGGTTTCTAAACCATCTCCTGAGAGGAAATTCCCGTATTAAAAACGTTCGCATTTAATCTCAGTCTCAATCTATCAAAAATACTTCTAAATTACCTACAATTTTGACAAGTTTCGCTGAGATACTGCTTGAGACTATATTTTGAACTTTTACAATTACGGTAATTTTACTTCAGAATCAGATACATACCTTTCATACTCATTTATTATTATTTATTTCTACAAGTTTATCAGTAGTTTTGTAGTTTAGGATTTAGTTTTTGTCTGTCGTTTATTTTAGTTTAACTATGTATTTAAACAAATAATCTTTTCCGCCAATGGATTATGTATCTATAGAGTGAGACCGATTAGCTCTTGAACCTCTCTCTTTTCTTTGACAAATCCACCAAAAAGAAAAACTACATTCTCCAATTAATCCATTTCCTATAACCCATCTCCCTCTAGTTAATATAATACAATTCTATTCCAGGGATATACCTAGTATATCCATCGTTCAACCACTTCATGAGTTGAATGATTCATTTCTCAAGTACGTCGGTGTCGGCTACTCATCTGTTATTAGCAGTTTAGAGAAGCGCGCTATCGACAAATTATATTCGATAATATTGTTATGTAGTGCGGTCTCGAGTGCTGTGTTGAAAACTGGTATCGATGTTTAAGTAGTGTTGTGGATTGGATTTGAGAGTGATAATTTGCTAATATTTGGAGATTTTAGTTCATAATATGAACCAATTCAAATAGAAACGTAATATGTTTGATTAAGTTGGTATCAATGCATTTTTCTTTATAGATCTTGGTGTCAGATCGCCTTTTCTAAAAACATCTAAATACATGGCGTTATCGGTAGAAAAAATTAAATACTTTTAAATCAAACTTTCATTATGCTATCTTCATCCGTTCATCAAAATAAATCTGTAGATCTTTCTATGATGGACGTATTTTTTCTTTGTTTTAGTAATAACAACATTTCATAATTGGTAATGGCACCTATGACTAAGGAGTAATGGATAATTCCTCTATTTGTTTTGAATTTTCGGACATTTACACTGTTTAAATATGAGGCAAAATTTCATAGTCTATGGAAACGCACTCTTTAATCAAAAAATCAAAACAATTAGCATTCTTCTGTCCTTACCATCAAGTGCTTACAAACATTCACAAACTTCGTGATTGTAAAAAAAAGAAACTATTAATTAGCATGAACCATTAGTAGTTTTTGTAAACAAAGCGTTGCTAGCCATTAATATTAGTTATCAAACAATCTGACACTGTTTGTGTTGCTAGCTGCAAAAAGTCTACAAATAAAAAAAAAACATCATGTGATTTGTAATTTGCCGTGTAGCTGGCTGAGAACAGATTTCCCATATGAAGAATTCCAATTATAGTAAGTACCTCCAAACATCCCTTATGCTGCCCACGTCTACCCATCCATCATAATACGAAACCAAATTGAATATTTTTGTAATATTTCTTTTCACAAAATATGTATTCCAAAAGCAATGTATGCTTACTAAAATAATTAACGATTTATTAATTACATTTAGCGTAAACGGACAGTCTTATTAAAACAAAAATCACTGCATTCAAGTTCAACAATTCACAACTAGTGGTTAGTCAATTAAAATCATAATCATCAGCGTAGCGCCACCACGGGGCGGCGCAGGAGCAGTAATTAGTGCCGACCGACTGGCTCGCCAGTCAACGGCTAGTCACGGTCGCTTCCGTCGAAAAAACACGTCACAACAATGTTATATCATCGAGTCAATGTTGTTCGGATTTTGACGAGGTTTGAGCGTGTAGGTGGGCTACAGACGCACTAATTGCTAGGTGACGGATTGGTCCTTATGATCTTCTCTTGTTTTGAAATCGTCATCCTGACACTCGGCGCGATAATGTTTCTCCTTTAACAAAGTCACGTGATAGCTCGAGTTTGGAAAGGTTAACGATTTAAATTTGGTTGATTTGAACCATTTTATATTCGACTTCGTCTGATTCTCTTGTTCCCGGGTCCCACCCCATTGCATCGCATCACCCACTCGCACTATTACTTCGTTTTCGGGATTATTTTGTGTTTTTTGTAGTATTATCATGTTTGTGCCGTGTTTTCGTTTTCCTGTCAAGCATAGCATCATTGCTACTTAATGCACATGAAACTACTAAATAAGCATTGGTGGCTGATAGTTTTGCTTAGATCACGGCTAAAATAACTGTTACAAAGTATTAGGTATTACGTTAAAGTTATCTAAATACAATGTATTTTATAGCTGTAACTTGATTCCCATCGTAGTATTTCTAAGTGGCGATTAATTGCGATCATAAACAGCTTAGGAGTACAATTGAACATTATTATCATATAAATCTTGCTCTCAATTAAATTATGTAAGATTTTTATCCTTGTATGTAAATAAGGTCCGTAGTGCTAATTTACATAAAGCTTCCACAAATTGTCTTGTCGGTATCGATAAGTTTTTCTTAGACCTAAAATTAACATAAGTACATTTTTCTCTGTTTAAAACAGATACGAAATACAAATGTTCCTATTGTTTCCGTACAAGTATCTGCTTTATTTTTTTTCCTAGGAACATAATTAGCGTCGTCGGTGTGAACGAAATCGATAGTCGATGCAGCGGAGCGTGGCAACACTTTTTTGCTATCAGTGCCTGTGCAAGCAGTGCAAGTTAGGGGCGATTGCGATTTTATGAACTAATGTTCTTTAGGTAGAAACATGTGCGTGAGTAACGTAGTTAACAATCAGATTAACGTGACGTCAGGCAGGACACGACAAGTAAATGTCAGTGTAGTAGGAAAAGACGTATTTAATGATCTTTAGTGCATTGCGGCAAAACATCAGAAGGCCAATTCACGTAATTAAAAACGTTCAAAATCTAGTCGCAATCTCAACTCAGCGACAATCAATGTCAAAAACTTGTAGAAAATGTAGGGGAATTAGAGGTATTTTTGACAGATTGAGACTGAGATCAGTCTGTGAACGTTCTTAAAATTACGAGAATTGCCCCTCTGGTCCTCGTCCTATACAGAAGAATATGAAAATACATACATACACTCTGTACATTTGTGCTTAAAGTATTAAATAAATAAATAAATAAATAATAAAATAAGACCGTTCATGAGAGCGATCTGTAGGAAAAACGCGAGAGCAGCAATGATCGAAAACATCTCTACCAAAACCGTCTGTACATAATACTACCAAATATGCGGTTTATCAAAATGTACCCCAATTTCCGCCAATTAGCCACAAAACTATAGCATAGTTAACAGTTTTTGTTTCCAAAAAATCAACTTAGACATTTCGATGAAAAAACTCTAGATTCCAAGAAAATCTGTATTAAAATACCTAAGTATAGAACTAATGTTTTTTGCTCCTTACTTATTCACAGGTTATTAAGTCTAAATGAGAATAACATAGAATTTTAGTTAAGAAATTCGAATAATGATAATTAAGTACCATTGTTGGTATGCATGGAAGATGTGCATTTGCTCATCAAAATATGCAACTATAATCCGTTGCGATGATGCATTTACAATTTAGTGCCTTGCAAATAAGTAGACATAAGTTGCATGACAAATGATTATCGTATATCACAGGTAAAATATAGTTGAAGAGTCAGAAGATAATGAGTGCTCGCACAATCATCATAACCATTCCAGAACGTGACAGACCATATTATAGAAAAAGCCAGATATACCTTTAGCAAAAGAAGTGAGGAAGATGTCAGACAGCTAAAAGAAAGAGTCACTAGCATTCACCTTAAAACTGACCTCAGTATAATTGAAAAAGGGTACACTAACGATAATGATACAGCTATGTAAAGAGTTTATCGACATACAAAGCACGTGGTTTTCATGAGGTTAGGAATGTTCAGTTACGCGCCTTACGCACATCGCTCCGGCTCTTTGATCCGTCGGCAGCACATAACTCAGAGAGGTGGGCGGGCGTTAGCATGCGCTTCCAAAATGTTCTAGCACATCTATCTAAGTATTATCTGAGATCCGTTGCTATATTTTTATCGCAATCTATCTATGAAATTAAACAACCTCTTGATGGTCCAAAAAATCCTATTCCGGTCTGAATTGCGTAGCCTAGACCCCTTTGTCACAGCGTTTAAGGGGCTTTACGAAGGGGTTTCTGAATCTGTTGGTCCCCAAATCGCTAGTAAAGTGATGCAGAATCGAAACATAAGTAATACAGAAATAGTTTGTAAAAATTGCAAAATCGGTAAACTCCGAAGCTTTTAATCTCAGCATGTTCAATAATGATACTTGAAGAACCTATTACAAAATCTCTGTCTAATGTTATTGTTACAAAAATTTCTTCTGAAGGTCAGTATTAACTGACAGTACAATTTATTTAACACTGAGCATTATCTCCTACTGTTTACCTCCTACGATAAACAAAAAGAAACAGTATATATGCACATTCATCTACTTGTCAGTTCGTATTGACTTTTGACTGCTTCAGACTAGATGGGCTTTGACGTTAATGTGATCGGATTGATGGGTACGTGTGATTGATTTTATGGGAAAGCTTTACAGTTGGATGAAATACTGATGATTCAGAAGATCTGAAACTTAAGTAAAATTTAGAATTATTGCAATACAAAATTTTATAGACGACATTTAATAACCAACATAATGAAGATCAATCATCTCCATTTCAGTGTTCCTGCTTGGGGATTGTATCCAATGTAGTTGCACCGACATCACGTAGAAGACATCTGTACAAACAGACGAACATCTGCTGTACTTATTGTAACGATCGATCGCCGTGACGTCACATTAGCACTGAAAGATCACGTGGCATATATCGACAGGTGTTTCAATTATATACATCCGAATTACATTATCAAAGGTTTCATTCAGCTGACAAGAACGAAATTGCTGTAAGTGCTACTTTTGTTTCATCTAAATCATTGGTTTGCAGCTGAAGCATCTAATTACGTAATTAGGAAGAAAACTTAAGGTACGCGGTGTACCCCAAGGACATAGACGATTACAAGCCGGTAGTGATGAAATTGGAGGCATACTTTTATTTAGGCTGACGAGAAGTCGATGCACCACTATTCTTAAATGAACAGCAGACATTTCTACGTAAGAGATATTTCTAGGAAATCTTAGTCTAGAGATCTTGTGAGTACCTGAGTAGGTGTCAGACTAAATAAAACGCCGGTACGCATGTTTCTGTATGAAAAAACAATATTAGGCCTTTGATTGGATGCTCTGAAATTATACAATTCGAAGTGGGTATCTCCGGTGTATGTTCTACTTGTACTTGCATTCTTTGATCGTCACTAAAGAGTGAATCAATCTTGAACGACAGTTTAACGGTGACTAGGCCACTCCTAGGAAGGTTTATCTAGGCAAAAATCGAACCACGTAGCAGTGTCTTGTCTGTAAGTATAATTTCCAACCAATCATTTTATTTGCTATTTATTACCGTTGTTTAGCCAACCAGGATGTTAAAGATTAGACTGGAAGCTGACCCCAACACAGTTGGGAAAAGGCTAGGCAGATTGATTACACAATCAATCAGCCTAGCCTTTTCTGTTTTCTAAATAGTCAACCAGGATGTTAAAGATTGGGCTGAAGTGCGAAACCTGGAAACTACTCACGTACGCCTGGCAGTAGAGCAAGAATCAATGCTGTTTCTTCATCCGTGTTACCACATGGGCTACTACCGACTCCGTTGTGTTAAGCGCTATAGCGAACGTCTAAACCAACATTCTTAGCTAAAAATACACGAACGCATCTAAAGCTACTACTGACTGGATCTAATAATAAGTCTAACAAGTCATTCGCGAGGCTGAGTAACTCATCTATTGTTGAATTTGCACTTGCCAATGTTTTAGTTTTTCATTTGCCTTGGCAGCGGCGTGACTAATGTCATTGATCAGAGTACTTTCTGGCGGTGGCTACTTCTAGCTTTCTTGGCGAGAGGTGCAATTTAAAGAAATGATAACAAAGTTGTTTATTCAAGTCCGCACCACGTGAACCAGTCTCTTGGTAGTTGAGTTTGAAATGGTAATTAATCATATTTAAATTGATAGGCAGATATAATTCCAACAGTTTCGTTAATAGCTTTAATCAGTATCTACCCGGTGTCAACACAAAATCTTTCAGTTAGACTTGAAATGATACGTAGACTTTATTCTTTGAAAGAAATCTAGGTTGTGAAAATGATAATCATTTTCTACACTTCAAAGTTTACCGATAAATTAGTATACGTCTTATAAAATAAGAAAATAACATATATGATGCAGTATAAGGAAAATATTCGTAAATCGTGCATATTATTAGGATAATTGAACCTTTTAGAATATAATTGTAGTAAAATAAATATATTTTTCTCCGTGTTTTTCTAATATATATATATATATATTTTTAATTCTTGTAGAAGTAATGTAAAGTTATTATCCCGTTGTGCAATACCTAAGTCACATGCAGGAAAATGACATAGTATTACGTTTTATTATCGGGGTGGACATTTTATTATGCATCTCCAAGATGTAGTGCATTAAATCTTCATTTTTACCGGTAAATGGTCCTGGCATCTCTCCAGTACTAAATAAAAAATTGTCTGGACTCACTTTCAGCTGGAAAGATGGGCAATAAGATTCGATGTCGTTTTTTGCACATTCTGCATGATCAATCTTCGTTTTTGCTCAGGGAATTTTCCGATTTTCTGAGAATTTACTACAAGAGTACGAATTTGTGCTACGTGTTTTTAGTGTTATTTCTTTGTTGCATAATATCAAAATAACATGATTTTGTTGCACAAACCATAACTTTTCTTCATTTTGAATATTGGACGTTTAGAGTTATGTAAGATAATATCCATGTTGTATAACAATATTGCTGGGAGAACGTTGACCTGATATTTTCAGCGGAAGTAATAAATCTGATTCTTTCTTTTGCAATTTTTGTAATTGGGTCGCTTTTCTGCTGAACACAAATCGGAACACTCTTACTAGAAAGTTTTTTGAAGTAGGGTACATACCTATTAGTTTTTATTTTTCTCTGCTAGTTAGTGACGATAGTAATCAAGCCACTATTCGTACGAAACACAAAATTAATTTTGCCATATATTTTTCTTACACAAAACTCATTCTTAAAACTCTCCACAATGTCTACTTCATCTACAACTTGAATATTACTCATAAGTGAGTGATCTTGGATATTGAGCCTTTAACCTTTTCCATCGTAACCTTCACCTACTTCACGAGGCGTGTAATACATCACACATCAAAATTACCCCGCATTATCTTGTTAACGTGATTTTAGATCATTTATCTCTTTGATTTGAATATGATCGTTATCAGGGAAAATTATAAATTGTTTTGTTGTCCCTGTTTGTATTAGCATTGTCTGTGTCATCACTGTCATTTTTATTTTTTGGGGGACTGTTTTATGTAATATAGTTTTGACATTCCACAAGTGCTGATTCTCAGTCTAATTCTCAGGTTATATGAATTTGGATTTTTATTGATTGTGATGTCTGTAGCAGTTTTTGATTTAAAATCTGTGTATATGGAGTTTGTGTTTTTAATTTTCCTTTGTTGAAGTGCGACCCATTTTGATATCCTCTTTGCAAAGTTTTCAAAACTGTGTGTTTAATATCATCAATTGGATCATCAATAAGACTTCAAAACTTTAAAGTACCAATATCGTCAATTACTGGTATTGTTTTTCTAATATCTACTGAATTCTAGTTGATGAAGATCGATTAGTTTCCATCCGATACCTGTCTGCAGGTTGTCACCTCTTCAAATATTACATCATCCATGTAAATATCTCGCAAACGTCTTTATAATATACATAAATAGACAATCAGCCGAATGATTTATTTCCTTTGTTTCACGGCTCTATGAAAAATAATGACCTTATAAACGTCTTGTACTATAAGTAGGTAATATGGTGTGCGTAATAGTATGTTGTCTATATGCAGTAAATGGACATAATATGCGGCTAGATTGTTGATTGTTGCAATTTGTTCTATCACATTTTTCTTAGAGTTTTAGTTTGGTTCCCACGATATGTGGGTAGTTAAGAATTATAGAAAAATACGACTATTATTCTACATAATTTAACTGTTTTTTCAGATTGTCTTAACCTTATTTATATATTTTTAGACGGAACAACATGCCACAAACCGCAGTTTATGGTTTCAGAGCTGATAAGGCACCAATAAACATTAATTCAAACTAATTCTTTACCGAACCTTGATTGCTTGCTTCCCGATTTAAGCATAACAATGGTTACAAAGCGGAATTCATAAAAATAGACTTTGTTTGAGAGAATAAACACAAACCTAGGTAGGTACATATTATTAATATATATTTTAGTTTTAATGTTTATTCGTTCACAGATTTTCCGTTTCAGCGTAAGTAGTTGTTAGAGTGCATTTTTTCGCTAGCTTTTACCGATTGTCAATCACCGGATCTTATAATACAAAATAATGAGAAAAAAAAGCTACTGTGACTGGTATTGGCAGACAAGATCAAAGTCTTGTAAAACAAATATTTGACAATTTCCGCTCACCTAGATAGCATTAACGATAAAGTCAGCTTTTTGAGTTTCAGTGCAATGACTTTCATTATTTCAACGTTAAATTGTAGATCAATTTAGCTTTCTTTTTTTTGTTTTCAGATTTCCCAAAATAAAGTCAGTACGATTTCTCTCTCTTCTAACCTTTCCTAGTCTCTGCGTAACAAATACATATACAAGAGGTCGGATTTTTACAAGGAGTTAACAGCTGATACCCAGTCCTTAAATCCACCCACCATTCCCCAGGGTATTATTACGCAAAATGAGTTTTATATAGCAGCGCCCCGCGGTTTCACCCGCATTAGTTTCCCGTGGGAATATCGGGATAAAAACTATCCGATGTCCTTTCCCGGGACTCACACTACCTACCAAATTTCATCTAAATCGGTTCAGCGGTTTAAGCATGAAGAGGTAAGAAACAGACAGACACACTTTCGCATTTATAATATTAGTAAGGATAGTCTAGACAAGTAAACTCCATTTTATACGAGTATCTACGAAGTTCTATAAAAATGGGTCTGATCTAATGTAAACAGTCGGGTCAACGTATTGTGGCGTGTTGGATTCCGCGAATACTAAATCTTATGCTCGATATGTTTCTATTCAGCCACGATCAAGGTAACGTATCATTCCGATATTGTTCTGTCATATTACGTCACACAGGATATGAGCAACAACGGCTATGTATAAACTTTACGCGATTTTTCTTTACTAGAAGCTCTGAACGAAGCGTCACTTCACATCCAAAGTCAGCGTCGAAGATTACTTACAGTAAATATTACATCTTTATATTCATTTTTAATTTTCGAGTTTTGTATTCTGTAAAAAGCAGTGCCAAAATTGAAGTAAAAAAACCGGTCAAGTGCGAGTCGGACTTGCGCACCGAGGCGAGGGTAGGTATGTAACTACAAATTTACGGCTTTCAGATTTTTCCTTTACTTGTGCTACATGACATTGTCTCTTGCCAAATTTCATAATTCTAGGTCTAGGAAGTACCCTATAGGTTTTGATTCCCTTGCGAGTTTCAAAATACCTATGCGGCATAAACGGAAGCGTAAGGAAGGAACATCGTTCCTAAACACACACGTTTTTATTTTTATTTTGTTTGAACTAGGTTCAATAGAAAAACATGAAATACAGTCTAAATGAATCCAAAGGCTTTTGGATTTGGATACAAACTTTTATCAAGATTCCTTTGAAACGAGACAAGTCTGGAATCTTCATGTTGAAACTTTCGTACGTGATTTTCACGTAGTGTCGATGAGGTCGATAGTAAGTTTACTTGAAACCCGTAATTAAACCTTATCTCACCTCCAAGCAAAAATGACATGGTATCAAAGTTTTCGTATACAGGGTGGCAGGGACATCGACGCGCAAATTGTAATCATGAATTCACACGATTCTAGACCTTAGAGAGTAGAAATTTTTCGCCGGCTATCAAAAAAAAAAAAAATCTGTTGTTTCATAGAAAAGTGCAATATAACTACAACCTACGCAGTCAAAATATATGATACAGCTAGCAAATTAATTTCTTTAGTGCGCGACGTAAAATTCCAACGCCCCCTGCGTTTCAGAGTCGTCGGTATCCCTGCCACCCTGTATTTAGATGACGTTATCATTGCGTTTTGTTCTTTTTAGTGGTAAATGAGTGTTGTAAGCTTATCTCACTTGTCTTTGCTTTTATACAAAGACTCTTTTATATATTCAAGTTTATGAGTGCTATATATAAATATAATGTAAACTGTAATCATAAATCAAAACATTTTTATGGCCATCACGGAAAATAGCATAGATAAGTGCTTTAGAACAGCATGTTACTGTCACTCATCAGGCTCGTCACCCTTCAGAATTTATTACTATTAATAAAATATTATTTAATAACACGGATATACATTAAAGTAATGCTTGAATGGATATAAGAAGACTAACAAACCCAATTTTTCATCAAACACTTCACCTCAAACTATCGAACCCACCTTTTATCTGCGCCGAATCTTCTGTTCATTCATTGTTTACTTCACTAGTCAGAATATTGGCGCCAACGAGCCAAGTTTCCCAGAACATCATGAACCGTATCAATTATTATAAGTTTAGTTCAGAAAGTAAACACGTGAACACCGCTTTGTTTTGGTCCGTCACTCTCCACTGAAAATTTATGGGATATCTATGTGTGTATACGGAATCATTTTGAATACCGCATGCCGCTGGTTTGGTGGATGCAGATTCTGTTATTTAAATTAGGGTAATGGTAGCATTGGTAAATCTGTTGTACAGCAAAATATAAACCAAAATGTGGAAAGGATTTTGTCAGAAGACAATAGCTTGAACAAAGTACAGACGTTATTAAATAAAGAAAAACAACGAATATAATATGAACTAACAAACGAATTTATATTTATATATGCAAAAAAGAAGACATAGGAAAAGTGAAGCTCTTAATAAGTTCAATAGCACTCATAATGACTCTGGTCTAAACCTTTCAAACTACTTCACACCATACTTTCCCGATGATAATGCAGACAAATTCATATGCAAAGATTCAGTTAGGAGCAGCTAAAAGATAAACGAAGAATGCATAGGCCATTCAATAACGTTAGGTAGGCATGCAGAATTCCCTTTAACTGTTTACGTGAGTCCAGACAGAGCAGGGCCGGCTGTTTAGTCTAGTGTTTTGTGAAGTCTAGATGTCAGGAAGTGGGGATACGATTCGAGAAATTTCTGGAATATTTGCCGTTATATCTTCTTGTTCACCTTGTAAATATCAGTTTTGGAGCCAGATCGACTTCAATGGTTTTAGGTTGCAAAAAAAGTTTGTGTTCTATTGGTGAAACGGTGCGAAAGAATTAACTTAGCTAGTCATCAATTCGCATTTACATAATAATAGTGTTTCGAAAAGAGATGTCAAAAAGAGGTGATTTCGATTGACTTGTCTATCAACGGCCTACGAGCACCTAAGATATGTAGAAACCAGTGAGCTTATGAGGCACCCTGCAAGATCCACGAAGACCTATTTCCCCAGTTTCCAAAACACAGTCTAAAGGCGAGTTTCTAAGAAATACATAATATTCACTTACATAAATATACGAGTAAATGACTCATATGCTATGATACACGGGGAATAGATGCCAAAATATATAGCGCCACCCACGGTACCAAGAAGTGTTTTGTATTAATTTATCGATTTCTCATCTGCAACGACCCTTGGAAACTGTCCCAGAGTGAATTTAGGAATATTTTGCTAATTGTAAATTATCACTATACTGACTCTCGCAAATTGACCTAGAATCTTTTAAGAAGGCAGCGTTTATAAAAACATTATTGTATTTTCGCTCCCTGTAACTAGGACTAATATAAAATACAGGCGAAATGTTATGTAGGTACACAATGTGTGAACGTGGAGCTGCAAAAATATAGTCCTTTCAGGTTCTTATTAACAACTAAACTGCAGTTACAATGTTGTTTTGATGAGGGAACACAAAAAGTCGGAATTTGAAATTCAAAACAATCAATGACAAAGAAAATCTTAGAACTGCGTCTCTTCACTGTTGCATAAGCTTGGACTTAGTATAGTACCACAAGATGTAACAACCCCTGTAGACAGTTAAAGTACAAACAAAAAGCCTTAATTACAATATACAAGCTAACACTAAAAGATATATATATGTGCAAGTATATAATAAAAAATAAAAGAAAAAGGGAGGAGCTTATTGATCATGATGGCCACCAAAGAGTTCGTCCGCATAGCTGTCAATGGAATAAGTGCCCAAAAGGCTGGCAGCATTGAATGGCAATGCTGATTCATTGAGCTGAAGATAGTGAATCCACTCTCTCTGCCTCATGAGGTTCCTAATACATAATCACTTGCAAATTACGTTCCCTGTTACCAAAACAGTTTGAGGATATTAATAAACAATATCTCTGTTTTGGTTTACGAATCAAGGAATGCAAACTATGCACGTACTATCTGCTTATTGTACCATGTCTCTGTGGAAATGGGTTACATTCGATGAACTGCGCAAACAGATCAGATATAATATCGTTACACGAGTTATTGAGTGTTGAAACTTCGTTGATCCCTAGGCAGACCGAAGCCGACAGATATAGAAAACAAAACACTATGTTTCGTCTGTTTTGAGTGTTTTGACGGCCTGTCGATGGAGGTGGCACATCTAGCCATTGTGGAAATTGGGTCTTAGTGCTCACACACACTAGTGATACGTGTGTCAACGATAGAGGCAACTGCAACCATCGATGACTGCCACCAACACACGTTGACGGCAGCCGTCAAAATTCGTCGAAGATTGCAGTCAAGGATGTTCCTTGACTGCAATCTTCGACGAATTTTGTTTACTCGTTGCAGTTGTCTCTGGTACTGGCGCGAGTCGCTCGTGTGTATATATCGCAGGCAACTGGTTAAATTAGCCGTTTAGTTAAACGCCTAGCCTTTTAACTAAACGGCGGTCGTTCAACTAACGGCCTGAATGATATTCAATATTATAGTTTAGGTTGGAACTGTAACCAATCACGCGAGAGCCGAATTGGTCGCAGTGACTAAGCCAGGGCACCCCGACCAGTTGGGTTTTTTTTTTTTCCCATTTTATTTGATTCGCTTTATTTGTTTGGTGTGAGATTTTTTAGTTTGTTTGTTTTATTTATTTTGACAATATCTGCTATTTGATACAGATTTGTCTTTTTTTTTTTTTTTTTTTTTTTTTTTTTTTTTTAGAAAGTTTAAGTCGCGGTGAGGGTAATAATATTAATTGTTAAATAAATAGTTAATTTTTAAAATATATGGATATGTATTTTGTATTTCCTATGTGCCGTTGAAGTGTTTTAGTTCGCTTAAAATTTTTGTGACATATTTAGTGAATGCAAGTAGGACTTCTGGTTTTCGCGTTTGCATACAGATGTCATATGCCGTGATACCAGATCTCTCAGAGATTGCCTCATATTGCATGCGATCCATGGCGAATCTGGGGCAATCCCTGAGGAGATGATCGAGGCTTTGCACCGTGCCGTCGTGGCAGGGACAATTGTCATTTGCAGTGATTTTGAAACGGTGTAGGTATTTTTTATGAAATCCGTGGCCAGTCAAGATTTGAGTTAAGTAAAAATTTGGTTCGGTATATTTTCGGTATTTATGTATGTCTGTTATTGTTGGAAATATCGATTTGGTATGTTGTCCCTGCTCACTTGACGCATACCTGGCCTGCCACTTGGCCAGGTTAGTTTGTCTTAACTCGCGTTTGACATATGACATCGGGTATTTGCTATAGTCCGGAGCTTTGTGAAGTCGAGTGGCCAGTTTTGCTGCAGCATCTACTGCCTCGTTGCCGGCAACTCCACTGTGCCCTTTCACCCACCTGATGGATATAATGTGTGGTGGTGTATTCGTGCGTGTGTGGGTGTGAGTGTAAATGGTTTTGTGTATTTGTGTGACAAGTGGATGAGTGTTGCTTCGGTCTGCGATCGCCTGTATTGCAGACTGGGAGTCCGAGAAGATCGTGGTGTTTTTGTGTCCCTTTTTGTGTGCCCATTCGCTAGCTTCCAGGATGGCAAACAGTTCAGCCTGGAAGACTGTGCAGGTATTATGAAGTTTGAACTTTTTGGTGACAACAGTTCCTCCCGGATCGTAGCAAACGAAAGCCGCTCCGACGGCGCCATCTTCCTGTTTGCTGCCGTCAGTGTAAATGTGGTGCTGCTGTTGGGCAGTTTCGACTTCAGCGTGTCTATGGGTGCTGGTGACTGATCTAGGTAATCTTACTGCCGGGTGTAGTAGCTCGCGTACAGGCGTGGGGCATTCAGGGGTGATGTCCGCTGGCAGAAGGTGGCTAGTGCCTGAGAGGCGGACAGTCTCGACGTGGTGGACTTCTTGGATCTTAAAATCGAGAGGCATAAGTTCTGCGAGTGCCAGGGCAGCAGTAGTCGAGACGGTCCGGAAGGCACGGATGGCTTTAAGTGCGAATCCCCGCTGAAGACTGGCGAGTTGCTTCTTTACGCATTTCCTACTGACTATATGTCCCCATATGCCGGCAGCGTACGTAATAATCGGTTCTATGACGTGCAAATAGATTGTGCGAGCGTTTTCCGGATGTGCACCCCATGTGCACCTAGTGTACATTCTTAATTTGTTAAATATGCGAGTGGCTTTGCCCAGTACATACTTTAGGTGGCTATTAAATCTAAGTTTTTCGTCTAGAATGACGCCAAGCAGTTTTATTTCTGGCACAAATGGTAAGTCGGTGCCGTCCATTTGGAGTTGCGCGGTTTTTGCTTTGGGTGTGAAGGCGATGACTTGGGTTTTTGCTGGGCCAAACGTCAGTTTCACGCGTTTGCCCCATTCATTGATGTTAGCGAGAATGCTATTAGTGAGTTGCTCTATTGTATCAGGTGTGTCCGCCGTAACCACCAGCAGGACGTCATCCGCGAAGGCTTGCATATGACAGCCTGATGGTAATTTCATGTCCAGGAGCTCATCCAGTATCAGGTTCCACAAGACTGGCCCGCACGCGGATCCCTGAATGCAGCCCTTTGTCAGAGTTTTGCGCACTCGGACTCCCGCGTGGTCCAACGTGGCGGTTCTGTCCTGCACGTAGTTCTTAATTAGCCCATAGATGTTTTGTGGCGTTCCTATGTGTTTGAGGCGATGGAAAAGAGCAGGCCACCAAGCGTTGTCAAACGCCGCCCTTATGTCAAGTGATACTGCTATGGCTAGTTTTTTGTCCTGTTTGGCGTGGTTAACATGATTTAGAGCAGTATGTATGGCTTGGGTAGTGTTCTTTTGTTGTCGGAAGCCGTATTGTTGAGGGTTTAATTGGTTTCCGACTTCAGCGTGGTGGGATACCCTTTTAATAAAAAGTTTTTCCAGGAGCTTCCCGAAAACTGGAATGAGGCCTATGGGGCGGAATGATTTAAGATCTGTTTGATCATCCTTTCCCGGTTTGGGAATGATCTTGACATAGGCGTCCTTCCATATTCGGGGGAAATACTGTAGGGTGAGGCATCTGTTCATGATGTCGGTTATCAGCTGCGGGTAATGTGCGGTGAATTGGAGGCAGATATCGGAGGTGAGATTGTCGAGGCCAGGGGCTTTACTGGGGCTTATCTGTTTAAGTTGCTCGAGCACCTCTTCTTCCGAGAACGGATGGTCGTCTATTGTGTTAGTCGTAGGGCTATGGTATTGATGTCGAAGTTGTACCTGTATTGGGATGTAGTCGCAGGTGTCGTCAGGATAAAAGTGGTTTAGGAGGGCAGTGGCTGTCTCCTCTCCATCGGTGGTAAACTTGTCTCCTACTTTCAGAGTGATGGGTGGTCTTCTGGGCGCAGTCTCTTTCAGAAGTCGGTTGGTCAGCGACCAAACGTTCTCTTTCTGCTGAAGTTCGCAGAACTTGCGGAAGTTTTTTGTGGACTCTTTTTTGAGTTCTTCAGAGTAGATCGCTTTCTTGTTTTGGCTCTCCTCCAAAAGGACTTCGAGAGGTAATCCTTGCCGTTTCGCGGTATGGATGCGTCTGTGGAGATTTATAATCTCTCTCTTTTGGGTTTCGAGGCTCTCGGTCCACCATGGAGCTTTGTGCCTATGGTTCTGACCTTTGATAGGCATGGTCTCACTGCAGCTGTCCCGTATTAGATCAGTAATTTGATGGACGAGGCACTCCAGCTGGTCGACATCAAGGTTGGGAACATCCTGATCGAGCACGTTCGATAGTGTCATTCTGCGCATCACAGCATCTTTAAAGTCTGCCCAGTCCGCTCCTTTGGTGTTAAATACGAAGGTGGAATTGCTGTTGTTTCCTTTCGTTGTGGGTCTGCGGGTGGCGATGCTAAAGTCGATGGCATTGTGCTGCGACGTCGTGCAGCAGTCCAAGTTGACCTTCCAATCGCGTACCGAGTCGTACATTGAGGCAGACGCTAGCGTCACATAAATGATGGACGATCGGTCGCGCCCGTGCGTTACTGTTTCGAAAGTCGGGGTGGTTCCGTTGTTGCAGATGTACATGTCATTGGCGTAGGCGAGTTCCAGAAGGCTGATTCCTCTGGGGTTAGATTTTTCACTGCCCCACGCAGGGTGCCAGCCATTGAAATCTCCCCCCAGTATGCACCTGTGTTGTGATGTGGCTTTGAGGAAGCAGTCTATAGCTTCAAGCGTGCAGGAGGTGTCGTCTCTTGGCTCTACGTAGGCCGAGGCCAGGTACCATTTTTGGTGGTCGGCTTGGAGTTGGATCACGCATAAGTTGGCCGAAGACATTCCGGACTCCCCCAAAACCACACCACACCCAGGTTTGACAAGGATGCATGCCTTGACATTGCGTCCGTTTGAATTTTGAAAGATGTCGATGCCCGATATTGGTTTGACCTCCTTGCCAGATCCTATATAAGGTTCTGACAACAAGGCGATGTTGTATTGGCCATTATAAAAATAAGTTAAGAATTCGTGGAAACTGTTCCTAGAGCGATCAATGTTGCACTGAACTATCTTGATTAGTGTATTATCCATAGTCAGTGCGGCTGGTAATTTTAAGTTTTAGTGATTTCACTCTAGGACAGTTGTTAGCGGTGGCCTTGTGCCCAACTTCGTAGTTGGTGTTGAATTTCCTATTATGTTGGCAGCAGTTGATACATTTGGGCATACCTTTCTTCTCCCGAATCGGGCAGCTTTCAATATTGTGGCCTTCTTCGGAGCAGTAGGCGCAAGGGGATTGAGTCGCAGTGCATTTAGACCTCATGTGTCCGAATTGTAGGCACTTTTTACATTGTATGAAAGGTGAGAAGTCTTCTGTGTGGACGCGTTGGTGGTCGACGCAGACTCGTCCTATGTCGATTATTTTACGCCATACGATGGGGTGAGCTATTAGGATGGCGTTGTATAGGTTTGGATTTCTATTGTTCCTTTTGAAGGCGAGTCGCAGGTCATCGTTTTTCTCAATGAGAGGCGATAGCTCTTCGTTCTGGCCGCGAATGATGTCGATTAGCTCCTCCGAGGGCGTGTCTATTGAAATTCCCTTGAGGATGAGCATGGGTTGTAGTTTCCTTGCCGGTTCCGCGGTAAGCTGGGTGGAAGTTTCGAGCTTCTTGAGGATCTCGTCGCGCTGTTTCTCCGTTTCGAACTCGACCCTTAGTTTGTTGTTGGACACGGACTGGATTTTTGAAGGCGCATAGGTGGTGGTGCGGAAATTAACGCTGCTTCTAAAAGACTCCACGACTGCCTGCCGTGTTTGTGTGTCGCATTTAGCCGAGACGATGAGGGCGGGTCTGTTAGGTGGTATGTCTTTTATAGGACGACGAGATGCAGGCGCGCTGGCAGCCTGCGCATAACTTAGTGACGCTGGTGCTGCTGGTGGACTCGTGATAGTAGTGAGGTGCTTGGTCAGCTCCTCTCGCACGCAAGTCGCAATCTCCTTTCTGAGTGCCCCATTGTCATCTTCAGCTCTGACGAGGTTCTTCATAGCTTGAACTTCTGTCTTTACACTCGTGATGATCTCGTTTTTGAGGTCGCCGATGTAAGATGGTGGTTGGCCTTCATGGCCGAGTTCACCTTGAGAAGAACGGACGAAGTTGGGGAGCTTTGATATCGCTATGCGTATTTCATCCGACGCCAGAGCAATGGTCTTTTTATTGGTAGTCGTGACACTTTTATTCTCATTTACGCTGGTTTTAATACATTCAGCGAGTCTGCATATGACGGCGATGCATGATTCCACGCTGGTAGCCTCTGAAGAGTCCGCGGGGAGGGGAGGAACTTTGATCGGGGGTGGGGGAATGACAGAACGAGGGGGTGTATGAACTAATGCCATTTTCCATTAGCTTATTTAAGGAGAGTTATCGTAAAAGTTTAAAGTGCGAGTCCTGAATAACAATAATGTGCCTTCAGAGGCGCTAAAACTGTCAGAAACGGTCCACTATCCCGGCGTCGTGGTAGAAGAAGGTGTTAATGTAGTTGGAAGAGCAAAAAACGCAAACTAATTTTTTGGTCAAAATCGAAAAGTTTACCTGCCTAGACACGATTGGGTTGAACTTTTATTTGAGCTAGGCGGACGTGCGAGGTGTCAAAAGAAGCGTCTCGGCGCCGGCCAGCGATCTGTGGGGATATTAGAATTTACGTGGAAGAAAAAAATTGAAATTAGCTGAAAAAAAGTGATTTTACACCCAAAATGTAGGTAAAAAACACGAATAACACTGCCGAACGGGACTCCAGCTCGCGGAACGCGCACCAGAATACAGGTAAGGCAGGTGAGTAACGATTAAAACTATAAGCAACGTAGATTTAGTAGAACATTATGTGAAAAAAAATTTTTTAAAGGAAATAATTACGAAAAAATGGCAAAGTGAATGACGAAAAAAAATTTTTCGTGGTTTCGTCCACTCCCACTAGTGGGATAGTTAGACGGACCCTGAAAAAGATTTATCGCGCTGAAAAAAGCTTGAAATTGCGTCACTGGGATGCGAAGATATAGCGACTTGAAGTTTTTGTTGTATCGCTTAGGTAGATTTCGACGTTTAGCAGAATAACACAATAAAAAAATTTCTGAACTTCTATTTGAGCTAGGCGGACGTGCGAGGTGTCAAAAGAAGCGTCTCGGCGCCGGCCAGCGATCTGTGGGGATATTAGAATTTACGTGGAAGAAAAAAATTGAAATTAGCTGAAAAAAGTGATTTTACACCCAAAATGTAGGTAAAAAACACGAATAACACTGCCGAACGGGACTCCAGCTCGCGGAACGCGCACCAGAATACAGGTAAGGCAGGTGAGTAACGATTCCGACCAGTTGGGTTAGGTTAGGTTGGGGGACCACCCCACAGTGCTTGCGTCCACGTCGCGTCCCCTGGAAACAGCCCAGTTCTGACCACCGTAACGGAGTGGCAGACTGGGTTGGCCAAAGTGCACTGTGCCTTCGTAGCTGATTTTAACTTGTTGTGTGAGCCTGCGAACCTGCCGGGAATATGCCTAAACCTGCGCGGGACGCCTCCGGGCGGTTTTTAAAACCAAAAGGCCCTTCTCAGGGCCAAACCAAAGGCCCTTCTCAGGGCCAACCCAAAGGCCCTTCTCAGGGCCAACCAAAAGGCCCTTCTCAGGGCCACCCCGACGCTTCGGCGTCAGAGTCTAGCCGCGCGCCGTCTGCGGCTAGCTATTTCGGAGGGGCGGACGAGTCGTCGTCTGACAACGACTCACTGATTAGTGTGTCGGACGCGGACGACACTCGTTCGCGGAAGCGTACTCACCGGAGCGGTGGGTCCGGGGGCTCCTCGGCCTCGGGGTCGACGCGGTCGGCGAAGGCTAAAAAGCCGACGGTGGCCGCGGAGACCCATGTTGTTGGGCTCGCGGACGCCCAACGCCAGTTGGACCTGGCTCGGCGGGCTCAGCTCCAGCAAGAGCTGGAGGAGCGGGTCGCTGCCGCGGAGAAGCGGGCGCACGTCGCCCGGGCCAAGTCCGGGTACGGTGCGTCCCGCGTCGTATACGCGGACCACTCCCTGGCCGAGCTGGAGAAGATGGCGGAGGAGGACGAGAGGGAGATCGCGGAGGTCGCCTCGAAGTCCTCCAACATAAAGGGGACCTTACAGAAGGCCCTGAAGTGTAGGGCCGCGAGCATGCGCGGCGTCGTTGCGGAGCTGGTCCAGCGCAGCTCCAGCGACGAGACGCGGCAACTGCAGGCGAGGGTGGATCGCCTGCAGTCGGAGGTCAGCCAGCTTCATCAGAAACTGGCTGAAGCCACGGCCCGGCCACAACAGGCCCAGTCGAGCCCTGCGGCAGAGGGCCCCGCCTCCAACCTTGAGGATATCCTCCGCAAGGTCATAATGGAGGAGAGGGCCTTCACAAGAGCCTGCCTAGCAGGAATCGAGGACCGGCTCCTGCCGGAGAAGCGCCTCCGACCAGCCCTTGCGGCAGACGCGAGGCAGCGTGAGCCGGGCCCGTCCTGCTCCCACGCGGACGACGCCCTTCTCCTCCCCTCAACGACCCCGTCCAACGAGTGGACGGAAGTGGTCCGCAAGGGGAAGGGCAAGGGCAAAAAGTCGGCGACGGCCGTCCCCGTCGTCCCCGCCGCCACCACCGCTCCCAGCCAGTCGCAGACGACCGGCAAGGGAAAGGGGACGGGGAAAGGGAGGCAAAAGGCTCGGCTAGTCCCCCCAAAAACCGCAGCCGTCGTGGTGACGCTCACCGCGGAGGCTGCGGACCGCGGGGAGACGTACGCGTCAATTTTGGTGCGGGCGCGTGCAAACGCCGATCCCACCCAACTGGGGATCGGCAGTGTGTCCTGCCGGCGGACCCAAGCCGGGGCTCGAATCTTCGAGTTCCCGGGGGCGGAGGGGAGTGCCCATGCGGACCTCTTTGCGGCCAAGCTGCAGGAGGTCATTGCCGATTCGGCCAAGGTGGCACGACCGGTCAAGTCGGCGGCCATAGAGGTGGCGGACCTGGACGACTCCGTCACCAAGGAGGAGGTGGTGGCGGCGGTCGCCGCGGTAGGGGGCTGTGGCGTTGCGGCAGTCCAGGGCCGGGACATAAGGCCCGGCCGCGGTGGCATGGGCACCATGCGCCTCGAGTGCCCAATCGCCGCTGCCAAGGCCGTCCTTGCCAAGGGACGGCTCACGGTCGGGTTTAGCTCGGGAGCAGTCCGAGCTCTCGAGGACCAGCCTCTGCGGTGTTTCCGGTGCTTCGGCATCGGACACACCCGGCCTGTGTGTCCGTCCACAGTGGACAGGTCGGACGCCTGCTACCGCTGCGGCAGGGACGGCCACAAAGCCGCCTCCTGCGAGGCCGCCACGCCGCACTGCGCGGTGTGTGCCGCCAGTGGCTGCCCGGCAGGGCACGTCATGAAGGGGAGGAACTGCAATCCTCCCCCTAAGCGGGGCAAAGCGCAGGCGCCGACCGGGTTTGCTGCCGCTGCCTACACCACCGCTATTTCTGCGGTGGCTGCGGAGGGGGGTGCGATGTCCGACTGATGGATAGGGTCGAACATCGCATACCCTTACTTGATCCCTGGCCGTTGGCTGGGCGACCGGGACGGCCTGCTGGCGTTGGTGTCGCGGTCTTCCACGGACTCCCCTCCCCTCTCGCTCTTAGAGAGGGGACCGGGATACGTGGCCGCCGCGTGGGACTCGCGCCAGCCTTCCTTTCCTCATGGTGGCGATGGGCGGGCGACAGGCACGGGGGTGCCTTCTCCCGCATTGCACCACCCATCACCACCTTCGTCGGTCATTCCCGGGCCCCCGTGAGGGGCCCGCCATGAAGGGCAATCGTCGGCGGAGGACTGGACGTTAAGGCTACGCCTGTTTCCCAGTCCCCCGCCATTCGGACGAAGCGGGAGTGTCGCTGGGTTGTTTTAGTGGGTATACCGGTCAGACCGGGGAGTCCCACATAGCCCCCCATCCCCCGATGGGAGGGTATGCGTAATGCATTTTTTCCCAGCGCAAAAAAAAAAAAAAAAAAAAAAAAAAAAAGGTTAGGTTAGAACTACGATCAACCGCGTGCGAGCAAAGAGAGCGAAACGAGGCGAGCACTACTTCCAAAAGTCAGGCGGTTAACTAAACGGCTAATTTAACCAGTTGCCTGCAACATACCTATACACACTGACTGGCAGATGGAATAATAGTGAGACTCGTGTACCTGTACCATCTAATGATTAGGGTTGCAAACTTGCAACTCTGATTATCATCCAATTTATGAGTCTTCTTTACTATACTGCTAGACTTGCCCTAGACCCTGATTCTATTGCAACGTAACCAATGTGAGTAAAAGAACATGTGGTTCACATATTTGCTTACGAACCTATCCCAATAAAATGATAAGCTGTCAATCAGTGTTAAATAAATAAACCGTCAATTTGCCGGTAAGATCAGTCAGCAATGACAAATAAACGGTACTTATTTATATAAAAGATGAATGTGTTAATGTCAGCTTGTAACTCTATAAACGTTAGATTGATTAGGACGGGTGGTTGTGGCTCAAGTTATGAGAGCTAACAAGTTCAATTAAACATCGTTATAAATATTATAATACTAACAGTTGTTCAGCTTTTTCATCTTCATTGGGAACTTTTCATACATAACGTGAAAAGTCAGAATTCAGAACCTGCAAATCTATTCTGTAAAAGCCTCACCGTGATAACTGAGGTGAAGTGAGCGTGAATTGAGCTATCAGTAGTGTCAATCCCTAGCATCAGCTGAAATGACAGCTCACTTCAAGATCACTTCACACCTAAATATAATGAGATTGTTACAGAATAGTTCGTCTGAAGTAGGGCGTATGTATCTAGACATAGGTCCTTGTTAGAAAGAAACTTTTACCTAATAAATGTAACCGATAATACAAGTTGTCTATATCAGAATTCATCACCACAAAAACAATGCTCATAATAAACTATGTGATATCTCTGAATTCAGTGAGTATTTGCAGGAAACGAGTAACGACTTCGATTGTCTTACAAGCTGTTATGTAAAGTTAATGGCTCACATGTATGTGTATATTTGTTTCGAATCCGGATGTTTGTGCATGTGTCTTGCATCTTTAATTCCTGTCACTTTTAATCGTCTCGTTTTCTAATGTTGTTGTGCATGATTAACATGCAACAAGAATAGCCAACACTTGCCTATTTTAACATACTAGACATTGCTAGTTTATTTTTACAAGCTCTTATCGTCTTATTAAATCCTTTTCCTGGTATTTTTAAAAGATGTGCTCATTAAAGAGCTGCTGTTGTAACTAAAACACTTAATCGAAATTTGCTTATATCGATTCTTAAATAGAACTTATTTCTAGTGCTATAAAATAAGTAAACAAAATATAACAGTTTGTTTATAGATGGGTCATAAAAATCATCATAAAAGGAAAAAGTTTTGTAAAATCGCCGCCCCTTTCGTTTTGGACCACCGCGAAGCACGACCGAGGTCGGCCATACATATTAGGCGCTGGTCAGACTATGTGACGCGCGTTAGCAATGAGCACTTGCCTTACTACTAGGTACTACTAAACCTACTAGCTACCGCGTACACTACTTACAATACTGCTTGATTTAGCTATTTGAAAGAAGGGAATGGTCTAAAGAGTCTAGCTGGACTAGTGATATCACAAATTGATCAAGAAGGCTATTATAAATTAGTGATATAAGGATCAGTTTCCCTAATTGAGAAGATATAATTTTGACAGTTGAACAATTATAAGAAAGCAGAGGATAAAAGGTTGCGGCGCATCTTGGAAAAGAGCAAACACCAGCAGAATACTGCTGTAGCGGTATCTACAACGCCACATGCGAACAACGCGTCATACTGACGTCACGCAAATCCTGCATCTCGCAAGCAGAGTTTACCGCGCAACTAGCATAGATACAACGGCCCGAAATGAATCATTGGGCAGTTGCCCGCCAGACACAACACCCGTCTGGTCGGAGGATCCTCCCTTTTCTATAGAGTATGAGTGAACTTTACACCCTGTTCCTCATACTTCTATACTGGTGACCCCGAACATGAACGTCAGCGCAGCCTTCGTGCAAACACTTCAGCGTGACGTCATCATCATCACTCCCGCAAGCTTTAGAGCGGCGAGTCACCCAGCCAGCCCAGCACTCACGACTTCAACGGGTATCCTGACCACCAGCATGCAGCGACCGCGCATACCTGGTCATCACCCTCAGCCTCATCAGCAACCTTGGCACAGCACACTGCACCTTCGGCCGGTCTACAAGCAGAGCCCTTAATAAGCCTCTCCTGGTCGACGCCAGCAGTCAGCCTCAACCCGGCGCTATACCTCATCCGACGCACTGGAGCATAACGCAGCGCCACCCCGACTCACTGGGGACATCTTCGCAGACAGTTCCGACTCACCGTGAACTATGCGGCAACCGGTTCCGACTCACTGGAACCTCAGCTGGCCTGGCAAGCATCGCAAGATACAAGACTCAGCCCACTATCGACCTCCGGTCTCCGGGGGGGAGTGATGTAGCGGTATCTACAACGCCACATGCGAACAACGCGTCATACTGACGTCACGCAAATCCTGCATCTCGCAAGCAGAGTTTACCGCGCAACTAGCATAGATACAACGGCCCAACATGAATCATTGGGCAGTTGCCCGCCAGACACAACACCCGTCTGGTCGGAGGATCCTCCCTTTTCTATAGAGTATGAGTGAACTTTACACCCTGTTCCTCATACCTCTATACTGCAATAGGCGTAGTTGATACTGCCATTGCTACGATTGCATTTTTTCTAATTGATTGTGATTAAGTTCCACGAGAACGCAGTAATCGCGAAAACGTAAATATAAACTTGTCATATCGGCTGGTTAACGTCATAGAGATTGTAGAATTTGCCATTTAGGTGACATCATATTTAATTGGAGTTCAATTTAAACGCTGTCTATTACAAGTTACTATTGATACTACGAACTATTCAAGTTATGTGTTTAAAGGTCCGTCTGATATCAAATAGCCTAGTTGCATGAGATGGATTGATAGCAGGACATTTTAATAATAATAATAATAATAATAAGCCCCCTAAACAACCACACGTCCTGATTGACCATCTAATCACGTGGGGGGCGGACACACGAATGAGAAATTACTGGCGTGGCTAACGTGGCTCTGGAAACCCACTTAAAAATGGAGACTCGTTCAAAAAGAAAACGTTTAGGACCGCTGCCCGGGGGCGATCGCCGGGGCGCACTTGGAGCTGACGCTGAGTGTCTCAGCATGCGAACCGTCAGCGGTGAGGAGTTGAGCAGGCGGGCTCCCACCGACAAAGATGCTACAGCCGATATCATTGACGATGGTGACAGACTGACGGACAGGACAAACACCCCTGTAGAACCGTATAGTCCAAGCACAGTATCATATACACCTTCTAGGCCATCAACACCATGCGTACCATCGTCACCTTCCATATCATCATCACCCCCTATTACTAGTTTCCATTCAGCTCAACCCACTTCAACCTTGAATGTTACGCGGGAGGTATCTACCTTCTTACCCGCGTCCACCAAGGCTGGAAAAGCAAGAGTTCGCATGAGATGGAGCAAAGAAGTAAACCTATTCATCATGCGAACTTACCTATACATCACTAAATTAGAGACCGACCTGACCACTTACAGAAAACAGCTACATGAACTTTTTACACGTAAATACCCAGAGATTACCGTTACAGAACAAAGAATTTCAGATCAAAGAAGAATAATAGTTAGGAATAAACTCTTGTCGCAAGACGTAATAAACCAGTTAAAAGAAGAAGTACGTACACAACTACAAGGAGAATCAGAAAATACTGAGGGCGAAATCACTATCGCATTAACACAAAACACAACCGCATATAATGAACAGGAACAACCATGCAGTCAAACAGAACCTATCACACAATCTCAACCATACTTTCAATCACAAGCGTATTCACAAACCACGCATACATCCACGCAAACCGAAAGTATAACCGTAATGTTAGAAAATGAAATTGAGACCTTAGCTGACATTAATATAAATCAGTCAACAGATACACATATTCAAGAAATACACGATAAATTTAAAACAGCTCTCACTCAATATTCCGGTATGGACCCGGCAGCTCGACCAAGACTGCCCAAACTTAGGTATACACCAAAACTATCTCAACTCGTTCATTTATTTAATCAAAATATTCTCCAACCATATATTAGCGAAGAAACTCGCCTAATAGATATTCATACTCTGATATATTGCACAGCGTTAGTAATTTCCGAAGAACTTAATTTTAAAATCACAGAATACACAGGCAATTCAAGACAAAAAAATATTAATAAACCAGCATGGCAGCAGAGGCTTGAAAAAGATATAGAAAAACTTAGAGCAGACTGCGGTAGACTAACTCAGTACATTAATAACAATAGATCAAACAAAGTAGTTAAGAGAGTAGAAGCAATATTTAAAAACATGGCTACCCACACGAGACATGAAAACGACAATAGAAAATCGGAAGAATTCTTAGATACATTGAAACAGAAATTAGCCTTAAAAGTTCACCGGTTGAGAAGATATAAGAAAGCACAAGAACGAAAAAACGATAACTCCTTGTTTGCCACAAACGAAAAGAACTTTTACAGAAATTTACAGACAGCACAAACTGACACTAATACACGGACAACCGAAAACAACGTAGAATTACCAACAACAGAACAACTAGAAACATTTTGGTCTGGAATATGGGAAGAGCAAGTGCAACACAATAAAAATTCTAATTGGATAATAGACGAAGAAACAAAATGGAGTTCATTAGAAGAAATGGAATTCGTTGAGTTAACTGAGTCTGATATAACTTGTGTTACAGCGAGACTACACAATTGGAAATCCCCTGGTATTGATAAAATTCATAATTATTGGTATAAGAAATTAGAGTCATTACACAAAGTCTTAGCTAAAAATTTAACACAAATCATCTTAGGGAAACAAAACATTCCAGAATTTATTGCTACAGGAATAACCTACATGTTACCAAAAGCACAGTACTCGCCACAACCATCTCAATACAGACCAATTACATGCCTACCCACAATATACAAGATCCTAACGGCAGCAATCACTAGAAAAATCAATAAACATATAGAACATCATAACATAATAGCAGAGGAACAAAAGGGATGCAGAAGGGGGCACATGGGGTGTAAGGAACAACTAGTTATAGATTCAATAATCCACAAACATGCCGCCACAAAACATAGAAATCTACACTGCACATACATAGATTATAAAAAAGCATTCGACAGTATTCCACACTCCTGGTTAATTCAAATACTACAAATATATAAAATAAATTCAAAAATAATAGACTTCTTACAGGATATCATGGCCCGGTGGAGAACTACACTCCAATTAAATTACCAAAACAACGCTATCACAACTCGGCAGATATCCATAAAGAAGGGTATTTATCAGGGTGATTCTTTGAGTCCTTTATGGTTTTGTCTCGCTCTGAACCCTCTGTCCGACTTACTACATCGCAGCCAAGCCGGATATTCCCTAAAACATGCCACAGAAGAAACTATTATCTCACATCTTATTTATATGGATGACATTAAATTATACTCAAAATCCGAAAAAGAGATGAAAAAATTAATAGATATCACGACAGAATTTAGTAAAGACATTAACATGCAATTTGGTTTAGATAAATGCAAAACTGTTCATATAATAAGAGGTAAAATAAAGCCGGGTGACTATCCTATTAACAATACAGACACAATCACAGCAATGGAACCAACAGATTTATATAAATATTTAGGGTACAAGCAACTCAAAGGACTAGATCATTCCACAATAAAATACACATTAAACTCAGAATACAAAAGAAGAGTGGTCGCAGTATGTAAAACCCAACTCTCCGGAAAACATTTAATAAAAGCGCTGAACACCTACGCAATCCCGATATTAACATACTCGTTTGGAGTGATCAAATGGTCCAAAACTGACATACAACAAATAGAGAGAACAACACGTACCACACTTACTAAACACAATAACCTACACCCAAAATCTGCAATAGAAAGACTGACGATCAAACGGCAATACGGAGGGAGAGGCCTTATAGATGTCCATCATCTCTGGCAGAAACAGATAGCCAAGCTAAGAACATTTTTTCATTCTAAATCACACACAAGCAACATTCATAAAGCCGTAGTTATGAACGATATCAGTTACACCCCACTTAACCTACACGAACAGATAGATATACAACACACTGGCGATGAAGACCCACATAAGCAAAAGTTAGAAGACTGGAAAAAGAAAGTGTTGCATGGACGGCACCCCCATGACCTAGAACAATCTCATATAGATACAATAGCATCAAATAAATGGCTTAAAATCGGCAACTTATTTCCAGAAACCGAGGGATTTATTATTGCAATACAGGATCAGATCATAAATACTAAAAACTACAGGAAATTCATTATAAAAGACCCAACGATAATAAACGATAAATGCCGCAAATGTCACAGCCAACCGGAGACCATACAACACATAACAGGGGCATGCACAACACTCACACAAACAGACTATACACACAGACACAATCAGGTAGCAAATGTCATCCATCAAAAACTAGCACTCAAATATAAACTCATACAAGACACAAACACTCCTTATTACAAGTACGTACCACAAACAGTTCTAGAAAGTACCACACACAAACTCTACTACGATCGCGCCATACTAACCGACAGGACCGTTCACTATAATAGACCAGATATAACCCTTAAAGATAAAGTTAACAACATTACATACCTAATAGACATTGCAGTCCCTAATACACATAATTTACAAAAAACTATAGGTGAGAAAATCAGTAAATACGCTGAACTGAAGGACGAAGTAACCAGAATCTGGAGACAAGAAAAAGTGTACGTAGTACCCATTGTTGTCTCCACGACGGGTGTCATACCCAATCACCTCCACCACAGCCTCAAACTAATAGACCTGAAAGACTCAATTTACATAACACTTCAAAAAGCCGCAATTTTAAACACCTGTAGAATAGTGAGAAAGTTCTTGCAAATTGAGGAAAATGAAATCTCTCCTCCTAACAATAACTCTTCGTGATAAAAATTCACCACACACGCTACATTGACTTGGCTTAGGCCCGTTAATGTAGCTTAAACTAGCCAAAGAGCTAAGAAACAAAACTTGTTTACCAAAAATAATAATAATAATTTATTTCAGATTCATCCTACGACTACATCCATATTTGTTAGTACAATTGCGAGCTTAAAAACTAGTGTTAGTAATAATTATAATTATAATTGATTCGATTGAATTGATTGACATAAATTAATTAAATAATATATAATAATAATTGTGTAAGTGGGTGGACTCACCGCTGATGGCGACAAATCACAATACGACTGCGTGCAGCCTTATCCAGCGAGCCAGCATCGGAGAGTCCCACCGGTCCACCAGCGCGCGCAGGATGGTGTTGGGACTGTCGCGCGTGCGGCGCATGATAGAAGCGCACCGTTTGCGTATGATTGCCGCAAAGCAATCCGTGTGAGCCGCCGCGAACATCGCGGAGGCGCTGCAGTGGCGCGGCAGCCCCAACAGCACCCGAAACGCGTTATTGTATTGAACGCGCAGATCGCTGTATGTCCGCTGCGAATATCTAACCCACAGGCTGCAGGTGTAAAAGGACTGACAGTACGCTTTAAAAAGCGCAACTTTGACAGTCCCCGTGCACCCTAAAAACCTGCGGGCCAACATGTTGCATCGGACAGACAGCGCTCTGCGCTCCCTTTCCATGTCCACACCGTCCTTAAGGTCTTCAGTGACCCAATGAAAGTAATGGAGTAATTAAATATGTATCATATTTAAGTGCGTAATCAGAAACCGGTCAGTTACGATTACGATTAAGACAAATGGCTTGGACGAATTTTATATGGTGTAATACCTAAGGAAGGATTTGGTATTAACGAAACTACTGATGCTCAGACAAGTCTGGATGGGTTGAAATCTAATTGCAAGATAAAGAGGATATAGGGACAATTTAGATTAGTGATAGATTATATTATAGGTGCACCGATGACCTTGTGAAGGCCGCAGGAATTTTCTGGATGCGGGAAGCACAGATCCGGTCGAAGTGGAGGTGCTTGGGGAGGCCTATGTCAAGCAGTGGACGTCTTTTGGTTGAAATAATGATGCTAATGAGATTCTATTACTTTGCCTTTGATTTATAAAAGTACCTACGTAGATAAAAAATAAATACATAAGCTTACATTAAGTACTTCGAAATCAATTATAACAGTGCTGTTAAGAAGTTCACCGCGTCGGTCGTTAAAATTGATTGATTCGTTGCAACAGAAGTTAATGTTAATAAATGATATAGGTAGTAATAAACCCACTTTCTATAGTTTAATTATATTGGAAAGAGTATTATAACGTTGTCTATTGTTTCTATCTATGTTCGTTTATACATAATCAGCCTATAATGTTCCCAATTCGTTCCCTCTTTGAGAGGGAATGGACTGTAATCTACCACGCGGGCCCAGTGCGGGTTGGTAGATGTCACAAGTCTTCGAATTTTTGGTTCTAGGGCATGCCGGTTTCCTTACGATTGTTCCTAAAAGAGAATGTGCGCCGTACTAGGGTTTTCTGCCCTGAAGCCAGTTTGGAGTTAATCACCGAAGTAAGTGACTACTTGGGCACCGAAGTTTAGGAATGTTCTTGGCGTCTTCTGTGCGATAAAATTCGTGTTAGTAGCGAAAGTTCTCCTTGAAAAGCTCTTTTCTTTGGTGTATATCTTATGGCCATTGGGCGCCAAGGATTCCTTAACTTTGGGGCCCAATTTGTCACCTTTTTAGGTCATTCACTCTGTACTGACTAACAATTGACAAAAGTCGTGTTAGTGGCAAAGTTTATTCTTGAAAGTTCTGTCCATAGTCCATTGGCATATAATCTTAACGCTATTGGGGATGCAGCAGGCTTGAAGTTCTGTCCGGCCCACTGAATCTTAAAACCATCGTTCCTAAAACGGAATCTAGGAGGCCAATGTTTTAAAATGTCCGTTTACAGGCTTAGCAGACGATGTTAGCAAGACACAGACTTGATGAAAGTTAGTCAATTGATGAAATACCATAATTTCCATAATACTTTACGAGTATTACTGCGATTGGAGCTCTGTAGATCTTTTCGTACTAAAAATAAAAAGAAATCGTCATAACAAGAAATACTCTTCTTGGTGAGATCTTTCCATTGGTATGTCTCTTAACGCTATTCGACTTCAGGGCAGATTCGCCGATTCTCCTGTAATATTTTTATTTCTTTCTCTCCAAAAATAAAACGATAATTTATGTTTTAGGAAAATACTATCACTGTTTCGCGTTATTTGACTTAATAAATATCCGTAATTAAGAACAATGCTATCACTCTCATAGCTTTTTAATACCTATTTGACAGATTCGCGTTCGACCACTATGTCACCTGATGGAAAGCGATGAAGTGGACGCCGGCGGTGCGTGCTTTATTTAATTCATAACAAGATAAGTATCTCAGCAGGTGTCACGTCTATTTTCGACGTCGGTAACCCCCTAATTACAAAGAGATTGCACTTTCGTCGACATTTTATTATTTCGGTCGACATTTTCACCCGTTCGGCGCGCCCTGCAATTAATTCTAAATGTCATATGAATCGCCCACTTTAATTTTAATTTAAGTTATTTACTGACAGCGGTTATCGTGGGAATTCGTGTTGCAATGGACGCGCATTTTAGTGACGACCCGCAGTATTTAATTTCAGGGATATTTTCAATTTGAAAACGCATTTGGTTTTGAATGAGTTTTGTGTTTAAGTCTTCATATATACATTTTATTTTTATTTTATTTTACTAGCCTACTCTGCCCCACTCCTAGGCAAATGCCTCTCTCCAATCCTTCCATCTTTCGCGAGCCCGCGCGTCCTTCTTCCTGGTTACATGGTCCATGTATACATACACACATCAAAAGTGTCTAGGGATCAACATATATTTTTGCAATAACTTTTCTCCTGATTGATATTAATTAAAATTTTCTTTAAGGATTCATCAAATAAAGTGTTTTCGTTTGTCACAGTAACGATAAACCAAGTCACCTTTGCATTAATAAAGAAATTTGCCATTTTCCTAATAAAGGGATTTTTGACATTTGAACCACTAACACAAAAGTTCGAAAAAAAGACTGAAATAACAGTTTTCTTTAAAATTTTATTGGGTAACTTAAACAATTAATAATCCGTGTTTCTACCGCGAACACTAACAACACAAGAACATCGGTTTGGCATACTCAAAATGAGTTCATCCAAATCACGCTGTGGAATGGCAGCCCATGTTCGTTGCAACAACAAAAAAAGGTCTTCTTGCGACTGGATACCCTCCATATTCGGCAGAGCTCTTCTCTGTAGCATATCCCATGCATGCTCAATCGGGTTCAAGTCTGGCGACTGAGCAGGCCAGGGCAGGACATTGATGTTAGCTGCGGCGAGAGTCTGTCTTACAACTCTTGCGGTGTGCGGTCGTGCATTATCATGCATTAACTGAAATAAGGGACCGATTTGCACTTGTAGAGGAACGATGACGTCTGATACAATCGTCTCAGCATAAATTTGAGCGTTGAGGTTGCCTCTGATCCAAATCAACTCAGTTCTTCCGCCGATCCAAATACCCGCCCATACCATGATGGTTCCACCACTATAAGGATGGACTTCCTGGCAGGATTTTAATCGCTGTTGGCGTCCAGGGGTTCTCCAGTGTCGTATACGTCTTGTATCCGGTCTCATACCAAAACGAGACTCATCAGAAAAGCACACGAAACGCCATTGTTCTTCTGCCCAATTTCTGTGTTCAAGAGCCCATTGATATCGAATCCTACGATTGTGCATTGCTATAGGTGGTACCCGTAGCGATCTTCGGGAATGAAGGTTCACTTCATGCAAGCGGTTTCTGACTGTTTGGTCGCTAATTAAGTTCCCTGAAGAGTGATGAAGCCTCACGGCTAACATCATGGCGGTTATTGTTGGAGCTCTTCGAGTTAAGATTTGAATGTATCGGTCTTGTCTCCGTGTGGTGCAGCGATACCGTCCTCCATGGCGCTCAGCCACGGTACCAGTGCTTCGGTAACGTGTCCAAAGTCGACTGATAACACTCTGACTTGTATTCAGAGCTAAAGCCACAGTACGTTGCCGGGAACCAGCTTCTATCATTCCCACGGCTCTGAGCATTTCTTCCCTGCTTAAATGACGTCGCCGCTCCATAATAACGTTGGTTTTAATCAGTAGTAGGGAAACAGTAGCACTAATAATGTCTTCAATGCGTTGTATGTTTTTATAGGGAAAATATTGACAGCTGATTTTCATCTTTTACTCGAATTTGATTCACAGTTCCTGATTCAAATTATGAAATGCACCAAAAAAGATCCATATAAATTTATAAAATCATAAATTTATTACAAAGCCACATCTCAATCTCAAGAAATCCGCATAAAAATGCTTGATCCCTAGACACTTTTGATGTGTGTATTATAATAAAATAGTATCGATATCAAAGTGAGTCTGATACCAAAATTATAGTTTTTAGAATTTTCATCCGTTTGCCTGTTTGTCTGGATGTATGTTCCGAATTGGCGCAAAAACGGCTGAACGGATTTGGATGAAATTTGGCACACATATAGTTTATAACCTAGATTAACACATAGGTTACTTTAAATGTCGGTAGTACGATACCATAGGATAATTTCCAACATCCAAGCCACGTGCAAAAACTAGTTTAAAATTTAATTAATGTAAATGTTATAAATAGTCGTAGGTAAGATTTCAAGGTCAAGGTCAAGTTTTTAGAATTTTTCTAAAAGCGAAAGGACTATATCCAGAAGTAGAACATAATAGGCTGGTAAAGGTAACCATGAGAGTAAATCAATAACCTACTACTACAATTACCACCAACCTAACGCCTAATCTATTTCAAAGATAAGACCAAAGATATCCGATAGGAAGATAGAGAAAATGATGACATAATATTCCCGCTACCGCTCCGTCCTTGCACCACACAAACTCGCCCTCGACATTTGCACGTGGTAAATTTTACCGAAACGAGCTGCAACCCGGTCAGCGGTTATGTAATATGTCGAGCATAAGATCGTTCCACTTCATTATGGAGGGAAAAATGCACCCGATTTATTGTAGACGGCTCATTTGGAAAATGCTTTATTGGTTGATGGTTATCAGAAGATTTGGTGGTTGATTTATGACGAACTTTGCAAGTGTAAAAATGGTTTTTGAGATGGTTGTCTTGATGAAGGAGTAGTAATGCCTCGTTTACTTAATTGCGGACCCACCATACCAACTTGATAATGCATAAATCACGCATAAAAATATATTTACAGATGAAAAAAATCCGACGATTTTTGGTCTTATAAGGAGTTCTGCATGCGGCTGATGTGACCCCACTCAATCCCATTTGAACCTAGCAACTTTCTTTCCTACATCAAATATTAATATATCCGAATTCTGTCCTGTATTTTTACACCCACAATCCTGCCTTTCATCGCTCTTTGAAAAACTCCAAGGCTGAATTAACTTTTGCGACTCAGTGTGGTCGCGGGACCAGGTGTGAGGACCGTAGAACGCGTGGCGCGGGAAAAGAGTTCCTGAGAAGATTTGGGGGAGGCCTTTGCCCAGCAAATCCTGACAATTTCGCAAGGTTTCTTGGGCTGAGTAGTAACCGAGTGAAAATGTTAAACATATTCTAATATGGACGTTTAATATTAATCAACATACCAATACCGATCAAAATTATGCCCGCTTTTCGCTCTGCCAACCCCAATGTTAAAACAGCGCGCCAATGCATCGCTATAATAAATGACATGATAACTAAACACGAGTGTACCCGATGTTTACCGAAGTCCATTACGCATGCGTACAGGTGCGCGGCTCTCATTATAGTACGCGGGTGGTCACTAATGTCCCCTGTATTACCGTACCCCTTGATATATTATAGAAGTAATATCCTATACATGCGCAGCTGTATTGATACTGTCAATATTTGTTGAATAAAGAAAATTAACAGATAGTGAAATCTGAATGGTTTTCCAAAGAAGAGTGGAAAAAGTATTATGTCATAAAAAGCACGATTTGCAAACAAATTTTTTATGGCAGTGTATTTTAATGCAAAGCTTCATCCTCTTCTAAAACTTTTAAGTTCCTAAGACTGTAAGTATAATGTTTTTGCTTTATATATTCAATTTATCTATGCGCCACAGTATATTGTTCAAAGACAATATCAAGAGATACAACTTCAACCGACTCCATCGCATTATCCTAAGCAGGTTTTCCTCGAGGAAAAAAAACTGCACAAGTGTATAAATTCTTTAATTCCCAATTCAGTATTGTAAACGCAATTAGTTTCCGCAAATATCCATATTCAATAATATATAAACAGACGGCTCACGTCGTTCTGATCGCGAGATCAGGTAGGCGCCACTCCATAAAGGGATCAGGGTTTTTCTAGCGATTCGAAAATTAATGTCTTCACTACATACATGGCTTAGAATCCGTATATAGACACAATTTGTTTTATGTATTGGTAATTTTTTTGATTAGATGTGATAGTTTGAGGTTGAAGAAAATGTTAGATGTCATAGCAATTTAAGTTGATAAAGTAATGGAGGTCAGTAAAATATTTGTATTTGAATTGGCCAAATAGGTTTCCAACTCAGAATAATTTTTGTGAATCGTTAATTAGTCAGTAACTTTACGCTAATCTAGATTGTTAGCTAAAACTGGCCAAGAAAAAGTGTCCATATTATGTATGTTAAAGTAAAATGGTTTATGATTGAAAGTTTTCGAAGTTATGTAAGCAAATTGTAAACTGAATTTCCTAAACTACGGTCTGCGTATTCTTCGTCATCTTTAAATGTGGACGCATAAAACAAAAACCTATTTAAAGTTCACCTCAGTTTGATGATCAAACAGTCGATTCGCGTTAACTTTGCCTTAAAACTTCGTCCTAGCTTTAATTATAACGTGAGTTCCGTAACATGTGAGTGGTCTGAAGTGAATATTATTTTAGGAGTTCAGAGACCGTGCTCTGGCTTCCCCATCTGTTGCAATACCAACCTTGTCTACTCAAATATAAAGTTTATTTTGTACCGTGAACTTTTCTAGTATTTATGTCCTTTAGGTTTCAATGTGCCGTCACATGTCGCATATCACTCAACGGCTCGCTTCCTTTTCGACAACAATAAAGAAAAAAGTTTGGACGAGTAGTTTTGAAGATGTTTCAATGAAATTAAAAGGTGATAGATTGTTATTTGAGAAATTTTTGAAAGAACGTGTTTTGTAGCGATGACCGACATTTTGCATCTCGGAAAGCAGTCGGACAGTGAGATATTTAAAGTTTTTGATGTTAATCCGCACGCAAGTGATAAAGCTTATTGGTCCTTTGAGTCCAACTCCGATTTGACCTGATTTGGCACTGAAGTACATCGATAGTAAAGTCTCATGATGAATCTGGTCTCTGTCCTAAACGTTGACTCATAAATCTTCTCACTCCAAAAGAATAAGAGTATAAACGTATATTTGTCTGTTTTAGTAAATTAAAGGTGAGTCCGCTTTACTCTTCAGTAGCCTCGCACAATCCTATTGACCTCGTTAATCGCGTGTTATTTATTTAAGGAAGATCTATTTTAGAGTGTTATAGTAAAGAGTTTCTCGTCTAGAAAAAGTTTGGCTTTTATATCTGATGATGCAGTATGATTGTGATATTTTGGATTAAATTCATACTTGTCAGTCTATGGAAAGGTGACATGTCTATCATCATTGCGTACATGATTCATTATCAATAATTTTATTGTCATGTTTTTATTAAATATGCTTTATTTTTCCGATTCGATTTTAATTAGTAATTCGTTGCACGTAAACTTTTTTTTTAATGACACCGCTAAACTTTTCTACAAAACGCACCAACAAAAGAACGAACATGCTTGCGTTGAGGAAACATTTGCAACAATTATAGAGTGATATATTGACGATGCTAGTTTGATACTAGAACAATGAGATGAGCTACCTCATTTATTAATCCTGACTGATAATTATTTTCAGAAAATGATTGGAAAGCTTTTAATCTAGAAATGGCGTGGATTGTCTAGATAGATTCTTTTGTGTTATATAATAGACATCGCCAAAGAATGTCAGTGTTTACATCGATAAGAATTCCGCACTCATTAGATCTGTATTAACAAATTTCATGCCAATGTCAATCATTACAATGAAATTGTGATCTATTAACATTTCTAATTCGACAGTTTGTTTACATTCCTGTGCTAAAATTAATACTGGACTATACACCCCTTGTTATAAAATTTTCTTGAGTAACAAACATTATTACGACTTGTTTTTAAAGAAGTATTGGCGCAATATTTTCTTTTGTCTCACTATAACTTTAATGGTGTTTCAACTAATAACTTTACTGATATCATGTTGCTATAGATGGTGTTTACTGCTTTGCAGGACAATGGATACGCTAGGCTCTCGGTCGAATCGGTCATGGATATAGTGTGTCTGCATGAAACAGACCAGAAATGTGTCTGCTCAGTTACATTTGTACCCGGTATGGGATTTGTTGATACTTTTACAATTGTAGGAGTTGACGACTGAACACAAAACAAGATTTATGGTGTGGCCCATATATACATATTTATTTATTTCATTATTTATGTACACTCAGTAAAATACATAGGGATATGACATAATTGTAGTTTGAGTACATAGATACTGCTTATTTCTTATGATTTTTTTTCCAGCAGACCTGCGAAAGGAGAAGTAAAAAAGAAATGTAGACAATAGAGTGTGAGAACAAGAAGAGAAAAATACCTACATAGTAGCATCTACGTACGTCTTCCAGTAAAATATTTGAGTCATGATTTGTGAGAACAATTGACATGTGAGCAAGACTATTCAGTTATTACAAAAAGTAATAACTGAATAGTCTAGATCCACAGCTAGATTTATACTCTTATTATTGTTTCTACTCAATAAAATTTTGTACCTATTGGCCAAAGGGATCACCCCAATAGTGAGACCTCACAAAACCAGCCTTTATCCTCAATATTAATCCCAATTTATTAACTCTATAATGATCTTTTGCACTGACCTATCTGTATTCAAGTGAATCCGGGGTAAAAAGCCTATAGTAATAAAATGGCGAACAGTAACGGGCCTCGACCGCGCCAGTATGTGTGGCAGACGCGTTCAGCAAAAAGCGGGCCTGGCAATGTTGCCATATTCGATGATAACGATTATTATGCGGCCAGCAAGCGTTATCAAAATGATCGCTGCGTGGACTGTTTTGATTTAAATGATGATTTTTTAGCTGGGATTGAAAGGAAAACGCAGTAGTTACTTCTAGATGCGGTCGTATGAGGAAAACTATTTTGGTACTTCGAGATGGTTTTTTAATAAATAATGAAGAGTGTGTAAAAAGTAAAAACAAAGATGATGTTATGCTTAAATTTTTTTTTTGGGATGCGTGAAGAAGCCTCCTTGTGTAGCGCAGTTTGTTCCGCCAGTTATTCAACTGAACCGAGCGCTCGGCGCATCCTGGACAGTGACACCCAACACCTTATTTGACTGGCCAATTCTTGCCTTGCGGTGGTAGAGCCAACGCCCGCCTGGTTTGCGACCACCCTCCCACCAGCGACCACCCTCCCACCGGAGTCCGGCGTCAGGCAGCCTGCTGTGTTTCGTCGATGCGAGGGAGTACCAGTACCCTAGGCATCTTCTGGGCACGCTCGTTCCCTCATAGACCTCATCCATAGCTTTCCATCGGGCGTGATCGTAATCAAGTGCGGGCCCATTCAGCAAGAAAAAGAAATGAAATAAAGGAAAAAATTATTATGCCTGTAGAAATAGTACAAATCGATACCTTCATTCCCACATATTTGATACCTTCTAATTCATAAGAGCAATAAACATCAAACAGTAGCACACTATTATAAACCATTATCCTTCCAACAATTACGCAATAAGACAGTCAGATTGTTATCAAACTTTTTGTAGACAGAATAGAGACATAGATAATAAATAGCACTGTTGAACCTGTCAATTGGAGTTAATGGGTAAATTGGACTAAAAACGTCTCCCAGGACAATTGTCGAATATCCAGTTGGTTTAACCAAGCATCGAGTATAATGTAAGGAAACTAGTGACCTACTCGTGACTTTGAATGTATCGTTGGGTCAGGACAGTACACAGTGCAAGGTGTACTTCAATTCTAAAAGTTTATTACAGTATTTTATTAGAGTTTGCTTTGCCATGTTTTATAGGTGTTTTCTTTATGTTTTTGGTCTTCTCCAAAATGTCGTATCAAAGTAATTGACAGGCCTCTGCCCAGCAGTAGGTGAAGTCGGGCTGTGGACGATGAAGTTGATGATGAGTTATTGACGATGTGTCGCACGGCTGTTAAGAGGACCAAAGTGTCACCTTTAATGTGTCTAACTGGATCCGTTTATTATGATATTTTGATCTTGACTAGAAAGAGCATGGCAGTTGAGAACGTGTCATGCTAACTTAAATGTCTCACTGATGGTGGCGCGTGTGTTGGATCATTCGGTTCCCTACAAAATGGTTGAGCTGGATGTTGCTGATCCACGCGTCATGTTCGTGAACGGGCGCCGTCAGTTGAAACTGGTCATATCTTAACTGCCAGGGCTTATTTTGAATCTTATATTTTAAATGTTTCTTCATTTGTGTTTTTTTACATTGTTCTCACATATAGAAGCAACAAGAATAATGTACCCAGGATTTTGTAATATCTTGATTTAAAAGAGTGTCCTTTGAGTTTCTTGCCCATTCTTCTCCATAGAGATCTACGTTTTGAATTGGGCAACTAGCTTCAACTTCTGACTAACTGACCGATTCAAAAGTGCCTGTAACTAGTTTAATTGAAATAAATGCTTTGGAATGGTCTTTGAAAGTCTTCGGATCCATGTTCAACCATAATACACACATCAAAAGTGTCTAGGGATCAACATATATTTTTGCAATAACTTTTCTCCTGATTGATATTAATTAAAATTTTCTTTAAGGATTCATCAAATAAAGTGTTTTCGTTTGTCACAGTAACGATAAACCAAGTCACCTTTGCATTAATAAAGAAATTTGCCATTTTCCTAATAAAGGGATTTTTGACATTTGAACCACTAACACAAAAGTTCGAAAAAAAGACTGAAATAACAGTTTTCTTTAAAATTTTATTGGGTAACTTAAACAATTAATAATCCGTGTTTCTACCGCGAACACTAACAACACAAGAACATCGGTTTGGCATACTCAAAATGAGTTCATCCAAATCACGCTGTGGAATGGCAGCCCATGTTCGTTGCAACAACAAAAAAAGGTCTTCTTGCGACTGGATACCCTCCATATTCGGCAGAGCTCTTCTCTGTAGCATATCCCATGCATGCTCAATCGGGTTCAAGTCTGGCGACTGAGCAGGCCAGGGCAGGACATTGATGTTAGCTGCGGCGAGAGTCTGTCTTACAACTCTTGCGGTGTGCGGTCGTGCATTATCATGCATTAACTGAAATAAGGGACCGATTTGCACTTGTAGAGGAACGATGACGTCTGATACAATCGTCTCAGCATAAATTTGAGCGTTGAGGTTGCCTCTGATCCAAATCAACTCAGTTCTTCCGCCGATCCAAATACCCGCCCATACCATGATGGTTCCACCACTATAAGGATGGACTTCCTGGCAGGATTTTAATCGCTGTTGGCGTCCAGGGGTTCTCCAGTGTCGTATACGTCTTGTATCCGGTCTCATACCAAAACGAGACTCATCAGAAAAGCACACGAAACGCCATTGTTCTTCTGCCCAATTTCTGTGTTCAAGAGCCCATTGATATCGAATCCTACGATTGTGCATTGCTATAGGTGGTACCCGTAGCGGTCTTCGGGAATGAAGGTTCACTTCATGCAAGCGGTTTCTGACTGTTTGGTCGCTAATTAAGTTCCCTGAAGAGTGATGAAGCCTCACGGCTAACATCATGGCGGTTATTGTTGGAGCTCTTCGAGTTAAGATTTGAATGTATCGGTCTTGTCTCCGTGTGGTGCAGCGATACCGTCCTCCATGGCGCTCAGCCACGGTACCAGTGCTTCGGTAACGTGTCCAAAGTCGACTGATAACACTCTGACTTGTATTCAGAGCTAAAGCCACAGTACGTTGCCGGGAACCAGCTTCTATCATTCCCACGGCTCTGAGCATTTCTTCCCTGCTTAAATGACGTCGCCGCTCCATAATAACGTTGGTTTTAATCAGTAGTAGGGAAACAGTAGCACTAATAATGTCTTCAATGCGTTGTATGTTTTTATAGGGAAAATATTGACAGCTGATTTTCATCTTTTACTCGAATTTGATTCACAGTTCCTGATTCAAATTATGAAATGCACCAAAAAGGATCCATATAAATTTATAAAATCATAAATTTATTACAAAGCCACATCTCAATCTCAAGAAATCCGCATAAAAATGCTTAATCCCTAGACACTTTTGATGTCTGTATTTCATTAGCTGCTCCCAATACTGAAACTGCAGTTAACAATAGTTTTGTCCTAAGAGCTTACGACGACAATGTTGGCCCTACGATAGCAATCGCAACTTTAATTAATTTAGAATATTAGACGAATGGGATTAACATTTTGAGCTTGGATTTGAATGAGTAGAAGAAGACAAAAAAAGTAAAAATGGATTGTGTGAGAGATGATATGGCTAGAAGTAGTAAATACAGAGATGACGGCTTATAGATATGAGTAGAAGAAGACATGCTGCTCACTATCTCAAAATTGAGGTAAAGGCAGACTGACGATGATGTATGAGATTAACGTCAACAAGAACTATACAGTTATCGCATCCGCAACACTAAAAGTAGTGACGTAAAAAATAAAAGAGGTTACGAAAAAAAAACAAAACGTAAGCGTCGGAACCGCACAGACGTCGCGCCGTCTAATTGGAACCAACGAAATACCTAGACGACGTTATGTGACATATAAAAATTCCACAATTTGGATATATTGGTCTGGTCGCTCCTCGGTTTGATAGTAAAACGAATGAAATGTTCTGTTCTTTTCATCTCGTGTGTAGGATATAAAACGTGACTGCATTTTAAAAATAACAGTGGTTGGGCACCTGTTGAAGAGAACGAAAATGCATGTATGGGTGTTGGTGAAATTAGAAGCACGGAGGAATATTCAGCAATGATTACATATAAGGAAATGAACGAAGTATTGTAGTTGTAGGTAATAGATACGAGTGGAATAGTTTTCTCTCGTAGAACAATTAGATCGCTTGTAGCGATAAGACAGCCCATGGTGTTACCCCTTGTAAATTTTCTACATTTATATCTGTAATATTTATGGTGTACATAATAAAGAGTATTCTATTCTAGATTAAAAGACATTCTTCTTTCAAAATTCAAATTCAAATTTTATTCTATTCAACATTAAAATACCTTCTTCTTTCAAAATTCAAATTCAAATTTTATTCTACTCTAGATTAAAATACTACTTAATAGGTACTTAGTACGTACATTACCTACTTGACTAAGTCATAACAGTCGCCTGAGACAAATTGAAAGAAGGTACCTACCATCTTTCAATTTGTCTCAGTCAAGCAGGTAATGTATGTACTAAGTACCTACTTAGTACTTACATTACCTGCTTGACCAAGTCATAACAGTCGCCTGAGACAAATGGATTTTAACTATGTTAAATTCTAGGGCCGACAACCCCGCACCATTCGTCATGGATGCTAAAACGGACTTCTTATTACCAACACACCTTTGAAAAGGCGCCTTAAACAATTTAATATTCCTCCAACATTAGTTGGGCTAGTTAAAACTAATGAAAGTACGCTTATGTATGTTGTAGGTACAAGTAATTTAATTTATTTTAACTCACGCTATATGCTACAGAGAGGCGTCACTTAAAAATTATGGCATACTTACTTAAAAATTATAGACACTATTCATTATTTGCCTTTACTATTTTAAGGGTGGCGGTATGATGTCTTTGCTGTTTAAGGCGGTGGTTTGTACATATGCAACAAATACGTATTCGTTGTATTTCTACCTACGGACAAATGACGAAACTTAAACTTATGAAATTACATAATAATGGGCCAAAATGTGTCGGATGGGAATCGTTACATGAATGGGAAGTTTGTCGATCAAAATGGGTTCGTCCTTGAAGTAATGTTGGACCTTTTTTAATGTGATACTGTTATATTTTTATATTATTTTTTTTTATTAAATTGTGGGCCCAATTTTTATTCAAACAGAAAAAAAATATATATCAGATTAGCACTTTTAATTCCTAATCAAGGTGCTAATTCATATAACTTTTCTACGATGGTCATCCACTTCTTTGTTAAAGTTCACGAGCCAGGATATAAACCGACCGACCTTTTCAAAACCGACTTTAAGATTACGTGTCGTTACGTTTACATTATATTTAGAAGTGGACTCCTCGACCTTATCGTATCTGATGCATTTTCATTACAGCTGTTCATTACGCGGGTTTAGCTACCAATGACATACAATTAATGTAACCGGACAGTAGGGACGCCAGCTTGCAGGAGTCAGGTGGGATAAGTCCCAAAGAACAAACATAGTTTTATCATTTTCGTTAGGAAAAAATGAGATGAATTTTTGGTATTTTTCTTTCGTGTTTATATGTTCTCATGGATCTCGTTCATTCTTGGGTTTGTCAGTCACTTTATAACTAACACCACACGGTTTTTCTCACTATGCATTTGTTTTACGCCTTCTATAAGGTTCTTGTCATATGTCACCATAGATTTTTTACCCTTAGGTACTATGTTTCACATTTTGATTCCTTTTATTGGAGTTCCTTAACACGGCTTGTGGTAGAAGTTGACTGGTAGGAATCGTCACGAAAAAAGGAAATCGTTATGCCCCCTCTGTGCGACTGTTTCTCTCTATTTTTCTCTTACTATATACGAGAGTGTGTGCTTGCGAGTATCGCGTAAGGAACTTGTTTTGTGACGGGGATTCCCCGAACGCTTACTTTTTTTTTAATTTATCTCTTTCTCACTTCTAACAAATTTATTTTCTGAAACAACTAGATAGACTCTAGAAGGAACGTTTGTATTATGTTAATTGGAAAATATTTGTATGGAATTCAAACTTATGAGGATTTAATTTTTGCTTACAGTATTGTAAAATTTTTGGGACATTTTAACGAAAACCATAAATCCATGGCAACCCTAGGCCAGGAGGGCGGGTGCGGATATACGCGTTAATTGCGAGGCCACCGAGCCCATAGATCGATCGACACCATTGTCGAACTCCGACCATCGTGTCGCGGGCCCCATGGATCGCGATGTGGCAGACAGACTATTGTTGCTACGGTGACTGCAGTTTTTATTGGGAATTTTATCTTGGTTTAGTCTGATGTAGATAAGTTAATTTGGCAGAAAACTATGGTAGAAAGACTTTCGTATATGAGGGGGCTCAACTCTATAACTATATGCCTAAAGTAATTAAGGAATCGAAATCACTTCCAACTTTTAAAAGGCTATTGAAGCACCATGTTCTGAATAATGTTTTAATTGTAAGTTTGTACTGTTTTATTTTTACATAATTAATTTTAGTTCATAACCCAGCGTTACTATGTTTTTCCTCATAGGAGTGAATAATTGTATTTTTTTGAGTGAAATAAACCGAAAATACCTAGTTTTGAGGTTCCTATAAGTGTATATTAATTTGTAGTATTGGTGTTTTTTTTTTCTTTTAATGAAAATAGTAATGTTCGTCTATCGTTTTATCATAAAAATAGAATCTATCAGTTTCTTGTTTTAACTTTGTACCAATCGCGATTAATTGCAAATAATAATATTTTATTTTTAGCTGGTGTTAGGCGCGTATTTTGAAATCGCGTCTAGTTAGACCAGACTATTAGTAGATGCTAAAATAAAACTAAGAATTTGATTTAAACACGCGATCATTAAAAATAGCACACACCTTTCGTTTTTAAAGCTAATGAAACATATTTAGCTAAGAGTAATCATTTTCATAAACTTTTTTAGTGTAGCTGTTTTTTTTTTTAAAAACACTAAAAACCTAAAAATATTTTCGCTGTAGGTAGGTACTGGATAAATATTTTTTTTTAGATTGATTACGCGTATCTTTTAATGCTAAACTTTTTCTTGTTGATGTAGGTGCTTGTCAAATTATGCACCATGATCTAGAGTTTACATGAAAAAAAAATCTAACGGATTCATGTCCATTCCTTTCCAATAAAGGAACTACAAACAATCCTATCTCGTATCAATTTTGTGGCGAACGTACTCCTTGTACTAGGAGACATATTTAGCTCGGTTAGAGGAGTTAACAGGTGTAATGCCCCATAAGGACATTGGTATTATAACTTTTTTTGGATTATGAGCCAATTATCCGAATATGGACGTTATTCGTTCATTATAATTTCTTATTTTATTACTTTCCTCACTAATAACGGATTGAAATCATATTGAGCTTTGTGCCGAAAAATTGTAGGGCATGAAATTTTTTCCATTATATGCAAAATTTGTTTAAAAAATAATTTAAAAAAAGAACGGTTATGTTTAATAATGGATATTAAGAGCATAAGGATTAATGAACGCAATGACGTTATTGAAAAGCGATAAAATCATTGCAAATTTTAGCTACAAATTAAAATTAATAACTTAAGACAAGACATAGTTTTTACTTCAATCTCCGTATTTAATGATTAAGATTAAAGGAACAGAGCGATTTTGTAAAACATTTGGCACTGTAAACCTAGCTTTAATTACTTTACTAGAAGAAGACCTGTCGATAATTTTTGCCCAAAATACAGGCTAAAGTATGCAGCCAGATGGTGGGGCAAAGTGGAATAATCCGATTCTACACGATATTTTAGTCTTTTAATTTTTGTAATCCAGGATTTGATGACGACTTGTAGAGTTAAAACAGATGCCATATCTAATGTTAAAAGGTAGCTTTAACCTGCAGCAACTGCAATGGGTTCAGTTGCCGACTGCGTCCCTAGACAATGGGTTCAGTTGCCGACTGCGTCCCTAGACAATGGGTTCAGTTGCCGACTGCGTCCCTAGACAATGGGTTCAGTTGCCGACTGCGTCCCTAGACAATGGGTTCAGTTGCCGACTGCGTCCCTAGACATTTTATAAATATCATTGCATTTCGCTCGACACTCTGAAACAAGTGTTGATTTTGGCAAACCGTCACGAATCCTAATTGTAGCACTTATTGGAAGATGTATGCGATGATCCGACAATATGCTACATTTTCTCCTTCTGTCTTTCTTCTTCCGTGTCAATAAACTTAATCATCTTAATATTGTACTAGTCTGAATAGTCTTCGATCAGTAGTTTGCAATAGACGTTTTAGTCGCAACAGGTTCCTGAACCGCTAATGATTTCCCATTTTGTAAAGTTACACCTACATTTTCTAAACTATATTTTTTTTCTTATATGTATTTTAATCCCTCAAAGGGATTCATAGATGTCCACCACAGCAGCGGCCTCTATCAGAATACCAGCGCTGCGGTATTTGTTTTTTAAATATCTCTGTATTATGCTGAGATAGGAGCCTTTTAGGCCTCGCACAGGTCTTTATTTTTTGGTTGTTTCTGACATATCTAACATTGTTAGTTTTAAATGCTCCTTTTTATTATTTGTATTTCCTGTGTGTCCGAAATAAATTATTTTACTTTCTTTCTTTTTTTCTTTACATCAGCCTCTCGTCAGTAAATCTGATGAAGCAGCTTATCAACCTGATGATGATTTCAACTATAATTCTACACATAATTCAAAAAAATATCACAGACAGCAGTTTGCTGGATACATCCCATCAACATCAACAAATGCACAATAACCCCACGATGATACTAACGAGTACAGTCTTAAAAAGATAGCGAGCGTCGTAAAATATAATAATTTTACGTATGTTAATATATAATAGGACAGTAAAGCCAGCGGAGTGCGACGAGGTAATGGAGGTGTGGCAGGGCGGAACGGCGTGTTAACAGCCATAGGACTTACAGCTAGGAGTTTTAGCGTTCAATTGTCGTGGAAATTTTGATTATGTTTGATTAAAATTTTATCACTTTCAAAAGTTAGGCGATTGTGGCCGGAAGGTTTACAGACTCTCCCTTCCGTAGCACTGGGTTAGAGACAGGTTAGAGACACACATTATCTCATCTTAGAAGAACCTTTACTTGTATCAAGATCTATTTGTGCGCGAAGATTGTATACCTACTATTGGTTCCAGGAATCCAGTGTTGGATCTAAGGACCAGAAAATAAATTTGTATGTCATATAATTATAAAATGAGTCAATATCAATTTGTTCTCAACTCGTTAAAATTTATAATCGATCCGATGTTTGTTCTTGCAGTGCAATCACTGCAAGAACTAATTCGATACCCAATAATACCAAAGTAATCCTTTCAGTGCAAGTGATATTCAACATTCATATTTTTGGAAAACTAAACGAAGGTCCTAAGAACAACCACACAGTTGCTCACAACTTCTCTCATTCTATTGAAATTCTAACCTAAGAGAGATTCACGCAAACCAGACGCCATTTAGACGAGTAGACACACAACACTTGCTCTGAAGATTTACAATCGCAACCGAGTCCCGACTTCCCGACATTAACAAAGGAAAAAAACGAAGGATCTTGAAAGGTAAACATTTTGGCTAAACATCGTACCGACGAAGTAAACAGTAGCCACGTTTTACGTGTAGAGTGTAAAGATGAAGAATTTAATAATAATCTTAATGGCGTAGTTATTCAGCCACAATTCGTTCGATTGGAAACTGATAGAGGTGAAATTGGTGACAATAATGGATAGAAGGACCAATGATCAACGTTGGTCTTTGTCCACAGCTATGAGCGACGTGATTAGCATCAATTCTCTATACTAAAGGTAACCTGTGATAATTATAGCAAACTGGTCTTACGTTAGTGCTCGTATTATTTGATCAATGCAGACTCTGATGATGAGAAAATTATAAATAATCCTTTGGATTACTCTAGACTAGAAAATGCAACTGGCATTATGTCATGACAAAGTCTTATGTCAGTACCCAGAGACAAAAACCTAGATAGCGGTATTTCATTCCTGACATGACAGGTGCAAATTCTCAAGCTATTACACGTTAAAGTTTATTGTGAAGGCGTGGGATTCAAATTATATTGAATTATGATTAATCATGTAAGAGGATGATACATGAATTAGTAGTTTACAGAGCAGTGAATACGGATCTTAGTCTTATTGAGGAACATAGACATATTATCGGAAGAAAAACCAAATGAAATGCTTTCCAGAAAATAGCGAATGATTCACACAAAAAATGGTCAGTGATTGCTTTCCATGCAGGTGAATAAACATATTACAACTTTTGCCTCTTATTAAGTGAGACGTGCAAATAAGACAGACCCCGACGAGGTTGGCCTGGCAATTGAGATTATCATGATTTCAGACATCTTTTGTAGTATCATCATGATCACTTCTTCTGGAACCTATTTTAATAGATGCGGCAAGAGGTTCGCGGTCTTCAGAATTATGCCTACTGAATCGCCGGAACGAGGCGTAAATCAATAGTTTTGACAATAAACCAGTAGCCAAAAGTTCACGTAAGAGATCGCAACTGGCAGCGACAAGTCTGAACTAGAGCGTGCAATGACGTCACCCATTGAGTCGCACGCGCAACGGATCCTCAGTTTATCATTATTGGATTTTTATCTTTACGCTTCTCTTAGATTTGTGGCGTGGGCAGAAGTTTCATCAGGGCATTGATAGTTCAATGTTCAATCAAAGACTGAAAGTGCTTTTAAATCTTTCACATCTTTTTTAAGTTTACCTATGTTTTTTTTCTTGTGCATATTTTTACTTAAAAATTGCAGGACATTCTTATCAGTCAGCGTTTCAAATGATTCTGTATTATGTAAGGCCGTTGCAAAATACCTACATAGTGGGACTTGATTAATTAGACTTTTTCCTTTTGTATTGTTTCCGTAATCACATGGTTTTGTGACTCGCTAGTAAAACTAAATGGTAAGAATAAATTGATTAACTTTTTTCTTTATTTATGTCCCGGATGTTTTTGTACTTGAATCGCAATTCCTGACCGAGTTTAAGAAGAAAGGTTAAGATAACCTTTACAATTCCCTTTATCTTTACAATTTCCTTTTACAATTTTTCTTTCATTTTCAATGTTTAAATTTCCTCAGGACTTTTTAATGAAGTTTACCTAAAATATTATAGTATATTTCACATGCATCTTTGCAATATTAATTAACATAATGTAGGAGGAAGATGAAACATAGTTCAATACACACTTGTTAGACAAGTCAAAGATTATATCTTGTGTGAATATGTCTAAAAATTTGCATCGTCCAAATCCACGTGGTTCAGCTTTGTGCATGATCACAATCGTGGTATTTGCAGAAACTGTTTCAGGTCAATTAGCTGGTCATTTCCAATTATTGGAACTCATTCTGTTAATGAGGTGACAAATTATTTACCGCAACTGATACTAAGCCGCATCTGGTAAGACTTGGAACATATTCCGAAAAATTGAGCTTGTTTTAAATGGTGTTTGAGTTGTTTAAAGTAACAACAGAGTGCAATTAGATTGGTCCTAACCTAAGAGTCGAAAAGATTCAATTGTGATGTTTATTTTTTCGTATTCCGTGTTTATATTTTAGATTCGTGCAAATGTTTTTCCTATATTCTTATCGGCCTATATCTACCTACCTACGTTGTTTCTTTGTTTAGTGTTCTACTTTTAAGAATTAATTGCAATCCCATTTCGTAATTTTTTTGGAAACTCGTCTCATTTTTCGTGTTTTTCATAAACAAAATGTGTCAAGGATTTGTCAAGAAAAACTATTTTATGGAACTGGACACGATTATGTTTCATAACATTTTTTTGTAGTTTCATTCAAAGTGTTGTAGGTAACGTTTAATTTTAGCTTGTGTTATCTATTTCCTACACACCTGACCGTTTATGAAGGGTGCATAAATGAGGTCCGGCTTTGTACGAGTAAGTGGCATGCGCTTAGTATGTTTTGCAGCCGACCACGTTTGCCGACCACTATTCACTGCTCAGCCTAAAATGGACTCATAATGGCTACTTGTTCCTACGATACACCTGCTGCCATCGCATATTTGCTGCCAGTATTATTCGTATAAAAGTTCTATGGTGCGGCTTATGATATATTCGCGAATGGATGCGACTTAGTGTAGCATGCATGATCACATGGAATTTGACAGAACGTTTGGTTCAAAATTGACTGATTGATTTGAAAAATTTGTGATAATTCTATACCTTCCGTACGTGTCTTCAAGTTCCATGCGACCGCGCGGCTCGCATCACACCACGTCGTAATAAAACACTGATCACTCACTGTAACGCGGCTTGTAGACAGCACGAATCCTCTTAACCAACTTGCTGGTCCTCTTGATGGGCGGGCCGAGGGCGACGGCAGAGTTGCCGCGCCTCTCGGCGAACACGATATAGTTCCGTCTATTTTTCAGAGGCACTTCGAAGCGCCCGGAGCAGTCGAGGTGCTCGGGCGGCAGCTTCAGTCGGATGACGGCGTTCTCGTGGGGCCAGAATCCCTGGTGGCGGAAGACGCGCTTGATCTGGACGGTGGCGGCGTCTTTGGCGAGCGACTGGACGCGCGCCTCGAAGGCGGCCGGCGCGCGGTAGGCCCGCCACGCGACGTCGGCGCGGTCGCAGTAGAGGCGGCGCGGCGCGGCGACGGCGGCACAGCACAGGGACAGCAGAGCCCACAACGCCGCGCGCCTTTCTGTCTTCATCGCGCCATCGCAACAGCGCTCGGTGACTCCCTGCTCGTTCGCGGTGCGCCTATGTTCTCCCGTGAGCGGTCGGCGCGCGACTGGCCCCAACTGAATCATTCCCCGCCCACACCGAAATAGTCGCGGTACGGAGCAAGCACGCGTCGCTAATTTATCTCGTCTGATGATTAATTTGCGCTTGTTATATGTAATTAGTGGGTACCATGTCGATTGTTTGATTGGGGTGCGATTGATTCAAGTTGAGTGAAAGTTTGAACTTTGAAAACACTTTTTATTGAGAGTTTTACGGTCTTTTTCGTAATTTTTTTTAAACTATTCTAATTTAATTCAATTTATTTGTTTACTTTAAATAAGTTGAAACTGTACAACACTGAAACAGAAGGCTGCTATGACACTATAACCATTTTCTTTTATGTGAAAATTTACATAGAACCGTACGTACGAGTTGTCTAGCAACAAGTTGTTACCTACTGTAGCAGAGATTTTCAACTAACGACTTTCGCTTCGTAGCGGCGTCTACGAAGTCGCTGTAGCGCGTAGACGCACCGTAGCTTTGACCTCAGGCGTAGACCCGCGACCTTGTGGTAGTGACTCAAAATATTCATAATTTATTCTTTATCATTTTTAAATATTTTTAAGCCAATTGGTTTATATTAATAGCACTTTAGGTGTAAGAAATTGTAGAAAAAGATTAAAAACTTTCAAAAATATTTGCGAAGCTCTATGTACTGTTTAAAACAATTGTCTGGCGGTAGTCTGTTAATTAAGCTCAGTTATGAGAAAAGTTCTACGTATATTGTTTAATGGAAACCAAATGGAAATAAAATGATCAACTATTATTGAACTAACTCATTATTTTATGCACGGCACTATCAATTATCGTAGTTGAATATTTATACAAAAAAAAAAACGTATGAACATCAAATAAAAAAAAAAAGAATACTACGTCATGCTTACAAATGCAGGTTTAGGTCGAAGGTTTGATTAAGTTTTTGATAAAAGAATGGCTACAGTTCTCCTCACTTGCTAACGCACTGAATTTTATTATCGGTTTTTTAAACCATTGAAATCATGGAAATAATTCATTGTAGTTACCCGCAAAAATTACCCCAAGTTGCCGATGATGAAGACCTCAATTACCCAAATCACTAACACCACCATCATCATCATCTGCTTAACCTTTTCCCAACTATGTTGGGGTCGGCTTCCAGTCTAACCGGATGCAGCTGAGTACCAGTATTTTACATGGAGCGACTGCCCAGGACCTCCACAACTCAGTTACTGGGTAATACGAAACCCCTTGGTAAGAATGATTGTCAGACTTTCGGGCTTCTGACGACCCGTAACGACTGTCCACGAATGACAGCCGGGACCAACGGCTTAGCGTGCTTTCCGAGGCACGGAGGGGTCTTGGTATGTAAAGATGGTCACCCATCCACGGACCAACCGCGGCAAGCGTAGCTTAACCTGATCGATCGACCCGTGTGGCTGTTATTACTTAGCCACAAGCCCCTAACACCACCACACCTGACAAAAACCCAGACACATAATATAATACTTTAATGCCACTACCCGATCACATCCATAATACCTGGAATCAGCATTCCCGATTCCCACAGGACGAATGAATGAATGATTGAGACCTAACGGTTTGCGACCAATTGCCTCACATCCGGTAAGGAAAGTAAAAAAAGGTAAATAGTGTGAACACTATGCCTCGGTCGTACTCTCAGTCTCAGGTAGATGGTCTCATTCATAATGGTTATTATGAATGACCGGTGGTTTTGGAGATCCGTAGGTTCACTGAATATGATTTTATGTGTGTCGTATTAGAGTTGAAAAAAATATGAATTTGAAATTCCTACGATTACGAACGTACGTTTTTGGTATCATAAGAAATCAATTTTACAGTCTTGACTGAAAACTGATTTCTTTTTAAAGACAATACAGTAAGATGGGAATAGTATATATGTATAATTTACAGTCACATTTGGTCCTTTGACCCTTACTACGAATTTTGCACAGTTTCATCATTTCAGCCGAAAGACGTCTACTGCTGGACACAGGCCTCCCCCAAGCACAGTCCCAGTTTATAGGTACTGTAAGGGACTTGAAGAGTTGACTTCTTTAAATTTATATTGATAGAACAACGTTACATACTCGTATTCCCACTAAACTAGCACTGACTTATCTAAACAAAAAACCCTAATAAAATATTTGACACCCCGTTCTAAGCTTGCTTGAATGTTCGAATGGAACCCGCGCTAAATTATAGCCAGCCTGCAATACATAAGATTATAAGATTAGGCTATATAGATAGCCTCTACAGTACCTACCTAATTATTACAGTTCAAATATTTTTCGCCCCCTTTCTTTTGACAAATTCATGAAGGAATTTACCTGTATGTTTACTAAATGCTAGATACCGCTGTAAGTACCTACATGCTGGACGTAGTTACCTATTTGTTTTTTTTTTATATCCACACTCCAAATTTTTTTTATGTCATGTAAAGACGCAGAACCCATCTCTCAAAGTGAACTCTAAATATTTTTTACACCGTTTACAAAAACGGGTGGCCCTGGTGGCCGGAACTTACCTTTTGCCGTGTACCATTGAGCGAAGCACGTGCGTTACGGTGTGAAGGCGGCCTTCGTTTGTAGATGAATTACTGTTAATATTGGCTAATAACTTCCATGAGCTCAACAAATAGAGGATATTTATTTTCTGCAATATGACTGTAACGACTATTCAGTATGAGAGAAGTATTTTTTTAATTTCCATCGCTAGTACGCCCTCTGTCAGCATTTAAGCTAAGCCGAGTCTGGGGTGCAACTTTTTTATATTTTTGAGACATCCTTCTTATTTTCAGTTACTGTAAGTTTTGACAGGCAAAATCTACAGTGCCATTGTTTTTTTGTTTCATTTTGGAACTTGCTTGGTGAATCCCAGAAAAAATAATCAATGATCGTGGAAACTGCTGTTTTTTTCAGAAAGGACTATTTGAAGTTACGTTTGGCTATAATCATCATCCTCATACCTCACTGCGATACATCGCGGTCTGCTTGGGGGTTTACCTCGATGCCTGGCATATGTGCGCGTGTCTATTAGACTAGTACGCATCTGTTTTACATGGAGGTAATATCGAGGTAGTCAGCTGAACCGCGACCGCGAGGTATTGCACTGAGGCATCTATGGCATGTTGCAATTACCCTTAGAATCATCTAAGGTATGAATATTCACTTGCTTTGCACTTAAATTCACTTGCATTAAATGACAATAATTATATTTAAATAAAAATATAAACTTTTTAAGTACTTCAGGCTTTTAAAACCATAGAAAGTTAGTACAGTAAAACTTAAGAAGCTAATGTTAGTAGTAAAAAAAACAATTAATTTAACAATCTTTCTTTTCAAATTACCTATAGTTGACACAATTAAGTGAAAGTAATCCCAGAAAAAGACAGAGACAAAAATATTCCCATCTCTGTCTAACAAAATTAGGAGAGGGAGAAAAAAAGCTTGCCAAATCCGAAACATGTGTTGCACCGTTGCACTTTACAATCGTTTTACCTTAAGCTATACTAATTACAAACAGGTGGGAATTTCGCCTTTCAAACAAAAGTCCCAAAATTGTTTCAAAGAAATGTTTTATAAAACAATAAAATACAGCCGTAAAGGTGTTACAAACGGGTATTGTTTGACAACACGTGTTTGTAATTACTGTTGTGGGAACGCCAAAAACAATAGTTTGGCAAAAACAGTTTTGTTTTGTTTTTCTTATTGTGTTTTATATTGCAAGGTACGATTTTGGTGCCAGAATTGTATTTTTTTTTAAGGAGAGATAAATTCATAGATTTTAATTTCACTTCCCCTTGATTTGTGATTTCTCTTACTTGTAATTTTATTTTGAATTAAACATAAACAGTGGTGGTCCAGTGGCAACGGCTCCGACTTGCGAGTTGTAGGTCGTAGGTTCGAACCCTGGCAGGCGCTTTACTTTGTGTAAATAGTTTCATCACCACTGCTCTCAATACGGTGAAGGAAAACAGCGTGAGGAAACCGGCATGTCCTAGAACCAACCAATTCGAAGACCAACCCACACTGGGCCTGCGTGGTAGATTACAGCCCACCCCTCTCTTCGAGGCCTGTGTCCCAGTAGTGGAAACATATTATACAAGAACAGATTGGACGGTGACCCCCAAACTAGGCATTTGCCAGTATCTTGGGATCGAAAATATATGCTTATGTATTATAGGCTGACTAGCAGCGCCCCGCGGATTCACCCGCATAAGTTTCCCGTGGGAATATCGGGATAAAAACTATCCTATGTCCTTTCCCGGGACTCCAACTGTCTCTATATCAAAAAAAAAAATTCAAATTCAAATTTAATCTAAATCGGTTCAGCGGTTGAAGCGTGAATCGGTAACAGACAAACAGACACACTTTCGCATATATAATATTAGTATGGATTTTGCTAAACACAAAATACACGAGCATTTTAGATGTAAATATATTTTTAAGAACATGGTGTGTATTCTGATCCTTGGGTATTCGATCATTTCATAGTTTTGCTGTAAGTTGATTGCTGAAAACATTTTATATTCTGTTGCACATAAATAGTAGGTCATCCAAGCAATGTAGTAATGATTTACTGTTATTCTGTTCATACTTACTCCTATTCTCAAACAGCGAGGTTTTATTTCTTTCGTTTTCACAGTTCAGCCGTATTCATTGCGCTATTTACGTTGTTGAGCAGACGAATTTATTAAACCTACGAAGCAATGGATTAGAAATATCCTTCAGAACTCTTGGATTGTGACTGTACCTAACTGTATTACGCAATAACAAGAATAATAAGATATAACTTTGTCCTCATACAAAAACGTCCAATGTCCACCTCACTCGACAAACTTCAAAAACAGTTGTAAGTGCGCGTAAAATGGTCCAGATGGTCGAATTTCGTGATGTCTTCATTACAGCCTGCCCGCGGTAGTAAGTCATCTTAATGCAAAAATGACAAAATAAATTATAATGTTGGTGCCCGCGCGAAACGCTAACATTTGGTGGGCGAAACGGATGAAAAGCGGCTCTACTTAATGAAATTATAAATGACTTGACGAAATCTGCCTGTCTGTCTGTTTGTCGCGTTTTCAATTAATATTCTTGATATAATTTCATAACAGCACATTTTGTGAAATGTGCTGTTATATCAAGAACATTAATTGAAAACGCGCGAGCTTACATGCATTTATAAATTAATAACATATTATATTATGTTGAATGAATACTAAAAATAACTAAATTAAATCCTAACTTAACTAAAACTATACAGAAACTAAAATATAACGTCGAAAATTCATCTGCATCGCTGTCTACTGGTAATGTACCCAAGAGACTGACATTTATAAATAAGATAATAAAAAGGATCAAAGTTTGAATGAATAAATAAAATAACTTTAAATTAATAATTAAAAGAAACTGATTTTAATTAAAATAACAAGGATTTAATGTTTGCGTCTGATTAGGTATGCGAGATAATTAAGAAATATCTTCAACATAGTCCAAGTGCCCAATTTTATTGAGATGAACTGAAAAATAATCCTTTTTTATTTTTCTTATTGTTTAACTTTTATAAGTACCTAAGCTTTTGTAAATAAAATACATAAAGAATGTTTATTTTTTCGTATTAAAATGAAAGTTACACACTGTTCTGATATAACTTTTTCGCATCAGCACCCTGACTAAAATAAAAAAAAATATATTAAAAAGTTCTTCATGTGTCTTATTGAAATAAATGATTTGACTTTGATAATACCTAATTGATCGAAAATCTTGGATCAGCTGAAAAAAGGGTCTATTTACTTGAGTCGAATAAAAAATCTCGTTGCATGTAGAGCCACCTCCAAACCCCTACATCGCGCCAGGCCACCCTCAGTGACGTTCGTTTCTCGTTAACCGTATAATTGTTTAAATTGTCATAATTTCGCCCGCATAATGTTGCCACATAAATATTTATTTATCGGCCCACTACTGATAACCAAATTGCTGATGACCACCGCTCCTCACTTGATTTAAGAGCTTCGTAACTGTGGCCCTACTGCTTTTATTGCGAGAACACGTAATTTGAGTTCGAATTAAAGTCCAGAGAGGCATACAATGTTGATACTCGTAAACTTGAAAGACAACAAGGAATGTTACAGGAAAAAAGAAATAATTAAAAAAATTTAAAAACCTGACTGCGGTAAAATAACTGAAAAGTTAAAAACAAGCCCATTTTAAATTAAATAAATGTTGGAAGCAGGCGGGACCCATTTGAATTTGAAAATATAATAAAAATGGTATAGGTCCCGCCTGCTTCCAACATTTATTTAATTTAAAATGGGCTTGTTTTTAGCTTTTCAGTTTTTTTTAACTTAAGCTTTTACCGCACTCGACAGATTTTGAGAAAAAAAAATTTTTTGAAGACATAATATTGCGCCAAAAATTTGCCTTTTTTTTTTTGATATAAGTACGCAGTGTCACTCACAGTAAATACGAATCTAACGACACCTCTCAAGCTAAAATCCATGGAGCCGTTCAGGCCGCAGAGCGTGCCAAACAATTATACATAAATACATACATACTCTCGAAAAACGTAACCCTCCTTCTGGCGCAGTCGGGTAATAAGAGATTACTTACATAGATGTTTGACTGTTACAGCTGAAATGATGGAGCCTGCCGCTTTGATTAGTATAGAATTCTGCATTTGGCAGGCACAATTTTACCCATGCTTATCCAAATGCATTGCGCTGTCTAGAAATTAAAATGAAATAGGTACCGAGGAAAATTTTCTTGAATAATTTTCAATGAAACTAGTGCGTTTACTCATCATTGTCTATGTAATGTTCTTGTTGACACTATCAAGTTTGGCAGCTATCCCGTATCAGACCGTATTTCGGCGTCCAATCTCAATAGAGACTACCCTTCGGCGCGGGAGATATGACAGTGCACAAGTGTGTGCGCAGACACAGGTGCACAGCTCTTCTTTCACTTTAATAGTCCGATGGGACGGCAATCCAACACAACCGGAGAGAGATAATCAGAGGGTAGCAACGTGATTTCGACCACGTAGAAGATGATATTCAATCCATACTAATATTCTTCTTCACGCTTAAATCCCTGAACCGATTTAGATGAAATTTGGTATAGAGATAGTTTGAGTCCCGGGAAAGGACATAGGATACTTTTTATTCCGATATTCTCACGGGATCGAGACTTATGCGGGGGAAACCGCGTGGCGCTGCTAGTACTCATTATATTTATTGAGTATTGAGTAATATATTTATTTATAGTATTATTTATTGATGAAATGCTCTATGTATATTGCGACATGTAGCAATTACAAAGTTATTGCTTTGATTTACACCATCATTGGTCCAGCTGTTTTATAGGTCCTTTTCGGTCCGAAGCCCTCTTATAATACAACCAGAAAGAATACAACATTGATCACCAACTTTGCTCAATGCCTTTAAAAAAAAATTCTCGCTGCCATCCATTTTCCTAATACTATCATACGTCGAATCATAATGGTAGTCCTAGATAATCCAGCATAGAAACAAAATGATTAGTATCACCAGTAGTAGTCTGTAAGCAGCACACGAGCGGCGGCCGCCATAGTATCCATTCGGTAGGTCGCGCGTGGTTTATTTCTCTCGCGCCACGGAGTAAATATAACTCGCATGCTACGGGTGTTAGCACTACCATGGGAAGATTTAAGTCGCTTGGAACTCATGAGTTTTAATAGGATAAATGTTGGAAGAAACTGTAAGTGAGATTGTTTTGGAACGTTGTGTTTGCTTGTGATTCGGTTTTGTTTTCCTTGGTTATTGCAGTTATTATGAGTTATTCCGGTCTGTCCCCTGAACGCCCCTTCCCCCCTCTGGATCTCCTGCTAGTTCTTCTTCTGTGTTGATCTCTGTCTTATCCACTATAAACTTTCTAATTCCGGTCTGATCCCCTATTTCTTTTTTTTTATTCCTGCCGGATCGTCAGCAACAAAATATACGTACAGGGATAGGCCGACCGCTTCACTGAGACGTTGCCTGAGGTAGCTGCGTGGTGCGGGAGGGTTGATATTTGTCACAAGTTCACGAATCACTAAGCTCTTGCATCTCGTCACTACACCCCTCCCGCACCGCGCTGCTACCTCAGGCAACGTCTCAGTTTCGAGGTCCGCTTTAGCAATCATGATTCCTTTTATACACGGTGATTTTTTCTTTTTGTAACCTACAATAGGTTTCTACGCTGGTGGGTCTAGAATTATGTAGGTACTGAAGTCATGGAAACATTTTTCTCGTCGATGTCTCTAGCACCCTGTATTACTTATTCAGTACTTACAAAAACATTTTCGTTTAAGATTTCTGGTAGATAACCGTAAATCAACGAGTTATTCCGGTCTGATCCCCTGAACCCCACTTCCACCTTCTTCTGTTTTAATCTCTGTCTTATTCACTATGTGCTGTGATGACCCGAAAGACATGAGATTTGCTACTCATTTGTTAATACTGGGTGCAAAACCTGAGAAAACGTGAGTAGCGACGACACGACGACATAATCAAGCTAAAAATGTTCAGTATAAGCTGACTTATCAGTCAGCTAAAACTGGTAATTATAGATTGATATTTTGTCGCGTGAGAGCAGTGGTGGCCTAATGGTAATGGCCGCGACTTACGAGTTGTAGGTCGTAGGTTCGAACCCAGACAGGCGCTTTACTTTCTGTAAATTATTTCATCACCACTGCTCTCAAAACGGTGAAGGAAAACATCGTGAGGGAACCGGCATGTCCTAGAACCAAAAATTCGAAGACATGTGACATGTACCAACCCGCAGTGGGTCCGCGTGGTAGATTACAGCCCACTCCCTCTCGAACAGCGGAGGCCTGTGTCCCAGCAGTGGGAACAATATAGGCTGATTATGATGTTTTCGTGTGTACAAACGGCAAAAATAAAGGACTGAGTTAAAGTACCACCAAATTCTAAATCTCATGTACATTATAATCGTTCTTTAACTTGGGCATCAATGGCTACTGTAAAGAAGTTCATTCGAAATGATTTCACTTCACCAAAGCAAAGAAGATGAATGGCCTCGAGTGCAGTGCACTAATAGTAGGGGTATGGCTCTCACCTTTACCACGTGACTTAGTGACGTCTATTTTCACTACATTTGTTAGCCATATCAGGGTATTACAGTAGTTGGACGAGTTGAATTGATAATCCTGTTTCCATAACTTACTGATCGTTATTAGTTAAAGTTATGGCTTCTGCTTCTTGTAACAAGAAATATAGTGTATTCTTTAGCAACGTGGTGCTTCTCAATCCTTTAGGTAAAAGTGGCTACTGCAGTTTGCTCAGTCCTGCGAATACCAAATTGAAAAGTGTATTGGTATCTGACCAAGATTATGTCTTGACTTTATAAGAGACTGTGACCTCTGAGTTTGTTTCGGTCTCAGAGTAGTCAGATAGAAAACGCCGACCTCATCTAGTTTCTTTTAAATATGATTAACGTGAAAGTGTTTGTACAAACCTCCTTCCAGATTTCATCACTATATAAGTTCCGTGGTTATTATATATATATTCAGGATGATAATGTTGTAATTTATAACATCAAGTCAACATAGAAGAAGATTTTATATCTTGCACATTTGTTATTTGTACCAAGGGAGTTGTTCAAAACTATTTGATCTTTGATTAGGACTAGAGTTTGGTTTCTCTCTCTTTCACCATCTTAAATTCTTTATGCTTTGGAGCCTTAAAAGCAAGAACGTGGTATGTGTCCTTGGATGTCTTCAAACGGCTTCTGTATGCTAGTTTTTCAGGGATTTAAAAATATTTCAGACCCTGATTATTCCCAACCAAGTTTTACAGCGATATTGTATCGATAGCGATATAGTATGTTAAGATTCGTCTCCCACAAAAGTTGTAATAAAGTTAATACCACTCACAGCCCCGCATATAGAAATATCGTCTTAAAAAAATCGTCTGTCGTTCCAGACTGGCGTTTAATTAAAAAATAAACACCGTAAGGGCGTCTACTGGCGGGCGGCGGCGGCGCATCTGCGGTCGGTCGCGTGTCGCACTCGCCGGCCGACTTAATTAGATACCACTATACGAGTGGTGTGGAGAAGACTTTAGACTAAAGACTTTTCCTGTTCGTTTGTTTGTTAGTTTGTAAGCTTTTTTTGCTTAAATTAGATTTGTTATGCAATTGATCTTCGGGTGATAATTAGGCGTATTCTTTCAGGAATCAATAGCTTTTACAGAATGATCTGCTTAGACATTCAGATAGCTAATTGTACCTGAAGACTAGGTCCAGACAGATCTAAAAAGAAACGAGCCTACTGAAAAGAAAACTTCTCAAAGCTTAGTCTAGCTAGTAAGACATAAACTAGGAAGATCAAGAGAGTAATTTGAAGACATTGTAAAAGACAATTATTTTTAAAAGAGTAACCGTGGAGTTTCTTGGCGGCTCTTCTCCTAGGAAACGACCAATTGAGACCTTGCACGTAGCTTCTGACGTTTCTTGTGCCCATGTAGGTTTATGTGAAATAAAATATTTTGATTTTGAGAGAAGTAATAAAACTTGCTCCTAAAAAATACCATAAAAGTTGCAAATAGTCTCCACGGTCAACGCTGTTCTCAAACAATCGCCACACACCTGTACGTAAAATAAAGGTCTCAGTTAATTTGATCGGACTACCGCCAAAGGCAATAAATATCTTTTGACATTTGTAAGCTTTTCATGCAAAATATAAAAACTAAAGTGAACCACATAAAAATTGCTTGTGTCTCATTCGATTCTACGAGTAGATATTAATTTACAGGATAAATATTTTTTTTTGTTTCAGAAAATATTTAGTTAGTCTGGTGGTCCTCTCAATGTATTCCACTATTTCAAACGGTCTTAATACACCTGTACTTTGACGTTTGTAATCGCGGAATGTGCTCGTATTTAAAAAAGGATATTTTCATGAATCCTATTTGTCTCAATTTCAAAGGTTATGATGACATGTAAAATTCAAAAGTTATTTTTCACTCAAGCCTTTGTTTTTTTTTTTAGTGGCCCCATACACTGTTGCTTTGATTGATAACTTTTAAAATGTTATATAGGGACTTATTTTGTTAATCACTACTGTGCTAGTTACAAAAGAAAACTTCCTTCTTCTAAAATAAACCGTTCTGCTCTACAGATTTCGTTATTATAACATTTAAATTCGAACGATTCGACGTTTAGAATATTATCAGACGTAGAAATTAGTGTAGTAGTTTTATGAAATCTATAGTATACTCGTACGTATTTATTTTAAATTGAAAATTTGAAATTAAAAAAAAACTGGGTAACAACGCCAAAACGATTATTTTAAACTAGCTGCTGCCCGCGACGTCGTCTGCGTGAAGGCTCTACAGCACCAAAAATACCTAAGATGCCAGTGTCGCTATAGCATTATAAGTAAACAACTTTTAAAATAGCATTAAAATATAAGTTTCTTTTGCAAGCGAAGCAAGTGAAGAGAGTTATATTGGAATCCTGCTGAGTTCAGTCATAAGATGTGACTGAAGGAAATAGAGAAAATAATGCAGGAATACATTCCAGGACACAAAAGAGTAAAAATACGTACAAAGGTATCATACCTTACAACATTTCCCTATAACGTACGTTGGTAGTTATGCTGCCAGGAGCCAAAATGTAAAGAGAGTCAGGACTGGTGACGCGGGAGCAAGCTACGTACAGTTGCCCGTGTGAGAAGCAACTCGTCCGAGGTCGACACCCGCTGCCCTCAGTGTCTTACTGATGGTCATCGCGAAGCAAACACTCACGGGGAACTGTACGCGCTTGAACTGGAACGGGAAGTTATGAGGTATGAGGGGAATGCGTGGTATAAATACTGCCTCGCCAACGCCACAACTCGTAAGAATTTCCGCCTCAATTTGTGTGTCTGTGGAGCGAGATGACTTTAAGGCGGGTCCCGTTACACAACTTTGGAGGAGATAGGTTCCGAAGAAGCATAATCGGGACACCGACCTTCAGCTTGATGGTATGCGCTGGAAGTCCACTTGCTGACAGGGAGTTCAGAAATTCCACGGGATAATGTGTGGCGTCATCTTGCTCGACAACAGTGTTTATCGAGGTGTAGTCTACTTCATTCCCCTCAATTTCCGAGAGAATGCATTCGTTAATTGCTGCAGCCTGATCGTTTTTAAGCGTCAAAATGGCCCGCTCACACACCCAAGAATTTTGCTGGTGCGGTATACGACTGATGTCCCCGTACACACAGCGAATGACTTCTTCTATGCTGGATACCACTCTACCGAGAGACTCTGGAAGCACCACCTGTCCACCTCTCTCTTCTGGTAGAGTGCCTTCGCCAAGACTTAGAAGGACATCGGAGAATTCTTGAGCACGTGCATTGCCGCCGAGCCGAGCTCTCATATTAAACGGTTGAATGTCGTAATTACAGACACAATTAAAAATCCATTGTGTCTCGCGTAGATCTACGTTCCGGCATACGATGGGTTAATGGTCAAGCGCAGCGTACGAACTCGTGACCACAACGAAGATCATTTCAACGAAGTATTCACCTCGTCAGCCCTCGATCCCCGCGTCACCACGGAAAGCATTTGCCGGAAATCGCCACTGAACAGAACTGTGGAACAGAATCGATGGGAATTTTAAAGTCCCGATTTCCACGGTCTTGATGCGGTGATGATTGGGGAGCTGGTAACCCATATTCGATCAGTGGATTGCCGCCGATAGAAATGACCACATCTTGAAGTGAACTGAGACAGGTCTTCAGCACGCGTTCATCAGTTACTTCGACTTCGTCTCCAGTAGCACGCCTCAAAGCTCGTAGAAAATCTTCAGACAGATGATGGCGATACTTCTCCCACAAAGCTACCGGTTTCGCGACTCCACAAAACACCAAGATGACGGCATGCGGCTGGGACTGTCACTTACGCTCGCCTCCGCAAGGGTTTCATCCCAATTTTGGTCACTGTCGAGAAGGTCACGTGTTACCCAGGCTGCGCGGTAAGTAGGATACTCCACGCCATCAAATGTCCTCAGAAAGGCGAAAGACGTTGGGCCTCGGACAGTGTGAAGTAACAACCGCAGAAAATAGCATTCGCCATTATTCGGATGCACGGTATAAACCCTACCCAATGCGGTATCCTTGAAAATTCCTGGAAAACTTTCCACAGCACCTCCTCGTCGACGTCGGTTAAATAAACCCCTTTGCTTGTCGTACGTGTAATATGAAGGCACCTCGTCATACGTAAGGGATTTGTTTTACATCACATTTAAGTTTATAAATTAGGTTAACACCGCATTTTTTTAAATTGTCTTCCTCAACTCTGCTCAAGATTTTGAGGGTTTTGTTGGAACTTGAATTTTTCAAAACGAACTAAGTATACGATACAACTTTTATGAAGAAAATGCACATTACCATCTATGAATTTTAAGAATAACTAACTACTAACCTCGCCAACATGATCAAATTTAAATTATTAATTTCCAAAAAGTGTTAACATGTAACTTGATTTGATTTTTATGAAATCTCATAGATGGCGCTGCTTCAAATTTTTCTTTATACTACTAACATTCATTAAACTATGTTTCTCTGCCCATGTTACTTAAATGGCGTAGTTTTTATAGTGTAAAGCTAGATAATAGCATGGCTTACTCAAAAACAACATTTAAATATGCATCGTTAGATTACACGCTGTCACAGAATGCGTAAGAAAAATAAAGATTCACAGCTCCTCCCCCGTAGGTGATAGCGTGATAATATGTAGCCTATATGTTGACCCGACCTCTTAGTAATACTCCTGCAAAATTTGATGTAAATCCATGCAGCACTTTTTGAGATTAGCCCGGACATACATACAGACAATCAGACAAACAGACAAAAATTCTAAAAATTTTATTTTCGGCTTCGAAATCGATTGTAGATCACGCCCCAAGTATTCTTTTAAAAAAATATTCAATGTACAGTTTTGACTTTCCTACGATTTTATTATATGTATAGATTAGCAAAAAAAAAAGTAGGAAGATACATAGGTAATAGGTAGATATGTTTACAATGGTTCCAATTAAGGGGCTTACAGGACCTAAACGCAAAAAACGCAAGTTTTAGAAACAATAAAAGTAAATGATCGCCTACAGTAAAAAAAACCAAAAAAATATATGATATTCTTCAGGATAAATGCTAGGATGATAGTGTGTTGAAAACATAATACAACTTATTTGGTACGATAGAAAAAAATCATGAAGATACCTCTAAAAACTTTTTATTTACAACAAAATTCATACTAATATACATACAATCATTATGATTTTTTGTCAGATTATTCTACAAGCAACATACTAAAACTATAGTGTTTTAGTTTTTTTGTCCAAAGACTAGATTTTTCGTAAATCGATAATTGCTTCATATTTTGCAATAAATTACCAGCGTTGTGGCATCGCGCTTCTCTTTCTTTTCTATGCAGACCGACAAAGACCGCGCTTTAGGTCATGTAGTCCTCTTAAGAAGTAGATAAACTGAAACAAAAAAGCTTCGAATGGACTTCTATTCCCACTGCTGGGGCACAGCACAGGCCTCCTCTCTGTAAGAGGGAGTGGACCATAATCCACCACACCACGTGGGACGTGGGCCCAGTGCGGGTCGGTCTTCGTCGTTTGTATGATTCCAAATTACACGAGTTTTGACCAGAATTCAGCCTCGAATCGATTGCCATACTTATTTTTGCGTTATTTCCAAAAAATCTCCAATGGATGTGCCCCGCTTTTCCAATTTTAAGTAAAGCATGTCGTCTCCACGAATTCCTGTGAGTTCTAAAACCACCTGTACATTGAATGATGAGAGCTGAAATGTACTTGCATACTTACAATATCGGACGTTATTTTCATAAATTCAGCGGACAGTGGTGCTGCTGCCGCGGGCTATACGAGTTGGGGGTGTGTGCACTGAATGCTATGATATCTTGCAAATATAAGCTGCTACACCAGCCGATGTACGTATTTTGTAAAAATCTCCGCTGAAAACTTAGAAAGCGGTAATGGAGGTCAGATTCCATGTACGTCATTTTCCAGCTAGGACATTTTCCAACTAAGTCAAATTTTGAGTAAGTAATGGTTTCTGGTACACTTCATTATATTCATCGCACCACGTCTGCAAGACTTCTTTGGTGGCATGGACTCTATAGTCTAGAAATGATGACACTAAATGTATGTAAACTCCTTGATATTGTTATTAGTCATCGCTATGTATAATTGAAGTGAGCTTGAAATGACAGTCTATTCTGTAAAAATCTCACCGTGAAAACGAAGGTGAAGTGAGTTTTAAGTGAGCTGTCATTCAGTTAGGGATTGACACTATTGACAGCTCACTTCACTCAAGTTATCACGGTGAGCTATTTACAGAGGTGTTAATAGTGTCAATACCTAGCATCGTACAGGTGGAATGACAGTTCACTTCACGTAAGTTATTACTCTGAGATTTTTACAGAATAGGCTGACAGTATTTTTGATATTCCAATAAAAGTTTAAATTACTTAAATTTTTTTTTGAGTTTAGATAAATATTACTACTTAACATTTAAGTTAAATAGATAAATTTATCACAAGTCAAATGCATATTTTTATACTTTTTCAGGACAAAAAACTAATATAAAAAAACCTGTTGGATTATTAAAATAGCTTAGCCAGCTTTATAACATTCTGTTGAATTTAGCAGGCTAATCTGAATAATTAATTGGTGTGTAAAGTATAGTTACATAATTTTCACTGGTCAGTGCTTTTCATTCTCTTTAAATTAGTGCTACAGTCTTCACTGCACATAACTCTCGAATTCAGTATCTTTCTCTACTGCATGTTTTGCATATTCAAAATATCAATGAACCAAATCAGCCTATTGCAGTCCACCGCTGGACATAGATCTCTTCCAGGCTGCGCTACAACACCCTGTCCTCCGCCTTCCGCATCCAGTCTATCCCAGCCACCTTCTAAAGGTCTTTGGTCCATCTACCTGGGGTCATCCCTCTCAACTCAACACTTCACTACTGAGAATATAAAACAGCTTACGTCCTAAAGCATATAGCATTTGGTGTGCACCCTCTTAAAATTTTGGGAGGTCATCATTACTTTAGATTATAATCGCGCGGCGATTTGAATCGACATTTAAAATTGTTAAAATCGATATTGTGTAAACTTATCGATACTTGAATTTCGTATCGATTTAACGTGCGATGTTGAATTTCGCTCCAAATACTTGACATGATGTTATTAAGTGTTTAAAATAAGGGGTTACTTTTTTTAAATCAATGGTGTGGTCTTTAACATAATTAAAGTATGCCAATGTCCCTCTGGCCAATCTTTTGGGCATTTTATTTGACTTTTTATTCGTATGTCTTGGACCATAAAAGCAAATGAGGAAAATATGAAATGATAAGCAGAGAGAGGCTACTAATACGAGTTGGAGAAAGGTTTCGTAAGGACTTTTAAAACCAAGATCTTCTCAGCTATCAGGAGATCTAGATTTCAGGAATCCTTAGCTAGCTGAAAGATTGGCAGAGAGAGACTACTAGGAATGTGGGTGAACTTGGCAGATCATTTTCCAGCAGAAAGGAGCTGGAGAAAGATTTTGTAAGGAATTTAAAAATAAAATAAAAAACTTTACGAATCTTTTAGTTATATCCTGTAGGCAACACCACATTTCAAGTAACGCCAAATTATTCTAAAACCCGCTAACAATACTTAACAAATGAATCACCAGCACATTAAAAATAATACAAACAAATAACAAAAAACCTAAGTTTGTTAGTTAAACCCACATCACTCTGACACTAGCCACTAATTAAAATACTTCTTTGTAACAGTAACATATCCTTAGCGGGCTAAGTGAAGAATTCCAAAAAATATAGAACTTCTCAACTTAGGTGGCAATAGATTTTTTGCTTTTAACAAATTAAGAATTTTAATGCTTAGTTTGACGGTCTGACCGCTCGCTGCTTAGGTGTCTATTATTTATTTTAATCGTGATTAGCTGACGGTTTATTTACACGTGCTAAGTCGAGTTAGTACAGTGCTGGTCTTTTGGTACTAAGGCCCAATCTCAACACAAATCCCTGCATTTAACGCTAAGTGCAGAGGCAACTGCAGGCGTCGACAACGTGCACCATTTTAGCACCATACTCAAAACACGAGCGGCACGTTGTCGACGGCGGGCATCGACGGGTGTCGACGGCTGCCTCTGCCGTTGAATAGTGCCGCTCGTGTGTAAACACACTAAACGTATTGATATAGTTCTGTCTCTGTTATCTTCAAACGACTGATAGAAATAGAACGATGTTTTAAAATCATTTAGCGCTAAATGTGTTTGGTGATTTGTGGTGCAAGTGGGCCAAAGACTACTTCAGATAATTTGTTTGTTTTCACCATAGACGAATAATCATTATTCTTCCATGGTTACTCTTAGGGGCTTATGGCTAAGTAATAACAGCCGCACGGGTCGATCGATCAGGTTAAGCCACACTTGCCGCGGTTGATCCGTGGATGGGTGACATCTTTATTTACCAAGACCCGTCCGTGCCTCGGAAAGCATGTTAAGCCGTTGGTCCCGAGTGTAATTCCTGGATCTTTGGCAGTCGTTACGGGTCGTCAGAAGCCCAAAAGTCTAACAACCACTACCAACCAAGGAGTACCGTAATTATTATGCAGTAGCCGGGTTGTAGAGGTCAGATAAGCAGTCGCTCCTTGTAAAATTAATTAAAATATTTGTTTCTGCTTAAACTATAAATTAAACATCTTGAAAAATCTAAGATACCTATGTAATTAACATAGTCATAAGCCATTTAAACCATCTCACCTTTTCGTAAGCACCTTCTAAGTTAACATCTAAGTTCGTAGACATTCGCAGAATATGTACCTTTGTGGATGTGCAACGCATGGATGGAATGCGCACAGAATGGATTTATCTACGCAAAGCCACGGTTTTGGTCTGAATCAGTTATTTACAGTCTAAAAGGCTGGCTTTTAGCCTAGATTACAGTCCAGCTAGAGATTGATGTGACAGATATATTGTCGAGTTATGTGCAATGTCGCAACAGGTAAAGATCGAACTCACGACTTCTTGCTGCATGTCGATGAATTAACTTTTGGACTATGGCTTCTACTGCAGCTTTACTGCCCTTTTGGTATTATAATCATTGTTTTCTGTTTTTTATACTTTTTGCTGTAACGCCAATAAACGCGTTTTTCTTTCTTTATAAACTAGGTACTGTAGAGGCAGGCTGTGAAGCCTCACTTCATTTTGGGACAGGCTGGTTATAATTGAGGCCGTGTTCCATTCGAACGTTCAAGCGTGTGTCAAATATTCTGTTATTTATTTAAACTTTTCGCACAAAAAAGGTACAAAGGCGGACTTAATGCCTTAGGCATTCTCTACCAGTCAACCAAGGGTGGTGAAGAGATTAGATGACAGGTGCTTTGGTTGAGAGGAACAAGGATTAAAAAAAACTATTAAAACTAGGTACACAAATACATAAATAGGTTATACGTATACACATACATACTATTTACTATAATATACACTTATAATAGTGTGTAGTGTGTGTGTGTGTAGTGTGTGTAGTGTAGTGTTTTTTCTTATATTAGAAGCAGTGCTAGTTTTATCGTTGTACATTGAGCTTCTCCTAAAATAAATGCTGGTTAAGCTTAACGCTTTTTAATTATATGTCCTAAGCACACACCGTAGTTACGCCCCCTACATAGGTATTACACGAGATGGTGCGTAAGCTATACTTACCTTAGTTTTTTTTTTCCATGATTCGGAATCAAATCAAATCACAAATCAAATCAAATCATTTATTTCAATTAAACCATGTACAGGCACTTTTGAATGTATTACACATTATCGAATGGTCCTAATTTATGAGCAAATTCCAGGCATAGTATTAGGAATCAGGGTTCCCTTAAAGCCAAAACTAGGTCTTGTTATTAAGCAATAAATCTTTCGTTCTTAACTTTTTGCATGCATGCATCGGTAGCTGTTAAGGGGAGGCTCTTGTTTTACCTCTCCTTGCTGCATCCATCTTTGTACCTATTTGTTATTTTATTATAGTGTTGTTTCTCGTCACTCCATTGGGTATTTAAGTGTGAATTAATTCAGCAATTACATTCGTCGAATCAAATTCAAAACTGTCCAAAACGAAACGTAAGAAGTTATTCAAAACCTATGAAAAGCAAAAAAACTTCAGTGCTAAGCTAAAAAATTTGCCAGTGGCAAAAAAGGATTTCTTTAGCGCCAAGCTGAAGCCCGTCGCCTTAACAGCAAAGGCTGGATCAAAGAACAAAATGCATATAAAATAGGTAAAAATAAAGATTTGGCAAAATGCGACGGGAATGCGTGGGAGTCGGATCGATTCCGTAGTCTGACTCATTTGTATTTATTTAAAATAAGTGATCATTCTCTTCATCGATACCTCCCTCATTCCTTTGACTTACCAACTGAATTTCGACAAACTGTAATACGACAAGATTTTATTTCGACACTATGGAACTCCGACACGTCTTGATTTCGACAATACTTTAGTTCGAAATACCTTAAGTCCGACACTACTGTACTCCGACACAGCGTTTCTTCGATATGACTTAACTAGGAAACGATGCGACTTCGGCGACATGCTTCTTCGACAAGAAATGCAGAAATCCCTTTCTTCTTCATAAGAAATGGTACAAGTCTCTTTAGTGGATAGCATGAGTGTCCTCGTAGGTGGGCACTTGCTTGTGCCTCTATGGCGAAATTTTCTGGTGTATAATTAAAAAAATATTACACTTGAAAATATTGCTTTTCTTCCACGATATTTTATTATGTTAATAAACAAACACAGCAATTATAGAACGATTATAAAGATCGGTGATATCTTGTGATACGGCGCCGCGGTCTGCTGAGCAGCTTGGGGTAGATTTGCAATAAAGATAGCTTGCACAATGGAACAATTGGGGGTAGGGAGCTTTCACTTAATACATATACCTATACGGATGAAGACGTTCTTCCGCTGAACACGAGGGTTCACTGAATAAGATAGTACGTTAATGACCTTGGCAATGGTAATACCACTGGCCTGTAATCGTCCTACTACAGAAAAACTATATTTTTAAATGGGACGTGATGTGATATTCCACTTTCACAATACCACGTCTTTTGTTCAATAGTTATTTTGCTTGCAGATGACGTAATAATGCAAGACCGACTAGACCAGAGTTCATGTTTCCTGATAGCAATAATCTGGGCGTGTACAACTCACGAATGAAGACTTGGTCCTTCTGGGCAAGCGTGTACCGTTATCGACCTCATCATCATTTAACATCTGCCGGCCTATGCTGTAAACTATCTCACCGTGAATATTTAGATGAAGTGAGCTGATGCTAGGGGTTGACACTTTTGACAGCACACTTCACCTAAGTTGTCATAGTGAGATTTTTACAGATTAGATCTGCAGGTGTGATTCTTATCATTCAGCAACTACTGGGCCAAATACATACACATAACCTGCCACAGATTGATGGTTCTATGGTAGCACACACACATAACCTGCCAGAATGGTTGGTTCTGTGACAGGCTATTTGTATTTGACCCAGCAGATCTAAAACAATCGCACTCCCAGTTCACATTGAGTCCTCACCTCCGGTCCTCCGGTCACACGTCGCGACCTCTGCACGCTCCACAGCACTCGCCCCCAGACGAACTAATTACTGGCGATAACATCCAACGCGTAGAACGCACTTACCGTGACGCGCATCAAGATCGCATGTGAAAGTGGGACTTGATTGAAGCTTTTTATGGGGCTTTAGTTTTGAGCTGTTTCTATGGTGATTTTTGGCTGATAGCGCCTTCTGCCTTACGTTTGCCGATAATTGGCAAACGGAGTTGTTCATCGGATATATGTCAAGCATCCGATTCTTTCGTTGGTCATTAGCCTTTTCGTTTCTTTTCTATATTTGTTGATAAAGGCCATGTCCCGTATCAACTCTATCCAATAGTCTTCCCCTAAAGTAAACAGCGGGGTAATTGCATAAATCACTAACAGTAGCAATAGCTTTCACTTTGACAGTTCAATAACATTAATTGCGTTATTTACGTTGTTGAGCAGACAACTTTTTCGAACATATGAAGCAATAGATTAGCAATATCCTTCAAAATAATTCAGATTGTGATCGAAAGTGTTACGCAATTAGGGTGCAAGACAGTTGTTCTGTTATTTGCTCAGAATCATAGGGTAAACAGAGCATTTTGATATACTCATGCATTATTTTATAAATATCTAGGCTATTTGTTGTTCTATGATATCATAGTTGGCGTCATAGTAAGTGGTACCTACAGCGGTAATAGGTTTAATTTTAACTAACTTCACATTTAATAAATTACTTCGCATTATTACCGCTTTATTACGTATTTACGATAACTAGCGCCGATCGACTTGTTGCCAAATATCGTGGAAGGTGTAGGCACATATTGTCGGTACTAGAAACAAACGAATTCAAAGTTTACTATGAAATTTATTTATTTAAGTATTACAGCATGGAAGACACAACTAAAAAAAAACAAAAAAAAAGTTGAACAATAGTCAAATTGTCTAAATAATTGAATTAAAAAAATTGTCTAGGTCATCCTTCTGCGGTAAATTCATTTAGAAATTTATTTGAAAGATTTGAAGAGTTAAATTGTCAAGCCAGTGATGATGAACTTTCACAAGCTTGTCGTTGCCAGACAACTGCCCTTTTCATCCTTCTCTCGGAATACATTACCGAATCGATTACAAATTACGTGATATAAATATTAACTCACGTGACCTTAGTATTTCCACATAATTATGTACTACTGCAAACAATTCCTTGGATTGTTAGAAAAGGAAAACTTTTTGTATTTACAAAATAATTTAATTTTGTACTTAGTAAAAATAATTTGTTGTACTTAAAATAAGTTGTTTATAAGTATAAGCTTTTTAATGTTAATATTTAAAATAAATATATATAGACGGGCAATCCTTGTACTTAATTTTAAGAACGTTCACAGTCTGATCTCAGTTTCAATCTGTCAAAAATACCTCTAATTTTTCCCTACATTTATGATAAGTTTTTGACATTGATTGTCGCTGAGATGAGCTTTGAGTAGATTTTGAACGATTTTAATTGTGAGAATTGGCCTTCAAAAATAAAGGTAAACATGTCAACATATTTTTTTAATGGGCTCATTCACAGTTCCCATAGTTCCTAGTTCATCAGCTCAGAGGGTAGCATGTAGGTACAGACAGCGTGCCAGCCTCCGTGGCGCCGGCGGTTGCCTAGCAACCAGGCGCCGCGGTGACGCGACCGCCGCGGCTTTACTATCTCTTTGTACAATGATGCTGAAGACTGGAAGTGCCTTGTCCGTTCCAAAATTAAAAATAAAACTAAGTAAGTAGGTAGTGTACCTAAACCATAGATATAGAATTTCCGTAGATTGGTAATGTCAACAATCAAACGAGACCAAAAACCATTGATCTAAGTATATTTTGTTTGTTACAATAAGTACTTAAATATAATCTATTTTTCTAAGATTATGCATTTGTATGAAGCTACCTATCTTAGCTGTCGATATCAACAAAAATTAGGCTATCGCATCACTAAAAAGTGAAGTTATAACTCCTTCGTATTTCTCTATTTGTTATTTCTTAAATACGGTGGTTTTAGGCATGCTAATTCATCTAAATCGTAAGTATAATAATGTTCTCATCATATTTTGCTTATAGCCGGCTTATTAGTGCATTGTTAATGCAGAAATAACGATTAAAACACATTGTAAACTTACTGGTGAAACGAGTAATCCTGGGGGTTTTTCTTTTTGGAAGATTCACATCCTGGTACTGCACAAGAAACCATCGTATTATGGTTATTTAATCACAGGTTATCACTCTAGTTCGCTTAAATAATTGCCGAAACGCTCACGTAAACAGTCACCGGGGCCGGTATGGGCCGGTAGCAAATACGTGTTTGGCCCTGTTAACAGCGTCACTTTCTCTCTCTTTCTAACACAGCAAAGTTCCGTTAAAGCGGGAGCTCTCATTCACTCTCATGCCCAATCTACGGAAATTCTATATCTATGACCTAAACAAATTCAAACTAAAGCATGATTTATTTTAATTAAAACAATTACAGGCACTTTTGAATTGTCTCGTACGTTTACGACTTGACGAAACTTCAAAATTTCTTTATTATATTATTATGTAAGTTTAGATAATAGAATAGAATACTCTTTACTATGCAAGTACACCATACATATAAATTACAGACATAAATAGGTAAAATAGGTACGGTAATAGGTGGTAGGTATAGGCAATATTAATAACAAATGATTCCAATTGATTGATTGAATATTTATTAGTATCAAAATCCGGAGTTTAGAAGAACAACGCAGTCACACAGACACACACGAAAAGCGACTTTAATTTATAAGGAATAGGTTCCTACCTAAATAAGGAAGATGAAGCCCATTCTAAAGCGTATCTAAATGCTAAGGTTTTCTTGATTCCATATTCCTATTATTCATAGCTACCTATACAACGTGTTTTTTTTATATCCCATAACTCTAGGGGTCATTGTACTCATCATTATGAACAACTTTTACTACGGGATCAAACCTGAAATCGCGTATAAAATATCAGCTGTTCCCTACATTTATGTTTGCATAAGGGACTAACCACACTTATTCAGCCCTGTTCAGCTTTTGTCCATAGAAAATAACGATTTTGTAAGAGATGCGTACGCATCCGTTCAGCCGCGGAAAGCTGAACGGACTCCATACAAAATCTTTATTTTCTATGGGCAAAAGCTGAACAGAGCTGAATAAGTGTGGTTAGTCCCTAAATCGTCGAAATTTAGGGAACAGCTGTTTTTTTTTTCGCGATTTCAGGTTTGTTCCCATAGTAAAAATTGTTCATAATAATGAGTACAATGACCCCCTAGAGTTATGGGATATAAAAAAAACACGTTGTATATTTGAGCTTTAACATAATAGAGCACTATTAGATGGGATATTTTCTTCACCTACGAATAAAAGAAGCTTGTTTTTTGTTGTTTCGCTGAAAACAGGAAAACTTTTTTTCAGACCGTTTAGCAATTTCTACCCCCGAGGGTAGTTACGAAGTGTGTCGTATCCGCCAATTGCCGATCAACGACTTGCATAATTTTTTAAATATTTATTTTAGTTCAAATAGGCACACTAAAGGCACTTTTGAACGTCAAACATTATAATAAAACGAAATTGATTCTTGTCGCCCCTTCCAAAAGGTAGTTTTCGACGAAAAAAAGTTTGTTTTTGACGTTTAACTACGAACTGTACAATCCCACGCCAATTCATAATTAAATCGGGAAGAATGAGGGACACTTCCAGCCGAATGATTATCCACATCGTTATTACCAACATTATAGTGAATTTAAACAGCAACTTTATACCCTGCGCATTGCCCATAATATTGGCAGTCAGTTTACTGGCGGCATTAACGATTTGCCTGTGTGGCGAGTTTAACGATACTATCGTTAAAATGTTTCATCAAATTAGTTTTGACAACTCAATACGTTGGTTTTATGGATAACTTTGTAAGTTAGTCGTCTGGTGACTAATGCTGTTGGCTGGTTGGTGGAATCGTCATATCAATATGTTTTGGTGATCCAGTTAGGTAGTTGCTTTCGACTACAGTGGGTAAGACAAAGTTTAAAACAGAAGACGAACTAGCAGGCGATCGATGGGGTTCAGGGGATTAGACTGGAATAAATCCTTCTAAATATATAAATAAAACAAAGTCGGGTTAATTACACCATTTATAACTCAGGAACGGCTGGACCGATTTATATGATCTGATTTGTTAGATTTATCTCCGTCCCGAATAGCAGAATAACTATTAAAACATGGAAAAAATCCACAAAAAAAAACTTTTTCTCATACATTTTGTATGGAACGGCTTTTTTATGATATCTCGAGAACGGATTGACTGATTTCGATATGTTGAAATATAAATTGGAATGCAAACTTATACTTTGTGAATATAGTTTTTTCTTCTATGTAGATACATACAGACATAGAGTGACAGATGTCACTCTGTTATAATATGTCCTGTCAATGGTGTGCTCCTCACTTTTAATATACCATGTTAAATCATTCTTTAGTGTTGTTTCAATCTATTTCAACACGATAGCGGTACAAAGTTCGCTGGGGCAGAGTTAGTATTGTACAAAACACCTTTTCATGTCTACGGGCAACAAAATTACAAAAAACTATAGCTTCTGCCCGCGGCTTCACACGCGTGGAAGTCGGAAGGGAATGTGCTACCGGGACATAATCAGCCTATGTTACTCCTTATAACATCAGCTTTCTGCCAGTGAAAGTCCCGTCAAAATCGGTCCAGTAGTTTTGGAGATTAGCCGAAACAAACATACAGACAGACAGAAAAAAATAAGTCTTTTGTTCTAAGTATTTATACTTTTATATGCATTTCATAAATTGCTGTTATTTTAATATTACAAACAGACACTTCAATTTCATTTATTTGTAATTATGATGAGACAAGTTTAGGAGCTGTCAGAGCTATTCGAACTCCCCTACTGATTAGTTAGTAGTTCAGACTACACTGGGTTATCAATGAGGATAACAATCGAAGACAATGATTTATTTAATTTCATCCCACAAAGAACCACTCACTCACTAAGTAAAATATTGTAAGAAAGCATCAATCTAAAAACAACAGTTGACACCGGCTTCCCTTTACGTCTTCAACACAGACAATCCTGCCTCTGGGCTCAAAACCCAACTTCCCACGACACTTGGCGTCACCGTTTTTCACCCCTTCATTACTATTCGCAACTTCCATACAAGTATCAACCGTATTTCCCTTTAAAACGAATTTATATAAAACCTAAACTTTCCCACATCTATATACGCGTATGTGGCGGTGAAACGCTCAAATTGGGCAAAGCTGGAAACGGCCAGCGCCCGACCACCCAACGCCATTGTCCGGTGTCGGTCGACCAAGCAATTTACACTTGTGTGCGTATGCTTATTGGCGGGCTACCGGGTGCGTTTGCGCTGTTCGATAGCGAATGTTTTACTGTATTTGTAGAGGCGAACGTAATAATTTAAACCAAATAATCGCACAACTCTCGCCAACTTTTTGACGTCTCAAAGATATTTTCGAAATTGTGCAACAAATGCAATATGCATTAGTTTTGCTTACCGAAGTACAAATAAAAAATACTCTCTTTATTATCCTATTTGCATATGCAACATTAACAAAACATAATTTTGAAAAATTGACTCCATTTACCTTACCTTACTCTATTAAACAAAAATTTTCATATAACACATTCGCAATCGAATCGAAAGTCATCAGCGCCCTCCAAGCCACGCGGGCGAGCGTGGGAACTCGCAGATTCCGTAAGATTAATCCATCGGTCGATGCTTCCCGCCACTTTGCATACTTTATTTATGTCTTTGAGCTGTTTTTGCTTATAACCAGACTGTCGCATACTATGGGAAGATCATTAAGAGATTATAGCACGATTTATAGGGTGAAGTAGGAACAAAGATTGTCTTAACTAATGAATAGTTAACATAAAAAGTTAAAAGCAAGTCTTATGACATGAATGCTTTAATTAAAAAGCAACAATAACATAATTTGTTATAATTAACGCCTATAAAGAATTGACAATGGAAAATAATAATCTATATTTGGTGCATAAAGGCGATTTTTCTTTTATCATTCTTGTTTTGGATCTGTAATCCCAATACGGGAGTTAATAACGGATTGTACGTGTCAATAGTGACATCGTAATTATTGATTATTATTGCAATAAATAGAGCGGTTTATTAACTGTCATTGTGTTACAATAATTATTATTAATGTTCTAGATATTTTGTTCAATTGCTGCTATCTGCGGGCTATTCTGTAAATACAGAGACACCAGTAGGTACACCCATCGAGTTCTGTATTGGAAATAACAATTTTGAAACTGTCACAGCTGATTTAGGCATGAGTTGTTAGGATTTTTCTGCCGCTAGTTTTGCTGTCAAGGACTTATTAAAATGGAAATGATCTGTAGACAGAATAGTTTTCAATATGTTGGTCTTTAGTTAGTCTCATCGTCTCCTCGGATTTTTTGTGGGAACTAAATGGCTCCAAACATAAAAACACTAGGTGACACCTGACCATGCTACAGAATACAGCAATTCCACTAGACCCAACAATCTTCAACGATTACTAACATCGAGCATCTAGCCCAATGATCAAACAGAACAAATATATGGACACATACGTCACTATAGTAATATCGAAATAATTACCACGTTTTAAATCTGTTCACACACACCACGTACTTGGAACTGTACGATACCATAATCCTTCACTCGTCCGCGACGCTATTTAAAGTCGGCCCTTACACCGTAGAAGCGAATATTGCATTCTTTGCATACCTGGGGGCTTGGTGCAAGTTGGACGATGTTAGCTGGATTGTGGTTCTAGATCCAATAGTCCAAGCCTCGAGCTCGTTAGATTCTTTTTGCAGTTACAGGCTTAGCAAAAGTAAAGTCACCTTTGCTGCAGGTTTAGAAAGCCTGACGAAACCTGGTGAAGCAGAAGGGATCTTTGGAAAACCAGTAAATCATTTTGCCAAAACAATACCACAAAGTTTTCTGAATATTGAACGTGATATTGTTCTTTCTTGCAGAGAAGACGATACTATATCAATTAACAACAACGCCAGCTAATGGAGATCGTACGCTATTTAATAAGAAGTTCAAGAAGGTATGCAATTTATTTCTTATTTAATAGATAATGGTACTGTATGTAAGCGAAACTTGCGGGATGGATTGTGTCTGGCAGTTAGCTATATTATAGGTAACAACAATATCGTTGGTGCATTTACAGACACCAATCCAATTTCATATGATTGAACAACATTCAGACCCAAGTTGAACTCTATTGGTCACTCAAATAATTGTCTCAACATTCTTAGCATCAACTACTATTCTATCCATACTTATCCTTGTAACTCCACCATCTCTTACTCCTAAACCTTGGACCGCACCATAAAACGGCCGATGTGAGAATTTGCATCGAATGGAGTTGGGACGCGGCACAGCCTCTACTGGGACGCGGCTCGTATGTATTGTGTGTCGTTTTATTATCTCTGATACGCACCTAGATGTTCCACGGATATTGGTAATGCGCTTTACAATGCTTTTTAGGTAGTCATTACTTTAGGATTGTTTGTTTGGCTAATAGGTGGTGTTATAATTTGTGTTAGTCTTGACCTCTCAGTCTACAGATCCGTGTTGGTAGATATCAATGTCTCTTGTACTGGTTCAGGTTCTTCTAAAGTTAATTAGATTTAAGTAATAACTATTGCTTTAACCCTTAACGTTAATTTTCTCTTCCCGATGCGTCATCGTTCTCAGTCCGTATTCAACATATTTGAATACATCTTGGAAAGATGAAGTGCCTAACGCAAATAGGCAAATGAATAAGCAAGTAAAAAATGAAGCTAATAACAGTGATGAAGTGATGGCTGATACCTCGTCATTGAACACTGAACAGTAATATGAGTGCAATAAATATCCAAGAGCAGATAATAATTCCCCTAACACCAATGCCAAAGTCACTCAATTTCAAATTCCACATGATCGTTTAAAGCTAATTAAGGTGCTATAAAGGGAGTTAAGAATGTACGTGAGTGCCAGCCACAACCCAAAACGTGTCTGTACCCGCTTTTAAGGGATTAAAAAATTAAATTGGACCCACTACCGGGAACCACCCCAAGTCGAATAATACCTTTTGCATTAAAACCCCGACAGGAACACGTTTGTATGGGCTGTCATTGATGATCATTTTTTTGGGCGCTACTCCGTTTGTCGGAAGTCACGAATTGACTGCAACGTAATGTGGGAATCGTAGCGAAAGTCGACCGGTAGTTTTTTTTTTGTTTTTGTTAAGGAAGGACTGTTGGCCCGTTCTTTTAGGTTTTGGACTATAGTTATAAGGTTATCTTTCAACTGATGCAGTTGAGACGGCATTTTTCTAAGTGCTAATTTATCGGATTCGTGGCTTTGCTTCTTGCTTAGTCAGATACTGCATCTTTTGGGACACAGAGGGAAGGATAGGAGGTGGAGCATAGTTTGCGACATAGCTCCGTATCCACACCCTGCTGCCGTTCCGCCGAGGTAGCTCCACTTTACCAGGTTGGAGTTACATCTTCCCACTTGTGTCCGGAGACGGTTAATGCAGTCAAGTGACCTCTGCGCTGCCACCGACGACACCGTGGAAGTGGAGAAGTTTTGGGCCAACAAGATCTAAAATACAGTCGTGCCAGCGACACGAACAATACAATTGATACTTTTCATTTGCACTATATGTTTGATCGATTTATTCCGGTCGATCAACCATAACAAAGAATTTTCATGTAAATAAAGGACATGCTCCACGAACCCAAGGTATTACAGTAAAGACATGATATTTTAACATAGCATAATCAGCCTATCGTGTTCCCAGTTTCGACTGCTGGGACACAGGCTTCCTCCTGGTGAGAGGAAGTGGGCCGTAATCCACCACGCGGGCCCAGTGCAGGTTCGTGGATGTGACATTTCTTCGAATTTTTGGTTTTAGACCATGCTGGTTTCCTAACGATGTTTTCCTTAACCGTTTTGTTAGCAGTGGTGATGACATTAACTACACAATGTAAAGTGCCTGTCTGGGTTCCACCTCACGGCCTGCAACTCGTATGTTGGGGCCGACACCACTCGGCCACCACTTGTCTCATACTGCTACTTGCTTATACAGTTGATATTGTTGACATTTGATACTTGCATTTATTTATTTATTTAATACTTCAAGCACAAAAATGTACAGAGGCGGACTTAATGCCATAGGCATTTTCTACCAGTCAACCTTTGGGTGATGCAGAGACAAACAGCATTGCACTATCTGTTTGATCCATTGCCTGCTCACCACGAACCATACAAAGAATGTTGATACAAAGAAAGGACATGCTCTATGAATCCAAGGTACAGTAATGACGTGCTATTTTATAAACCAAAAAAATATATCGGTGATTTGAAAAATACAATCGCACGGGATCTTCATTTTTTCTTCTGATTTGCAGAAATTCGGATATTACTCGCCAGTAAACATCCCATGACAGCCGTACGCGCACGGTTGAAGGGGAGATGTTACCCATAATCTTGACATAATAATCTCCAAATTATGTCCATCAGGAAGAATTAGGTAGGGTGGGCCGGCAACACGTCGCGTCGTGACGAAGCAAAGGTAGACCAGAAGGCCAATTTATTCACGTAATTATAAACGTTTTATCTCAGCGACAGCTAATTTCAAAAACTTGTCCAGAATTTAGGAAAAGTAATGGTATTTTTGACAGATTGAGACTGGGATTAGAATGTTAACGTTCTTAAAAATACTGGAATAGTCCCTTCTGGTATGCCCCTTAATCGGGCGAGACAAGTCCAGCAAATTAATCGGAGTTGCGCAGTGGGTCTCGTTAGGTGCGACGCGAGGGGTGGGGGGAGGACCACCGCTGCGCACGCGGCTCGCGACCACTGTAATATGAACGCAAGGCTTTTGCGCAGGGCCTTTTTTCGTGTGCTTTAAGGAACCTGTGTCAATATTTGGAAAAAATTTGCGACTTCGTAAATGCTATTTCTAATGAGATGACAAATGTGCTTTTCTGTAAGTGATGAGGCGCTTAGACTTAAGTTTGCAATGTACAAATTATAAAGTAACAATGTACTCATTGTTGAAAAGCCTAATAATAAATAAACAAATAAAATGTATAATTAGGGATTAAATGCTATTCATTGTGCTCAAATATCATTTATTTTAATTTTCTTCTACGTGCCTCAAGTACAAGAAGAGCTTAAGCTTGCCTAACAAACGAGGGGCTATCAGTATAGTCCCTTCGTTTGTTAGGCAAGCGTATTAAGTTCGGTATCAATAGAAAAAGTAGTTGTGCCTCATTAGTGACAGTTGAGCTCTTACGGTAGTTTTGGGATTCTGCAGAGCATATAAAGGTTGCTGTTGTTGTTTGTGTATTACTTAAATAATAAAAAAAGGCTCTGAGACTTACGGAAAAACACTGGCACTTTGATTTGTATTCAGATAATTTTTATAACACAACAAAAAAAAATACGTGTGGCACTCGGGGACTGCCGCGGTAAAGCTATTGCATAGCAACGCACACAAACACCGTGCCGAAGTCTGCCGAACTGATACGACGTTAGACGATGCTTAGGTTTATTTTCGTTACGGAATTTCTTCATTCGGTCGCCGCGCTCAAAGCCCAAGATAAAAGCTATGCAATAGCTTAAAAATGTTCGATTACCATCTTTGCCTATTACTTACTTCAATAAAGATTCACAAGTTCACAACACCGATAGCCGTAGCAGAGCTTCCAACAAGAACAAAATAAAAAAATCCGCGGTACCGTTTATCAGCACACTAATAAAGACCCTTACGACTTTTTTTTCAACTTTATTTCCATCGCGTTGTGCCTCCAAAATTGAGTTGTACGGCTTTCGCGGACTTTTTTTTTGTATTTTTTTCGACTTTTTGCAACTTCCCGGCGGTCGTCGGTAATCACTTGTATGTTTATTTATTTATTAACCAACTTTGAAAATGCAGTGTGATGATTTTGAAGGTGCTGTAGGAGAATTGGGTTTTCTAGAGAAATGTTTCTAATTCTTTGGCAATATAAAAATAAATAATTTTGGCAATTGTCTACAACTGACACACTGCTTACTAACAAATTATTCACTATGTGAAAGATGAGCTGAATTTAAATAAACGAGAAGACAATAAAAAAAAATTGCATTTTTTTTTCAAAAATAAACATACTACTTAACTTCTTAATACATGGTGCTCAATAACGATGCTTGCTTGCTCTTAATACTACCTATATTAATTAAACCTGATCATCGTTCTCACTCTGCCTGACAGCAGTATTTGTAAAGCAGCACGATGATGTTATCCTCACAGGTGGAATCTGCCCGAATCGTTTTGACGTTATGGTCTTTAATCCTTCTGGCACTTTTGCAAGACTCATGGCTTATGGTCGACCGTTATTGGTTAAAATTCAGACTCTTGTATCTTTACTAATAATAAATTAAAGACCTAGCTTTGCATAGTAGACACTCCCGTATGCAAGTAGCTATCACATGTAAAATTAGCTTACAAATCTATTTTTAAGCTCTGTTTGGCAATCAAAATGCTACCATTGACTTACCCCATGGTAGCATTTTGATTGCCAAAAATAAACAAAAACTAATCGTTATGCTTACATAAAGATTAGCTTTTGTTTATTTTTGATAGTTGGAACTGAGCATTGGTAGTCCCGATTTATAAAGCCACGGTTTGTTATTGGGAAAATGGCCGTTTTTTCTATCTGTTAGATAGAAACACGCACCGTGATATATGCATCGGCCCTAGATCCTAGGGCTGGAGCGAGTTGTCACCTTTTCTTTATTGCTGAATGAGCCCGCAATTGACCTCGATCACGCCTGATGGAAAGCGATGGATGAGGTCTATGATGGAACGAGCATGCCCAGAAGATGTCTAAGGCACTGGGACTCCTACGCATCGACCAAACACAGCAGGCTGCTTGACGCCGGATTCCGGTGGGAGGGTGGTCACAAATTAGGCGGGCGTTAGCCCTACCACCGCCAAGGGAAGAGTTGGCCAGTCAAATAAGGTATTGGGTGTGACTGTCCAGGATGCGCCGAGCGCTCGGTAAAAGGAAACCGAAATTAATTATCTCTAGGCATGGAACAGGCTTTCGCATTCGGTTTGTTTACCTATGTTTATTTTATACTAGCGGTTTCACCCGCATAAGTTTCGATCCGTGGGAATACCGGGATAAAAAGTATCCTATGTGTTAATCTTGGTTATAGTCTATTTGTGTGCCAAATTTCATCCAAATCCATTTTGCAATTTTTGCGTGAAAGAGTAACAAATATCCATCCATCCTCACAAACTTTCGCGTTTATATTATTATTAAGTAGGATAGGAAGTAGGACTAGCTGACCCGGAGAACTTTGTATCGCCTCAATTTTTATTTTTTTTTATTTTCCCTTATTTAAAATATTTAATAATTATTCTGTTATTCGGGGCGGAGACAAATCCAACAAATCAAATATCATAGAATAGAAATCGGTCCAGCCGTTCTTGAGCTATAAATGGTGTAGGTACTTAACTATTCCGACTTTTTTTTTATTTACCTAAGTACTTATATAGATTATTAACGTGGCCTTAGGAATGCAGGATATTAAACTTACAAAACAATTAAAAACTCACAAATAAGTTCAATTACTCTATCTAGAGACCCAAATGAAAGTAAATGACTGCCTGAGACAGTTCCCTTCAAGAATAACGGCAAAGCTAAATTATATCGAAGCAGATAAAAAAATTACAGACTTATCACCGTAACAGTACTGCGATGTTGGTGGCATTCGGCGTTTTTTTTTCTTCCAAACACATGTACTGGTGAGCAGAAATGTCGGAGAAAGAGGTTTAATACTGTAGAAGGCAGTCTGAGTGCAAGATTTTGCCTAGCCTTTTCCCAACTATATTGGGGTCGGCTTCCAGTCTAACCGGATGCAGCTGAGTACCAGTATTTGACATGGAGCGACTACCTACACCTGTGACTGACCTCCACAACCCAGTTAATGGGTAATACGATACCCCTTGGTAAGACTGGTTGTCAGACTTTCGGGCTTCTGACGACCTGTAACGACTGTCAAAGATCCACGAAGATTTTTTTGTCACGGTAGCACGATCCCGTGGGATAGTTTCCGACACCGACGCGGGCGAAGCCTGAGCTAGTAAATAAATAAACTATAAGACCAGGAAGTCATAGGATAATAGATGATTGGCAAGACAAAACAAACTAATAGTTTACAAACATGAACAGTATTCTGAGATATGAATCCGCAAACATTTTCGCACTCGCCTGTACGTTATCGGCATGGTAAAAAGTGGCGGGTAGACATGCCCCCTCCCCGCACTAAGGCAATAAATCATATGTGTAGTTAATTATTTTGATTAAAAGAGAGGGCGCAGTGAAATTGTACCGCCCGATATCTGGGCCACATACCTTACTCACAAATATTTTAAGGGCAAGTTGCTTGAGCACTTTTGTCAATGATTCTGAGTGTATATTTTGGGAATTAATTCAGCAAATGCAAAATGGTGGGCTAGTTTCTATCCCAGAGACCCTGCTGTAGGTACCTAGTGGTATAGGTAAGTATAGTAGGCGTGGGGCTGTTCATTTATTACGCAAGAAGATTTTTTTGGTTCTAGTAGATGCCGGTTTTCTAACGGTGTTTTTCATTACCATTTTGAGAGCAGTAGTGATGAGTAAGTATTAAATACCTGCCTGGGTTCGACCTCACGACCTATTACCTACTCGTCAGTCGGGGTCGATACCACGGGCTACCACTGCTGGTCGATACCACTGGGCAACCACTGCTGAACTTTTTCAGTGCGTAATATTAATTCGGGTTTTTTCCCGACACCTTCACTGTGCAGTAAAGGTGTAGTGAGAAAATCCGAATTACCGACAGAAGTCTATAATTAGACAAGTAGGTAGGTTCGTTAAGTCAGATATGAGTTCATGCCAGGTTTTGGACCCGTAACCCATACAAGAAGGCTAACCTAAACCACCACGACATGTGGAGCAAGATACAAATGAAGCGATTTGATGACCAGAGACTACATAATTCTGGACATTTATTACTGCTATTAAACTAGTGAATCGAGGTTTTATTTACGATCGTACAGTTAGATTAGCTCACTGTGACATTAATGATTGTCTTGTTTGTGATAAGACTAGCACAAACAAAAATAAAGACATGTCTAAAACAAAACTTTGAAAGAATCCGTGACTTTTACGAGGAACACACAATGTGAAGATAAGGATACAGTCTTGTATTAGCACCCTAATTGTGTAACACGCTATCAATCAGAATCTGAATAATTTTGAAGGATATTGCTAATCCATTGCTTCACATAGATCGAAATATTAGTCTGCTCAACAACGTAATAATGCAATGAATGTTGTTGAACTGTCAAAATGAAAGCAATTGCTACTGATAGAGTGTTACGCGACTACCCCGCTGGGTATCAGGTAGCGTAGTATCACCAGCGCATCGAAGTAACCTGAGAAGACAGCCTGAGAACAATGATAACAACCACTTCTCCAACCTACAGAAAGCAATCCATAATAAAATTAAAGGTATACAAAATCCAGCATTTTCCATAGACACACCCCCATCATCCTCCATTATTACACTCATAATCTTCAAAACAAAAACTTAAAGACATAAAACACGAAAATAGAGATTAGGGAACCACTACAGCAGTACATCGTTAACGGCTGACCCGATTTGCTATCCCGAGGTAGTAGGTGCGACAGAAATAGAACATCTATACACCTGTACGGTGCTTTGTTGTCAAAATATGGCGTTTTATAAGCCTTCTTTTATTTGTTGTACGTGCGGGATTCTGTATTGACTGCGCTTGTTGCTGTAAAGTCTTTACTTTTAACAGAGGCGTCTGAAAATGTAGTTGATGAGCCGATTTTGTGTTTTATTGCTAAGATGAGAGATATGCTCTGTTTGCAGGTTGTTGTTGTTGGTAAACTTGTTGCACTCGCCAACGGAGTAATAAAATTGTGTACGGCATTAGGGTGTTTTTAATATCGTGCGGATATCATCACGCGTGCGGGATTGCCCCGCATGCGTAAGCCCCGCAAATGTCCTTTTCATAAAAGTATTTATTATAATGCGTGGAATACGGACGCGGGACGCGGGGGCAGCAGTCAACTATCGGGTTTCACGCTGCGTGAAATTTTCTGCATGCGGGGCAATACCGCACGCGTGACGAAATCCGCACGATATTAAAAACACCCATATGAAGTGATGGCTTTAATTTTGACAGTTCAACAACATTCATTGCGTTATTTAAGTTGTTGAGCAGACAAATTTTTCGAACATATGAAGCAATAGGTTAGTAGGTAGGTAATATCCTTCAAAATTATTCAGATTGAGATTAGGGTGCTGGTTATTTTCGTTTAATCTTATCAGTCTTCAGTTTAGTTATCTTTGACAGCGGCTAAGTGCTTGCATTGGTTTTTTAAACTACAGGTGATTATCATTGTGGCATCTTCTGTAGGATTATGGCTTCACCACACATAAATATTGGAGTAAGCATAACGTTCTAACGTTTACATTAACGTTTTCAAAGACAGAGTCAAAACCAAAAACAACATTATAGGAACTGATGCATAGATTCGATTTTATTATCTTGAAACTGTTTATCAATGATATTTCGCGTGTTCTAGGCACTTGGCAGATACTGGCCATTCATAAACGCTTCCAGGAAACATTCCCATAGAACTTAAAATATCAGTACAGAATGTAGACGCCACGCTTAGATCAGCACACTAACCTGGCGATAGGCTGACTAATATAACATGTCTCAAAAATCTAGGACACCATCTAAATATAACGCTAACGATCAAAGGGTATTACGCGGATGCGGAAGACTATTGCATATAGATATTTTATCGAGTCGACAACGTAACGGGCCATTAGTGTTTTGGGGTTCAGTTTGTGGGATAAAGAGTACTTAGTTCTTTTTTTGTAGGATACCTACTGTAGGGAACAAACGGTTTACTGTAGGATAAACTAAGTACTCAAGGCATATTTTTTGTTAGTTTTTGATATTATGGTCTTTAGGTAGGTAGGTACTGAAGGTGGATCGCGTTGATTGTGGCGTTGATGCGAAACGAAAGAAAAATAATGAAGCGGTAGCACGGCGGTAGCTAGAAAAATGAAATAAAATTTGAACTTAAAACCATTTTAAAAACAAGCTTTTATTGAACTCAAAAGTACTAAATAACACTTAGATAAGTACGTTAACATAGAACTTTAATATTGTTTTGAAAGCTTTTAAGCTTATCTTAAAGAAGGCTTATCTCATTATAGACCTCATCGGTCGCTTTCCATCAGGCATGGCCGAGGTCAAGAGTTAGGCCATTATATAATATTTTTATTAAGTGTAAAAAGGACATTCATGCCTCAAGCTACAATTTTGTGAAATTGTTCAACACCATGGCTATTTTTTTATCAGAACCTAGTTCTGATTACCTACTTATTAAGTACCTAGGTACTATCTATTTATTTACCAAATGATGATCTGTCAATGAATTATTTCCTTCTTCGGAACCATTTATTGGGATCGCGCTCACGCTTGCCCCGTTTCCGATATCGATCCTATTTGTTAGTACCTACCTTTGTAAATATTATGATAGCGGGAGAAGCTCTAAGATAATGGACTCTGCGGATTTAGTAAAAATATTTTTATCTTCATTTTTATTGTTTAGCTGACCGCGTTTTATGGACATTACTTATAGAGATAAATGGGTACAAAGGCGTCATTGGCCTAGCTCTAGCCCCTTTATTCATAAACGTTGCTTAAAGTTAAATAGTGATTAGCAACTGTTTAACCATAAGTACATTTTTGACGTTTGAACGTCACTTAACTTTAACCATCGATCGCTTATAAATAGACCCCGAGATGTCTAGCAAGTACCATGACTAAAAGGGCTGATTTTCCATCGCCAGATAACTTTTATTCGAGGAATAAAATTGAAGGTTGACATTTTTTGCATTACTTATATATAACTGTCAAAATTTCAAAATTATTCCTCGAATATGGTTATCAGATGATTGACAGTTATTTTATACAAAAGTTGTTAAACGTCAATTTTATTCCTCGAATAAAAGTTATCTGGCGATGAAAAATCAGCCCTCAATTCAATAAAGAAATAAAATAACCAAATAGAACACAAATTAACGGTAAGAGTGCTATTGTTCGATTGAAGGCAATTTTAATATTGAAATAAGTTTCTTGTAAACGCGGCCGTCTTTCGATAATATGTGATATTTTCGGGGTTTTTTGTATGTCTACAAACATACATATCTAATAATTAGGTATGCCTTTGATAAAATCAATAGCAACAAATCACAGCAGCTGGTATTTTGTCTAGTCTTCTCTTCATGTCTTACCTTATTACATTAAAAAAAAACTGGTCAAGAGCGAGTCGGACTTACGCACCGAGGGTGCCGTACCATCATAATTTGTTTTTATATTCGTCAGAGAACTTTAACACTGCGCGCTGCGGTGTAGAATATTGCTGTTTTAGGTCAGCGCCACCTCTTGACCGATAGTAATGTAACGAATGTAACTTTTGTTGATGATTTCTGAAAGGTGTGCTATTTAGAGAGATCGTTTTATTTTCCTGTAAGTAATCTTTACATAAACTTCTATCACATAGAATAATTTCAGATTTTTCTTTAGGCAAACTTCGGAGATAAGGGAGGGGGGGTGAACGGTTTTTTTTTTATTTTTCATCAAAAGTCGAAAACTATGCGGCCTAAATAAAATAAAAAATGTTTGAGAATGTGCAAACTGAGCTCTTTCTTATGATACCCTACATGCCCTAGTAGCCCCACTACGAATTTTTAAGACTACTTATATATATTTTTGACCATATTTTTGACCATTATCAAAGGATCTTCAATAGAAGATTATTGTGTTTTGAGAGTCTGTATTAAAACCCCAATAAAATAAATATGGTTATTATGAAAAATTGCGTAACTTTTTCAAATAAATGAGTTTGATGCGGCAACATTTTCTTCTTGTCAGCTGTCATTTGTCAATAATTCTGTGCTTGTCTGTCAGTCAGACAGATTTGTGTTTGTCAGTGGGTGGTTGTCAGTTTAACACCATGGCGGCCACACTGCTGTCAAACAAGCAATTGAGCAAATTAATTCGACATCACGTTAATTTCGCGAAATCTCTACCTTATTTTACATCAAATATTGTAAACAAACCATCGCTTAACTTACTATGTCAACAATGTGCAGCCGCGAGCCATTACAGGGTAATATTTTGCGTCTAACAATTCATTTGCATTTGGTTACAATTCTCGCTGTTTTAAAAGATTTCATATAAAGAAATGGTGTTGATTGGACTCTAATTTGATTGCAGCATTATTCTTCGTCAAGCCCGACCCCTTCTGGAAGTTCAGACGCGGCAAAAAATGTGTTGGCAGCTGTGTTGGCAAACAAACCAAAATCGGGAAAAATTCCTGTTGGTAAGCAAAATGAAACTATTTTATTATTATGCTGAAACAATTTAAACAAATGAAATTCTAATTTAAGTATTTTTTACATGTTGAAGTTGTAAGGAAGTGAGACAGTTACATAATATTATTTGGTAATGACCTTGTCCGGAGTGTTAATTTAATCACTAAACACAAAGTAAGCACTCTAGATTGATAAGCGTAAAAATAAACGTTATTTACTACCAATATTACAATGTACTAATAGTGAAACAATCAAGTAATTATTCATTCATTTAGGCATAATTTACACAGAATAAAACAATACAGTTACTGTGAAAGATTCAAGAATACCTAACAATACACTAAAGTTATCAACTACAACAAGTGTAATGTTGTGTACACTGTCTGAATTGCAGTGTGCCACTACAATTTATGGAATGTCATATAATTATCATAAACAAAGAATACTTGATTTTTTTTGTAGGTTCCAATCCCATGTTGTGTAGACAGCAATGGGTGTACTTGCTTGTTGTTTAGTCTGGCTCAAATAAACACATTTTCTTTCCCTTTTAAAGTTATTAGCATTTGATGCATTGTCGCTATGGTATGTTGTATAGCATGCTATGGGGTGGCCTATGTCCAGCAGTGGATGTCTTTCATGGTATCTGTGCCAGATAAAAAGGTGTTGGGGAACATAGACAATGTATTCCATGGAGTGTGTCTCCAAGAGGGTTTCCGAGCATGGTGATCATTGCAATATTGTGTGACAAACACATAATTGTGCATAAAAATTACAGTAATGTTTTATATTAAGTTGTACTCTTTAGAAGTAGTTAATCCAAAACTTAGTTACATACTAATTATTATCTAAAACACCTGTACCTTCTATTATTGTAGTAATTGTATGTACATTTAGCATAACTTGTATGTACTGAAGTAGATACTTCCCTTGTGATGTTTTCTCTAATTTATGTATACTACATTATTATTGCGTTCTTGCTGTGAATGTATACTTATTAACTAATCACATAGCCACACGCACTAAGCAACAGTCTTTTGTTTTCTGTTGTCAATTAAATTGTGCAAGAAATCCTGCTATGCTGCATTTTATACTTCATAGTATGTAGAACTTGCACAAACATTTTTGATTTCAGCTTTTCAAAACACATTACTTGAACCTGCTACTTTTATTTTTGTGTATTTTTTGTTACTAATACTTGGTTGGAACGCAGCTCTGTTTATTCCTTTTCATCCTGCATGTGTCCTGCCCGCTTGTGTCCTACCCCTTTACGTAACCCTACGCATATCCTTAAAAGCATCCTGATTATATTCTCCCCTCCTTAGGTATCCAAAAAAGAGACTGCTTTCACCCAGGTGCTTCTGTTTTGTCTCGTGAAGATATAAACTTGGCGGATGCGAAGCCGGTGTCCGGGATGGATATGATCCGCGGGATGCTCGAGTATGTCTGGCCTAAGGTAAGATTTTGAACCTGTTTTATATAAAACAGATGGAGCAGCTGTTATAATAAGTACTAGCCTTGAATATTAATTAATTGATATTAATTTATGAAAAATAGTTTGCATTTACTTACAAAAAAAAATCGTTTACAATAATTCATAATGATGAGGTTGTTTTCACTTTAGTTGATTTAGACATTTTACTTACAACATAGTTTGAAATAATCACTAAGCATTAGTCTGAATACTCACTCACGGTTGAATCTTGTTCCAAATGCAATGTCATTTCATATATGATTCATTATCAATGTCTAAGATAGTTGAATGAAGTAGTTTTGAGTATGTAGAGTTAACCAAATGCATTATGTTTTTTATTGATTTATTATCATATATTTAGTACAGACAATTAACCATAAATACTAAATTAAGTTTTGCTTACCTACCCCAATACTGACCATTATTTCCCGTTCTAGGACAACTTGATGATCAGAAGCCGCGTGATGCTATCTCTCAGCCTACTATTTGGCGCTAAAATGGTGAACGTGACGGTGCCGTTCCTATTCAAGTTCGCCGTAGACGAGATCAATGAGGCGTCGGTCACACCTGCGGGAGACGCCTTGCTTGGCATGGCGACCGTGCCGCAGGCGCTGGGAACTACCGCGTTCTCTTTACTGCTTGGATGTGAGTATACCTTATTGTGCCAATTTGCATTTAAATCTGATTCTTTTATGCGCTGAGCAATCAAAAATAGATCTTAGGGTGACGAACATCTTTTTACTGTGACTATTTTTATGAAATGAGCAATTTCTGTGAACCCACTCGCGGTACTTGAACAAATTCCTTGGATATGAGCATTTGTAATAGTGTCCTTCAGCGCTTTGCAAGCTTACAGATTCTTTCTAGGCGATCCTCAAACACAGGAAATATTGCGTAAAAAAAAAAATTTGCTTGTAATCAATGTACCATACTTAAGAAATTACTAAATAAACTTTTTTTATTACAGACGGCTTAGCTCGCGCCACAGCAGCATGTTTCAACGAGCTCCGGAACGCGGTGTTCGCCAAAGTAGCGCAGCACTCCATCAGGAAGTTGGCCTGCAACGTGTTCATACATCTGCACAATCTGGACTTGAGCTTCCATCTTGGGAGACAGACTGGCGCTTTGTCGAAAGTAAGTTACATACACTAGCGACCCGCCCCTGCTTCACATGATTTTTACGTCTTGACAAAACATCGTGATTTCTTAATTATATCTATTTTTAATATTAATTAATGTAAGTATTATAATTGTATACACATGAACCTTCCGGAATAAATTTCTAAATGATGGTGAAAACCGCATTAAAATCCGATGCGTAGTTTAGAAGAACAATGCGATCACACAGACCGACACGAAAAGCGAGTTTAATTTATAATATGTAAGTACAGATTAATAATTTTTAATTCCAAAAATAACATAAAAATGATATTCAACACCAACTGCCTAATCTTTTCCTATGAGGACGGCTTCCAGGTCTAATCAGATGTAGCTGAATGTCCGTATTTGAAAATAAAGATTACGTTACAGTATTTTTATCTCACGAAGCGACACAGCGCTTTACTTATGGTAACCAAGCGTACAAATATGCTGTAAATGTAAGCACATTCGATCTCGGTACCGTTCGAAGTCGACAGTGTAACGTATGGGTTATGTGCTCACGCTACTCGTTTTCACGCACACGTTCACAGCGTGAACACTGAACACTTGGTTACCACAAGTGAAGCGCTCATCGCTTTGTGAGATGAAAATATTGTACCCATGCATTGGCCCCGGCTACAGTTATTTTAGAACATTAGCTTCGTTTATTAACTGCCTCGTTGCCACATTGGTCTAGTAATCGAAAGCGTGGCGAATGAACACGAGATCCTAGATTCGATCAAAAAAAGACAAAAAAGGCAGTCAGCTTATAGATTAGCAACGAATGTTGTAACTTGCTTACAGACAATTACTACTTGGAGCGAAATTTACCCTATATTGTGCATTTCGCTTCGCTTCACTCGGCTATTGTAAAACGGTTCCTTATCGCGCGTAATGTTTAATTAGATAAAGGATGGTGATGGTGAAGTCACACTTATTTCAGTTTATCACAATTGGTTTAGGCTTTGAGCTTAGCTAAAGGTGACTTGGTTAAAAAAAAAAACAAAATCAAAAGCCATTTGTAGAAATTAGACTGAGAATCAGCACTTTTCGAACGTTAATCCTAACTAATATTATAAATGCGAAAGTAACTCTGTCTGTCTGTCTTTTCTTCACGCCTAAACTACTGAACCGATTTGTGTGAAATTTGGTACAGGGTAAGTGTGAACCCCAACAAAGGACATAGGCTACTTTTTATTCGACTTCGTCTGCGTCCGCGATAACCGACATATACGCGGACGAAGTCGCGGGCAAAAGCTAGTATTACATAAGACATGTCTCCCAAAACCCCCGCCCTGCACTACTTCCTATTGCTTTCGCTGGAAAGAAGTGGCGCAACAAACTCCCCAGCAGCGGTCAGTGCGATGTCCCTCCACAAGTCAGGAGTAAGGTAGACATAGGTCTTGGTAATAGTTGCATAAGTGGCCTTCGCGAAGTTTACAAGGGTGCCAGTGGAGCCACAAGTTGAAGAGTAGCAGTCCTAGACACCAGCCATCTAAAGAAGCTTCTTGTGGACTGGATCCGACACAGTACCGGTACGACGAGGAGCAGGGATCAACCTTCAGGGAAACACACTTTTCGATGACCTTGCAGGGAACAATCAGTTTTTAAATGCATACTTTATTATGTTTCCACTGAAACTCGTATCTGATAGGTACTGTACTGCTTCGATCTACTTCCAAAAACCAGCAAAGAGCATTGAGCGTTATACAAATTTTCATATTCTTTCTCTTGATCCATCGCTTTCTATCAGGCGTGTTCGAGGTCAAGAGCAACTAGGTCCAATCAGCAATAAAAAATAAAAAAGAAGAAAACAATCTGCTTTAGCTTTTCTATAAAAAGTTGTTGAGCAATATCGTTGCTATCATAATATAGCTATCAACCGGACACAAACTCTTAACTCCGTCTGCTATTGAGAACTTCTGGATGGCCCATAACACTGACAAAGGGTCCTGGTGTAGCTAGTGTCACTAGCTGAGCAGTCGCCATTACAGCCAGTAGACCAACGAGTGTTTGTACTGAATAGATTTTTTTTTCCACAGACCATAGACCGCGGCTCCCGTGCTATAAACTTTGTGCTGTCAGCGATGGTGTTCAACATTGTGCCCACGATCTTCGAGTTGGTGCTTGTCTCATCCATATTGGGACTCAAAGGAGGATTGGCTTTTACTGGTAAGTTCTATTATAGGATAAGTAGTCATGTTTACAAAAATATATTGCGATGACCTTAATAAGGTGGTTGGGACAGACTGGATGCGGAAGGCGGAGGACAGGGTGTTGTGGCGCAGCATGATCCATAATGGTCCTATCTCACGTTTCTATGAGTATTCCTTCTGACGCGACGTTTTGATATCTGACACTAAAGTTAGAATAATCTGTTTTTCATGTTGGTATTGGGTGCTTTGGTCTGGTTTTTTTAAGTTACACTCACGCCTACACTGTCCCACTGCTCAGCAAAAGCCTCCTCCAAATCCTTCCAGGCATCCTTATCTCCGCCGCCTTGATCCAATCCTTGCGGTACTCGTCTAGGTCGTCTCGCCTGCTGTGCATGTGCATGCGGCTGACGTGACTCACCCAATCCCATTTCAGCTTGGCAGCCTTTTTGCCTCGTCTGGGTTATACTTATTTTGTTTCTTTCATTCTATTGCCAAATGTCTTGCGAATTGGCTCTCAGAGGTGTTAAGAAAGGTTTATGAATAAAATATATTTTCAGGTCTAGCATGGGGTTGCGTGGCAGTGTACTCGGTGTTCACGCTGGCCATCACACAGTGGAGGACCAAGTTCCGCGTGTTCATGAACAAGGCGGAGAACGAGGCGGGCAACAAGGCCATCGACTCGCTCATCAACTATGAAACTGTTAAGGTTTGTATAGTTATTTATTTTACCCGAAAACGGCATGTCCCAGAACAACCCGGGCAAGCCTGGGCCCGCGTGCTGGATTACGTCCCTCTCAAATTCAAATTCATAAGTTTTAAAATTAAATAAATAAGTTCTTGCAAACGTAATTTGTAAAAAAGGCAAAATATCAAATGAGACGAGAGTGAAGTAAAAAAAATGATGTAATGATTACTAGGGCGGTTTGATAAGTCCGTGACTGTCGAGAAGTAAAAATAATATTTTTATAAAATAATGAATTATCTGCCTACATAATATCTTTTTAGCTCCTTATATCAAATCCAGCGATATTCCAACTTTTAAAACTCATTTAAAACATATTGAGTTCAGTTTTCGTATTTCACTTAAGTTTTCCAAATAATATTAATACTCATTACCTACAATGTTTCCAGTATTTCAACAATGAGAAGTACGAGCTGGAGAAGTACGACATTAGCCTAAAGAAGTACGAGGATGCCTCACTGATGACCGCGTCGAGTCTGGCTGTACTCAACTTCGGACAACACGCCATCTTCAGCGGAGGACTCAGCATTATCATGATCATGGCCGCTAACCAGATCGCTAAAGGTAACCCATTTATGCTAACGAAAAGTTAATGAAAACGTAAACGCCCAGGCCTATCGTGCGGCCGCTTGAGTTTTTGTTCATTTTTGCCTTTTATCTTTCACTACAAGTTAAACACAAAATTAATCAAAAGTGAAAATAAATAATTACCGTTTTTTTTTTAAGTGAAAACTTCTTTAGGCGCGTTGGGCATTTTTTGAGATGGGAAGAAACCATTTAATTCGCGCCACTGTTACCGTAACCGACACCGCTTCGGATGTGTTCGGCTGTACTCGGGATGTACTCGGTTTTAATGTATATCCGATATGTCAGTGAGTGATGGCAAAGTATTCTGTTTGTCTTTTGTCGGCACTCCCGAAGTGCTCTACTTTTTTTTGTGAAAAAATGTTTTGACTAAGGTTTCGTTTCTTTCCAGGAAACATGACAGTAGGTGACCTGGTGATGGTGAACGGGCTTCTCTTCCAGCTGTCCATCCCGCTGGGCTTCCTCGGCTCCGTGTACCGCGAGGTGCGACAGGCGCTCATCGACATGCAGACCATGTTCACGCTTATGACTGTACAGTCCCGGATAAAGGTATGAATGAGTAAAGATATTTAAGGCTGTTTTTTCAACGCTAGATGGACTCGTGGATAAACGATAACAGCCGTACGGATCGATTAAAGTTTAAGCTTCGCTTATCGCGGTTAGTTCACGGATACTGAACATAGGCTTAAATATATTTTATATCTCATAAGAACTTCACAGTTCACTTAAAGTTATATACAAAGTGTTTACATCTAAATCCAAACTAATATTATACGTGGGACACTCAGAAAGTGTTTATTAAATATTTTCAAAGTACTCTCCACTAGCCTCTATTCAAGGCTTCATGCGTCTGAACCAGTTTTCGAAACACTTTCCAGTCCGCCTCAGACACCTCGTTTACAGCCTGCTCGAACGCTGACAGCACATCTTCCGGTGACGAAAATTGTATCCCTTTGAGCAGATTTTTTATTTTCGGGAATAAAAAGAAGTCACACGGTGCTAGGTCGGGGCTGTAAGGAGACTCAGGAGTGTGCCCGGCGTGCTGTCCAGGAAGTCCCTCGTGTTGAGTGCGGTGTGCGAAGGCGCGTTGTCGTGGTGGAACAGTAGCCCGCGGAGCACTGTGTTTGGTCGCTTGTTGCTCACAACAGAGGAAACTTCTGCCAAGCATTTGGTAATAATACCATTCAGCGTTGATGCTTCTTTGATTCCGTAAAGGAATTGACACCAAGTAGCCAGTCAAATTGAAAAAGCTCGCGATCAAAATATTCCCCCCGCTTCACTTTAGTAGGCGTTGATTCGTTTTGAAACACCCAAATCGTCGACTGGCGCTTCGTTTCTGGATCGTATTGATAAATCCAAGACTCATCATCTGTAATGATTTCGTAAGCAGGCCAAGAGCAGCCTGCTTCAAATTTGTTGATCATATCACGGCACCATTCCACCCGGGCCTGCTTCTGAGCATCGGTGAGGTTGTGCGGTACCCAACGTGAAACTATCCTCCTCACGCGAAGATGCACGTGTAGAATTTCGTGAAGGCTTCCCGATCCAACCTGCAGTATGTGCTGAATCTCTTCATACATAACTCGCCTATTATCTTGGATAAAATTTTTCACTGCTAGCACGTTTTCTTCCGTAACAGCCGTCAAAGGGCGACCACTTCTTTCTTCATCCCCCAAAGCTAGTCGACCGCGCTTGAATTCGTTATACCGTCGATACACGCTTGCCTTAGAAGGGCCTTAATTCATGAATACCATTTGAAGTCTATCGTACGATTCGTCCGGTTTCAGGCGACATTTGAAATCGTAAAAAATCATAACGCCAAAATGTTCCCGACGCAGATCAATTTTATAATAAGACACGATAATTTAAATTAGCTCGCAAACAATGTGGAGGGAAATTTTGAAATTGGAACGTATCTATTTTTACTTACAAATAATCATATTTTCAAAATAGATTATAACTGGCCAGTCTCTTATACATAACAACTTTTTTTCGCAATACTTTCTGAGTGGCCTGGTAAATGCCAAAGTGTGTCTGTCTGTCTGTTACCTCTTCACACTAACTTAAACCGCTGAACCGATTTAGATGAAATTTGGTATAGAGATAGTATGAGTCCCGGGAAAGGAATTCAGTGCATGTATTATGATTTTAACATAATATTCTATTTGAAGTGTCAATTCCAATTGTTTACAATGGACATTTTGTATAGGCCTTATTTTCTGTTCTCCCATTTCCAGGAGAAACCGAAAGCACCCGCCCTCGTATGTAACGCGAAGACGGCGACCATCGAATTTCAAGATGTGAGCTTCAAGTACATTAACGGGAAGCCGATCTTCAACAACCTGACCTTCAGTATACCGGCCGGGAAGAAGATCGGGATTGTTGGCGGCTCGGGGAGTGGGTAAGACTTAAAACAGCGCTGGTTTACGTTCAAAGACTGGTTATTTCATAGACTACATAAATTACTTTTATTTTGATATACATAGTGTTGCTACACTAATTTACCTATACAGAAGTCAGATAGGCAGTCGCCCCTTGTAAAATACTGGTATTGAGCTGCATTTGGTTAGACTGGCAGCCAAGGCGACCCTCAATGAAGTTGGGAAAAGGCAGATGATACCCATTACGGATACAGGAAAAACAAAATGGGTAGTTGTCAAAAAGTTGGAAGCGAATTCACTGCACTCTTGCGGTAAGGCAAGGTGAGAACGCAAATAATAGAAAAAACTAAACAAAGAATTCACGAGTTTCGTTTATTATGTTTTTTGAAGTCGCTTCTTTAACATTTTTTTTTAATACCAATGAACAAAGTTCACTAAATTATCTTAAATTTAAAGAAATAACTAAATCAAATTACAATGCAATGTGAAGTCTGCAGCGATAAACATTAACATTCCAAACAAAAATGCGCTCCACTATATTAATTTGCTTGTTTGGCGCCGACTCAAAATTACTTGGGTATACTTACATTATTTTAAAAACTATTTATTAAGGTTAAATAAAAAAGGTTTATTATTTTTTGCTTTTCAGTTTTTTCGGAGGTTTATTTTTTTTGTTAAAAAGTTTTAATATAAACACAAATACTCTTCTCTTCCACTTTTACGCCATGGCTTCGTGTCGCGCGATTCCGGTCCCACAGACTTGCGGTGGCTTGTTGAGTTTCAGTAATTGCATAAGCATAATTAGCTTATAATGTTCTCACTGCTGGACACAGGCCGTCCCTCTGTGAGATGCAGTAACCAAAAACACGGGCAGTACATAAATGATAAATGACTACAGAACGCCTCCTGCCACAATCCTTCCATACTCCATACGCCAATATTACGATATACAGGGTGATTGGAAGATGGGTGCAAAGTTTTAAGGCGAAGATAGTACAGACAATTTAGAACCATCTAAGCCATGGTTGTCTTAGACAAAGTCTTACCAATTTTCTTTTACCTTATTTTTATGTTTTTTTATGTCTAATGACACAGAGGCCTAAAACATGTTTTGCTAGATTGCTTACACATTAATTTAATTATATAAAAATTTATTCATCTATCATTCAATTTGGCCATAAATAAGCAGTTGACTTATAATTTTGGAAAAAACTAAACATGGGTTAAAAAAAAAATTGGTAAGACTTCGTCCTAAATTGTCTGTACTATCTTCGCTTTAAAGCTTTGCATTCATCTTCCAATATACAGGGGTATAGATATGATGATATAGGATAATATCACTAACTTGTAAATGGCCTTCAATTTCATATTGTATAAGTTAGCTGTAAAGCTGTAAAGTTTACCGAATATAATAAAAATTAAATAAATAAACTGATTTTCGTTCACAGTAAATCCACAATGGTGCGGCTCCTGTTCCGTTTCTTCGAGCCGCAGTCCGGCACCATCAAGGTGGCCGGACAGAACATTAAGGACTTCGACCTCTACAGCTTGAGGAAAGCTATCGCTATTGTGCCACAGGTTCGCTTTTTTTCATTTCATTCGTTCATTCAGCTGAAACACGTCCACTGCTGGACATAGGCATCCACAAACAACTCCACTTCGACCGGTACTGTGCTTCCCGCGTCCCGCTCAGTTTGAATCTCTTTATTATGTACAGTCACGTGCAGTAATACATGTGTATAGTATACACAGTGATGATGATGATGATGACACAATGGCGGTGCTGATTAAAAGTCCGACTTTAGTTTGGGTTTATGTGACGTCGATCGAGTTGCCTGCTGGCTGGGTGGGGAGAGGTTTATAAATCTTGAAAAATTATCCTCCATGTTGAGTGACGGTTGATTTTTCATTCATCAATCATTTTTATGATCGATGGTATTTTAACGAAATTGATAATCAACATCTTGTACCAAAATGATTTGTCATTTTTTATATTTATCTTTTCAGGACTGCGTGCTATTCCACGACACGATCTTCCACAACCTGCACTACGGCGACCTCAGCAAGTCGCCCGAGAAAGTATACGAGGCCAGCAAGATGGCCGAGCTGCACGACTCTGTGCAGACATGGCCCAAGGTATATTGATAGTTACATAGTATTATTTATTTATTTATAAAGCTAATCGCGACGATAGGTTGTCGTGGAGCAAAATGAAAGAGATAGTAGACCAGTGGTGGCGTAACTATAGGGTGGCATTGGGGCAAAATGCCATGGGCCTCCAGCCAGAGGGGCCCCCCGCCAGAGGGCCCCCCGCCAGAGGGGCCCCCAGCCCGAGGGAACCCCCGCCAGAGGGCCCCCAGCCAGAGTGGCCCCCAACCAGAGGGGGTACCCAGCCAGAGGGGGCCCCCGGCCCGACAGGGCCATGAGCACAGGAGGATCCTAACATAAGTTTATAAATGCAAACTTTTTTTTTAAAATTTGCAACATAGAACATCATTCAGGTTTCGAACATTTGGTACCTTTTTCCCATTGTTTGTCTAATTTTTTGGACAGGACCTCATGCTCAGCAGTAGCGCTTGCGACCACTAGACCAACGAAGCAGTCAGGTGTTAAATGTATTAGGGGAAAATATGAAATCTACGCGAAAGAAGTCGCGAGAGAAGTGCTAGTAAAACAAAAAAACTATAACGTTGGTTGAGCTTCTTTACATTGAGGGAGGGCCCCATCCCTTGAATTTGCCACGGGCCCCTAACGGTATAGTTACGCCACTGTAGTAGACTGTATAACATGTAAATATAATGAAGTAAGAAAAGATATGAAATTATGACGGAACGGTCGGTATAAAATGTAAACAAGAAAATAAAATAAAATAATAGACGTTAATAAACGCGGGCGCATGCAGCGGCTCACTGTGTGCGCGTGCGCTGGAAGAGCGCTCTCAACAAAAGGCTTGCCAACGAAATACATACATAGCAATAACCCACAGGCTTTGACATTATAGATCTTGCATGTATCTAAATTATAGGAAACCACCTTAGATAATAATTCCGTGCCTCGGAAAGCACGTTAAGCCGTTGGTCCCGGCTGTCATTCGTGGATCTTTGACAGTCGTTACGGGTAGTCAGAAGCCCGAAAGTCTGACAACCAGTCTTACCAAGGGGTATCGTATTGCCCAGTAACTGGGTTGTGGAGGTCAGATAGGCAGTCGCTCCATGTAAAATACTGGTATTCAGCTGCATCCGGTTAGACTGGAAGCCGACCCCAACATAGTTGGGAAAAGGCTAGGCAGATGATGATGACCTTAGATAATGATTATATCACTGGAGAAGGCGCAAGCGCGATATTCTGAACAAATAGTCTCTCATTTTCGGCGGAGGGCTCGGTATCTACTCTCGCCCGCAATGAAAAATCCGTGCCAACGATTTTTTTTTCAATATCTATATTAATTCGGTTGTTTATTTGAATCCAAGAAATAAAATAGCTGATGAATTAAATAGCTAAAAAATAAAAATAAAATTTTGCTTTTAGTTGTACTTATTTTCTTTGTATTAAAATTTTACTAAAAGTAACAAAATTGTGGTTGTAGTAATTTTGATTTACTTATAACAATCAAAATTACAGTTTTGATTTCAAACATAACCGACAAAAACTGTCAACCGACCTATTGAATATCGTCGTAGGTTGAATCTAATTGATCTGTTATGGTCCGCAGGGCTACGACACACAAGTGGGCGAGCGCGGCCTGAAGCTGTCGGGAGGAGAGAAACAACGCGTCGCCATCGCTCGCGCCATACTCAAGGACTCGCCCATCATCATCTTCGACGAGGCCACCTCCAGCCTCGACTCCATCACCGAGCATGTACGTATAGCGTCACTACCGCGTACTGCTTACTGGCAGCATCCTGTAGAGGTGTGTGAAACAACGTGGAGAGTTCCTCATCGCCCATAGTGCAGGGAGGATCCTTCGACCAGACGGGTGTCGTGTCTGGTGGGCTACTGGCCGAGGGTTGCTGTCAGGATGTTGTACATTAGCTAGTCGCGCGGCTAACTTTGTTTGCGTGATGCAGAATATGTGTGATACGTTGTTTGTATATGGCGTTGTACATGCCGCCTTAATCCCACTGCTGGCCCTTTGGCCAGCAGTGGGATTAAGGCGGCAGATCCCTTTGGATCTCTCTATGACTTCAGCTGTTCCAGGGCTAGTGTGGACCTTTGGCTATTCATTTGTCTAGCTAGTTCATCGTGCCATTTTCTACGTGGAAATAAAGAAGAAAAAAAATACATTAATTTTCAGTCAAATCAAGCAATAGCTGTAACCCAAAATATTTTGCTAGGTTGGATACTGATGAAGATGAAATAACCTGGATCATTCCTGGGCTAAAAGAGGACTGTGTAGTTGGATGGATAATATAAGCAATAAGATCCTTAAACTCTTTAAGAATATTTTGGTACTTCTCTTAACGCATATAATAATATATCGAATCTGTCTTTCCGAAGGAATTTACCCTAGTTGTCTAAAAAAGTCAGTTGTAATCCCTATCTTTAAATCTGGAAGTAAAGACATAGTTAATAATTATAGGCCAATATCCTTACTCCCCTCAATATCAAAAATACTACAGAAAATTATAGACACTAGACAAGTTAATTACTTAGAAAAAAACAACATCTCATCCCCTGCGCAATTTGGTTTTAGAGCCAAACTGTCGACAGCCGATGCGGTGCATAGCCTGACTGTTTATATTTCAGAAGAATTCGGCAAAGGAAACCAGACCCTGGGAGTCTTTCTTGATTTAGCCAAGGCCTTTGACACGGTGTCTGTTTTTCTGAACAAATTAGAAATCATAGGAATGAGGGGAACGCCGTTGAAACTTTTTACTGACTATTTAGACCACCGGTACCAATGTGTTAGAATAGATAATATTACCAGCGATGAGCAAAAAAGTACTGGTTTTGGTGTTCCTTAGGGGAGTATTCTGGGCTCCACACTCTTCCTTATTTATATTAACGATTTGTGCAATTTAAATATTAAAGACGGCAAAATAATATCATATGCCGACGACACGGCGTTAATATTTAGCGCTAAAACCAGTAGCGAACTATTCAAAATCGCTCAACTAGGTTTTAATACTGTGACTAATTGGCTTCATAGCAATTTACTAACATTAAATGCCGTCAAGACAAATTATATTCACTTCTCCATGCGCAAGCCTCAATTTAACATTACACAGTACAATCACCATGTGTAATTGTCCTTTTGCCCACAAAACGAGCAATATAAATTACCTGGGGGTAATAATGGACCACACACTCTCTTTTAAAAAACATATTAAATGCCTGGTTAAAAGAGTGCGCGAACATTAGCAGATTCAAAATTAATGACACAAGTTTATTTGGCCGTATGTTAATGTACAATTCAATACTGTATCACTTCTTGTGGTGGCGCACCAAAAACTAATTTTCTTCCTCTTGAAAGAGCTCAGAGAGCAATTTTAAAGGTAGCAAACATCCATCCCTTCTTTTTTCCCATAGATCTGCTATATAAATCCTGCAACGTACTAACTGTTCGCCAGCTTTTCATTATGGCTGACGTCCGGGATGACTTCGGTGTAGCGTAGTGCGAAAACCTACTTATTGTCTGCAAATATAACTGCTAACATGCTATTTTACTTTTATTTAAGTACCTAAGTTTTAATTTAGTTTTTACGTTATACTCATTGTTAATTTATTACATTAACCCCTTTACTAATAAACGTTATAAATAGAACAGTCGAGGCTTGTATCTTTATTATGTTATCTTAAAAATAAAAATAATGTTACCGATGGTCTAAAAAGTTCTTACATCCATTTTGAGAGCAAAAATAAAAAACAAAAAATCTAATTATGTATGCCTCTCAAAATGGATGTAGGAACTGGTACCGCGGTACTAAGGAGCTGCTCCTCATTGATATGGCCATTACCCAACAGGTTCGTCATTCCCGAAAGGATCTGTCGTGATGTTGGATATACTATAAGAAGGCCTATGACTCGGTGCCGCATACATAGCTCATGAGGGTGCTGGAATTATATAACGTAGATGCAACTCTGCGCACTTTCCTCTTGTCGTGTATGCAGCAATGGAGGACGGTCCTTTGCTATCCAGGATGTCGAAATATTCACAGGAATAGCGAGCCGATAAGGATCGAGCGAGGCATATGTGATGGCGATAAGTTGAGTTCTGCTTAGCCTTGAATCCTCCAAGCACATTGCTGGAGCGATCAGGTCAGGCTATCGGCTGAAATATTCAACGAAATAAAGGAACAAATTATGTACCCAAGTTTTATTGAACTTAATTCATTATTTATATTAATCTTGATTGGAACGAGTGTCCACGAAGTTTCTTGCTCGTTTTTCTCCATAAGGATGAACGTTTTGAAATTAGCAACTATCTAACAATTTTTATTAAGTAGCGGTCTGTCGAAAGAGCACAGAATGAAATATGTTTTTCTTCACAGGCGATCCTCCAAGCACTAAAGGCGGCGACAGTGGGCCGCACGTCCATCTGCATCGCGCACCGCCTGTCCACTGTGGCCGACGCGGACGACATCCTGGTGCTGGAGCACGGCGCCGTCAGCGAGCGCGGCACGCATGCGCAGCTCATCAGCAACCCCAAGTCGCTCTACTCGCAGCTCTGGGACAAACAGAAGCACTCCCCCCCGCCCCCGCCCCCTCCCCCCGCCGCGCCGCCCGCCCCGCGCGCGCCCGCGCATGCGCACGAGCACGGCGACCACAGCGGCTGCCAACACTAGCGACACGCCACACACACGCGCCGCCGCTCGCGAACAGTGAACTCGCACATCCCGTGGGACGATACCACTTTAGTATGAACGAGACAGACGATACTATTGAAAGGTCTGCGTAACAGAGACGTGATCAATTCTTGACGCAGTATGGTGGATCTACAATTTAAATCTTTGACTAACTACTCCCGCGAGTGAACATGAGGTCATAGCAGTTCTGTATTTTTTTAAGTCTCTTTTTTTCTTGTGAAGTGAGTACCTCGGTAGTTAGTGATACTCGATGCGATGACACAACAATCAGCTTATCAGTAATGTTCAATTCAAAGACAGAGACTGTAGTGTTTAAAATGTATCGATAAACCATGGTACTATTAGTTTCTTCTATGTTCATCCTTTTTTCAACGCAAACACCAAAAATGTAGGATCTAAAATAAAATGTTAATTTGACACTACTACGAGTAACGTCGATATTGGGGGTATTTTCTCGTGGTCCTACTATTTTGTCCTACCAGTAGGTCTACGAGGGTATGTTATTGCTGTTGGTCCTACTGAAGTTTAGAAACTAAAATGTACCTCCTGTATAATGAAATTGACTGGATAGGTGTGGGGCGTGTCTCAGTTTCAGTCTTCATAAGTACCTACTGCTTTCTTAGTGAGTCAACATCACTTTTAGTACCTACATACCTCTTTTTAAAAATATCGTTGATGACATATTACTTCTTTATAATTTATCTAATAAAAAATTACCGGTTGTTTTATTAACACCATGAATTAATTCTAATTGAGATTTTAGAATGTTATCAAGTACTTCATTATTAAAATATTAATGAAATGTTTTTTTTTTTTTTGTTAATAAACCATTTACTTAATCAATATCGTAATTTGTATCTGTATTATTATCAATGAGAAAAAAAATATTTCATTTATACCAACATGGGCACTTTGGCATTGGCAACTTGTTATAAAAGCGGATACTGTTTATAAGAAAGGACTAGCTTGTTTTAGTTAGGTATCACAATTTCATGTTTACTACGTGTATTTATACTTATTATGGAAATCGCTTCTTATTTTGAAAAGTCCTAAGTTTTTGCGAACATACAAAATGCTTTCTAAGATATACAGAGAAGGCAGTATGAAGACTGAAACTGAGACACGCCCCACACCTATCCAGTCAATTCCTATATACAGGAGGTACATTTTAGTTTCAAAACTTCAGTAGGACCAACAGCAATAACATACCCTCGTGGACCTACTGGTAGGACAAAATAGTAGGACCACGAGAAAATACCCGATATTGGCACAATATAATGATTAACTTCTAACTATTTAAAATCAATACCAAATTTATTTTTATTGTGAAGTCTTAAAGACAGTGATGCTTTTGTAGATGATGTTTTCTTTTATAGTATTTGCAAGTTTCACGCGCGTATTACTGGCGTTTCGAATTCCTGGACTCCTATTACGCGCGGAAAACGATACAATATTATAATGTCTTATTGCCTATTATTATTTATTAAGGTCTACGACACACTGGTAGCTATTTTAAGGTGATCATTGTAATGTAAGGTATTGTGTACGCGTTTAGCTGTTGTGTTATAGGCCTTAATCTGACAGCTATTTCGGTATGTGTACCTGGTGGCTTTAGCCTACAAAAATTAAAAATTCCTAATTAATCCAAAATTGGCCTTATGTTCATCAAATACATAATACTTAAACTAGTAATTGCAAAAAGCATAATTACCTTCACTTTATAAATCATCTAAAGTAGAGGTATATGCTCAAATAGCAATTTTACAGTATTTTTTTTGACAATACAAGTTTATAGTTAACAGAGTTAGTCAATTGTCAATCCATCGAAGCGACGTCCTATCTCGTCGACAATGTGTTGACTCAAGTCAATTGGTTACCCATTATGGCTGCTAAGCATCATTGGATTCGTATTGACGAATGAGGCCATTATGGGACATCAAGGCTTCTTTCTCAGGTAATGTGGCACAAGACTATAATTAATAAATGTTGAGAAATGTGAAATCTTTATGTAAATAAAAAAGTTGATACAATGTACAGTAACTTGTTAAATAAGTATATTATTTTGGTTACATATAACGTGTTTTATTTTAATAAAATAAAAACCCTGTTTGGCTATGTTGGGCGCCACTAATTGTTTGTAAGCGCTATCATGAAGCGTTATCAATGTCACACTCGAACCAGGAGTACATGAGTAAATAATATCTACTCATGTGCACGGAGTGTAAGAACTTCCACTAAACACCATGGAAAATAGTTATCGTGTCAACTCAATATTTAAATAATTACTTCGGCTTATAGTGCGCAAGTCGCCCGGTACCATACACCATGGTTCGCGACAACGCGAATTCGTTTCCACCTCATTTGACACACATACGAGTCATCGACACAAATCTATAATAGATAATAGAGATCCCATGTCGCAACATGCCAGTATCATTATGAATTTCGAATCTATCGATTGACATGTTATCGGTTGCCATAGCGACCAGCGTAACAACATCCAGCTGTCGATGGGATTATTTTCAACAATAAATATCTGCTCATTTTTCGAGCGTCCCTATTTTGTATAAAAATGGTATTTTGAATGTGAAGCAAAGGATGTCAGTGTTGAGTTTGATCCCCGAAGATAAACGTAAAGACCATAGTAGGTTTGTAGGTTTTGAATATCCTTTGTTTTTTTCTCATTCAGCGTTCGTGAAAATATCTCTGGTTTGTGGTGAAGACTGACCATTTTAAGTTAACATTCAGGACGTAAAGAAGCGCGGGAATCTGAGGTCGGTAAGTAGGCGTGTGGAGTTTAATATTGTGTAAATAAAAAGTGCCCATGCTGCATTATTGATACCTTCTCTGGTAATAGCAAGGCTCGGTTTTTAGGTTCTGGACAGTGACAATAGTGATGGCTTTGTCATAAATAGGAGAGGACGATGGAAGATTAATGAGTTCTGCAGGTAACAGTAGGCACACCTACGTGCTATTGTGATTTCCATATTATTGACTATGACTGTTTGCTAAGCGTGCTGATAAAGGGCATACCCAACTCTTACGCGACTCTTAAATGTCGTAGTTATGATGGTACGATGGATTTAGGGCCCAGTGTGATGCTGTAGGCGGTATCATTAGCCTATTTTCAACTTGTATTTTTTTTAGTTTGTTGTTGCGATTTAATTTTGTTATGGTAGCAAATATTGTTGCTAGAGGAAAGAAATTCGGTTTAATAATTCATTAGGCACCAGGGTACCTACCTACAACGTACCTAGTAGGTGTCGTCTTGTAGTTTCTGACTACCGCAATTTTTTTTATTGCTGAATGGATCACGCCTGATGGAAAGCGAAGGATGAAGTCTATGATGGAACGAGCGTGCCCAGAAAATGCCTGAGGCACTGGAACTCCCACGCACCGACGAAACACAGCAGGCTGCTTGACGGCCGGACTCCGGTGGGAGAACCGCCATGGATTAAAATTATTAGTTTTATGTATTTATTTGCCTATGTATGTACATAAATCTAACACCATAATTCTTTAATAAAATATGGTTTTCTGTCAGGAAATTTTCAGTAGCTGCCTGGAGCTTGGATCTGTGCCCGTTTGATGGCAATAGATTCGTTCAGGAGAAATGAGGGTGTACACTTCTGGCTAACCCTTCAGAGAAAACACGCATGATGTTATGGTTATGTTTGTTCTATGGAAATAATCATAGTGTTATCTATCAATAGATTCGTGATACGTAAGTAGGTAAGTCTACCTAACTATGATAGCATGGTCCGTAAGTTGCTTTGTTGTAATTACGGCTATGATTTTAATTGAACATGGGGTTTCATCGTGAATCGTTACTGCTTAATTAAAGGGTCACCGAAACGATCAATTGCAATGACAATTTTTGTCTCAATTTTTGCTCTCACAACGGTGAAGGAAAACATCGTGACGAAACTGGCATGTCCTAGAACAAAAAATTCGAAGACATATGACATCTACCAACCCGCACTGGGCCCGCGTGGTGGATCACGGCCCACTCCCTCTCGAAGAGGAGGTCTGTGTCCCAGCAGTGGGAATGTCATACGCTGATTATGTTATTGTACCTATCTCGTATTTCGTAAATTGATCGTCTACCAAATGCAATTGAAGAGATTGAAAAAGAACACAAAACATTGACCATTGCAGTTGACAATTACAATTTATCGTTTCGGGGGACCCTTACGACTTTCGGCAGCAGGTAGGGGTTTTATTTTTACTGTGCCAATCATTGCTCTGACAAGGTGACCCATTATGCTGAGCGAGGCAAAGATCCCTCTTTACCTCGCTCAAATTCGCTTCAGGGGCAAATGGTTCGTTAAACATTTTATACACGTTGTAAAGATGTATTGCCGACTCCATGTAATAGATATTGACATAATATCTATATCTGTGGTGTGGACTATTATATTTGTATACTTTTTTTTAACAAAGCCGATGGCAGGTACCTATATAGGTTAAAGAAAGTCTGTATAGGTACCTACCTAAGTACGAAAGCAGTTTACGCAGAATTGCACGTCATAGGCAATTGTTGTATTTTTATCGAAGGTATCCTTGAATATTATACGATGCCTTTTCATGCTAATCGGTTCAGTACCTAAGGCCGACTCTACACTTAAAGCTCTACTGTGGTTTGAGGCACCCACTTGTGGGCTACCTACGTAGTCGTCCGCCATAGTTTTCTTTTCCGCCGTCTCGCTTCTGACTCGCTTTCTGTGTCATTACGTCTTTATTTTATTGAAGGTATTATAAAGTGTATTACCTGCTATAGTGAAGTGTCATGTTTCTTTCGGCGGTTCGTGAATCAGTCTTCAGTTCTACCTTAGCAGTGTCTTACATAACATAGTGTGATTCCGTTTTGGTTCGATTTAATATATTTAAAAGGTCTATTGCGTACGCAAAATACGCGCACTGACGTGGAGTTGCGGACACCAGCCCGTATTACCTATTACCTAAGGTCTATTGCAAGAAAACAAAGGGATATGTAGGAAATCCTAGCGACTGGCATCAGATAGTGGCCGTCTTCAACATCTAGCACTAGTATATAGTTACTTGTGCTCCACCTAGCAAACCCTGGGGGAGGCAATGAGGTTTTCCCCCAATATCTTCGGTGCACACGGCAGCAGATGGAAACTACAGCTGCCGTAAGAGTTCGATATCTTCTACACACAGGTTCAAATTGAATTAGCTAGCGAAACTCCACAGACAGAGGTGGTTATAGTATCGATATCCAATGAAGATGAAACAAAAAAATGCGTTTTTTAAACTCAAAATTTCAACTAACTAATAGCAGCCCGTTGACCCTAGTTAGCTATAGTTATTTAAAATTAACAGTTACGATTTTTTTTCTTTCTTGTCGTCATTTTAGATATTGATACCTATCATGACTGCGCGGCGGAATTTCGCTAGCTAATTTAAAATGATCCTTGACCTTCTATATGATGATGTAGCCAGAAAGTTCACAGGTCCGTCGATATCGGGAAGAACAAATGACTCTCAGCTTCGTTTAGGGTAGGTATTCTTACACTCGTTGAAATATAAAACTTTCTAAATTCCAGAAAAGAATCATTAGAGAGCGTATACAGCAGCAACTCTCGTTTGAACCTCTTGACAAAGCGCAAGCGCCTGAACCCGCTGACAATGGACACGTCCACCACATCGCTGAACAAGAGAGGAGATCAGTACGTGACGCAGCGCGTGCTGTCGGCCAAGACACACCGGGTGAAGCAGCTGCAGAATCAGCTGTCTGATGCGCATTATCACTTGCAGGCAAGTTTTTAATAATCTGCCCATAATCCCACTGTCGGGATACAGGACTCCTCTCTATGACAGGGACTGGGCGGTAGTCCACCACGCGGGCCAGTGCGGCTTGGGGGATGTCGCATATGTCTTCGAATTTTTGGTTCTAGGACATGCCGGTTTCCTCACGAAGTTTTCCTTCATCGTTTTGAGAGCAGTGGTGATTAAATAAACTTTGTGTCAGAAGTAAAGCGCCTGTCTGGGTTCGAACCTATGACCTTCAACTCGTAACTCGCGGCCGTTACCAATGGGCCACCACCACCACTACTCCTGTAAGTTTTTGGTTGATTCTAACTATTCTGGAATCGATAGGTAGGTAACTATAAAAGTCTAGATTTCACTAAAAAAAAACGTTCCCCTTGGTGACGAAAGTATGTACCTACTTATTCAGATAAATACGTTGAATGAAGGTTATGAAAATTACTTTTCAAAGTTTAATAAAACTGGTGTTCAATTTATAATTTGATATTTTCAATCTTATAATGAACTTTCCAGGAGTTAAGTAATGAGAACAAAGTATTACGTGCCATGCAGAAGAAACAAGAAACAGCATTGCAAAGGTAAGCATGATAACTCCCCAATTTATACGTGGACCGACGACCTTAAAAAGGTGGCTGGGACAGACTGGATGCGGAAGGCGGAGGACAGTGTGATGTGGCGTAGACTGGGAAAGGTTTATGTCCTAAAAGCTGTCGTAACTCTTTCTGTTGATTAGTAAAAAGGCTTCGGGGAGGCCTATTTATTTATTCAACCAGAACGAGATTAAGCCAATTATACTGATGAGATATATGATAATGAATGACACATACCTATACAAATAGTAATAGTTTACAAATAGTGACAGAACAATATGAATTTATATATCTCGGGATCACGGGGTGTCGGTCCTTTGGAAGGCGTACGAGGGGCCGAAGCCAACTCGTAGAGGCTCAGAACAATATTATTATTAGCAACATAATAATTACATTTGATTATAATTAGCCCTTTCACTCGCTGTTCTCGCGACTCGCGTACATATACAGGGTTAAATTAAATTAGCTAACGAAATTCTGCAGAGATGGATATCGATATAGATAAACATGATAAAATAAAAAAGAAATCAATTTAATGACGATGATTTAGTTTCGCTAGCTAATTTACTTTGACTCTGTAGATGTCTTTCGGAGGATGTCTTTGTCTTCATAAAATCTGTGATGAAGATGATAAAAAGAGAAATCATAACCAGATACGAGAACTCGAACGCAGAACTGCCTCAAGTTCTGAACTCGCACAGCGAAGAGATGAGAATACAGCAGTCGAAGTTCAAGCAAGTGAAGTTGCAGTACAAGGAGGCGACGATGAAGTTGAAGGAACGAGACATGCAACTACAGCAGCTGAGAGACGAACACCAACATCTGTTGGAGCTTAGCAAGGATAGGTAAAGTCACAATCAAATTCATTTATTTCCATGTAAGAGCCAGCGCGCACTAGCGACATCTTGTTGACCGATAGTTTGATCGTTCAGGGAATCAGTATGGAGCTATATTGAGTGCACGCATTTGGTGATTAAAAATCGGCCGATCAAACGTGTGCACTTCAATATACTTAGCTCCATACTAACTCCCTGAACGATCAAACTATCGGTCAACAAAAAGTCGCTAGTGCGCGCTGGCTCTAACGGGGTGAATTAGGGATTAACTAATTGCGTAACACACTATAAATCTCAATCATTTTGAAGAATATATTATTATTCCATTGCTTAATATGTTCGAAAATTTTGTCAGTTCAACAACATAATGTTGTTAAACTGTCAAAATGAAAGTCATTGCTACTGATAATGTGTTTCGCAATTACCCCGCTGGGGTGGATCGGGACGAAACTTTAAAATGGATTTTAACATTCAAATCAAATTATTTTATTTCACATAGGTAAACCTACATGGGGACTTATGAAACGTCAGAAGCTAGGAGCACGGTTCCAATTGTTCGTTTCCTATGGAGAAGAGCCGGCAAGAAACTCCACTGTTACTCTTTTAAAAATAATTGGCTTTTAAAATGTTTTCAAATTACAGTAGGTATGGGAGGACAGCGTTTGTCACCAAAAAGGTCTCTTAATGTGTTTACTGTATTATAATTAAGTGTCCTTGTTGGGAACAACCTATATTATTTTAAATGCCTTTTAAAGTTTCGTCCCGACTCACCCCTGCATACCTATTCACCTTGTTTTACGGTAGTCATAAATACGAACGAGAGAATAGTATATATGCCTTTATAAATTGGATTATTATTCAAAGTGATGCCCATAGTTACAGCGAAAGGTAAGGTTAGTGACGGGTGACGTATTTATTTTTGAAATATTGCTACTGATACCCAGCACCTTGACCTTTGCCCAGCATTGAAATTACAATTGTAAGGCCTACAATATAACGTCGAGCCATTATAATCGATAACGACGTTAGAAGGTACTGGAGAAGAGTTCATGAAAATGTCAACTTTATAATTTATTTTATTTTATACTAACTTCTGCCCGCGACTTCGTCCGTGTGATTTTTTTTTGTTTTAACATAAAATATAGAAAGATTACTCTTTATTATGTACACCATATAAAATTAAAGACATAAATACAGAATTTTTACAAAGGGTGACACAATGGGCGGACTTATCACTAAGAGCGATATTTAAAGACAACCTTTATATTCTATGACACTCGCCAATACCTTAGCTTCCCACTAGTGAAATAATTTTCGAAATCGGATCAGTAGCTCTGAAGATTACCGCCTACCTACAAAATTACAAATTTTACCTCTATTATTAAGTATAGATGTATAATTATTGTATTTGGTTTTAACAGTTTAAATTAAAGTAAAATCAATAATTTATGAGACGACAAAGGTAGCCGCTCCATGCAAAATACTGCTATTCAGTCCCATCCGGTTAGACTGGAATCCGACCCCGACATAGTTAGGAAAAGGCTAGGCAGATGATGGGTCAGACGGCAAAGTACAGTAAGGAAGCAGCTGCCTGCATTGATTGGTTAGGTACCCCGCTGTTTGTACGAGGGCATCCCATTAATTTAGGCAGCAGCACACCAACACCAATTAGAATTTATTAGCAATAAGATTTAATTATATTATAGGCCGACCGCTTAACTGGGACGTTGCCTGAGGTAGCTGCGCGGTGCGGGAGGGGTGATAGTTGTCACAATTTTTCGAATCACTGAGCTCTTGCATCACGTCACTACACCCCTCCCGCACCGCGCTGCTACCTCAGGCAACGTGTCAGTTAAGCGGTCGGCCTGTAGTAAATGTCTAGATCTTACTGCCAACCCTTAATTTCTTCAAAATATTCCAGAAATCTTCTCGACCGCGAGAAACTTCAAGCTCAAGTGACGGAACTGACTTCTAAAGTGCAACAACAGAACGATACGATCACAATGCTGCAACGTCGCATAGCACTAGAAGCGAAGAACTTCAAGCATCAACTGCAGAACGAGATCAATAAGCATAAGGACACGAGGCATGATCTGGACCTTGCCATCAATAATGCTGACAAGCTGACTTCTATTATTGAGGTAGGTAACTAACTGGCAGTTTGTTCCAGAGATCCCTTCGGTTGTCACTTAAGATGATTCGGGTAACTTATAATAGGTAGTCAGGGAAATTAATTAATTTCCCTGACTTTTGCTCATCAATTGATGAGCAAATTCATTACCAGCTTTCAATTTGTCCGTACACTATAATCCTGTCATTGTATGCAAGTTGCTTGAAATGTCTATACCTACATAATCAGCCTATAATGTTCCCACTGCTGGGAGACAGCTCTCCTCTCTTCAAGAGGGAGTAAGCTAATAATCTACCACACGGGTCCAGTGCCGGTTGGTAAATGTCACATGATTTCGAATTTTTGGTTCTAGGACAAGCCGGTTTCCTCACGATATTTTCGTTCACCATTTTGAGAGCAGTGGTGATGAAATTATTTACACAAACTATAGCGCCTGCCTGGATTCGAACCCATGACCTACCACTCGTAAGTCGGGGCCATTATTACGTTACTGGGTCACCACTGCTCTGACGAAAATTCGGCGACTTAGTTTGTGCGACAGATAAAAACTTAGGTAACGCTTGTCCAGCCCTATCCTCATCCAAGATTATTATGAAGTATATACTTTTTTTTTTTTCTTTTAGTCTGTACTGTCCCATTGCTGGGCAAAGGCCTCCCCCATTTTCTTCCACATTTTCTTGTGCTGTGCCTTCTCCGTCCAGTCGGTTAGGAGTCTAAAACCCCCCATAAAAATATGGAAAGCACAACAATAATCTACTATTATTGGCAAAAAACTTTAGAATCTTCGGCAGTAGATAGTTATCTATCTAAAGGCCCTTTGTATACGGCACGTTTTCTTTACGGTACGGCGTATAAACCGCGCCGGTAGAAAAAACGTATCCGTCAACAAGCTTCCATAGAGACTTTCATACAACATTGACGACCGTGCCTACACACGGCCAATAAAACGTAGTTTTTTACTGCAACAAAAACGTGTACAAAGGCCAAGTCTAGTTAATGGTAGATTTATGGAAGTATATTCATGTATTTATGTATATTTATTTGTGCTTATATTTATATGTAATTAGGTTTATATTATATTCATAGTTTTAATAGGTTTATGTGTATCTTTATATTTAAAATATTTATTCCTCAATTTTCATGTTTGCACCTACCACTGTTTGTCTCTGCATCACCCAAAGGTAGACTGGTAGAAAATGCCTATGGCATTAAGTCCGCCTCTGTACATTTTTGTGCTTGAAGTATTAAATAAATAAATAAATAATATTTACATTTTGAAATTCTCACTTTGAAATTATAAGATCAGAATGATTTAAATTCTAATTTTGGTTTCTTTCAGTAATCATAATAGTCACTCGCGTATTGAAGTACGAATATAATTTGTTCATTGGCAAGTTGTGTGTGTGTGTGTGCATAAATAAACAGCGCATGCGTCAATTCGGTATCTTTTATTCCTTTCTAATTATTTATTTCCTCGTTATAATGTAATGCCATTGAAACCTCCTTTTTACAATTATTCACTTCAACGTGACAAATTAAAATTTTCCTAATCAACGTTTCTTTGTTGTTATGAATCTGTTGTTCACTCGTAAATTATTCGTTTTAAGCTGTCATTCATTAGTCGAGAGTAATAAAGGGTTTTCTCTTCTTTCTATTCGCGTTTAAAATGTTCAATGTAGGTGTTCAGATTGATTAATTGTTGTCATAAGCGTCGCTAAAATGTTTCAACAAAGCGATGTAATTTTGTTATTCATTTTCATCTGAAAAGTGTAAACTTGAGAGTGAAAATTAATAAAATTTATGACTGCCTCGTTGGTTTTAAGGTCGACTTCTAATGGGTTCCTAGATCCGCCAATCTTATTGTGCTTTTTCCATTACCTGGAAAATTAATTATTTATAACAGTCTAAGGCCAGATTTATAGGTAAGTACAGACGCCAAATGGCACATCAAACTACTACAATCTGTCAAATTTCACAATTTCGGGTAGCTTGATGTGCTGGCGTTTGTACCCAGTTAATAGCAATAAGCTCGCCCCTATTATATTAGATTAATGAATATGACCTGGGGCCGTATTATGAAGTATATGCCATCATTATTCCATTGCAAAAGAGAGACGGTGCTATCGGCCTACTATTACTCCTTCTCTCTCTCACACTAGAAAAATGATGTCAATAATACGTCATAATAACGGACCCTGACTGGCAAAATGCGGGTGTCAACAACACAGCTTTTCTCTCGGGAAATACAGGGGTTTCAAATAAATAACATATTATCGTTATAATAACAAAAACACATATGCGGCTGTTCAGCCAAACTTAACTATATGTCTATATACTTACTTTTTGTTGATATCAGCAAAACATGGTAATCATAGAAATTAAATTGTGTTGTCAGTAGTCGAAAAACATTATAGAGATAAATTGTGTTTTTATAAGATTCTGAAGATTTACTTACGGAGTTTATAAAAATAAATACATGAATTTTAACATCAAAGGACATGAATAGAAAAAGTCTGGCCCAGTTTATTTTGACATAAGTCCGCCATGTTGATTTTTGTGAAACCTCACATCCTCTGACTCTATTGGATTAGGAATTTCCTTTAAAATCGGATAGCGATTGAAAGTGAAGTACGCTGCGCTGGGCGGCCACTACAAACCTAACGGCATGGATGCTACGAGAGAATAAAGAATGATACCTACATACATAAAGCTCAACTAGGACATGCACCAAAAACATTCCCTCTATGTCAGTCGGGTAATAAGCTTTGATGATTTCTATTTTATTTATAACTCTGTGGCATCATGAATGTTTTGTTGTGATTTGTCACAAATATCATTGGCCGAGTTTCTGGTTAACTTTTTTGCATGTCTGAGATTTTCTTGGACTATGGATTTTCGCATTGCAGTTTACCTCGGCTTCAATAACAATAACTCGCAACTCGGACAGCTTTGATTTTGCTTAGTCTTCTACGGATATCCAACGTTCTATAAATCGGGGCATAAGATATGAATCATTTGGGATACAATCGTTACATTTGAGTGATTTAAGTGATTCAAGCTGTTTGAAGACAGTGGATTACTCCGCGAAGGACAGATAAGGTTTTTATGCAAAATGGGTCTGCTTTTCACCTCAATCTCACCTGATCGAAAGCGATGTATAGGTATGTAAGTATATAAGTGAGGAAGTGAGGTGTACCTATGTACCTAAGTGGTGTTTGTTTCCGCCTTTCTACTCGGAATAGTCAGATAGGAAACGCCGACCTCATCTAGTGTTTTTTTTAAATATGATTGACTTGTTTGTGCAAACTTACAGAAAACAAATCATTTATCTTTCATTTATCATATATATGTGGTATCTCCTGGGCAAGCTCATTCCATCGTAGAGATGGAATGAGCTTGCCCGGAAGATGCCTGTTCAGTCTTGCTTTGAAGGCTTATCCTTGTTCTAGATGAAAGAGAAGATGCTGAGCACGGCAGCGTGTAGGACCCTCAAGTCGCCGGTGAAGACGGCGTCTGGCACCCATATCAATGTACCGAAGCAGCCCAGCAGAGCTCGGTCTGAAACTGACGCCAGTGTCAGTCGGGGCAGGGATGATAGACATATTGTAAGTTTGACGTATCGTTCTTAGTCAACTATGATTTCTGCGGTTGTTACCGGCAATATCCCTTAATATCTCAAAAAAAAAAAAAACATATAAATAGCAAAGACACTTTGAAACATCATTATCTTCTTAATAATGAGATCCAACGATACCCCACAGGCTTATGTTCATTGAATTTTTTTTTTCATCCCTCAGTTACAAGTATGGGGATTGCCACTCCTAATAATTTTTTCGTAATCTCTCACTGATTAAGTGCAAATAGTTTCCAAGTAAAATGGCTGTGTAACATCCGGACAGACGGACATTACGAAATTATAAGGGTTTCGTTTTAACATTTGGCTACGTAACTCTAAAAATGGAACAGAATTTTAACGAACTTATATGCCAGATAAGTTTAACTTAACCGAAGGTAATGAAACAGGCCATGAGTAATCACCAAGTGGGTAGACTTATTAGTTAAGGAGAAGTGGTAAGCAAGAGGTTCTAATCGCATTTAGTATAAGTCTATAAATAAACTACTACCTACCCTATCTGGATGGAAGGCTTTGTTATGACGCAGGCGAGGATCCCTAAGTAACAAAAAGCTGTAACAAAGCCTCCTAGATTTGAGTGTTTGTATTGAGATTACGTTGATAATTTCAGTATAGTCCAATATATACGAACACGTACCTAAATGTTTGCACTCATTTATTTCCCGGAGGATCCTTTTGTTTCGAAGGCCCCATTGTTAAAACTCAACATGACATATCATATTGTGCCCTCTGTTACGTTGTCTGGACTGTTGTATAAGCCAATTTGACGGAACTGATTTCTATTTTAAGTCCATTGTAATGAGGACAGACTGAGAAGTTAGTGGGAAATAGAGATAAATTTTCGTGGCATTAAGCCGTATGACCAGAATGTTTTTTGTTTGCAATATTAATATTTGGTATGAGTAAATACTCTATGGATTGGAATTTTCAGGTGGAGCATAACATAATGGCAAAATTATGCGAGAATTCCCGCAGTCTTAGCAGCGTGCTATCTCACGACGAAGACTCTTCATCGTCAGCTGAACCTCGCTCGCGCTATGCAAGAAGCCGATCTAACTCCACGATCTCCCGATCAACTCCTACTCCTGGAACTAGAAAGAACTCCAAGGCTTCCGGTGAAATCATGGAGTTAGCCAAAACAGTTCAAGATGGAATGGCCGACCTTTCAATATACGATGACGATTTCAATTTAAAGTCTTCTCCAGATGAACTGCATACTAAAATGGAAGCTATGAAAGCAGAATTAATGAATAGAATAAAGAATGAAGAGCCTGCATCTAGAAAATCTAGTGCATTAAGAAGAAAAAATTCAGTAGAAGACTCTATCGAAGAACAATCTGAATCAGAAGAACCGGAGCATCCTAAGTCTAGAGGTAGAAAAAATTCGAATGTGTCTTTTTTCGACCAAGTAGCGGTTGAAGATTCTGTCACAACTGTAGCAGTACATCAAGAGGAGACGTCGATCATCAAACGTGAAACTAGTTCATTAGAACGTAAACTATCTGGGAAACCCATAGACAAGTATTGCAAAACTATTATCCAAGACATAGAGAAAAGCAGCGAAGTGATTGATAAACACATGAAATGTTTCAACCAATCTAGATTCGAAAGTGACAAATTAGCGGAACAGTTAGAAGCTGTTGATAAAATTAATGAGCTAGTAAACGCCAACGGGGAAATCCCTGAATCAGCTTTGAATGAATTGAATAATAACTTCAATATGTTGACAGACCAAGTATTTACCGGCTCGAGTTCGGCGGGCAGGAAACGGTCAATATCTAGTAGACAAAACTCTAGAGAATCTAGGGCCAATTTACTTGGCGACGCGAATATGACTAACCAACAGTTGCTAGACGACTTACTGGGGAAAAAATGATATACGGCCTTAGAACTAAAAACTATACATTCCCAGAACTGAGAGTAGGATTTCGCGATTCTAGCTTCTGCGGTTACAACATTTTTAATGTTAAACAACTCGACTTGTAGGGAGACTCGATTTGAAACTAATTGGGTAGTTTGCTCAGACGCGAGTTCATCAACATTTTTATTTTATTTAATTAACTTGAATTTTATTTATATTCCAACGCAAACTAACAAACTCCATTTTTCGCAGTTACGTGGAGGTCTCATGAGAGTCTAATTAGAAATACAAGTTTGTTTTAGAATTACAAGTTTGTTTCGAGATTAGGTTGTCGCCGTATCTGAACAAAAGTTTTAAATTGACAATAAATCCAATTATGTAGATCACGTAACAATGTAACTTGTAATGGCTAACTTTGAACAAATAGGGAAATAAACTAAAATAGTCGAACTTATGTTCCCGAAGAGCTGCTATACCCGAGAAAGATTTAGAAATAACTTTGGTTAATCTTTTTTTTTCGTTTTTTTGTTTAATTTGTGATCATGTTCTTTATTAATAATGATTTTATGTCGACCAACTGTCTTGTTTGTCATCAATTCTTTGGAAATTCAATTTGACACAATTTCATTTCTAAAGATTGAAGTGTTGTTAACCCATTATGAAAACTCAAATTGAATTAGAGAATTGAGCCTCACAAAAGTATATTCAATGATAATCAATCATAGAAATGAAATTGTGGTCATAAAATGAAGTTAGGTAAAGGATTACAATATTAGGGTCTAGATAGCGACAGTCACCCGATTAATATTTGGTGAAACTAAAAGCAATAGAGGAGTTAATAATAAAAAACCTAATTTTGGTTAAACTTTCTATGAGATAAAATTTCTTAGGAAGCTATTAAATAAATATTAATCACACTTAGGACCAATTTAGATTTAGTTTTGGAATTTATAAAACTTACAGTAAAGTAATAATTCCAGCTGCTGAAATTAGGCTAAATTCTCTCTTAGGGTTATGAAAGAAATTATGTGAAAAATCATGTGTTAATTTTACAAGTCTCTACCTAGTTTTTCTACTTCATCATCATCATCATCAGTTTACAGCAGTCCAATGCTGGACATAGGCCTCTCCTATTGCACGCCATTCAACTTGATTTTTTCTACTTACTGCCTGGCAATTAAAATCTTGGAATATAGAAACTTAAAATGGAATACAGTCTCACGATTTTTTTCGAACCAAGTTTGTCTGCCTATTGGTGTGTAATATTCATGGAAAAAGATATTCCGTAAATGTACGGACATAGATGCGAGGCAGCTTCTATATAGATCTTATACAGATATATCTTCGCCCATAAGCTGAACAATGATTATGGTGTATTTATAATAGAATATATATTAGTGTTATGCGTGTGTGAATGTGTGTGTTTTTGTATATCGATGTATAACTGAGCTCTTTATAATATTGATTGTTACTATCCTTGACCATGTGATTGAATGGTGAATAAATATTTTATTTTTGGGTAAAACTGTGTTTATTTATTGACACTTCGATGGTTTTAAATAACTTACATTCTTTTCACTGCTGTATGAGTATAAAAGCGATTATGAAATAAAACCATAAAGGGTTACAAGGACACCATGTATTCAATAGGTACCTACATGATTTTGAACACCCCTGTGTTGTTATTTTTCGCCAGTTATTTAAAAAAAAACAGGATTTTCCTAAAAAACTGCAATACCTACGCGTCAAAATTTATGGAACAGCAAATTTTTTTTAAGAACCGACGAAAAATTTCAACGCAGGTGGGTCCAAAATCTTGTACCTACTGAATCCTTGGGAATAGGTTGTGCGCTGACGTCCGTGCCACCCTGTAATTATAGGTAAGTACAACGTAGAAATAAGGCCCCAGGATCCTATTACCCAAGTATTTGGTTAGCGTCAGAATGGCTGGTTGCCTATGGCAAGCGGCTCTGGAAGTATATTCAAGAATTGCTACCTAATTGCTTATATTTGCTACATTTCTTCAATAATTGCTACATATGATACATTCAGAGAAATATGAACTTTTTTTTGACCAGCCATTCTGACGTCAGGATGGATGGTTGCCTCCGTGTTCAGCATGAAGGACGCAGAATTTCTAAAAGTTTGTTGCGTCAATAATTGCTTCCTAATTGCTTCTTTCACGGATTTCAGTTTGAGCTTCGTACATACATTAGGTAAAAAAATATAGCTTTTATTAAAATTTGTACAAAGAAGTGCCTAATAATTTGGAAAGGCAAAAGATTTTTTTGTACTACAGCGTCTTATTCAAATCGTGCAGGCGTTCACAAATGGGTCCCCCACCCCAGATCTGTTGACGCAGAATGTCCGTGACTACCGCCACCCCACCAAAGCCAATCACTTCCATATTTGGTAAATAATTACTACTCAATTAGTACTCTAACAATAAAATTTCTAAAACGCGGACGCAGAATTTCTAAAAGTTTGTTGTATCAATAATTGCTTACTAATTGCTACTTTCACGGATTTCAGTTTGAACTTCGTACATATATTAGGTAAATAAATATAGCTAATATTAAAAGTACGAAGAAGTGCCTAATAATTTGGAAAGGCAAAATATTGTTTTGTACTACAGCGTCTTGTTCAAATCGTGCAGGCGTTCACTTCGACTTATTATAATGATGTTTGGATTGTTTGGAGAGAAGCTGTTGAGTACTCTACAAACCGTACCAACCCTCAATAACACAATATTTACTAGTATTAGTATGTATAATACCTGGGTCGGATATACGTTGAAAACTGTTTGCTGTAAATAAAATCACATTTATTTATTTGACGAAAATGACGACGATCAACTTCATTTGCGCTTCAGTAACCTCCGCCTTGTACCACAACGTTCTTTTTACCGCTGCCCTAAGTGTTTGATGCGCAAATGAACTACTAGGACAACTGGTCGAATCTTAGCTCTTATTTAGGTCAGGCTGGCTGGACAAATCTTCCAAATAGTTCGCATTTTCAGTTACCTGCTAAGATAATCAACTAAACGCGAAATACAAGTGAAATCTCTTTTGCAGCGCTGGTAGTCAATTATTATTTTGAATTAACACATACTTACGCTTTTAACTGCGGGAAAACCTTTTATTCCCACGGGAAAATCAAATACAAAGCAGGCGTGGCTGCTACCGGCCGATTAGTCGATTAAATAGAAACCCTTTATTTATGTAAAAATTATAATTATTACCTAGTTAAATGCGAGCTATTTTGAAGATTTGTCCAGCCAGCCTGACCTAAATAAGAGCTAAGATTCGACCAGTTGTCCTAGTAGTTCATTTGCGCTTCAAACACTTAGGGCAGCGGTAAAAAGAACGTTGTGGTACAAGGCGGAGGTTACTGAAGCGCAAATGAAGTTGATCGTCGTCATTTTCGTCAAATAAATAAATGTGATTTTATTTACAGCATACAGTTTTCAACGTATATCCGACCCAGGTATTATACATACTAATACTAGTAAATATTGTGTTATTGAGGGTTGGTACGGTTTGTAGAGTACTCAACAGGTTCTCTCCAAACAATCCAAACATCATTATAATAAGGATGGTATTTAAAAGTACTTCAATTTATTCCCATTTCATTTACCTAATTTTGCCTGTGTTCCACCAAATATACTGAATGTGCACCAAAATATGTTAATTAAAATATGTCATAACGAGCATCTATTTAACAACTGTTGCAAATTTGTAAAAATAGTAATACACCTAATTTTAAAAACAAGCATTTATTTTTTTAGTTTTACTTCAGATAATGCACTGCAAAATGTATTTGATGTCCAATGTAGCTTTATTAATAAAAAAATGAACACATTATAAAATGTAATGCTTACTAAAAATGTTTTTTTAATACTAATCAGTACGAACCATAATAATTCAAAATGTTAAACAAAGTCTTTACTCCTACAATGTTCACATTATCAGTCCACTCAATCTCTGCAGTACTTCTTTAAATTATTTCACCAATAAAGCGCACTTTGCCTTTGTAGGACGCCCACGTTTTCGTTTTTGCCCGATAGCTATGTTTTTGGCTTCTACTGGAGGTGTTATGTATTTCAGCCTGATCGCAAGTGGGTACGTATCAAAATCCCGAATTTTAAAATACCGATGGACGAAATCCCGAAAATTGAAACGCCGAATGGTTGTTTGGTCGAAAGTTTAAAATCCCGAAAGTTCATTTGCCCGAAAGTTTAAAATCCCGAAGTTCAAAATCCCGAAATTGTCACCGTTTCCGAGAAAAACTATTTTTTGTAAACCTAACCTCAAAACACTTAAAAGTTGCCAATTTTTTTTTAAATAATTAACCTATTTAGCCTACTAAAAATAATCTTTTTTTTTTCTATTAGCGCAAGTCGTTTCTGGCGCCCATATTTTGTGTAAAAGTAATTTTTTTCTATATAATCCTGTCGTTTCTGGCACTCGCCGGCCGCTGCCGCGGCACCGCTCGCTTCGCTCGCTCGGCTCGTGCGTAGGGGTCACAGTTTTAACCTAACCTAACCTAACAATTTTTAAAAAATCGAACCGCCCCTTCTGCCATCGCCACGCCGCCGCGCGCCTTCTCCGTCGCACAACAGAGAGCAATAGGCAGGCATATGCGCGTCGCAAGCGCGCCAAAACCATTTTCAGTAAAATAAATATAAGTCTTAGAAGTAATGTTTTACGAAATGCATTATTTGTTCTTCAATTATAATTATTTCAGTAACATTAAAGTTGTACAAAACCGTTTTAAATGGGTATACGGTACTAGGATGCATACTAAAAATTTTGTGTAACATTCAGGAATATTTGGTGCACGATCAGTATTTTTCGGGGAAGAATAAAATAGTTATTGTTACAATAGAATATTTGCAGCGCACTACAATAAAAAAGTGTTATATCTTGGTGTTAATTTGGAATTTGTTTGATGTAACATATTTTGTTGGCCGAGTAGTTTAATTATAGTAAAACAATTAAACGGGTTTAAGATCAATATTTTAGAAATGCATACATAGATGTACCTTAAGATTTTTGGTGAACACAAAAATATTATCCTTATAATAAGTCGAAGTGAACGCCTGCACGATTTGAACAAGACGCTGTAGTACAAAAAAATCTTTTGCCTTTCCAAATTATTAGGCACTTCTTCGTACTTTTAATACTAGCTATATTTATTTACCTAATGTATGTACGAAGTTCAAACTGAAATCCGTGAAAGTAGCAATTAGTAAGCAATTATTGATACAACAAACTTTTAGAAATTCTGCGTCCGCGTTTTAGAAATTTTATTGTTAGAGTACTAATTGAGTAGTAATTATTTACCAAATATGGAAGTGATTGGCTTTGGTGGGGTGGCGGTAGTCACGGACATTCTGCGTCAACAGATCTGGGGTGGGGGACCCATTTGTGAACGCCTGCACGATTTGAACAAGACGCTGTAGTACAAAAAAATCTTTTGCCTTTCCAAATTATTAGGCACTTCTTTGTACAAATTTTAATAAAAGCTATATTTTTTTACCTAATGTATGTACGAAGCTCAAACTGAAATCCGTGAAAGAAGCAATTAGGAAGCAATTATTGACGCAACAAACTTTTAGAAATTCTGCGTCCTTCATGCTGAACACGGAGGCAACCATCCATCCTGACGTCAGAATGGCTGGTCAAAAAAAAGTTCATATTTCTCTGAATGTATCACATGTAGCAATTATTGAAGAAATGTAGCAAATATAAGCAATTAGGTAGCAATTCTTGAATATACTTCCAGAGCCGCTTGCCATAGGCAACCAGCCATTCTGACGCTAACAGTATTTGCTACCGAAACAAAGTTATTTCAGACAAATTACTTCAGCACTTTATCTCCTAAAATTGCCTTCTGGCTGGCATCTTATTGCGTAAGATCAATATCTTACGCAGTTGGTAGTTAGGTATTGACTTCAGATGGGATAACTTAATAAATATTGCCACTTTTCGACATTTATTTACGACCAACATATTGTATTATTATTGTGTAGGTACTGCAGTTTTTTAGGAAAATCCTGTTTTATAAATAAAAAATATAACGATATTTATTGTCTGCTTTTATTTTTTTATACAAACTTACTGTTCAGTTGAATAATTTAAGACTTCACAACTTCTTCAAATTCTTATCTCAGCATTTCATTAAAATACTGTCGATCTCTAATTACTAATTCTATTAATTAGTAAGCAAATTAGGTTTCGAGACTAGCAAGCTGTTTGAGACACGTCTGGAACGTGTTTGTTTATATTTAAATCTGCTGATTAAGTTAGCTAAGCTGCTGTTTAAAATTTGGTTTAAAGAAAAAAAAAAGAAAAGTTCCTTGTGCCTAAATCTAGGTTTTACCTGATTGATCAATTTTAGCATTTAGGTTACCTATCAAAATAGAAATACACCTAGAAAGTCTTCTAGGTGTATTTAGTTTGTGCCTAAAGGTAGTTAGTTTGTGTATTTGTGTGTACCTATTATAATAACGTTTAAGACTAGGTACGTGCGGTGACTGTAGCTGGACAGTAAGCTTTGCTATCACCCTTGTAGATGGGCGATGAAAATCATCATCATCATCATCATCTGCTTAACCTTTTCCCAACTACATAATGTTGGGGTCAAGTCTTTTACATGGAGCGACTGTCTATCTGACTTCCACAATCCAGTGACTAGGTAACACGATAGCCGTAAATAAGACTGGTTGTCAGATGTTCGGACTTTCGACTACCCGAAATGAAAATGATCATCCAAAATGTCTAAAGTGCTCATTATACACGAGGGGCACGCACAGAAATGTGAAAATATTCCTCTCGAACTGGGTGATTTGTCTCGCTAATAAAACTGGTCTGTCTTACTCGTAGCTTTTATTGTATATCTCCGATCTCGTGATTTAACCCACAACTTAGGAAAAACAACTTGATTTGTCTGTTCCTGAAATACCTGATGAAAGTGTAGGTTAATAAACCCAGTTCAGGTTAAATTCTTATGCAATCATTAGTGAGTGATTGCGTGTAGCAGTACCTACAGATGAATGTCTTACTTATTACCCTTTCACTAAAGGCAATAATAAGTACTGTAGAATCCTGTTGATTCCGTACGTATGTTGAATATATCACTACACTGGCTCACTACCACACCAAGCGTGCTTGCAAACCCCTGTATCTTATCAAAGGGTTGAAAGATGGAGGGAGGGCATATCAAAATTTTTGTATCGGCAATACACTTCTCCAATAAAATAAGTTATTGCATCCCAAATGGAAGTTAGCGAGGTAAATGAAATACAGCCGTGTACCGAATGTTATTACAGGCTGGCATATCAGGTAATTTAAGTTTGATGTACGCAAATGCGTACCACAGTGATGCGTACATCAAAGATCTTTCTCAAAGTTATTATCTTTGAGAGGATATTTATACCGTTATGTTGTAACGTGTTGGTATGTTGTCTGTGGAATAATCGAATTCAATTGATGATATTTGAAAAATTAAAAGAATCGACGGCTCTTGATTGTGGCAGAAGACATACTTAGTATACCAACTTACTTACGATGTTTTATTTAGGTATTTATATCTTAACTAAGTCAAAAAAGAAAATACATGAAACATGAAAGCTCCTGTTTCAGACTTTATTTATTTATTTATTTATATATACTTTATTGTACACCAGAAAAAACATTACAATAAAAACAAAAAACAAAAAAAATAAATAAATAGTACGTTACCTAGAAAACATCAAGACTAGGTACCTAACTTGTAAGCCTTTGTAAGCTAAAAGGGTAAAAATGTAGTATCGTTTGGCAGGAGGAGGTGGTGGGAGGGGGGCGTGTTTAGGGGGTGCCCTCTCTTCCCTGGCACCACTTCCATGAAAAGGCAATGCAACGTTCTTGGGAAAAACAAATTATTGTATCCTATCCTCAACACACTTTAAAGTAGCATAAAAGGCGTAATCGAAAGGCGTAGGCGTAGTCAGGGGCTTAAAAAAAATAACCACGAAGGGGATGGCGGGATCTAGTGAGCGAGCGTAGCGAGCGAACCTAACCTATCCGAGTCGAGGTGCCCAAGTCCCGAGCTCGCTTCGCTCGCTCTTGCATCCTAAGATCTCCTAGTTGCAGTAGTGAAATTATTTTACACACATACGATCAGTGGGGGTACACTAACTTTCTTCTGAGCAGAATTTCTAGGTGGTTATAAAAACAAATACAACAACAAAACATTCATATTTTTTTTTTAGGTTTTGTTTTATCGATTTTGCACGACATTTTACACCACGCACAAAATACTAGGACATATTTGTTATTAATCGCCCATTTAACGTTTCGTTTTCGCTTTTTATCTGATTTAAGGTTAGATTTTTTTTTAAATTAATGACCCGATAAATATACATTACCTTTTAATAAGAGTGGTAGCGTTATAATCAGGGACTCCGTACGCGCATTGACCTCTTATTTTTTCGCTGAGAAATGCATTACGCGTCTCCGCTCGCGGGAGACGAGACGGGGTATGTGGGACTCCTGTCGGAATGACACCGACAGTATACCCACTAAAACTCAGCGGTGTTCCCACATCGCCGTGATGGGAGGACCATGGGAAACCGGCTCAGCCTTTACTTCCACAACCCTCCCGGGGCCCGGCATGCCCCCCAAGCTGGGGGGCTACGGGATGGCCGGGAACACCTGGCCATTTTTACCTCCCAACTCCTGCCAGACGGTACTAGATCCAACCCGGTTTCAGGTTTCAGTACTAAAAATAAGTATTAATTCGTAAGTGAATAGGTAATGTTTGAGCCGTGTTATGTAGGTAACGACTGTTTTGTATTTTTAAAAGGGTTTCGTATCTCTCTTCAGTTCTGCATATCAGTATTTTACATGGAGTGACTGCCTATCTGACCTTGACAACCCAGTTACTGGCAAGACTGGTTGTCAGACTTTCGGGCCTCTGACGACCCGTAACGACTGTCAAAGATTCAAGAATGACAGCCGGGACAAACGGCTTCACGTGCTTTTCGAGGCACGGGGGGTCTCGGTGTGTAAAGATGGTCACCCATCCACGGACGACCGCGGCAAGTGTATCTTAACCTAATCAATCGCCCCGTGCGGCTGTTATTACTGAGCCACGAGCCCCTCTTAATCGGTCAATAATATAAAAATGCTCAGCTTAATTCTTTTGAAACGCTCTACTGAAAAGTCACCATGTTTAAGTATTTATAAAATTATCATTCTTACTTACACACTATATTATTTTATTATAAAGGAGATAACAGAGCTAAAAATAACTACCAAAAAGACCCACAGACAATGTATAGATTTTCGTTCAGCCATATTGGCGTCACGAAATCCTGCATCTTGCAAGCAGAGTTTACCGCGCAACTAGCATAGATACAATGGCCCGACATGAATCAACGGGCAGTTGCCCGCCAGACACAACACCCGTCTGGTCGGAGGATCCTCCCTTTTCTATAGAGTATGAGTGAACTTTACACCCTGTTCCTCATACCTCTATATATCTACATATTTATCAGAGTCTGGTTTGATATTCTCGCTGTTTTTTAAATTATTTTGCAGCCTGTACCTACCTATAAAATGCTGGTAACCATTTTTATACCTAGATCAGCAACTAGTATGTTTTGGCAATAAATCCCCACTTGGCATTGCTCACAAAACTTTAGCTTTGTTCCGGCCACCTATCACTATTATTTTGTTCTCTTGTTATCAGCTACTAACGCTAAAGTTCTTTCCCAAAATATTATGTGCAAGTCATATGAAACATATCGTGAGAAGATACGAATCTTTTGGCTTATTTTGAAGTTATGTATTGTATTGTACTTATGTAGTAGCGAAGACACGATACAGTAGTTTGAAACATTATCTACACAAATAAATAAAATTGAAGTGTCTGTTTGTAATATCAAAATAATAGCTTTTTAGTAAAAGCATTTAAAAGTATATACGCTACTTATAATTTTTTTTTGTCCCTTTGTCTGTCTGTCCGGCTGTCTGTTTGTTCCGGCTAATCTCCGAAACGGCTGGACCGATTTTGACGCGACTTTCACTGACAGATAGCTGATGTTATGGAGTGGCATGTAGGCTACCTTTTGTCTCGGTAGCACGTTCCCGTGGGATAGTTTCCGACATCCACGCGGACGAAGCCGCTCGCAGAAGCTAGTTATAAATACTATTAGACATACATGGAACAGAAATGCGCTTTCATGCACACACTGTAAAATCAGCTCAAACTATTCTATGCAAATAAATTAAAAAAAAATGTTAGGGAACAAATTTCTGTTTTTGTATTTAGCCGGTACAGTCTCACTACGGGGCAAAGGTCTCCCTCAAATTTTTCGCGGTATCCTTTTCCTGAACCAACTTGAACCAGCCCTTGTGATACGCATTCTCGATCGGCTCACCACCCCCTCATGGGCTAGCCTTGACGGTGCCTTCACCGACCGTGATCAGGCACCCACCGTGAGGATACAAAGAAAGAAAGAAAATAAGTTTAAGTTGATCCAGGTTATGTAAGGCAGCAAAAACAACAAACTAAATAATCAAATAGTAAAGGAATCCGGTAATGTTGTAGAAATTCTTCGGTGTTACTGGCCCGTGTGTTTCCACTGCTCCACACAATAAGAAGCCAATACGTGTGTGTTTATTTGGAAACATACGCTGTGCCCGGAATGAGGTCGCTGTTTCGTTTACATTTCGGCTTGGTTGTAATGAGTGCCTGCTTACTGGGCACAACTGCGTCGCATTCATAGTGGGGACCTTTTAGATAGCATCTTACGCTAATCCGCTAATGGAATATGTTTCGCTGATTTTGTTAATGTGCTAACATGATGACACTGTGAAGCTTTTATCTAAGAAGCTTTTCCAGATCGGTAGATTTCGTATAGTAGGTAGCTACTATATAATCGACGGCATCCTGTTGCCAAAGCTACAATGATTTCTTGAATTGTAGGGAGATTGGCTTGAGAAGTGTCGTATTTGATAATCATTAGGAACCTACTTGTTACAGTCGACTTCTTCTTTACCATTTCCTCTTCTTGGTTCTGATAGTCTGGCGCACACAATTCCACAAAAAATACTAAAACGCAAAATCCTTAAATATGAAATAATGCACAAATTACGTCATCAAATCAAAAAACCGGCAATAATCTTTGGTATTAAAAAACAATGATTCACACTTTCTGTGGCCTTGTATAAAATAAAGCGAAGACTATGAATACAACAAAATGCATGCTGAGTTCACATTTAGTATTGTGGCTGAAACACTGCAATAGAGCACAACCCAAATTCCTGGCTTCAATGTTTGTATTTTAAACTTGGCCCAAGTTTTCGTCCAGACCTGCACACTGCACATCTCGGTTCTAAAACAACCGAGTCGTGAAACAATGCATTGAGCTTTTATTACTGTTTGAAAGTTCCAAAGAGCGGATGAATTCCTATTAGAATAATTTTGTGCTTTTCGATTCTTGTTTTGTTTATTTGAATATGTCGAAAAAAGTCTTCCGCTAAACTACTGTTTGCTTTGATACTTACATAGTTTCGTTTTATAGCTAAAATAACCCGCATGCGGAATGCTTAGTGGTTTTTCCCATTGGAAAAAATGACGAATTCTTCTTCTTTTTCGTGTCGCTGGCACGACATTTCTCAGATCTTGTCGGCCCAAAACTTCGCCACTTCCACGGCGTCGTCCGTGGCAGCGCCGAGGTCACTTTGACTGCAAGTTTTAGGACACAGAGGGCAGGATAGGCAAGTTGTGACCCCAACCTGGTAAAGTGGGGTCTACCTCGACGGAACGGCAGCAGGGTGTGATGTGGAGCTATGTCACAAACTATTCTCCACCTCCTATCCTGCGGATCCTGCCCTCTGTGTCCCAATGACAAATTTCCATACAAACTTTTATCCTCCATTTAACCCCTTTAAGCGATGAATTTTCACAAATCCTTCCTCAGTGCCTGACTTCGTTACATAAGAAACTCTTGGGCAAAGTTTTATGCTTCGAGAGCCAGCGGCTTAGGCTATGCGTTATCTGTCAGTGAACGAATGAATTTATGAATGTCATTACCTATACTCCATTATTTTAGCATTAGGGCTGATTTTTCAATAGAATGATAACTTTTATCTGAAGAATAATTATGACAGTTTGACATATTTTCTACTAGCAGCACCCCGCGTTTTCACCCGCATAAGTTTCCCGTGGGAATATCGGGATAAAAACTATCCTATGTCCTTTCCCTTTATTCCTCAGATAAAAGTTATGTGACTATTGAAAAACCAGCCCTTAGAAAAATAACGAAAGTTTAAAGTGTCATATTGTTGACATTATGAATAAAACTTCCTAAGAATGTACATGGTACCTGAGTAGATTACATTGCTTTGTACATTCATTCATACATAAACGCACGTGTTCTTCTCATGTGGGTAGGCAGAAACTACAGCCCCGCCTGCTACGACCCTACCTGCTCTTTTCTAGTGTATTATACATGTATATCGAAGTAACGAAAGGGTGATAACCTTTATTTGTCTAATGAAGTATAGGTATATCGATGTTCTGCGCATTTTTACTCAAATCTTGTAAAGTAGGCCACACGTTAGGGGTTAACAATTTTATTTGTCCCTATTAAACTTACACATAAAAAGTTTCAATTGAAAAAAGGCCAGCGTATAAGTGCTGGTTTTGTTAGCTCTAAATCATAAAAATCTCGTTTTTAAGGCGCCATTTTGTACCTTCTGAACGCCTTGAATAGAAAGACAGTACCCACCTTTAACTTCAAAATACTTCTATCTCCCAAGCGTGGTGATCATAAATGGTAAATTATTTTTTTATTTTTTATTTGAAAAGGACTTGCTCTTGACTCCAGTCTAGGTCAAAGGTGACAGAGACAAAGTCGACGATGGAGTGAGCTCATCCAGAAGAAGCTTGTTCACTCTCACTTTGAAGAGATTTGGGTTGTATGATGATAATGGTATGGTATATATGGTAGATTTTATTTCTGTTACGTTTGTACAAACACATTTACATGTCAATCATATTTTAAAAACTAGACGAGGACTTGACTACTCATGGCAATAATACCAAGGGTCGTCTGGAAAGAATAGCTACCCATACTGTTATTTTTGTATTATATTTCGTGATATTCTTTCTTTCAGTGTACCTACGGTGACTTACAATGAAGTATCTACCTATCGTCATATTTACTGGTAGGCCTTTTCACCCGTGGACGTTTTTGAGATGAAATGAAAGCTTTAATTTACCAATAAAACCTTATCTATGCCTATTCCAGGGACACTGCGGGTACTTTTAGGATTATAGAAAATATAGATATTATTGCATCAGTTAACTCGGCTTTTTGTGGATCGCCTTTTGTTAAAGCCTTAGCAAATTGAATTGCCGGTTCGAAAACTGTGAAAATATACGAGAGGCTTAGTAGGAGCGGGTTCCTACGTTTTTTTTTTCATTTGAATTTAATTTTTGTTGTAATTATTATCCTCAGATCAAGTGTTCTATTTTACCGGCAAGTTGAAATCAGCTAACAAGATATTATTTTTGCTTTGTATTTTATTATAAACCTGAGGAATTTTCCTCGTTTAATTTCTTCTTTACTTTTTACTAGCAATTTTGAGAGCCGATTCCCTGAAAAAGAAACCTAATCTGCACTCTTAACGAGTAAGGAAGTAGAAAAATCCCAATTATTTTGTTACTTTAGTAAAATACTAGCTGCGCCCCGCGGTTTCACCCGCATAAGTGTCGATCCCGTGGGAATATCGGGATACAAAGTAGCCTATATTAAATTAGTAGTTAATTCAGGGTGTCAGCTACCTCCAAACCAAATTTTATCAAAATTGGTCCAGCTGTTTTAGCGTGAAGAAGTAATAAACATATAAATACACACACACACCCTCACAAACTTTCGTTTTTATAATATGAGTGTGATATTGTAAACCCTTTGTTTAACAAGAAGATACCTCCTACTAACCGTGATGCAGTACCACACGGTCAAATGTAGATGTATGCAAACGAACGTCATATAATACCCAAACTCCTTTAACTCGTGGAACACTAGAATTAAGTCAACGTCAAAATTAACTAGCTAAAGGTAAGTTTGTTTAGGGTAAACTTCCCGCCTTCGGTGTAGTGAAGTATTCATTATTTTGTTACTATATTATAATAATTTGCAACCCGACCCTGCTTTGCATGGTTTTTACGACTTGTGAAAACATTGATTTAATAACAGGCCCAGAATGAGATGGCGGGACGAACTCGACCCTTTCCACAAGGATTGGCGTGTAACAGCACAGGATAGAGATAAGTGGAAGGAGGGAAGGGAGGCCTTTGCCCTACAGTGGGACAGAAATGACTGATAATAATAATAATAACGTTTTGGGCTTTAACGGACGTATAGATGTCGTAGATGGGTTGTCGAAACCGCTGTTTTATATAACCGGTAGCTGTTTTGCAAAACAGCTCCGTTATGTAAAACATCTGAATGACGTAATTATCAACTACCCCATACATTTGGGTCGAGTAGGTATTGACGTTTTGTATGAGACAGCTGATATTTTTTTCGCGATAGCGATGTTGATCCCATGGAGAAAGTTTTTTTTTTAAATATTTTTAAATGTTTTTTATACTTATTTTGTATATTTTAAGAAATATTTAAAAATGTAATTTAATAAATGTAAATAGATAAATAAACGAAATAATAATAAGGATAATAACAATGACAGGGGAGAATGGAAGAGGAAAACATGGTGTGCCGACCAGAAGTAACATGGGTTATGGGCAGGAAGATCATAATTAATAATAACGTATTGTAGCCTGTTCGTAATGAAGGTACAAGGTCCGTGTGTAGCTGTAAGCGTTATTATTAATTGGCTTTTTTGATGATACCATGTTAAGTGTTTGGTGGATATATAAAGACGTACTTGCTGACAATATTGGTGATAATTTTGCTGTACATAATCTATAAAATGTTTGATCACACTTCCTCATAATGTCAACATTTTATAGATTTGCTTGTTTTTATTTTTAACCGACTTCATAAAAGGAGCAGGTTCTCAATTCGGAAGTTTATGTCTTTTTTTATTTTTATGTTCTTTGTTTTATATGTTTATTTTTGGACATAATTCCGTCATATACATATACTTAGACGTATTTGCGAAATTATTTTTTGTTCGCATGCATTTCAATTATGTTAAGATCTGATGATGAGTTTTGAAGTCGGTTGTTAAAAGTTTGTCTCACCTTTTACTAAGTGTTGTGTAAATCACATTATAACAGTTAAATCTTTTGTATGCTTAAGTTTGCTTATACCTAATTAAGTTTTTAGTGTATTATTATGCGGATAACGGTGTTTATTTATTTATTTATTTTATTGGTTCACCAACAATTGTTTGCACAGGTTGTATGCTAGAAAATAACATACAGAAATGTGAATGCCACAGTGCAACAATCACTTATAGGTAAACTCCGCATGCATAAAGAAGTTGTACAATAATTTTATAATATTAATCTAGTTAAAAACAAAAAAAAAACGAATCTAAAGGTATAAGTAATTAATATAGGTAACATCGTAAGGAACTTATTATACTTAAATATATATTCTCCCTCAAACGTGACAATGAAAAGTAAAGCTATTTAGTGTTGGTTGTGTTATTACCCAAATGTTCTATAATTTATCTGTACTAGTATTAAGCATTATTACGCAATTGTTTGTTGTCCTGTAGAAATAAAAACAAAATAAAATAAGGGGCCCGTGGCTAAATAATAACAGCCGCACAGGTCGATCGATCAGGTAATGCTTGCCGTGGTTGGTCTGTGGTTGGGTGACCATCTTTACATACCGTGAACCCTCCGTGCATCGAAAAGCACGCTAAGCCGTTGGTCCCGGCTGTCATTCGTGGATCTTTGACAGTCGTTATGGGTAGTCAGAAGCCCGAAAGTCTGACAACCAGTCTTACTAAGGGGTATCGTATTACCCAGTAACTGGGTTGTGGAGGTCAGATAGGCAGTCGCTCCATGTAAAATACTGGTATTCAGCTGCATCCGGTTAGACTGGAAGCCGACCCCAACATAGTTGGGAAAAGGCTAGGTAGATGATGAATCTATAAGGGGCAAGAAGCCTCGCACTATTTCTGCTTACATAGTATATTCAGATATGTGGTCATATTTAAGGGTTTGTTACAGACCATCAAACTGAACAACTTTCTCCATGGGATCAACATCGCTATCGCGAAAAAAATATCAGCTGTCTCATACAAAATTTCAATACCTACTCGACTCAAATGTGTGAAGTAGCTGATAATAACGTCGTTCAGCTGTTTTACATAACGGTAGCTGTTTTGCAAAACAGCTACCGGTTATATAAAACAGCGGATTCGACAACTCATTTACGACATCTATACGTCCGTTAAAGACCAAAACATGGTTGTGTCGTGTGTTTCCATATAAATCGTTCGCACTGCACTTGTATACCAAATCGTTATAACTTTGTTAATCGATAGCCTCGTAGCTTGCGACCGATTCGGTAATGTTATGCTGTGTGAAGCCAGCTCACGTAATCGAGTTAATTTTATATTTCTGATATGTGAGGACGAAAACACCGTTACTTTAAATTTTTGCAAGTAGACATAATTTTTTACTTAATTTTTTAAAACAAGGTTTTTCTTTTGACATCATGCGTAAACCATCGAATTGTAGAAAACTAACAACTTAGTCCGATACTAAGTTGTCGCTTTTGTAATTAGAACTTTATCGTAGTCGAAATAAAGTTCGAAATTTTAAAATGGCTCCAAAGTCAAAGCATTTATTTCAAATAGGCACGTTTGAAAGTCAAACTACAATATATTTACTCTATGGTCTTGACCTGAATCTAAAGATAAATCTGGTTTTGTAATGACACTGATAGAGTTGTATTAATTCTCTTCATCATCGTCTACATCGCTTCTCTGCCATCAGGTAACAGTAAATACCTCTGAATAGTACATTCTGTCAGAAATTAAAAGTACCCTTTAAATTTAATTATTAACAACAATTGTAGGGTACTCTTAAGGTCAGTTGTAAGCACAGTGTACAAAAACTCTAAAAATATACATAACATGTCGGTCGGTGAATCAGTGGTCCAGAGGTAACGGACCCAGCTTACGAGACGTAGGTCGTGGGTATGAACCCAGGCAGGCGCTGTAAATTATGTCCTAGAACCAAAAATTCGAAGACATGCGACATCTACCAACCCGCACTGAGTTAGTGTTACTACACAGCTGTTGGGACATTATAGGCTAATTATGCTATATCGATCTGCGCAAAAGATTATCTTTGATGACTTTGTACAGACGCGCCCAGCACATCAAGCTACTATACAATATATCTTTAATAGATTTTCAACTTTATCGCTAAAGCAGTTCAAAGTTGATTGGGAAAATTTGCCAGTTTCGGCTAGCTTGATGTGCTGGCGTCTGTACCTACTATCGAAATAACTCGAATATGTTATTAACTCCAATTATATGGAATATAACGTCAGTCACTTACCCTTAACCTCTTACTGAGGTTGAACTCCTACTGGGCCCAATATGAGTAAGATGTACATAATAATCGGTTTGTTTGTTGAAACCAGTACAATAGTAGTCTGATTACGATAAATTATTCCCAAATCAAATCAAATCAAATCAAAATATTTTTATTTCACATAAACCAACATGGGCACTTATGAAACGTCAGATGCTAGGTGCACGGTTCCAATTGGTCGTTTCCTATGGAGAAGAACCGGCAAGAAACTCCATGGTTACTCTTTTAAAAAATAATTGGCTTTTACAATGTTTTCAAGTTACAGTAGGTATGGGAGGACAACGTAGGCCTGTCAACAAGTACAGGTAAGTAGTATAGTTCGTTAACATCAACAAGAGCCCTAACAAGATGATAGAAGGGAACTTCAACTATTCAGATCAATTTGTATCCACTAACTGATAATTTATTTTTAGACTGGCTAGATGCTCCAAAATAAAATTAATGTTTAAAAGAAATATAATAAAAAGAATTCAGCAAAAAAAATGTCTGAATCGGATATTACGTTTATTTTCCCAAAAAGTTCACCCTAAGGTGGATATGCCTATAAATTTCGTTTATCCAAGTAGGCTAAAGGTTGATTCACGGACATGCGTTTCCGCGTATGGGGTGGATTTTTTGGGGTAGATAAGCGGACCCGCCAGAATCATAATTATTAGCATCACCATAATTGCAGCCAAAAGACGTTATTATTAATGAAGATTTTGGTTCTAGAAGTAAATATTACTAGTCATTAGGTAAAAAGCATTGCTTTCACCTGCCCTTCAACTTAAAATCAAATAACATTTTCATGACACCATTTCAAGAACCAAGGAAAAATATTAAAATCAAAAAGTGGCAAGTGCTATCACTTTTAAAGCAAATTAGTTCTTTCAACGTCAGCATTTCAGCGAGATTTTCCTTTGAATATTGTCGTGTAATGAAGCCGCTACGGCGCTAAGGCATGCAAATTGCGTAGCGGGTCTACGAAAGGCTACGACGCTACTACGACAAGCTACGACGTGCTACAAAGTGCTACGCTGACGTCACGACAAACTATTTGTTTATTTTTCCCTTCAAGTGACTCTGTGCCTTCACTTTTCAAAGCATGTTTGCCTAAGGCTAGCGTCAACTCTTGGAACGAAGTTCTTTAACGCGGCTTGCGGTAGGAGTAAACTAGTCGACTTTGACTTGTAGGAACGATGTTCCTTATTGCACGTTATTTTATTATGGGTGTCGTTTTCATGGTTTTCGTGGGTGCTAAAACCAATAGTGGGGGCATAATGAAAATTCAAGATGGCGGCTGCCAATGTTTTCAAAGTTTTCTTTGCTCCTGTTTCATGTTTATTATTATATATAAATGTATATATTTATTTAGATTAGTATAATATACTTTATGTAAGTATTTATTGTATTATGTAAATGGTACACCACAGACTACGTACAGTATTTGTCTGTCCTTCCCCTTTTTAATCCATCCAAAGGTTGTCTTTAAAAGATCGCTCTTAGCGATAAGACCGCCCATTGTGTCACCCATTGTAAAGTTTCTATATTTATGTCTGTCATTTATATGGTGTACATGTACATAATAAAGAGTAAGTATTCTATTCTATGGGTGTCGTTCTCGTGGTTTTCCGGGGTGCTGAAGTCAATAGTGCAGTCAAAATGAAAATCCAAGATGGTGACAACTTTATGAGATTTACAATTTTTTAAATTAAATCCACACATTCTTTGTCTCTTTCTATTATATACGAGTGTGTTTGCGTGCGAGTATTATTACGCAAGGAATTGGTTCCTAACGGGGTCCCCCGACCGCACGCTTTTTTTTTCTCCATGAGATTCATAACACAGTGATACTACAAACCCTAATAATATGGTACTGTAGGCCGCATGTCAATGGTAACAAAAGCAATATAAGCATAAGTTGTATAATCAGCCTATAATGTGTCCACTGCTGGGACACAGGCCTCCTCTCTGCGAGAGGGAGAGGGCCATAACCCACCACGCGGGCCCAGTGTGGGTTGGTAGATGTCACATGTCTTCGAATTTTTGGTTCTAGGACATGCCGGTTTCCTCACGATGTTTTCCTTCACCGTTTTGAGAGCAGTGGTGATGAAATAATTTACACAAAGTAAAGCGCCTGTCTGGGTTCGAACCTACGACCTACAACTCGTAAGTCGCGGCAGTTACCGCTGGGCCACCACTGCTCTCAACCAGTATAAGTTAACCTCTTATTCTATTGAAATCCCGTACTACGCTAGGCCAGTTCAAGGCCAAAGTGTTGCCACTAACTTTCGGCCGACTATGCAAGCCCGTTGTGTAAGCACAGTTTTAGATTACTTTTCAAACCCAACTCTTAAAATAGAGGATTTTGTTTCAATCTCATTTCAGCCAAAGTCTAAACTAGTTCTTTTTTAATACAAATAACTCGAAATTTTGCGCAACAAAACTTCGTTCAATGGCCACTTGCTCTGTTTTATAAAACAAAGTTTGTTAAAGTGTATAGAACAGCGGTCGCCGTCGCTGCTGACGGTACTCAAACAATCCTTAAGTATCTTGTTGAGCAAAATACGAGTTACGAGTATGATGCAGAATGTAGTAGGTACTTAGTTATATTTTTAACTAGCAGCACCCCGCGGTGTCACCCGCGTAGGTTTCGATCCCGTGGAAATATCGGGATAAAAACTATCCTATGTCCTTTCCGGGAACTCAAACTATCTCTATACCAAATTTCATCTAAGTCAATTCAGCGGTTTAAGCGTGAAAAGGTAACAGACAGACAGACAGACACACTTTCGCATTTATAATATTAGTATGGATTTTCATTATTTGTAACAAGAATGGTATTTCCTTACTTTTAATTTAGTAACAATGAAGAATGAACGACTATTATTTCAATTTTGACGGTTTGTTTTTGACCTTGGTGAGAATTAATTCTCGTTAACGCTGATGTTACGTAAGGTAGGACGCTTTCCGGCTAGATGGAGCGACGATCTTCGCAAGGTGACTGGTAGCTGCTGGATGAGGGTTGCCGAAAATCAAGTTGAATGGCGTGCAATAGGAGAGGCCTATGTCCAGCAGTAGACTGCTGTAAGCTGATGATGATGATGAATGCTGATGCTGGTCGTTTCAGCCCTTAAAAGAGATCTGTTTACATCAAAAACAAAAAATGAAAAGTTCCTAATATAAGGCTGACCTTAAGCAATAACATGATGAAATAAAAAATAATGAGTAGGTATTAAATTCTTTGTTTAAATACTGGTGCCGATTTTGTTAGCAAAATAAACTAAATTTAAGTTCAGTGCATCTTTTTCTTTGATAAATTTTAGTTTAGTCCTGTCAAATTAATCAGCGCCTGACGTAAATTGACGTATTGTAATATGCAATTTTTTAATCAAGTCTAAACTTGTATGGAGTAGTGTCAGGCGCTGATTAATTTGTCACGACTAAACTAAAATTTATCTTCTGTCCTTTTCTTAATGAAACAGAAAGAAAAAGATGCACTGAACTTAAGTTTAGTTTAGTTTGTGAACAAGGGAATCTGCACCACTGCTGCACTGTCTACAAAGAAATCTGCGTTACATTCAGCTACCTTCAGTAACTCGGGGAATGATCTCCTCGTAATGGATATTTTTGGTATAGAATGTACGGGAACACTATTGTGTTATTAACTGGAGCTTAGATTTTTTTCAAGACATAGATATCTTGATCAATGAGTTTAATTTTTGTAGCTATTATGTTGATTCGTCCAGAATATCCTAATCCCAAAACATCGTCAAAATAAAATCTAGTGCTTTTGAAATAGGGTTTTATTTCGAATGTTAAGATCATCATAATATAAACACAATATATTACAGTTATTATAAATCTGGATGTTGCAATAAATTAAGTCCTTGAATTATTGCAAACACAATTAATGTAGCTGCGCAAGATGAGGTTAATTTTCCACCTTACTTTCCTAAAATTAAGGTAGAAATTAGATTAGATTTTGCGGCATCGTATTTTATGCAATGAGTATCACGTACCAAATGAAGATCTGCTAAATTTATAGGTGTAGGTACTTGAGACACATTGAGGGTTTTATTGTTGAACTTAATTACTCGAAACATGTCTCCAAAATAAATCGTATGTCATTTTATTAAATTTGTTAGGACGATCGTCTTCACAAGTTAGAGCTGAAGCAATGATCGATAGCTGGTAGTGGCAACATTAGGTGTCAATAACCTAAATGTCATTTATACAATTCAGTTTGTGATGTCGTGTGATTGGATTAGGTTTATCGTTTTCGCCCTTCAGAGACTATTTCAAAATTGGAAAAGAATACCAATTTTGTGAAAAGATAAGGAGATTTAGAAATTTGTAATGCGACTTTGTAAATGTATTGGTAAGGGGACATTTTCTTTCTCTCTTCCTCTCATAGCCAAATACGCAAATACTGAAGTTTCACTTCAATCGTGTGGTCATAAGTACACTCGTTTTTTTACTTGTACATACCACTACTACTGAGCAAAGGCCTCCCCCAAATATTTCCAGGCATCCTTAGCTAGCGCCACCTCGATCCAACCCTTGCTGTACTCGTCTAGGTCGTCTCGCCACCTCTTCCTGGGCCGACCTCGGCGGCGCATTGATTAATAAAAACAAAATACGATCGCCAATATTCGTCTACAGTCCGATCCGTCATTTTACCTCTGTTAGCAGCAACCTGACTGTCACCTTATTGTAACGAGAATAAAGACCACAATCACTTTGACAGACTTATCAATGGCAGCAATCTGTTAAAGGACTGTACCAAGCATCCTGTTCTTTTATCTCTGGTCAAACTGAAGGGAATCTCGAGCAGGATGCTGGACGAAATGTACTCGCTCCGCTTGTGTCCAATAACTTGAACGGAGGTGACCAAACGGTGCGCAAATAATCGCGTGACTTGCAGGAATCACCTCAGTGTGGTCAGATATCGATGAAATCGCTTCTGCATACGAAAAAAGTAGGTACGGTGCAGAAACGACAACACATTGCACAGCCACTGTAGGTATGATTTGCGAAATTCCATTCATAGAAAAGCCCATGTATCGAGAAAAATAGCTCACACCATAACTATAGGCACAATCCAATGGCTATATATTCCCAATCATAGCATATTTATCTATTCTATCGTCCGTCCCATTATCCTGTAGATACCTAGTAGGTATGAAAGAACAGCTGGCTTCACGCCAACTATTCACTGAATCTGATTTACGTTGTTTATTTGATCGATATGTGTATTGCGAATTGAAAATGCAATTTTTGTCGGTTAGATAACATTCTTGTTTTGGATAGGAAGTTTGTTCTGTTTATAAGTTATTGAGGATGTGCCATTCAGTTGAAAATGTAATTTATGATTTGTGTAGCGGGGAATTTAAGTGCAGACTAGAGTTTGTGACGGTCAATATGGAAAGTTTGAAAGCATTATTCTTCATAGAATCTAGATATACCTACCTAATTAAAATTAGTTTTGGATTCAAGAAATTGATGAGAGCTACTATGTAGTAATTTTGAATGACAATAAGCTTTAAAATATGGTAATGCTGGAGATGTCTACGACTTTATTATTTTTTAAATTTGTTCACTTCTTTGTTTAAATTTCAAAATAATAACTAGGGAAATTTCTATCTACCTTGTGTAAAGGTGTTTTTTTTTTTGTTGTAAATAATAGGCAGTATTAGCATTGACACACAGCCCGCTCCTCTAGCTAATCCACCGAGTTGGAGCGACAAGGTTGTACGTCGGATAATCCTACCTCCAGAGAGGCTATAGGAGTGTAGGTACAGAGAACGATCCTTAGCGTTGGGCTATAATCCCTACGCAATACTACGCATACTATTATCACACGGCAGATATATGTAGGATAAAAGCGAATATCTTGAGAAATTTTCAGGTGCCGCACATTTGAAGTGCCAATTCAAGTGGGCTTAAAAAAATCGCGAATACCTGGACTGCGTAAAATACTTACTTTTCGAAGTGACGCTAATTATGACTAATAAATTGCCTATTGATTTGGATGGTAAGGCCACCACATAACTTACAGCAAGGTTGTGTGGTGCGTATGTACGCCGGCTGTCGCTGAAAACCAGCGGTGGAGCTCTGTCTCGCATAGGGCTGTAGCATTATGCTGAGCGTTAGCAGTTTTGAGAGGATGTGACTCATATTTCCCCCGAATGGTTATTTTTTGTGTTCTTTCTCTTCGTCATGTTTACAGTAAAATAAACGTATTTTCTTTCTTTTCTTTTCCTTTTTTTAGTGTAGGTACAAAAAATCATCCAGTTTTACCCATACGTTCGAGCTCATTTTTCACATGCGCAATAACGGTAAATTTACAGTTAAAACAATACACATTATAATTAATTAAAGCTCCCTTTGAACCCGAATTTAAACACAACATTTTCATTGCTGCAGACTCGTGCAAAAAATTTGCATATAAAAATTGTTGACAAACTCCGAGCTTGTGGCGACTCCGCTAAAATATTAAAGTTGAAACGCAAACACTAATTAGCCTGAATTTAGAGCTCAAACGAACGGTTTATAGTTTATTTGTAAGTTTGCAGTTATGACAAGAAATAACAATTATAACTAAAAACAACATGGTGAACCTTTTCTAGCCATAGTCCCTCTTAAGAGGGACTCTCTTACAGAGAGGAGACCTGCGTCCCAACAGTGGGAACGTTGTAGGTTGGTTATGTTTTTGTTCTCATGGCTAAGTAATAACAGCTGCACAGGTCGATAGATCGGGTTAAGCTACGCTTGCCGCGATCGGTCAGTTTATTGGTGGCCATCTTAACATACCGAGACCCCGTCGTTCTTCGAAAAGCACGCTAAGCCTTGGCTCCCGGCTGTCATTCGTGGATGTTTGAGGGATCTCGGATCTTTTTCGTTACGGCTTGTCAGAAGTCCAAAATCCACCAGTCATACCAAGGCATATCGTATTACCCAGTAACTGGGTTGTGGAGGTCACATAGGCACCATGTAAAATACTGGTATTCAGCTGCATCATAGGATGCAGCTATAACCCGAACATAGTTGGGAAAAGGCTAGACAGATGACGATATATTCTAGTCATTATCATAATTCATACAATGCATCCATAAATTGACAGATTATCAATAAAGTCTAGACTTGAATAATGTCCTTGGATTTTTAGTTAAATACCCGTTAGTGCTCGTGAGTCGTGGGTGAGGATGCTTCATTAATTATTCGCTACCACTTCAGATGCGCTGATGTGAATGCTTGAACAACCCTAGATGACTTTATCAAGTGTTAAAGGATCTAAAAATAATGTGAGATAGTGTTAGATCGTAGGTGTAAGTTGTGGTGGTTGATAATTATGTTAAAACTAACTTTTAGTCGTGACTTCGCCCACGTGGAGGTCGGTAATTATCTCACGGGAAAGTATTACCAGTATAAAAATAACTTGTGCGGTCGGGGACCCCGTCAGGAACGAAATCCCTTACGCGATACACACGCCCATATACAAGGTTATTGGAAAAACACCAACAACCTCTTAAGAGGTCATTGTACTCATCATTACGAACAACTTTACTATGGGACCAAACCTGAAATCGCGAAAAAAAATCAGCTGTTCCCTACATTTATGTTCGTATAACTCGTAAAAATGTAGGGAACAGCTGATTTTTTTTTCGCGATTTCAGGTTTATATTAAAAGTTATTCATATTGATGATTATTATTTTTTTCGTGAAATTTTCCCATGTTTTAATAGTTATTCTGCTCTTCGGGGCGGATACAACTCCAACAAATCAAAGATCATAATAATCGGTCCAGCCGATCTTGAGTTATAAATGGTGTAACTAACCCGACTTTATTTTATATATGTAAAATAGATTAAAATAATTTAATCTGGACATTAGACTCAAATGGGATTGGGCGGGTCACATCAGCCACATGCACGATGACCCCTGGGCAAAAGCCTCCACAGAATGGGTGAAGATGGACGGCGCCGAGGCCAGCCCAGAAAGAGATGGCGAGATGACCTGGATGCGTACCGCGTGGGCTGGTTCGACGTGGCGAGGGAAAAGTGTTCCTGAAAGGATTTGGGGGAGACCTTTGCCCAGCAGTGGGCGAAGACAGGTTAACAAAAAAAAAATACAATTTATAAAAAACATCTCTGTTTCAACAATCCTACTTGAGATATATTTTAACGACAATTTCTCTGACTTATTACTTTCATTTTATTAAATTTTATCTTATCCATTAATTACCAGACACTCGGTAACCCACCTAAATATTATTACCGTAAAATTCTGCGGCTGTACATTTGTTCCAAATCTGTACTTAGACTCAAATGAATGCTCATTAAAATAATTTTCAGAATCACAATTTCTAGGTTTGGTAATTGCTGAAAATAAATTGTTATTATTAGTAAACCAATTAAGGCCCATTCTCTTTTCGAAATAATACCCTTATTGCATTACAAGCTTCTTATAAAAGAGGATGGTTTATTTTTCTTTCCGGAAATAATTGGAAATGAAATGTAATGATTACAGTGACTGGACACAGTAGTAAAAATATCTATATTTTATTGTCAGTAGAAAATGAAACAATGATTTAGTTTGTGAAGCCCTTAATAGAAATAAAAGCCGAGAAGTAATAAATTCAGCTAATCAAGTACGATCCCAGTTGAATAGTACATTCGATTGTAATTAACTGTTCGCTCCAGTTAATTTTAATGGAAAATTCAATTGTTTCAGTGACAGTTGTAATTTGGTTGGCTAATTTGACACAAAAGTTTTGATGAATTAACATCGCGAAAACATGGCGTTCTGTGCTTGTTAACATTGTTTAGTTTTAACTGTTACCTTCTGTTACTGTTAGCCTGCATCACCCCACTGCTGGTCAAAGGCCTCTCCCAATGAATTCCAGCTCTTTCAGTCCAGGGCTAAAGTGGACTACTGTTCGTTCAGTTTACACTGTTTCTTTGTTTTTGTTTTTCTTTCCTTCTTGATGTGCGTTTCAGTTTACATTTACAAAACATTAATCCGCCAATTGTATCTGTAACCATTTTTATAAAACTAGAACACCTTTGCATGTGCAATTAAGAGTAGATATTACATCAATCTAGTTATAATAGTTATGTTAAACATAAATAGTGTGTACCCCACACCCACGTTATCATTAATTTAGTAATAATTATTATTATGTTTATAACATTTCACTTGCCTGTATGTACAGTAAGGCATCAATTTTGCATAAGCATATTAAAGTTCAAATTGCTGTGATAATACCGGCCGCCTCGCGCCGCAGGCCACATCTGTGTGTGTAAGTCGAACACGCATTGGCTAGCGTGAGCGTCACAGTATAAATATCTTTCTACTGTCCTAGCGTCGAACGAAACAAAACATATCGTCGCTTTTACGCACACGGTACTAAGTAATTACACATAACCTTGGTGGGTTCATACTACTGCTCAAATTCACTTCATCATAGCAAGTATAGATAGCTGGTAACGTAACCTAATGGTTTAGCAAACGTGAAAGTCTGGGTTCCAATCTCGAGATGAGACTATTATTTTTCTTTTCAACAATTATCTTTTTCGTTTTTTTTTTTTTTGTTATTCAATAGAGATAATAAAGGAGAATAACAATGTAATAATTTTTATGTTTTTATTATTATATTGTTATGCTTATGTTATATGGGGTTAAAAATAAAAATGTTTTATACTTAAGTGATTTCAAAATGTTTATTCGTTATAAACAGTCATATTTATTAGGACTTATTGCGGTTATAGCTTAAGTATTCATTTTCATTATGAAAAGAAGATTGAAACTAAACCTCAAAATAATCCTTATTAATACGGATATGACACAATTTTATTTTAATATTACTAAAATCAATTTATAACTTAATACTTTGTATAAATGTTCTTGTTTATTATTTCCAATCAAATATTATGTTTTTGAGCTGGTTTTCGTTTGCACGGCGAACGCTTCGTAAACACTTGTTGAATAATTCGGCAAAATATCTCGGAAACCAATTGTTTCATATTCACTGACCAGCTGGGCCTTCCACTTCGCTTTCGACTGGCAAGGCTACCCTCTTCCTTATATCTTTTGACCCTCCGACTCACAGTAGGTAATTTCTCTAAAACATAAAAGGAATACTGTTAAGCTACTAGCAAAATTATAAAATATTATTACTATTTTGAAACAAAATTATTTTGAAAATAGAAATGTTACAAAATGATTATATATTATAATATTATGCTTAATATTATATTCATCATTCCAAAAGTAAATAAATAAACTTTAGGAAATATAATTTTTTTTTTCTATTTAGGGCTTATGGTAGGTAAATATAAAACGTTTAAAAAAATAACTACAAGGATCATCATTTATACTTTAATTAGATAAATGTTCGATAAAATAATGAAATCATAATACTCACAGTCAGTCCGGTTTCATCAAATATTTGTGATATAATAATAAGTCCATATTTACGCAGCGCGATAATATCAGCAGCTATCATCTCGATATTTAAATTTGCTTGCGTTTCAAAATGAACTACAACAACGCTAATAGATTAAACACACTTCACATATCAAATTATCCACCAACCAAGAAGCAACAACATTCTATTTAGTCGGGGACTAGCGGTGAATGAGTTAAGCATCTGTCTACCTTATGTTTTATTTATTTAGATTTCTGTGGGTATAATCATAAAGTTTTATGAACTATGTGAACAAGACGAACATGACACGAAACTATATTCGAGTAATATGCGAGTGTGTGTGTCTAATTACTCATTAAAAGAAGGTCGTAAGTCAAACTAAACGTCAAGCTATTGCTTTGTGACTTTGCCTATGGACTTTTGGAGCCTACTGTACACTGCCTTCACTTGTTTTCATTTAATTTAAGTACAACTACCAAGAAATGTACAGTCAACAAAAGAGATAAGTATGCATGATCGTCGGATATAGTTGAAGTTTAGTAAGAAACCGATGGATTTCGTCGACTGAAATTTAATTTGATAAATGAGCTGTTTGTTTTCTATTATTAAAATAAAATTTTATTCGAGAACGTCCATCAGTTTCTTACTAAACTTCAACTACTCGTATATCCGACGATCCTGCATACTTATCTCTTTTGTTGACTGTACATACTAACATAAGATATCTTACGTATATATTACAATCTATATTATAGTGTTTTATGTTTCGGAAATATAACCACACGATGATGAGACCAAGTATGCCTAGAGCTGTTACAACTATTGAAAAACTGGCCTATTTTATATTACCATCCAGGGTTATAAATTATAGATTAACAACTCTATGAAAATCCATAAAACTTAAAAAAAATGTTGAGTGACAGATGACGAAGTGCAACCGGAGTAGGTGACCCAACAGAAAGGAAATTTCATACAAACGCGCAGCGATAGGTGCTCTACTACACCGTGTGTCGGTATACAACTTTATTTCAGTGGAGCTTACTCAGTGGCACGATGTTCGTACTAATTCGGAACACGAAGATTACCCGAGCCCATACCTTTTCTGTGTGCAGTGAGCAGTGGTGGCCCAGTGGTAACGGCCGCGACTTACGAGTTGTAGGTCGTAGGTTCAAACCCAGACAGGCGCTTTACTTTGTGTAAATTATTTCATCACCATTGCTCTCAAAACGGTGAAGGAAAACATCGTGAGGAAACCGGCATGTCCTAGAACCAAAAAAATTCTAAGACATGTGACATCTACCAACCCGCACTGGGCCCGCGTGGTGGAGTACGGCCCACTCCCTCTCACAGAGAGGAGGCCTGTGTCCCAGCAGTGGGAACATGGCTGATTATGATTGATACCTTTTCTGTGTTAACTGTAGATATATCTTACGTTTGTTTCAGTATAATATTGTTTTGAATGTATTGCAAACAGCTGCGGTGACTAGGTATGTTCCTAGAGTTCTGAACGTTTTCCGACATATGCTTCAATATGATATTGTTATATGGGTTCATACGGTAAAGCAAGTGGTATCCGGTATTATATCAAAATGTCTCTTAGTTGTGGGTTCACTGGAACTAGCTTCAACTGTCTGACTAACTGACCGACTATTTATTTTTGACAATTCAAAAGTGCCTGTACATTGTTTAATTGAAATAAATGCTTTGAGTTTGAGATTATTGAAAATATTGATACAAGTCCATATTACGAGTATTATGTTAGAAGGTAGATACTTATAGCTATATTAGTAAAATTTAAAATAATTATTATTTTGGACATGCATGAGAGACCAATGTCTCAGGATTTGGCTGTTCACTCTGTCCGACACGCTCAGAAGCGTGTTGGTGCTACCCTTTACCCGAGACCACAGGGAGGCCGTTCTTTTGCGCAACACCGCCTGGAAGCCGTCCGTGCTGTAAACGGCGAACATGCTGGAGGCACTGCACCGCCATGGGAGCCCCAACAAACCCCTGAACGCGATGTTACACTGGACGCGCAGAGCACTGCAAGCTTTTTTAGCGTAATTGCTCCACAGTTTGCACGTGTATAACGTTTGGCAATAGCTTTTGAATAGTGTGACTTTAACGTCACGTGAGCATCGCGCAAACCGGCGAGAAAGCATAAATTACCCCTTACTGACAATGCCCTGCGCTTCCTTACCATGTCCATATCATCATTTAGTTCCTCATTGACCCAGTGACCCAAGTAATTGTTATGCGACGAGGTAAACAGAGATGACTGTATAGTATGTCTTGTGGTAGTGTGCCTAAAAGGAAGAGCCTATTACCATAAACCGAGCACAGGGCTTGTTGTGGCGATGCATATGGAAGGCCTATGATATCCATTGATGGCCTAGAATGTCTTGTGGCCGAATGATGATGGTTAGCAAAATTCAAGACCTCTAGCATTCTCTGAATAACTATTATTTTATCTGTAAATTATACTAGCTCCTGTCAATAATTTTTAAACGGTCTGCCGTTTCTGTCGTCATAGTCACAGTCTGCAGTATCCAATGGCAAGATCTGATTTTGGTAAGTAATTAACTTTATCTAGAACTTTGCTATAAAAATCCCTACCTAATTCCCCTAAGTATAATCTGTTTAATTAAAACATTATTAACCTTTTAAGCGCTTGGCTAAATATTCATTGCCGTGCCCCTAGCGCCCGGCTACAAATCGATATAATAATACCTACAATAAATAAGGAGGAGAAATCGTTGTATTGATAAAAAAATAGTCAAAAAGTTTTTTCTCTATTTAATAATGGTTTTAGTTGTACCACGCAGTTAACAGGACAAAAATAAAACGAAAAAATCATGCATGTCTCTGTCGCATAAATACGACACGAGCGGTAGGGGCACGGAAACATGTGTCGCATAAATGCGACACAAGCGGTTAACAGGTTAAGACCAGCAGTCACAAGCTACTTGCTATAGGCCTAATACGGGTTGCAGACCAAGAGCTAAGCTAAGTTAGTCTAGCTTAGCTCGCATAGCTGGTGTAGTTATTCGGCCTTTTCTATTTATTTGGTTTATCTTATTCATCTTCTTGTAAGATGATAATTATCATGTGATATATTATTTTGTGTACAGACCGCAAACTATGAACAGAAGTATGAAAAATTACCTCAGCTATGCGAGCTAAGCTAGACTAACTTAGCTTCGCTCTTGGTCTGCAACCCGCATAAGACAACTAACAAAGTGAGCTCCTTTACTTTAAATATTTAGGTACAAGGTGGGGCAAAAGTAATCACCCTGTTGGAATGCGCCATAACTTTTGCAAATGGCGGCAAATGTCAATTGTGTTTTGACATTTGTGAAGTAAACAGATGCAGAATACACGTCAATAAACCATGAAACGCTGTATTCTTCAAGAACGCGGAATAATTGGCCGCGTCGTCTAATCTCTCGCTTTGGCGATTTGCACTGGCCGCCCAGATCACCCGATTTGACCGCTCCAGACTTTTTTGTGGGGTTACTTGAAGTCCCGGGTTTATGTAAACAAGCTTCAGACTCTTGAAGTCCTTAAAGAGAATATCCAACAGGAATGCGAGAACCTGTCGCTAAAAGTTCTGACACAAGTGATGGAAAATGCCACGAACCCTTATGGTCATCAATTTTGACGGCGGCCACTTGACCGATATCATTTTTCGACATAATTCACAAGTAGAACTAAAATTTTTCATTGCTAAAATATTGGGTACCTACAGTAAAACAACATCGGGTGATTACTTTAGCCCCACCTTACACCATCCATCGGTTTCTTACTAAACTTCAACTACGAGTATATCCGACGATCCTGCATACTTATCTCTTTTGTTGACTGTACATACGCTACTATTACAGTGTCCCAATTCGGTAGTGTGTTAACTACACTACTTACAGTTCATGGAATAATTTACAACATAAGATCTACAAATTACAAACATATCAAGAATGTTAAGTTGTTATTATATTAGTCCTAACACTGGCGAAGTGATGTTTTTGGTAACTACTGCCTATTAAACCTGCAACACCTCGTTGGTCACGTCCACCTACAATGTAGGTACGTGTCATTGCATTGATTCTGTAACTCAAAAAGCAGACTGAAAAGCGTCACGTGCTTGTAATTTCGGCAGCACTTGCACATGCTGATGAGTTTGTTACTTTTACCTCGTACTGGCAGCCATAATATTAACAACACTAGTCTATTAAATGAAGCGTAAAACGTGCTTTTTCGAAAAATTATGTTCACGAAGTTCATGACATTACTGGATGCTGGCCGTAGAATAAATGAACAAAGCACTCATTTACCAAAATGTTTTGTAAAAGCTTTTGCGGAAGGTAGAACATAATTCTAAGCTTATCTCTAAACTGCTTACGACTTCTAAGGCCATGTTTGTGTAAGAAACGTTAGAATTTTTAAAATAAATAATATGAACGTACAAAAAAGACTTTTGCTAGCTTATTTTAAAGTGCCGTAATGTCCGTGGACATGACCTAATTGAAATATAGGATGATTTATGCTGAACTGTGCCGGGTCCGAGCCGAGGCATGAACGAGGCACAGATGCGTAATGCAACGTATAACTTATATACGATGACTTATGTGATCACCCGTTACAAGTCTGTGTCTTGGACAGGTTACAATGAATTGGGATATATGTAATTGATAATCTAAAAACTCATTGGTCTTCTAATAATAATCGATTTTTAATAAATGAGCTTCCAAAAACTTTTTGATCTGATAATGATGATTGCTTTTTAAAATAAATGAGCCTCTTTTCAACTTTGTGGCCTTTTCTTAAAGTTGGTCGCAGTAACTAAGCTAAAGCACTCCGACCAAGCTGGTTAGGTTAGGTTAAAAATGTAACCACCCGCCAACAACCAAGTTGGTCGCAGTTACCTGGCTGTTTAGGATTTTTAGGATACAAAAATGGGAATTATGTGAGGATATAAAAACACATTTATTATATTAGAATATCCATTCATATTTTTAGGAAATCAAAATGCCTAATGAATTTGCGTCGAACCTCTCTTAAATACTCAAGAGAGGTATAGGCATAGCATAATCAGCGCATAATGTTCCCACTGCTGGGACACAGGCCGCCTCTCGGTGAGAGGGAGTGAGTCGTAATCCATCACACGGGCCCTGTGCGGGTTGGTAGATGTCACATGTTTTCGAATTTTTAGTTCTAGGACATGCCGGTTTCCCCACGATGTTTTCCCAGTGTTTTCACAGTTTTGAGAGCAGTGGTGATGAAATAATTTACACAAAGTAAAGCACCTGTCGGGTTTCGAACCTCCGACCAAAACTCGTAAGTCACGGCCGATACTACACGGCCGCCATTGCTCAAACACAAAGTGTAGGCATACAATTCGAATATGAACTCATTTATTTTTAAAGCAATTCCAAAACAAAACGTTTCAACTAGTCTCACCAAGCAGAAGGCTCATACTATGAATGCCTGAATATTCCCGGAGCTTAGTCCTTGACTGTCCTGAATATTTTCCACCTTAATGAGTATGGAGTTTACTTAGTTTTAAGATGCCATATAAGAAACTTCCTTTCAAATAAATCCCAGCTTTTGTGTTATCTTTGCAAAGGTGCAAACAACAAAGGCGATTATTGTATAGTATCAAGATTTTGTGCTATTTAAGTCGTTTACTTAGGGCATACCGAAAGCTTCTGGATTCTGATAAATAAGACTAGATATAAGACTTACGATATATTTATTGTTTTTCAAAGTGTATTCCCTCGCAATTAATGCATTTTTGCATTCGCTGAAATCAATGTACAAAGCAGTTGGACCAGTCTTCCTTAGGGACCTGTTCAATGGCTTCATGGAACGCATTCACCGCCAATTCAGGGTTGTGGAGGTCATATAGGCAGTCGCTCCATGTAAAATACTGGTATTCAGCTGCATCCGGTTAGACTGGAAGCCGACCCCAACATAGTTGGGAAAAGGCTAGGCAGATGATGATGAGCTGGTATCAATGCAAATGGAAAATATAATACGACCAAACCCCGTACTTAAAGTGTCATGTTTCCGATATACTCGTATTAACGTTCGAAGTTGATCACATTCATATGTTTTGTACATGATTACATCAAAATGGCGCTCAGGTAGGTATGCCACGAATCTTCAAAGCCCTTTGCCCAAATAATAACTTCTCACGTTTTCTTGGACATGATTCGTCCAGATCAGTAAATATACCAGTGTAATTAATTGAATAACAGTTGGAAATATTAATTGTTGGGCTCTCAACAAAACTTATTAAGCTTTGATTGGATCCGTTGAACCGGAAATTTAACACAATTAATTAATTTATAACCTCGTTCTGTTTCTAAGTTAAGAAATAACAATGGCATACTTATTACAATAGATTGTCAATTGTTTAATGTTGGCGACCCTTGCCGCATTTATTTAAAGCTAGAATTCAGGTGTTTGGATCAATGCTCTGCGGGGTTTAGAACTAGACACGGTTAGTCCGTAAATGGGAACATAATATTATTGCATCCATTACTGCTTGGTACATTTATTTTAAGATATTTTATGGATATCAGAAGTAGAGAAGCCTGGCAACTAGTATAAAATTACGAGTAGAAATAAGTTTTCACGGTAATTACATAATTCGGAGGGGAATGGCTTCGTTAAACATAATAATGTAAATGTAAAAAAAATAATGATAGATGGCCTCTATCTAGACACGCGGTAGCGTGTCAATAATAATATTATAGCCTTCGCAAGTTCTAAGTTGTAAGTTCTTATTTTATTCTTCCGAAAATTTGGCTTGCTGGTAGAAACTAGCCATCGAACATAGGGCTCTTCCATTCCTGTTTTAGTAGGTACTTAATAATAATTCGTATATGAGAACTAGCCAAGGCAGACCTTAGACTTCAATATATTATCCTAAGTTATAAGAAGAAATTATATTTTAAGATGTTATAAAATATTTTATGTCTTTATAATCAGGACTGACCATTGCACTTGGATTTAGATCTCACTTCTATTGTCGTTGAAGTCAAAAACCAAGGCATATATTGGCTCCCATTTCACATTTATGTTTTTGATGGGAACTAATATAACAGACAACGTGACTTAGTTGTAAAAAAAAAAAAAAACTTGACACATTTTCACGACAGGTAGTGTTTAATAGGAGAAAATTTTACATAAAATTGACTAATTGTCGGATTATCGCCTGTCGGTTTTGTTATATAGGCCCTTGATGAAGCAGGTGTCCATTTTAGGCACCCATTTAACCATCCATCATCAGATGGGCCGTCACTTTGTTTGCCGTATAACATTGACGAATTGACAATAATATGTACCTACATTTTATATACTTCTTGTTTCTACATATTATTATGATTTTATGACTGCTAGCTTTTTAAATTATGAAAATACGAGCTTCTGCCCGCGACTTCGTCCGCGTGAAATTTCACCCTCCCCCCCATTCACCCTCTTAGGGGTGGAATTTCGAAAAACCCTTTCTTAGTGCACCCCTAGACCTCATAAGGAACCTACATGCCAAGTTTGGAATCTCTAGACCCAGCGGTTTGGGCTGTGCGTTGATATGTCAGTCAGTCAGTTCTCCTTTTATATATATAGATAAATGATTTATTCTTCGTTCGTCCCGAAGTTTTGTCCCACATTACGCGAAATCCTGGTTCGTCCCAAACAATATGCTTCCTTCGACCCAAGATATAATTTTTATTATTTATTCCCGTTTCGTCCTATTTTATATTCCTTCTACGGCCCATATTTTTTTTGTATATGCCAAACTTAAAACATCATCATCTACATAATCTACCTAGCCTTTTCCGAACTATGTTGGGGTCGGCTTCTTTCAGTCTAACCGGATGCAGCGGAATACCAATATTGTACATGGAGCGACTGCCTATCTGACCTCCACAACCCAGTTACTAAGACTGGCTGTCAGACTTTCGGGCTTCTGACTTCTGACAGCCGGGACCAACGGCTTAAGGTGCTTTCCGAGGCACGGAGGGGTTTCGGTATTCTAATTTCCCTTAAAATACAGGATGATCGTCTACACTCGTCAATACTATTGATACTCTTCTGAGACTCATGTGACACTCTCGTCGACACTCGTAACTGTCTCGTCGACAGACAGAAGTTGTTTTAAAATGTACTCGTCACATTTTGTGCAATATTCAGATACGTTTCGCAACTTGTCCTACTACGTGGACGAAAGTTAGCAATCGATATCTCTATGCTAATGTTGAATGCAAGGCTGCGCCGTATCTATTTAGATATAAACTTAAAAGCTGTCGTTTGATAGAAACATTTAAAAAAGTAAACTTTCTTTTTGCAGTGTCAACACAAGTTTTCTTTAGCAAAGTCGAACCAATTCCGTTGCAGAGAAATCTTGGTTTTTTCGCTCATTAAAAGTGACATCATTCATTGAAAGCGCATTGTGTTCAAACAGCGAGTGACATTGAACGCAAAAAATAAAGAAAATGAGACTGTATTTTTGCTTTTCATTAATTCTGCATTGCAAGCAAATTGCAAGATACAATGACGTTCACTTTTTTACCCGACTGCGACAGAAAGAGGGTTATTATCTCAGTGTTTCATGCTCAATATGGACCTCTGAATTACTGCTAAAAATAAATTAGGTACCTTTCTTTTAGAAGACGGACTGTTAATCGCAATTTCGAAATAAGTTAGAAAACAGGAAATGGTACAACTGTGTCATTTTATATCGATTTGATGACAAGAATGCCTTAGTTCGCGCGTTTTTTAATTTATTCAAATGGGTTCTTTTCTCACGTTGTTGTGCCAAATAAACGATTTTCTTTCTTCTTTCTTTCAAAACATAATAAGTCATGGCAACAAATTCGCTTCTATGACTTGTACACAAAAACTTACACATGCCCTGCAAACATGCAGTCACCTCTGCGCTGCCACCGACGACGGCGTGGAAGTGGCGAAGTTTTGGGCTGACAAGATCTAAAATAGAGTCGTGCCAGCGACACGAAGAAGAAGAATATTGTCTGTTAAATTCAGTAATTGTGAAACAGTCAAAAATTTGCTTATCTACAACTACTTACAGCAAGATTGTGAAAAGTTTCGACTCGTCGGATAAGTACGTAATTTAACTACAAAGTAGTTACAGCCATAAAACTAAAACTGTAAACTTTACAGTAAAAACAAATGAATTTATTACGTAAACAGGCATTAAGAGTTACCTATTGTATCGTAAATCTTTAAGAAGCTGAGTCTGTAAGAGTATTTATTAAAATTTAATTTGGTCCATTAGGCGCGGAGAAGTCTAAAATGTTTGTTTTCTAAAGTTGGTATGCGAAGCGGAATTTTATGAAGCGGTGTTGAGATGGTTTTTAAACAAATATAAAGGGTTTTTGGCAGTTTTTGTGAGGTTTTAAGAATATGAATTTTATCATCAGTTAGTGTTCTCTATGCGCTGATTCTTTTGTGTTGGTTCTACAACAAATGTTAGGGAAAGTATTGATTTAGCATCACCAACAAAAGATGTACACAATACATTACACATAAATAAATGGCAACATCAGGTATTCAGCAGGTGCACACCACAGCATGCATAATAAAATTAATAACTAAGCCAACAAATTAAAATATTAGGTTAATAAATTATTTAAGTACATAGAAAAATAAATTATATCATTTAGAGATAATAATACATTACACTTAATTAAGTAAAAAAAAATCAGCTGTTCCCTACATTTTGACAAGTTATACGAACATAAATGTAGCGAACCGCTGATTTTTTTTCTCGATTTCAGGTTTGGTCCCATAGTAAAAGTTGTTCATAAATCATAATGATGAGTACAATGATCTCGTAAGAGGTTGTTTGTGTAATTGCAGAAGGACGAATATGATTGAAAAAATCTATCAACCCTATTTTCTTGTAATGGTTTCTCAAATTACAATAATATAAACGGAATATGGTCATTGCCATTCCCTTTATTTTCAACGAAATTTTTCAGTACGTAAAACCATCTACTTATTTTGCATATACTTAATCATCAAATTCTATTATCTAATCATAAGCACAAATCGAAAAGTCGTGAAATTTGGAGGTAACTTCGTGATGTTTTTTTATCGAGAAAATTTTAATATTTTGTGTTTCTTTTGCACAGTAAGTGTGGAAATATCGTGTATTTGCTCATGTTATTTTTATTTAATACCTAAGTCTTATCAATTTCATGAAAAATCATATTGAAGTTAGGCTATTTTGGTTACTTCCCGCTCTTAATGGCGTGCTTGTACAGTTGGGAATTCTTAAAAGATTTTAAACTAAGCATCCATAAATTATTACCCTGGGAATCATTTATGTATGAAGGTGGAATGTTAAGCGTTGGAAAATTTATCATAAGAGTAAGTATTAGGTTTTAGAAGGTTTCTCATGTACCTAGGTAGTTCATTGATTTTGAACGAAAGTTATTGGTCGTGGTTCGTTTAAAAAGCACATGTTTTACAACCAAAAATAAATTAGGTACCTACTGAATATTTTTCTGTTGACTACTCTGATTTTCCTCACATCTATATTTTGAAGTAGCCCGATTCCTTTCGGATTCAACGAAGCCGAATAATTTAGTAAAATAATTTAAGATTACATTATATCCATAAGTTATAGTATAATCCTACTTCTTTCTATATTATAAACGCGAAAGTTTCTGAGGAGATGTTAGTTACTCTTTCACGCAAAAACTACTGAACGGATTTTGATGAAACTTTACAGTAATAGCTTACATATCAGAATAACACAAAATATACTTTTTATCCCGATATTCCTGCGGGATCGATACTTTTGCGGGTGAAACCGCTGGGCGCTGCTAGTATTTACATAATTTAAAAACAAACACTCTTAAAATAATAATAAGGTAATGTACAAGAATATAATAAAGGAAGGGGAATTGTTGTATGGCAATGCTGGTTCTTTGGCATCATAGGCCAGTCTTCTGGTAGTTCGGTACTGGCCAAACACCAAATTCCTATTCCAATTCATCAGCCCGTACGCCCAGGTGGTGGATTATGGCTCACAGTGCCCTCTCACAGAGAGAAGGCCTGTGTCCCAGCAGTGGGAACATTATAGACTGAATATGCAAACACCCCTTCTATATCTTTTCCTTTCCTCAATTTCATGATAAATGCATACAGTTACGCTTAAACAATCAATTGCTTAGTTGGATCGCATCGGGAGCACCAGCGCCTCTAGAGATTCCATCCATTTGTGATTGGAGCATTGTATTCAGAAATTGTTTCCACTGCGTTGTGTTTTGTTTATTAAAATTACTTTTCAAACTAGAGTTTTGATTGAAAAAGTTGAGTGTTAGTTGATTCATATTGTGAGAGTTTCCGGGGTGAAACTTTGAGATAATTAGAATGTAATAAACGAAAGACTTGATAGAACGGAAATGTATACAAAACTTTGTAAAACATTTTAAAAGAGTAACGGTGGAGTTTCTTGCCCATTCTTCTCCATACGAAAACTACCTTTTGGAAGGGGCGACTACTTAGAATCAATTTCGTTTTATTGTACTTTTTGACGTTCAAAGGTGCCTTTAATGTGCCTATTTGAAATAAATGAGTTGACTTTGACTTTGAAAATATACACAAAAGAATTTTAATTAAATGTAAAACAAAATTATGAAAATTACGTAAAGGATCATTATAAAAATATGCATTGGTCGGAAATCACCGCAGTAACTCATCATCATCATCTTGTAAGCAAGCGTTGCGATGGTAAATCAATTCTTCTTGCATTGACCACCTCCTTCTCTAAGTTAGAAGAGACCATTACTATCTTCTTCTTAGCGTGTCGATGGCAATCTGACACCAAAATGGACTCGGCAGAGAATTCGGCGTCAAATAAAACTATTACTATGACGTCGTAGGAGACTGATATTATCTTGTGCAAATATTTAATTTATTTTTGACGTAGGTGTTCCGTCTGCCAGATTGACCTTTCATATCAATTTCACCGTGATTACATGATATCGTTCAATGAAGGCACGTACCTCGTAAATGTTTTACTACATTGTCAATAAAAGGTATTGCTTTGGAAACAATCCTGGGCTTCATCACCATAAACTCGCCGTGATAGTTTGTAGACCTAGTGATGGGGTACAGACGTGGAAAAATGCCTTAACGTGTTTTTTTTCTAAACGAATTTAAGTTTAATGATAAGAGCTCCTATTCATCACACAATTCTAGAGCTATAGATCAAATAATAAAGAAAGACTTACAGGAAAATTAAATTTTGAAAAACATAATGCTTTTCCTGAAAGTTCAAATGTGGTAGGTGTTTGTATAATTAACCAAAATATACAAGCATTGCTGCATCATAATAGCATCGTACCAATGTGGTTGCTCGTAAATATTTTAAAAATATGTGCGTTATCGAGTAATGCTTTTTTAACCCTTTATTGATTGAGACATCTTTTAAATTATTTTCCCAAAAGCTGTTGCATTGGCTTGACGTGCTCTCCATAATAAAACGATTTCAGTGAAAATTTACAATTTTCCCGAGTTAAAAATGGTAACAAAACCCCTTTATTTTGACGACAAAACTCTTTCACCTTGATCCGTGTTCTATTTTCAATTCAATTCTCATTCAGAGCCGCCATCTTGCTATGAACTTAAACAAAATGTTCTAATCGGCTTTGACTTCGTTTCATTTCGTAAATTTTACAAAAATGAGGAAAAAAGGCACACGTTTAATAACATTTCTTTAAGCTGACGATCGGCGAAATGGTTTGATCGTGTATAATTAATTAGAGCTGATTTTTCCATCACCAGATAACTTTTATTCGAGGAATAAAATTTACGTTTGACAGTTGCTGTATAAAATAACTGTCAAAATTTCAAAATTATTGCGCGCATAAAGTTATCAGATGATTGAACAATCAGATCTTAGAGGAAAAACGGCATTTTATGATTGGATTGTGCGTAAGCGCCTTATGATGTTCTTAATATTTTTGTAGATAGGTAAATAAATAAACATTACATTGTTGGCCACATTCATGATTTCATTGAAATGGATCTTTATTCAAGGAAAATTAGAACCTTTTTATTTATTTTATAAGCAGCAAAATTCTATGAAAGAGCAAGGTGCGGTAAAAACGACATGAGCTTATTGGGGGAACGGCTGTCAAATGTTGAATAGACGAAACTCGTTAGTCATGTCTTGTATAGAACGTCACAAAATGTAGCATTTTCTATCTATTACCTATTATATTAATAGATACTTTCTTTCCTTGAAATGAATATTTCGTCCACATTGTGGTTTCCGAAGGTGATCGGTTGGTATTTCAATATAAACGAAATGCGAACCAAAGACCTGAATAACTTTCAATTTGAACTACATTGTGATATTGTCAAATGATGGTAGAGTGAAATCGTGTTTCCAATATCAAGCTATTAATAACAATCATTAACGGTAACGGTATTCTTACATACGACAATACAATTAGACAAGATAAAAGAAACCGGCAAACAGACAAGACAAGACGAAAAAACAAACACACAAGACAAGTCAAAGACAAGACATGTTGTGCATACCCTAAATAATTTGAGATAAGGATAAGAGAAGATGATGGTGTTCTTACATACTTAATCCCCGTGCTTGACATCCATCTAAAGTATCTTTTTTAACCACAGACCAAATAAAAATCCAAGACAGAGTGCTATCAACAGTAAAGTGAGGCCAGTTTCGTAAACATGTGTGCACTTAGTTAGGTGTAAATGTGTGCGTGTGAGCGTGTATGCACAAAGTGGAGGTGTAGTTTTGGCATGCTTCACTGTATTGTTTGCAGCGGTATATCTTGACTTTTTTATTTGGTCTGTGTCTTTAACATGTTGTTTTAAGTAGAAATGTAACTTCAGCTTCATAGCTTTCTGATTACAACACATTTTAGTAAGTGCTGATTTTTCAATACTCAGACAACGTTTAACTGAAGAATAAATAGGGCTGTTTGACAGCTTTTGTATAGGAAATATGTCAAACTGTCATATTTATTATTCATAAACTTTATCTGACTGTTGAAAATTCAGCCCTAAGACGATTTTATTTTGTTCAACCAAATATAAACAACTTTCATAATGATATTAATAAATGACAAGAGGCAAGCGACCTAGCTTTAAGATACCGGGAATAAATCTCCATTTTTACTTACTTACATTAATTCACGCCTTGTTCCCACGGGGGTTGGCAGAAACTACAGACCGCCACCTGCTACGATCCTTACATACCCGTATAGAGGTATGAGGAACAAGGTGTAAAGTTCACTCATCCTCCATAAGGGACGATCCTCCGACCAGACGGGTGTTGGCGGGCAACTGCCCAATGATTCATGTTGCCGTTGTATATTATGCTAGTTGCGCGGTAAACTCTGCTTGCGAGATGCAGGATTTTGTGTGACGTCAGCATGACACGTAGTTTGCATGTGGCGTTGTAGATACCGCTACACTCCGTTTGCCTCGTTTACGTTCATACATCTGGTCATACACGAACGCCAGTATCTCCATTCTAACTTGACTGTAATATTTATTCTGAATATTTACGAGCCCGTTAATAATTTTACTCTCTGCTTAACAGTTCTGTGGCCGTCAGTACTCATGTGCGAGACCTCATTAGCAATCAAAAGAAAGAAACTCATAATAAACGTCATTATAATATTTAGCTCACCGTCCGATTACCATTACTTAGGTAATGATCTCATTATTATGTAAGTTTATTTTTGATGTATCTGTACCTACAATCACCTCTCTGCTTGGCTAATCAATCTGCCTAGCCTTTTCCCAACTATGTTCAGGTTGGCTTCCAGTCTAACCGGAAGCAACTGAATACCAGTATTTAACATGGAGCGATTACCTATCTGACTTCCACAACCCAGTTAATGGGTAACACGATACCCCTTGGTAAAACTGGTTGTCAGACTTTTGGGCTTCTGACCACCTGTAACGACTGTCAAAGATCCATGAATTACATTTTTGTTTATTACAATAAAAAGTTACGAATACTTCAGTATTTCGATACTTTTAGTCTAGCGAATTTGAACTCCATATCACGCCACTTAAGTAATCCCTAAAGAAGACTTAGGCACATCCTCCACGACGCTACATAAAAGTTAGGTGTTACAAACTCAAATCATCAATGAGTAGCTAGAATGTCACAGCACTAGTATTTCAATGTCGGTCCGAACTCGACCCAACAAATCGAACGACGAACTATTTAGTAACGTGTTAGTAAGTGGCGTCGTGTACGGACCACCACTGAAATACTAGTACTGTAACATTCTCACACTAGTACTGTGACATACTCACACTAGTACTGTGACATACTCACACTAGTACTGTGACATACTCACACTAGTACTGTGACATTCTCACACTAGTACTGTAACATTCTCACACTAGTACTGTGACATACTCACACTAGTACTGTGACATTCTCACACTAGTACTGTGACATACTCACACTAGTACTGTGACATACTCACACTAGTACTGTAACATTCTCACACTAGTACTGTGACATACTCACACTAGTACTGTGACATACACACACTAGTACTGTGACATACTCACACTAGTACTGTGACATTCTCACACTAGTACTGTGACATACTCACACTAGTACTGTGACATACTCACACTAGTACTGTGACATTCTCACACTAGTACTGTAACATTCTCTCTATTTTGGTGTAACTACGTGGAAGATGGGCCTTAGTTTCATCTCACATCGTATTAGGTTCCACGTGACAAGAGCCGAGTTTATCACTCGGCTCAAAGCGCAAAAGTGACGAGATTCTTGTTAAAAAAAACGAGAAATACGTTTCATGACGTTGAAATCGAAGCTAGCAATTTGTAAGTGCACGTAGTTCGCACTAAAAAGGCCCCTGAAGGATGAAACGTATGTTGTACTTACCTACATTGAAGGTAGAGATTCGATTTAGAAAAATAGATTTGAGTCTATAACACGACCTTGTTGAAGGTATCTCGTATCTTAAATTCTGACAGGCAAACGTCTTTTGGTCTAGCAACGGTCGTCGACCGTCAAAACTGTGCTGTTGTCTACATTTATTAATACAATTATCAATTTAGGATATAATTAATCATAAACAATGTTTACCACAACCACCTATTTAAACTAGGTAGGTACTAAATAAAATGACTAACTAACTATACATAGAAAAACGAAAAGACACTAGGCGTCGAAGCACCCGTCCGCATCGATGTCATCCGGAAACGTGCCCAGAAGACTGGCAGCATTGCCACGTTGAATAGCCATTGCTAATTCTTCGGCCAAAGAACGAGCTAGCCCTCTGGTCACATGAAGTGTCGACCAGTGGGCGAGAACTATAAAATATGAATAAATAAATTAATTGATTATAGTATAATCAGCCTATAATGTTCCCACTGCTGGGACACAGGCCACCTCTCTTCGAGAGGAAGTGGGCTGTAATCTACCACACTGGTCCAGTGCAAGTTGAAAGATGTGACATGTCTTCGAATTTGTGGTTCTAGGGCATGCCGGTGTCCTCACGATGTCTTCCTTCACCGTTTTGAGAGCATTGATAATGAAATAGTTTACATAAAGTAAAGCACCTGCCTGAGTACAAACCCGCGACCTACAACTCGTAAGTCGGGGCCGTTAGCACTGAGCCATCAATGCTCAATATAATAATAAAATGGTTAAAAAAATAAATTTGAATTCGAATTGCGTGATAGACCAGAGGAATCCTTTTTCTGTCATCATGTCCGCCAAATTACTGCTTGACAACGACTTGTAAGTAGTATCTAGGTACATTGTGTGAATTGCGAAATTATAGTTAGGATTGAAAAACTTTATAGCATCTAGGTACAAATAAAAGCCAAAATCCCAAAGGATGGTGTATAAATATGAATATTCAAATGAGCATCAGTAAATGGACAAAAGTAAGAAGTAGGATGTAAGAGTACCCTTATACCCTTTTTACAAGATCTCGATGGATAAGCCGATTAACTACTCTACTGACCCCACATTACAACTCGCGTGGGTTGAAAATGACTTCTAGATTTCTTATTCTGGTACTTATTCCTCGCTTCGATCTCGATTTGGATTCGTTTTAAAATTCAACGAAATTGGCAATGTCTTACGTCAGATAGGGATGCGCTTTTACCGACGGTTTACCGGATGATTTGAAATCGGGATTGCCAATAGCAGGTTTAGTTATATTTAAACTTTAGATCTAACGGGGAACTATACTCCATTTATCTATTTCACTCGCATAAGTTTTGATCCCGTGGGAATATCGGGATAAAAAGTATGCTGCCTATATGTTAATCCTGGTTATAAACTGTGTGCCAAATTTCATTCAAATTTGTTCAGCCGTTTGTGCGTGAAGAAGTAACAAACATACAAATATTAGTGTGATTAGAAAAATAACGGTTATCACCCTTTATTTCTCCTTTATTTGTATAACAAACTTCGTTATTTCACGGTACATACAAAGCAATGTAATCATTTTACCATTTACATTTTAAAATATCTCTTAAATGCAGCTCATATAAAAAATATGACACAATAATTGTCGTTATTCGGCCGTTACTTTTAAAATGTTATAATAAAAGAGTAACAGAAGACTAATAACTAGATTGTGACACAAATTGTTGATAGCTGTACCTACCAACAGATTGAAGGATCTTAATGATGGGGTGTTCAACTGTCTGTCAGTCTGACAAAATATCAAGCATTTTTTTTTTTCAAAAATACGGTTATGTACGGTTTCCTCTATAAACATTCTGTGGTAAAAACAATAAAATTGTACTCAACTATTACATCAAAAAAATCTCCAGAAAACTATAACACAGTCGACAGACATAATTCGTATCTTTTAGGTTTGAAAAATCTAGCCAAAAACGGGACAGTAATGATTCTGAAGCGGCTAGTCTTAAACTAAAAGAAAAATGTATTATTTTAAAAGTTGCGGCTCTTCACTGTAATTTATCACCGTCTTGGTCAGACACGATGTCGATCTAAAGTTGACAAGTTGTATTAACTCATTAAACAAACTTCATCTTGGCAAAAAACTGTCTTTGACCCTAAAATTCAAATTCATAAGCAGCCAATTCCATCGCTCTGGCCTTTGTATTGGATTACGGCCCACTCCCTCTCACAGAGAGGAGGCCTGGATGTATGAAGTATGGATCTAATCCGATCTCATAAGGTTTATTAGTCACTTTTAAATAATATTATTTTCTCTAAAAGTATATAAGAGTTAAATATTATAAAACGTGTACCTCATTGCATAAAATTCAAAATGTGCCGATTGCCTAATACCTTATTCCTATATTTCTGGAGTTGTTGACTCGCTCACAAATAAATGAACGTCGTGCGAGTCGCCTATGAGAAAAATAATATTATTTAAAAGTGACGATTCGCCCGTTTCGGGCAAGGGAATCGACTAATAAGCCTCTAAAAATGATGGCTTTTATGATGGAATGTGGGTAATTATTTCGTGCTTTAGACACCTGCAACATCAAGAGATATTTATAGCTCCTATTTTTTCAGCTATACCTTTCCTTTTTAACTTTGTTTGAAATTCTTTTTTCTTCCTTTATCATCGCTTTAATATGCGCAGTATGGCGAAAAACGAATACCATTCCTATAAAATTAAGAAATAAAAATAAATTTAGCTTTTAAAAATCCTTTACCGTGCTGACCTTTTGACTTTTAATGTTAAAGTTATTACTCTCGCAATTCTAATTTTAATTGCAAATATACAATAGTACCTACTCCCTCTCACCGAGAGGAAGCCTGTGTCCCAGCAGTGGGAAAATTGTAGGCTGATTATGCTATACACTCAGTAGCTAACTAAGAAGTACTTTAATAAAACCTATTTTGAAGGTATAACTTTCACACGATATTCTACAAAAGTCCTTACCAAATTAAATCTTTTACGACATTATACAAAACGATTAAAGATCTAGGTTTATTTTTCGATTTAGACACAATATACATTGAGAGTAAAAAGATATTAGAGGACACAATTGTGCCATCAATATTATAGCGATCACAAAACATACCAAAATCTGTCTCCGTTTTCTTTTGTGCAGAAATAGCGAAAGATTTGAAACTTTTGTTACACCCACGGGTGGATAAGGTGGCAACATTTACATAAGGAAAATCAAACGAAATACAAGGTGGGGAAAAAGTAAATTCATATTGTGAATTGGCTGCCATACATATAGTTAGACAAAAAAATGGGCTCTGTTTTCACGGAAAGTTGTTTGGTAAAACGACCCGTCCTCGCAAAACATCCTCCAAATTGGTGTCTTCTTCAATTTTGGCTTTCAAGACTTGCGAGGTTTATGGTTTGTTGTGGGAAACGCGAGATTTCAAAAAGACCCAAAGTAAGAATCTGGCGATCTGGCCGACCAGTTCAAATCGCCAAATTGAGAGATCACACAGCCCTGAAATTGGATTGTGTGAATCGCTACATTCAATTGTCAACAAATTCTCTATCATTCTGTCTACAACATATGTATCAAATCACAATGACATTATAACGCCATTGGCGAAAATTATGACATTTATTTATTTAAGATTACATGCACAACATTACAGAATTGAATCCCAAGACGTTGTACAGAGCAAATTACAAACTAAAAAGTGAAACAAAAACTTACTTAAGTAGGATAGATAATATACAATAAAAAACAAATATAAACACAAGAAAAACAAAATTAACAAACACAACACAATAACACTAGTAAAATAAACAAAATGTAATCAATTTACAAAAAACATTAATCATCTGCCTAGCCTTTCCCAACTATGTTGGGGTCGGCTACCTGTTTAACCGGATGCAGCTAAATACCAGTATTTTACATGGAGCGACTGCCTATCTGACCTCCACAACCCAGTTACTGAATAATACCATACCCCTTGGTAAGACTGTTTGTCAGACTTTCGGGCTTCTGACTACCCGTAACGACTGTCAAAGATCCACGAATGACAACCGGGTTCAACGGCTTAACGTGCTTTCTGAGGCACAGAGGGGTCTCGGTATGTAAAGATAGCGGTATGTAACCACAGCAAGCGTAGCAAAAAATACATTATTTATACTTATCTAGTTATTTATTATCTTTCATCCATCTTCTCAGAAAATCTTAAACTTTCACGACACAAATCTGTCCATCTCCCGACAAACAAGTCATACTCCAGTGTTGATGCCCGAAATGCATGTCTTACTATGGTAAGACATTACTTTTGCCCCACCTTGTAATGACATATTTTTAATATTTCCCTCTGAACTTAATACTTCTCCCAATATAATAGATTTCGAATGGTCCTTGGCCAATACCTAACTCAAAGTCAATCGTTTTTCCCCTCCATTGATGTTACACAAAAGGTCGAATATCATCGATATGGGTAACGCAAGAACAAACAAATTATTAAGAAGAAGATCTACTCTATACAATTCGATCTAAGATTGAAGACACAACATTTCTGAAGGAAACTTCTACAGGCATTAAGCTTCTTAGGATAGTAACGCGCTATACGAAATGCCAATTTAGTGGCTTCTTTTGCAGAAAATACACCGCTGGATTACATTCCTTAAAGGGGTTAAATGGGGGTTGAAAATTTGTATGGCAGTTCATAATTTTTGCCAATGGACTCACAGCCTAAACTGCTAGGTCTAGATGTCTGAATATTGCACAAGAATTTCTTATATAACGAAGGTGAGCATTAAGGAAGGATTTTTGAAAATTCTTTCCTTAGATAAAGATACGTTTAAATAGAGGATGAAAATTTGTATGGAAGTTCGGCATTTTTTGCAATGCGAAAGCACAAGCCTTATTTTAAAAACGTGATCTGGAGAAATCGTGAGGCGAATCACATCAGCCCCTAAACGAGAAACTACTTGAGGACCACGCCCGCTCTGAAAAGAGGTGCTACGAGGAAGAAGACAGGAGCAGTTTGAAATTGTTTTATACAGAATGATTTTTTTACCGGTTCCAAATTTTTAGTGTATACGAGTACTACGCATGAATATGAATAACTTTCACTACGGGACCAACTCTAAAATCACGAAAAAAAAAATCAGCTGTTTAATACCTACTTGACCAAAGTGTATGAAACAGCTGATTTTTTTTCGTGATTTTAGAGTTGGTCCCGTAGTGAAAGTTGTTCATATTCATGCGTAGTATACACTAAAAATTTGGAACCGGTAAAAAAAATAATTCATCATCATCTGCCTAGCCTTTTCCCAACTATGTTGGGGTCGGCTTCCAGTCTAACCGGATGCAGCTGAATACCAGTATTTTACATGGAGCGACTGCCTATCTGACCTCCACAACCCAGTTACTGGGTAATACGATACCCCCCTTGGTAAGACTGGTTGTCAGACTTTATGGCTTCTGACTGCCCGTAACGACTGTCAAAGATCCGCAAATGACAGCCGGGACCAACGGCTTAACGTGCTTTCCGAAGCACGGAGGGGTCTCAGTATGTAAAGATGGTCACCCATCCACAGACAACCGCGGCAAGCGTAGCTTAACCTGATCGATCAGCCTGTGCGGCTGTTATTATGTAGCCAGGGACACCTAAAAAAAAAAAAAAAATCTGTATTTTTTTTTTTCTTCGACTAGGTACCTATAGGATATTTTATAAGCACGTCTAATCCCAGGCCAAGGTATTAGCCTACTGGATCTTTCTGTACTGTTCAGTAGATAACCATGAAATCTCGCGTTTTTGTTCAATATAATCGAATTGAAAATTCTATTGTGTTCATGTGAACCTTGTGCTGGAATATTTCTCTGTTTGATTTTGAGAATTATTGGAGCCTTGTCAATAAGTAGCTATGTGTGTCAATTTCATGAATGAATCTATATCTATACATATAATAAAATCGTAGGAAAGTCAAAACTGTACATTGAATATTTTTTTAAAAGAATATTTGGGGCGTGATCTACAATCGATTTCGAAGCCGAAAATATAATTTTTAGAATTTTTGTCTGTTTGTCTGTTTGTCTGATTGTCTGTCTGTATGTCCGGGCTAATCTCAAAAAGTGCTGCATGGATTTACATCAAATTTTGCATGAGTATTACTAAGAGGTCGGGTCAACATATAGGCTACATATTATCACGCTATCACCTACGGGGGAGGAGCTGTGAATCTTTATTTTTCTTACGCATTCTGTGACAGCGTGTAATCTAACGATGCATATTTAAATGTTGTTTTTGAGTAAGCCATGCTATTATCTAGCTTTACACTATAAAAACTACGCCATTTAAGTAACTTGGGCAGAGAAACATAGTTTAATGAATGTTAGTAGTATAAAGAAAAATTTGAAGCAGCGCCATCTATGAGATTTCATAAAAATCAAATCAAGTTACATGTTAACACTTTTTGGAAATTAATAATTTAAATTTGATCATGTTGGCGAGGTTAGTAGTTAGTTATTCTTAAAATTCATAGATGGTAATGTGCATTTTCTTCATAAAAGTTGTATCGTATAGTTCGTTTTGAAAAATTCAAGTTCCAACAAAACCCTCAAAATCTTGAGCAGAGTTGAGGAATACAATTTAAAAAAATGCGGTGTTAAGTATTACAAAAAAGTTATGTTTATTGATGATGATCATTTCTTCATCAATTTCATGTTGTTAGTACAAAATAAACATTGACTGTTAATACTTTTGTTCGGTATTTATCTGTGTGATTATTGCTTGGTAATTAATATATTTTCATGTCGTATACCTAATTATAAACTTAAATGTGATGTAAAACAAATCCCTTACGTATGGCGAGGTGCCTTCATATTACACATACGACAAGCAAAGAGGTTTATTTAACCGACGTCGACGAGGAGGTGCTGTGGAAAGTTTTCCAGGAATTTTCAAAGACACCGCATTGGGTAGGGTTTATACCGTGCATCCGAATAATGGCGAATGCTATTTTCTGCGGTTGTTACTTCACACTGTCCGAGGCCCAACGTCTTTCGCCTTTCTGAGGACATTTGATGGCGTGGAGTATCCCACTTACCGCGCAGCCTGGGTAACACGTGACCTTCTCGACAGTGACCAAAATTGGGATGAAACCCTCGCGGAGGCGAGCGTCAGTGACAGTCCCAGCCGCATGCCGTCATCTTGGTGTTTTGTGGAGTCGCGAAACCGGTAGCTTTGTGGGAGAAGTATCGCCATCATCTGTCTGAAGATTTTCTACGAGGTTTGAGGCGTGCTACTGGAGACGAAGTCGAAGTAACTGATGAACGCGTGCTGAACACCTGTCTCAGTTCACTTCAAGATGTGGTCATTTCTATCGGCGGCAATCCACTGATCGAATATGGGTTACCAGCTCCCCAATCATCACCGCATCAAGACCGTGGAAATCGGGACTTTAAAATTCCCATCGATTCTGTTCCACAGTTCTGTTCAGTGGCGATTTCCGGCAAACGCTTTCCGTGGTGACGCGGGGATCGAGGGCTGACGAGGTGAATGCTTCGTTGAAATGATCTTCGTTGTGGTCACGAGTTCGTACGCTGCGCTTGACCATTAACCCATCGTATGCCGGAACGTAGATCTACGCGAGACACAATGGCTTTTTAATTGTGTCTGTAATTACGACATTCAACCGTTTAATATGAGAGCTCAAGAATTCTCTGATGTCCTTCTAAGTCTTGGCGAAGGCACTCTACCAGAAGAGAGAGGTGGACAGGTGGTGCTTCCAGAGTCTCTCGGTAGAGTGGTATCCAGCATAGAAGAACTCATTCGCTGTGTGTACGGGGACATCAGTCGTATACCGCACCAGCAAAATTCTTGGGTGTGTGAGCGGGCCATTTTGACGCTTAAAAACGATCAGGATGCATTCTCTCGGAAATTGAGGGGAATGAAGTAGACTACACCTCGATAAACACTGTTGTCGAGCAAGATGACGCCACACATTATCCCGTGGAATTTCTGAACTCCCTGTCAGCAAGTGGACTTCCAGCGCATACCATCAAGCTGAAGGTCGGTGTCCCGATTATGCTTCTTCGGAACCTATCTCCTCCGAAGTTGTGTAACGGGACCCGCCTTAAAGTCATCTCGCTCCACAGACACACAAATTGAGGCGGAAATTCTTACGAGTTGTGGCGTTGGCGAGGCAGTATTTATACCACGCATTCCCCTCATACCTCATAACTTCCCGTTCCAGTTCAAGCGCGTACAGTTCCCCGTGAGTGTTTGCTTCGCGATGACCATCAGTAAGTCGCAGGGGCAGACACTGAGGGCAGCGGGTGTCGACCTCAGGACGAGTTGCTTCTCACACGGGCAACTGTACGTCGCTTGCTCCCGCGTCACCAGTCCTGACTCTCTTTACATTTTGGCTCCTGGCAGCATAACTACCAACGTACGTTATAGGGAAATGTTGTAAGGTATGATACCTTTGTACGTATTTTTACTCTTTTGTGTCCTGGAATGTATTCCTGCATTATTTTCTCTATTTCCTTCAGTCACATCTTATGACTGAACTCAGCAGGATTCCAATATAACTCTCTTCACTTGCTTCGCTTGCAAAAAAAACTTATATTTTAATGCTATTTTAAAAGTTGTTTACTTATAATGCTATAGCGACACTGGCATCTTAGGTATTTTTGGTGCTGTAGAGCCTTCACGCAGACGACGTCGCGGGCAGCAGCTAGTAATTAATAAAATAGATATAATTTGTAAAATATAAGCAAATAAAATAAAATATTAATTTTTAATCGGCGCCAGACGTAACCTCATTACTTGTCTATGCCTACAAGATTAGGTCCAGTGTAAGTAAAAGAGATACATTCGAGTATATTAATAGTTGATCTCTGACTGTTAACACCACTGGCGAGTACCTACTTATTTAAGAGTTATTAAAGACAGTACTCGCTCAGCGACGCTCGCTTGACGGGCAGGACACTCGCGAGAAGTCGCTCGTCGCCGTCGCGCACTCGCTGCTCCTCGCTCACCTGCTTGCTTTTAGTTGCTAGCTCTCGTTAATCGCCGGTGGTAGGACAGGTGCCTTAGCAACTGTGACACGATTAAAAAGTTTGACAGTCTTTTGTAATTCAGAATTTGTTGGTAATCATACCTTTTGTTATATCACGATTGATTGTATCAATTTGACTACCAACTTAAGTTGTCCGTATATCACAGTTGACATTCTCTGACAATTGGATGACTTGCCTATAACTCGGCACAACGACGCAGTGTGTTAATTTGATTAACAATTGAGACCTTAAAACAATAATGGCAAAAGTGTCGTAAATTATTATTAATTTACCATTAAAAGACAGCCACTGCTGGACATAGGACCCTGTATTGCACTTCCCATACAGGAGCATTGTGAGATGAGCGTACGACATTCGAGCAGTTGTTGATCTTTAACTAATGTAATTAAATTTGGCCTTTTTATGTTACACATACATACATATACTAACACCCTCTTACCATGGAGGTAGGCAGAAACTACAAAACGCCACTTGCTACTACGATCCTTGCATAAGTACCGCTTTTGCCTTGTTTACGTTGACACATCTGGACATACATGAACGGTTATGTTCCACCAGGTCATCGGTGCACCTTACGAATAACAATAAGACGCCGACGGCTTATGATAATAGATAATAGAGCCTATTACTCGGGGTATCTCTGCAAATAAGAAAAAAAAATCGTGTCAATATTCAACATTCCTAAAAGGCAGTCAAAATGTGAAACTGAAATAAAACAACCTCCATAAGAAACAACTAGAAACGAAAAACATTGAACTTTTCACTACCCTTGAAAAAACTACCTAAGTTGGTACGAACAATATCGAAATTTTCACTACCCTTAAATTAAAAAGAAACGTATAAAACTAATGTAAACACCATCCCATTTATCAAATATTTGAGAAAACATTTACAAAATTCACAATGATTACAAAAATACATTTGAAATACATAAATATGATCGTAAAGTCATGTAAACAAGTTTCGGTTACAGCTTTTAGCTTTCAGTCGCGCGATAGCAGAGCGTCCGCGACGACGCATCGCTGTGCGAGGTGACGTCATGAAAGTTTCACGACGATAGGAAAATAAAATAAATTGGGAAAAAGTTTTCAGTGCTTTGTGATTGTTATTGAAAAAGGGAAAAGTGTTTTTTGTTGGAGTTTAATGTAGTTGAAGTACCTTCCTAAATAAAACACTATTTGAGAAATTGCTGGAATATTTTTTTAATGGGTAAATCGGAGTGATCACTGGCCAGTGTTTTTGTCAAGATGAATATAATTGTAAACTACAATTTAAGAAGTAATAAAAACTTTTGCTCCTCAAATTAATTCCAAAAAGATAACTAGTTTAAAATTGTGTATAAGTTTTACTTCTCAACGAACATTCTGCTGTTGACACATAAAAGGTATTTATTACATCTATTTATATTCTTTAATACACCTAAATCATAATAATTATGGAAATCGTTGCTTCGGAATTACACATTCATCAGATTAAAATAATTTCACCCCAACGTTTTCTAATGCAAGAACCTGAATTCATACTAAGCTAAAACCCACTTGCATTAATTATGTTGGCCATAGTTATAACTACAACAACCGAGACTCGAACATGTTACCTCGAACTAACTAGTTCGGCATCCTACCCACGTAGCTATTTCCGTTAAATTGCTGAAAGAAAACTTTTAATAAAAACAAAAACGTATCATTAAAATGCATCAACTATTTAAATTCCTATAACCTTTTCCATCAACATGATTTAAACAGAATAAATTCAGCCTTGGTCTTTATAAAACGATTATGTAACAGCTGTAAAAGATTACAACTTTCTTTTAAATCAATTTAATAGCCGTACGATTGTTAATTACTTTACCATATGCTACTGCCTTAAAAAATTAAACAATACTGAGATATATTTCGATTTTCTGACGTCAAGAAAGCTTTTAAAAACTGGTTTTTTGCGGATAAATTGTTTCTATGCAGATTTAAGACTTATAAAATTCTAGGACGGTTCATCATTCGTGTTATCTCGTAAGCCTCATATAAACGATGCAAGTTGCCTGTGGCACACAATAACATTCCAACTCAAACTATTTATTTCAATTAAACCTTTTACAGGCAGTTTTCAATTGTCAAATAGTCGGTCAGTTAGTCAGAAAGTTGAAGCTAGTTGCTCATTCCAAAACGTAAATCTGTATGGCGAGGAACGGAGAAAACTCCAAGGACACTCTTTTAAATCAAGATATTACAAAAATCCTGGGTAGGTAAATTATTCTTGTTGCTTCTTTTGGTGAGAATTGTATCAACAATGACTTGTATCGCTTAAACACGGTTTAGACGGTGCAACTTATGGTATCATAATCAGCCTACAATGTTCCCACTGCTGGGCCTCTGGCCAGGAGGCCAGTGTCCCAAGAGAGGACTCTTGAGAGGGAGTGGGCCGTAATCCACCACTCGGGCCCAGTGCGGATTGGTAGAGATGTGACATGTCTTCGAATTTTTGGTTCTAGGACATGCCAGTTTCCTCACGATATTTTCCTTCACCGTTTTAAGAGCGGTGATGATGAAATAGTTTATACAAAGTAAAACGCCTGCCTAGGTTCGAACCAAGCAATTAAATCGTGCCGTGTAAATCAGGCTTAAGGCAGAGCGCACTAGAGAGGAGCAAGCGAAGACAAAGAGAAGCAAGCCTTCAGTAATAACACGGTTGAGTCTGCTCACTATTTCTGTTTTACTACATTTTCCACTAAGGCTAAAGCGTTTCCTAGGAAAGTGGTTCCGGCCGCCATGAAATAGGTACTGTCATTTTCGCCAGTATTTGACATTACGGTGTCAAAAAACCGGTCAAGCGCGAGTCGGACTCGCGCACCGAGGGCTCCGTACAAATTTGTAGGTATGTTAATAGTTTTGAAATTATTTATTTTGTAATGTATCTAACTATAAATTTGCTGCTTTCGGTTTTTTTCCTTTACTAGTTTGTGCTACATGACATTGCTTCTTGCCAAAGAACAATGTCACTGGACTGTACCAACTTGCGAGGGAGCGTGTCACAACCAAATGTAGGTCATAAAATTAGATTTACGTTTTTATTATGATAAAGATTCCCGGATTTCGGACACAAAAATAAAAGTATTATTATTTACTTTTGTACGTATTTTCTCTTACGTCAGTGCCATTCAAAGTAATAATAAGTCAATGCTGCCATTGCCCTTCATTTCCGAATGTTGCTACTATGTAGGAAATAATATAACCTGCCAACAAACATTAAATGAAGAAGATAATTTGTAAGTACTACCGACATCGATTTACTATTTACTTATAATATTAGGTATATTTTTGTGTGTGTCAAAAAATCTTTAGGTCACGCGTTGCGTCGTATTCATTTGGAATACATTTTAGGCATTTAAAGAAAAGAGTCTGATTAAAAAAAAAAAAAGAAATCGTTATTCTTGTAACGTATTGCATTTTTGTTTTGTTGCGCTGTCACGTTTGACGTTACTTTCAATATTGGTTTCATCTGAACTATTGAAATATAATTAAAATCCTTATTAACGAAAACATTCAGGTGCATTTCCATAACGCAATCTTTGTGTGATAAGCCTTAGCGATGCAGCGATCATGCAGATTCCGATTGATAGTGTGTTACGCAATTAGGGTGCTGTTCTGTAAAATCTCACCGGGAAAATTTACGTGAAGTGAGCTTGATGTGAGCTGTCGATTGTGTCAATCACCTGCATCAGATGGAATGACAGCTCGCTTCAAGCTCACTTTAGTATGTTTTCGCTGTGATATTTTTACAGAATTGACCGGCATCGGCAGTAGTAAAATACTAACACTGCAGCTCTTTTGGACGTTCTGCAATCAGCTTAATGGAGTGAAAATCAATCTGTCTAGCCTTCTCCCAACTGTGTTAGGGTCGGCTTCCAGTCTAACCGGATTCAGCTAAACAATGAACTTAATGTCGTAATTAGACCAAAAACTTGAGACTCATAATGACATTCTAAGTTAATTCTTTTGTGTGGCAAATAAAACTGAAGGCATTAAAAAGATATCAGCCAGTAGTCTTCCCACTGCTGGGAGAGGCTCTTCTCTTGATCACATACAAAATACAAGGGACGAATGTTGTCCAGTTTTCTATATGCTTCACCAGTGTGTTGCATAATCAGCATATAAAGTTCCTACTGTTGGGACTCAGGCATTTTATATGCGTCAGGGAGTGGGCCGTAATCCACCACGCAAGCCCACAGCAAGTTAGTGGGTGTCACATTCACATGTCATGTCATATTTTGAAATTTTTGTACCAAAATAAGCATGAATTTGATCTGCATAATGATGTTGTATCCAGAACTAGCCGAGGGGCCCGTGGCTAATAATAAAAGCCGCGCAGGTCGATCGATCAGGTTAAGCTCCGCTTGCCGCAATTTTTCTGTGAATGGGTGACCATCTTTACATACCGAGAACCCTCCGTGCCTCGGAAAGCACGTTAAGCAGTTGGTCCCGGCTGTCATTCGTGGATATTTGACAGTCGTTACGGGTAGTCACAAGCCCGAAAGTCTGACAACCAGTCTTACCAAGGGGTCGTATTACTCAGTAACTGGGTTGTGGAGGTCAGATAGGCAATCGCTTCATGTAAAATACTGGTATTCAGCTGCATCCGATTAAACTGGAAGTCGACCCCAACATAGTTGGGAAAAGGCTGGGCAGAAGATGAACATCCAGACCTAGCCGCAAAGTTCACATGCTTCGTGTACCTAGACGAAAATAATTATGATGTTCTCCTTTTAATATGTCTTTGACTTAATTTAATCTTTTCGACATCTCTATAACTAATACTGAACTAATTTGCAATTTATTTTAAATATTATCCTAATTTATTTCATGTATCTAACAAACTAACCAAAATCCTCAAAATGTGTTTGTACGCCGGAAATAGCTGAATATTATAAACTTTGGAAAAACTATGTAACATGTCTGTAACAATATTCTTACAAAGAAATATTACTATTTACTATTACTATTTAACCCTTCGTATGGCCGGAACGTAGATCCACGTGAGACACAATGGCTTTTTAATTGTTTCGGTAATTACGGCATTCAACCGGTTAATGGTTCAAGGGAGTGCCGGTTTTCTCACGGTGTTTTCGTTTACATTTTCTTACATTGACTTACCAAGTCCGATTAGCTCATGACTGGTTTTTGATCACTGTGTGAAACACACCAACAACACTTTCCTCGTATAATTTTATGAAACCGCCAACAAAAATGTGGTAACAAGGGGCAGTAGCTGATACTTAAGTACCTACTTTATAAATTTCCGATAGAGCCAAGTATTTGCATTATTGAATAGCCTGACTTATCTAAGTAGATTATTATCGTCTGTGGTCGCTGAAGAATATTATTTATTTATTTATCAGGAACGATTTATATCGTGTTTGATACATTACATACATCATAATTAATATCTATACATATAATAAAATCGTAGGAAAGTCAAAACTGTACATTGAATATTTTTTTAAAAGAATATTTGGGGCGTGATCTACAATCGATTTCGAAGCCGAAAATATAATTTTTAGAATTTTTGTCTGTTTGTCTGATTGTCTGTCTGTATGTCCGGGCTAATCTCAAAAAGTGCTGCATGGATTTACATCAAATTTTGCATGAGTATTACTAAGAGGTCGGGTCAACATATAGGCTACATATTATCACGCTATCACCTACGGGGGAGGAGCTGTGAATCTTTATTTTTCTTACGCATTCTGTGACAGCGTGTAATCTAACGATGCATATTTAAATGTTGTTTTTGAGTAAGCCATGCTATTATCTAGCTTTACACTATAAAAACTACGCCATTTAAGTAACTTGGGCAGAGAAACATAGTTTAATGAATGTTAGTAGTATAAAGAAAAATTTGAAGCAGCGCCATCTATGAGATTTCATAAAAATCAAATCAAGTTACATGTTAACACTTTTTGGAAATTAATAATTTAAATTTGATCATGTTGGCGAGGTTAGTAGTTAGTTATTCTTAAAATTCATAGATGGTAATGTGCATTTTCTTCATAAAAGTTGTATCGTATAGTTCGTTTTGAAAAATTCAAGTTCCAACAAAACCCTCAAAATCTTGAGCAGAGTTGAGGAATACAATTTAAAAAAATGCGGTGTTAAGTATTACAAAAAAGTTATGTTCATTGATGATGATCATTTCTTCATCAATTTCATGGTGTTAGTACAAAATAAACATTGACTGTTAATACTTTTGTTCGGTATTTATCTGTGTGATTATTGCTTGGTAATTAATATATTTTATACCATGTCGTATACCTAATTATAAACTTAAATGTGATGTAAAACAAATCCCTTACGTATGACGAGGTGCCTTCATATTACACGTACGACAAGCAAAGGGGTTTATTTAACTGACGTCGACGAGGAGGTGCTGTGGAAAGTTTTCCAGGAATTTTCAAGGACACCGCATTGGGTAGGGTTTATACCGTGCATCCGAATAATGGCGAATGCTATTTTCTGCGGTTGTTACTTCACACTGTCCGAGGCCCAACGTCTTTCGCCTTTCTGAGGACATTTGATGGCGTGGAGTATCCCACTTACCGCGCAGCCTGGGTAACATGTGACCTTCTCGACAGTGACCAAAATTGGGATGAAACCCTCGCGGAGGCGAGTGTAAGTGACAGTCCCAGCCGTATGCCGTCATCTTGGTGTTTTGTGGAGTCGCGAAACCGGTAGCTTTGTGGGAGAAGTATCGCCATCATCTGTCTGAAGATTTTCTACGAGCTTTGAGGCGTGCTACTGGAGACGAAGTCGAAGTAACTGATGAACGCGTGCTGAACACCTGTCTCAGTTCACTTCAAGATGTGGTCATTTCTATCGGCGGCAATCCACTGATCGAATATGGGTTACCGCATCAAAACCGTGGAAATCGGGACTTTAAAATTCCCATCGATTCTGTTCCACAGTTCTGTTCAGTGGCGATTTCCGGCAAACGCTTTCCGTGGTGACGCGGGGATCGAGGGCTGACGAGGTGAATGCTTCGTTGAAATGATCTTCGTTGTGGTCACGAGTTCGTACGCTGCGCTTGACCATTAACCCATCGTATGCCGGAACGTAGATCTACGCGAGACACAATGGCTTTTTAATTGTGTCTGTAATTACGACATTCAACCGTTTAATATGAGAGCTCGGCTCGGCGGCAATGCACGTGCTCAAGAATTCTCCGATGTCCTTCTAAGTCTTGGCGAAAGCACTCTACCAGAAGAGAGAGGTGGACAGGTGGTGCTTCCAGAGTCTCTCGGTAGAGTGGTATCCAGCATAGAAGAACTCATTCGCTGTGTGTACGGGGACATCAGTCGTATACCGCACCAGCAAAATTCTTGGGTGTGTGAGCGGGCCATTTTGACGCTTAAAAACGATCAGGCTGCAGCAATTAACGAATGCATTCTCTCGGAAATTGAGGGGAATGAAGTAGACTACACCTCGATAAACACTGTTGTTGAGCAAGATGACGCCACACATTATCCCGTGGAATTTCTGAACTCCCTGTTAGCAAGTGGACTTCCAGCGCATACCATCAAGCTGAAGGTCGGTGTCCCGATTATGCTTCTTCGGAACCTATCTCCTCCGAAGTTGTGTAACGGGACCCGCCTTAAAGTCATCTCGCTCCACAGACACACAAATTGAGGCGGAAATTCTTACGAGTTGTGGCGTTGGCGAGGCAGTATTTATACCACGCATTCCCCTCATACCTCATAACTTCCCGTTCCAGTTCAAGCGCGTACAGTTCCCCGTGAGTGTTTGCTTCGCGATGACCATCAGTAAGTCGCAGGGGCAGACACTGAGGGCAGCGGGTGTCGACCTCAGGACGAGTTGCTTCTCACACGGGCAACTGTACGTCGCTTGCTCCCGCGTCACCAGTCCTGACTCTCTTTACATTTTGGCTCCTGGCAGCATAACTACCAACGTACGTTATAGGGAAATGTTGTAAGGTATGATACCTTTGTACGTATTTTTACTCTTTTGTGTCCTGGAATGTATTCCTGCATTATTTTCTCTATTTCCTTCAGTCACATCTTATGACTGAACTCAGCAGGATTCCAATATAACTCTCTTCACTTGCTTCGCTTGCAAAAAAAACTTATATTATAATGCTATTTTAAAAGTTGTTTACTTATAATGCTATAGCGACACTGGCATCTTAGGTATTTTTGGTGCTGTAGAGCCTTCACGCAGACGATGTCGCGGGCAGCAGCTAGTAAATTCTAAAAAATAAAGTTAAACCCTCTTTGTTGAAAAACTTGACATTTGCTTAAAAATGTTTTTTAAAAACTGTAATTATTGTCTCCGCCTAAATAAACTGCAGCTGTAGGTACTATCGTGGGGGTTCATGATAGATGGTTACTGAAAAGGTTACTTTATGTGAGGTACCTGAAGTTTGGGTACTTCAATAAAACACATTCTACCTAATATTTCTACACTTAATGTTATATAAGGTATGTGAGTTTGTATGTAGGGGTAATTTTCCGAACTATTGATCCGATCCCATAAATTCTTTCACAAATAGAAAGCTACGGTGCTGCCGAGTTTCATAGGATTACCGTATGATTGTGAACACCGTTAGCGTACAATCTATCTCGCGAGATTGTAAACTGTCGATAAATTGCGAACTACTTACAATATAACGTACAAATTTTCAATCATTTATAACCTATCCATGTCAAACCGTCAAATTATGAACGAGCCTTCACTTACCGACAGGGTTCACAATCCTGGACAATTCTGTGGAATTCTAGGCCGAGTCCATTTTATCGACATGCTAAGAAGAATGCTCCGGACGTACAGTCGACCACATATCAGTGCGGTAAACATTTGACATTGCCAGCTCCTTTATTTTCGTAGCGACGTGCAGGTGACATTGACAATACTAAAGCACAGGGCAGATACTCGTGGAAGCATTGTACTCGTAAATATATGTTTTTGATGTATAGTAGGTAAAATACAGGACGCACAGGTGTGACGCAATTAACGGAATTAATGAGAGATGTGGGTTGGCTCATTTTGGCAGACCTTTCCTTAAAAGATCACTTCATTTGTGTACACATGTATCGTTTTAATCTCTCCTTTGTATATCTGAAAGGTATTTTTTTTTGTTTAATTAAAATTAAATTCTATAACGGGTGTAAAAATACGCTAAACAAAGTAGAAAGTCACATAACCTTCCTGTTATTATGAAATTATGTTTCTGCACTGGACCCTTCTGGTTACGGAGATAAAGGTCAAACTTTCAACTTTTTTGTACGAAACAAGTTTAATGTACGTGTGGCAAGTTTAATGTAACTTAACCATAAATAATTTCACGATCCCTGTACCGTTGCATGCACCAATAAGCGCAATGTTTTGAGTGCGTTATGTTGCGCACTATCGTAATCAGAATATTTTCGCGCCAAAAATAATTTAAGTCGTTTTCCAGCAGTTATTTTTGCACAAAGTTACTTAGTTTGATGTACAGAATGTTTGATGTACAATCTAGGGACATAAGTCGAGTAGCACGGTAAGGATTGTTTTGCTGTGAACGCGCAGTACAAGCCGTACCCGCGCGTACCTAATATGTATGTATAAGTGTACTAGCTGCTGCCCGCGACGTCGTCTGCGTGAAGGCTCTACAGCACCAAAAATACCTAAGATGCCAGTGTCGCTATAGCATTATAAGTAAACAACTTTTAAAATAGCATTAAAATATAAGTTTTTTTTGCAAGCGAAGCAAGTGAAGAGAGTTATATTGGAACACTGCTGAGTTCAGTCATAAGATGTGACTGAAGGAAATAGAGAAAATAATGCAGGAATACATTCCAGGACACAAAAGAGTAAAAATACGTACAAAGGTATCATACCTTACAACATTTCCCTATAACGTACGTTGGTAGTTATGCTGCCAGGAGCCAAAATGTAAAGAGAGTCAGGACTGGTGACGCGGGAGCAAGCGACGTACAGTTGCCCGTGTGAGAAGCAACTCGTCCTGAGGTCGACACCCGCTGCCCTCAGTGTCTGCCCCTGCGACTTACTGATGGTCATCGCGAAGCAAACACTCACGGGGAACTGTACGCGCTTGAACTGGAACGGGAAGTTATGAGGTATGAGGGGAATGCGTGGTATAAATACTGCCTCGCCAACGCCACAACTCGTAAGAATTTCCGCCTCAATTTGTGTGTCTGTGGAGCGAGATGACTTTAAGGCGGGTCCCGTTACACAACTTCGGAGGAGATAGGTTCCGAAGAAGCATAATTGGGACACCGACCTTCAGCTTGATGGTATGCGCTGGAAGTCCACTTGCTGACAGGGAGTTCAGAAATTCCACGGGATAATGTGTGGCGTCATCTTGCTCGACAACAGTGTTTATCGAGGTGTAGTCTACTTCATTCCCCTCAATTTCCGAGAGAATGCATTCATTAATTGCTGCAGCCTGATCGTTTTTAAGCGTCAAAATGGCCCGCTCACACACCCAAGAATTTTGCTGGTGCGGTATACGACTGATGTCCCCGTACACACAGCGAATGAGTTCTTCTATGCTGGATACCACTCTACCGAGAGACTCTGGAAGCACCACCTGTCCACCTCTCTCTTCTGGTAGAGTGCCTTCGCCAAGACTTAGAAGGACATCGGAGAATTCTTGAGCACGTGCATTGCCGCCGAGCCGAGCTCTCATATTAAACGGTTGAATGTCGTAATTACAGACACAATTAAAAAGCCATTGTGTCTCGCGTAGATCTACGTTCCGGCATACGATGGGTTAATGGTCAAGTGCAGCGTACGAACTCGTGACCACAACGAAGATCATTTCAACGAAGTATTCACCTCGTCAGCCCTCGATCCCCGCGTCACCACGGAAAGCGTTTGCCGGAAATCGCCACTGAACAGAACTGTGACACCACCCATCATATGTTCGTTCCTGCGGATGTCCTGCAGGGTTCTGTCCACGGCCTCAACTGCCTTCCTATTGGCCATCGTACACTCATTCTATTCGATCAAAGAGCAATCCTTGAGCACGTGTCCCTTATCGCTGTTACGTGACACACCACAAACAGGCGTTTCGGCGCTCTCTAAATCGATGGGAATTTTAAAGTCCCGATTTCCACGGTCTTGATGCGGGGAGCTGGTAACCCATATTCGATCAGTGGATTGCCGCCGATAGAAATGACCACATCTTGAAGTGAACTGAGACAGATGTTCAGCACGCGTTCATCAGTTACTTCGACTTCGTCTCCAGTAGCACGCGTCAAAGCTCGTAGAAAATCTTCAGACAGATGATGGCGATACTTCTCCCACAAAGCTACCGGTTTCGCTACTCCACAAAACACCAAGATGACGGCATGCGGCTGGGACTGTCACTGACGCTCGCCTCCGCGAGGGTTTCGTCCCAATTTTGGTCACTGTCGAGAAGGTCACGTGCTACCCAGGCTGCGCGGTAAGTGGGATACTCCACGCCATCAAATGTCCTCAGAAAGGCGAAAAACGTTGGGCCTCGGACAGTGTGAAGTAACAACCGCAGAAAATAGCATTCGCCATTATTCGGATGCACGGTATAAACCCTACCCAATGCGGTGTCCTTGAAAATTCCTGGAAAACTTTTCACAGCACCTCCTCGTCGACGTCGGTTAAATAAACCCCTTTGCTTGTCGTACGTGTAATATGAAGGCACCTCGTCATACGTAAGGGATTTGTTTTACATCACATTTAAGTTTATAAATTAGGTATACGACATGAAAATATATTAATTACCAAGCAATAATCACACAGATAAATACCGAACAAAAGTATTAACAGTCAATGTTTATTTTGTACTAACAACATGAAATTGATGAAGAAATGATCATCATCAATGAACATAACTTTCTTGTAATACTTAACACCGCATTTTTTTTTAATTGTCTTCCTCTACTCTGCTCAAGATTTTCAGGGTTTTGTTGGACCTTGAATTTGTCAAAACGAACTATACGATACAACTTGTATGAAGAAAATGTACATTACCATCTATGAATTTTAAGAATAACTAACTACTCACCTCGCCAACATGATCAAATTTAAATTATTAATTTCCAAAAATTGTTAACATGTAACTTGATTTGATTTTTATGAAATCTCTTAGATGGCGCTGGTTCAAAATTTTCTTTATACTACTAACATTCATTAAACTATGTTTCTCTGCCCAAGTTACTTAAATGGCGTAGTTTTTATAGTGTAAAGCTAGATAATAGCATGGCTTACTCAAAAATAACATTTAAATATGCGTCGTTAGATTACATGCTGTCACAGAATGCGTAAGAAAAATAAAGATTCACAGCTCCTCCCCCGTAGGTGATAGCGTGATAATATGTAGCCTATATGTTGACCCGACCTCTTAGTAATACTCATGCAAAATTTGATGTAAATCCATGCAGCACTTTTTGAGATTAGCCCGGACATACAGACAGACAATCAGACAAACAGACAAACAGACAAAAATTCTAAAAATTATATTTTCGGCTTCGAAATCGATTGTAGATCACGCCCCAAATATTCTTTTAAAAAAATATTCAATGTACAGTTTTGACTTTCCTACGATTTTATTATATGTATAGATTAACACAGAACGCACACCTCAGAATTTATACACTGGTGTCGAGCGAAACAAAAACATATCACTTTCTAATTACGTATGACCTTGGGCGGTTCATAGGATTGCTAAAATTGATAGCGTTTTAATAAGTTCAAATAGCTCATAGTGTAACGTATAGGATAAAGAAACACTAGGTTCTAATCTCGATATGGATTTTTTTTTTTCTTTTCAACAATTTTATCTTCATCTGTTCTTTTATTATTCGATAAATTAATAAACGAGAATAATAATGTAATAATTGTTTTTATTATTATATAGTTAGTGAAATATGGGGTTAAGAATAAAAATCTTTTATAACTGATTACAAAATGTTTATTCGTTATAATTTTATAAAGTATAAATAAACTTCTAGTTTAGGACTTATTGTGGTTATAGCTTAAGTATTCATTTTCATTACGAAAAGAAGATTGAAACTAAACCTCAAAATAATCCTTATTACGAATATGCTACAATATAATTTTATTATTATTTACTATTTTTTATTTAATATACTTATATTTTTTTATTTTCTAATTCCTTGCTTTCCATCGCTGTATCGCAAAATATAAACGTTCTTGTTTATGATTATCAATCAACTATGGTTTTTGAGCTGGTTTTTGTTTGCACGGCGAACGGTTCGTAAAGACGTGTCGAATAATAATTCGGCAAAATATCTCGTTGGTATATAACCAGTCGCTTTCGACTGGCAAGGCTACCCTCTTCCTTATTTAGTGACCCTCCGACTCACAGAAGGTAATTTCTCTAAAACAAAAAAGAAGTACTGTTAGGCTACTAGCAAAATACGAATAAGTATTACCTATGATTTAGAAACAAAATTATAATGAAAAAAGAAATGTTACATATAGATATCTAATCATCACTTAAAATCTAGGACTTCGAAATTATAATTTTTTTATCTATTTAGACCTTATAATACGTTTCAAAAAATAACTACAAGGATCAGCAGTTCTATTTTAATAAAATAAATTTTTGAAAAAATAATTAACTCATATTCATAATACTCACATTAAGTTCGGTTTCATAAGATATTTGTGTTATATTAAGTCCACTTTTACGCAGCGCAATCATATTCGCTTTAATTTCAATATTCTGCATTTTAAAAGGAACTACAACACGGCTAATAGATAGAACACAGACACACGTCGCCAATAAACAACCAACCAACAACGTTATAATATTTAATCGCGGTGAATGACTCGTATAACTGTCTACCTTATAATTTATTTATTTAGATATCTGTGGGTATAATCATAAAGTTTTACGAATTAAGCGCACAAGAAGAACATGACAAGGAAATATAATTATAGTCAAAAGCGTGATTATTCGAAGTAATTATTAAAACATTAAAAAAACTATCATCGCGCGTGAGATTCGAACTCACGGATCGCTACGCAGAACGCACTTACCCAAATATGATAACCGCTAGGCTATCATGACATATACCGTAGCGGTTGAATTTATGAAATACAATCAGTTGCAAATGAATGTGAGTGTGTGTGTCTATAGTAAAGAAATGACTCATTAAAAGAAGGTCGTAAGTACAACCAAAGTGTCAATCTATTGCTTTGTGAATTTGCTACTCCACTTATGTCCCTTACTGTACATGTCGGCTTCGTAAAGGGAATTGAAAAAGAGTTTGTATACTCTTGGGAATTCGACAGTCTGAACCTGAACGTGCACACGTACTAGGTTTTGTCTTTAAGGGGACTACATGACCTAAAGCACGGTCACTGTCGGACTGCATAGAAAAGAAAGAGAAGCGCGATGACACAACGCTGATAATTTATTGCAAAATATGAAGCAATTATATATTTACAAAAAATCTATTGTTTGGACTAAAAATTTAAAACACTAATGCTTTAGTATGTTGTTTGTAGAATAATCTGACAAAAAATCAAAATGATTGTACGTATTTTAGTATGTTTTTTATTGTAAAAAGAAAGTTTTTAGAGTCATTATTTTTTCTATTGTAACAAATTAGTTGTAGGTATTATGTTTTCAACACATTATATCTACCTGGCTTACATCCCGAAGAAAATCATATATTTTTCTGATTTTGTTTACTGTAGTCGATCATAAACTTTTATTGTTTCTATAACTTGCGTTTTTTGCGTTTAGGTCCTGTAAGCCCCTTAAGCCATATAAACGCAGCGCAGCCTGCCTAATATTTTATAGGTCTACAAATCTACGGAATTCACTAAATGCTGACAAAAGTGCTCGTAACATTTGATCTACCGACTATTAAAGATTTATTACATAGCATTTTTTCTTTCATCTTGAAACAGATGGTACCCATTGAAGATATTTATTATATTTATATGGTTCTTAGGATATAAACTGCTTTTCATTGATCAAATAGGTGTATCTTTGTACATCTTTATAGTATATAATATTCTGTCTTCAGATAGTTATAAAAAATAAGATCATCATCTGCCTAGCCTTTTCCCAACTATGTTGGGGTCGGCTTTCAGTCTATCCGGAATTCCGGATGCAGCTAAGTACCAGTATTTTACACGGGGCGACTGCCTATCTGACCTCCACAACCCAGTTACTGGGTAATACGATTGGTAAGACTGGTTATCAGACTTTCGGGCTTCTGACTACCCGTAACGACTGTCAAAGATCCACGAATGACAGCCGGGACCAGCAGCTTAACGTGCTTTCCGAGGCACGGAGGGGTCTTGGTATGTAAAGATGGTCACACATCCACAGAGCAACCGCGGCAAGCGTAGCTTAACCTGATCGATCGACCTGTGCGGCTGTTATTATTTAGCCACGAGCCCCTCTTATAAAAAATAAGAACAAAACTAAATATAAAAATAATAAAAAAAATTGTTAATGATTATAATAGGTAGACTGGGTACGGTTGTGACATGGTACGGTTGTGACAGTCGCAATATTAGCGAAACTATAAAGAATACGGGGGAGGCGTGAAGGGGAGAGGGGAGCGCCTTGCGGGTCTGAACGTGTTTCACAGTATTGCGTCAGCCAACGCGCGAAGTTGACGTTAGCAGAGGCCCTCATTACTTTTAACGGTCAAAAGTAAGTATTTTTATTAGATTTTTTTTAGTGATTGTTATAATATGTGTACAGATACAATAATGAATGTTCTTTTACATTACTAGTCAAACATTTGTGGTCAAATAGCAGTGCTTACTTTGTACGTACGTTATTTTATATTGCCATAATTATTGTTTTTTTGCGAAAGAGTGCTTTGGGTACGGCTGTGACACTTTTTTTGGGTACGGTTGTGACAATTTTTTTATCATTTTTTTTTGCTTTTAGATGCCAAGAAAACGCGTAAGAAAGACGGAAAGAGGTCAGTGTGAAATAGGAAAATATGAAGAAGCTTATACAGAAGTGAAACGAGGAACATCATTACGGAGAGCTGCTGATTCTGACTAGATCTCCAGTATATTATTATTATTTTTTATGTTGATACAATACACAAATGTTAGATTATTTTATTTAAAGAAGTTGGTTGTGATTTAGTTTGTATTTTGTCATTGTTACCGTTTTGTATGGTTAGAATATTTTAGTTAGGTTTTTAGACTGATTGGAATTTACGACTGACTAGTTATAAGCAATCAGACTGCTAATGTGGATTGGTTAAAATAGCTAAAGACGTTAAGTGCCTATTACTTATAAACACGAAATATACCTGTGTTACGTAAACGTAATTATTTCAAGTATACTATTGATATTTTGTGCAATAAAAGTGATTGATGAACATTCTGGTGTATTTTTGAACCTGTCACTACCAACCCCAAGTACTGTCACAACCGCCCCTGGAGTGTGGTCGGTTGTGACATTTTCTCTTTTTTTCTAACTTGCTCCTGTGAGTTATAACCATAGTGCTTAGAAATCCATTTCTTGTATTTACACGTAGGCAAATGTACTCTTCATAAAATAACACTTATTTTGTACAGCTAACTGCCACACTAACAAAATTATTGGTCGTGAAATGAAAATTGTCACAATTGTACCCAGTCTACCCTAATTGATAAACGATATTTTTTTTATAAATTGGTTAAAAATAACACTTTTCACGTCAATTTAAAGTCGTCATAGGTATATTATGTGTCAAAGTCTGGTCCATTTTAAACGAGATAATTTCAGTGTTTACTATCTGATTACTCGGACAAGAAACACCGAAACTCTGAGGTCACATTCTCTGTTGAAGTCCATACAATTATCTTGTAATGGTCAGATTAGATGGTGTGGTGGGCACATGGTTTTTGATGACTGATATCAAGACCAATCCAATGGATCAGATGGATTATGATTGGAGATTGTACCTATAAGCATTGACATAGTCATTGTTACCAATTGCTACTGCCAGGGGTTGGGGAAACTATGATAAATGATAAATGATTTATTTCTGTAAGTAGGTGAACAATCCTTTTTTTTTTTGTTAGCCTATCCTGTCCTACTGCTGGGCAAAGGCCTCCTCCGAATCCTTCCAGGAACTCTTGTCCCGCGCCACCTCGAATCAGCCCTCGTGGTACGCGTATAATAAATTAATAATAATAATTGAATAATCTTAAACGGGTAAAATAAATATATAAACTCCTGTCACATAAATAGGGTTACTTCGATAAAAACGTTCAGTTGAAATCAATTCCTACTTTAAGTTAGGTTTCTGTAAATATATCTGCAATTCCTGTCACGATTTTCTGGTCCCGGTTCCAATATAGGTTTTGGCTCATCGGGTCGCATTGTCACCCGGTTTACACATTCTTCGCATGGTCTCTTCACGCACGAGTTGTGGGTATATTCAAAACGGATTCAGTATTTTGTGCAGTCAAAATCTAGGATTTTAATAATGTTAAATATTTGTGGTAGAAGCGCTAAGGTAGCCCGCGAAATTCAAATTTTCTTACGTTTTTTGCAATTTGCTGGTCAGTATCAAGTTGTAGGTACGTTGATTAAAATATGATTCGCGACCGTAACAAATATGTATTTACAGAATTATAATCATTAGAATCACTAATACAACTTGTTAAGTTAGTATAATCCTAAAATGTCAAGATTTCATGAAATAGTTATTCACTAGGATTACCTACTTGGTCTTAGAGAGTTGTGTTGATGACTTTAATGATTATAATTCTGTAAATACATAATATTTGTTACGATCGCGAATCATATAACGTACAACTAATTACTGACTAGCAAATTGCAAAAAACGTAAAAAAAAAATTGAAATTCGCGGGCTATCGTGACGCTTTCGCCTTAAAAATTTAAGAATTCGACGAATGTAGCACCTGCCAATCAATTCTGTAAAAAAATATCACCGTGAAAACTTAGAGCCTGTGCACACCACGTTTTTTAAACGCGCCGTCGACGTGCGTTTTAGAAACGCGCGTCGACGGCGCGCTTTTATCCTACAGAGCAGTTTGTTGTCGTTTGTATCGATACAAACGCGATGCTAACGCACGTTTGTATCGCTACAAACGCGATTCAACGGCGCGTTTAAAAACCTTGTGGTGTGCAAAGGTCTACAGGCTGCGTCTGACTTGCGTGTGTATCACGTCTGTATTGCTACAAACGCGATTCAACGGCACGTTTAAAAAACTTGGTGTGCATAGGCCCTTAGGTGAAGTGAGCTTGACACATTGACGTGAGTTGTCAATGTTGTAAATTCCTAGCATCAACGGAAATGACAACTCACTTCACGTAAGTTTTCACCGTGATATGTCTACAGAATACCACTGCAGCACTGGTGATAATAACTGTTTACATTTTTGCTGCATCGTCACCAATCCTGAGACTAACTTGTTTAGTGAAATCTGGGGGGACGGCGCGGACGCAGTCCCCACTACCAAAAATTACGCATCCGAGTTATCCACATTAGGGATAATCGCAGGGGTCAACCCAACCGCAGTGCAATGGAAAGGCCTCGCCCTGGGGGAACCGCCTGACTGATCACGGTATCCCCTATGCCAGGTAAGTATGAATTTGCAACAGTACCGCGCGAAGGTCATTCAACGGCGGAGAATCTTAACACCGCGTTTCAAAAACGTGACGTCATTGCATAGTGCCATCTGTTGGCGAGGTAGAGGAACCCGTTTCCGGTGCGACGTCTGGCGGATTCACGCCACAATTCCAACTTTAAATAGGGGAGACGAATTGAATTCCTTTTGTTAGCATTTCGAACTCGAAAACCACATCCAATCTTTCTACCAGTAATTGAAATGTAAATAATTATATATGTTTGGGACATCAGTCTTTCATCACTCAGTCCTAAGCGACCTTATTTACGAGCAGGTGGTTCATAGTCATCATTGAACAGAGGTTAAACGAACAAGTTCTGTGGTACTTGACGTATGTATGTTGTGAATTCATGTAATTTATTAGTGAAGTTGTAGTTTTCCATAGCTCTTTGTTAATAAATATTATACTAACATAATAATTTTAAGTCAAAACTTCGTAGTTATAACATAATAATTCATTGTTTTTTTTTTCAATGTTCATTCAGAGTTATAATGATATTACACCTAAGTACATTAATCTGTTTATGCAATTTCATTTTAAAATCTACATCATCAGAACTTAAAACAGAAGCAATCATTATTTATTTATAAAAACCAATTAAGAAAATACTATCGACAAAGTCGTTAGTCCTAATTTTGTAGATAAATATAACAATATACAAAGCAAAATCTAATGTGCTACTATTATCTATAGCTAATAAAAAGTAAAGTAAAGCAAAAGTAAAATCGTATATTTCATAATTCAGAATTACAATATGGAGGTATCGTTGGTCCCAAACTAGGCACAGCCTGTGTCTTGTGCACCATTAGGTACATAGGTACAACATTTTGATAATTTTAGACAAAATAAGTATCGTTAAAGTTGAGATTGGCTACAGTTAAGCTAGTTAGCCTCAGTGGTGACATTAGTAAACCCGTGTATAGCATTGAAGGGTGTAATGCTCAATGAGTTGAACCCTGCGGTAAATGTAGTCGAGCGCTCAAACATAATAATGATCTCTTTCATGTAGTAACTAAAGTATAAACTTGCACACACAGTAGTCGATTTACCGAAAGTTAAAAATAAATTTAATTGAAATGCGACATTAGCTCAAAGCTCAAGTGTAATAAGACGGATCAAGTTTTTCAATAATTAATTATACTTACAGTACCTAGTTATCACTGGATAGAAACGGATTCATTTATGGATTGGATTGGAAGCAAAAACACCTCAACACATATTCCAAAATGTCTCGGCGAATTTTAACAGTTAGTTAGACTCAGCGTCTCATATTATGTTTCTTTGCTTTAGTAGATTGACCCAGAAAATGGGTTCTTGTGGTGTGTTAGGGAAATGTGTTTTTTTTTTCTATTTCATGTAACTTCTTAAGTATGTGAAATTGAGATTTAACATTTTGGTATAAGTATGATTTTTGAGTCTTAGGTCAAGGTAAAAGGAATACACGATTCAATGAATTTTTCTCGGTACAAAAAAAATGCAAAGTTATATCTATTTTTTTTACTTTTTTCTACATCACGGCTTAAGAGTTATTCAATGGATTTTACTTTAAAACATAGAGAATTATCATAACAAACTTTACTCAGAGTAGTTTTAAATTTAATTCATTTATTTTGTTAAAAAAGGAGTAAATTCGTTTTGGCACATACGTCGTTTTATTTCAAGTGCACGCACATTATAGCCATCACTTCTTTTGCGTTCCAAAAGTAATTGCATCACTTGCGCTCGCTTAGTAGGTTTTCGAGGATTTTAAGATTTTCGAGGTAGCGCCTTAATAACTTTGAGTGCCATTTCACATTATAGCAGCTATAGGCACTGTAATAATTATTCTTAAAGGGACATTACTTTCAGAACTTTTGGAGTTAATTTTGAAACTAATGACATTGTGCAAAGAACTTGCAATAATATTAATTTTAACGATCTTCTCGTCTTAACGATGTAGAATTTTCATATATAATATCAAGTATGAAAAGGATTACACATTTTTAATTACAGTATATCCGCTTACATAATTAAGAGCATGTTTGAAGTACTTACGAGGGATCTCAATCCAATTTAATTGGATTATGTTGATACTCGTATGTGTGGAAAAATTTAATTACCACTAATCTGTACGGGAACGCTCAAAACGTCAAAGATGATTAATATTTTATAGCTTCAAGCTGTAATAATACGTTTGTTCCCACTTGTTCTACTGAATATATACCCATACATACAGTGGGTACTATCGGTCAGATAAATTAGTAAGATGGAATAGAGTTAGTATGAAATGTCAGATAATAAAGGCGGAAAAGACTGGCGAAGGTGGCGAAATATATAGGAATATAATTATAGGATATAAATCTGAATATATACACATTTATAATTACGCAAGCATCTCAATCACATAAAAGTCGATTCCGAAAACGTCAATAACTTGAGGTTGATTACAACTAAATGATACATGATTGATCTCTATTAAAACAAACATTTCAGTTCGCTTGGAGTATTGGAGCTCCAATTGAACTGAATTTATTCAGAACTTAGACAGAAACCACAATCTTTCGTCACCATTTGCTCAGCAGTCAAATAAAGAAAATGGACTCTTTTCCCGCGGAGTGCTTTTGAACTTACCTTCAAAGTAGTGTTGATGTAAAGGCAAACATTACATCGTCAGTTACATGCTGTGTATTATAATCTTAATAAACTTTGAACATAACTGTGATACTGCATTAAACAGATATACTTACTATGTCTGCTTTACCTATATGAACAGCTTACATTAAACAGATATACTTACTATGTCTGCTTTACCTATATGAACAGCTTACATTAAACAGATATACTTACTATGTCTGCTTTACCTATATGAACAGCTTACATTAAACAGATATACTTACTATGTCTGCTTTACCTATATGAACAGCTTACATTAAACAGATATACTTACTATGTCTGCTTTACCTATATGAACAGCTTACATTAAACAGATATACTTACTATGTCTGCTTTACCTATATGAACAGCTTACATTAAACAGATATACTTACTATGTCTGCTTTACCTATATGAACAGCTTACGATTATATTGGCTGTGTATCAAAATGATATAATTATGAATAATGCATTTCCACTTTATTTAAACCTGACGAGTACAGAAGACATGTCAATAGCATTCGTTTTTGATTTGTAATAGGATTGCTAACGTCCTTGCCCACATCATAAAATATACCCGCTTGGAATTTCTGCTCCACTGCAGGAAAAGGCTGTTTGTCATAGTGGTACAAGCATTTTCTATACAGTTTGCCCAATGACGACAATAGATCATTATTAGAACGAGTGTTTTCACAATTTTTCTGAATTAGGTATTATGGTAAAAACGCTTTCTTTTTTTATCTAGCCAAAGCAGGCTTACAAGTTTATGTATTTTTGCCACTGTTATATAATATATACAGGGTGTCCATAAAATCACCAATCACGAAGCCGTCATCTACACAGTCTGTCTGTACATCAAACTAAATAACTGTGTGCAAAAATAATTGCTGGGAACGCCTTTTAAGATTCGCTGTTTTTTGTAGTACGCGATGGAACGCACGCAAAATATTGTGCTTATGGGTGCATGCAATGGTACTGGGATCATGGGAGTATAAATTATAACTTTAAACTTGACTTCGTAAAAAAAAACTTCAGAAAAAAGTTTTCTACTTGAATTTTTTTGACCCTGTATCTTGCAAGAGAGTCCCTTATATGCACAATGTTTCTAACAAACAACTTATCCTTTATCTTTCTTTGTTAAACCAACAAAGGTAAAAGAATACTGCAGCAGACAATATTTGTATTGGCTGCGAAAATATATGAAGGAATTTATTTTCTAACATTGTTGTCATTGGCAAAGCCTTGATCTACTTGCAAGTATTTTATATATAGTTTTTTTTCATTTGCTTAAAAGCTAATACGAGCTTATATTAAAATAAATCCTTCAAGAGTTCCACACCATCATCATCTTCCTGTCCTCGTCCCATGTTACTTGGGGTCGGCGCAACACGTTTTCTTCTTCCTTTCTCCCCTGTCAACCGTCACGCTGTCACGCTGAAAATCAGCATCAGGTGATACACCTTGTGTTGTCATCTGACATTATGCTGAGCTGAGGCCCTTTTGGCATTATAATCTTTGTTTTCTGTTTTTATAGTTTTAAGGTGTATTTATTTTGCTGTAATGCCAATAAACGCATTTTTCTTTCTTTCTATTATTCGCTACCTGTTTTTTCATATCATTCCTCACAAAATTCATCCATATTTTCTGTAACTTTTCTCTCCCTCTCCATCCATCATCATTTTATATTCATCACTCTTTTAGTCACATGCGTTTCATCCCTCCGAATCATATCATACCAAGCCAAACGATTTCCTTTCAACTTTTCTGAAATTCTTCAAGAGTTTATGAGGTTAAATCTCGTGGAACTATTGCAGTGAACTTATTACTAGTTGGATGATATAAAGTGGGTCCATTTAGGTCCACTTTCTAAGGGTTCATTCCTATTAACCCTAAACTAATGTTCCCACATTAGTTACGTTCGCCGCACAATATGTTCTATGTTACAGCTATATTATACTAGAGTTCTCACACGTAACGTATTAGGAACAATTTCATCATCTGATTTTTCTTTATGTTTTTACTTTGAGCTCACAACCTTGACACATCTTCGTCTATAATTGATGACGGCTTAAAAGTGTATAAATCAATTTGTAAACATCAATTCCACATCACTCTCACAAACATTAAAAATTAAAACTCGCTTCAACTTTTGGCAGACTATAAACATTTTTTGTTGCAATCTGCAAAATCGCACTTTTATATTTTCACCTGTACGGGCGAGGGGGGGGGGGGGTTACCATAATTAAATATTTCACAAGAAGTAGGTACAGTGTCTTGCGAAGTGTCAAGCGATTTTGCACCTTGTATAGAGTGCGCGCAAGATAAGTCTGCGCGCGACGTTTGACTTCAAGATTATGTCCCTGCTAGCACTTTTAATCACTTTTGGCATAATGTTGGCAATTATTTACTTTAGAAAACACGGAAACGTCCAGATGGCGGCAATCGCATATTTTTGATTTCGCGCAGTCTTATTTTGCGCGCAATTAGTACGTTTATTAACTGTCACCTTGACTTTTGTAGCTGCAAATGATTATGCAACGGGACTTAAAGTGCCCAAAATGTTTTAGGAGATGCTAAACATTATGCTTCTGGCAGTAAAGCAATAAAAATAAGGTATGAAATCTATTATGTTTGTGAACGTTTAGTGTTGACCACTTCTGTACCATATAGATAGCATTAACGTCTCCCTTAGGGTTCGTGATATCATTTCATATGTGTTTTGTTTCTGCAGTCACATTTATAGCTCTAGTGAAATTACAATATTTGGTATTCAGGTTCAGTAACGTGATTCCAAAACTATATTCGAACTATCAGCCAACTTACTGGCTCCAAACAAAACCTGTCTTTGTAATTAATTTCATGTCATGGTAGAATTTCGCCAAGTCAAACATTAATTCGAAATCAAAGTGAAAAAGTAAAGTAAAGCATTTGAGAATAAAGAACATGATTGTGATGAAAGACTTGATTTACTCTAAAAAAGAAAAAGGGAAATAGAACGTCACTCACGGAAATGAGCTTCTGATCTAAACACACACTTCAGAAAAGTCTAAGTAAAACGCATTATTTACAGAACCTGCATGTTTTATTATTTTTATATTTTATTAATTGATACTTTTTTTTTCTTAACAAAAGTAGATTGGTATACAATCTTTTTGTTCTCGGAAACATAATATTTACTCTCAGGCCAAATAAAAAGTCCATACACAGGCTGATTTAAAAAATAGAAACTTTTCGATTGTGTTTTGTTTTCATTAAACTAAAAGCTAATTATTTTTTCCCGATTTCATGTGTTTTCGTTGCTTGATAAAGGTATTTATCTCACTTTTATCATTTTGAGGAATACAATTTTTGACAAAATTGAGTGGTGATTCATTTATTATGTCATGGAGCGACGCCATTTGACTGCTGATGAAATGCGGAGAGCTGTAGGAATGCTACAAGCGGGAAGAAATCAGTCCCAGGTATCTCGGCATTTTGGTGTCAATAGGAGCGTGATTTGTCGTCTTTGGCAGCGGCGTTACGTTAATACAGGAGATCCTGCTGAGCAGCACCCACTACAAGACCGATACATACAACTGACTGCAAGACGTCAGCCGACGTTAACTGCCCGGGTGATAGGTTTAAAGCTACAATTCTCAAGCGGTGATGTTGTTAGCCACCAAACCGTAAGAAATTAGCTGCATGAATACGGCCTACGGGCACGACGCCCAATCCATGGGAATCGCGCCCATCGAAACGAATGGTGTAGGGAACACTTGACATGGGCCCAGGAGCAATGGGATACAATTTTAGTTTGTGATGAGTCCCGGTTTGCATTTAGGCCTGATACGAGAACCGTTCGAATACGAGAACCGACCGTCGTATCCCACGAGGAAGCTCGTTATTTAAATATAAACTAATATTATAAAGAGAAACGATTTGATTTTTTGTATGTTTGTTTGTTACGCTTTTACGCTAAAACAGCTAAACCGATTTAGATGAAATTTGGCACATGGATACACCGTGACCTGGATTAGGATATAGGATATTTTTAACCCGATATACCCACGGGATCAAGACTTATGTGGGTGAAACCGCGGGCTGCAGAAAATTTTCAATGAAGTAAGGGAATTAGATTTTACATAAACATGAGTTGCTGGTCTGAATATAAGACGAAAAAGTGATAGGGAAGGGAATACATTTTGGAAGACATTTTATAAATAAGGGTCATTAATTTGTTCTCCACCGCCGCGGCGCTGTGTCCCATGAGGAAGCCAGACGCAGCTTCATGCTACTTGCTGCCTACATTATTTATAAGCTGCATAATGTTTACTTAGACGTGTTTCATATATTTTAAGCAGACTATTTATTTCCACGTATAAATAACTCGCTGATATTATTGTGTGAAAAGCTGTTCGCTAGTTTAGCTACTGTTGCGTAATAGTCTTAACGTTTTTATTATTTTCGATATTTACTCTTATCCGATTAGTGAAAAAAAAAACAAATTCCTATGCAACAGTAGTCAGGCTATTTCGATGCGATTTATTCCAGTGAGCCCCCCCTCCACCCTCCCGCCTCCTCGACCCCCTGCTAGTTCGTCTTCTGTTTTAAACTTTTGCATGTGTCAAAAGTTTTTTTTACGAATCGGATATGGATTTTGTGGGAATAGTTGTTCAGTAGGACGGGTAAGACCCTCATGACGAATAATACTACCCTCTTATTGTCCCACTCCAGAGCAAAGGCCGGTTCTCATACAGATAAAGAAAGAAAGAAAGAAAATACATTTATTTAGCACAGACTACCTATAAGACACACAATACACTAGATACATACATTAGATAAATCAAATAAAAATGAAATAATAACTGTAAAGTCCGATGTAAGAAATTACCAGGAAAGTGTGCCTCACGGCTGCGCCAAAAAGGCAGACAAGGCTCGAGCAAGCATTGATCCCCACGCTTTCTCAAGACGGGTCATTAGATACTCTCTCTTTCTGCAATGTAGAAGCGTGAATTTCACGGTCAGTTTGGAATGTTTTGTCTGCTAAGCTACTGATTACAATTTAACAGCGAGATACGAGTACTTACCTTGAGAATTTTTTTGTTCAAAACATAGAACTCAAATTTTTATGTCCCGTGCATATGACGAGCATTTCTATAGCAATAGCTGAATCCCACCGTGGTCCATCAATTCCACGGTATTCGAGTGTGTATTTGAGCATGTACATCTATACATATAATAAAATCGTAGGAAAGTCAAAACTGTACATTGAATATTTTTTTAAAAGAATATTTGGGGCGTGATCTACAATCGATTTCGAAGCCGAAAATATAATTTTTAGAATTTTTGTCTGTTTGTCTGTTTGTCTGATTGTCTGTCTGTATGTCCGGGCTAATCTCAAAAAGTGCTGCATGGATTTACATCAAATTTTGCATGAGTATTACTAAGAGGTCGGGTCAACATATAGGCTACATATTATCACGCTATCACCTACGGGGGAGGAGCTGTGAATCTTTATTTTTCTTACGCATTCTGTGACAGCATGTAATCTAACGACGCATATTTAAATGTTGTTTTTGAGTAAGCCATGCTATTATCTAGCTTTACACTATAAAAACTACGCCATTTAAGTAACTTGGGCAGAGAAACATAGTTTAATGAATGTTAGTAGTATAAAGAAAAATTTGAAGCAGCGCCATCTATGAGATTTCATAAAAATCAAATCAAGTTACATGTTAACACTTTTTGGAAATTAATAATTTAAATTTGATCATGTTGGCGAGGTTAGTAGTTAGTTATTCTTAAAATTCATAGATGGTAATGTGCATTTTCTTCATAAAAGTTGTATCGTATACTTAGTTCGTTTTGAAAAATTCAAGTTCCAACAAAACCCTCAAAATCTTGAGCAGAGTTGAGGAAGACAATTTAAAAAAATGCGGTGTTAAGTATTACAAAAAAGTTATGTTTATTGATGACTAGCTGCTGCCCGCGACGTCGTCTGCGTGAAGGCTCTACAGCACCAAAAATACCTAAGATGCCAGTGTCGCTATAGCATTATAAGTAAACAACTTTTAAAATAGCATTAAAATATAAGTTTTTTTTGCAAGCGAAGCAAGTGAAGAGAGTTATATTGGAATCCTGCTGAGTTCAGTCATAAGATGTGACTGAAGGAAATAGAGAAAATAATGCAGGAATACATTCCAGGACACAAAAGAGTAAAAATACGTACAAAGGTATCATACCTTACAACATTTCCCTATAACGTACGTTGGTAGTTATGCTGCCAGGAGCCAAAATGTAAAGAGAGTCAGGACTGGTGACGCGGGAGCAAGCGACGTACAGTTGCCCGTGTGAGAAGCAACTCGTCCTGAGGTCGACACCCGCTGCCCTCAGTGTCTGCCCCTGCGACTTACTGATGGTCATCGCGAAGCAAACACTCACGGGGAACTGTACGCGCTTGAACTGGAACGGGAAGTTATGAGGTATGAGGGGAATGCGTGGTATAAATACTGCCTCGCCAACGCCACAACTCGTAAGAATTTCCGCCTCAATTTGTGTGTCTGTGGAGCGAGATGACTTTAAGGCGGGTCCCGTTACACAACTTCGGAGGAGATAGGTTCCGAAGAAGCATAATCGGGACACCGACCTTCAGCTTGATGGTATGCGCTGGAAGTCCACTTGCTGACAGGGAGTTCAGAAATTCCACGGGATAATGTGTGGCGTCATCTTGCTCGACAACAGTGTTTATCGAGGTGTAGTCTACTTCATTCCCCTCAATTTCCGAGAGAATGCATCCTGATCGTTTTTAAGCGTCAAAATGGCCCGCTCACACACCCAAGAATTTTGCTGGTGCGGTATACGACTGATGTCCCCGTACACACAGCGAATGAGTTCTTCTATGCTGGATACCACTCTACCGAGAGACTCTGGAAGCACCACCTGTCCACCTCTCTCTTCTGGTAGAGTGCCTTCGCCAAGACTTAGAAGGACATCGGAGAATTCTTGAGCTCTCATATTAAACGGTTGAATGTCGTAATTACAGACACAATTAAAAAGCCATTGTGTCTCGCGTAGATCTACGTTCCGGCATACGATGGGTTAATGGTCAAGCGCAGCGTACGAACTCGTGACCACAACGAAGATCATTTCAACGAAGCATTCACCTCGTCAGCCCTCGATCCCCGCGTCACCACGGAAAGCGTTTGCCGGAAATCGCCACTGAACAGAACTGTGGAACAGAATCGATGGGAATTTTAAAGTCCCGATTTCCACGGTCTTGATGCGGTGATGATTGGGGAGCTGGTAACCCATATTCGATCAGTGGATTGCCGCCGATAGAAATGACCACATCTTGAAGTGAACTGAGACAGGTGTTCAGCACGCGTTCATCAGTTACTTCGACTTCGTCTCCAGTAGCACGCCTCAAACCTCGTAGAAAATCTTCAGACAGATGATGGCGATACTTCTCCCACAAAGCTACCGGTTTCGCGACTCCACAAAACACCAAGATGACGGCATGCGGCTGGGACTGTCACTGACGCTCGCCTCCGCGAGGGTTTCATCCCAATTTTGGTCACTGTCGAGAAGGTCACGTGTTACCCAGGCTGCGCGGTAAGTGGGATACTCCACGCCATCAAATGTCCTCAGAAAGGCGAAAGACGTTGGGCCTCGGACAGTGTGAAGTAACAACCGCAGAAAATAGCATTCGCCATTATTCGGATGCACGGTATAAACCCTACCCAATGCGGTGTCTTTGAAAATTCCTGGAAAACTTTCCACAGCACCTCCTCGTCGACGTCGGTTAAATAAACCTCTTTGCTTGTCGTATGTGTAATATGAAGGCACCTCGCCATACGTAAGGGATTTGTTTTACATCACATTTAAGTTTATAATTAGGTATACGACATGAAAATATATTAATTACCAAGCAATAATCACACAGATAAATACCGAACAAAAGTATTAACAGTCAATGTTTATTTTGTACTAACAACATGAAATTGATGAAGAAATGATCATCATCAATAAACATAACTTTTTTGTAATACTTAACACCGCATTTTTTTAAATTGTCTTCCTCAACTCTGCTCAAGATTTTGAGGGTTTTGTTGGAACTTGAATTTTTCAAAACGAACTAAGTATACGATACAACTTTTATGAAGAAAATGCACATTACCATCTATGAATTTTAAGAATAACTAACTACTAACCTCGCCAACATGATCAAATTTAAATTATTAATTTCCAAAAAGTGTTAACATGTAACTTGATTTGATTTTTATGAAATCTCATAGATGGCGCTGCTTCAAATTTTTCTTTATACTACTAACATTCATTAAACTATGTTTCTCTGCCCAAGTTACTTAAATGGCGTAGTTTTTATAGTGTAAAGCTAGATAATAGCATGGCTTACTCAAAAACAACATTTAAATATGCGTCGTTAGATTACATGCTGTCACAGAATGCGTAAGAAAAATAAAGATTCACAGCTCCTCCCCCGTAGGTGATAGCGTGATAATATGTAGCCTATATGTTGACCCGACCTCTTAGTAATACTCATGCAAAATTTGATGTAAATCCATGCAGCACTTTTTGAGATTAGCCCGGACATACAGACAGACAATCAGACAAACAGACAAACAGACAAAAATTCTAAAAATTATATTTTCGGCTTCGAAATCGATTGTAGATCACGCCCCAAATATTCTTTTAAAAAAATATTCAATGTACAGTTTTGACTTTCCTACGATTTTATTATATGTATAGATGATCATTTCTTCATCAATTTCATGTTGTTAGTACAAAATAAACATTGACTGTTAATACTTTTGTTCGGTATTTATCTGTGTGATTATTGCTTGGTAATTAATATATTTTCATGTCGTATACCTAATTATAAACTTAAATGTGATGTAAAACAAATCCCTTACGTATGGCGAGGTGCCTTCATATTACACATACGACAAGCAAAGAGGTTTATTTAACCGACGTCGACGAGGAGGTGCTGTGGAAAGTTTTCCAGGAATTTTCAAAGACACCGCATTGGGTAGGGTTTATACCGTGCATCCGAATAATGGCGAATGCTATTTTCTGCGGTTGTTACTTCACACTGTCCGAGGCCCAACGTCTTTCGCCTTTCTGAGGACATTTGATGGCGTGGAGTATCCCACTTACCGCGCAGCCTGGGTAACACGTGACCTTCTCGACAGTGACCAAAATTGGGATGAAACCCTCGCGGAGGCGAGCGTCAGTGACAGTCCCAGCCGCATGCCGTCATCTTGGTGTTTTGTGGAGTCGCGAAACCGGTAGCTTTGTGGGAGAAGTATCGCCATCATCTGTCTGAAGATTTTCTACGAGGTTTGAGGCGTGCTACTGGAGACGAAGTCGAAGTAACTGATGAACGCGTGCTGAACACCTGTCTCAGTTCACTTCAAGATGTGGTCATTTCTATCGGCGGCAATCCACTGATCGAATATGGGTTACCAGCTCCCCAATCATCACCGCATCAAGACCGTGGAAATCGGGACTTTAAAATTCCCATCGATTCTGTTCCACAGTTCTGTTCAGTGGCGATTTCCGGCAAACGCTTTCCGTGGTGACGCGGGGATCGAGGGCTGACGAGGTGAATGCTTCGTTGAAATGATCTTCGTTGTGGTCACGAGTTCGTACGCTGCGCTTGACCATTAACCCATCGTATGCCGGAACGTAGATCTACGCGAGACACAATGGCTTTTTAATTGTGTCTGTAATTACGACATTCAACCGTTTAATATGAGAGCTCAAGAATTCTCCGATGTCCTTCTAAGTCTTGGCGAAGGCACTCTACCAGAAGAGAGAGGTGGACAGGTGGTGCTTCCAGAGTCTCTCGGTAGAGTGGTATCCAGCATAGAAGAACTCATTCGCTGTGTGTACGGGGACATCAGTCGTATACCGCACCAGCAAAATTCTTGGGTGTGTGAGCGGGCCATTTTGACGCTTAAAAACGATCAGGATGCATTCTCTCGGAAATTGAGGGGAATGAAGTAGACTACACCTCGATAAACACTGTTGTCGAGCAAGATGACGCCACACATTATCCCGTGGAATTTCTGAACTCCCTGTCAGCAAGTGGACTTCCAGCGCATACCATCAAGCTGAAGGTCGGTGTCCCGATTATGCTTCTTCGGAACCTATCTCCTCCGAAGTTGTGTAACGGGACCCGCCTTAAAGTCATCTCGCTCCACAGACACACAAATTGAGGCGGAAATTCTTACGAGTTGTGGCGTTGGCGAGGCAGTATTTATACCACGCATTCCCCTCATACCTCATAACTTCCCGTTCCAGTTCAAGCGCGTACAGTTCCCCGTGAGTGTTTGCTTCGCGATGACCATCAGTAAGTCGCAGGGGCAGACACTGAGGGCAGCGGGTGTCGACCTCAGGACGAGTTGCTTCTCACACGGGCAACTGTACGTCGCTTGCTCCCGCGTCACCAGTCCTGACTCTCTTTACATTTTGGCTCCTGGCAGCATAACTACCAACGTACGTTATAGGGAAATGTTGTAAGGTATGATACCTTTGTACGTATTTTTACTCTTTTGTGTCCTGGAATGTATTCCTGCATTATTTTCTCTATTTCCTTCAGTCACATCTTATGACTGAACTCAGCAGGATTCCAATATAACTCTCTTCACTTGCTTCGCTTGCAAAAAAAACTTATATTTTAATGCTATTTTAAAAGTTGTTTACTTATAATGCTATAGCGACACTGGCATCTTAGGTATTTTTGGTGCTGTAGAGCCTTCACGCAGACGACGTCGCGGGCAGCAGCTAGTATATTCATATGATGCAAAGCCCGTCATATTGAATGAGAACTTTTGGCGCGTTTGCACGTATCCAGTGCCAAAATTTTAGTCTGATAACGATTGTTCGGATATGTTTGTCCATTTATACTGCAAACGATTTCGTATGATGATAACACTAGGACTAGGAATGGTTGAAATTTTCATGTGCCTTTCGGAGTAGGATGATGATATTTATTTTTAATTCACCGTCAGTTTTAAGAGTGCAGTCTATTCAAAACTGCGTCTTAAAATCACATTTTTTTTATTACTGAATGGGCCCGCTCTTGACATCGATCACGCCTGATGAAAAGCGATGAATGACAACATACGAGGCTGCTTGACTCCGGACTCTGGTGGGAGGGATGGTCACAAACCAGGCGGGCGTTAGCCCTACCACCGCAAGGGAAGAATTGGCCAGTCAAATAAGGTGTTGGGTGTGACTGTCCAGGATGCGCCGAGCGCTCGGTTCTGTTGAGTAACTGGCGGAACAAACTGCGCTACACGAGGACACTTATAGATAAACCATGAATACTAAAAACATAACAGCTTTCTTTACGCAGACAAAAAACCAAAGTACACATAATTTTGAATATTTTTGCAAATGCATCATCGTTTTACAACGACCAACCAGCACACGTCACAAGCCATACACATGATCATTTTCTCCATGAAACCATTACTTATTTGAGGTTTGTGATATCTTTGTTTTCCATAATAATTATATGCAATACCTACATGAGAAATATTAACCACACAATATGCGCCAGCTACACGCGGATAATAATGGATGCCCTGAGGGTCCAATATAATAACACCTTCAGAATGCTTTTGGGTCTGCCGCGCTTTTGTAGTGCCTCTGGCATGTTCGTTCAGGCGCCTGTTCGCGACTTCCACGCTATGGTAAGGAGAAAACGGCGTCACTATTAGAGAGAACGCGGTCAAGTCCTAATAGCATTCTGAAGATGTTAATGGCCAAAATCTCGCCGATAATGAATCACTTCATGCAAGTGTTGGTTAGACAGGAGTGATTCATTTCATCCGGTGAATGTTTGTAAAAAATGTTTTTCGGTTAGCTTAGTACTTACTTAGTTATAGGTATTAAAATTGTAACACACTAACATCATAGCTTTTAAGTTTGTTTTTCCTAACTCACTAACATAATATGGATCATTGGTTTCTAAGCAAATAGTTAAATTTAATTGAATTTTTATTCTCTTTAATTTATTTTTTAACCCCCGACGCAAAAACAACGGGGTGTTATAAGTTTGACGTGTCTGTGTGTGTGTGTGTGTGTGTGTGTGTGTGTGTGTGTGTGTGTGTGTGTGTGTGTCTGTCTGTGGCATCGTAGCTCCCAAACGGATGAACCGATTTTGATTTTGTTTTTTTTGTTTGAAAGGTGAATTAGTCGGGAGTGTTCTTAGCTATGTTTGATGAAATACTATTTATCTAGTCTCGTCTTCTCAGTCTGCATACAAAAATTCAATTAAATTATCCAATGATTTAGTCACTATAGCTAGTCGACTGATCGGCAAAACCCATCTAGTCGGCCCATTACCAATATTTAATTAGTTCGAAAAAAAAAAGAAAGAAAGAAAGGATTTATTTGATAGTTTCAAAATACATTGCAATGGATTGCAATACAAGGATTAGTATTACCAGTGTTATCATTTATTGTCGTTACAACATTGTATTATGAAACATTTTGATTGACGCACAACTGTGAACTGGGACGACCCACCTAGCTGGGACTGGGTGTGTGCGTGTGTGGAATTCTTTTGTAGTGTCATTTTTGTCGAAACAAAAGATTAATATTAACTTTTAAGAAAAATAAAATATCAAGAAAAGTTTAAAACACTATAAAATAAATTTTCTGTAATTGTAGGATAGGTGTTAGTAACTTAACCCAGCCAAAGCGTAAACTTACACGGAGCACGCGCATCTGGAGGCGGTATGTACAGACGACAGCACATCAAGCTACTACAATCTGTCAAACTTTAACAGATTTTCAACTTTATCGCTAAAGCAGTTCAAAGTTGATTAGGAAAATTTGACAGTTTCGGGTAGCTTGATGTGCTGGCGCCTGTACTAAGGTGTTCTTGCATTATTAAATCCCGAAACGACCACTGTAAAATTTCCTTCATAAAATACAACCATTCTTTTTTTTATTTCAGGTCCTAATGATGGCGGCATCATCCCCCATCGCTAATACTTGAGACTGTTAACTCAAAACCCATAATTATGAAGAACTTCAACACGACTTTTGAAGTGGGGTGGAATGACACAGACTTGTGGGGTGTGCCCCAATTGGATCTGGATGTGTTCTACAGACCTGATGTAGTGATAATAGTGTTGTATGTGGTGGTGTTGACGGCGTCGCTGTCTGCAAACACACTGCTCATCTTTATTGTGATCAAGTTCCAGTATATGAGGAGGTGAGTGATTCTAATTGGTATACCTAACTATTCATTTTATTGTGATTTTTATTGGTATTTCTATTAATTTTATCCTGGAGATGGCATTCGTTTGGGAAGAAATATTTATGTGATGCGAGATGAGACATACCTAAAGTAAGAGGTGAAAAAAACAAGCCGTTTCCAACGATCTAAATCATTGGTTTAAAAGTGCTATAATATAATTAGGTAAGTATGTTATAATACTGCAGTGTTATTCTGTAAAAGTCTCACCGTGAAAGCTTGGGTGAAGTGAGCTTAAAGTGAGCTGTCAATAGTGTCAATCCCTAGTATCAGTCGGTCGATTCTATGTTAGGGATTGACACTAATGACAGCTCACTTTAAGCTCACTTCACCCAAGTTATCACGGAGAGATTTTTACAGAATAGCACTACAGGTAGAATGACAGCTCACTTGAAGCTCACTCACCTAAGTTATCACGGTGATCTTTTTACAGAATAGCACCGCTGTACGTTGTTATGACTTGTTATTGTGCCCTTTACAGAGAATTTGGAACTTAAAATATTTTGTTATTATAACAAGTTTGGTGTACACAAATAAAATCAAATTACTAGAAACGGCAGAATACTATGAACTACGTACTAACTACGTTATATAACTACGTAATAACACTATAACAATATTCTGACAAATAAAGTTAAATGAACTAGTACTAATACAATATTTTTGTTTTCATATTCTTGATTGTGGGTCATAGGTATGTAAACAATACATACAATGTTCTTCTACGTTAAAATAGGATCAGCTATGTCCCGCCGCTGAGGCATACAATAACAATCACATAGTAATTGAGATTAAATCATTTAAATAAGTCATAAATACACCAGTTCCAATAAATATCAGAAGTAACTAGTTATTACACATTAAAAAAAAATTTGTTAGTATTGAGGAACAACCATGTCAGTTTAGGGTTTTTTATTGGTAACCCATACTAATGTTATAAATTCGAAAGTAACTCTACCTGTATGTTACCTTTTCACGCCGAAACCACTGAATGGATGAAAAGGGTACCTACTAAAGATTTTTATATAAGTACCCGCCATTTTGATATTTTTTCAAAATGGCGGTCACGCATGGAACATATATAAATCAGCCTTATAATATCAGCTATCGATTTTTATAGTATTAATGAGTGGCTGCCATTTTGAAAAAAAAAATCAAAATGGCGCGTCGGTTGGTATGCCAGGAATCTAAGGAGATAGATGGCTTCCTGGGAGTGGGCATAGGCTTTTTTCCCGGTAGGACGTTCCTTTGCGATAATTTCTGTCATCCACGCGGGCGAAGCCGCTGGCAGCTTGTTGTTCAATAGAGCAGAAAATTGAGTTTTTGATAAAGTTGTGGTTACGCTTATAGCGTCAATCAATCTGGGGCTACAGAAAAAACACGAAAACTCTAGCAGGTGTAGTTTAATGGATACCAAATTGTTTGTAAGCAACTTTTATTTTTTACGATTTATAATTTTTAGCCAACCGTAAGCCGGTAGTTCCTAATCATTATTTTGTTATTTATTGAAGTTTTCGGACGAGCAGGCAGCTTTATAATAATCTTGTTCTGTCATTTCATTTAGGAATTCTGGTAATAGATTTTACTAATTAATATTCCCGGTATTTTAGTTACCCAGATCTGGAACTACGTCAAACATTTAATTATCTTTTTGATAATTTAATAGTATCTAATATAATATACTTTACCTAGTTCTCCGAAATGAAATTATTTTATTTATTACTAGCTTCTGTCCACGACTTCGTCCGCGTGAAATTCCTTGTTTCCCTGATCCACCCCGTCGCATCGCATCGCATTGCCTGAAGGAATGAAGGAAAACATATGTTTTGTGGGGTCCAACGCCCAAAATATTAAACTGGGATTCAAAAGTGGGATCCAACGAAAATAAATCGCTGGACCTAGCACCAAAAATTCGAAGACATGTGATATCTGCCAACGCGCACTGGGCCCGCGTGGTGGATTACGGCCCACTCCCTCTCATCGAGAGGAGGCCTGTGTCCCAGCAGTGGGAACATTATACGCTGATTATAGATAGTGCAATCCACGAAGACGCGCCCCACTCTTCTTCCTAATCGCTTAAAGTACAAGTGTGCAACATTCCGCTAGTGTTTTAGTTTTGTCCATACACAGTAATTACTTATTAGTGGGTAAGTAGTGTGTATCAAAAAACTAAAACACTAGCGGAATTAACCTTCGATAACCACTAGCTATTAGTAAGAAGAGTGGGGCGCGTCTTCGTGGATTGCGCTATCTGTATGTTATGTTGTGTAGGTAAATGCAAAAATATTTTTTCTAATCCAACTGGTAGTTCCAGAGATTAGCGCGTTTAAATAAACAAACTCTTCATCTTTATTATTACGAGTAGTATAGATGTATTCCACTCAGAGCACTGATTTGAACCGCACTTGGACGAACAGCACCTGAGCACTTCCACTAACCGCACTGAAACAAAATTTTGTAACGCGCGGTTCGGGGGAACAATAATTTATCGTTATTGTTTTCAGTCCCCGAACGACACTTGCATACAGTTTGTAGTGATGGGACGTATGTATTATTAAATCGGCCGTTTCGTTACCTAAGTTATTCTTTTCCAATTCAAGTTAAAACAGTACTTAACTATAACGGGTATTTTTTACCATGTGGCGTAATTTTTATTTTTATTGCTGGTTGGACCCGCTCTTGATCTCGATCACGCCTGATGGAAAGCGATGCATGAGGTCTATGATGGAACGAGCGTGCCCAGAAGATGCCTAAGGCACTGGAACTCCCACGCATCGACGAAACACAGCAGGCTGCTTGACGCCGGACTCCGGTGGGAGGGTGGTCGCAAACCAGGCGGGCGTTAGCCCTACCACCGCAAGGGAAGAATTGGCCAGTCAAATAAGGTGTTAGGTGTGACTGTCCAGGATGCGCCGAGCGCGAGCATTCAGTTGAGTAACTGGCGGAACAAACTGCGCTACACGAGGAGGCTTCTTCATGCATCCCGAAGTTAAGTTACCTAACTTCGCCTGTTACGCAAACTTATCATCTACAATGTACGAGTATATTGGTCGTTATAGAATTCTTAGAGTTTTTAGACGATGTAGATTCTACATCGTTATCAGACATAACAAATCAAAAAAACTTGTAAAGAACTCTATAACGACCTGAATGACGTAAGGAACGTGTTCGATTCCCGGGTCGAGACTCTCTGTTGTTGATATAGCTAAGAGATTGCTGTCTGTATTGCTGTTTGTGTATTTGATTTATGTCTATAATGACAGTTTTTATGAGATTAAAATATTTATTACTGTTAGGAATTCTTGTTATTGGGTTTGGTAAAAGTGGGTCAGATAATATATGGGGATAAGTACATGAAATGGGGCGCCGATATGTAGGGGTCGGCTGCCAGTCTAACCGAATGCAGCTGAATACCAGTATTTTACATGTAGCGACTGCCTATCTGACCTACACAACCCAGTTGCTGGGTAACTTGACACCCCTAAAACTGGTTGTCAGACTTTTGGGCTTCTGACTACCCGTCACGATTGTCAAAGATCTTCGAATGACCGCCGGGACCAACGGAAGCATCGAGAGGCTTCGATATGATTGTTCACCCATCCACGAGCTGACCGCGGCAAGCGTAGCTTCCCTGTGCGGTTGTTATTATTTAGCCACGAGTTTAGATGATTGCTACTAAATCACGCTTCAACGGCTGGTATAATTTTCCCAAGGATGAGAAAAAATAGCAGGTAACAGCTATCAGAGAAGGGGTAAATAAATACTGGAACCTGAAGACAGCGACAAAAAACTTCATTAAAAAAGGGTGCGCAGTAGCACACACACACACACAAGGCAGTGTCGCGACAAATTATTGTTTTACAAGAGCTGTAGCCTAACTCAATTTAGACTGTAAGAATCGATTTATCGGAAAACGACGTAAAAGGAATAATTCGATCTCACAATCTAGTTTTCCTGTTTCCTCCAACTACGCTAAATTCTAGCTAGTACCTACCTACATACGTACGCAAGACAATTCCTAATTATAGGTCAGTAACAACTGAAGTTTGTTTGCAGATTTGCGTTTATTAATAACTTTGCAAATTAAATTCCGACAATGCTATGTTATTTCAAATGTTTGAGCTAACTATTCAGTTTAAACAATAAATCTGCTAATATTATTGTTGATTGTTTAAACAATTTTGACTGGGCCTCTATTTATCTGTCAATCGTATAATTAATAATATAATTATTGTAACGTAATTCTTTGTTCGTTTTATGGTAACCTTTATTTGGGAAAATGGATTCTCTGAATTGATATTTAAATAGGTTAATTTGGTCTTTCAAAAAACATGATTGTTTTTCAGTAATAATTAGATTGCATTGTTCTACGAACTGGCAGGGGATCGAGGAGGGGGGGGGGGGAGTGGAGGGAGTTCAGGGGATCAAACCGGAATAAATCATTCGGAAATATTAAGTTTGCCGTTCTGTAAAGATCATGTTCAGCATTATATCAAATGCGGAGGTTGCGTCCGTACATGCTAAGTATTGGAAATTCGTTTCCCATCCATGAATGACGTGACTAAAAGAAAGTACACTCGAACATTAGGCCGCGCGCACTTTGGACACGAATTTGTATGGTACGCGCACTTTGGACGCGTTTTCGTACAAATTTTAATCGTGCGAACACGTACGAATACGCACGAACGATCCCGACCTTCCAAGTATAAAACTACGGAAGACAAATGAACTGTAGGCTGCTGCGCCCATGTAATTTCAATAATATGTACAAACGCCAGCACATCAAGCTACTACAATCTGTCAAATTTCTTTAATAGATTTTCAACTTTATCTCTAAACCATAAAGTTCAAAATCTAATTATTTGAAAACGAAAATTTTACAGTATCGGGTGGCTTGGTGTGCTGGTGTCTGTACCTTAGTTGGATTAGGTACCCAGATACTGTAGTACCATCTGCACAATGCTTAGGTGCCATTCGAATTATAATCGAAGATTAATAAAAAACATGTACTTACTAATAAAAAACGATTTTGTACATATATTTTTACATATCGTCTCTTTACCCATGATTAAATCTTTGTGTTTCCTATCTTTCTTCCACTCTACAAATGCAATTAACATCCTATCTACAGGGTCAAATTGAATTAGCTAGCGAAACTCTGCAGACGTGATGGGTATCGATGTCAACGACCGCTGATAGTGTTGTTACTTGAAGTATGAGTTGGAAACATGTGTTTTATCGTTTTTAGATATCGATGCCAATCACGTTGAAGTTTACACAAAACAAAAACTGATTTTTTAAGTGATATTTCAAGTGAACACACTAAATGCGATCGATGACCCCACAAAAAAATCATCAAAATAATTAATTTTTTGTTATATCATGTTTGAATGTCACGTCTGCGGGGTTTCGCTAGCTAATTTAGGTAATTTGACCCGGTCTATAAAAAATTACAATCGCAATTTTAAAAGCCTGCTGCTAGAGATTGTTACATTTATAACTCAGCTCTCAGATTGCCTAAATCCGCAAAATTATGAGTGATAACGGTTTGATAAGCTATCAATTGACAGCAATTTCATATTTTTACGGCCAGGCCCAAGATTGTATGAAAGCGTATCCGTCTCCAACTTTTCGTAAAATTCAGGGTACCCAAACTAGTTTTCGAGGCAAAACATCTGCTCAATCAATCAACTGAGCCTGTCGCTATCAACTACTGGACATTCCAAAAAGGAGATTGTCCATTAATCTGATAATAATAATCCTTACATCACTTATAAGGCTATAATGAAGGGATTAGGAGTATCCTCTGTGGGGTCGACCTATTTAAGTTAAGATCATAGAATTAGGACACCTTGTTTGTGAAAAAGTCAGAAGCTAGGTGCACGGTTCCAATTGGTCGTTTCCTATGGAGAAGAACCGGCAAGAAACTCCACGGTTACTCTTTTAAAAAATAATTGGATTTTACAATGTTTTCAAAATACAGTAGGTGTGGGAGGACAGCGTAAGCCTGCCAACAAGTACCAGATACTTGATAAAATAAAAAATGGTCTACAGATCTAAAGTCTACAAGGCCTACAAAGTCCTCACATTTACAAAATAAGAATCTATCAAAAGGATAAATAAAATATAAAAATCTACTAAAACCAAGTGATATGATTGCCATTACAACCACCAATAAAGAGATGAAAAATTATAAATAAGTGGTCTTATGTAATTATCTACTTGTAATATTTTGCCTAAAACAATGAGCAGGGTGCTCAAAGAAAACTTTAAATTATCCTAGCTTTGATGGTGTCCTGGGCACGGCTCTGATTTACGTGAATAGGACTTTAATGATCCAAAAAGTTTAGGTTACGAGTCATTTAGAGATTGAGAGTATTCTATTCTATTCATTGTTTTCTGATAATCAATAAACACAAACGAACTGTCTCTTATCAAGTTGTTATGGGCGCCAAAATAATATACCATAGATAGCGCTGATATCCGGTAATCATCATAAAAACTAATAAAACGTTCCATGTGATTTAGTGGCCATCTGATGTTATGACATAGATTATCGTGACGACATAGGAAATGATTGGAATAACTAGGTACCTATAGCTAGGTAGGTTGTATAATTGTTTACTATTTTTTTTTTATTATTGATGGGAGTATCTAATTAATAAAGTCGTAGGCACACTTGCGGTGGTTTGGTTTTGTGATCAATGAAATATTTTATTTTATTTTCATTGTTGATGTAAAAAAATCATCGATTTTTTAACATAACCTACCTACTACTTCAATCTGTCAAATTTTTTTAATAGATTTTCAACTTTATCACTAAAGTAAAAGGTTCAATGTTGCTTGGGAAAATTTGACAGTTTCAGCTAGCTTGATGTGCTGGCGTCTGTACTATACAAGTTTTAATATTTTTGAAGATTTGGCGGTATAGATAAATCAATAAGTATAGGTATTTATCTATACCGCCAAAACCATAAACACAAAATACCTTTTAGTGCATTTATGTTATATAATCTGAAAGCCTACCTACTTACGCTATCACTTAATTGAAAAGTAGTGATTGTGTTGATATTTATTAGTTATCTGGTATCAAACGGGCCGGTACTTTAGCTGATATTTTTGCCAATATTATAGATGGTATAAGTTAAAAGTATTTAAATTAATCCACTAGATTGTTACGTAGGTTCAAAGGGTACATTATTATTATCCTGCACCGCATGGCCTGTCACTCAGGACCTAATGGCCGCGTCAGCGAATGGTATCCGCGTTGCTGAATTTTGGGCCAAATAAATTTAAAAAGCTATGTTTATTTTTTATATTTTTGCCATCGACATGGTAACAAGAAGAGAAAGGGTACATTTTGTTCAATCATAGATTTTGCCTTGACCCGCGACACGAAAAGCGGAAAATAACAATGCGACATTTTTCTTCTGCAATTTTGACATCTCAGGCTGTAAAGATACAGTTCAAAATATCAAATCAGCTTGAAACGATATCCACGTTTTATTCGAATACAAGATCGACAATTTGCAATACTAAAAATAGCTCATAAATTGGGGACTTACATCAAAGTGTTACTTACACCCACGTCTACCTACTACCGAAAGGGAACGTTACAATAAAAGGTTTAAATGTCAGAGAAGTTCATATTCATATTCATTTATTTGCATACCATAATGTTAATAAAGGTGTTACAAATAGGCTTAAAGCTAAGATACAGTTACGGACCCTGCAACACATAAGTAACAAGGATAAATATTAAAAAAAAAATATAAAAAACAAAAAAATTAAACATTTAAATTAAATAATAGCATTTAAAACATGAATTATAGATTATATAATTATAAAATATTTATTGTTTATTTTATATGAGTGAATGTAATAGGTAAATGTAGAAGTAATCTCAATTAAATATTTAAAAGTGACTTCGATTCCTTATGGAAATGAATTGTAAACAATCTTCAGTTCGGTATTAAATATACAGGACCAAACTGAAAAACGGATACACCAACGTGAGTGAACAATAGACGTGATGCTGTTTTATAAATAGAGATGAAAGAAAGTTTAAGCTAGTAATGTAGGGTATTTTGACGATTACCTACGTGAAGTTTTTAGCACGGTATTTTTTAGCTTATTTGTCGGTTCGCACGAATTTGCTCACCCGAAACGGGCGAATCGTCACTTTTAAATAATATTATTTTTGCATAAAATTCAAAATGTACCAATTGCCTATACATATTTCTGGAGTTGTCGTCTCGCCCACAAATAAATTAACATCGTGCGAGTCCATTCAGATTGCTATCGACACGCGAAGAAGATGATCGTGCGAGTCGTATTAAAAAAAAACAGTGGCACTCCGGGAGTGCCGACAGAAGTGAAAACAAAACACAAACAGAATACTTTGCCATCATTCACTGACATATCGGATATACATTAAAACCGAGTCTACATCTCGAGGACAGCCGATCACATCCGAAGCGGTGTCGGTTATACATTTTCGCCGCGCCGTAGAAAGAGAGGGGGATACTCCTACGCCGCGCCGGCTGTCTACTCTCCATCCGTCTTACGAATTTTCGATCAGGGTCACATGTCCTGACGCGAGTTTAACATTTTTTACCCATTACAAAAAAAGTATAAAACGCCGCTAAATAAGTTTTCACTTCAAAAATAATATTTAAAAGTGACGATTCGCCCATTTCAGGTAGGTAAATTCCTTCGTGCCAATCGACTAATAAAAAATTTTTTTTGGTCAGCTTCCAAAAGTTCTATTTAGAAAAAAAAATCGTACAAACAGTAGTGTGTACATTACTTATTGGGTAATAAATATATGTAAATTTATATTTAACGTTTCGACACCTCGTATAAAATAGAATTTTTCGACACCTTACCATCAAAAAAAGAGTAAAATTCATTAAAATTATGTTCTATATAATAATAGATCGTTTTTGCAAAGGTAATCCAATTATAATGTTGCCAGGCTAGAAAATAGGATACAAACGTTGCACTTAACGCTACTCGCGTTATTTTAATTAGTCTGCAACATGTATATAGGTTCTGTAATTAAAATACAGGCACTTTCGTTTCCTTAGCATGAGAAAATGTGAACCTCTGGTATATCTTATTTAGCTAGGAGTTCTTTAATTTTGTAAACACACCTTTGCAGATTGAAATAACACTTTTTTGTGTTAGATGCAGCTTCAGGCCTCTTGAAGACTCCCGTCTTTGCTGTCAGACCACGGACCGTGTTTTTCCTATTTGTTTGAGTTGCACGCCGGGTATATCATAATTATCAAACACTTCCATATTAACCTTAATACGACCTCAAGTCCGGTGCAACAATCGGCCCATTATCCGGTGAAAAAAACGGACGTGTTTAAGCATGTGAATCAAACTCAAACATCAAAGCATTTATTTCAATTAAACCATGATTGTACTTTTGAATTGTCAAAATTAAATAGTCGGCCAGTTAGTCAAAAAGTTGAAGCTAGTTGCCCATTCCAAAACGTAGATCTCTATGGAGAAGAACGGGCAAGAAACTCCATGGACACTCTTTTAAATCAAGATATTACAAAATCCTGGGTACATTATCCTTGTTGCTTCTATATGTGAGAACAATGTAAAAAAACACAAAAATGAAGAAACAATTCAAAATATAGGATTAAAAATAAGTCTTGGCAGTTAAGAGATGACCAGTCTCAACCGACGGCGCACGTTCACGAACATGATGCGTGCATCAACACCATCCAGCTCAACCATTTTGTAGGGAACCGAATGATCCAACACACTTGTATGAGAATGAGTTTGTATAGTGATATACATAGTATAGTATGTATGTCACTATACAAACTTCCGTACAGCATTCAATTCCGTAACACACTAAGGGCGGTTCCACACTACGTCCGATCCGAATCCGAGAAAATGCCGGTCCGAAGTGACCATAGTCCTATTTGTATGAGGGGTTGCGCACTAGATCGGAACTCTATCCGTCAGAATTTAGAAGATTCCCAATTCGGATTGAAGTCTATTCGTTCAATGGCCGATAAACTATCAGCATAATTAATGCCGAGTCCACATCCGCTGTGCATACATAACATCACGCCTTCTGTCCATAAGGGTAGGCAGAAACTACAGAATGCCAGCTGCTACGATCCTTCCGTACTCCTTTTACCTCATTTACGCTATTTTGTACCTTATTATATTTAGCAAGTTTTACAAAGTAGGTAACCACGTGGTTAACATCGTACACGTGTTCAAGGATCTATGATATGTGAACCGAAGAAGTAGTACATAGGTTACCGTGTCAAGACTAACGACTAACATACCTGCCGCTAATGAGGGCATCAAGTTCCGATATAATTATGACCTAATAAACCTACAGCTTGTAATTTGCTAATTAGTCTAGCGTTGTGTTGTCGTTTGCTTTCAAATTCTATTGAAATCGTCGAATAATCGAAAATGTTAAATAGGTAATGTACCCAAGCAATGTTGTTTTTTTTTATATCTCGTGTTTTAGAGTCTAAATAATGACAGCTCATAGTTAAAATATGTTAGACAGTGGCGCCGACTCCCTTAATGTTCACAAACTAAACTAAATTTAAGTTCAGTGCATCTTTTTCTTTCTATTTCATTAAGAAAAGTACAGAACATAAATATTAGTTTAGTCCTGTCAAATCAAGATACTCCATAAAAAGTAAAAAAAAAAAATGGCTACTAAAAATACATCAATTTATGTCAGGCGCTGACTAATTTGACATGATTAAACTAATATTTATGTTCTGTCCTTTTCTTAATGAAATAGAAAGAATAAGATGCACTGAACTTAAATTTAGTTTAGTTTGTGAACAAGGGAATCGACGCCATTACCTACTAACAGCAATATGCGAAAATTGTAAAAAAAACTTTGGTTATGTCACGGATTCAATTCACTCGTTTTTCATATTTGATTGGCAGTTGTTTCAAACGAGGTCGATTGAAATGGTAATACAGCAGAGCAATAGGCGCACAGATATACGAGTAGATAGACGCAAGTATCACGATCTGTATGAAAACCATGCATGCTATTTTTTGACTAGCTACTATGACGTCACAAGCACGTTAGTGATGGGAAAATCAAATCATCGTCAGATCAGAATCAGACATCGGGTGCTGCTCCCCAGTTAGTGGAAATTTGGTGACGTAAAAGATTATTGCGTGTCCCGACCTTCTGCTTGGTTTGGTAGCAGTGTGACTTATATGTTAATGCCCTATATAACGTTACACTTAATCCTTTTCTAACTAACCGGCATCATTTGGTAAAGTGGCCTCCGATACTGCCACAGTAGGTATTTATTGCTAAATGCAAAGTGGTGTTAATTACAGTACTATACAATATTAATCAGATAGTGTATTTATAAGCTCTTACTAAATTAAATAGTGTTTGTACATTAAGATACATTTACATACAGGCACGAAACTTAAGCGCTCGGTTTGAGAATGGGGATCGGTTTGCGCTTTATAAACTTAAGTTAAACAAAAATAAAGTCCCCACTCTTTCAATGTGCGCTCAAGATTCGTGCCGGGTACTATATTTTAATAGTAAAAATGGTTCTATTTGTACGTCTACATTCTCGATACTTTATTTGCATTCCACAATGGTTAAATTATCTGTGATTATTATGGACCCTGTCGGATATAGTAAAATAGTCGGAGAGAGGAAGCTACCGCCGCGACTTACGAGTTGTAGGTCGTATTTTCGAATCCAGTCAAGGGCTTTACTTTGTGTAAATTATATCATCATCGCTGCTCTCAAAACGGTGAAGGAAAACATCGTGAGGAAACCGGCATGTCCTCGAAGCAAAAATTCGAAGACATGTGACATCTACCAACCCGCACTGGGCCCGCGTGGCAGATTACGGTCCACCCCCTCTCAGAAAGAGGAGGCCTGTGTCCCAGCAGTGGGAACATTATAGGCTGAGTATGTATACAGGCTGGCAGGAACATGAATCCAGTCATGATGTTGAAAGATTTCGTCAGCCATTAAAAAAAAAGTAGCCATTTCATAAATGTTTACCGAGTAGATATACTACACTTTCTCTAAAGAAATTTTCTACGCTAAATCAAGTGCTTGAATTCATGGTCACAGTTTGTGCGTTGATGTCGGGATAACACCCTTTATGTTTAACTGTACTTATTAAGTCATGTTAGCACTTTTATTTTGCATCATTTTATATCTCAACGCCAAAACCAATTGTCGTACTTAACACACTCCCAGAGAGCCATAAGTAGTATTTCTTTCAGAAATTTAAAAGCTTCTCAAGAGTACTTTACCGCGAGCATAGCAGTTAGTGTATGTAGTCTTTAAGTATTACTTTGTAATACTATTTAGTTTTTCAGTTAACACAAGAATCTTTCAACTTTATGGTCTTGCAAGAATATTGTTGAATGAATATTCAATGTATAAGTCATTAAAAGTCGTTCAAAAGTGCCTTTAATATGCCTTTTGAAATAAATGATTTGACTTTGACTTATTAAGAACCAACTAATATTCACAGTTTCCACTATCCATACAAGTTATCGGTAAATACAAATAAATTACGTGTAATTATATAAAACTAGATGAAATTAGACCAAATTAGATAGAATTACTTTTTTTTTATATTATTATTATTAAGCTATTGCATAGCTTTTATCTTGGGCTTTGAGCGCGGCGACCGAATGAAGAAATTCCGTAACGAAAATAAACCTAACACCCCCCACTCCGACCGGCACAGAGGTGCAGCGTTGAAAGCCGTGCATCGTCTAACGTCGTATCAGTTCGGCAGACTTCGGCACGGTGTTTGTGTGCGTGCGACTAGACGTATGCGTGTTTTGTTTTCTTATCGGTCACCACGCTAAAAAAGTGTAACTTGAATTAATATCAAAGAAAAAAAAAATATTGCATAAATATTATAATTGCATAAGTTGATAAAAATGCTATGCAATAGCTTTACTGCGGCAGTCCCCGAGTGCCACACGTATTTTTTAATATTGTAAAGGGTGGGTAACGTGCCTGTGGGGGAGAGCCACAAAGTCTTTATAGGAACAGTTAGTTGAGTATAATTACGTAGGTTCCCTTGGGACCAATATAACGTCACAGGATGCTTTGTACCTACAAGCACTTTATGTAAACGTTGCCCACAATTTGTCTAGTCTTGTTTACATCTAGTTTAATCTAAGCGTTTCTAGGCAATAGTGTTTATTATGCAAGTGGAGTGGCTAGGTTAGTAGTTACATACACATTTAATTTAAAATATAGAAGGAAAATTGCTTCATGAAAATACAAATTGGGAGGTTATTATTACTCCTGATATTTGCACACGCCTTTGTTTTTTGTATTGCAATTATTTAGTAGGTATTCTGGAAAATAAAGAAGAGAGAAGAAAGAAAACAGAAGAAAAGTCCGCCTTTGTACCTTTATTGAGAAAAAGTTTAAATAATTACAGAAGAAAGAAAGAAAATATCCGACCCAGATTAAATGTAAACAAAAATCTTGTACTATAGTGTAATTGGACTAAGTGAGGTAAGCGAGGTACTTAATTAATTGAAGCGCGCTGTTCCGATATTGCAAAGAACTGTTATTCAAGCTGCTCTGTACCGCTGCAGCTGCTTGTTTTATTAGCTGTTACGGTTACAACAGAAAACAACATTATTATTATTAGACAAAACCATTACTAAAGAAATTCTAAATAAAGTATTGCATTTTCTATGAAACCACTTCTTTGTATACTATCCTGAATGAAGTCGGTCGTCGATCGAACTCGGAAGTCGCTACAAGAAAAAATGGTATTAGGGACTGCCGATTTTCACGTGACATACAGTTAGGTAAGGTAAGCTGGGTTTCAGCCGGGGGTTGCATAAGGATCGTACGTCCCGTGACCCCCGGCGTAGGTGAGGTGTGAGATGGAACACCGGGGTGGTTTTTAGCCAGGAAGTCTGACAGACCTCGCCGCCCGCCCCAGGGCGGCAGACATCTATGAGGATTTTCATCCCCGGAAAGAAAAAAAAAAAGGTTAGCTGGGTTTGTCACACGGACACCAACTGTACCAATAAATATTAATAATAATAACAGCCTATTTTTGTCCCACTGCAGGGCAGAGTCCTCTTATCATACAGAGAGGGCAGACTTTATCACCACGCTTGCTCAAAACGGGTTGGCAATTTTAGACTTATATTAAACTAGCCCACCACGCCACGCCCCACGCGGTTTTACTCGCGTAAATCTCGTTCCCGGGGGACTGTTGGTATAAAAAGTATCCTAGGTCCTAATCCATGTGCAAAATTTCATCCAAATCCGTTCTGCCGTTTTAGCGTGAAAGCGTAACAAACAAAAATAAACGTAAAACGTAAAAACAAAAAATATAGTTTACCACTAGACTAGACTATATGTCAAAAAGGTATTTACGGCCTGATAATGCTCTCTGTGATATTTTTTGCTGGAATTTTGTTCTTCATTATCATAATTGATGTTTCATTCATTTCTGCCAAAAAAAAAAAAAACGTTGTTACTCCATTGCTTATTCTTATCACTTTTAATAATATTGATTTTATTATGAAACATTCTCACAACCTGCCATTGTTATTTTTAGCTTATTATCTACAGTCACAATAGACGTTTGACAGTCGTTAAGGGTAGTTGGAAGCTCAAAATTCTGACTACCAGCCAAGCCAACCTACCAAGGGGTATCGTGTTACCTATTAACTGGCTTGTGGAGTTCAGATAGGCAATCGCTTCATGAAACTGATATTCAGCTGCATCCAGTTAAACTGGAAGCCGACCCCACAAAACGGTATTTGTAAGGAGTCGTTACTTTACCCATTAAGTTATGGAACCGTGCAACGAAATGCATGACTCTTCAAAGTATCCATATTTCAAAGAGAACAACATAAGTACCGCTTTCCAAGTTATACACAGACGTGCACTCACTTCTTCTACTATCTTACAGAAATCACAACTTTGTACAACTAGTTTTACCTTGTCAAAAGCATTCCTGTGAAAACAAACGTGTTTGAACTTCGCCATTGTTTGTCGCGTAACAGATAGTAACCTCAATTTGTTCGGATTAAGCACAAAACATTGTGTTTGGTAATTGAGGGCAGAGAGAGTTAATTTAATTTTAGGGATTATGAACTAGTAAGTTTGAACCTGAGTGCGGTGAGTGAGCAGCGGTGGCCCAGTGGTAACGGCCACGACTTACAAGTTGTAGGTCGAAGATTCGAACCCAGACAGGCGCTTAACTTTGTGTAAATTATTTCATCACTACTGCTCTCAAAACAGTGAAGGAAGACATCGTGAGGAAACCGGCATGTCCTAGAACCAAAAATTTGAAGACATAATGATTTCTACCAATCGCACTGGGCCCACGTAGTAGATTGCAGCCCACTCCCTCTCGAATAGGAGGCCTGAATCCCAGCAGTAGGAGCATTAAAGGCTGAATGTATATGTTATTTAAGTTTGAATCTTGGATGTTGAAAATTTTATGTTATTGACTTCTGAAATTCTGGCTAAGGTTTTGTTTTTGATCAGAAAATCTACTGTCAATTCTCATCAAGCTATTAATCTCAAGCATGAAAAATGAAAGGTCCCATTGTAATACTTAAGTTTCGCTGATTTGGTTGCAGATGCGAACTGGGTTCAATTAAACAGACAAAATTACTTCTTTTTCCTTTTTTACGAAACCTCTTTTATAATGATTTCTGACTGACAACTTAAGAATGAAAACGTACATGAACTAAGCTATAGCTAGTCCTTTATTAAACGTTGTGATGAGTTGTCTGTGAATCTTTTTGTTAAGCCTACCAATATGTTCCTAGGTTCCTAATTAATCAATAGAACGCATCAAATCAGGCATGCAACTGAAAATAAAGCCAGTTCCGCATATATGCATGCTACGTAATTCCCGGCAGCCCTAAAGGCACGTGCTCACTTGGTCCGTGTTTACTCGTCTAACAGAAACAAATAACTCCGCATGTCTGAACGCGCTCGAAAATACATGTTGTTGTTTATCGCGTGCCGCCGTTTTACCGGCTTTGTTTACGTTTGTAGCATAAGTTTAGAAGTAGGATATCTGTTTGTGAAGTTACAGTTGTATTTTGATTGGGTATTGTTTTGATACTGAAGTTTTCTCGAAGAAGGACCTTTTGTTTAACATTATATAAGCAACTTCTACTTTACAAAAATCGGTATCTATCTACTCGTATCTATATAAATAAAACAAAGTCGGGTTAGTTACACCATTTATAACTCAAGAACGGCCGGACTGATTTTTATGATCTTTGATTTGTTGGATTTGCCTCCCACCCCGAATAGCAGAATAACTATTAAAACATGGGAAACATTCACGAAAAAAATTTCTCATACATTCGTTCTTATTGATTTTGAGGCAGTACGAAGTTCGTCGGGTCAGCTAGTTATTAACAAAGGAAACATTAATTTATTTTGCATAGAAAGCAGCAATTTCTTGTGTTGATGGAAAAGTGATTAATAAATGCCAAACTTTTCTGATTGAAGAACTTAAGAGATTTATCAAACAATGTCTACTAGACGTAACTTCCACGAACTTTAATAATTAGGTACGCAAGCCAAAAAAATATTAAATTTCTATTATAGCCTATAATGTTCCCACTGCTAGGACTCAGGCCACCTCTCTGTGGGCCCTCACGCAGTGGGCTATTACCCTCCACGCGTGCGGGTTGCTGAATAATTACTACCACTAAGAAATATTCTGCATTGCTCATTGCACGCTCGAAAGCATCGAATGTTTTCCTCAACCCTCGACAACATATTCCACGCACATTGACCGTGATCATCGAAGTAAAACCGGATGAGACATCATAAACTACATATTTGACGACCACTTACATCCACAGCCTCAATGGACGCCGCGCCGTAATATAACGTTACGATCATTGACGGCCTATGACGTCGTTTAACACAAGCAAAGTAATTTGTAGAAGGTTAACTTAATTAATTGCAGCTGGCTTAGTTTCAGCAACGTACTGCAAGACCTTGCGAGTTTCAAATAAGATGTGTTGTTTTGTATACATTTAGGAGGCAGTGGGCATAGCATATATTATTATGCATGCGGGTGGCACATGCTCGCAGAACATAATATGGCTGATGGAGGCAAAATGTTCTGGAGTGGCCACTACGTATCGGAGAAGGCGCTAAACATTAATTTGACGCGTTTAACACGATCCTTCACTAGGCCTTCTTTATCCACATTATATTTATGGTGACATGTCATTTGTGAACCCTGACGTCACGCCACGTCAGTTTAAGATTAATGGCGAATGAATAGTGTGAGTTTATTATGATATGGGATTAAAATAGAGCGACAATGTTCAAAGTACAAAGTGACAGGATCATTAAGGATATTGTGTTGCGTTACCTGTAACAGTAATGACTTTCGAATGGTTGTCGGGACATTAATAGATAAGGGCAGACTGGGTAGATAGCGTAAATTTGGAACAGGTGTGACTTCTGAGTATTATTAAGCTATACACATATAGGTTGACTGGTAATTAGTGACCGATACCTAAACACGTGATTGTACTCATGATAACAAACAACTTTTACTATGGGACCAACCCTGAAATCGCAAAAAAAAAGTCAGCTGTTCTCATATTCATTTATTCATAAAATATAAGCTAACAGTTTACACCAAATCGCTTATATATCTATGCTAATTCTACAAAATTACATTAAACTTTTAATTAAAACTTCTTAGACTAAAAAATAAATAAAATAAAAACGGAGTAACATAAAATTTGTAAACAAAAAAACAACCTTATACATAAAATTAGAAACTAAACAATTATTTCTTCATATTTAAGTAGATATACACATGTTTAGTGATTGTCGATCGAGAGTCAAAAAATAGATCTGCCTCAGGAATATACTGCGCATTCTGTACATCAAACTACATGTACTAGTAACATTGCATAAAAATAATTGCTGGGAAACTAGTTTTAGTTTTGGTGTGAAAAGCTGTTTGCGATAGTGCGCAATGTAACACACGCAAAACGTTGTGATTATGGGTGCTTGCAACGGTACAGGGGTCATGAGAACAAAACGTCGGTAAATGCTGGGGCCACAGTAAGAGTCTGACACTCCCTTCCGCTCCACCTAAAGCGGGAGGAGTCATTTGATGATATCCCACCCTCAAATAAAAAAAAAGTGAAGTTGGGCAGGACATCTAGCTAGACGAAGAGATGGCCGATGGAGTAAAGCTGTGACAGAATGGTGACCAAGATTAGGACAAAGAAACCAGGGCCGTTCAAAAGCGCGTTGGGTTGACCATATCGTCAAAGTCGCGGGAAATACCTGGATGAGAGACGCACAGAACAGAGAAGTATGGCAGAAGAAAGGGGAAGCCTGTACCCAGCTGTGGGGGATTCCGGACTAAAATGATGAATGATGAGAAGGTTCCCAGATATGTTCCAGTATAAAAAAAATATCATAATGAGCGGAATGGACGATTGAGTACAAGTGACTCTCGGCTTCGTTAAGTGTCTCTTTACATCCATTATACCGGGTCAAATTAAATTTGTTAGTCAAACTCCACAGTCGTGATGAGTACGATATCTAATGTCAATAAAACGAAAAATAAAATATTTTCTGAACTCATAATTTCAAACAACTGCTAAGAATATGGGTTCAACGCCGCTGATAGTATGGTTACTAAAAGCTATGATTTCAGTTTTTTTTTTTTTTTGCGTCATTATACATAATATATATCAATAAAAGCAAGCAAACAAACAAGATCTAGCAAGCAAGCAAGATGATAGATAGCAAGTCTGTGAAGTTTCGTCGGCTAATTTAATCTGACCCTTTACGGCTTTCTTATAATCAGAGCATATTTTTGCAGCCATTTTCATCTTTTTTTCCTAGCGTTCATACTTAACAATATTGCCTGCCGTATTACTGGGATCCATTTGAGACTGCCACAAGTTAATGAGGCTTTTAGTTAGGAATGGAATTCGATTTCGAACATAAGCTTTGGGGATCACAGAAACACGTACTCGGACATCTGACGGTGGCTAATGAGTTCGTTTAATGAGATCGAAGGATTGTGCGGCAAACCCGTATGAGGGAGCCGCAAACATTTAGACGCACATACTGTAGCCGAAAATTGCATCATAAGCTTTATTTTCATTACAATATATTTTGGCAACGTCAATCAATCTGCCTATGTTTTTCTCTACTATATTGGGGTCGGCTTTCAGTCTATCTGGATGCAGCAACGTTTTTTAATTATTTTAAAATTAATTAAAATGAGTTGGTATTTATAAATAATTATGTACGTTATACAAGGTTACTTGTAAAACATTAACAACCTCTCAGGAATATATTGCTAACATCATAAACAACAACTTTTGTTCTATGACTTTTATTAATTTATCAGATTTTAATTCGTAACTTTCATACAAAAATAAAAATATTTCAATTCAACCAATTGAAATATTCGAACTCTACGCGAAGCAAACTGGAGTGCTAGTTAGGTAAACAAACGGCCATCTAGTACAAAATTCAGCGGAGGGGAGCGGGGGTTAGATCGAACAGCGAAATCTTGAAGGTTTGTTTTTTGGTAAATGTATTATATGTTTTGTAAAAAGTTATAGAACAAAAGTTGTATTGTTTATGATGTCAGCAATATAGTCCTGCAAGGTTGTTAGTGTTTTGCTAATAACCCTATATATAGCCTACACGGTTAGTATAATCAACTTGCTGGCTGGCAAATATTTTTATCGCGGTTCGAGCTATTCTTTTAATACAAGGTGACAGTATAATGTATTCAGGTTTCAATTTTTGTTGTTCAATACCTTTTGACCGCGTAGGTGTTGCACTTTTCTATGAACCAGCAGATTTTTTTTTATACCCATGGGTCGAAATCATGTGCTGAATTCATGGCTACAGTTTGCGCCTCGATGTCCCCTGCCACTTTGTGCCGATAAGAATTATAGTCTAGTAATGACTCTCGCAATTCAACTGAAAATGTTCTAAGCATAGACTCATTAATTCATGCCTATTTCATTTTTTTTATTGCTGAATAGGCTCGCTCTTGACCTCGATCATGCTTGAAGGAAAGCGATGGATGAGGTCTATGATGGAACGAGTGTGCCTTGAAGATGCTTAAGGCACTGGAACTCCCACGCATCGACGAAACACAGCAGGCTACTTGGTGGGAGGGTGGTCGCAAACCAGGCGGGCGTTAGCCCTACCATGGCAAGCGAAGAATTGGCCAGTCAAATAAGGTGTTGGGCGTTACTGTCCAGGATGCGCCGAGCGCTCGTTTCAGTTGAGTAACTGGCGGAACAAACTGCACTAGGTACATGAGGAGGCTTCTTCATGCATCTCAAAAATTTCATAGTGCATAATGCTGCTAATTATGTAACTGCCCGTATAATGCACATTACATACTATATTATGCCAAAGTCCCAACAACCTCTGACCTTTGATACGGCGATCAAGTGATATTAAAAGCCACGACACGACTGTAAGAGACATATGCAATTATTATGTAAATGTGTTTGCCTGACGCCTATGGAGATTTCCTTTAGTTTAATCTAAGTCATGAGTTTGATATGACACATTGACGACGACATCTTCAATTATAGCTGGCACACACCAAAACCGTTTGGCAGGTACTAGCGTGGTGTCTCCATATGTACCTACTTCGTAGAACCTACGTAGGCTAACGAACAACGACCATTTCTCTTAATCATTGGTTAGGGATAAAATCTAAGCGGGGAGCGCGTACTTTTGCTGTATAGTCTAATAAAAACAGAAAATTAATACAGAGCCATCTACTAGGTATAAGTTTTGAGAAGATTTTATAACAGTTTCGCAATCTTGGATTTGAAAGTTTTTGCAGCCGCCATCTTGGATTTTCATTTTGACTTCACCATTGGCTGCAGCGCCCTTGAAAACAATGAAAACAATCTCTCTCTCTCTCTCTCTCTCCAAGAAAAAGCAAAGCGAGAGAAGTCGCTTTTTCGTTACGTGACGGTTTCTACCAGTTTACTCCTACCGCAAGCCGCGTTAAAGAACTTCGTTCCAAAAATGCTTTGCAATTGTATGCACAAGTGGTTTAACACGCGCCGAATTGGAATCGATTTATTGCGTGATATTTCCAATATTTTAAAAATCTTACCATCTGATTTACAGAATTCCCTAATGCAATGAAAATATAGCTTAGGACCAATCACATAAATAGGAATCTTATGCTGTCAAAAAGCAATTATAGTTAACGATTAAACTATCACGACTTTAGTCTTGGCTACCTTTTCACAATTAGTGAAAAGTCGTATGTGTTAGATACAAAATTAGATTGTAAACTAGAATTAGACCGATGTGATTGTAATCTGAATTTGAAACGGGCTTAGAAGGGATTATTGTATTCCAATATCAAAGAAAATAGGCTGATTTCGTGGTTGACGCTTTTTGCACCTCAGTAAATTTTGCAAATGACCCGAATAGTCATCGAGTAAAATTGTGAACCTAAACAAAACAGAAAGCCACAGAATAATATTCCGTCTGGCTATCAAGAGCTCAATACAAGCAATTGCTCAAGAGACACACGTGAGCATCATTTCTTATTTTTTCAATTTATTTGATCAAAGAGAAAGTCTGCCGTCGTCCAAATTAATATTTTCCATTTAAATATGGAATTGTTCTCAGTGTAAATAAACAAATAAGTAAATACGCCAATAAATTATCCTCCATAGCTTTATTCCTTCATTTATTTGCTCTTATTGCCCATCCTGTTAACACTTAAATGTCAATAACCGACTTGTAGTAGAATCTCGTCGAAAATTTATAGGCGACCGTTACGACGCATAACTACGCCATCTTTGTTTACCAACGCGTTTGTTCCGAATAAATTGAGGTACTGGTGAGCACAAAACTGTTACAAAGGATTGAGGACGACTCATGTCAACTCTTGAATAATTGGTAAGAAAATGGTATAATTTAAGGGGAAAGCGACAGGATAGTCCGCAAAATTCTTATCTTACGTTTTTTATGCAATTCGCAGGTCAGTGTCATGTTGAATGTTGATTAAAATATGATTCGCGAGCGTAACAAATATGGCTTTGAATGACTATTTTATGAAATCTAAATCAATAGGATTATATGAACTTAGAGGGATGTAGGTAGGTATTGATGACTTTAATGATTATAATTATTCTGTAAATCCATACGTGTTACGCTCGTGATCATATTTTGTTCAATATATAACCTGACACTGAACTGCAAATTGCAAAAAACCTAGGAAAATTTGAATTTCGCGGGCTACCTAGCGCATCCCCCTTACATAAAAATATCGTAAATGTTTTAAGCTTCTATTCCTAAATACACAAGAGATATGTTTACACAGATCTTATTTTATCAAAATAATGGGCCAATATCTTCAAATGTCAATTCGAAATCAACTGGTAATTGAAATAGAAAATGTGGTCCTTCGAGTCCAGCCTTCCATTCAGAAATACACAAAAGGTAGGTATTAGTCAGCTGAAAATAAAAGAAAAAGTCATCGTTGAAATGAAACCTCAAGGGTTTTCATCTGAAGGTGGGTAGTACGAAAGTTTCATTATAAACTGAGCAATTCACAAGTTCTAAGGTTCAATAAATAACAATGTTCTCAGCCCGAATTGACTGCAGTTACCATTTCTCAGGACTCAGGATCATTTGAAATAAAGTGTTGAAAGGAAACTTACTTATCATCGGTAAAATATATGGAGTGAAATATATCACAATAATCGAAGGCGTTTTATAAAAATGTGCTCTGTGGAATCTTTCTTATTTTTTATGAAAGGCAAGGGTCTTTGTAATATATTTTAGTTACTTGGAAAATATAGAATCATAGCACCTAGAACTTCTTGAATGAAAAACAATGAACTTTATGTTTTACGTATTATAAATTAAAATCACTTTTCGTGTCTGTCAGTGTGACCTCGTCGTTCTTTTAAACTACGCAACAGATTTTGATGTAGTTGTCACCATCATTAAGAGAATAAATACAGAATGATTTTTTTACCGGTTCCAATTTTTTACAGGGTGTTCTACCCATGAATATGAGCAACTTTCACTATGGGACCAACTCTGAAATCACGAAAAAAAAATCTGCTGTTTCATACATTTTCGTCAAGTAGGTAGGTATTGAACTTTTGTATGAAACAGCAGATTTTTTTTTCGTGATTTCAAAGTTGGTCTCATAGTGAAAGTTGTTCATATTCATGGGTAGAACACTCTGAAAAATTGGAACCGGTAAAAAAAATCATCCGGTATATTGCGGAAGTTTAAACTTACATCATAATAAAGAAATCTATATGTTTTGTTAAGTCATATAACGTGCGAAGCAGGGGGTTGCTATTATTCCATAAATTTAAGCAGAATGGAATAAGTTTTGGGCATCATCATAATTATTATTATCAGCCGGTACGAGTAGCTATCTGTTGCTGGACAAAGGCGTCCTCCAACAGTTGTAAGCTGACCACATTGTCTCCTTAGAAAAACGGTTCTCGCGTTAAAAATATTTATTTTATCCGAGATTCCAATTGAAATATAACGTTATAAGGCCTAACTAAACTAAATTGCTATAGTAAATACATAATAACAACATAGGCGATCATGGGACCCAGCAGAAGTGAACATTAGAAACTATGAAATAAAAGTGGTTGTTGTTGAATTTTCATAATTTATATTTTTTTCATAATTAAAAATTTTAATATATACTTTCACTGCTGGCCAAGCGCAACACGTCATTCTCAAAGCTACATACACTGTTAACATTAGCATGTCGGTGATGCGAACCCATCAAATTTTCCCCTCCCAAAATTCGCTCAACGCGCCCAAAGAAGTTTTCACTTGAAATACAAAGTTTACAAATGTTCCAGACCAACAAAACAATGACAAGAATTAATTTGTAAAACAAGTTTTAACAAATTAAATTTAAATGTTAAGTGGTACTTTAATGTTTTAAACTTAAATATTTTAATACTGTGGTCTGAAAGAGCAATTATTATTACGATCCTTAGTTTTATTGAACTTGTTTTATTCAAGCTAGTTTTTAAAGGCGCAGTTTAAATTTAATTAAAAGAGAAAATTAAAATTATCTGGCTGTTGTTTTAATGTTGAAATTAGAGACATATTAAAAGATATGGCTTTGACTATATTGATCTATATTGCCTCTTCTATTCGTGTCAATGGTACTCTTCTTCGATATTTTACAAAATAATCAAATTTTATATAATAATCAACGTGGCCACCTACTGGGCTCAAACAATATATTATTTGAGCCCAGTAGGTGGCCGCGTTGATTGCGCCATCAGTGGCATTCATTAAGTCATCCAAGGTACAGGTGAACGGGCTCTTAGGGCACTCCAACAAGTAGAGCATGGTCTGATTAGAGGCACCGCACTCGCACTGGGTATTTGATGGGTCAGTAATCCCCCACTTCGACAAATTGTGTCTGCTGCGCCCTACTTGGGTACGCAATCGATTGAGAGCTTTCCATATAGGCCACTGCAGATCACGGCCGAGAGGCAAATGTTCCTGGGGTTTAACGAAGTCGGGAGGTAGTGGATGCTTTTCTTCCCACAATTTGCTTCTCTCATTATGTGGTTTGTTCTGGATGGCCTGCGTAGAGTGTAAGAAGCTCTTACGACTTTTAAGCCTACCCGGGGTCGTTGTGAAATCTTAGAGGGAATGTCGGGAATCAGATTCCTGGTTCTTTTTTTTCCGTATGGCAGGTGGTGCAATTCCTTAAAGCGGTGGAGTCGGTTTTAAATCAACTCAAAGTAACATACGAAGTAACATACGAACTCAAAGTAACATATGAATGCAATAAATGATGATTATGATTATGATTACGTGTAATACGAAACTAACGAGCAATTTAACTTGGTCGGGTTATATTTTAACGATATAAAGCGCTGTCGTCAAATTTTTTGTGGTACTGGAACGCGTCAGACTCAGGGAACGTAAACATTTGGGCCAACATTTTGAAGTAAGTTCACGCTGACGCTGTCAATGCTGCAGAATACTCGGAATCGTCTGACGACAGTAATTAGATGTGTGTTATTATCCCTATCTATACATATAATAAAATCGTAGGAAAGTCAAAACTGTACATTGAATATTTTTTTAAAAGAATACTTGGGGCGTGATCTACAATCGATTTCGAAGCCGAAAATATAATTTTTAGAATTTTTGTCTGTTTGTCTGTTTGTCTGATTGTCTGTCTGTATGTCCGGGCTAATCTCAAAAAGTGCTGCATGGATTTACATCAAATTTTGCATGAGTATTACTAAGAGGTCGAGTCAACATATAGGCTACATATTATCACACTATCACCTACGGGGGAGGAGCTGTGAATCTTTATTTTTCTTACGCATTCTGTGACAGCGTGTAATCTAACGATGCATATTTAAATGTTGTTTTTGAGTAAGCCATGCTATTATCTAGCTTTACACTATAAAAACTACGCCATTTAAGTAACTTGGGCAGAGAAACATAGTTTAATGAATGTTAGTAGTATAAAGAAAAATTTGAAGCAGCGCTATCTATGAGATTTCATAAAAATCAAATCAAGTTACATGTTAACACTTTTTGGAAATTAATAATTTAAATTTGATCATGTTGGCGAGGTTAGTGGTTAGTTATTCTTAAAATTCATAGATGGTAATGTGCATTTTCTTCATAAAAGTTGTATCGTATAGTTCGTTTTGAAAAATTCAAGTTCCAACAAAACCCTCAAAATCTTGAGCAGAGTTGAGGAAGACAATTTAAAAAAATGCGGTGTTAAGTATTACAAAAAAGTTATGTTCATTGATGATGATCATTTCTTCATCAATTTCATGTTGTTAGTACAAAATAAACATTGACTGTTAATACTTTTGTTCGGTATTTATCTGTGTGATTATTGCTTGGTAATTAATATATTTTCATGTCGTATACCTAATTATAAACTTAAATGTGATGTAAAACAAATCCCTTACGTATGACGAGGTGCCTTCATATTACACGTACGACAAGCAAAGGGGTTTATTTAACCGACGTCGACGAGGAGGTGCTGTGGAAAGTTTTCCAGGAATTTTCAAGGACACCGCATTGGGTAGGGTTTATACCATGCATCCGAATAATGGCGAATGCTATTTTCTGCGGTTGTTACTTCACACTGTCCGAGGCCCAACGTCTTTCGCCTTTCTGAGGACATTTGATGGCGTGGAGTATCCCACTTACCGCGCAGCCTGGGTAACACGTGACCTTCTCGACAGTGACCAAAATTGGGATGAAACCCTCGCGGAGGCGAGCGTCAGTGACAGTCCCAGCCGCATGCCGTCATCTTGGTGTTTTGTGGAGTCGCGAAACCGGTAGCTTAGTGGGAGAAGTATCGCCATCATCTGTCTGAAGATTTTCTACGAGCTTTGAGGCGTGCTACTGGAGACGAAGTCGAAGTAACTGATGAACGCGTGCTGAACACCTGTTTCAGTTCACTTCAAGATGTGGTCATTTCTATCGGCGGCAATCCACTGATCGAATATGGGTTACCAGCTCCCCAATCATCACCGCATCAAGACCGTGGAAATCGGGACTTTAAAATTCCCATCGATTCTGTTCCACAGTTCTGTTCAGTGGCGATTTCCGGCAAACGCTTTCCGTGGTGACGCGGGGATCGAGGGCTGACGAGGTGAATGCTTCGTTGAAATGATCTTCGTTGTGGTCACGAGTTCGTACGCTGCGCTTGACCATTAACCCATCGTATGCCGAACGTAGATCTACGCGAGACACAATGGCTTTTTAATTGTGTCTGTAATTACGACATTCAACCGTTTAATATGAGAGCTCGGCTCGGCGGCAATGCACGTGCTCAAGAATTCTCCGATGTCCTTCTAAGTCTTGGCGAAGGCACTCTACCAGAAGAGAGAGGTGGACAGGTGGTGCTTCCAGAGTCTCTCGGTAGAGTGGTATCCAGCATAGAAGAACTCATTCGCTGTGTGTACGGGGACATCAGTCGTATACCGCACCAGCAAAATTCTTGGGTGTGTGAGCGGGCCATTTTGACGCTTAAAAACGATCAGGCTGCAGCAATTAACGAATGCATTCTCTCGGAAATTGAGGGGAATGAAGTAGACTACACCTCGATAAACACTGTTGTCGAGCAAGATGACGCCACACATTATCCCGTGGAATTTCTGAACTCCCTGTCAGCAAGTGGACTTCCAGCGCATACCATCAAGCTGAAGGTCGGTGTCCCGATTATGCTTCTTCGGAACCTATCTCCTCCGAAGTTGTGTAACGGGACCCGCCTTAAAGTCATCTCGCTCCACAGACACACAAATTGAGGCGGAAATTCTTACGAGTTGTGGCGTTGGCGAGGCAGTATTTATACCACGCATTCCCCTCATACCTCATAACTTCCCGTTCCAGTTCAAGCGCGTACAGTTCCCCGTGAGTGTTTGCTTCACGATGACCATCAGTAAGTCGCAGGGGCAAACACTGAGGGCAGCGGGTGTCGACCTCAGGACGAGTTGCTTCTCACACGGGCAACTGTACGTCGCTTGCTCCCGCGTCACCAGTCCTGACTCTCTTTACATTTTGGCTCCTGGCAGCATAACTACCAACGTACGTTATAGGGAAATGTTGTAAGGTATGATACCTTTGTACGTATTTTTACTCTTTTGTGTCCTGGAATGTATTCCTGCATTATTTTCTCTATTTCCTTCAGTCACATCTTATGACTGAACTCAGCAGGATTCCAATATAACTCTCTTCACTTGCTTCGCTTGCAAAAAAAACTTATATTTTAATGCTATTTTAAAAGTTGTTTACTTATAATGCTATAGCGACACTGGCATCTTAGGTATTTTTGGTGCTGTAGAGCCTTCACGCAGACGACGTCGCGGGCAGCAGCTAGTATAAAAATAAAAATCATTACAAAGCTGTTTTTTTATTTGATCCAAAGGTTGCGAACCTCTGAATGTGTTTACAAAATTTATAGCTTCTCGTGACGGGGGCTTTAGTTTCAGTCTCGATCGTAAACTATCGATACAGTATTACGTTACGAGTCGAAACGACAAATGTCAGTGACGTTGATATGCGGATTGTGAACGGGTTGAATTTCGAACGTCGTAAATCATTAGGACCGTGTTGGGTAGGTTAGGATTATTTTGTTCGGAGCACGTAAAATTCAAAGCATTTATTTCAATTAAACCAATTACAGGCATTTTTGAATTGTCAAGTAGTCGGTCAGTCAGAAAGAGGAAGCTAGTATCTTAAGCGCATCGTTTTCACAGAAAAAATCCTATCCTTCCAACTTTCAGCTCGCACTTTTTTTTATAAATTTAGCTTTCTTATTCTTCTGAATATGTAGTACAAAATCGCGATTTCCTCGCACAAAGTCTCCACATAATTTACAGCCGTCTTAGAAAGATGGCCGCCGGCGCAAACTGCAGAACACATAAAAGGCATTATTATTTCCTCGCTGTTCCAATTTTCAACCCGCCGAGATTTTTTGCAGTGGAAGGAATCTGAGTCTTGCGCAGTTTTGACACGATTTTATGAATAAAATGTTCCGAGTTATTCTGTTTGTAATTCAGACTAGGAAAACTATTTTGCCTGTACACTTTTTAATTTAAAATGTTAAAGGTATAAGTATTAGCAGACACATAAAGTAAATATTGATTTTATTTTATTTTTAAATATGGGGTCTTTTTTTTCTTGTAAACAGATATCTAGATTTTTTAAATCATTGATTCGTTTGCAAGAAAGAAGCATAACACACAAAAGCGTATGTTACGAGATAGTCTGAGGCAAAAAAAAAATAAAAAAAAAATTAAAATTCTTGCACTACTTATTTGGTGAGGTGGTAGGTAGACAGCAAATTATGACAAAAATGCAGTAAAACAGAATGAAAGTGACAATAATTGACAAGTACCTAATTATAAACTCGAAGTAACCTTGCGGCACGTGTCTTAATAAGTAACTGTATCGTAACTTGTTTTCGATATTTAGTTTTATGTTGAGTCCTTTTGCAGGTTTTCAATTAAAGAATAACACCTTAATTTTTTTACCATTATTTTATTACTTCAAACATTCTCTCTATGTCATTACGATAGACTCAGTCATCTCAAACACACACGTTCCCATATATATAAAAAAGGTTACCACAGACTAAAAAGTATGGTCGGATACACAAATACTTATCTAACAATAAGGTTGAACTAAATGAGAGTCCAGCTCAGAATAATGTGTTAGGTAAATACCTATATCTGACACTGGTATTCTGCTGGATCCCTGCAATGACATATGAATGTTGAGCAGACAATCCGAGAGTGAGATAATTACGCTAATTATTAGTAATTGGATGAAGAACTGTAATGTGCGAAGATAAACCCGCAAATTAAGTTATTTAGTGTATAGTAAAGTTGTGAAATTGACAATAAAGTTTTCCAGATGTTTTCAAGAAAACTAGGTTTGGTAACAGCAATTATACAGATATGCTTTACAATTGCAAGCCAGCTGCAATATCAAATTAACGTGGCGATGTCGCGTGCCAACTCACTAAAACAGTCAAATTTTCAAGTGAACATAATAATGTTATCGTTCACCGTCTTTTGTTTTTCCTTGTCCAAGGGACATTTTCTCAGACGTGAAACGTTGAGCCGTTCAACAGGTTTGCTGTTGACACCGACAAAGCGTCACAATATTTGTTTCACAATAGGTACAGATGCCTCAGGTTGCACTGCTGAACGAAATACGATATCTCAGGAGATATCCGATGATAAAAATCTCATGTAGGACGTTAGTACCTACTATTAGTTATTCTGTGACGTACGTAAGTTTGCTTTCAAATAAATGCCTTTATTTTGTTATGCAAATTACTCGTACATTACGAGCCACCCTAGCACTTTCACTGCCACAATTTAAATGTAGGTATATATACAGAAATTAAAAAGTTGCTACAATACCTGAGAACCCAAACACCAAACATAAACAATAATAATAGATAATGGTGCCGATTCCCTTTTTCACAAACTAAACTAAATTTAAGTTCAGTGCATCTTATTCTTTCTATTTCATTAAGAAAAGGACAGAAGATAAGATTTAGTTTAGTCCTGTCTGCCTTTAAAGCAAGAGTGAACAGGCATCTTCTGGGCACGCTCGTTCCATCATAGACCTCATCCATCGCTTTCCATCAGGCGTGATCGAGGTCAGGAGCAAGCCCTACCTACACGTAGCTATGAACCGGGCACAAATCCAGATGGCTGCTACTGAGAAATTCCAGATGAAAAGACCCAATAACACTTTGGCCGATCGAACCGTACCCGAAATCAAACCTCAATCTTAACATTAGCGCTTGCAACCACTAAACCAACGAGGCAGTCAATAAAAATAAATAGAACCTTTTATAGGTACTGGTAAAATAACATAATCAGCCTATAATGTTCACACTGCTGGGACACAGGCCTCCCCTCTCTGTGAGAGGGAGTGGCCGTAATCTACCACGCGGGCCTTCGAATTTTTGTGCTAAGACGTTCCGGTTTCCTCACGATGTTTTCCTTCAAATCACCGTTTTGAGAGCAGCGGTGATGAAATAATTTACACAAAGTAAAGCGCCTGTCTGGGTTCGAACCTACGACCTACAACACGTAAGTTGCGGCCGATACCACTGGGCCACCATGCTGGTAAAATAAAATCATAACCAAATACCAAAATAAATGTACCGTGTACAGTGAAAACAAATGTATTTAAAAACTTTTCCGGCTTCAGAAAGCCCGATCAATCCAATCAGTTATGCTTCGATATCCGTGGTTATGCTGTATGTACACGTGTATTTTTCTGATCCTTTCTTCTTGTCTGTTTATACACGTGTGTACAGACAACAAAAGAGATAAGTATACAGGATCGTCGGATATAGTTGAAGTTTAGTAAGAAACCAATGGATGTTCAATGGTTGTTCAATGGATATTGACTTCAACTATATAATAATAATAATAATAATAATAATAATATTCCACAACTATCACACAACGCCATCTAGTCCCAAGCTAAGCAGAGCTTGTGTTATGGGTACTAGACAACTGATAAACATACTTATATATTTCTAAATACATACATATTATTATAGATAAATTACAACCAGACACAGAACAAATGATCGTGCTCATCACACAAACATTTGTCCTGGGTGGGAATCGAACCCACGACCTCCGGCATAGCAGTCAGGGTCACTAACCACTAGACCATCAGGCCTCCGCATCAGGCATCAGGTATCCGACGATACTGCATACTTATCTCTTTTGTTGACTAACAAATAATACATAATGAAAGTCACTTCATCTAATTTGTTTTGCCTTGCAATGAAAAGAAAAATAAAACAGGAAAAAAACGTGACAGTCAATACAGCAATCAATTACACTCCTACGCGGATGCATTAGTTATTATCTCCGATCCCATACATTCAGTAACGACGTCATGTTTCAGGCCATTGCACACCATTCCAATTTATTAATAAATGGCTTCCGAACGGTCCAAATCCTCTAATAAATCGAAATTACATGCAACGAACGAATTTTGTTCGGAATTTCAGAAGCTTAGTGTTTAAAAAGTCATTATTTTGGAGTTATTTTTTTTCTACCCTTCTGTGGACTATTTATGCACTAGCAAGTTCCAAAATATATTAATCTCTAGAAAGATTTATCTTTTAGACTTGACTTTAATCTTAAATTTTATTATTTCGTAATAAATATTATGATATTGTTAAGAATTTTTATCTAAATGTCATAGATAAATCCCTGAATAGATATACACATTATGGGTAACTATTTCGTACACGACTTACCTGCGCAAACTCCCTACTACACTTTCGTGACGCGTATTATACCTGTTAGGAACTACAAAAACTGTGCACAAACGGTTAAAACGCAAGGATGTACGCGACGGATGCAAGCAGGTGTATTTCTAATCATCCCTTAAAAATAAATCACTGAAATATATAATTATAAACTTTAAAAAAGACATCGTTAAAAAAAACCGAAAAATAAAACAAAACTTAGAAATATGATATTTTTACCTTTTTATAAGGTCTCTTTTGCTTTGAAGAGTTGTTGGGCAGTTTTCTTGTACCTAAGTGGTTTGAAATGGCCTCGTCGCATCGAGGGCCCTCTAGCGGTTTAAGTAGTAAACAACTGACCCGTATTTTATTTCAGCAAAATAAACGGTACACCTTTTTAAAACATTTCTGAAGAGAGCAGTCCACATTCTCAACTTATTTCTGAAGAGACCGGTCCACATTCTCAACATATTTCTGAAGAGTCCAGTCCACTTTCTCAAAACATCTTTTGAATATACCTAAATCATAGTCTAGTATAATGTTCAGCATACTGTATACCGTCAGGAAATTCTGGGTAATCTTATTGATCTTCTGGGGTATTACGTAGGTGAAGGAAAACATTGGGAGGAAACAGGCATCAACTAGAACCAAAAATTTGAAAACCTGTGACATCTACCAACCCGCACTGGGCCCGCCTGATGAATTACGGCCCACTCCCTCTCACAGAGAGGAGGCTTGTATCCCAGCAGTGGGAACATTATGGGTCGATTATGTAAGTAAGTATAGTTTCTTGGTAAGTTATTGCAATTTGAACTTTATTTCATTATCATAAAACTCACAGGACAGGACTTTGTGCATGTATTGTTCAGATTGATGCTTTTGCTAGTCATAGCAACCCCTACAGTGAAACGGAAATTTAGAAATAAAGTAGTTTTTACCCCGAAAGGGCCGCCGCTGCCCCGGAATATAAAGGGCTAAGGAACGAACACGGGTGGGTTTTAGTCAGTAAGAGTCTGACACTCCATTCCGCTCCACCCAGAGCGGGAGGAGTCATTAGATGATTTCCCATCAAAAAAAAAATAAAGTAGTTTTTACCATGTCCCACAGGATGTTTCATCACCCATTTGAGATCAAAATGATAACAATTTTCTTTATTATGAATATTTAATATTATTATAGTTATTTATGTAGGTATGTGTTCTATGGGATATTAAAACACGAATGTGGGTTTAGTAATAGTATCGCATGAGTGTTTTAATACCTAATTATGTACAGTTGCATGCAAGACTTTATCTACACCCATGATATGAATCCTCTATAAAAGGTTCTGAAACCATAGGGTGTTGTAAGAACTCTATGTAAATTCATGGAAAGTTTAATTGCTTAGTATCAAAGCTTGTATCACTCATTTTTGTAAACAAAAAAGTAATACATTTTTGCAATACTAATATCGAACAAAAATGGCGGGATACGACGTGAATTCGAATAACCTATAAGTTTTTTTAAAAGTAAAACGCGTGTGCATGACAATGTTCTTTTTTTCAAATTCATAAAGATACCACGAATTGAGTAGTGAGAATATGGCTGTTTGATGAGTAAGGAAGGGATCGAAAAAGCAAAGGAGTTGCATAATGAAATTTAGTACAACACTATAACACTCGTTTGGATGATTTTATGGTTAGGTACTATGACACTGGTTGATTTAATGTTGGCAATAAGCTAACTGGTTCAGAAACTTTTATAGAGGATTTATAGCATGGGTGTAGATAAAGTAGTTATTTCTGGGGTGGTTTATTCCCTGTGCTGTCGGTTAATTTCTACCCTCATAGTTTCTAACCTTCGACCTTCAGGTTCAAGGGGATATCCAATAAGAAGTATTAGAATATTGTAGTAGTTGTCTCCTTGAAAGTTCATCCCTACATCAATTGGAAAGTCTAACAAAATGTTTCCCAAAGGCCCAATTATTCTGAATTACAAACGTTAAATTAGCATTTGCGAATAAAGTTGGTGTTTCCACGACAAGTATTTATGAAACTTGAACCTGCACCGCATGCCCGTCACCTGTGCACTTGATGATCTTATATGACTATAGAAAAATTAATCTTGCAAAAAGAATTTTTTTTTGGTTTGACTCGTATTTTTTTATTACAGTATTTTTTTAGACAAACAATATTTTTTTTGAGAGCAGTGGTGGCCCAGTGGTAACGACCGCGACTTACGAGATATAGGTCGTAGATTCGAACCCTGACGCTTTACTTTGTGTAAATTATTTCATCACCATTGCTCTCAAAACGGTGAAGGAAAACATCGTGAGGAAACCGGCATGTCCTAGGACCAAAAATTCGAAGACATGTGACATCTACCAACCCGCACTGGGCCCGCGTGGTGGATTACGGCCCATTCCCTCTCACAAAGAGGAGGCCTGTGTCCCAGCAGTGGGAACATTATAGGCTGATCATATTATGATTAATTTTTTTATTTCATCGTTAAGTTGAGGTTTCAAGGAAAAAAATGAGCACTGGTGAAGTTAAAAATTCGAACAACTTTACTCATTGTCCTTTTACATTTTGAAAATTTTGTTCTCTCAAATATGTTTGGCCCTGGACTAGAAATCCTGTGTCAGTCACAAACTATTCAATCTATTATTTATTTTCTATGCAAAGATTTGTACGACATGAGAAATTAATAGAATATTCGTCTGGAACGAAATAACATTGATGCTGCGAAACTTTGTCTCAATTGTGAAACTGAGCTTCATCGATTTCAAAATGAATGAATAAAAGATCTATTGTAAATTTGCGTTTTGAAATGAAAGGTCCTGGATTTGTGTTGTATAATTTTTATAAAGAGGTCTACACTATAATAAGCGACTAGGGATTCTGAGTAGTCAAAACACTTCAGAGAACAAAAACAATAAAATAGGTAATACGGGCTGGTATCCGCAACTCCACGTCAATGCGCGTATTTTGCGTACGGAACAAAAACAACAATAATTCAGGTACTGCAAATACAAAAGGGGGAACAAATTAAAGCAGGCATCCCGGTATCAGTATCATTTTCACTCGAGTAGGTTCTTTCAATGCTCCATAGATCTAGACTGAAAAGATTTTTAGCTGTGACTGTGAGTGAACTTTCCCCTTCCGAGATCACAGACATTGCTGTCATAAGAACCTGTGTTCATGTTGCTGATACTCAAAAGTTTATAGCAGCGTAGTACAGTCAGCAATGAGAGTCGGTTAAAGCTGCGTGCTCATTCAAGAAAGTCTACATGGTTTAGTAGTCTAGACTTTCGGTCATCGATGCGCAATATTTTATAATGAATTCAGCACAATTGATTCTAGAACCCCCAAGGTAGAAATAAAAAAAAAACTGCTGTCATAAAAAATAAATAATACCTACACGGTCAAATTGTATAGAACCCTGTTATATGATGACAGACTGTCACAATTTAAAAACATGACAACGCACAATCGCAACAAAACAGTTCAGCATTGTCAAATTTGTCAAACTGAAAAACCTATTTTAATAGATCGCTCAAAACATCCCGAGGTTTGGAAAGAAAAAAGGAGAGGCCTTTGCTCAGCAGTGGGACACAACATCATAGGCTAATGGAAAAAAAGAAAAACAAAAAATACTTTTCCAAATTCTGTTTTTGTTGTTTTGGGACAAGCCCGACCACTAGAAAAGCGCCGAGATAATCAAACGAAGCTCGACGAGTCCCGGAGAAACGCTTCTAATGTCTGTAAACTGTTCACAGTTCTGGCTATGAAAACGGAATATAAATCAATATTGAGTGAAAAGCAGTTTGCGTTGATTTAAAATTTTACATAACGTAATATCACGTCTGTTTACGTGTTTTCCATAGTGCACCAGCATTTCACGAGTTATGTTTAAGTCCCATGTGATAAGGGGCGTATGTATTGCCATCAACCAGGCACATATCTGGACTCGAAGCTACTGAAAAATTCCTGAAAAACCCAATATTACTTGAATAATTAGAATTTTACATACCTACTGTGTATTACTAACAGTGAAAACCAACTTTGTTGCCGACAGTACCTACCTATCTATATATTCGTCAGGATCTCGTTCGGAGCACTATGAAACTTTTACAGTTTTGGCGCGGACAGTAATGATGTATCTTAATTTGCAAATTGCCTTCGTTTTATACCTTTTTTATTATTCCAAACGCTGATTGAATTGGAAGTTTATTTCCCTGAAGGTGAAAAACAAAGCAATAAAAATGTCTGACATTGCATATTAATCTAATGCTACTTGATGTCAAGTGGTGTATTAGGATATTAAAGCTTTTTGATTTTTGTATTGACTGTAATATTACTTTAAATATCGGTTATCAATTAGGTTCGAATACGTAGAGTTGTTTTGTGTAGGTAGCGAATTATTGGGTACTGTTGTCTGTAGTCATGTGCAAAAAGATGCATGGTGAATTAGACTTAGTAATATTCAACAGCAATTTCTTCCTAAAGTCATCATCTGCCTAGCCTTTTCCCAACTATGTTTTGGTTGGCTTCCAGTCTAACCGGATGCAGCTGAATACCAGTATTTTACATGGAGCGACTGCCGATCTGACCTCCACAACCCAATTACTGGGTAATACGATACCCCTTGGTAAGACTGGTTGTCAGATTTTTCGGGCTTCTGACGACCCGTAACGACTGTCAAAGATTCACGAATGACAGCCGGGACCAACGGCTTAACGTGCTTTCCGAGGCACGGAAATTTCTTCCTAAAGTATACATTGAAAGTAAGTGGTGTTATTTATTTCAACATCATCCACAAGCTCGACTTCGCCTACTGCTGAACATGGCCTCACTAGTTTTGTGCCAGTCCCCTTTCTCCTATGCCAGCCTCGTCCAGGTTCTACCCTCGATGGTAACAATGTCATCTGCCCATGCCATGGCATGCCGCCGGACGACCGACGCTTCGTCTCCCAATCCTTGTATGCCACCTTGGTGCCTTACTCCACCTGTCATCACTGTGATCACCGTTTATTTATTTGGTACCTACTTATTTGAATGTTGTTATTACACTAGTTTTATGTGCGCCTTGTCTACCTTGCTTGAACTATTGTGTACCGGATTTTTGAGTGGTTTCTCAAAAAGCTTATGTTTAGTTGTGAGTTTCACAAAAATGTTCATTTCCATCGTAACGTTGTACCTACTTTTCAGTTAGCTTAAAGTGTAGGTTGAAGATGAAGTACTTGTATTGATCGTAAATGTAATAAGTGCTCATGGTCTTTTTAAGGAAATTTCAAAACGGCTGGTTGACACTTCCCGTGAACCAAAGGCTGTCTTTTACCTTGGCCAAAGGCTAAGCATTGCCATACAACGTGGTAATGCCGCCAGTCTCTTGGGTACATTAACCGTCGACAGCGATGTGGATGAATTTTTCGACGCTATATTTTAGTTTTAGTTAAGTTAGGATTTAATTTTGATTAATTAATTAGGTATTATAAATTCTGTTTAAAACAATAAAATACAAAACAACATAAGTACTTGACAGGAAACCAAAATGTAAAATAATGTCCCATCGTAAGTTCTGGAAAATTATTAATCAAAGGTCCTATAAAAGATTAAGGACTGATTTTTCAATAGTCAGATAACTTTTATCTGAAAGATAATTATGACAGTTTGACATATTTTCCATGCAAAAACTGTCAAACCGCAATATTTATTCCTCAGATAAAAATTATCTGACTATTAAAAAATCACTGAATAAAAAGCATATTAACCTTTATTCCGATAGACACTCAAAAAAGGATCTAATAAGAAAGGCCCAGGATATCACCCCAATCATTTAAATCGACGTTTGATTAAATTCCAATAGGTAGGGAAAAGGGTCATTAATCCCTCTTTCAAATACGTCCAACGTCCGTCCAAAATGCTATTAACGAATGGGTAACAGCAATTAACGTGCTGTCACGAAAATGGTTGGCTAACTCATGAGTCACCGAAACTGTCACTTTAAGCCATGACTTAAGGTAACAGTTTCTGTAAGTATAATATACGAGTATGTATACAGGATTAAAATAAATTGGCTTGATAAACTCGGCAAACGCGATATCTAAATACGATAAAATAAAAAAATTAAAGATTTTATGTTTATTTTTAGGAGGTCAACAACCGCTGCTAGTGTTGTTACTTAAATCACACTAATATTATAAAGGTGAAAGTTTGTGAGGGTGTGTGTGTGTGTTTATATGTTTGTTACTTCTTCACGCTCAAAAGGCTGGACCAATTTTGATAAAATTTTGTATGGAGGTAGCTGACACCCTGGATTAATATTTATTGCCATCGTGATGAAAGGATTAGCCAATCAGCGTGGATAACTCGCTGATTGTCCAGGGTGCGCCTGACGTATAGTGGTGGTATACGTCGCTCGGGGTGGCTCCTTCCTACAATCATTGTACCGATAACAAACACATCTGGAGCCTCTCATTGCGCGGCTGGGTCAAGGACTTGATTCAGAAAGCAGTACTCCTGGAAACTGCACGCATAGTGAGGATGTTCCTCTCTCTAGAGCTCTGACAACTGGCAGCTTGGACCCTGTTTCTGATGCCGATGAGTCACATTTTTTTCTTGTACTTTTAAATGTTTGTTGTAAAAATATTTAAATATGTATGAAAAGAAATAAACGAGAATAATAAAGAAAACATGTAGAATTCAAGGAAATATTTGAACTGCATGACTCTACTGTAGGTACACTATGAAATATATAGTAGTTTCTTTAGATACAACAATTTTGTTCAACAGTTTCTGCATGATGGGATACAATCCGATCTATCAAAGTCCGACATGGATACAAACGAACGTGGCTGGCGGAGCTGCTTGAGACGGAAGACGTCAAAACTAATACATTTACAAGAATCGTTTGGCGCGCGGCCAAATTGGAACTAAACCCGCCATCTTGTATTTTCTATACAATTTCTGTGACCATTTTCACAAACGCCTGTCAATGTCATTCAGGCGCCAAAAGGTCCTTGTAGTGCTATAATTAGTTAGTTCTCTGTTTCTAGTTCCATGTCCCACTAATTATGTCAATTCCGCAGCAAGAGGTCGTTGCCCTCCATGTCAACGTATATCTGATCTACCAAACAAAACCCTCGCCGCTGACAGGAAGTTTGTGATGATGATAGTTTAGAAACAGACTGTCACATAGTCTTATGATTAGAATCTAAACAATCTAAATTTCCAGAAAGCCTTTCCATGTTACAAGAGTAAAGCAGTTGATGAAAATTACAACCAAACTTATAAGTTTATTTGTGAGTTCCAGTCATTAAACACATTACATTTCTTACCGTGGAGTTTCTTGCCGGCTCTTCTCTATAGGAAACGACAATTGGAACCGTGCACCTAGCTTTTGACGTTTCATAAGTGCCCATGTAGATTTATGTGACATAAAATATTTTGATTTTACTGTGTGTACCATCGAGGAAACTTACATCTGCCTAATTTGAATCCCGTGTACACGATTACCTCATCTGTTAGCAAGCGTTACTTTAGTGGACCAGCGCTGCAAGCAAGAATAGCCCTTACGGTGTGTAGATGTATGTTTTCTCAATGGTTAATTCATACTTATATTAAAAATTCAAAAGTAAATCTGTCTGTCTGCCTGTCTGTATGATATACATTTTGTAGCAAAAATAAATGCAAAATAATGCTAGAAAACTCTGCATTTGTAAATAGTAATCACTCAATAACATCACATTTCGATTCACATAAACATTGAGCATAAGAATTTCCTTCAAGCTCTATCGGAAACATATCATTAGCGATTCCATTAATATCATTGGAGCAGCGATTACAAACAATATCACGTGAAACTTTGCAAATATGCGTCAGAGTTGGTTTATAAGTAAACTTTGCCGGTTCGACTAACTGTGTGTGATATTTTTTTGTTTAAAGCCCGCAACTCCATTACTATAACAAACTCCACTTACATATTTTTTTTTGTTTCAAATGGGTTTGCTCTTGACTTTAGTCTAGGTCAGAGGTGACAGAGACAAAGTCGAATATGGAGTGAGCTTACCCAGAAGAAGCCTGTTCACTCTCACTTTGAAGAGATTCGGGTTGTATGCGCTCGGAAAAACAGACGCAGGTAGAGAGTTCCACTCTTTTGCTGTGCGCATTATAAAGGACATTTGCAAACGCTATTTTTAAATAAAAAGTTCTTTCTTAGTTCTGTTATCTCTGCAAAAACATATTGTCTATATTAAACTTTCACCTTCTACACTGGCAGACAGATGTTCTTTATCACCCTGAAAGCTTAATTAGTGATGTAGGTTATGGACATAGATTTTTGGTTATTACTTAGACCATTCCCATTGTAAACGGTCACTATAGTTAAAATATAATTTCTACTCCATAATTTGTATTATAAAGTAACTAGCGAGTTTCTATAAAGGGAAGGCCTAACGTGCCTCTTACCAAAAAGGACCACTTAGGACCGTTTCGACGGAACAGAATTAGGGCTATTAAGCTCCAATTTTACACGAAGAATACCTAGAACATGTACCCTAACTGACCCTTCTCACTTGGTTCAACCATCAATTTATTACATTTCCTTTCTTAATAGAATAAGGCACATTCGAGATGAGATTTTAATGGTAGGTATATAACATTTACATACTAGAAGTTGAAATTTAATTAAAAAATATTTTATATGTCATTTTATAAATAAAAAAGTTGCATTTACTTGTAAAACTGTACATTTTGAGGCTTTGGAACCAGCTGTTTGAAATAACTTAAAATCTTTATCATACAAATATTTGAGAGTTTCAACATTGCGTTGATTTAGCACCTAACATGAACATTGGTTTTAAATCATGCAGTGCGATCGATATTGCATATCACAATGAAAACATTGTCATTACAAATGTGTTAGTAGTTATGAATTGGATTTATAAAATACTTCTTTAAAACATTTTTTTTGACAAAGCTACTTTCAAATCTGAAGCACTATTAATGTTTTGCTTAAAACAAGGCTGCGAGGTTAAGTGCACTGTAGATTCCAACAGAGCGAATTTTTTTCACATCCGTTTGAACATTTATATTTTACAGTTCGTTTTTCTAAGAAAACGGTTAGTTTTATATACATTTTTCACCATCGACCGATTTTGTTTTATTTGATCGTGTTTTCGCTTTATCTACCGGCCTATATGTTATGAACAGGAAACCAGTAAATATAATAATGGCACAATAAACGAATCAATTAAAATGCAATAGCAAATTCACTTTGATGTTTTTCATAAATTGCATGAAATGCGACCCTGTGTTTTTTTTTGTGTGCATATTCTGTGCCTTACCTTGGGCCAAATAAACTTATTTTCTTTCTTTTATAGGTACTTACATAGTTTTTCTATAAATATTTTGCTTCCATTTTTTATTGTTATTTATTGCTTAATCCATAGTAAATAAATTCGACTTAACAAATTGATGAATGAACGACCCGTCAGCATAAAATCTGACAACATAAATTACAGTCAACAAATTATTAAAGGTTCGAACGAGGTTCGAATCAATCACCGAAGCTACACGTACATATCGCCAACTCATTTGCGTTCCCAGGTCGAACTTTTCTGGATGTTTAATTGAAAAATTTTCTTGAAGCCAAGTTTAAACGTATGCTCATGTATGCACGAGAGAACAATTTGCTGAAGAATTCGCATTTTTATCAATCTAAACACAAGAACTGGTCCTCAGCAGATTTAAACAGAGAGAAGTGGAAAGCGATTAGAGAGGCTTCTGCCCTGCAGTGTGACATCACAGGGTTTTAATAATAATAAACACAAGAACTGTTGGTTAAGAATTTGCGTTCTCGTGACTGAGAAGACAACGTTTTGTCCTTGTTACACTTAAAGATGCACCACAGCACCATACATGTTAAATGTAGTACAATTATTTATGCATTTATGAATTTTAAAAACCAAATTAATAAGGAATTGGAATAAACGCCCATGACCATAACAATGAAAGGTCAAGTTTGAATTGATGAATTCCAAAATTATCACATTTAAGTATCCATAGTCAGATGACTTTTATCGAGGCATAAAATTGACGTTTGACAGTTTTTGTATGAAATAACTGCCAAAATTTCAAAATTATTCCTCAGATAAGTTATCAGATGATTGAAAAATCAGCCCTTAGATGGATAGAGAATTAACCCTTCGTATGCCGAACGTGGACCCACGCGAGGCATGATGGTGTTTTGATTGTTTCTGTAATAACGGCATTCAACCGGTTTTAATAGTAGTTTGATTATTCACCAAGGAGATAAAGCAGTGTCATTTATCTCGGTCGTTATATTTAACTCCAGAGCGAAGTGAGAGGTCGCCCAAGACGAAGAAACCTTTATCCCTGAAGAGAATAATCTGTTTTCCACACCTTCTGCGAGTTAATAAATAGCAATTTTATTTTCGAAATAACTTTTCATAGTTCTTGAGGTACTAAAATCACATTATCGAACCAGCGCAGTATAATGCAATTCGGTACAATGTTATTGCCCTGGGGCTATTATGACTTACTTTTAGTTAATGCAATGACAATATCTATATCTATTTTTCTGTTCTGTTTTTTCTTGTCTGTTTATATATGTGTGTGTACATAAATGGTAAATATCGAGCAGGTAGTGTGAAATACATTTATTAGAACTAGGTAGTATTCAAGTAAGTAAGTTGTTAATTTTGCAAAGCTTGTAGTTATTAGAAGATACGGAGGAACTTCTGACTGGTTGAACTTCCATCTTAATTTATTTACCCAAAATAAACAACTTTACTGACTAATCAAGCGTCTACAGAAATAATCCAAAGACATGATGATATAATTATGACGTAATGAAGTCGTTATGTCTTTAATTATAAGTTTACGATCGCATAAAACAGTCTATGAACCGGATTTACTCCAACATTTAGTACAGTTCATAAAAAAGACCTATTATTTGCACGGTACTGAAAATTGAGTCATAACTTGGTAGTCCTGATCTTGAATCGAAACAGACAGTTCGATGAGTCAGTCAATAGTAATTATTTATTTAAGTAAACGATGCAGTAATAGACACGCGTGTTGTGTTTTATTTCTATGCTGCATTTAGAGGAAAGATTAAACAATAACCAATGTGTTAACTATGTAGTAAAGAAAAATTTCAATGACATAGATATTTCTCTATAAATTCATTAATCACATACCTAACGACACATGTCATCCAAATCCGCTTTCTCTGATAAGAATAGTCTTCGTCTACTTATTCAATCAAAATATTGAATGTGAGGCAGGTATCGCATCTCCGCCGCGAAACCGCAGCAGTGCCGCCATGACTTGTTCGTTGTACAACAAGCGAAACAGAAGCGAAACTGTCTGTTCTAACGCATAGATTTTATGATTCTATCTCTATTCCGCGTGTTTTCGGTGATCTGCTCGGAAGCCCGCTATTTTGTTGCGATGTCGCGTTTGTTTCGAATGTATCTGTCGCAGTCGACTTTATAAAGCGAAACAAATTTTTTTTTTGTAAAATATTTGTTGATTTTAATGGAAAAACTGATCTAAGAGGTCCGAAATAGACCTATACTGTATTTATTAAGTCAAAAGCGACGACATTTTGCTCCTAATGCTACAATTCCACTGACTTTTGTGAAGTTCTGCTACTCGAATCGCGACATAATGTAAGTATCTAGCAATGTTTCTTAGCAGAATTCGTTAAGCGGTTTCCTATCAGTATTTTCGTGTCGGAGGTAGGCTAAGGACAAGATGTACATTGGTTTCATGCATATTTTTACGTCCCAAAGAGTGTTTCTTACGGTAATCATGATGAGAGTAGGTATTATAACATATTTTAAAAGATGTTTTGTGAAAACACAAAGTTCAAAAATTATTATGTCATAGTTACTAACAACGAATAAAAAACATACGTTACTCGGTGGATGGCAGATGGCCGATGGGGCCGAAAGGTTCTGGAGTGGCGACCGCGTACTGGAAGACGTAGCATTAGGCCTCCCAAGGTGGACCGATGACCTTGTGAAGGGCGCAGTAAATCGTTGGATGCGAGAAGCACAGAATCGGTCGAAGTGGAGGTGTTTGGGAGAGGACTATGTCCAGCAGTGGACGTTTTTTGGCTCAAATGATGATTCGGTGGATTACACTTTAATCGTAATTAAAACCACAAACATCTAGTTGAACACGAAACCTCTACAAACAGAGATTAATAAAAGGCCTAAAAGATTCGCGCCTTTGCCCAGAAACTTTTTTAATCTTCTGCCAGACACCGCATCATCTATCTGCTATCTAGTAGGTATTTACTATCCATCATAAAAATGTCACAAAAATATTTCAGTATTCGCCTTTCAAAAGCCCATATTTTTAAACAGTCTGCTTTCAAACTGAAATATAGAAAGTGCTGTAAAAAACCGGCAAAGTGTTAGTCAGATTATGGTTCCGTACCAACCAGTTGTATTATTTATACCTTCTTTTTATTATGTTTTGTTTCATAATCAGAGTCCTTTTCATTACAAGGTCACTAACTTTGACGTTTATTAGTGTAAACATTTATCAGATAGATTAGAAAAACAAAAACTATGTATTTGTTACGTTCAATTTAGTTTCTAAAGATACAGGACCTATGACGGACGGGCTTAGGTTTAGTAGTAGGTCACTTTGGCTAGGAGACCCTAAAGGCCTTACGTACCTACCCATATTTATGTGCACAACTTTTAATGTGACTGGCAAAGCAAACGTTCGAGATTTGACCTTGTGCGACTTTGCTCAATTAAAATTAAAACTGGCAAGGCAAGGCGATCGCTAAAAATTAACGAGGGACTTTTGAAATGTATGCGGATAAAATGGTTAATGTTGGGTTGTAAATAAATTGGATTTATTTATTAGATTCAGCATCGTGTAAACATTCGAATTGTGATTTATATATTTGATTTGGATTATGTAAACTCGTAAATTATATGGTGACTTGTTACAAATTCACTGGACAGTCAGCCCCGTTATACAACACTAGCGGCGCCCCGCGGTTTCACCTGCATAAGTCTCGATCCCGTGGAAATATCGAGATAAAAAGTATCTAATGTGTTAATCCTGGTTATAACCTATCTGTGTGCCAAATTTCATTCAAATCCGTTGAGCATTTTTTGCGCGAAGAAGTAACAAACAAACAAACACACTCGCAAACTTTCGCCTTTATAATATTAAGTGTGATATCCCGGAATTAACGCACCCTACCAAACATTTTGTTTATTTATTAAATTGTTACTAACTATTGATTGTGGGACAAAATTGTGGTCACATTACAAATCTACGCTCGCACATAGTCACACACTTATAAAGGTCTAGCGTAGTAGGTACTTCGTCCATTTTGGTTTGTTTTGACTGTACCGCGGAAGTGTGACTGTAATTTACATAGTTTTAATTATTTTTGGGATAAAGAATATCTATATTATAAAAATGATAGGATTCGAGTCAGTAAACGATTCTGAACAAACTACTTTCATAATGTGCATTCATTCAGTTACACATTGTATACTGACTGAACGACTGACCAATGTTAACATGAAAGAAAGAAAGAAAATAATATTATGGTTTGCTCATGCACTGCGAATGCGATTGAAAAAAAAGTAACCCCTTCTACCTTCGGACATCCAGACGCACAGCATGTTACCATCCCTACCTGGTTGCTATTCCACCAATTCGCACTAAGCGTTTGCAAATGTCCTTTATAATGCGCACAGCAAAAGAGTGGAACTCTCTACCTGCGTCTGTTTTTCCGAGCGCATACAACCCAAATCTCTTCAAAGTGAGAGTGAACAGGCTTCTTCTGGATAAGCTCGCTCCATCGTCGACTTTGTCTCTGTCACCTTTGACCTAGACTAGAGTCAAGAGCAAGTCCATTTCAAATAAAAAAAAAGAAAGATTACCTGCTTATTAAAAATTTTCTTTTTATTGTAACAAGACTATTAACATCTTAAGTCTATGTAGGTAGGCAAGGCGCCTAAAGATTTGCTCAATTTACATTCGTAGGTACAGACCCCAGCACATCAAGCTACCCGAAAGCTATACATATAATAAAATCGTAGGAAAGTCAAAACTGTACATTGAATATTTTTTTAAAAGAATATTTGGGGCGTGATCTACAATCGATTTCGAAGCCGAAAATATAATTTTTAGAATTTTTGTCTGTTTGTCTGTTTGTCTGATTGTCTGTCTGTATGTCCGGGCTAATCTCAAAAAGTGCTGCATGGATTTACATCAAATTTTGCATGAGTATTACTAAGAGGTCGGGTCAACATATAGGCTACATATTATCACGCTATCACCTACGGGGGAGGAGCTGTGAATCTTTATTTTTCTTACGCATTCTGTGACAGCGTGTAATCTAACGACGCATATTTAAATGTTATTTTTGAGTAAGCCATGCTATTATCTAGCTTTACACTATAAAAACTACGCCATTTAAGTAAAACTTGGGCAGAGAAACATAGTTTAATGAATGTTAGTAGTATAAAAAAAATTTTGAACCAGCGCCATCTAAGAGATTTCATAAAAATCAAATCAAGTTACATGTTAACAATTTTAGAAAATTAATAATTTAAATTTGATCATGTTGGCGAGGTTAGTAGTTAGTTATTCTTAAAATTCATAGATGGTAATGTACATTTTCTTCATACAAGTTGTATCGTATAGTTCGTTTTGACAAATTCAAGGTCCAACAAAACCCTCAAAATCTTGAGCAGAGTTGAGGAAGACAATTTAAAAAAAATGCGGTGTTAAGTATTACAAGAAAGTTATGTTCATTGATGATGATCATTTCTTCATCAATTTCATGTTGTTAGTACAAAATAAACATTGACTGTTAATACTTTTGTTCGGTATTTATCTGTGTGATTATTGCTTGGTAATTAATATATTTTCATGTCGTATACCTAATTTATAAACTTAAATGTGATGTAAAACAAATCCCTTACGTATGACGAGGTGCCTTCATATTACACGTACGACAAGCAAAGGGGTTTATTTAACCGACGTCGACGAGGAGGTGCTGTAGAAAGTTTTCCAGGAATTTTCAAGGACACCGCATTGGGTAGGGTTTATACCGTGCATCCGAATAATGGCGAATGCTATTTTCTGCGGTTGTTACTTCACACTGTCCGAGGCCCAACGTCTTTCGCCTTTCTGAGGACATTTGATGACGTGGAGTATCCCACTTACCGCGCAGCCTGGGTAACACGTGACCTTCTCGACAGTGACCAAAATTGGGATGAAACCCTCGCGGAGGCGAGCGTCAGTGACAGTCCCAGCCGCATGCCGTCATCTTGGTGTTTTGTGGAGTCGCGAAACCGGTAGCTTTGTGGGAGAAGTATCGCCATCATCTGTCTGAAGATTTTCTACGAGCTTTAAGGCGTGCTACTGGAGACGAAGTCGAAGTAACTGATGAACGCGTGCTGAACACCTGTCTCAGTTCACTTCAAAATGTGGTCATTTCTATCGGCGGCAATCCACTGATCGAATATGGATTACCAGCTCCCCAATCATCACCGCATCAAGACCGTGGAAATCGGGACTTTAAAATTCCCATCGATTCTGTTCCACAGTTCTGTTCAGTGGCGATTTCCGGCAAACGCTTTCCGTGGTGACGCGGGGATCGAGGGCTGACGTGGTGAATGTTTCGTTGAAATGATCTTCGTTGTGGTCACGAGTTCGTACGCTGCGCTTGACCATTAACCCATCGTATGCCGGAACGTAGATCTACGCGAGACACAATGGCTTTTTAATTGTGTCTGTAATTACGACATTCAACCGTTTAATATGAGAGCTCGGCTCGGCGGCAATGCACGTGCTCAAGAATTCTCCGATGTCCTTCTAAGTCTTGGCGAAGGCACTCTACCAGAAGAGAGAGGTGGACAGGTGGTGCTTCCAGAGTCTCTCGGTAGAGTGGTATCCAGCATAGAAGAACTCATTCGCTGTGTGTACGGGGACATCAGTCGTATACCGCACCAGCAAAATTCTTGGGTGTGTGAGCGGGCCATTTTGACGCTTAAAAACGATCAGGCTGCAGCAATTAACGAATGCATTCTCTCGGAAATTGAGGGGAATGAAGTAGACTACACCTCGATAAACACTGTTGTCGAGCAAGATGACGCCACACATTATCCCGTGGAATTTCTGAACTCCCTGTCAGCAAGTGGACTTCCAGCGCATACCATCAAGCTGAAGGTCGGTGTCCCGATTATGCTTCTTCGGAACCTATCTCCTCCGAAGTTGTGTAACGGGACCCGCCTTAAAGTCATCTCGCTCCACAGACACACAAATTGAGGCGGAAATTCTTACGAGTTGTGGCGTTGGCGAGGCAGTATTTATACCACGCATTCCCCTCATACCTCATAACTTCCCGTTCCAGTTCAAGCGCGTACAGTTACCCGTGAGTGTTTGCTTCGCGATGACCATCAGAAAGTCGCAGGGGCAGACACTGAGGGCAGCGGGTGTCGACCTCAGGACGAGTTGCTTCTCACACGGGCAACTGTACGTCGCTTGCTCCCGCGTCACCAGTCCTGACTCTCTTTACATTTTGGCTCCTGGCAGCATAACTACCAACGTACGTTATAGGGAAATGTTGTAAGGTATGATACCTTTGTACGTATTTTTACTCTTTTGTGTCCTGGAATGTATTCCTGCATTATTTTCTCTATTTCCTTCAGTCACATCTTTTGACTGAACTCAGCAGGATTCCAATATAACTCTCTTCACTTGCTTCGCTTGCAAAAAAAACTTATATTTTAATGCTATTTTAAAAGTTGTTTACTTATAATGCTATAGCGACACTGGCATCTTAGGTATTTTTGGTGCTGTAGAGCCTTCACGCAGACGACGTCGCGGGCAGCAGCTAGTAAGGAATAATATAATAATAATATATAGTTTTGTTTCTTTTTTTCTCAGTAATAAGAAGAGATAACGGCATATAATGCTCAAATTGTAATGCTATCGCCAGTATCGCCTATGCTAAAAATGTTGTGACACTCAATAATCCGACTAAATAGAAAAGTTGGCGGTTAGTGAACTACTTAAGGTATTTAGTGGTTGTTACATTTTTATTCCTTATATGTCACTGTTGCCATAGAAACTTGCGTTTGTGTCATCGAGTGTCGTTTTCAATTTGTAATTTATTTTATTTACGTGCGTTTATAAAATTCAGTGAAATAAGTTTAGCACAAGATAATAATACAATGAGGACCAGTGTGGCACAATTTCCCGAAACTGCACCAATCTTGTCGCTTCTGCGTTAAAATTCGCGGGTTCATTTCCCGCATGAAGAAAAAATTTGTGTGATCCGTTCTTCCACATAATACCTAGTTCTTCCGGGTCTGGGTGTTTAAGTATGTGCGATTTGTGTTTGTAAATGCACCCACGGTACAGAGGAAATCCTAATGTGGAGCAATGTTATAAAATAATTGTGTAGAAGTACGTGTTTTTATGTCAATGTTTGTGTTCCTTATTTTGTTATAAATGCTGTATGTTCCCCATATATTAATACAATAAATGAAAAGGTTATTTAAGTAAAATGTCTTTTATTTAAATTTAAGTTAATATTCATCACAGAAAGCCTCCTAGCTAGCTGCGTAATGTCCTGCCCATTGGTAAGCTAGAAGTTTCATTTTCCTGTAATTTTGGCTTGAAATTCACGTTGTTTATGTCGTTGGTCTTCAAATTCAGTGGCCGTTAACATATTCCATGCTAAATAAGCTGTTCCAGGCATAATTTTGACTCAAAATACTCAAAAACGTATATAATTTTAATGTAAACATATGTTTCACACGTCAAAATGCTAGTGAGTTACGTAACTACTATCGTAAGCGTATTTTTCGATAGCGTCTGTCAAATTTGTGACTCATGGTGCCGTTTTGTATGGCGACAGCTGAAAAACGTTAGTGACTATCGAATAGAATACGTTAGGTTTCTTACCTATCGAAAACTATAGTGCTCATGGTACGGATTTTAATTCTTTCTGTGACCGCTAGGGGCGCTGTACAATATTTCATACATATTATTTACGGAGACGCTAGCGAGTTTTGCCTATGCAAACTCATGGTAGAGTCTCTGTTTAAACAAAGATAGATGCAAGCCAATGTAAAGCAAAAACAGATCTTTGGGATAACGATAATGGAAAAGTAAAAAATACAATGTATCCCGTTGAAAGTCGTTGTAGAAAGAAATACGAAACGCTTTGAAAGCGATTACCCCTTGTATGGGCCCGCTTGACGTTTTATGACGTATATGTGACATTCAATCTATTGTGTTATAGGTCGAGGTCAGTAATAGTCAAAGCAGTAAAAGTTTTCGTAAGGGCTCGTACACATTTATAGGTCCGTTTTTACTAGATCCGTTTTAACGGATCAGAATTGGCCGGAGTGACATAATTACTGAATCCGGAATACTGTTTTGTGTGTGAAGTCGATCATACAACTACATACGCCATCAAATAACGGACCTGTAAAACGGATCGCTATGTGTACGAGCCCTAAGTCGAGAGTTAGAATGACGTGTGGTGTACTGTACTGAACGTATCGTCAGGGGTAATTACATCACAGCCGGCAACGATGACGGATGATTTAACTTGCTCTCCGGGCACGAAGGGATTTTGAAATTTCAAATATTCACGATATAACTGTAGATAAATTACTGCGGCTAACATAACTTTTATTATCGTGGTTCGTATTTCAACGATATCTCTGATATCAATGAAATAAGAACTACGTGCTTAAGGGGTGATTTTTCCATCACTAGATAACTTTTATTCGAGGAAAAAAATTGACGTTTGACAGTTTTTGTATGAAATAACTGTCAAATTTCAAAGTTATTCCTCGAATAAAGGTATCAGATGATTGAAAAATCAGCCCTAAATTGAAATAAAATATAATGAACTCAAACTCAAAGCATTTATTTCAATTAAACCATTTACAGGCACTTTTGAATTGTCATGGAGTCTGTCAGGAATATGAAGCTAGTTGCCGATATTTGAAGTTCTCCATATTGTTAATAGAACGATGTCAAAGAAAAATCAAATGGCGTCAAAACAAATGAATCACTAAATTCGAAGCTTAAACACACAATCCTAAATTTGAAATAAATTTGAATTTGGAATTCCTCACCAAACGCCAGTTATTACGTTTTATTCAACGTTAAATTAATTCACTCCTAAAACACACCTATCTAAATATACAGGGTGTCCAGTAAATAGTACGACATATTGCAGGGGGTGATAGCTTGGGTCAATACCTACCAAAACAACAAAATATATGTTCCGCAAAATGTTACGGATTTACAGTTATACAAAATTTTCCCAAATATCGAAAAATCGTAATGAAAAATTTATTTTCTAGTTTTTTTTTTACATCAAATTATTTGTGAATAGTTACTCTACTCATTGGTAAGTCTTTTTTCTATCAAAAACAAGATCTTTTTCAAGAAATACCATTTTTTGTTTAAATTTTCGCAGAACGATTCTTATCGCTACCTACAGTGGTGAAAAAAAAAGTTGTATTTCGCGGAACATATATTGTGTTGTTTTGGTAGGTATTGACTCAAGCTATCACCCCCTGAAATATGTCGTACTATTTACTGGACACCCTGTTCGGGTGGATTATTTTGCGTTGCCAAAGATTAGGTAGCGCGGTAACACTTTCTTGAATTGAACAAACGTTTTGTTAAGAAACCTTTTCTTACCCTCGGGTATTGTAAAACACGCGCAGGAAAATGTTCTCCTTGTGACCTTATTTGTCACACACGAGGAAGACGTAGGGCACTATAGGACTTCTCCTGAAGTGTACGTACGAGGTCTGTTCAAAAGAAAAGGTGAATTTTGAATTTTCGCGGGCCGTGTACATTCGATTATCGAATTTTTGTTTTTGTTATGTAGGTACACATATGTTTATCATATGTTGGCATTATCAGCCAATTTGGTTTAGTAGTTTGTTGTTGACAACTGAAAAGGTTAGTCACGTTTTTGTGTGTTCTCTGATTTTTGACTTTTGTAAAAAAAATTGATCAAAGGATTTGTATTAAATTTTGCGTTAAAAATGGAATAATGTGCTCCAAGGCACTTGAAATGTTGACTGTGGCATTCGGCGAGTCCACGTTGTCTCAAAAAGTGTTTATAAGTGGTACAAGCGCTTTACAGAAGGCCGAGAAGATGTTGATGACGATGAGCGTCAAGTTCGATCAAATGTGAAGGGTTTGCTCACTGTTTTCTTTGATTACATTGGCGTAGTGCATCATGATTTCTTGCCAACAGGTCGTACGGTTAATAGGGAATACTACAAGGAAGTTATGCAACGTTTTCGTGAAGCAATACGGCTCAAACGATCGGAACTGTGGAAAAACAAATCATGGATTCTGCATCACGATAATGCACCAGCTCACACATCAATGCTTGTTCGTGATTTTTTGGCCAAAAACAACACCTTAATTATGCTTCAACCACCGTATTCACCAGATTTGGCTCCCTGCGACTTTTTCCTATTCCCAAAACTGAAGAGACCAATGAAAGGAAAGCGTTTTGCAAAATCGAAGAACGAGCTGATGGCCATACCGAAAAGCGCATTTCAGAAGTGCTTCGAGTATTGGAAGAAGCGCTGGCATAAGTGCATTATATCTGAGGGGGATTACTTTGAAGGGGACAAAACGGATATTGATGAATAAATAAATACTTTTCAAAAAAAATCAAAATTCACCTTTTCTTTTGAACAGACCTCGTATGTGCCATCCAGAAATACACCAGGGTATTGCGTGGTCGAGTCACAGACAGATTACCTACCTATAAGGTGTATTGATAGGTGGCTAACGACAATACTATCCAAACCCAACAGGCTCAAGACAAACTAATTGTCTAGTTTTGGACTCACTAGCAATTTACAGTGTGTATCAGAAGTGTGTGGTTATATTAAGGGTGTGGGACAGACAATCAAACTGAACAATTTTACCCAAGGGACTAATATCGTAATTGCAAAAAAAATTTTTGCTGTCCCATGCAAAACTTCAATACCTACTCGAGCCAAATGTATACGACAACTGATTATTTTTCGCGATTACAATGTTGGTACCGTGGAGAAAGTTGTTTAGTTTGATGTTACGATATGTACCCCATCTTTAAAATATAACCACAAAATTCTGATATACGATAAGTAACTGTGAGTAATATTTTTATGGTTTCATTGTTTACGTTATGTACTGTTAAGTAACCATTAAGTATAGTTAAAAAATATTGTACTAAAGGACAATAAACGGTTTTTTCTCTTATTACCCGGATTACCAAAATTCAGCGTCCCAAGTATCCAAAGTTTATGATTTATTTTATCCTCTTGAGCACGGTAGGTACCTAATGTAGATAACATAACCGTGTCTTGAGGATTAAATAATTTCATTTTTGTGTATTCCGGTTTTATCTTGCAACGACTTTTATGAATGAATGTTCATCGTTAAAAAGTTTTTACAAAGGTCTATAGAAAAGTTGGCTTTACTAACGGCGATAGGAATCTTTCCCAAAAAATATAAAGTATAATATCGAATAACAAATTTTGATTTCATTGTTAGATTTCTAGTGAAAAATGCTATTCAACTTTGACTAAATATTTTATAGTCACGTATTTTTCCAACCAGTTTCGTTTTTCAAAAGTTTTTAGGTATTCTTAGCTTTGGATTCCAAATAAAGGTGTGCTCGTTGACTGAGATCTGAGACTGCCAATATGAAAAAGTATTGAAAATTCGCGTAACCTTCGGTGACTATATTGATAGTGAGGAAAATTTATTGTTCATTTTGACACCCTACGTCAATTTCAATTTGCCGTGTTATAGCTATTTTGAACGAATGTCAAAGAATGTCAGTTGTAATTTAAATATAGGCATCCAGCCAGACAAATTAAGTTGGTATTCGATTTGCTTAACAATTGATTTCTCTGACTTTACTTAGGCGTTATACACATAGGTAAGTACTTGCCCGGGCATTTGTTATCCATCTTAGTTTCACTATGCTGACTAATCAATCAGGAGTCTCTATTCCCTTTGGTGTAAAACCACAGCATTCTGATCCCGAATTAGCTTTAAGTCAATAGTTCGGGGTCTACCTACCTGCGTCAAAGGCTCAAAGCCACTCAAAGGCTTTTCGCTAAGCCTTAACCATTATCCAATGTTTGTACAGACTGAAGATTAATTTGGAGAATAGTTCAGAGAATGAGACAAATCTTGTGCCTAGTTCTTTGTTATTAGATGTCCGTTTAATAATACCTAATACTTATTTTAAGTAAGTAGAGAAATAAAAATTGCGAATATTTAGTGATTCCGTTCTAGAATCATACAACTTCTAAAGTATTCTAGTTATAATCATGCTATCACAGTTTGTGTACCCAAATAGTGTGACATTGTCAGCGTTATCATTGACCAAACTCCATTTTCGATCACCACGGCTTACGTTCAATCTCTGATAAAGCGTTGAAGGCCCGAATATAAAGACGAAGGGTTCGCCATTTTATTTCTTTCACTCCCAGCTTTCTACTGCGTAGATATTTCCATACTTACGCATTTTTATTATTCTCATTTCGTTCCAAATCACAATTTTTTTTTAATGTGGAATCTTGGATTGTTACATGCGAATGTTCCCGGTGAGGGAGCGAATTAACATTAATTCATGTTACGTTTCTCATAATATTATGTGTTTCCACCGTTACGAAACGATCATTCGTTCGCGAGCAGACTAAAACTCTGGAAAAAAACCGTGATGAGTACCGTCCATTAAGCAAACTCTTGTTTTCTGGTCACACACATAATGTTCTCCCAAGTTTGGAAAGTTACGGTCCAATACGTGTTTATAAATCTGTGCACGTGTTTTCCGGAAACGGAATGTAATAAACACAGACAAGTTCTAATATGTTATTTCATGCCATTTACATTTACTGAAGTGGAGCTTATTCAAATGTAAGCCCGGTTATTTATGCTTATGGGAAATTTATATAGAAATTCAGTCATCTAAATGAGCAAAGCATTTTCCGAATACCATTTGTATGAATTTAATGGCGAATGAAGAAGTAATTTGAAATTGTCGTTTTTCATATATTATGGGAACCAGTTAAGGAAATAGGTACTTACAATGATATTATCGTCTAAGTAGTCCGTAAATCATTATTTTTCACATTTAGGCACGAGAGATGCCTACGGTAAAACCGTGGGGCAAAAAGATTTTAGGTACTCAGCAGGGTTGGTAACGGAGTCCAGTTGACTCGGTTACTAACTCTACTGACTCACAGTGACAGTGAGAAGTGTCTCACTGCTGACAGGTTTGTATGTAATTTCATCCACTGCTCTCAAAACATCGTGAAACCGGCATGTCTTAGAACCAAACAATTCGATGACATGTGACACCCACAGACCCGCAATGTGGCCGCGTGGATTATGGCCCACTACATCTCACCTCTGTGTCCCAATTTGTGTCACCTTTTAACCGTAAATCCGCAAAACGCCTAACATTTTCCGTAAAGGGAAAAAGAAGTTTAACTAAGCATACAATAATCGTGGCTAGTAGGTACCTATGTTGATTTGCACGTAATATACAGGGTTGGGAAGCTAATACGACAACAAATTAAACTTCGTTTAACTGAATCTACAACCAAAAATTCAATCAAATACATCAAATCCAATTAGTCACTGTAAATAGTCGACCTGATTGGAAAAACCAATAGCCGGTGAATACTTATATTTAGATTTTTATTTTGTTGTGTGACTTTTGTTATTTGATTGATTTAAAATATTTCTGCGCTCATTGCCAGTGTTTTTATTTATTGTCGTATTCCTGTCCCACATTGTATAATCATTTTGATGATCAACTTAATTTACTTGCAATACCATAAAATCTAAGAAGTCAGTCTTCGTAAATGATTGAGAAGCCTTTTAAAAAGAGCAATACAATATAGCCTAGTCTTAATTCGTATTAATTTCACATGAACCCGTAAAATTTAACTCGTGAACTTTTGCTGATCAGAAATTAATATTGTTATTAAGTGCAAGTTAGCAGCGTATCTTACAAAATTAAATTAAGCCCGAATTAGGTTACTATAGGATGATAGGCAAGGGCCTCCCGAAACGGTTTTTATAAGCCAATTAAACCCTTGTTTTGGCAACCTAATCTTCGCAAATCAGAAAGTTTGTTTGATAAAAAATCTGATGTTGAACTTATTGGGTTTCAATGCTGTTTTAACGTAAATACCCAAAACAGAACGAAATCAGTAGACATTAATACATGGATCGAAGTCTTCACTAAGGCTATCAACACAATACAATTTTAAACATGTATGAAAATACAGAATTAGAATTTCCCGAGAAAAATTGCTGAATTCAAGATCTTTTCTAAACATACTCCAGGAGCTACGGTACAATAAACATGATTTATCCTCAAAGGGTCGTATTACTGGCTGGTTTATCAAAATTCACAACGTATAGCATGCATGATCAAATCCAATAAACCCCTTATTTATTCAGATCCTAAAGTATATGCCTGCAGTATTAGGGAGCAAAGGTCTTTGATGAGTGACGCGTGAAATCAAACTGACTTATTTAGATTTTTCTACTTTTTTTTGGTGAAACGTTAATTAAGCGGTGGGTGGCGCTGTCAGCAACAGTAGTGTTTTGTTGTGTCGGAACAATGGCGAGCTTGTTTTTGTTGTTTTAGAACAATGTCCTGTTGTTAGACAAGTCAGTGATAAGGGGGTTTGTATTTGAGACTTTAAATCCGGATCCTAATGCTGATAAGATTTTTTTAATAAATTTGGATTTGTGTTTCATTACTTATTTACCATAATTACTTTTCTATATTCCCTAAAAACAACGTAATCCCTAAAACGTCCGATTGTTCAGTTACGCACAAAAAAAAATGTAAATGCTATGCTTATAGGACCTCTATTGTCTTGCTCGACCTTTTCGCCGCTGTTCATTCAAGTGACCGAGTTTTTCTCGGAAAAATCTTGCCATAATTCGACTATGCAAATATCAGAACTATAAATCGCAAAGTCACGATAATACCCATTAATTGTGCCATTATCGCCGCAGCAAACAACACTGTTTATCACTTGCAAACTGAGAACACTTATTACTCAGTTTGATTGGTATAACATTGAAGCTATGTTGATACAACCGCTATTCCTCGGAATTGTTGCAGATTGGACGCATTAATGCAATATAATGCATTTCAGTGTGACGTCTTTGTCTCGTAAATAATAGTTTTGTAAAATATTGCTGTTTCGTACATTTTGCTTAGACGATGACCGGTATTAAGTGATGAAGAGGGTTTCGAAGATGTCTGTCTCTTGAACTATTTCGTCAGTCTTTTCTTAAGATATTTTTTTATATTTAGAATTTCATTAATAATTGGAATAAAGGATTTTTAAAATTCAATTCTTACCTTCAAAGTACAAAAAAAGTGCTTTAATAGTGAGAAACATAACATTTTTAATTTCCACGTCCATGGTTGTTCTTGGAACAAAGTAAACATGAAGGCAACACGCAACATGCTGCAATAAAGTACCTACAAATTAATTAAAATGCAACCCAACGCGTAATTTGCTTATTTATGAGCCAAGCCTCACGCTCAGAAGGGTACACTTCTTTCATTATATTCCCTTCAATTTGTTTCTGGCAAATTATGAGCCATCATAAAACATGTTTTTGTTTTGGCCAGATTACTAGAATATTAGCGACGCCTATTAAACAACCAGTAGGTACTTGTTAACCTAAACACAATCAGCTTAGGTATAATTTTCCCACTGCTGGGACACAAGCTTCTTCTTCGAGAGCGAGTGGGCTAATAATCTACCACGTGGGCCCAGTGCGGTTCTGGTAGTGTCTTCGAGTTTGTGTGTATGTCTTCGAGTTTTTGGTTCTAGGTTTCCTCGCGATGTTTTCCGTAGTGTTGAAAATATTTACACAACTTAAAGCGCCTGTGTAGGTTCGAACCCATGACCTACAAATCGTAAGTCGGGGCCATTACCACTGGGCCACCCCTGCGCGACTGGGCCACTATTGGCGTTAAGGGGACTACATGACCTAAAGCGCGGTCACTGTCGGACTGCATAGAAAAGAAAGAGAAGCGCGATGACACAACGCTGGTAATTTATTGCAAAATATGAAGCAATTATCTATTTACAAAAAATCTATTGTTTGGACTACAAAATTAAAATACTAGTGCTTTAGTATGTTACTTGTAGAATAATCTGACTAAAAATCAGAATGATTGTATGTATATTAGTATGTTTTTTAGTGTACAAAGAGAGTTTTTAGATGTATCTTCATGATTTTTTCTATCGTATCAAATTAGTTGTATTATGTTTTCAACACACTGGTGCCGATTCTCTTGTCACAAATGCCTCTAAACTAGACTAAAAATCACTAAAATTTAGTTTGTTCCTGTCAAACGACGATTTCCTATTCTGAAATTGACTAAAGTGACACAACTTAACTATATTTAGTTTGACAGCACTAAGATGGCACTGAGTTATTTAATCTATTGAACATGGCAATTTTGCTATTCTGAATTACACGTTTTTCACCTAAAATTTAGATTGTTTAACTAAATCTGACTATTTTTAATCGCGATTAAAAAGGTGTGGAATAAAATTAGTTGTCGATGAAGAAAAAAATGAATAGAAAGTCACACCAACACCTCGACTTCAGATGCAAAAACAGTACAGTATTTTTTTTTTATTTTGCTTATATCTCGAAAATGGTGTGTCCTATCGCAAAAGCAATGAAAATTTCGACCCCCTTTATAGAACCTATAAACCCCCCAAAAACTCAACATGTAGGTAATAATTTTTCATATTTTCCATACAAAAAGTGAAAAATTCCTTAAAAAACACGCCAAGGCTGCCCCCTGCCCGCCTGCGGCTCTAAAAAAAAATCACGGGTAGGGCAAACAAGTACCACGTGTCGACGAGTCGCAATTGTCAAATTCGATTTTAGTTGTGTCAAAATTATTTTTAAATTTAGAGAATTTTTCATGCAGAATAGCTGTAAGATTCTCATAGCAAAAAGTAAGGAATTTTAGTGATAGTTTAGTTAGTTTAGTTCGGTGTACAAGAGAATCGGCACTACTATCTAACTAGCATTATATCCTGAAGAATATCATATATTTTTCTGATTTTGTTTACTGTAGTCGATCATATACTTTTAGGCATTATAAAACTTGCGTTTAGGTCCTGTAGTCCCCGTAACAATTACCGGTAATAAAATTATTCTTGTGATGTGATTAGTTCAATGGATAGGTTTTAATGACGAACCAAAATTTGGCAGTCCAACAGCGCTGGGAAATTAGCCTTTGAACTTGTAATATATTACACTATACGACTATTATTAATTAGGGTAGTTTAGGAAATGTTAGCAGAGCTCACATAAATAATTCGTCCTTATATACTGTTGCGCGCCACGATTGATGGCGACATTAGCTACCACTAGCGCCATCTAGTATCGAGTAGCAGAACTAGTAGGTCGAGATGCTTCCAGAACTTTCGATACTAGAACATTCTAGAACTATCGACATCGGGTCAGTCGGGACCGGTATGTACTCGAACATTCTAGATGTTTCTACAGTAGAAGGTTCTGGAACTATCTGAGGCCCTATATAAGGCCGGTATGGGCCGCGACCGAGTCAGTATTGGTTCTGCGATACAAGCGATAACATTCGAAGCGATCTTCAAGTGCGACTTAAGAGTGATCAGTAGTGCGATTGTGTTTTATAATTAGTGTGTTTGTGTTTTATTGGTGTTATTTAATTAAAGTGTTTATTTTTGGTTATTAAATCGGCAGTTTTTATTGTCACGAACCCCAAGCTCGTAACAATTGGTGTCAGAAGCAAGGATTAAAATCATGCCGATTTTACCCAAAGACGACACGGAGGGTATCCGTACCCGGAGTCAACGCCAACAGGAGACGGACCAGAGACGTTTTGGTGGAGCTACGCCACAGATGTCGGAGGGCCAGCTGCCGACCACGGAGGCCGGCCCGTCTGCAGCTGCTCCAGCATCATCAGCACCAGATTTGGCTGCTCTGATGATGATGCTGCAGGAGCAGGCTCGCCGACAGGAGGAGCAGGCTCGCCGACAGGAGGAGCAGGCTCGCCGACAGGAGGAACAGGCTCGTCGGCTGGAAGAACAGCTCCAGCGTGATAAGGAGGAACAGGCCCGCCGACAAGAGGAGCAGGCGCGTCGCCAGGAAGAGCAGATGCTCCTTATGAAGGACCTTCATGCTACCTTCGGGAAAGACATGAAGGAGGTGAAGGATAAGGTTGCTCAACATGACAACCGCCTGTCCGAAGCTGAAACCCGAATCGACCAAGTGAACAATCGGGTTGACAACGTGATGGCTGACGTGAAGAAAACCGTGATGGCTGACGTGAAGAAAACGCTGGATTACCTTCATTTTGGGGATGGAATCGCAGCTCCCGTAGCTACAACACCTTCGCTACGTGGATTTAAAGTACCACCATTCAACGGAACTTCTTCCTGGTCGGCCTACAAAATCCAGTTTGAGGCTGTCATGAAGGCGAACGGGTGGAATGAAAGTCAGGCTATGACTGCCCTCACCCTAGGCCTGCGCGACCAAGCCTTAACCGTCCTGGAAGCTCTCGGTAAGGAAGTGACTTACGAGCAGCTCCTTGAGGCATTGGAGGCTCGGTATGGCGACGCTCACCTGGAACACGTGTTTCGTGCGCAGCTCAGGGATCGTGTAGTCGTGTACAACGCAATAATGAAAACCTGCAGCAGTGGGCCCTTGAAGTGGAGAAGCTGGTTCGGAAAGCATACCAGTCTGTACCTGCGCTTATTGATGGGAACCTGGTGCAGGTATTCATCGATGGCATTCGCGACCTTGAAGTTAGAGCTGCTGTGAGGCTCGGTCACCACGGGACGCTAAAGGACGCCTTGGCCCATGCACTGGAGGTGGAAGCTGTGCGGCAGGATCATCGTTCCCATCGCGTCAGAGAAGTTGCAGCGGCTACAGTTCGCGACCGCAATAAAGGCTACAGCCCTAGGTGCTACGGCTGTGGGGAAAGGGGCCACCTTCGATCCAGTTGCCCTAAGCGAACTGCAGAAAGAGAAGACGGCCGATCTCCAGAGGGCAGTGCGGCTAACAGCACCGCCCAGCATCAGCAGCAGGGAAACGAGTAATAGCCAGGACTGCGGGGCGGGTGCTGGCTGATGTTCAAAGAGCCCCAAGGATTTCGATCAAACAAACCCATGATGGGAACAGTTTAATCATCAAGGGCGAGGTCAACGGAATGCCTTGTAAGCTGACCAGGATAGAGGAGCATCGCGTACGGTCGTTAGTTCCCAACTTACAAGTCGGTTCCTTGGGGACTCCGCATACAACCGAGAACGCATTAATTTGGTGACAGCCACCGGTCAGCGCATACCCGTCCTTGGAGAGAAAGAGATGGAGTTGAAGCTAGGCAACAGGATCTACCTGCATAATGTCATCGTGGCTGATATAATGGACGATTGCATCCTGGGCCTTGACTTTATGAGGAGGAATTGTTGTGAGATCGACGTCAAGCAGGGAGTTATGAAATGTGGACGAGAGGAACTGTTTATGGAAGGGGCGTTACCAGGGAATGTGTACAGCCTTAAGAAGATTGTTCTCCCGCCGAGATCGGAAACGATTGTGCCGGTTACTCTTCCTCGGAATCCTGGGCAAACTCATCGTTGTGCACTCGTGGAAAGGGTAGACAATGACCTTCCATGGAAAGTGGCACGAACTTTGGTCAGAGCCACCAACATCTCAGGGGTACGTGTGCTGAACCTTTGTGATCAGGAACAGATTATAGAAAAAGGCACACTAGTTGGTACTTGCGAGGAAGTGGATTGGTTGCGTCGATGCCAATATCTATCGACTGGTACCCTCAGCAAGGATGCACAAACGAGAGTGACCACACTTTTAGAAGACTGCCGCAGCGCTCTGTCCCAAAATGAAATGGTCAAGGCGAAGAAGATGTTACTCAAGTACGCCGATGTTTTCTCGTCAAACGATGCCGACATCGGGAGGACTGGCTTAGTTCAACACAAAATAAACACAGGAGAAGAATTGCCTATCCGTCAACGGCCAAGGAGATTGCCGGTAGCACGCCAAAAGGAAGTGGAAACCATGATTGAAGGAATGGTGAAGGATGGTGTTATTGAACCTTCATCTAGTCCATGGTGTTCACCTGTAGTGCTGGTAAGGAAGAAGGACGGCAGCATGCGGTTTTGTGTTGACTATCGTCGTCTGAATGACGTTACGAAGAAGGACAGCTACCCTTTGCCAAGAATAGATGACACGCTAGACATGCTTACTGGAGTAAAGTGGTTTAGCACACTGGACCTGAAAAGTGGCTACTGGCAAGTCGAAATTGATCCTAAGGACAAGGAGAAAACTGCATTCTCGACAGGAAAGGGTCTTTGGCAATTTAAAGTTATGCCGTTTGGATTATGCAACGCTCCGGCAACATTTGAAAGGCTGATGGAACTTGTACTAACCGGGTTAATTGGCGATGCCTGTCTGGTCTACTTGGATGACATCATCATCGTAGGCCGTACGTTTGAAGAACATCTTCAAAACTTGGAACGCGTGCTCATGAAGATCCAGAGTGCCAACCTCAAGTTGAGTCCAAAGAAATGTTCACTATTCAAACGGCAAGTTAGCTTTTTGGGGTATGTAGTGTCGGAAGAAGGCATCCGCACGGATCCAGAGAAAATCGCCGCTGTCAAGGATTGGCCAGTTCCGAAAGACAAGACGCAGGTCAGAGCATTTTTGGGTTTGTGCTCTTATTATCGGCGATTTGTTAAGAACTTTGCGGATATAGCCAAACCCCTGCACAAGCTAACCGAGGAGAAGCGACATTTCTGCTGGGATGAAAGTTGCGACATCGCATTCCAGGAGTTAAAGGACCGACTGTGCAAAACACCTATTTTGGGGTACCCTGATGCAAGCAAGGAATTTATAGTTGACACAGACGCAAGTGACATAGGACTTGGCGGTGTGTTGTCTCAACGGAATGGTGATCAAGAGGTTGTGATAGCGTACTTCAGCAAGTCGTTGTCAAAGCCGGAAAGGAATTATTGTGTCACTAGACGGGAATTGCTTGCTGTGGTAAAGTCATTGCAGCATTTTAGCAAATATCTTCTGGGGCGGAAATTCCATTTACGAACTGACCATGCTGCACTGAAATGGCTATTGCAGTTCAAAAATCCAGAAGGACAAGTTGCAAGGTGGATTGAGCTACTGCAGGAATACGACTTTGTGGTCGAACATCGCAGCGGGAAATCTCATGGCAACGCAGATGCATTATCAAGAAGACCTTGTCCTGAAGACTGCAAGCATTGTACTAGGCAAGAGGGTAAGGAAGTCGTACCTGTGAGGATGCTCAAGACAGACCTCAGCAGCGAGTGGAAGGAAAGCCTACAACGTGCACAGCAGGAAGATTCAGACCTCAAGCCGATTCTAGAGTGGAGGAAAGCCAGTGCACCTAAGCCCACGTGGAGCGAAGTCTCAGCAATGAGTTCGATCACGAAAAGCTATTGGGCCCAATGGGACAGCTTGGTGATTCAGGATGGAGTCCTGTGCCGTAAATGGGAAAATGCTCGGGGGGACAGCTGTCATTTGCAAATGGTTGTCCCTAAAGCTCAAGTACCGGATGTTCTACAGCTGTACCATAATGGTTGTTCAGGAGGTCATCTGGGAGTAAAACGGACTCTACTGAAGATACGAGAACGGTTTTACTGGGTCCACTGTCGGGACGATGTCGAGGACTGGTGTCGCAAATGTACGAGTTGTGCAGCTGTAAAGGGACCTCAGACTCGTAGTAGAGGTGCATTGAAATTGTACAATGTTGGTGCACCATGGGAGAGGATAGCCCTTGACGTTGCGGGGCCGTTTCCGGTAAGTGAAAGTGGTAACAAGTATTTCATGGTTGTAATGGATTACTTCACTAAGTGGCCGGAAGTCTTCGCCATTCCAAACCAGGAAGCTTCAACAGTTGCCGATAAACTGGTTCATGAAGTCTTCTGCCGTTTTGGAGTACCCTTGGAGATTCACAGCGATCAGGGAAGGAATTTTGAGTCCCAAATATTCCAGGAAACTTGCCGAGTCATGGGTACTCATAAAACGAGAACAACTTCTTACCACCCACAATCGGATGGAATGGTGGAACGATTTAATCAGACATTGGAGAGATACCTGGCGAAAGTTGTGGAAAATCGGCAACGAGATTGGGACAAGCACATACAACCGTTTTTGTTGTCATATAGAAGTGCTGTTCACGAAAGTACATCGGTGACGCCAGCTTTCGCAAACTTTGGAAGGGAATTAAGGCTGCCTGCAGACCTGATCACCGGAATACCACCTGATGCCCCACGCAGTATAACCGATTATGCGAATGACTTGCGGAACAAAATGAATGACATTTATGAGCACGTCAGACAATCAGGCCAGCAAATGTCTGAAAAGATGAAAACCCGTTATGACCGAAAAATTAACAATAAAGGGTTCGACGAAGGTTCACTAGTGTGGTTGCACAATCCAGTCCGCAGCAAAGGGAAATCTCCTAAGCTTCAAGCTAAATGGGACGGGCCGTACCGGATTGTGACAAAGATCAATGACGTAACCTACCGGATACAGAAAGGTGCAAGAGGTACTCCTAAGATCGTCCATGTGGATCGATTGGCGCGTTATTATGGGGCCGATAATGCTCGGGACGAGCATGTCTTAGGAGGGGGCAGTGTTGCGCGCCACGATTGATGGCGACATTAGCTACCACTAGCGCCATCTAGTATCGAGTAGCAGAACTAGTAGGTCGAGATGCTTCCAGAACTTTCGATACTAGAACATTCTAGAACTATCGACATCGGGTCAGTCGGGACCGGTATGTACTCGAACATTCTAGATGTTTCTACAGTAGAAGGTTCTGGAACTATCTGAGGCCCTATATAAGGCCGGTATGGGCCGCGACCGAGTCAGTATTGGTTCTGCGATACAAGCGATAACATTCGAAGCGATCTTCAAGTGCGACTTAAGAGTGATCAGTAGTGCGATTGTGTTTTATAATTAGTGTGTTTGTGTTTTATTGGTGTTATTTAATTAAAGTGTTTATTTTTGGTTATTAAATCGGCAGTTTTTATTGTCACGAACCCCAAGCTCGTAACAATACGTATTTCCCAATTTCGCAGGCTGCTGACATAAGCACCATTAAGAGAGCAGGGGTGGCCCAGTGGTAACGGACACAACTTGGTAGGTCGTAGGTTCGAACCCAGACAGGCGCTTTACTTTGTGTAAATTATTTCATAACCACTGGTCTCAAAACAGTAAAGGAAAACATCATGAGGAAACTGGCATGTCCTAGAACCAAAAATTCAAAGACATGTGACATCCACCAAACCGCACTGGGCCCGCGTGGTGGATTACGGCCCACTTCCTCTCACTGAGAGGAGGCCTGTGTCCCAGCAGTGAGAACATTATAGGCTGATTATGATGACGTAAGCACCATTAAGTAACTCATTTGATAGTAATTATTAATAATTAACCTTTCTTTCTTTTCTTATTATTATTAACCGTCCGAGGGGCTTGTGGCTAAGTAATAACAGCCGCACGGGTCGATCGATCAGGTTAAGCTATGCTTGCCGAGGTTGGTTCGAGGATGGGTGGCCATCTTTACATAATAACAAGACCCTCCGTGCCTCGGAAAGCACGCTAAGCCGCTGGTCACGGCTGTCATTTGTGGATCTTTAGCAGTCATTGCGGGTCGTCAGAAGTCCGAAAGTCTGACAACCAGTCTTACCAAGGGGTATCGCATTACCCAGTAACTGGGTTGTGGAGATCAGATAGGCAGTCGATCCATGTAAAATACTGGTATTCAGCTGCATCCGGTTAGATTGTATGCTGACTCCAATATAGTTGGGAAAAGGCAGATGATGATATTATAATTAACCTTTCCTTATAAAACGGTAATAGTGAAACTTTCCTTATAACGTGGTAATTATACTAGAAAGGTCATGTTTATTTTAAACCTCAATTACTCAAGGAAGACGATACGAATTCATTATTTAACTTTAATAAGTAGGTAGGTACATAAAAAAAAATCGACTTGCATTAAAATGAACCACAAATTATATTTATACTCCCGTACTCGCCCGTTTCTTCAAAATTCAAAGAAATAGAAATACAAAATCTTAAATCAAATCGTGAAATAACTTTTTGCTCGAGATATAAGGTTATATAATTCTTATCGAGTGGCTTCCGAGGCCTTAAATAGAACATCTCTGAAAAGGTTTTCCGGATTCTAAGTGGATACAAGACAAAAGTTACTTTGCTGTTTTTTGAGTGGTATCACGAAAGTGCCCATAAAATTTAAGTTGACGAATACAAATACTAGGCAGTGCAAAAAATTGTTAAAATTTTAGTATGGTTTTAGAAATTCGACCACCACTGTGCACTAATGATTGTTAATTGATGAATTATGAAGAAAAATACACATGAATGGTTTCAGCTCATAAAAGTCCATTGCTGACTAATTATTTTAAAACGTAAAAAAATCAAAATAAATATTATCATAACCAACACTGGGAGCAAACTGGTTGATGATAGACGATAGATCACTTTCACATAGTCAACAGACACAAAGTCACCTAATAATATTCTAGTCGCAGCCATTTCAGTGTTACTTGAAGAGTTTTAGGTAAAGTCTTTATTGTGTCGTGCTAAGGGACTTTTCTTATCCTATATCTTTGTCACCCTCTGTACATTTGCTCCTATATTTTATTCGTTGTCAACTTAATCCAGCTACAATTCCACCTTAATGGAATTTTAAAAGATAATCCACTTTGAATTGAGCCATAATTCCGTACTCATTCCAAAAATATATCACCATCGATGCAATATTTTATGGTAGGATTATTGATTTTAGAAGCTGTGGAATTCATTGTATTCTTTTAATAGTACCTATTAATTTTAAAATTTACGATCCCATAATGAGGTAGTATCCTGTATAAATAATTGATAGCTGTAACAGATTTACATTCTTTTGGCTCAATATGAGGACATAATCAAGATACCTGTCAGCACCATGTTGCCATGGTTGCTGATCTACTGACAGCAATTAATTCTGAATAAGTGAAACCAGTTTTTTGCTATAGAGGTTCTAAAAGTAGGTAAGTACTAAGTATTTGCAAGGACAATTTATAAGTTTTAATTAAAGTTTTGCGGCTGATTTATTACACTGATCATCTAGGTGTACCATCTGGCCCCAAGATAGGCCAACATTTAACAATAGCGCTAAAAGTCGTATCAACGTAAAGACTAACATTAAAATAATAGCGATCTTCCCCTTGGAAGGCAAAAACATTTCGATAACAAGAACCGTTAAAAAAAGCACTATCTAAGAATACCTACCCAACTATCTGTGAAATGTTACGTATATAAACTTTTAGACCGGTAGAAAAAACATTCTATTTACCGAGAAAGCGTTTGTAAAGATTTGTTATTATAGTAGGAAATGTGACCTTATAATGTGAAAATTATTAGTGCAACTGGGGGGCAATTGCGTAACACATTATCAATCGGAATCGGTTTCATTTTGACAGTTCAACAACATTCATTGCGTTATTTACGTGTTGAGCAGACAAATTTTTCGAACTTATGAAGCAATGGATTAGCAATTTGCTTCAAAATGATTCAGATTCCGATTGATAGTGTGTTACGCAATTAGGGTGCAGATTGAAAGACGAATGAGTCAAATTAATGATAAAAGTAAATCCATCGTTCATTCGCAGAACTTCGGAAATTCGGCCATTAGTTTGGTGAATAAGCTATTATTTTCAATTATTCAGCTAATAGTTAGGATGAAAACTGAAACATTATCTAAAGGCCAAATTCTCAAACGTAACTCTGTCAATTTCTGTATATTGTTACGAAAGAAAGACTTTTGAAAATAAATAAATATTTTTTCTTTGTTTGCTTTGTAATTTGGGATCAAATCGTAAAAAAACGTAGATAACGTAGGAAGGTATTTATAAGATTTAAGTCATTGACTGCCACCACGGTCACCGGTGACCGCGAACAATAGCTTTTCTATTGTGTCTGTTATCTGCCAATTTACAATGCAGTGAAACAATAAACTACCTAGTCTTTTAGTTCAACAGACGCGAGTCATCCTCCGGATTCTCTTAGCTGCCTTATTTACAAAAGGTAAATCATTCTCCCTAATCAGTTTACAGCACCCTTTTCACAAAACCGCGGAATTGTTACTAACTCACAAACTCATTAGGCGTTCAAATTACCCGTGTTCACACGTTTAGCCAATTTTTCGTACGTCTATCACCTACTGTACTGTATGAACATTTCTTCAGGGTTGTTCCGTTTTTCATATAAAAATGTAGCTATCTCATTTTCCAGGATGTTTTTAGGTTTAGTGCCTGAAGTCTTCCTATTTATTATGCTTATTACAAAGTTAAGAAAATAATTAAGTTTCTATTGTTGGCATTTCTTTTTGAAGTGAAAACTTCTTTAGCGGCGTTGTACACTTTTTTTGTAATCGGTAAAAAATGTTAAACTCGCGTCAAGACACGTGACCCTGATCGAAAATTCGTAAGACGGATGGAGAGTAGACAGCCGGCGCGGCGTAGTATCCCCCTCACTTTCTACGGCGCGGCGAAAATGTATAACCGACACCGCTTCGGATGTGTTCGGCTGTCCTCGAGATGTACTCGGTTTTAATGTATATGCGATATGTCAGTGAATGATGGCAAAATATTCTGTTTGTGTTTTGTTTTCACTTCTGTTGGCACTCCCGGAGTGCCACAGAGTTTTTTTTTTTTAGTTTTTCCTTTTTTAGTTTCTCTTTTGATAAGGGCTGACGTGAAAAAGTAGTTTTGTATGCCTACACTGATTTTTGAGTATATTTTGCGAGAAGCTGAAAATCACGAAAATGGGAAACCTTTACATGACCAAATGGGCCCTGACAGGGTATCACAATGAAATAGAACGAAATGGCGTTGACTGCTAATTTGATGCCTGCATTTTTTTTAAATTGTGTAACGAAACCAAATGCAATTGTAACACAATAACAACACGCCTATATTCAAATAATGGATGGGCAGAGATGTAGGTATATTAACGTCCCATGTGATAGTAAAGTTAGGGAATTTAATTGTTTAGTAAATTGAATACCTACTGAAATTGTCCGTATATTCAAATCACAACCGTCATTCTTTCACAGTCGTATGAAATGGCTATAACACAGCAAATTGGAGTAGTGTCTCATTTTGATAAAAAAAATCCCCGACCTCGCTTCGCTTCGTTGGTCTAGTGGTCGCAAGCACTACTGCTGAGCATGAGGTCCTGGGTCCTGGGCAAAGTGTTATTGAGATTTTCTATCTGGAATATTTCTAAGTAGCAGCTCGGAATCTGGATTTGTGACCGGTTGATGGCTATTGGGTCGCCCCCTATTTCATGGGACTAAGACATAACATAAATGTAGGTGTACTACATGAAGGTACATCTCTGTCTAACCCACCGGGAATTATAGGCGTGACATTATTTATTTATTTATTTTATTCATTAACACTGTATACATTTGTTTGAACAGGTAAGACCCAAGCTAACATAAGTAGTTTTGCTAATTGTCCAGTCCCATATAAAGTACTTAGTGTAGATTATATTATGCCCAATAATTCCAAACAATAATTATGTTGATGTTATTGCATAAAGTTGGTTGCATAATGCATATTTCTAACTAAATTGTTGTGCGAAAGTTATTCAACTATTAATTAAAACATAGGAATTAGGTTAGAATGTGAACAGTTATTCCTACATTTCCTAGTCGTGGAATTTAGCCATTTAGTAGGAGTTAAACTCCCAAATGGTATGCTGGATAACTGTTTGTTATCTCGCGTATCCAGGAAAATAAGATAAATGTTTTCCGGCAACGTTTTTATTAAAAAAGACCCATAAAGACCTGGGTTTTTCACAAAAAAAAACAGTGTGTAAGAAGTTTTATTTCTGGAAATTATTAGTCTGCGAACAGAAATTCTATTTCAGCACATTCTTTGATTTTGTGAAATAATTCTTAGAAATGTTCAATGCTTAGCTAAATTGAACATAAAATTTGGAAGCAAAAAAAAATGCTTCCAACGAAATCGGATTAAGATTTCAACAATTTATCGAAATACCTTAGGATATACACGTCAATCAATCAGACTTATTCATGTTGTCTCCAGAGGCACAAAGTCTACCGCTATACAAAAAAATATATATACTTAAAAACGATAAATATTTTTTTGAAAGTCGGCGAAACCCCTCTCGAGGGAAAGCAGTTATCGGTGTCTGTGGATTTAACTGTAACTCCACTGTGGCTGTCCTGGCCTTAGGGAGGAAAAGAAAGGAATGTAATACTTTAAATTCGGCTTTTTTTCAGCAGTAGTACCCGCATAGCCATACCCAAGGGTATACACCTAAACGTAGCAAAACTAACTTGGCGATAGAAAATCCCTTTAAGTAACTGTACCACTTCGAGCTTTACCAGTACCAAAATAACATTATTTTATACGTCAACCAAAGGCTTCACACTTTATATCACCACGTTAAAGCTCCGTAAAACTGTTAGCGTATGTAAAATACACAGCTCGCAGGTGAAAATCCAATTTGAAGTGGTTTGAACCAATTCACACCGGTTCGGAGCGGTTTAGAGCGGTGGCGGTTGGAATTATTTGCATTTATATTAAAAGGAAATAAACAATGGTCTGTCAGTTATGTGATTGCATCTTATAGGTATTGTTGTTTGTATGTATAGTAACCTGAGCCGGGCTTTCTTGTGATATAGTGCGTTCGGTAATTACATAGGTGTGTGAGTGTGTTCCAGTTATTGCTATTTACTAAGAGATATAAACCGTAGAGAATCATGATGAGAGCAGTGGTGGATTACGGCCCATTCTCTCTCACCGAGAGGAGGCCTGTGTCCCAGCAGTGGGAACATTATAGGCTGGTAACGCTTATGCTATTCATGGGAGCATAGGAGTCTCCCCTAGTAGACTCTTCCAAATGTCCTTATTTGATACATGAACAATAATTTAGCAAACGAATCTATTTCATTCCTATTATAAATAAAAATGACTCCTTTTTTCGACTTAGCCACAGATAATTGAAAATGCATAAGTAACAGAATTTTTACAACCCGCCCGTGTAAGAACGCCTTAATAAGTCCTTGTTTCGCCTACGGACGTCGGACAGAGACGAATTGAGATATTTTTTTACCCAAATGTACCTACATTAAAATCTGATTTATTACTAACTAAGTGCCTCGACGCATTAAGGGTCTCTTTAGCGCGAGAAAAATACGCAATTCATTAAAAAAGTTCATAAACAAGAAAAAGGTTGCGAAAAACGACGAAACACATAAAAATTTATCACGTAACATTAGGTGCAAGTTTGCACAAATACCAAATTAGCTTGTATGAGTTACATTTATGCTATTTCGTAGGAATGTACCATCGCGGACACTGGCGGTGGACCACTTTTCAACCTTATTACCAAGGGCATAAGGGTGAAAAGTGGTCGACCGTCATTGTCCGCGGCTGTACCTACGTACTTATTCACGTTGACTGTAGGTAGTCGCTCTATGTAAAATACTGATACTCAGCTGCATCCGGTTAGACTGGAAGCCGACCCCAACATAGTTGGGAAAAGGCTAGGCAGATGATGATGATGATGGTTGTATTAGTCCCTGTGATAATTATTAGGAAAGATCTAGCTCATATAATATATTACGTCTAATCAGCCTATAATGTTCCCACTGCTGGGACACAGGCCCCCTCTCTATGTGAGGGAATGGTCCGCAACCATAGATAACCAACCACGCGGGCTCAGTGCGGGTTGGTGGATGTCGCATGTATTAGAATTTTTGATTCTAGAACATGCTGGGTTCCTCACGATGTTTTCTTTCACCGTTTTGAGAGCAGTGGTGATTGAATCAAATACACAAAATAAAGTCCCTGCTTGGTTTCGAACTCATGGCCTACAACTCGCAAGTCGGGTGTGATACCGCTGGACCACCACTGCTCTCGAGCTAGTTCAAAATATTAAAATATTCAATAACATAATTATTAGAAAAAGACAATTTCTTAAAGAGTATGAAATTCTTTGCCTATTCTTCTCAACTAGACTAAACTATCCATAAGATTTCGTAATTATCTTTTACACACATCAAAAGTGTCTAGGGATCAACATATATTTTTGCAATAACTTTTCTCCTGATTGATATTAATTAAAATTTTCTTTAAGGATTCATCAAATAAAGTGTTTTCGTTTGTCACAGTAACGATAAACCAAGTCACCTTTGCATTAATAAAGAAATTTGCCATTTTCCTAATAAAGGGATTTTTGACATTTGAACCACTAACACAAAAGTTCGAAAAAAAGACTGAAATAACAGTTTTCTTTAAAATTTTATTGGGTAACTTAAACAATTAATAATCCGTGTTTCTACCGCGAACACTAACAACACAAGAACATCGGTTTGGCATACTCAAAATGAGTTCATTCAAATCACGCTGTGGAATGGCAGCCCATGTTCGTTGCAACAACAAAAAAAGGTCTTCTTGCGACTGGATACCCTCCATATTCGGCAGAGCTCTTCTCTGTAGCATATCCCATGCATGCTCAATCGGGTTCAAGTCTGGCGACTGAGCAGGCCAGGGCAGGACATTGATGTTAGCTGCGGCGAGAGTCTGTCTTACAACTCTTGCGGTGTGCGGTCGTGCATTATCATGCATTAACTGAAATAAGGGACCGATTTGCACTTGTAGAGGAACGATGACGTCTGATACAATCGTCTCAGCATAAATTTGAGCGTTGAGGTTGCCTCTGATCCAAATCAACTCAGTTCTTCCGCCGATCCAAATACCCGCCCATACCATGATGGTTCCACCACTATAAGGATGGACTTCCTGGCAGGATTTTAATCGCTGTTGGCGTCCAGGGGTTCTCCAGTGTCGTATACGTCTTGTATCCGGTCTCATACCAAAACGAGACTCATCAGAAAAGCACACGAAACGCCATTGTTCTTCTGCCCAATTTCTGTGTTCAAGAGCCCATTGATATCGAATCCTACGATTGTGCATTGCTATAGGTGGTACCCGTAGCGGTCTTCGGGAATGAAGGTTCACTTCATGCAAGCGGTTTCTGACTGTTTGGTCGCTAATTAAGTTCCCTGAAGAGTGATGAAGCCTCACGGCTAACATCATGGCGGATATTGTTGGAGCTCTTCGAGTTAAGATTTGAATGTATCGGTCTTGTCTCCGTGTGGTGCAGCGATACCGTCCTCCATGGCGCTCAGCCACGGTACCAGTGCTTCGGTAACGTGTCCAAAGTCGACTGATAACACTCTGACTTGTATTCAGAGCTATAGTCACAGTACGTTGCCGGGAACCAGCTTCTATCATTCCCACGGCTCTGAGCATTTCTTCCCTGCTTAAATGACGTCGCCGCTCCATAATAACGTTGGTTTTAATCAGTAGTAGGGAAACAGTAGCACTAATAATGTCTTCAATGCGTTGTATGTTTTTATAGGGAAAATATTGACAGCTGATTTTCATCTTTTACTCGAATTTGATTCACAGTTCCTGATTCAAATTATGAAATGCACCAAAAAGGATCCATATAAATTTATAAAATCATAAATTTATTACAAAGCCACATCTCAATCTCAAGAAATCCGCATAAAAATGCTTGATCCCTAGACACTTTTGATGTGTGTAGTTTTAGATTCCTAACAAAATATAATAGTCTAATCAAATTAATGATTTGACTTTGGTAAGCTACATTAATGTTAAACATCGAACTCAGTTCTATGTATTATTTTCTAGAGAATTTGTGTAATTCGATCCAATTAATAATTGTAACCGTAGTTTCCCGTTACTCTCAAAGCCGAAGACCGCAACGTTTTGTCAATTTATTGCGATAACGTCTGTTTGTGGAGAGATAGGATGTTCCATCCAGCCCCTAAAGACCTAGAAATGTCGGCAGAATTTATAGCGCAATAATATACTAGAATATATTTCTGTTTAAAAGAAACTTCTAGATTAGAGTTTACTTCGACATAGTTTTAATTTCAAACCGTCATTGAAAATTTTTAACCAATCATTTAGTTGGACAGGCTGGCCCAATTTTCTCATCAACAATGTGAACTTATTGGCTATAACTGAACTAGAGTTTTCTAATAATGGTTTAAGGGATTTTCTGAGAAAGTCTTGCGACTGTTTTATCAAACTTCTAGACATTTATTTCATGTGACACATGATAAAACTTTATCGCATTTATCACTTTCCTATCAGACTATTTAACTATTGAGGCCGTCTATATTACATAGGACTCAAAATAAAATTGGCCAAAAGTTTTGGCACTAGACACTACTCCCTACATATACCTTTAGAAAATACAAGCACCAATAAGAGTGACAAACAATCCCACTTTAAAGGAACCACAGTCTGGGATGGGATATAGGACGCAGACGGAAAAGCGACGCGCCTGCGTCTTGTCCTTTCTGTATGTTTTGTCCTAAATCGCGTAAATACATTTTGTATGAAGATTAATGAAGATACGTGAAAAGGGCGTCGCGTCTGCGTCCCATCCTTGACTCACGTCTGTTCTGTGCGGCCCGCGCTTTAGAATATGCAGCGTGTTACACACTTGTTCAGATTCGGCAATAAATGGCACAGCCGGGCGCCAAAATCTATACAAATAAGTAAAAAAATATCTCTTTGTCACCTAAATGATAAAAAATATGTTCTTGCTCTCTTTATTGACTTCTCACGTGCCTTTGACACCTTAATTCATGATCAGCTAGTTGATAAATTAGACGACTGCGGAGTACGTGGTCCATTACTAAACTGGTGTAAAAATTATCTTAGAAATCGTACCTTTACTGTTAAAATTGATAACATCTGTAGTGGTCGCATGGCTATAACTGAGGGAACAGCCCAGGGCTCAGTATTAGGGCCTCTGCATTTTTTATCATATGTAAATGATATGAGTAACTGCATCACGAACAGTAAATGCTATCAGTTTGCGGATGACACTTGCCTTGTAATCGCTGATAGAAATCCACAAATAGCATGCGAACGCCTACAATTCGACCTGGATGCTCTAACAAGGTGGTGTCACGATGCTGGCTTAGTCCTTAATGCAAGCAAAACTAAACTACTGGTTATTAATTCTCCACACATAAATAAATTGCCCTTACGGAACTTAATAGCCCATGACCATGACTGCTTGCATACGGTCAATGCGATTAATTGTAACTGTCCACAAATAGATATTGTCAGTAAACAAACATATCTCGGAGTAACTATAGACGATAGGTTTAACTGGAGTTATCACATAGAACGTGTTTGCGATAAACTTCGGCAATTTCTCGCTACTATGACCATATTAAAAAACCGTCTTCCCTACAAAGTGAAGATAATGCTTTATTACGCAATGGCTGAATCCTACATCCAGTATGGTCTCAGTAGTTATGGTCGTACCTATAAAACCTACCTTGACAGTATTTATAAACTTCAATGTCGAATTTTAAAAACAATAGTATCTCCTAAAATTAGAAATCAATTTTACGACAATATAAATGGCCTCTTTAAACACTGTAATGTCTTAACAGTTCATATTCAATTAAATTATTTGTTATTAAAAGAACAATTTTTCAACGAATCTCTAAGAAACAAAATCGAACATCCTGTATGCACTCGGGCAGTTTCTGAGAATAGGCTTCGTACACAGCCCGCCAACAATACGTATGGCGAGCGAACTACCGGTTATATTATACCGAGACTTATTAATAGTTTACCCTCAGAAATAAACAAATGTATTACACATAAAAATATTAAATCTAAACTTAAGCAATATTACCTGAGTATTATGTAGGAATGATTGTTACTGTTTAAGGACCTAAAGATGTTACTAATCAATATTGTACCGGCAATACCGTATACATATAAAATGCTTCATTTTATTGTTTGATACTGAGATAGACTCGTGATAGCACAAGTTTAAACCTAAAAAAAAAAAAAAAAAATAAAATTGAAGTGTCTGTTTGTTGTTGTCTGTTTAACATTTTTGTCTGTCTGTCTGTTTTTTCCAGTTAATCTCCGAAACAGCTGGACCGATTTTGTCGGGACTTTCACTGGCAGATAACTGATGTTATAAGGTGTAAGTTAGGCTACTTTTAATTAAGAAAAAAAAATTAAAAAATTATTGTTTTCCGACATGCACACGAACGAAGTCGCGGGCACAGCTAGTCGAATATAATTATGTAGTCATTACTTCGGGTCAGCTTTGTAGGAAAAAAAATACTGCGGAATCGAATATACCCGAACAAATGTATAGCGTGCCTAACAAAACGAGTCACTTTGTTCTCTGACTATTACTGATATAATATTTCTATCTATCTATCGTATTTTTTCTTCTACAGATGTTGGACGTCGGATCAAACTGTATTGTATTCCTTTGAAACTTTCTCTGCAGTATTCACGGCTCGATTGTTCAAACAGTTTGTTAAAGATTGTTGTCCTTGTGTTCGTCTGTTTACTGTTCATGCACCGTTTTGATACTATTTTTGTTAAGTTTCAATAGGTTGTCGTCAATACATGACTTGTTTTGTTGATCCTTTTCGTTTTTTGAGTCGAGTCTCTGTATGTCCAGTCAGGGAAATTATTGTTTATTAAATAGACACGATTTCCCGTCTGATACTTAGCCATTACATACATCTGACAAAGAATGACGGTTGTGACTGTGATGTGACTATAAGGACAAATTAAATTGGTAGTCAGTTTGCTAAACTAATTAGTTTCCTTGATTTTTCGTACAAAATAGTGCGCAGTGGTGGCCCAGTGGTAATTATTTAACTATATAAGCATTTCGAAGCGCACATTACAGCCACGTTCAATTTCCACACAAAAAGTGCAGTGCTGCCGCCCGTAGTGAGAGGTCATAAAAAATGTACGAGAGTGACATAGGAGGATTTTTGAATGCGGTGCGACCCGCCCAAATCTGCGCTAACCTTATCAGACTTCATGGTCAATCAATTTACCTAGCCTTTTCCCAACTGCGTTAGGGTCGGCTTCCAGTCTAACCGGAGGCAGCTGAATACCAGTACATTACATGGAGCAACTGCCTATTTGACCTCCTCAACTCAGTTACTGGGTAACACAATATGACTGTTTTGCATTAAGACAAAAAGGCATTATAATTATGTTGGAGAAAACACAGCATTCAACTGACTTTGTAAGTAAACAAAACAAGAATAAAAACTTATTCTTTTCAATAAACTCAAGAAATTATGCAGTCAACCTACCTCTATCGCATCCAACCACCACCGCAAGTCCTCTCGCACTCTGAGGCACAGTGCTCTCTTCTGGCCTCTCCGATTAAATCTTCTCAAAAAGAACTGTGCCCTGCGGCAGTAAAGCCGGACCCGAGGGACCGCATGGTCGGTGAAATTTAGCATGCCCAACAAACTCTGAAGCTCTCTTAATCAGCAGCTTTCTTGACTCAAAATGTTTGTCAGAGAGCTTTTTATACCCAGAAACTTTCGGGAGGGTAACGTAATCTACCGTTTGGTTCTGAGAGTCCCAGACCAGCCCTAAGTATTCCAACTTGCGTGTGGGCTCGATTACGGACTTCTGTTAATTTACATGCCAACCCAAAGATTCTAAGATGGCCAGCATTTCCACAACCTGTGCCGTAAGCTTGGATTTGTCCTGACAAGCCCGGAGATAGTCGTCTGTACTATAATAACAAACGAGATAAACGAAAAATACGATATATAATTCGAAATATACGACATTTGCGACATCGAAATATCAATACGAGGATCGGTGCGAACCGGTTTCGACTTGTACTTACGGTTTCGCGCCGAGGTACGAGAACGTTAGGCAGGGGTGAAGCCGTTCCCTCCTCAAACTCCGTTAGAATCTAATTCGAAAGAATCACAGGAATGCAATGACGCTTGACAGCTAAAATGGCGGTAAATTACTAACAGTGCCCTCAGGTGCCAGAAATAAGAAGGTATTCTCGATATTCCTACCGATTTAGGGGACATTCTCGTATTTTCACAGAATCATAAGAAGCTTTCTTCATATCATTGCTGTGTTTTTGGACTTTTCGGTTGTCAGAATTTTGGGCTTCTTACTACCCGTAACAAGTGTCAAAGATCTACGAATGACAGCCGGGATCAATAGCTTAACGTGCTTTCCGAGACAAAGAGGGGGCTGGATATGTAATGGATGGTCACCCAGGCATCCACGAACCGACCACGACAAGATCGACCGGTGCGGCTGGTATTATTTAGCCACGAGCCCCTCAACCTCAGACCTGAATGAGATAAGATATACATATTGAGTAAGTCTAGCATAGGTACAGACACCAGCATATCAAGTTACTACAATCTGTCAATCTGTTTCTTTAATAGATTTACAACTTTATCGCTTAAGTATAAGGTTCAAAGTCGATTGGGAAAATTTCACAGTTTCGTGTAGCTTGATGTGCTGGCGTCTGTACATTAGGCAGTAATGTTGGCTTCATTACTAACTGCTAATGTTTTTATCACAACATGAGCTATTTTCATAAAGGCCTAATTAAAACCTATTTGTCAGGTATAAATTAGAACAAAACTACGTCGTAAAATTCTATTTCTGTCCCACTTAAATACTAATGTAAGCCTAACATTTTATAGCTCTATTAGGCTAAGGTACGGCCTCTGCTATTAGTAATTTGTGGTGGAGTCACACAGTTTGTGGTCTTATTTAGTACCTATTATTGTTGAAATGGTCGTAGGTTTTAGTATGTGTAAAGTACTAAAGATGCCAGCTTCGTTGGTCTTGACACTTGCTGAGCGAGGGGTCCTTAAGGCAAGAGGTATATAGTCACTTTCAAAGAGTTTCGTATTTCTACAACGACTTTTAACAGTATTGAACTCAAACTCAAAGAAAGCATTATTTAAGAAGCATTATTTCAAATAAACCAATTACAGGCACTTTTGGATTGCCAAGGAGTCGGTCAGTCAGAAAGATGAAGCTAGCTGCCCGTTCCAAAGCGTAGTAGGTACCTATGGAGAAGAACGGACAAGAAACTCCACGGACACTCTTTTAAATCAAAATAATATGGTTATTGACATAAACTTTCCGGTAGCTTATGTCAATCCGGTAGGAATGGGCGGTAGGAATGGGCGACTAGAATCAATTGTTTTTACTATAATTTTTGACGTTCAAAAGTGCCTTTACTGTGCCTAATTGAAATAAATGATTTGACTTTGACTTTGACTTTGAATCCAATACAACTTTGACTTTTTCATCATCATTGTCGCTGATAGAATGTACGCCTTTTCGTTTCGATCCCCGGGTTTGCCCATAAATTTTTTTTAGACGCGCAATCTATCACCATAAATTCAGCACATGATTCTAGACCCCTTAGGACGCAAGGGGGTTCAGAATCCCTTGGCTTCACGTGGCACCTCCATGGCCCTGCCACGCTGTATACCATACTAGTAGCATATTATTAAATCTATGGGTTTGTAGCGGTATCTACACCGCCACATGAGAACAACGCGTCATACTGACGTCACGCAAAATCCTGTATCTCGCAAGCAGAGTTTGCCGCGCGCAACTAGCATACATAAAATAGCCCAACATGAATCATTGGGCAATTGCCCGCCAGACACAACATCCGTCTAGTCGGTGGATCCTCCCTTTTCTATGGAGGTTGACTAAACTTTACACCCTGTTCCTCATACCTCTATAGGTTTGACAGAGTTATTTGTGTTTTGACTGAAAAAGGTTTACTAGCATCCTGGAGTCCAGTCCATCCCAGGTTTGTGCCCGGTTGATTGGCTCGCCTCTTATTAACATAACTTTGACTGCATGTTTTGGGACACAGAGGGTAGGATAGGAGGTGAAGCATGGTTTGACATAGCTCCACAAACACACTCCACAAACAAACTACCGTTCCGTCAAAGTAGCCCCACTTTACCAGGTTCAATCAATCAATCAACTCAGCCTATTGCAGTCCACTGCTGGACATAGGTCTCTTCCAGACTGCGCCACAACACCCTGTCCTCCGCCTTCCGCATCCAGTCTACTCAGGCCACTTACTTTAGGTCGTCCGTCCATCTAGCTGGGGGGCGTCCCACACTACGCTTGCCGACTTTACCAGGTGGGATTTAAATATTCCCACTTGTATTCGGAGACGGTTCAGAGACTTCAAAGTGGACCACGGAAGGTTACACCCTGACCTCTGCGTTGCCACCGACAACGCCGTGGAAGTGGCAAAGTTTTGGGAAAACAAGATTTAAAATACAGTCGTACCAGCGACACGAAGAAGAACATAACTTTAATATAACTAGGGAGTTGCGGGAGTAATATTCACATGTATGTACCTGGTAGGTATTCAGTCATGAAACTGTCTTATGTTAATAATATAAGAAATAATGTAACTAAAACGTGTTACAAGTGAAATTTTGCAATATCACTTTAGTCACGTCCATCCACAATATAGCTGTACGTTGTGTTGCATGGCGCCCGTCAAATAAAGCCAGCAGTGAAAAATCTCACGCTCTATTTCACGTTCTTAGCCGTAATTTCACTGGAATCCATTCTTTGCTAGCTGGAACACAGCTTAGTCTTTGGAGAAATAAATAAAGAGTCTAATAACACTTTCTGAGTACCATCACAAGTTTACATCGGCTATGTCGGTCACAGATGGTTTTTTTTTGTTAACTATTTTAGTTTCAAAACCATTAATCTACTTTACTTTTAATTTACTTTTTTTTTTCTTTTTTTTTTTCTGATGTTTGTGTCTTGAAGTGAAAATAAATATATTATTATTATTGACCATCGAATACAAAATAATGTTATGTTATGTACTTTATAAAAATCTTTACTTCACTCACAGACAAAACTCTAACGAATAACGTGCGAAGAGTAGGCGAATTGAAGGAAAGAGAGATACCTAAGTCTATGTCGGCGAGCGGCGCAGGTAAAAGTTTTCACATTATGAATTATTTTATGTTGTTATACTGTTTATGATTAGGTACTAGCGACATTAATTTAACACACGGGTAGGTCTAGTGCCTTCCCGTGGCGGCTCGTTGTATAAAGAAAGTGAGCACTAAGGAGGGGTCTTAGAAACTGATCCACTAAAGGGGTTAAATAGGCAATGAAACTTTGCATGCGAGATCGTCTTTTTACCTATGGTATATAACCATTGCGCGTGCGTGCTTGTTTCAAAATAATCGGCTTTACAAATTGTTTCATTGTCAAAGTGAAACGACACTCGTTTTCAATTTGCGTAAGTTCTTTGTGAAGTATGGCCCACAAACAGTGAACTGTTGTTGAGCAATTAACTTTGTTATCTGGCACAGATTGTCTACAAACTTAATTAAAGATTACGAGGTTCTCTTTAAGAATACTGAGTGTTTTACATTTGGGATTCCTGCTATCATTAAATTTGCATAAAAATAAATTGTATATGTACAGAACGTATTACTTTACCGTATTAGAAATTCTAATGACCTGGGAATTAAACACATGAGCCCACTGGCACTTGCGCTTGCGACAACGAGGTGTTCAAAGTCGAGACAGTAATTCCATTAAACACTAATTTCAGAGTTGTTAAAAGATTGGATCTCCTTTCATACTAACTTACAAGTCCTCATTTTATGTGTAGAATGTTTTACTCAAAAGATTAAGTTGAGTGCTGTCTGTTGCTAACTTTTTAATGCAGCGTGTATCTAGTTGAAAAGCCAGAGCTTGGAACTTTTCCTTTCGCTTTCCAAATCCCAGCACTTTGCTATATTTAAAACAACACAGAAACACGTCTTAAACTTCATAATATTTTGCCAAGTTATCAAAACAGCTTTTGTGTTCATATTCAGTTTGGGAACGGAAACAACTAAATAAATTATCTTACAACAACGTAAACTTTTTGAGCAGTGGTAGCCCAGTGGTCACGGCCGTGACTTGCGAGTTGAAGGCTGTAGGTTCGGACCCAAGCAGGTGCATTACTTTGTGTCAATTATTTCAACACCACAGTTCTCAAAACGATGAAGGGAAACATAATATTGAGGAAGTCGGCATGTCTTAGAACCAAAAATTCGAAGATATTATTATGTGAAATCTACCAACTCGCACTTGGCCCGCGTGGTGGATTATGGCCCATTCCTTATTACAGGTGGGAGGCCTATATCCCAGCAGCTGATTATGCTCAATGTAAACATTTACTTCGTTTAAAAACTCTCATCAAGAGGAGGCTTGTGTCTCAGCAGTGGGAACGTTATAGGCTGATTAATAACTATGCTGTAACGTAAACTTTTACTTCGTTTTAAATGTTCAAGAATAATGAATATCTTACAAATTGCCACTGACAAAGCGTCACCACGGTACGATTATTCAAACAATCTGTGACAAACTGTACGTAGGTCGCCAATAGCGGGTCATATTTGCTACAATACCGCCGCATTGGGACCAATATTTGTACAAGCTACGAATGTTTGTACTTCGCGGGTAGTACAGAATTTCAGAATTCAGGAAGACTGCGGAGTCTTCCTACGATCATATACCTATTGGTAGCGTTGGTTCGTTTCAAGATCCGTATCGACGTTTGTGCTGCAAAGGAGCCTTTTTCTCGAATCGAGTGCATACATATTTATAGTGAAGGAGATATTTGTATTTACCTTTCTACGTTTATTTTGGATGAAGTTCATAGTTGATGCATCAGTTTAATTTTAGATTCAAGCTTTTGACTACGTTTGTTTGGAGTCTTTCAGAGAGAGTACAATAAATAGCAAAGTGCTTTGATGTGCTATTTTATCTTTACTAGCGACCTGCCCATAGGACCTGCCCCTACTTCGCATGATTTTTACGACTTAACAAAATAACTAGATAGATTCTTTATTATAATAAGTAAGCACAAACCTTAAGGAATAAATTGTCTAAATGATAGTGAAAACTGCATCAAAATCTATTGTATGTAGACACACAAACAAACGAAAAGCGGCTTTATTTTATTTTAGATATTGATTTTCAGATGAGTTTCTCTAGTATAACGTATCTAACAGTAAAGTCAGATGTTACGGTTTCAATAATAATAGTAATTTCAATAAAAGCGTCTATCGAGCCTCTGCAAGTTGGGTCCGGCCCCTCGTACGCCATCCAAAGGTCCGCGACCCCATGGTCCCGAGATAAATGTCAAAGACACTTTAAATAATAATAAGATTAGGGAACCGATCGGTTTTTGATCTATAATAATCCATCATAAAAGTTCAGAATGCTAATTAATCCCTTTTAATCAAGGGATTTTCAAACTTGAAAGGTTTAAATTAGTCTATTTGTTAATTACACAAGACGTTAGTTTAAAATTATAATGGATTAGTCGTATTTGGACTATTTTGATTTATGTGGTCGTCTTCCAATTTTATAGTTGAAGAAAATCTTTTAGTTTTTTGGAACGGTGCTTGCGGTAGGAGTAAACTTGGAGAAGTCGTCACGTAATGAAAAAGCGTTATGCCCTCTCCATGCGAATTTTTGAGGCTTGGCTTTTCGACAGAGAGAGAGATAGTTTATATGGTTTTCGAGGGTACCTACTGATGCCAATAATGCGGTCAAAATGAAAATCCAAGTTGGCGGCTGCGAATAGTTCAAAAAATTTAGTCATTGGTACCGTTTTCATTGTTTTCAAGAGTGCTGAAGCCGCTAATGAGGTCAAAATAAAAATCCAAGATGGTAGCTGCGTACCTTTTAAAAAATTCGTCATGGGTGTCGTTTTCATGGTTTTCGAGGGTGCTGAAGCCAATAGTGAGGTCTAAATGAAAATCCAAGATGGCAACTGTGAAAATTAAAAAAAAAATCGCCACTTTGAAATGTTCGCAGCTGCCATCTTGGAGTTTCATTTTGATTTCCGTTCCTGCCGGGGGTCCCCAACCTCACACGTTTTTTTTTTCCTTTTGCTTGAATAGAGATAAGCATAATTATTACACGTCGAGAGAGTTGTGAACAGGCAACAATAGATTTTCCACCCTGTGTACTGCATAGCATTCAGTGGCTCAAGCAGGTTGTATAGCTTTTGTGTAGGTATGGCTCATTCAAGATATCTGTACAATGCGCCCCACGAAAGATGCGACTTGTCCCGCGCTCAGACCTCATACCGCTAAAGAGACCTAAAATCGTGTAGGTACTGCGCAAGTCAAACCACGTGGTGTGTCAAGTCTCCATCTTTCGTGGCGCTAACTTTACGTTAATTTTCAAAGGAATGCGCTAGAGAGGTAGTTTTGCGATACCAGTGCAACAAAACAATTAAATCGCGTGTAAATCAAGCTTTAGAATGTGTGCGAGACGGGCGTTATCCACGGACGTAAGGGGTGAGGGGAAGTTGTAAGTTTCCCCGTCGCGTGGCGCTGACGTCCTGCACCTATAGGTTGGATTGGCTTTCGGGAATCTTCTGTAGACGAGAGTCTTGCGGATATGTACTGAAGGGTTGTTTGATTCGCGGCTATCTTCTAGAATTCATACGTGAAGGGATTCTTGAAATAAAACGCACTGTTGAGTCTTCATAAGTGTTCAGGAAGCTGCTTCGGGTTTCTTCAGGTTTCTTCAGGAATAATCTTGCCGACGACTACGAAGTTACTATGATTTAAGGATTGCTTAAGTGGCTCGAAACTATACCTTGAAGAGAACCCGAAATTTCTTCCTGATTTTTAACTTTAATTAGCTTACAAACGTCCTTTGTTTTAAACTATTTTAGGCCTGTATGCCTATATTCTTAAATGTCACCTTAACGTGTCGCATATCATTAGATTCCTTTTGAATCCATTTATCTTTTTGGATATTTATGTTGCCTATATCTATAATTACTAAAAAGTTATTTCAGGACAAAGGTGAAAAAAGGTACTAATTAAGGGCAAAACTATTTTTCAGGCTAATCTATCTGAAAACTGTCTATCCGATCTTCACCCTGTCTTCGGCAACATTAATCTATTCTATTAGTTCTAACGAAATGCAACAGTTCAATTACTATATATTTGCTTTTCAGGACGTGAAGCGCCTCTGAAGGTCTTATTGGAAGACCACACTATTTCTCAAAAATCCAATAACAGTTTTACCACATATGAACTTATCAAGTAGGCGTATCCCGTGAATTGTAAGCTATATAAGTTACATCCAGGGCTAGGTCTCGGTCTAGGGTACCTGGATGTACTAAAAACTATATACAACCTACTTGACAGAGGTTCATAGGTAGTACAACCATTGTTGGTCAATAAAAGACGTGTCGTAAAAACTTTTATTACACACTTACTTATTTCTATGACTCTAAGTGGTAATACAAAAAAACTAATCTTATTTATGAGGCTTCGTCATGAAGAGGCTCTAAGTTATAACAAAAGACCCTAATTAGTTGGTACCGCGTTAATCGCGACCACAAAAGACTCTAAATTAATAAAAGGTAATCTATTTCTTCTGACGAGCCTTCCTATTGAAAATAATAGTACAATAGTTCTTATTCTAACTTAAAATACGTGATTCTAATGACTCTAAGTTATTATCAAGCCCTACCTGGTTGCGCGTTATTCGCGGCCACAAATGATTCTAAGTTATTAAAAAAAGCTAAAATAAAATAGATGACGCTTCGTCGCGAACATCTCTCCCGCCGTGCAGTGTAGTGACGACTCGTAGCGACGTCGGTGCGGTACTGCATTATTTCGGTGAGTGACGATCTAAGTTACTTCGGTAGTGGGACGAGTTTCTTTACTGGACGCTTCAGGATGCCTCCGGCGGTGCGCACCTCGACGGTTCGAACTTCTCCATCGGGTCCGGGGTACACGGCGACTATACGGCCTCGTGGCCATGTGTTGCGAGGTAACTGTCCGTCGGTGATGAGAACGGGATCGCCGACCTGTAGACTAAGTCCGCGGCTATGCGGCTCCCGCCGGTTTTGAAGCTCAGGCAGGTACTCTCTGACCCAGCGGCGCCAGAACATATCGGCGAGTATTTGTGATCGTCGCCATTGTTTCTTGTTATCAATATCCTGCTCGGTGAATACGCCAGGTGTTGGCAGTCTAGCCGACCCACCCAGTAGGAAATGATTCGGTGTAATTGACTCGTCGTCTTCGCTGTATCCCGGGTAGCATCTTGGTATGTTGATGTCTTTGAGATTCTTTAAATGTTGTATCCAGTTTTGCCATTGTAGTGCTAAATCTTTATCCAGTGGCTGGTCCCAGTCGACTCCTCGCCTCCAGGCCTCTTGCAATATTTGCTTGGCTCTAATTGTCACTGGGGAGGCGAGTCCGAGCGGGTCGTACAATGACATGACTATCTTTAAGGCTTCTCTCTTGGTCGGAGTTTCCTTTTCTAATACGCCCTGTGGTAGGCGCGCGAGTGTCAAGTTGAATCCCAATGTATCTTGAGTCGGTCTCCATATAAGGCCGAGTATCTTCTCAGTGTTCTCCTTGTTCCCAATGTTCACGACTTCAGTCTGGATCTGCGACGGATCTATATTTTCGATAACTTCATGGCTATTGGATACCCATTTTCTGAGTATAAATTTCGCTTTCAAATGTATATTCTTCACTGTTGTTGCGATGCGCGTTGCTTCTTCTATTGTTTTATAGCTATCGAGATAATCATCCATATAATGATTATGAATGATGGCTTTCACTGCTTCTGGATATTGGTCTATATATTTCTTTGCGTTCCAGTCTTTTGCAAATATAGCTGTACATGGTGAACTTGCTGCGCCGAATATAATTGAAGTCATCCGGTATTCTTCAGGCGCGCCTTCTCGTCTGTCGCCTCTCCAAAGGTATCGGAGTGCGTCTCTATCTTTGAGTCGCACCTTCACCTGCATAAACATCTCTGCTATGTCACCAGAGATGGCAATGCAGTGTCGGCGGAATCTCATCATGACGCCGGGCAGCGACTGTAGCAGATCTGGTCCAGTAAGGAGGAAGTCGTTAAGCGATAATCCTCTTGACTTCGCGGCAGCGTCGTGGACTATGCGGAATTTTTCAGGTTTCATTGGGTTGAACACGTCGAAGTGTGGTAGGTACCATGTTCTACCCGGTGTGGCTGTTTTAGGCGCTTTCTCTGCGTATCCTTTTTGTACGAGAGAGTCCATCTGTTCTATATATATATTTTTTTTTTTTTTTTTTTTTTTTTTTTCTCGAAGAACGGGATTTCTGTCGAGCTTTTTTTCTGTAGAGACGAGCCTGTTGAGTGCTGTCCCATAACTATCTGGCATTTCTATAGTTTCGTTCTTCCACAGCATCGCGGTTTCTATATGACCATCTTCTAATTGCCGAGTGTGTTCAATCAGAATGTTCTCTGCTTTCTTCTCAGGATCGGAGTCTGGACGTCGCGGATTTATTATTAATGATTCTAGAGCGAAGAATTTTCGGAGTTGTTCATTAAGATCTTCTTCGCTTGCTGTTAGTCTGTTTACATAATGCACCTGTTGACCCAGAATTCTAGTATGCGCGCCGTGTAGAGTCCAACCCAAAGTAGTAAGTGATGCAATGGGTTGATCTTTCGGTCCTCTTCGAATCTCACTGGCTAATAAAAGATTCCAATTGTCTTGTCCAATAAGAATCTTTGGCGCGTCGGAGTCGTAAATCAGCTGTTGCTTGAGGTCATTCAGGTGTTTGCAGTTCGCGATGTCCTGTTCGCTGACTTTCTGTGGTGTGAGATTGAGCTTCGGAATGGTGCGTGCTTTGAACGGCACCTCGTTGTTTAGTTGGCTTGCGAGAGTCACAGTTATTCTTCGCGAACAAGGAGTGTTGATTGTTGTGTCACCGATCGCACCTATCTTCAGAGGGTCGATATGACCTTTAGCACCGACTTGATTTGCTAAGTCTTCGTCGATCAAGGAGACGGTTGATCCATCATCGAGAAGGGCGAGAGTAGATGTTTCTCCCGCCGGTCCGATGACTCGCACTGGTATTATTTTGAGATAGGCGTGACTTGATGTTGATCGTGAACTCGCTACTGTTTCTTTAGACTCCTTTTCTTGAGTATCTATTATCTTGATAGACTCGGCAGCGGGCTTCTTATCATGGTGAAGAAGCGAATGATGTGTGGCTATGCATCCTTTGATATTACACTTTTTCGGTTTGCACTTATGTCCGAAACGACGAACTCGTAGGCAACGAAAACACAAACTAAGTTTCTTTGCGAGTTCCCACTTTTTATCACTGGATGCTTCTTGAAACTTTTTACAGTCGGACGAGTAATGTCCTTCCTTTTCACAGACGCGGCATTTTGAGGTCGGCCTGTCTGTAGCTGTATGTGTCCTTTGTGTGACACGTTTGTTCACTATACCTTCAATGGGGTTGATGTTCTCAGGCGGGGCGAAGGCACTGCAGAAGTGGGCTTGTTCGGTGAGAAAGTTACTAAAATGTGTGAGATCTGGTATCGATTGGTACTTTTCTGTATATATTCTGTACCACTGCACACGTATGGAGTTTGGTAGCTTCTCTGTTAATGCACGCGTGAGCTCAGCGTTGATAAGGTAATGATCCCTTTTTAAAGCGTGTAAAGTGACTACAGCGCTTCTGACTCGACTCGCGAACATGCAGATGTCTTTAGGTGCTTCGCTGCAGCGTGGCAGTCCACGTAGCTTTTCTGTTTCGGCTTGAGCGATGGAATCTGGACGGCCGAACTGCAGCTCGAGTTCTTTCATTATATCATCCGGTCTTGCATGTCCGATGAGTTCTGAGCTCACTGTTTCTAATGCCCGCCCACGCAGGCTTCTTCTGAGTCTTGCTGTATTCTCGACATCGTTAAAATATGTTCGAGTAGTTTCATAAATGGCACGAAATGATAGCCATTCTGTATGCGCCCCATTGAAGTTTGGTAGCGTCATAATAACCTTTGACGCTATGGGGTTATTCGATGTCCGCTGTTCTGTTTTCCTGTCGGCTAGCGACGCTATAGCGGACGTGAGCTCCGTAATGAAAGGACGGAGTGTGTCTGTTCCCCTGCTATCTTCTATTTGCTTTGACGGCACTACACTATTTTTCACTTCGTTTACTATAGGATGTTGTTGTTGAACAGGTACTTGCGTTTGGAGGTCCACTATATTATCGAAGTCCACAGGAGAGGGCGGTTGCTTGGAGCATCTATTTCTATTGTCCCCTTCGGCGGCATTGACCTCGCTCACTGGTATAGGCTCTGGTGCCTCTTCAAGCCAGGAACGCACGTACTCATCGTTCGATTCTCTATCATCCATATATTCGCCGATGGAATCTTCTTCCTCGGCTCTCTGAAGTGCTATTTGGGCAAGCTCTATTTTCATTTTTAATAGTTCTTCGCGTGCCCTCGAAATTTTCTTAAGTGACCGTGTCGATCTATGAGTAGTCGACGGCGGTTTAGTATGCTCGATACGGGCGTCACCCCGGGTAGTCGTCGGTACGGATCGGCTGGAGATTCTATCTGAAGGTTTCAATGTTCTATCTGAAGTCCCTTCTAGACTAGTTCCCTTGTCGGAAGTAGTCGATTGTTCTGATTCGATTTCTTTTGACTGAGTCGGCACAGGTAAGTCCTGACCCCTCGGTGGAGCAAGGGGGTGCTGCGCCTGCGATTGTTGTTCGGTCCCTTCTGTGGTGGACGGTGAACGTGGCGGCAGCTGGTGACGGATGGCTGAAGCACTAGGGTTTCTGCTCACTTCCACTGACTGTACCTGTACTGCAGGTGCCTTGCCTTTTGATCTTGTAACCGGCATGTTGGCTTCAGTTCACGAATATATGTTCAAACACAAAACACTTATGTTCACTTTTCAACACTTATGTTTAATTGTCGAACTTTAAAACTTTAACACTTAACTTCACGCACAAAAAAGGTTCTATCTTCAAATCTTCAAACGAAAATGTTCTATCTTCAAAACTTCACGCACAAATTTCTATCTTCAAATGTTGAAAAAACTAATACGAATCTTCTATTGTTGCAACAGATGTGTCGAATTATAATGCTTCAGTTTGATTCTTGAAATGTTCAGGAGGGATTCCCAAAAAATCCGGCTCGACAGGACCAGCAGATGTGCGAGACGGGCGTTATCCACGGACGTAAGGGGTGAGGGGAAGTTGTAAGTTTCCCCGTCGCGTGGCGCTGACGTCCTGCACCTATAGGTTGGATTGGCTTTCGGGAATCTTCTGTAGACGAGAGTCTTGCGGATATGTACTGAAGGGTTGTTTGATTCGCGGCTATCTTCTAGAATTCATACGTGAAGGGATTCTTGAAATAAAACGCACTGTTGAGTCTTCATAAGTGTTCAGGAAGCTGCTTCGGGTTTCTTCAGGTTTCTTCAGGAATAATCTTGCCGACGACTACGAAGTTACTATGATTTAAGGATTGCTTAAGTGGCTCGAAACTATACCTTGAAGAGAACCCGAAATTTCTTCCTGATTTTTAACTTTAATTAGCTTACAAACGTCCTTTGTTTTAAACTATTTTAGGCCTGTATGCCTATATTCTTAAATGTCACCTTAACGTGTCGCATATCATTAGATTCCTTTTGAATCCATTTATCTTTTTGGATATTTATGTTGCCTATATCTATAATTACTAAAAAGTTATTTCAGGACAAAGGTGAAAAAAGGTACTAATTAAGGGCAAAACTATTTTTCAGGCTAATCTATCTGAAAACTGTCTATCCGATCTTCACCCTGTCTTCGGCAACATTAATCTATTCTATTAGTTCTAACGAAATGCAACAGTTCAATTACTATATATTTGCTTTTCAGGACGTGAAGCGCCTCTGAAGGTCTTATTGGAAGACCACACTATTTCTCAAAAATCCAATAACAGTTTTACCACATATGAACTTATCAAGTAGGCGTATCCCGTGAATTGTAAGCTATATAAGTTACATCCAGGGCTAGGTCTCGGTCTAGGGTACCTGGATGTACTAAAAACTATATACAACCTACTTGACAGAGGTTCATAGGTAGTACAACCATTGTTGGTCAATAAAAGACGTGTCGTAAAAACTTTTATTACACACTTACTTATTTCTATGACTCTAAGTGGTAATACAAAAAAACTAATCTTATTTATGAGGCTTCGTCATGAAGAGGCTCTAAGTTATAACAAAAGACCCTAATTAGTTGGTACCGCGTTAATCGCGACCACAAAAGACTCTAAATTAATAAAAGGTAATCTATTTCTTCTGACGAGCCTTCCTATTGAAAATAATAGTACAATAGTTCTTATTCTAACTTAAAATACGTGATTCTAATGACTCTAAGTTATTATCAAGCCCTACCTGGTTGCGCGTTATTCGCGGCCACAAATGATTCTAAGTTAGGTATTAAAAAAAGCTAAAATAAAATAGATGACGCTTCGTCGCGAACAGAATGAGTAAGTACTTGTGCACACCCAAGATAGTCAGCAGCTCACGTAGTAACTATTACTAATCTGTGGCCGCACTGCTACCGAGCTAATTAGGGGAAATTTTGACTACGACATAATTATGTAGCTATTCTAAGACCATCGATATTTTTACGAACGCTCTGGTGCGAAATTCTAAAATGAAACCTTTTACATGGGTATAATAAATATACCTAGATTCATTAGCTCTTATACAAATCATCAACCTTTCCAATATGTCAGATAGGTAACCTAATTTTAAACAGACTGTAGGTATAGAAAAAACGTTGTCCTAAATCCCACCTTGAATAAAAATACATAATTACTTTATTGGATAATAAAAAAGGCATACGGTTACAAATAATTTAATTTACATAGTTGCTTTCTGATTTACAGAATTTAAAAAAAATACAAAAGACTTCGAATAGGTATTCTTCTGTTATTCCATTGTTCAGCGTATTTATAAAGGCCTGTAATCAAGTTAATGCGACGATTTATTCGAGTTATTGCTTTAACAGCTAGGACACGTCCTCACGTAAACATTGGCCTCGTAACAAAAAGGGTCAATAAAGGGTCGCAGGTGAATATTGTCACATTCACAAAGTTCAGCAAATAAATAGGTTGTTAGTCTCAGTAGGCTACTATTACAAGAAGGATGGATGTTTTTGTCCATTGTGTCTAATAATAATAATAGGAAGAGTGCGAGAACTTGAGAATTTTCCCAATCCCCATCAAGTGGTAGGATATTCCGGCTCAGTACGTTTTCAGGAAAGATAAATCGGTCCCAAAAGCAGGGATATTAAAACGATCAGGATATTAAAATCCTCAGTTATTTGTGACAGCGTTACCCATGTCTCTTGTGCGGGCTTTACACAGGTCACTGTAGCCGCACAATTTTCGCTGCATGGCGAAAATCGACTGTATAGATGCCAATTCGGCTAGGCGGCCATTGCCATTCGACTAAAATTGCAATTTACAAAGTAGAGTAGTTTTCGACTTCTGTCTTGCGGCGACAGGTCTTATGCAGCGGGTGACTAAAATAGACCGTGAAAATGCTCAGTGGCAAGCGATCGCCATATGAAGGTCGACATTTTAGTGCAAAATGAACTAGTTGCATCTGCGATTTTATCGACATATCTAAATGGGTGGCAATTCGGCTTGTGAGGCGATTTAGTAAGCGACCAGCCGTACGCTGAAAATCGACCTAGTGTAATCCTCCATTAAGGCGCGTCACATCCCTTCTGGACGCTCCTAAGGTATAATGTTTATGACTTTGAACGTCGACCATCATCTAGCTTATTTTTTTAAATAATAAGACATGTAAAAGTGATTTCGATATCCTATTTAAAGATTAAACAATTTAATTTCATTTCAAAGGGCGTCGAGTAGGTACCTACTACCTATTACTTGTTTATTCCTATTTATTACATATAGTCTACAATTACAATGCAAAAGTTTGACTGAATCTTGGTACGGTTTCAAGAATCTGTTTCCTAATTGGATGTTGACATAAGGAAGCAATCTGTTACGCAATTGATACGCTAACGAACACGGGCATTTGTTAGCGGAGTCGGAGTCCATTCTGTCTTCTAGGTATGTAGTTTGTGTAACCGATGGCTAAGTCGCTTTGCTTCACTGACTATGTTGACTATTTAATGTCTTCTTTTACGTTACTAGGTGTAGGTAGACTTCACATAGGTGCAGTATTTATACTGATAATGCGACTTGTCCCAACTTAAAGATTTTTGTATTGTATCTAAGGTAAATATTAACTAACGTATTGGACACATACACCTTTCCGGATACATAACATAACATAATCAGCCTATAATGTTCCCACTGCTGGGACACAGGCCTCCTCTCTGTGAGAGTCTCCTTTCCGAATAAATTGTCAAATTTATTTTTTATTTTATTGCAAAATTGGCTAGCTCTTACCGTCAAGCTGGAAAGGACTTAAGCGATGGATGAGGTCTATGATAGAACGAGCAAGCCCAAAAGATGCCTAATCACTTTTGCTCAGACGGGTTATATGTAGGTGGAAGGGAACACAGACGCTGGTAGAGAATTCTTCACTTTGACCGTGTGCATTATAAATGTGAAAGAGAAGCGCTGAGTATGCTTTCATATATCTATGGTATGACTAGTCGGTATATCGTCGTAAATACCGCACGGCAGTAGAATCCAGCCGTCACACAGACAGACACGAAATGCGACATTGTTACCCGACTACGGCGAAGCAAAAAGGAGGGTTATTATACTACGTACAGCACATCAACCTACGTAGTATAACAATCCTCTAAAAAAAAAAAAAAAAATCAATCAAAGTTTGACAGATTGTAGTAACAATCTGTCAAATTTCTTTGATAGATTTACAACTTTATCGCTAAAGCATAAGGTTCAAAGTTGATTGGTAAAATTTGACCGTTTCGGGTAGCTTGATGTGCTGGCGTCTGTACAAGTGACTAGCCCCTGCTTCCAACAGTTTTAACGATTTCTTTATTATAATTGTGTAAGTGTAATATTCATATTATTATTGAGCTAGGTACACATTATACTTTCTTCTTCCTTCTTGAATAAGTAAATTCTCTATATGATGGTGAAAACCGCATAGAAATTCGCTGCGTAGTGTAGAAGTACAGACGCCAGCACATCAAACTATTACAATCTGTCACATTTCTTTAATAGATTTTCAACTTTATCGCTAAAGAATTACGTTCAAGGTTGATTGAGAAACTTTGACAGTTTCGGGTAGCTTGATGTGCTGACGTCTGTACAACGCGGTCTTACATACTTACGATAAAGGACTTTAATTTGTAATGTAATATAGACCTAGATAAGAAAAGGCTTTCCCAAGGTTTGTTTGTATGATAAATCTGTTTTTAGCGGTTAGCGAATAGTCTTTGTAGCGCATTTAGTAGAACTTCCCAAAGTCGGAGAAAACACAGAGAGATGATTGATTGATCCTAACTAACATTGCTTAAAGATAAGTAATGATTAGCCTTTATGTAACCATACATTTTTGACGTTTATTTGTCTCTTATTTTTAAGCAACATTTATGTTTTCTATTAATAAAATTAAATTTTATTCGCGAACATCCATCGGTTTCTTACTAAACTTCAACTATATCCGACGATCCTGCATACTTATCTCTTTTGTTGACTGTACATAATAGTCTGAAAAAGATGGGGCTTATGTAGGTATGAATTTAATTTTGAAAATTGTAATATGAAACCTTTCTAGTTATCGCGTACGAATATGAAACACCCTTTTATATTAAGACTCCACGTGTGCCAAATTCTGTATTAATATAACTTCGAAAAACTTTTACTGCACAATCTTATATGTCCATGACAAACTAAAATATGATTGACGTGTAAAAGTGTTTGTGCAAACCTACTTACAGAAATAAAATAATTTATCATTTATCATTAAAGAATCACGAATAGAAAAATGTAGTTATCCTAACTCAAATCAGCTAAAAAATGGTATAGGAGTTTCAGTCATGCGAGCGACGATTATGGGACAGCTGATAATGTTGCTCACGTCAAAGTCAAAGTCAAATCATTTATTTCAATTAGGCACACTAAAGGCACTTTTGATCGTCAAAAATTCTAATAAAACGAATTGATTCTGGTCGCCCATTCCAAAAGGTAGTTTTCGTATGGAGAAAAATGGGCAAGAAATTATATGTGAAGACGATGCATCTAGAATAAAAATTAGTCTGCCAACAAAATATAAAAAGAATTAAAAATAAAGCAATGACAGGTAAACACGTCGAGAAAGTTGTTCTGTTTGATAGTCTGTACCCTTAGTCCCTTAGTGCCTTAGTGTACACATTTCTGATGCACGCTGTCTATGACTGCATGAGGTTACATGCGAATGTGTACTTTTAAATATCATAAAACTCAATTGCATCCTTAACGTTATCAGATGTATGACACCACTGAAAACAATTTAAATAGTATACTGCGTGAAATCTCAATAATTATTACATTACAAATTGAGCAATGTGATCATGCCAATGCTCTTTTCTTCAATGGGACAGTTACAGGCTTGTTGGTAACCAGGTACCATGGGTACCACCCCTAACTTAATTCAATAAATATTTCTATAGAGCTATTAAAAAAACATCAATTTGGAACTTGGCCATTGTTATGTTGGCGTGGGCGTTGCTTTGACATATTGTGTTAGCTTTTCAATAACTTGAATGACTTTAATATAATAAAATGTGATGGCGTCACTATTTGAATATCGAACATTCAAATGAAGTTTTGTTAACACTGCGTCATTATGTCAGTCATCATGATTAAATCTTTACGCAGTGTGGTAACTCCATGTGTGTGGTTGTCATTCGTACATCTTTGACAGTCGTTACGGGTAGTCGTAGAATCCCCAAAAGTCTGACAACCAAGCTTACCAAGGGGTATTGTGTTATCCAGTAACTGGGTTGTGGAGGTCTGATAGGTAGTCGCTCCATGTACAATAAAGCCGATGTATTCTGTAGAAATCTCACAGTGAAAACTTAAGTGAAGTGAACTTAAAGTGAGCCGTCAATGGTTTTCACGATGAGATGTTTACAAAATAGACCAGCTGGTATTCAGCTGCATCTGGTTAGACTAGAAGCCGACCGTAACATAGTTGGGAAAAGGCTAGGCCGATTGATAGTGTGGTAACTGCATTTCATTCGGTACAATTGACTAAAAGTCGAATCAAAACGAAAATAAACAAACTTTGAAACGCATTCGAAGTAATAAAAAGTTTAGAAGCATCCGGAGCTGATAAAACTAAGATTATTCTTTAGTCTTAGTTCGAGTTAAAGTTGATTTTACTTTGAATCAAATTCACTGCAACGCACACTTCCTCGGCAAAAGTCGGTAGCACAAATAAAATGAAGTGCAGGCCCAATATTTCACAATTCGCTCGGAGTTTCCGGAACACGATCACACGGTAAAAAGAATATACCTGTGAGATTTTGCCGGATATTTATTTTTGGAACAAAGTTCCTCATCGCCCTTTACACTCTGCTGAAAAAGTGTACCTAACAAAAGTGTCGTGAAGTCGTGACAGTCAAAATGTTGACACTTTTTCGATCTAGCTCCCGTTCGTCAAGTGTGCAAAAGCGACAGGAACTTCGCTCCAACGGGTGTCCCACGACACCTCTCGACTATTTTTGATTGTATTAGGGCAGAAAACATTTTTTTTGCGAAACTGTTTAAAACACATTCGGCCGAACTTGTAGATCAAAAAGGAAGTTTTGATATAAAGTCATTGAAGGTAGACTTATAAATTAACACTGTACTTTCACGTTCTTCAGTCCCACAGTCTGCATTTAGAGCCTCAAAAGACAAAAAAACTATTTAGTAATCGTATGGTCAGTTTTGAGGATTTTAATACTGGAGGATGATATGGAATCACAAGGCCATATACTTGCCCGTATTTAAAATGCTCGATGTATTTTATATTATTCTTAATTCAAGTTCCTTCAAATGTAATAAATGGCCACAAAAAATCTGGACTACCCCTATGGTGTCGCAGACCTTTTGTAGATTCCACGAAAAAAGATTCTTCTAGATTCACGAAAATCTCATGGCAATAAACCCTGGCGAATAAGTTCAAGTACGAAAACGCTTTTCAAGAGCATTTTCTTAAATTAATGATATGAGCGTGTTTCGGGAGTGATCATCAATCTTTGTACGTACTAAATTCTTCACATGACGACATGTCGTCACAAAGTTTCAAGTACCTAACCATTCATCTTAATTCTTTGGTTACGTGTCTTGTGTTATTTGCGATCATTACGGCAAATGATCGAGTGGAAAATGTTTGTGTCATAATTGGCTTGACGTTGACGGAAAGCTTACTAAGAAATGCTTTAGGTCTTTGTATTCATACATCTGTGTTTTTTTACATTCAGATGCTACACATATTTACGTGTATGTTATTGAAAAAATCGAACTGCTTTGCGTAGACTGAATAAACTTCTTGGTCTAAATTAAGTAACAAACTGTTAAAATTAAAATATACATACTCCATTTGAAATAAGATGAGACATTTAAATAAAACTTTTTTACAGTCCGTTCAATCGATTTTAAATTCTATTGCGTTGGATGCATGACATATGGCAGCTGCAGTAAACAGTTGGTATTGTAACCACTTTTTTGCTTTTAATACCATCCTTATGCCTACAGTATAGAACTCAAAATCGGTTGAACGGACTGTAAAAAAAGGTTTATATAAATGTCTAATCTTATTTCAAATGGAGTATAACTAAAACTATTAACTAACTAAAATATGGCGTCGAAAAAATCCTCCGTGTAGTAGGTACATCCAATATTTCTCAGGAGATTGTTATTGTTATGAAGTTATTTCATATTGATATTAAAAAAAAAGCGGCCAAGTGCGAGTCGGACTCGCCCATGAAGGGTTCCGTAGCAGCAAGTAACATAATATAACAGTTCTTGTAGTTCGTTGTAACTTTGAGTTCATTGAATGAAAGGTAAATTGCGGTTTACGATTTATGACGTATAAAAAAAAACTATTTACTAGATCTCGTTCAAACCAATTTTCGGTGGAAGTTTACATGGTAATGTACATAATATATTTTTTAGTTTTATCATTCTCTTATTTTAGAAGTTACAGGGGGGGGGGGGACACATTTTACCACTTTGGAAGTGTCTCTCGCGCAAACTATTCAGTTTAGAAAAGTATGATATTAGAAACCTCAATATCATTTTTGAAGATCTATCCATAAATACCCCACACGTATGGGTTTGATGAAAAAAAAAATTTGAGTTTCATTTCTAAGTATGAGGAACCCCCAAAAGTTATTGTTTTTTTTCTACTTTTGTGTGACAATCTTAATGCGGTTCACAGAATACATCTACTTACCAAGTTTCAACAGTAGGTATAGTTCTTATAGTTTCGGAAATAAGTGGCTGTGGCATACGGACGGACAGAAGACAGACATGACGAATCCATAAGGGTTCCGTTTTTTGCCATTTGGCTACGGAACCCTAAAAAGGATTACTGTCTTTTACGATAAAACTATCTTCGTAGACACACAATAGCATCGAACATTCGTCGGTCACTGACACTCCCAAACATTCCTACTTACTCCCGAAGGGGCATTAGAAACATTGCTTTGTATTTTTCTTGTAATTTTTTTTTAACCTCTGTTCATTTGATCTTCGAACAAAGCACACCTTTGGGTCTTCTTAGCGTTTATTATTTTCTTTTAAAATCCATTTTTTGGCGGTTTTCTGTTGCTATGGAGTTGTATGTAATCCTTGGCTTTAGCATCGAGTCTGAAGGCCGAAAAAGAAGAATTGACGTTTTGACGGCCGAATAAAAGTATACTAAATACCTACGGTCAGCGAGAAAACTGTTTCTTTTATACATCATCTAAATTGACAAAACATTATTTCCACCTACCGGCATTGTATTTGAACATTAGATATAATGGATAAGAATAACTTAATTTTACTTCCGTTCTTATTATAATTGAATATTTAGCTCAATATTTAGGACTAGCTTTTGCCCGCGACTTCGTCCGCGTATATGTCGGTTATCGCGGACGCAGACGAAGTCGAAGTCGAATAAAAAGTAGCCTATGTCCTTTGTTGGGGTTCACACTTACCCTGTACCAAATTTCACACAAATCGGTTCAGTAGTTTAGGCGTGAAGAAAAGACAGACAGACAGAGTTACTTTCGCATTTATAATATTAGTTAGGATTTCAAAAATGCCAATCTATTGTTTTTAAATCTCACTGTAAAAACTTAGGTGAAGTGAGCTCTCAATAATGTCAATACCTAGCCTTAGATGGAATGACAACTCACTCCACGTTGTCTCGGTGAGATTCTTACAGAATACATCAGCTCAACTATTGTTTGACTTTTGTCGCTGACTGTACCTAACAGAAAAATAATGTACCCTGGATTTTGTAATATCTTGATTTAAAAGAGTCTCCTTGGAGTTTTTTGCCCGTTTTTCTCCATAGAGATCTAAGTTTTGGAAGGGGCAACTAGTTTCAACTTTCTGACTAATTGACCGACTATTTAATTTTCACAATTCAAAAGTGCCTGTACATGGTTTAATTGAAATAAATGCTTTGAGTTTGAGAAAGGTGTGCTGGCAAGTGGCTTGGGTTAGGTAAAAACCTGTTTTTAAATACTCATACTGCGGGAAAGGAATTTTTGCCCATGTGGCTTTATATCTGAAATTAGCGACCCGCCACTGTTTCACACCGGTGCAATCAACTGAAGGCCAATTCTCGTAATTTAAAATGCTCAAAATCTAGTCGCAGTCTCATCTCAGCGACAAACAAATGTCAAAAACTTGTCAAAATGTAGGGAAAATAGAGGCATTTTTGACAGATTGAGACTGAGATCAGACAGTCAACGTTCTTAAAATTACGAGCATTGCTGCTGATGTGGCGACATGTCAAAAATCGAGATATCTATGCTATACCTATCTAAGTTAAATAGGTATTAATGTATTATACACATAAAACCGACATAGCCCGAGGAATTGCCTAATTTAAGTGGCAGTGAGCAGGGCACATTCCTCGCAGAACAGATGGCCGATGGAGCCGAAAGGTACTGGAGTGGCGACCGCGTCACATTTAAAGTCAAAGCATTTACTTCAAATAGGCACCTAAAAGGCACTTTTGAACGTCAAATTTTACAATAATAAAATAGAATTGATTCTGGTCGACCCTTCCAAAAGGTAGATTTCGTATGGAGAAGACGGACGGAGTGGACGTCTTTCGGCTGAATGAATGACATAAAACCTGTCGAAATAAATTCTCTAAATGATTGTGATAACCGCATCATTAGTTTAGAAGAACAATAAGCAATCACAAAGATAGACACGAATATTGACTTAAAAAAAAGTATTTTCTATAATGTTATAAGAAACTACTCATCACAACCTTATTATCTAACTAGCTTCTTCCCGCGACTTCGTCCACGTGAAATTTCACCCTCCCTCCCCCCGTTCACCCTCTTAGGGGGTGAATTTTGAAAAATCCTTTCTTAGTGCACCCCTAGACCTCATAAGGAATGTACGTGCCAAATTTGGGATCTCTAGACCCAGCGGTTTGGGCTGTGCGTTGATATGTCAGTCAGTCAGTTCTCCTTTTATATATATAGATGACATCGAAATCACTCTGCGCAAAATACTTTCACGCGTCGATTAGAATTTTCTCTGTGGTATTATTTTGGTCATTATCTTTGCCGTAAGTAATAACAAAACGAAAATGATTCACCGTGGCGTTTAAAAAGCCCTCAGCTTTGCTCTAATTATGCTGGGGACCCACTAGATGAAGATTAGTTCTTTCACTCCCGTTTCAGTAATTAGAAAAAACTCCCGAAAGATAAGCGTTGAGGCAAAAGTGTAACCTTTTGGGTTTTGGTCACATTAGACACACATTACATTAAAGATTACATTTGTTATTCAGATAATATTATGAAAAACATCACTACCTAAACTATAACATAGACACTCTTGTTGGCCCATCGCATGTCTTATGCATGGAATTAGTATATGCAGACGCTAGCACATCAAGCTATCCGAAACTGTCAAATTTTTCCAATCCACTTTGAACCTTATACTTTAGCGATAAAGTTGAAAGTCTATTAAAGAAATTTGACAGATTGTAGTAGCTTGAGGTGCAGAGCTGGCGTCTGTACTTTATTATGCAGTACAGTCGAATGTGACAGCAGTGGTGGCCCAGCGGTATCGACCCCGACTTACGAGTTGTAGATCGTGGGTTCGAAATATACTTACTAATAATAAATTCATCACCACTGCCCTCAAAACGGTGAAGAAAAACATTGTGAGGAATCCTGCTTGTCCTAGAACTAAAAATTCGAGGGCATGTGACATTTACCAACCCGCACTGGGCCCGCGTGGTGGATTACGACCCCTCTCACCGAGAGGAGGCCTGTGTCAGCAGTGGGAATATTATAGGCTGATTATGCTAAGGTAAAAGCTTAATAGAACATGCGTAATAACTGTTCCATAAGTATTGTAAAGTAAGTGGGCTATAATTTGCCACGTGTTTTTAGTCTTCGCTTTTTTGAAGTGAAAACTTCTTTAGGCGCGTTGGGCAGTTTATGAGATAGGAAAAAATCATTGAATTCGTGCCACTGTTACCGTAACCGACACCGCTTCGTATGTGTTCGGCTGTCCTCAGGATGTACTCGGTTTTAATGTATTTCCGATATGTCAGTGAGTGATGGCAAAGTATTCTGTTTGTGTTTTTGTTTTATATGATGATTCAAAAAATACACACGTAATTGTTCAAGTTTTCACTTCTGTCGGCACTCCCGGAGTGCCACTTTTTTTTTTCTAGGACATGTTTTTTTTTTCCTCACGATGTTTTTCTTCACCCTTTGGAGAGCAACTTTTACCGTAACCTATACAAATTAATGAGGATTAATTTAGTCTTTCGGGAATTCACCTTAAAAGATGCGGGATACCTCTAGTTTAATCTCAAGGGATAGATTTGCTAAAGCTTATTTCTGGGTATTAGTTTAATTAGTGATCTTAATTGATGAATCGTGTTTCCCTGTTGTTTCATCTAATATATTAGGGTAGGGCTGGAGTATTTATTTAGTACAGGAACACCTGCTTTTTTGGTGAGTCGTACCTTTAATACATAAATTGAAAGTCAATTAGTTTGATGGATTGGGCTTGTTTAGGTTGATACTTGGGATATGTGGAGAATATAGGCGTTTTTTTTTTAATTTACCAATAGGTAAATAAAAAAAAACGCTTGTTTTCTCCACCGTATGATAAATCAGTAGATATACATTCGCGGGTGGAGGTACATACCGCGCGGGTTGCGCTCAGTATTTAGTATCAACTTCCGCCGCTAGAGCGGAATAGTTGGTGCCATAGTACCGCATAGGTATTGTTTCGCTTGTTGGACGAAACCTCGAACTCGGTATTCTACCCACAAGGATACCGAAATCCGCTTTGGTGTGAACAGTAATACTCGTATTACCGCATACCCACACGGGTTTCTCTACCGCAGACGGTAGCGAATACCGCTTAGGTTTGAATAGGCCTTTATACTGGTTTTGCACAGATGTATTGCCTACCGTACGTTATTAATAATTGGCACTCTAAATACTAATGAGTAGCATGACTAATGAGTAATGACATATTATCGAAGATCAGATTCACGGGAGGTGGTTAATGGTTGATATTTAATTAATTTATTCATATCAGCTAGTAAACGGCTTTGCTTAATGTTTTGGAGGCAACCATTATGAATAATTAAATTTGATACTAAAATTGACACATGAGGCAGCTCCGAAATATAAGCGGTTTAAAGGTACACATACTAGCGACCTGCCCTTGCTTTGCACGGTTTTACAATCTGACGCAAAATCGAGATGTCTTTATTGTATTCGCATCGTAAATAAGTAAGTCGCGCTACATTTCGGGGGGGGAGGGGGGGGAGCGAACGTAGCGTTTCAAAGGCCTGCAAGCCCGAATAATATCCTCTTCAGTTTACCATGAATATACACATAAACCTTCCGGATTAAATTCTGTAAATTATGGTGAAAACCGCGTCACAATGGATTGTAGTTTAGAATAACTAAGCGGTCCCACAGACGGACACGAACAGCAACTTTATTTTATACGTCATCATTAATTTCAGCTGAAAGACGTCCACTGCTGGACATAGGCCTCCCCCAAGCACCGCCACTTCGGCCGGTTATTTTATACAATAATTAGCCACCCGCTCTGCTTCGCACACGGTTTTACATCTTTATGTAACAACAAGAATTCTTTATTGTATTTAAATTTAACATGAATGTATTGTTCCTATTCATGATTCTTTTTGAATAAATTAGGTATCTAAATTGAAAATCAAATTAGCTTAGGACTTGCAAGCGCGCCCCTGAAGCAAGATTATTGAGATATTTTTAAATTCAATTCTCATTTCTAATTTAAAATTCTAATTCGTGACGACATTATAAAATCGATACTCAAGATGAATTGATATACCTAGGACCGTAAAACCCTGATCGCTATACCTAAGTATAATAAAAAAACATCTAAAATGTCACGAAAACATTACAAATCACGCAATCAATCAATCGGAAACATTACATCAATTTGTCATTTCCAATCGATTTCAACTCGAACAAAAAACGAAGATTAAATCGAATGGAAATTGGAAATTGATCATTGAGTCATTTGTCTTTCCTTTTTTTTCTTTCATAACTAGGGCAGTTATTTCAGTTTTATTAACTGATCAATAAGGATGACAGAATTGTCTCTTTATTTACTCAATTGTGAAGATAATATTAATATTGTATCACATAAAAATACTAGATTTTCTTCTCTGAGTAGAAATTTAATTTATACAAGTTTTTCATTGTCATTTTATTAAAGAAAAAAGAAAATGGAGGAAGGAATATTCATTACCTACATGAATATTGTAAATGTCGGGTAATTATGAGTAGTAAAAGTTTTTTGGATAAAAAAGCTTTTAATACGAAATTTTAATGAAAATGAAACAAGTGTAGTGGATGAACAATATATTTTTAATTTTTTTTTTTTGTAATTTAATTAACACTGCTGGTAGATTATGCCAACCTATTAGTTATTACATGCTAACATAGACTAAGTTATTTTGTTACTAACACTGTGGACCACATTGTAGTCTTAAGTAAATTAAGATTAATAATATTAAGATTAAAAAACTATAAACCCTTAGTCTTCTGTAATAAAGGTAATATAATAATAATATAATATAGTAAATAATATAATATTCAAACTACCTGTGACCTTATTTTTCAATTTTCTCACTTGGGTTATTATTTCAGTACAAAATAAATTTGCGCGTTTCACTTCATAAAGAAAAATACCTGTACTTACTTTTTATTGTAGTGAAAGTGTTTTCTTTCATGTAGCTTTTCGTTTGAACATAAAAGCAAAACGTAACTCTTTTATTTTTTTGGTTTTCTTTCATGTTTTAGGTAAAGGTACGTAACTTACATAACATGTTTGAATCTATTTTTATTCAAGCAAGAAAACATAGGTACAACAATTTTAAAATATTTCAAACTTATAGAGCGTTTGATAATTTATTCCACAAACACTTGGCAGTAATTTGGTTTTAAAAGGAAGTTTATTAAAAAAATGCTGACTGATGAAACAGAACCTCAATAAAATTTTGGTAGATATTAAAATCAAACTGAGGTTTTCAGGTATATAGTTATATACCCACATCAAATAAGGATAAGACAGAGATTAAAACAGAAGAAGAACTAGCAGGGGATCGAGGAGGGGGTGGAGGGGGGGGTGGAGTTTGATGGTTCAGGGGATCAGACCGGAATAACTCGTCAAACTAAGTCAAAATAAAACAACAACAAAAATAAAAGCAAATGACAAAAACGCGCACGTTTTTAATTAGGCCCAAAACAATGTTCCCGAAAAACTCATGAAAATTGTTTATACGGTTGAAATTACAGTCCTTATTTGTCTACATTTGTACAGAAAAATTCGACAAATGGAAATGCAGAAAATTATTATTTTATGAAACCGCCCTAACTGTTGGTAAATATTTGTGAAAATGTGAATGTTTTTAGAGTTCCGTACTGAAAAGTCTTATTATTAAGCCAGTGCGCCTTGTCTGTCGATCACAGGGTATGTGTTTTTAACCTTTAATAGGTAGCCACGTAAAATATTCACAACGAGCTGAGCCTCGCGGTTTCAGCCGCACAAGGCTGCGTTTCCACCAGAGATTTAGAAATTTCTGTGCTATATATATATATATTGGGAATTTATGCTGTAAATGATGGTGAAACCGCATCAAAATCGATTGTACAGTTTAGAAAATTGAAGCGGCCACACAGACAGAAACGGAAAACGACTTTGTTTTAAAATATTTGTTTTAAAACCATGCCCCACAAAACCGTTACCCTATACAGGATTGAGAGCAGTGTTTTGAGCGCAGTGGTGGCCAAGTGGTAACGGCTGCGACTTAGGAGTTGTAGGTCGTAGGTTAGAACCCAGGCAGGCGCTTTACTTTGTGTAAATTATTTCATCACCACTGCTCTCAAAACGGTGAAGGAAAACATCGTGAGGAAACCGGCATGTTCTAGAACCAAAAATTCGAAGACATGTGACATCTGCCAACCCGCACTGGGCCCGCGTGATGGATTACGGCCCACTCCCTCTCACCGAGAGGAGGCCTGTGTCCCAGCAGTGGAAACATTATAGGCTGATTATGATTATGATATGATACAGGATTACTTGTTAGTCGACGTATATCCGTCAGAAGCTGATAGTGGGGCCAAAATGCAACAAATTGAACCCCCCATATGTATGGCCGAGAATAATATCTTACCAATATTTTCATTACGCTTCACAAATGTTTCAAATATCTCGAAAACTTGACTTTCGGCGATACATATGAGGGGTGCAATTTGTTGCATTTTGGCCCCCCCTATCATCTCCTGACGGATATACGTTGAATTACAAGTAATCCTGTATATTTCGACCTATACATCTTGAGTTACGCGTACATGGCCGCCATCTGTTAATTAAAGTGGAATCACTACATTGAGTCTGCACACCAATCCCAGCACAATGCAATCGATAACAAACCTTGTAGCCCTAACACGACGGTATCAAATCCTTTGTTTGAACTAATCGATTAACAAAACCCTTTGGTGTCTGTGACTGACATCTTTAAGACGAAGAGACTTAATTAATGAAAGGCTTACCACTATTTTGCTTAGAAAATTAGTCTACTTGTAGTTTAGGTTGACAGTTTTGTTATTGTTTCAACATTAAACGTGGCCCAGTGATGCTCTAATAGTATACAGAAATGTAGTACATAAACATACTTAGACACACGCGTTCTTCCCATGGGGATAGACAGAAACTGCAGAACGCCACCTGCTAAGATCCCTATATACTATTTTTGCTTCGTTTATGTTCATACATCTGCGGTGTAGTTGCGCAACACACTATCTGTAGCAATGGGTTTCATTTGACAGTTCAACAACATTCATTGCGCTATTTAAGTTGTTAAGCAGACACATTTTTCGAACATATGAAGCAATGGATTAGCAATATCCTTCAAAATGATTCAGATTGAGATCGATTGTGTGTTTCGCAATTAGGGTGCTGGTCATACACGCACGCTGGTTGTAAGCATTACACACATGACCTTCTGGAGAACATCACCAATAACGTCACTATAATATATATGTCCTTCTAAGCCGTCCTCTTACGGCAAAACTGTAGGTAGAAAAGATGTTGTTTCAAAGTTATGATATTAGAAAGAAAGGAAAGAAAGGTTTATTTGTCACAGAAACAAATGCATACAAATAGATAAGTTAAGACCACAGGTTAAGACGAATAATAAAGAAAAAAAAAACTCGGTTGAAATCTTTTTCAGAATATTTGAAATAATCTAAGACTAACGACGTGAGTACGTCCTACACACATAATTAATTATACCCCACATAATAATAGTAAGTACTAAATTAATTTAGCATAACATAAAACTTCCCAAGTTCAAAGTGTACATAATAAAGTAAAGCCTACAACGTGATAAAGCGCGTCCTCAGATTCAGTTTATGTGTCCCGGTGTTAACTTAGAGGCCACTTGACTAATATCCACTTCTACTGTTGACTTGGCAACTTACCTTCCAACGCATTCGACAAAGTCTGGCACCACGGCTTATTATATAATCTTTACCAGCTCGGAGTACCAGATCGTCTCGTGCTCATCATACGAGACTTTTTGTCGGATCGCACTTTCCGCTATCGCATCGAGGGTTCACTCTCCTCCCCTCAGCCTATACGCGCGGGAGTCCCCCAGGGCTCCGTGATATCTCCCGTAATCTTCACACTGTTCACCAGCGACATACCCATGCTAGCATCGTCTTCACACCCGCTAAGCTTCACCACCTCCACAGAATTCAGAACTGATTCTTAAAAAAAGTCACAAGGGCCCCCTTCTAAGTTCGCAATGAGAATCTTCATTTAGATCTCAGAATGCCCATCATCCAGCAGTTCATGAATCCAGCCTGTCCCTTGCTGCCCTCCCCCAGCTCCGCGCTAAGCCGAGGTCCGTACCCCAGAGGGGATGCTCTTAGCGTGTAGTCGCTTAGTTTTTAAGCCCTGGAAGCCCTAATTTATTGAAGCACCCACAGGCAAAAGCCGACAACCTTCTAGATCGACCTGCGAGATGCAATTTATTAAAAAAAAATACCTACCATTAAAGTATGTATGTTGGCTTGGTTTGTGTTCCTTCGCGCGGGCTGACAACTTCGCATTTCTAGTGGTTTTCCTGATTATTTTATTAAACCAAAGTACTATTTTTTGTACAGTCAAACACTAGATCGTTGGTATTTATAATTATTTTTAATGGGATGAACTCTCTTAAGGTTTCACTATGGTGTCTATAAATCTCTGCATGTATTTGGGGTATACATCCGGAGAAAAGCATAATTTGTCATAGAATAGATCAGAATCTTTACTTACCTACCTACTAAAAATCCAGTGTGAACGTGGATTTTTACTCTTATGGCTATTTAACCAATTTCTTTGAAGTTTGTCTGGCTGTTTGTAGTATACACAGGTTTCTCTTAAAAATGTGAAAGAACACCTTCATTGCTAAAAGAAAATCACTTACAAAATAACAAAGAAAAATTGATAAATAATGGAGAACAAATAACTTCTCGTTAGTTCTGAGTGAGCGAGCAATTCTGTGATAAAACCCATTTATTAATATTATAACAATGACTTGAGCGTTTTCAAATTGTAATAAGTTGTTTTAAGTGATTTATATGGTTTAAAGATTATTACGATAAGATGAGCTTTAAACAATTTAATATTTTGTCTGTTTAGTGGTGATACAGATAGAAAGCCAGTTAAATAGTCTTGAGATTTCTAGAAATGAAGTACTCTGTTCCAAAATACGATAACGTAAACAAATGGATTACAAAAAGTACCCGTCAATATCAATTTGTAAAACCACTTATAAATTGAGTGATTATGATTTGATTATTTGAAAACCGGAAATTCTAATTTTAAATCAAATTAACGATGTTTTTTATTTCAAAATTGAAGCTATTTTGTAACATCAATTTTTGTTGGCGATGTTTCAATTACAGTTGATAAAATATGTTATTCAAACAATCATTGTTGGAAAAAGTACGAAGTCTGATGAAGTACGAAGTTGAAAATTTGTGTATACAGAGGAATGTGTTGCTATTCTCTTTATCGAGTGATTGCGTAAGTATATACATAAACTGAACAGGATTATTTAGGAACACTTTCATCACAAAGTTTTGCGTAAGTACATAAGTAAGTTGGACTATTAAATCGATATTACATTATTCGTCTAAAGGTATACAATAGAGCATTTTCTCGAGAAACGTCCATGTAATGTGACGTTCTTACGAATGGTACAATACAGGTAAAAGCTCAGTTTCCAAAAGCATTTCCATGTAATGTAACGTTTCTGCGAATGGTTCGACGTAATGCTCACGGCGAGTGAGCATTTACCTGTAGGTAACATTTTTTTCTACATTGCGTTCATTGTTGAATGTCCCTCGTACCTTTGCTCGATAAAATATTACACCAGTACACTCGTTGGTTTTTAAAATCAGGTTATAACAAAACATCGAGCGTAGTGTTCGAAGTGCCGTTCGATAAAATTTTAAAACGGCGAATGCTCGATATTCTGTTAGAAGGAAATACTCTAATCTATACTCACCTTTAGGCTACTATGTGCATTGTAGGTTTTTAGTTATTTCTTATTTTAGTTTCTTCGTGTCTTTGCATTCAGTGACTTTTAGAAATTTCCGTCGCGATCTATACAGTGTGTCCCTTTATCTTTTTTGACAACGACAGTACATTATCTGCCTTTATCCAAATCTGTCCTGCTAATCTGGGGTTTTGCTATTCCGGGATTTTGCTTATCTGTCCTTCTGCTGCAGAGGAGTGTATATGATTTATAGCTATTTTATTTTATTTGGGAAACTAACAGATGCAATAACAAACATAAGTATAAAATTAGTTCAACACAATCCAGAAACAGTTTCCACAGATTACTATACAAGTAAACTATATGTAACTAAGTGTAACAACAACCAGAAGTTCACACCGCTAAGTTTACAGAAATAACAGTCTAATATTATATAACATTATATTATAACATTATTACTATAGTTTGTCAAAACATCATACAGTTAATATGAACCAGGTGATTGCCGTAATTACAGGAAAAATAACAAAGTCATTGTGCCCCGCGCGACGTGTTCAGTGACGTGACGTGTTATACGATGTGTTAAGGCTCATTAGTCATGAAACTACCTTTACTCCTAAAATTATGGCTGTGATAGGAAATATTATATCATCTCCAAGTATGTCATATTCACTGTAACTTGACAGACGATATAATATGACGCTTGTGTACTCTAATAACGTCGATTAATCGAGTTTTGTTTCGTGCAAGACTATTATGGTTGTGACAGGAAATACATATTATATCATCTCCAAGTAAGTATGTTATATTCGTGTATTCCCGTTGTCCCCGTGATCACTGTAACTTGACAGACGATAATTATAATAATGACGCTTGTGTACTCTAATAACGTCGATTAATCGAGTTTTGTTTCGTGCAAGACTACTTACCACTAAGCCTTTTATTCGAATGAAATCTCAATAAAAGCAAACTCAAGTACTTATTTGTATTTCATTCTTAAGAAAAATGATAATAATGTAGATAAATTGTATACACATAAGTATGAGCTCGATAATCCAATTACTTATACATTCCGAGCAGCGAAATATCATATGGAATTCTACATCGTTTTGAGGTTGATATAAATTTCTATATTAACTTAGTTGTTGTTATTGGTTAAAAGATGTTTGTAGATCATTGTCAAAGTTGTACGTACTATTGAAATATCAAGCCCACACAGGACGTCTCCTCTATGACTACCGATAGATGCAGGCATAGTCAGCCTGCAATGTTCCTACTGCTGGGACACAGGCCTACTCTCTGAGAGTGGGAGTAGGCTGTAATCTACCATGCAGGCTCAGTGATACCTAGTATAGTATACACACTCAAGGCATAGAAAAGTAATGAGGTTACGTCTGGCGCGGATTAAAAATTAGGTAATATTTTATTGTATTTGCTAATATTTTACATAATTATTATACCTATTTTATTATTTATTTATTTCTGTAACTTCCCGTAGCATCACAGCGGGCCCTATCAGAATACCAGCGCTGTGACGTTTATTTTTTAAATTTTGCAGCATCATGCTGAGATAGGAGCCTTTTGGCCTCGTATAGGACTTTCTGTTTCATTTTTCTTTTTTTATTCCTTTTTTTTAATACCTTGGATTTTTGTTTTTTATTGTGTTTTTGTGATCTTCCTATACGAGTCGCAATAAATACCTTTTCTTTCTTTATTTTTTCTTTCTTTCTTTACTAGAAAATAGCTCGAACTATTATGAAAACCCCGGTCCCCGCGTAGTCCACCCGCGCACTCACTGCAGCCACTTGTATGAACGAGCTATCGCGTGAGTTGCCCGCGCGATTTTTATACAATTCTTAATTTGGGTGAAAAACTTATACATACATACCTACATAATCACCCTATAATGTTCCCACTGCTGGGACACAGGCCTCCTCTCAGCGAGAGAAAACTTATAATTGCTTGAAATTGCTCATAATTATCACGCGTGTTGCTTCGTAAGTGAAGTAATTAAATTAGAACGCTAACACTTTAGTGTTTTGTTTAATGTATTTTGTATCTGGAATCTACGTACCTATTTTGTAACAGCAGAGATCTTGCAAATGTAGACACTGCCTTTCTTAGGTATTTAGTAAGTAAAAAACGTACCTAAATCATACAACTCTTAGTTACTAATCAGACATCTTACAGTCTGGAATATGAAACGCTGAAAGCTGTGCTTCAAATAACTTTATGTCAATTTGGATGTACGTAAACTTTCAAACTTTTAAAATAAAGTAAATGATAAATGATAAATGATTTTATTTCTGTAAGTAGGTTTGCACAAACACTTTTACACGTCAATCATATTTTAAAAACTAGATGAGGTCGGCGTTTCCTATCTGACTACTCTGAGAAGAAAGGCCGAAACAAACTCAGAGGTCACAGTCTCTTTTAAAGTCCAGACATAATCTTGGTCAGGTTATATGAAGACCATGTAGATCGAAGTCCGAGATGGTCTTTTGAAGAAAGAACCACACAGATTGAGTGGACCTGTCCAGTCAGTGCACGCATTTGTCAGAATTCGTGCAGCTCAACTCAGAACTTAAGGAGCTCAACGATTCGACGAACAATACCAAAGAAAGGACATTTGGGTAGGCCACATAAAATACTCAAACTGCCAGACCATGACAAAACTAAACAGAACAAAGAAAATAATCAAAATAAAAAAAAATAAAAAAAGTAAAAAATAAAATAAAATGACCCACATTGTCTTCACACTCACAATAATTAAAATAATATAATACTTTACAAAGTAAGCAGATGTCATTGTTTATATAAAATACATTAATGTCAATGTGTATATAAAAAAAACAATATGTTCAAAATACAAAATTGGAAGCAGATCAATCCCAAGCTTTTTTGTCCTCAATGTACTCTTTAACAGTATAAAAGGCTTTCTGGCACAACTTACGTTTAATGAATGATTTGAATTTATTAAGGCTTAGATCTTGAACTTGGCTTGGTAGTTTATTGTAAAAGCGTATACATTGGCATCTGAATGAGCCACCTATTTTCTTGAGCCTTGTTGTAGGTACAACAAATTTGTGTTTGTTCCTAGTATTTATATTATGGATATCACTGTATTTTTTAAACAATTTTATATTTTTATGGGCATATAAAAGATTTTCATAAATATACTGAGAAGGCACAGTCATTACATTAATCTCTTTAAATTTGTCTCTGAGAGAGTGTCTCGGGCTTAATTTATAAATTGAACGAACAGCTCGCTTCTGTAAAACAAAGATAGTCTGAATATCGGCGGCATTTCCCCACAATAGAATACCGTACGACATTACACTATGAAAATAGCTAAAGTACACTAAACGGGCCGTCTCTAAATCAGTTAAATTACGAATTTTTCTAACAGCGTATGCTGCGGAACTTAGCTTTTTTGACAATTTGTCTATATGTGGACCCCACTGAAGCTTAGCATCCAAAGTTATGCCCAAGAATACTGTGCTGTCTTCAGGATTCAATTCTTCGCCCTTTATCAACACATTAGTTTTCACCTGCCTGACGTGAGGTAGCGTAAACTTAATGCATTTGGTTTTTTTCTCGTTTAGAAGTAAATTATTAACATTGAACCAGTGGACTACTTTCGAGATCGCGCTATTTACATCGTCAGTAACCAACTGCTGACGTTTAAGTTTAAACAAAAGTGAAGTGTCATCTGCAAACAACACTATATCATGATTATCCTTTATGAGGTACGGCAAGTCATTAATATAAATAAGAAACAAGAAAGGACCAAGAATTGAGCCCTGTGGGACTCCCATTGTTACTATAGATCCGGGTGATCTTTTTCCATTAACGTCAACGCTTTGAATCCTTTTACTCAAATATGAAGTAAGAAGATCCAGAGCACTATTCCGGATCCCTTAGTGGCGGAGTTTCCTGATTAAAGTTTCGTGAAAAACGCAATCGAATGCCTTGGACAAATCACAAAAGATGCCCAAGGCATCACATTTATCTTCCCAAGCATTATAAATATGTCCTAAAAGTTCAACACCGGCATCAGTAGTTGAACGACCCCTTGTAAAGCCGAACTGTTTGCTATGTAATAATTAATGTTTATTAAAAAATCTCTGCATTTGGTCTAAAATTAATTTCTCAAAAATTTTACTAAAGGTAGGTAGTATAGAAATAGGTCTATAATTTGTGGGGTCTGATGTACTACCTGATTTAAACAAAGGTATTATTTTACTATACTTCATAAGGTCAGGAAACTCCCCACTGTCAATGCAACTATTGAAGATAAGAGCCAGAGTAGGTGCTACAACGTCAATAATAGACTTAGCAACTTCTACAGAATTACCCCACAGATCTGCAGTCTTTTTAACATTTAAAGTGTGAAAGGTTTTAATTATATCTCTACAGGTAATATATTCAAAATGAAATTCTGACTCGCAACCTTTAACATTCTCCTTAAGCAAAGACTCAGCGACGGATGGTGATGAGTTTAGGGATTTAGTTGTTGAAACGGGAATATCTGAAAAGAAATTTTCAAATGCCTCGGCAACTTGTGAGTCTGATTTTATTATGATGTCATTAACAGACAGGCTGTAGTCAGTATTTCGGTTACTAGACCTTCCCGTTTCACTATTAATAATATTCCAAGTCGTTTTAATTACATTACTGCTATTTTTAATTTTTGAACCCAAATAACGTGACTTGGCCATATAACAAACTTTTTTAAATAATTTAGAATAATTTCTAACATACAAATTAAATTCTTCAGTGTTAACGTAAGTCCTTTCATTATACAGTTCATAAAGCCGTGTTCTACTTTTATGAATACCAATGGTAGCCCAATCACTGAACGATGCATTACTATTAACCGAGATAGTCTTGGGAATGAAGGTGGAATCAAAATGTTTACAATATATATTAAAAAAATGATCATATAAATGATTAGGATCAGCATGAATAGACAAAACTGGTAATTTACTAATGAGCTTAACCTTAAAAGCCTCCAAGCGGCTTGTAGTTTTGGGGTTAACAGTGATATCCTTTTTAGTCAATTTTTCGTTTTGGATTTGGATAGTAATCCTTTGCCCGCAATGATCAGAATCTAGTAAATTTATAATTTCTTTGTGGCTTGGTATAATATCTGAATAAACATTATCTAGGCATGTGGCACTAGTAGGGGTTATTCTTGTGGGCTCTAAAAATAGGTTTACAAGATTGTAGGACTGAAACAGACTTAAAATTTTACTACAAGAACCTGAGTTTTCTAATAAATTGACATTAAAATCACCGCAAATGATAATGGACTTGTTTGAGTTACAAATCCTGTGTAACACTTCATCCATTACCTTTTCAAAGCAGTAATAGTGTTAATAATATTAGAATAGAATAGAATACAACAGACATGTATTTTGCAAATGGGGTGTATATGATGCATTAAAGTTCAGCAATATTTCACCATTCGGGATGCAAAGATTTGTACTAAAATCCACTTAAGTTTAACCAAAAGCAAGATCCATCAATCCAGAGCTATTCAGCTAATTCTTTACTCTAATAAAAACTCAAGTCACACTGTAATACGTTTTATCCATTAAAAAATTCCTCTACTCATAAACAGCACTGTTGTTAAGTCTTCCCAAGCAAGACTTGACACCCTACGTAAATGATATGGACAAAAAAGTACATTCCATTTACACATACATAGTAAATAATATTGGATATTAAAAATAGAAAAATGAATTGATTCGTAGTTTTTAACCTCTCTGGACTCGTCAGTTTTTATTTCAAAATAATTAGTAATGAAAGATGAATTCAAAGTATCATTTGTCAACGTCTGCCATAATGGACCATAGAGAAAGATAAATATAATAATGGGCGTTCCACACCATGCATACTACTTGTAGATATGTGATATGGACGACAAAATGTTTTTATTAGGAACATTTTATTCATACAAAACTGGCTTCATCGGTATTTGTCGCATTTAGTAAACTTATCTTTCCATAATGTTGATGCGTAACATAGTTTTTTTTATATTTTACACAAAAAAAAACTTAAAACGGAACGCGTTTACTTGTTTGACAATGTGTCATTGTCTATGTCAATGTAATGTTATTGCAGATTCTTCATTGCGTATTTATTGTGTTTGTTTCTGCGATTATTTTCTAATATTTTTTACCCCTGCTTATTTCTACGGACTGATACCGTCTACCACTCGATTACCTTGCTATTAACACTGAACTCTGATTTGCATTGCGTTTTGGATTTGTTTTGTGGATCAATATGAGGTGCATCAACTGCGGAATAGCTTTCAGTATATTATAGTGTACTCTGTGGGAATAGCCATGCAAAGGTTGCAGAGGCATCTCATAACCTCGCTTTCTGCACACCATCAAACAAGACTTTCGCGTTGGATAACCAATGCTCAAACCCAGGTAAGAAGTTGGACTAGAAAAAACTTCTGATTTATTTTTATACATTGAGGTAATTTATGTAAGTACATATTATTACCTCAATGTTTTTATATAATTCTGGTATGCGAAATTAACTTACAGTGCATCTTATTTTCAGTTGCCTATGGATACATTTATTTGTCATCCATGCTTATTATTATTAAATACCGAAGCTGGTGAACACGAGAGACTACTGGGGAATAACATGATTTGCCTTGGTTGTGGCAAATCTGTGAGGAAAATAAGACACCATACTGTCAGTATGGAGTGTCCATTGCTGGCTGTCTTTATCACAAAATACTAATTATGTGATAAGCATTTTGTTTTTCATTATTATAAATACCTAGTTGTATTAATCTATAAAAAAAGGAGTTTTCATACTATGTTTCTGTGATTGTAATATCTGCGTTTTATATATTTTCCATCTTTAACATATACTTGCCTAAAGAAGGCATGTGTAACAATAACATAATACTTGAAAACATAAAGAGATGTATACAAAAGATACTCTTGTTACTAAAAATTATATAAACATAAGCATTTATCTGTGTTTATTCTAACTGGTTTACTTTCAGCCCTCAAGAAACAACTATGTTTGCCATGTGTGTTGGATGCGAGCAAATAGACAGGCAGTGCATGACTCATCACGAGACATGCAGGAATTGGCTTTGAACAATGATGCAGCAGCCCCTAATGTTCAAGTTGTTAGCCCACCAGAGCCATCACCGTTGCCGCCTGTTCAAAGAGGGCCACTTCAATGGGATAGTAATACGATATCATTACCTAATTATAAGCCAGCTTCAATCACATCTGTTCACTGTATATTTCAACAATGCGGAAACAGATTGTTACATTTGTTATTTATGTAATTACTGAAGCCCTATACTTATAGCGGGATCGTCCGAAAGGGTTACCGCTGCCCCGGAACATAAAGGGCTAAGGAAGGAATACGGGTGGGTTTTAGTCAGTAAGAGTCTGACACTCCCTTCCGCTCCACCTAGAGCGGGAGGAGTCATTAGATGATTTCCCATCCAAAAAAAAAAGCCCTATACTTACACTTTATCCAGATTAGTGTATTTGTGAAATAAAAATGCTCTGTTTTATCAAAGCTGGTTGATTGACCTCCCTCGGTCTCTTTATTAACACTATTGCTGCATTGCTGTAATGTATGTCACCTAGGTAGGCATTTAAGATATAATAATTATAATATAGCAAAATATTTTTATTTAATAAATAAATGTTTTTTTTTACTCTTTTGTTTTATTTTGTGCTTTCCTTGTTTATTGTTAATTGAACTATTTAAAAAAATATAAGGGCAACCTGTAAAAATGTACTTTAAAGAAAAATATTAGTTTTGAATAATTATGCTTTGTTAATATTGTTATTATGACTGCCTCGTTGGTTTACTGTCCTGAGTTCGATTCCCAGGTCGAGCAAAGTGATATTGGGGTTATTCATCAGGAATTTCCCAGTAGGAGCCCGGAGTCTGGATTTGTACCCGGTTGATGGCAATAGACTCGCCCCCTAATACATGGGACTTAAACATAACTGGTGAAATGTGGGTGTCCTATAGGTACACCTCTGCCCATGCCTTCGGGGAATACAGGCGCGATGTTATGTTTGTTATTATTGTCACATTTTTTGAGACTATTACCCAGTTTAATAAATGTAAATCAATACACAGTTTAAAATCCTTCATTTAGGTGGCCATTACTTTGTTTAAATGCTTAATAATACTAAAACCATATCAGTTATACGTAATAATTCACAACTGTTCGCTACTTTAAAGCGCCTTTTAATAGCGAAATTATAATCTATATAAGTATATACCTTATTGCTAGCGTTTTGATTAAAAGATTTAATGAAATTGTTTTTGTCTAGTATGTTGTGATGACAAGTTCTCAGAGTTTTTTATTTATAGCAATTTAATAGGCCAATATTCACGAATATAAAACACCAAAAATCATTGGTGTACTTTAAAGTTGATAACTATGCCGACGTCCTTATAAAAACTGGCCATGTTCTTTGCCGTATTATCGCCATTTCATACAAACTATCAAAGTAGTTGTTATTTGAATATTCGGATAAAAATAAGTTGGTACCTGAATAGGTACCAACTTATTTTTTTCTTTTTTTTTTTTTACTTTTTTTTTTTAGACAGGTAAAGTCAGGGTTTATTGTTTAGCAAATTGAACTTCTATCAAATTGACTAACGTATGTCGCCTTACAAAACAATTTCCCGATGGAAATCCGACTGTAATTCGTAGTTACCTAACAATTCAGTAACCCAAGGTTCCACCTGACTCTGTGCATGTGGCTTCAAGCCAAGAATGCCAAGACTTAAGATAGCAATCCCTCTTGACACTTGATTTAATACAAGGCAAGTCCATTTGTATTGTTTTTATTACAAAAGAATATTTGTACTGTGAAATTGTTATGCATCGTGCATTTCATGTCTTACGATGAAAGTGTGAATTTCCTTGTTTTAAAATGGATTAAATCTGTGGTGCTTAAACTATTTTTGACGGATACTGAATAGTGTATGTGACTTTAGTCACACTCAAATTATTTTGTCAAAAATAAAATTTAAAACATACTTCGAAGATGGCTACAGTAAAAGTTAGTAAATTCTGATACCCATTACCAAAAGTGAAGCAGAACGGAGGTTGTTGAAGTCAAAACTTCAAGAGGCGCGTAGAACAATGTTTGGTAGGGGAAAATCTTACGGGTTCGCGTCACCGTCCTGCTAATCTTAACAACGTAACGTACTTTTACAGTACACCGCACGTCATCGGTGGTAACACTGTGACCATGAGCTGGAATAGCGTGGTACGGAATTTCAATAAAATAAAAGGCCAGCGTATACCGGTTTTCTTAGTGCTTGGCGAGACTGCAAACGAGAGCGCGGGCCGGGCGCGGCGGGGCGTACTCAAACATAAGAACTTCATTGGAGCGTCCATAGTGGGCACGCAGGCGCAGTGAGCGGCGCGGGGAGCGCGCGAGCAACTCACGCCATAGCTCGTTCATACAAGTGGCCGCAGTGAGTGCGCGGGCGGCCCGCGCGGGGACCAGGGTTCTCAAACAGTTCGAGCTTTTTTCTAGTAAAAATAAATCTTCATTATGCATATTATATTTTGACAAACACTCGACATGACAACACTCAGAACGAAGCCGCGCACGACTGCGGACAGGCAGATCGCGCGCGTTCCCGCTCCCGCGCCGCTCCCCGCCCCGCGCTGCCAGTCCGGCCAAGCACTTACCACTGACGTGCGGTTAACTGTATTTGCAATATTTTACCAACATATTTTTCTATGCTTTAATTTATTTTCGCGTTTTTCAGTCCACCAGGCTGTACCAGTTTATTTCAAAAGGATCTAATTGCGTATGAAAAGATTACAGACTAACATTTTTCATAGACATAAACCTAGTTAAGATAAAATAAACAGTATTATCCTACTTAATACAATTATAATATGCAAATCGAAAACAGCAACATAAAAGAAATATCGTAAAACATAGGTAATTCCTCTCGTTCTTTACAGAATCTTGTGCCGTTAACGTAAATCAGGCTTTAATACCTGCAAAATAAAGTCGTATTTCTTTTAATTCTAAACTTGTTTTTCTTTTCAATTGGTACATTGAATTTCTGATCAGATCGCATGTTTCGGCTGTTTTGATTGAAAAGTTAGGATTTGCCAATAAAGTATAAAGCTCCTTCGTTGAATGTATTGAGAAAGTTAGGTAATCTTGTATTCTGAGGTAATGTTGTATTTACGTGTAAATCTGTATTTTTTAACGCGACGATCATTCATGGCGCACTGAATTTTCAACTCTCTGCGTTAGACAGCGCGTTGAAAATCCAGTGCATGAAAAAAATAGGCCGTGCTTCCAGATTATGCTTAGGTAAAATTTGCTCATGTGAGATTTCCAACGGAAAATTATAAATTTCCAAGTATGTACTTGTTTTATTTATTCGATTTCTGACAAGTCCTTCAAGCTTGGTTTTAGTGTCTAGACCAATTTTATATCGAAATGAAACTGTAGGCACTGACTGACTGTGTGAAATGTAACTGTATAGGTACATAAAAGTAAGTCAGTTTTCGTGTCTACCTGTGATCTTCTAAAGTACCTACTCAATGGATTTTGATGCGGGTTCCTCCATCGTTTAGAGCATTTTTATTTGGGAAGGCACAGAAATCGTTCATTAGGTATACGTGCAAAGCAGGAGCGGGTCACTACCAATATTTATTCAGAGTAAAATAAACTTTAGTGCTAATGGTGCTGACAAATAGGTATCTCTTCTCCTTTAAGAAAAACTAGCTGTTACCCGCGACTTCGTCCGCGTGGAGGGAAACGTAGACAAGTACCTGGTACTTGATTAAATAAAAAAATGGTCTACAGATCTAAATTCTACAACGCCTTTCTAGGACATGTCGGTTTCGTCACGATGTTTTCCTTTACCGTTATGAGAGCAATGGTGATGAAATAATTTGCACAAAGTAAAGCGCCTGTCTGGGTTCGAACCTACGACCTCGACAACTTGTAAGTCGCAGTCGTTACTACTGGGCCACCAGTACTCCTGACTGACGGACTAGTGAGCGTCTATTATCTGCCGAACCCTTTACAGGATACTTGGCGTAATGTTGTGCTATCTATCAGCTGAGTTAACTGATATGAACTGGAAGTTGAGAAATAGACCATTATTATTTTTTATACTCTGTGCTACTCAGGGTATTAATTGTATTTTTTTTTCTATTGTTTAATTTTTTTTTTCGAATTTAAATTTTTTTTAATTTACAAACTACTGAAGCCTTCAAGGAGGTCTGTGTCATCCACAGTCAACTAGGTCTCAATATGCTAAACTAAACCACTCAGAAGTTTTCAGTTCACGTGTCGATTAAGGGCTAAAGGTAATTTATTAAACCCTACATCATACCCCTACATCATCACGTTATAAATGGTAGTCATAAATCACTTGGAACTTATCCAATTTGCATTTTTGCTTCCTCATCGGCGAAAGGTAAATAATAAAAATGGCCCTCAATTCGGGTGTAAAATGTATCGATATCGTTTAGTGTCGAAGTTTTACTCTTCTGCATAATTCTTCCAAAAATATTGGATATGGGCTGGCTTTTATCTTGGCTTTTATAAATATTTCCATACGAGGCACTACCCCAGTCTCTTCTGTGCATTACATTAAATAAAATGACCAGTCGACAGCGATGCGGAAGAATACTTCGACATCATTATTATAGTTCGTTAATATTTCAATTAGGATTTTATATTTTTATTGTAATAGTTTTTCAGTTTATTTAGTATCAGAAGTTTGGCCATTTAAGTAGTAAGTAAAAAAGGAGACCTCGAAAATATTGGATATATCTGTTACTGGCATATTTATTTCGTGACTTTACTGTACCTACGCTTTTGATACTAAAGTATCGCTGACCAAATCAATGATAATAGAGGACCTCCCCTTGCCGTTGTTCAACTCGATGTACGTACGCGTTGGGTGCCTATGTCTAGGTGCACACGTGCACATTGCCGGCAACTGTCCTGTCCTGTCCCTCGTTGAATTCCCTGAATTCTCCAGTGTAGGCGTAGCTCACGCTATCGTTAGAGCATAAGCCAGTTAGTAAGCTTGGCTGACTGCCCAGGATGCGTCGGACGTACTTAAGTATGTCAGTACCTAGTAAAAGCTTTATTGTGCACATAATGCACGTGAATCGTTTTACATAGAAACTTTACTGGTTCGATTCTTATTTTGCAATTTAGTTTTCAAAAATGTCAACAAATAATTTGTAGGTATTTGGTAACTTTAATGACTACACATAGGGTTAATTTTACACTACAACTTCAACTGACTTTATCAGAAGTATTTGTCATTCTAAAATCGACTTAATTTACACTTACATAAAGTTGATATTTGCTTAAAGTGGAAATATAATAGAACAGATTTTTCTTAATTGGAGTAACCAAGACTCAAATAACATCAGTTGGATACAATTTAATACTATGTATTGGTTTCCAGCTCGAGCAACGAATTACTAGAACTTTTCTCCCAAATAATGTTCTCAGTAGTAGCCTGAAGTAGTTTTAAACTTTAACCGGTAAATCGCAGTATTTATAGCAACTGCTCCTTCCCGACTACCTTCTCAGCCTACTCCGATTGTATGTTTTTGTCGTTATGTAAAGAGTGTTTTCTTTGATTCCAGCGTGACGAACATCTTCCTGGTGAACCTGTCGGTAGCAGACCTGCTAGTGACTCTGTTCTGTATGCCGGTGCAGATCGCCAAGTCAGTCACCTTGCTGTGGTACTTCGGCGAGGTCATGTGCAAGACTGTTAACTTCTTGCAAGGTAAGCTCTAGATAAATGTTTCCTTTAAAATTGTCTATAGGTAGGTACTATATAACTACTATCAGGTTAAAATATATATAGGGTGACTAGTAATTAGTGACCGATACCTAAACACGTGATTGTACTCATGATAACTACCTTTTGGAATGGGCGACTAGAATCAATTCTTTTTATTATAATTTTTGACGTCCAAAAGTGCCTTTAGTGTGCCTAATTGAAATAAATGATTTGACTTTGAATTTGATAAAAAACAACTTTTACTATGGGACCAAACCTGAAATCGCGAAAAAAAAAATCTGCTGTTCAGTACATTTTGACCAGTTAGGCGAACATAAACGACTAAACAGCAGATTTTTTTTCGCAATTTCAGGTTTGGTCCCATAGTAAAAGTTGTTTGTTATCATGAGTACAATCACGTGTTTAAGTATCGGTCACTAATTACCAGTCAGCCTATATAATGAAGTGGTAGGTACAATGGCTTCCAAAAGTTGACATATTTCCAGTTCAGCTCTGATATCACAATATATATACACCCATGCCGATTTCGGCTACGGTGACTGCTATTGTTTCCGACAACTATAGGTTTACGGGCGTGTGCTCTGATGTGGCTAACGTAACTATCTTGACTGTAAAGGTACGTGCACAGTGTGGACATGTCAGAATGCCATTGTGGTAATGATATTGTATGTTGGAAGGTGGCTTACTGTTGGGGTGATCTTGTCTGCAGCTGTCGAGATCTCTCCTCCGCTGGTCTTCAAATTATCACATTATTAGACCGCCCATTGTGTCACCCTTTGTAAAGTTTCTATATCGACGCTTGAAAGGCAAAATTGAATAAGCGACATAGGACTAACTTTACAGGAGAACAATTTAAAGTTAAACTTTTCAGAAAAAAAAATAATAAGATTTCTAAAATAGTAATAATTACGCCTTTAGGATGATTACAACAGTTTAAATGTTTTCTTTTTTTCCCTGAAACTTTTATCTGTTCTCCTGTAAAGCTAGCCATATGTCGCTTATTCAATTTTGCCTTTCAAGCGTCGATATTCATGTCTGTAATTTTTATGGTGTACATAATAAAAAGTATTCTATTCTATTCTATGAAATAAAATATAAAAAAAAATTCAGGAACTCCTCAAGGATTACATGATTATTTTTTTATGATAAGTCAAAGGTAGTTAAATTAGTCAGTTACAAAGTTATAGAAATTCAAACATTTGGATCACTAGAATTTAAAATCATAATGTGGTGAGTCACAGCTGAAATGGAAAAATGTCAACTAACTTTTGGAGGCCATTGTATATCACGGTAATACAGTTTATTATAGTCCGCGCGGAACTAGTTGGCCGCGCCTTAGGTATGTGAGCGGTGGTACGGACGGGCGGGCGGAGGCGCATTACTCAATACGTGCGTTGCGAACCGCCGCCGCCGCCTCACCCCTGTCCCCACCACAGCGGCCAACTAGTTCCGCGCGGACTATAGTCAGTCAACTTCTTACCCCCTTATTAATAAACGTTGTATAGTGTCTCTATAGTTACACAATGCTTTGTTTACACAATTCTTCTTCCGAAAGTCAAATTACTGACGACTGATAGAGAGAAATCGGTGTGTAACTATTCATCTGATATACCTAATACGTTTATTAGTAAGGGGGTATATGTCTAAATTCTAAAACTAGATCGAAAATCCTTCCAATTAATTACATTTTGTCTTTTAACGCAACCTTCATAGATCGCTTTTTAAAACAAAAAAATAAAAAAGCACTACGTAAAAAAACTTTTAAGTGGCATTTTTTTTATTTATGAGTGTTTTAACTTGACAATTATTTTGCTATCATAGAGATTGTTACGTTAAAACAAAGCTACCAAAATGTTTGACACTATCGTATCAACCATCTGAAACCTACATTCCAAAACCGACAGTTTCAAAATGTATCTAAAAATAGAATATAGTGAACCATTTAAAATACAGTTGCTTTGAAGGTAAAACACAGACAAAGTAACGAGCAATTTTCTTGCCAGAACAAAGACTGCGGAGCTGTCAACTTTGAACGCAGGAACACGGAATAGTATCACGACCTGGCCAATTATGATAATTGCTCGTACATTGTTGCTGAGCAAATTTATATCCTGTAAATATAGCGCTGCATTTTTGGAGGCTATTTAGGGAATAGCTAGATAGCTATTTAGCGTACTGGTGGAATTTTGTGAAACGGAAACAATTAAATTCGTTTTTTTCAGTTGGAGACTCTGAATTTGTGCCTGGTTTCCATAAACCAGGCACAAATTATAATGTAATAATAAATAAACATTTATTTCTCTTCCACAGAGGCGCCTTAAAAATATGAAGACACTACATCTGATAAATCCTTTGTGGGAGACTGGTATCTGCACTAGGAAAAACCTGTCACACAGATTACCAGCCCCCAAAAACAAACAATGATTGAGTATTAAATCTTACAGTTCTTATCATTGGACTTAACCATAATTGGACCAATGATAAGTAGGATATTATGTCAGTATTTTAATTTTTTTTTATTGATGATGACACGTTGTTTTCTATAACTTAAATAGGACGATAGCCACTGGAGTACTGCTACTGTACAATTTAGTAATAAATTACAGCAATTTAGTCTTAAATTTAATCTTAAATTGGTTGGGTTTAAGATTAAATTGTACAGTAACACGAAATTGAGTTTTATAAATAATGTTATTAGATTACTTAGACACAAGAAGGTATTCGTCATTTCGAATGGTTTAACAAATAATTTACCCGTGAATTGTGAAACTTACTTCGTGTATTGTAACCACTATTGTAGTAAAACTAACTCATGCGATCTTACATTTATTTGATACCCAAACTAAATGCTTATTGTTATATTAGAATTGTAGTAAATTCCGGTTTGGGTCGACACTGATGTCACTGTGTCGAATTCGTTACAAAGGCTATAAAAAACAATGTGAGTTTTCCGGGTTGTTCCACTATAGTAATACTAGCTGTTGCCCGCGACTTCGTCTGTCATCCAGGATAAAAAGTTACTATGTCCTTACCCAAGTTATGGTGTTTCTGTGTGCTAAATTTCATCCAAATCTGTCTAGCTGTTTTAGCTTAAAAGCGTAAAAAACAAACTCACCTTCGTATTTATAGCTAAGGTCGTTCACCTCTATAAGCTTTCATATCTGTAATGATACGATCCTAATAGGATTATTTCCAATTCAATTAAGTTTTCTGTCAATTCGTATGTACCGCTTAGGTTTAAGCCACTCAGATGGTGTCTTGTCATTCTTGGGGGGGTGTTTGCCATAATCGCCACGCTTGGCAGGCGGGTTGGCGCGGGGCGGTCGCCGCCTACCCTTGGTAGCGGCCCAGGCCACGGTGAGGCAAGGGGTGCTAAGAATCCCCAGAAGAAGCACAGAACCGGTCGAAGTGGAGGTGCTTGGGGGAGGCCTATGTCCAGCAGTGGACGTCTTTCGGCTGAAATGATGATGATGATGAGATGGTTTCTATTTAATGAAAACATAAAGTAAAGTAAAGATCGTTTAATTCATAATTCAAAATTACAATATGGAGGTATCGTTGGTCCTAAACTAGGCACAGCCTGTATCTGAGGCACCATGGTATTTGTGATAGCCTTTCAAGATTCTATATAGCTAAACATTGCGACCTCAACTGATCAGGATTTAAAATGTACAAAAAGTAGCTATTGGAAGTAATGGTTTCAACAATAATATTCACTACATGAATTTTTATACCTAGCAACCTTAGGTTACCCTTTCAAGAACAATAGTGTCGAAAAAAGAAACACTCCGGCTGTTAGATCCCATAAACTAAGATTTATGTATCACACATGTCTAGGTCTATACGATCGGCACGTAGTGGTGTAAAAGAGTTTTATCACTTCCTAATTAAATTAGTTCAGAGCGTTCAGACATATTTTGGTATATTCGCACCCGGAATTTCTGATTGAACACTTAAACTTTCATTAGTTTAACATTTATTCCAATCGAGTAAGTTTAAGCACGTGTAATATTTATATATATATTAAAAATATAGATTTCACGTGCTTAAACTGATATATAAAATTCAAAGTCCTGACTGACTGATATATCAACGCACAGCCTAAACCGCAGGTCCTAGAGACATGAAATTTGGGAGGTGTGTTCTTTGTGAAGAGTAGGTATCCACTAAGAAAGGGATTTTTGATATTCCACCCCTAAGAGGGTGAATGGGGGGAGGGTGTAATTTCACGCAGACTAGCTAGTGTAAAATAAGGAGCAAACTTGAGATCTGTTAACAGTTCTGAACGGTAAATAAATGTGCTCGAAACAGTTATTGAGAAACGAAATGTTAGTGCCAATTTTATAATAACTGAACAGACTATAACAGTTGGCGAAAATCAAAGAAAAGATGGGTGAACTGAGTGAAAAATTATATGGCTAGAAAGGGAGTGACTACTGATATGATGACTAATATAGAAGTTAAAAGATGACATGCTGTGTTGATCCCAAACAAATTGGAATAAGGCAGGCGCAACGCGACAGCGCGACGCTTCTCTTGTAGCACAATTTCCACAAAGATTTCAAAGAAATTGTTCTACTAGAATCGCGTCGCGTCTGTTTGCGAGCCTTAAGGGCTAGAAAAATATGAAATGATGCAACCAGTGGTATTATGTTACCAAATATTATAAACGAAGCTATCTTTGTCATTTTCTAGCTAATCAAGTTTTTCCGTAACTCAGGTTCAACTTTGAAAAAAGTTTGTTTACAGAATAAATTCCAAATCAGCGGCTTTAGAATTGAATGCCTGGTCCCAGGATTCAATCAAGTCCTCAATTATTATTGTTCTCATCTCAAACGGAGTAAGCTGACAAAAACCGTTTAATTAAGATTAACGGTTCACTCATCCACTTGGGTTCAGGGTAAATATGACGGGGAGAAGGTCAATGACTTCTGACTTTACTAGAGATGTAAGTTAATAAAAGTATGATAAGAGAAGTTTAGAGAGATCGCGATTTTGTGCTTTCGTAGGAATATAATATATATAAATTTTTTTAGTGACTATGGGATTGGATTTTGAGGGTCTTGTCGTTAAGTATAATAACAGCCGCACGGCTCGAACGATCAGGTTAAGCTACGCTTGCCGGGGTTGGTTCGTAGATGTGTCACCATTTTTACATACCTAGACCCCGTGTCTCGGAAAGGTCTCGGTTGTCATTCATGGATCTTTGGCAGTCATTACGGCTAGTCAGAAGATAAAAAGTCGGGTTAGGTTATGGAGATCAGATAAGTAGTCGCTCCATGTAAAATACTGGTACTCAGCTAGACTGGCTTAGACTGGAAGTCGACCCTAACGTAGTTGGAAAAAGGCTAGGCAGATGATGATGATGGATTTGAAGTAACTAAAAAAACTAGGAATAACTATTGGAGTTTCTCCTTTATTGTGGGCGCATTCAAATGGGAATGTCCGTTACGTATGGACTAAAAACCCAGTAATCGATACGAACAATCTACAAATAGATTCCTTATAATAATTATGAAGATTAATCCTACCGACGACGTTGTAAGCTCCAAGTCATTGTGAGATCGGTGCTATAGTACTTATGTACTATTACCGAGTTTCGAGTAAATCGGATCGCGCAATAAGATTTATTAACTCATTGAGCTCCGATAATGAGACATAATTGATTTCCTATTGTATCGTACTACATAGGTTACACGCGGAGCTTGACCGGTACAAAATTCAGCCCCGAAAGTTGTTTTTAAGTCTCTTGGGAGTATTTTTGAAAAAAATATAATGACAATTTATTTCCATAGATTAATATTCGTGCCAAGTTTCAAGTTATTTAGATCACGCATTTAGATTTTTCATCACGCATTGAGAACGTTGTCCCCCTATAGCTCCTATCCTCCATGGATTTGGGGCCTAACTTAGGTAGGATTATTTCTTACATTTTATGGAATCCAATGCAGCAGCTTTTCCGTATCGAAAACTATACTATACTATTTCCTTTGGCTGTAAATGTGCTATTTTAGTTAGATAGATAAACCGTTTATTCAGTGCAACAAAAGACACAATACAGGCATTAAAAAAAAACATCAAAATAGGTGAAAAAAAAACAGATTAAAAAGATAAATTGACCCATAGACACCTCACATGACATTTATAACGGTCGATTACTACTGGTTATTGATTAGTTGGTTGGTTTGGATTTTTCCGACGGAGTGTGTGTGATCCTCATTGAGTTGGTTGATCTCTTTTACAAAAAATACATAATATTCACTCATTTCAACGCATATAAAGTTTTATAGGAGTATTGCCTCTATTTTTTTGTATTTTTTCTTATTGCTAGACTTTTTTCCAACGGATTATTGGGTACACCTGGTAAACAACAAAAGGGTCAAAAGCACCTAATAAAAAAACAAGCAAGCAATCTCATTTTCACATCAAATTTGGGTACAAAGTCGATCCTTGTACCCAAAACGAAATGAACTCGGGGTCATTTCGATAGGAACAAACATAGAAACAAATAAACTAGCAATTCATATTTGGGTACAAAGGCCGCATATAAACTTTCAGATGCCAAAAAGTATCGCCTACTGAGACATACCTTTTTGAAGTGATCCTTCTGAACCCCTCAAATTTGCGGTATTAGGGTCTTAACTTGTATAATATCGGCTGAAGTACAAGACATTAGTATACTGATAACAGACCAGAGAAGCTTGATTAAATTTTGTGAATTCAACTTCGTTCATAAGCTGATTTGTCAATCTGAGATACTTTGGGGTATTGCCTGGTTGATTGAATTTGTTTTTTCAGGAGCGGGCTTATACGGTTTGTAATTCGCTCGAAAATTTTGTTTGCGTTTTTTGTTTATCCTGGGGAGAGCTGTTTAGGTGAGCGGGGCAGGAATGCTTATGTATGCTTATGGAGTTCACAGCATTCTAGCCATTTCATACAACTGCCGTTTTTATTTTTATATTATGTAAATAAGTTGCTGGTCTATTTGATTAACAATTAATTGACTGACTGACTTGACCTATGCTCTTTGTTTTTATGTGCTTTCTACTTGTCATTATTATTTTTGTTCCTTTTCGTTACACGACGTAAAAAATATGAAGGCGACTAGTTTTTAAAAGAAGTTACTTTTACTAACAATGCAAATCAATTAAGTTAGTTTGCATAAGAAATGGGTTTCCGTTACGATAGTTGATCGGAAACCACACCTAAACTGTAGCAATTTTGTTTGTTGTACTTTTCAATTTAAGGGAGTGCTACAATTTCTTATTAGTCTCTTTTAAAAGTTGATGTTACTGACTACAAATTGCCGGATGATAATATACTATAATTCAATGCAGATACTTACATCGTAATGTTAGTAACATTAACTAACCCAGCATAGAAGAGTGACATTGGAATAAATATCTGCAGGGCAAATATTTATGAATGTATTGTATTGTATTTTTAATGTATTAAATATTGTGTATGAGTCATGTTATGATGTTACTTATTTGAAAAAATAAATATTAAAATATAAACTCGTAATACATGCTATTCATGATAGATTAAAAAATAATGTTGTATGAAAAAAGTCACGCATCGCTTTAATATTCTTCTAAGTTGTAATATTTTGCAAAAAAAAAAAATAGTATCTAAAATATTTTTATTTTATTTTAGTTCATAGCATAGTCGCAGGTGAGCCTAATAATATGTGTTTTATCATTTGCGATATTGAAATTTCAGCACTGTTTGGGAATATCTTTGGCAACATTCCATATTTTTTTATACTCATGATTTTCCAATGTCTGTCATTTGAGTACAATATATAAATAAAAATATTGCTATATTAATGGTAACTAATAGCTCAAACTAACTGATGACACAATATCAATTCTTCTTCTTGGTCGCGTACATCATCACTGATGGTCTCATGAAAGGCCTTTATGGCTTTACGATGATGATGGTACGATGTTCTTCCACCTCGATCGGTTCTCATGTCTCTCAGCGTGGTCGTAACAGAAAGGCGGCGGTGAGGGCGGTTAGTGACCAGCCGCGAGGTCTTTTCCAATCTACAAAATAAATTAGACCCAGTAAATAAAATTTTAAACTAGTTTAGACAATCCGTCAAAACATAGCTGCAGACTTTGTTTTGCCTGTATGCCATAGATAATTATGTGGAGTTTAGTTTACTCTTCTTTTAGTTAGTTTTTTTATGTGTGCTTTATATACGTAACAGGAAACAGGGTCGATGTCATTATTCCATTCATTCATTTTGAAGGTACGACGAGTTTTCTGAACATTTAAAATACGCGTTGCGGCTTTTCGTTTCAACTCCGGAACTCCGGTACCTATGCATATTTTACAACGGGAGTTATTATTCTCCCTAAAAAAATACGAGAACCAGAGCTTAGCCGGCATCGTTGTTGAGCCGTGGCTTTGAGTTGTAATTTTTGTCGAAATTTCTTTTTCTTCGTTGTGTCGCTGGCACGACAAATTTCAAATTTTATTTGCCCAAAACTTCGCTACTACCACACCAGTCCAACATTTGAATTGATATTCCTACTTGTGTGGTTTGTTATTGGCAGAGAGTAGAATCTTTATTGGCTTAGAACTGTTGGCGACTGTGCCAAACCACAGAATGAGTCTAATACATAATATAAAGAGTCGTGTGTGGTTCGTTATGGTTATTGCCAAAAGATAGATGTTGATATTATGTTAAGTGCTAGTAGTAAATTACTCTTAAGCATATTGTTATTTATTATGATAGGTTTTCACTTTACGCAGTGCTAAGTTCTTTTTATGCAAATTTGACACAAACCCCTTTTAGGGCCTTTCTACCTCATCATACCAAACTCTTTACCCCCTAATTCCAAAACGTGGTTTAATAAAAAATGTGTGATTTTGTGTTTTCTATTCTTTTTTTTTCTCTTAACTATAAACCGAAATCTAGACATACATGTCTAACTCAACTCAAAATTGAGATCTCTCGCATTAAAAGAGCTCCTAAAAGTGCATTATCCATATGAAGTGTTCTTGTAACTTTTAAAGCTGAGTAAGTGAGTTGTATGAAGATAAAAATAGTTTTTGTTCTTTATTCATTTAAAGAAGGTTTTAATTTGGACAGATTATGCTATCAAAATAGTTACTAAGCAACACTTTAGCCCCCTTACTAATAAACGTTGTATAGCGTCTGTATAGTTACACAACGCTTTGTCTTCTTCTTTCGAAAGTCAAATTACGGACGATTCAAAGAGAGAAATCGGTGTGTAAAAATATTTATCTGATATAATACGTTTATTTGCAAGGGGATAAGTACGAGTATATTATTATAGTAGAAAAACGGGAATGTGGCCAAACGGTAAGGAACTATCATTAGTACCACAGCCGCGTTCCGTCAGTGTATTCTGTAGAAATCTCATCGTGAAAACGTAGGTGAAGTGCTGTTATTCCATCTGAGGGGCAATTCTCGTAATTTTAAGAATGTTCACAGTCTGATCTCAGTCTCAATCTGTCAAAAATACCTCAAGTTCCCCTACATTTTTGACAAGTTTTTGAAATTTATTGTTGTTGAGATGAGATTGCGACTAGATTTTGAACCTTTTTAATTACCGGAACTGGTCTTCTGATGCTAGAGAATGACACTATTGACAGCTCACTTCACCTAAGTTTTCATGGTGAGATTTTTGCAGAATCGATCGGCATAGTAATATTATTATGTTTTATTTCATCGGCACTGGACCTATGTTTCAACTTGACCTATTTTAACAACACAATTCCCCCGCAGGTGTGGCAGTAGCCTCCAGCGTGTTCACGATCACCGCTATGTCGGTGGACCGGTACCTGGCCATCACACAGTCTCTCCGGCAACCCTGGATGCCGTCAAGGCGAGGAGCTTGCAGCCTCCTGGCAGGACTGTGGCTGGTGGCCTTCGCCATCTTCGCGCCGTTGCTGGCAGTGGCCACAGTAGAGAGGGAGCATGTTCCTTCGCTGTCGAGGACGAGAAATGGATCGGTGAGTTTTTATGTTATTTAGATAGATAGATAGATAGATAGATAAACCGTTTATTTAATCTTTACACAATGTTACTATGTATGTATGCCACTGGCTATGCCCGCGGCTTCGCTCGCGAAACTATGTATTCTATTAGAATTAGGTATAAGTTTATATAAAGTGCTGCTACAATAGTGACATTAATTTATCACACGTGTAAGGCTAGTGGCCAGTGATAATAAAAATTATAACAACATAAAATAATTCATAATTTGAAAATCACCGCCTGCGCCGCTCGCCAACATAGGGCGCTCTCTCTTTCCTTCAATTTCGCCTACTCTTTGCAAGTTATTATATATTTTTATTATTTTATTGATGCGATGTTAATACGATCCGTGACCCCGGCTAATAAACCTGCTTCTTTCTTTAAGTACAGGTTGCTTAAAGATGCTATTTTAGAAAATTGAAAATAAATAAATAATAACGTTTAATGAAATTAAAATATGTTCATAATACAAAAACGTGAAACCGTATACGTGGGTTAAATTAATGTCGACATTAAAGTGGCACATTGTAATAATGTCATCAAATACGTTAATTAACCCCATGATCCGTGCAGCAATTGGCTGTAACAGGGGCGATTCACGCACGAAAAAATTGTGTGACTTTTAAAATTATTTTAGGTCAATAGAAATTCCAAACAGGGTTATTTTTTTAACAATAGGGACCAACTATTTTGCTGTTCATAATTATCTCATAATTTTTTTTGTAAATACACATTGTGGAATGCAATACATAATCAGCCTATAATGTTCGCACTGCTGAGACACAGGCCTCCTCTCAGTGAGAGGGAGTGGGCCGTAATCCATCACGCGGGCCCAGTGCGGGTTGGCAGATGTCACATGTCTTTGAATTTTTGGTTCTAGGACATGCCGGTTTCCTCACGATGTTTTCCTTCACCGTTTTGAGAGCAGTGGTGATGAAATAATTTACACAAAGTAATGCGCCTGTTTGGATTCGAACCTACGACCTAAAACTCGTAAGTCGCGGCCGTTACCACTTGGCCACCACTGCTCTCGGAATGCAATAGATGATTGAGTATTGTATTGTATCATGTAGGTACTTTTAATGAAACTGTACTGTGTACTGAAATTATTGATCTAGACCTAGATGCTACGTACCTACCTACTTATTTTTCATAAAAAGGCTTCTCAAAGATGAAAGAGTATTCAATATTTAGGAGCGACGTACTCTTCAATATTGAAGAGTATTCAACGCTCAACTTTACACAGACGCGAGAGCTAGCTGTCATTAAATAAATGTCATTCGTAGCGTCTAGTCTGAATACCAATTTCCACATGTTGTATCAACATCGATTGTATACTTTTACCAAGCAATATCTGCATTATGGAGAGCTCAACTCTCTTGGATAGTGGTCTCAGCTGCCCTATCTTGAATACTAAATCGACTCATCTCCATAAGTTCATTCAACTAATACAGTCAACCGCTCTTCCATGGAGACAATTGCACATAGCAGAAAAGGCGGTTTTTATGGGTCCGTACTCAAAGGGTGCCAACGGGACCCTATATTACTAAGGCTTCCTGTCCGTCCGTCTGTCACAGGGCTGTCTGTACCTTTGGACCGTAATAGGTCGATAATTGAAATTTTCACGACCGCTATCATCATTTCAGTCGAAAGACGTCCGCTGCTGGACATAGGCTTCCCCCAAGCACCCCCACTTCGACCGGTTCTGTGCTTCCCGCGTCCAGCGGGTGCCTGCAGCCTTCATGAGGTCGTCAGCCCACCTTGTGGGAGGCCTCCCAACGCTACGTCTTCCGGTACGCGATCGCCACTCCAGAACCTTTCGGCCCCATCGGCCCCATCAGCCATCTGTTCTGCGAGTTATATGCCCTGCCCACTGCCACTTAAGTTTGGCAACTCTTCGGGCTATGTCGGTTACCTTGGTTCTCTTGCGGCTCCTGCCGCTATAAAAACAAACAATAAAAATATAATAAAGTTAAAAATTAAAGAAGGTCCCATATTGTACAGTGGTACGGAAAGGGTTCCGTTTGAGAGTTCGACTTTATAAAGTCTACAAAAATAAACAACAATAATTATTATGGAACAAAGATGGTAGACAATAAAATGAATCTTCGTCCGTGTATACATCTGTTTGAAGCTGACTGTACCGAGACGTTTTTCTATTAAGATTAGCATGGATATTAAAAACGTTGAGATCATATTTTTATACTAAGTGTCTCCTAAGTGGTAATGCTATGAAAAACATCTCGGATAAAATAATCTTTTTGCTTACTCAATTGTAAAGGAGAGGTCAAAAGTGGTATAATATTCCGATGATTTTTGAACGTTAATGTGATGTACCTTAATAAGGTACAGTCACGAGCATAAGTATGTATAAACTTGGCTTTATTAAAAGGTGATTTTCTCATTTATTTTTGAATGAAATTTGGTGTTATTACGAACATAGTATTTTCGAACCCATAGGTTTATGTAAAGTGTCGTATTTCAACGTTGCATTTGTTACTTCACGAAACAATCGCAATTGAAAATTGCCAAGTGTTGACATATAAATGCTCGTGACTGTACATCACATTAGCGTTTAAGTTTGTAAAAAAGTGAAAAATGTTTCGGTACCTACAAACAAAACGCACATAGCCTTTATTTATTCATTTCTATGCAATATAATTATTTTAAATGTGGCTAAAGTTCCCATTTCTATTAAATATTTTGAGATTTTATTATAATTTTAGCTGCAGCTCCATGAAATTGAGACAAAAAATATTGATTATCATGACAATGCAATATCAAAACGTGTCGAAAAAGCTCAAATCTGTAAATGTCAGAATGACATTGAAATAAAAAAAACACCTTCCACTGGTACAGACGCCAGCACATCAAGCTACCCGAAACTGTAAAATTTTCCCAATCAACTTTGAACCTTTTACTTAGGGATAAAGTTGAAAATCTATTAAAGAACTTTGACAGAGTCAATTGTCATTGTCACGTTATTTGCCACAGGGCTACTAACCCTAAAACATAAATAATGTTTGTAGTTAGTGATGCAGGCATTTTACTTTTTAACACTTGTTTAAAAAAAAACAGGCGACTGTAAAAAAAATTAAATGCCCAAGGACATCAAAATAATTACCCACTTTCAGCCTATATAGCTCAAAAGGCTTTTTTCAATTATTTTAGTACTAAGCCCCCATACATTTATTGAACGTCTCCTTTAGCTAGAACAGCAATACTAAATTGATACTATAGATAGGTATATCTATATACATAATATAGATATACAGGAGACTAACGTTTCATTAGTTTATGTTACACAAGACGGTTAACCAATATAGTGTCGTTAAGGTCCTAAACCAACACTATAAATATCTTAAGTTAAAATCACCATCATTAAGCTATCTTAATGGAACTATCTCCACAGTAATTACACTTTTGTAATTCGTAGATAGTAACTATGGACACAACTGGTGAAATGTGGGTGGCCACTGTTCAATAGGTACATTTCTGCTTAACGCTACGATGATTACAGGCGAGATGTTATGTTTTATTAATTTCCTTACTGTATCTTTTGAACCGTATTAAGTAGACACTTGAAATTTTCACAAAGTGTATATCTTGGAATATCTTGGAGTTGGCTTCCAGTCTAATCAGTTGCAGCTGAATACCAGTATTTGACATGGAACGACTGCCTATCTGACCTCGACAACCCAGTTACTGGGTAATACGAAACCCCTTGGTAAGATTGGTTGTCTTTCGGGCTTCTGATGACCCGTAACGACTGTCAAAAGTCCAGGAATGACATCCGGGACCAACGGCTCAAAATGCTTTCCGAGGCACGGAGGCGGTATTAAAAATAATTGAAGATGGTCACCCATCCACGGATTAACCGCGGCGAGCGTAGCTTAACCTGATCGAGCGACCCGTGCGGCTGTTATTACTTAGTCAGAAGCCCCTCGAGTGTGGACTATTATGACCTCTATAACAACTAATAAAATATACTTAATAAAGTTAAAAATGAAAGGAAACCCCCTTTAACCTTATTATATTCTACCATACAAAAACGTGTCTCTTCGGCGTTTTTTAGAAAAGTGTCTCCTAAGAGCGGTTTCGAACTACGTCCGATCCGAATCCGAATTAAAGATCCGACTTCAATTCGAATTAGGAATGTTTTAAATTCGGACAGATAGAGTTCGGATCTAGTGCGCAACCCCTCATACAAATAGGACTATTTTCACTTTGGTCGACATTTTTCGGATTCGGATCGGAAGTAATGCAGAACCGTTGTAAGTTTGAGATTTTTATATTTATGTTATAAGTTGTTCCCACAAAAACAACTTAATGAATTAATGATCTCCTAAAACAGGGCTTCCTCTCTCCTACCTTTTGCTGTGCCCTACAGGGTCCATAATGATCTAAATTATATAGTTACCACCTAAGTGCACATTATGGTAAAGCAATAAAGATATTGAGTATTGAGTATTAAGTTTGCTTTAACTAAAACCAAAATACTGAATTGATTCTTAGTGTATTTTACTACGCTTTATTAGTTTTTGTTACGTCCACAAGACGGGTAACCAATATAGCGTCGTTAAGGTCCTAAAACAACACTATAATGCTCGGTTCCTCAGAAAGTCCATTATTATTTCAATCATCATCCTACCCCATTACATCTTAGCGTGTCGATGGCAAAAAGATCAAACATCTTTGCCCCAAAATTCAGCTGTATAAACAAAAACAAATCGTCTTGCTTCCCAACGGTAGGTTTTATTGCTAAACTGGGCATATAAATAGATTCGTAAGCGGGAAGGTCTACTATGCATAGCTATGAGTTCTTTGCTTCATTATTGGTAAAGGTACAAGTCTTAATTTTAGCCAATAACGGTCCGTAAATTATAGGAATCGGCCAGAAGTGACTCAAATAACGTTAAGCTAACTTAGTGGAACTTTTATTGCTGTATTTCGAAGATAGTAAGGGTGATTATCCCATGAGATTAACGTTTTGTGCCCGGTTAATGGCAATAGGCTTACACCTATGATATAGGACTTAAACATAACTGGTGAAATATGGGTGTTCACTGTACAAATACCTCTACTTAACCCTTCAGGGATTACAGGCGTGATGTTTAGTGTTATTAATGTCCCTGACTGTACCTACCACCGCCATACCTGTGTCTTCTTTTTCCTGCCAAGTAGATAAATATTTTTTTTTTGTTCCAATTTGGAGGATATTTGGATCAGTGTTACTTAGTAAACAGGCAAATATTGAAACAAGGCTCGCCCCCGATTACATGGGACTTAAAATAAGTGGCAATATGTGGGTGTACTATTAGATACACCTCTGTCTAATCTTTCGAGGATTACAGGCGCTATGTTGTTATGTTATGTGTATTTGAGACTCCAGATGCGGTATCTCTTGCAAGGTGACGCAACTGTAATGCTTTTGGCACTACAGTCGGCATAAAACAGGATTTTGCTAATTCATTCATATGTTCGAAAAAAAATCTGTTCGTAAATAACGCAATGAATGTTGTTCAATTGTCAGAATGTCAAAATCACCCCGCTTCTTTCCCACCGACCTATTATACTCGTATAAGCTACTACACGGTACAAACGTTACATTTTATAAATATTATTTCACAAAAGCCACATTCCTCTTCTAATCTATCGCGCGATTTCACCTCTCTTGGAGTGCCAAGTACGGTCAGATCGCAAATCGCCCGAACATCTAAAGTGTTTTGGGTGATCCTTTAATATTTCTGTTACAACGGTAATGTAAGCAGTTACTTTCATCCCTGAAAAGTTAATTGGTTATTTGGCACTTAAATAAGGACAATTTCTTTAAAAGGACGTTTATCTTTTGTTCTTTTTGATATAACGTTTAATACGGCTACTTTTTTGAACGATTTTGTATGATAACCAGTTTTTTGTTTAATACAATTATAGTGGAAATTCTTCAGACGTCTTCATCTGTTAAAAAATAGGCGGCAAAAAATAAGTTTAATAACTAAAACCCGACTACTCAAAAGGATGAAACAAGAAAGTACCTTCCCGTGGTCGCATGCCACTGTACTAATATAATTATTATAAGCTATGGTAGCATGCGACCACGGGAAGGTACCTTCTTTTTTCATCCTTTTCAGTAGTCAGGTTTTAGTTTTTAAACTTATTTTTTATTTAATTATTTTGGGGATCATCTCAGTAATATTTTTAAAATGTGCTAATTAAGCCCTTTCATCTGATACCCAACAAGGCAAGATTAAATTTTTTTTTAGATCATGTCTTTATGTCCGCTAGAGGGCGCCATATTCAATTTGATGTGACGTCACATAGCCTATAACCAGCGGACGATCAAGACGCTTCCAAAGATACCTCATTTGTCTAATTATGACAAGATGTTTAGAAGTTATGAGGGAACAGATGAACATACCCTACCGGTCAAAATCATAACCCTCCTTTTTGCTTCGCCGTAGTCGGGTAATAAAAAAAATTGATACGTTTTATTTACAAGATTTTGAGTTTTGAAGACCTATGTAAAAGTTTTCAGAATATAAACCTTAGGTTAAGTAGAAATGTACATTTGCTCAGGCATAAAAGAACAATAAAATATAACATTCATACAATACATACTACTTTAATTTGGTTAAAAACATTTTTATTGTAGGTTTTACTGAGTATTTCAATGAATTTGCCATTTATTGTAATTGCTATTAAATACAAGTAACAACGCATAAATCTTTTTCACTAGGGTTGTTTCTTTTATAAGTTGTTTCTTAGAGGACTCGATCTTGGAGTGCAAATGCGGTGCCTTTTCACAAACGGTGAACACTTAATATCGTGTCCTGTGTCCTGTCGCCTGCACATTACAGGAACTGATGGGCGTTTTATCTCAAGAAATGTTAAGAAGTGATTTATGAATGAAACGTCCCTTAAGTGTCACCCACAGACTAAGATGGTGAGACAAACGAGCCTTAAAAGGTAAAAAAGGTATTTTAAAGCTTCCATATTCTGAAATCTTTGTGTAAATCACAAATATTTTCCCGGAAAGTGGAAGTACCTACTGTTAATCTCAGACCATTCCGCATAAGAGTACTTTTGTGAAATTATTTTTCTTGAAACCTGTTTATCATTTTCCGATGTCATTGGAAAATAACTGACCAGTTATTTTTAGACGAATGAGAACAGTATTAGATGAATGGAGACCAGCTTAAAGCGGAGGCCACACTGGTAACGAAGCGAATGTCATATAACTTAGCTCGTGTAGCTACCGCGTATTTGCATACTTAGTTTCAGACCGCGTATTATGAACCGGAGTATGAGAAGACGCGGCAGCTACATGAGCGAAGCTAAACGAACTTAGCTTCGTCCCCAGTGCGGCCTGTGCTTAAGAAGTATTCCTACTTAATATAAGTAGAGATTTCAATAAGACGTCGTTTATTTTATTTTTGAAGTAACTTTAAAGTGAAACCAAAGAAGTCCAGCACCCTAAAATCCGTTGCTTCATATGTTCGAAACATCTGTCTGCTCAACAATGTAAATAACGTAATGAATGTTGTTGAACTGTCAAAATGAAAGCCATTCGTACTGTGTTAGTGTGTGACGCAATTACCCCTCAGGGTCACAGCTAGTGGTGTTTATTGGCAACCCCATGTTGCTACGTTACGTCAACTGCCAATCAGTGCGAAATTGATTAAACTCTATTTTGTGCCCGAAGTAAGACACATACTTTAACAGGAAAACTTTAAGAGGTTGCTCCAACGTGACTCAGCGAAAGGAAAATATTAATTGGTAATAATATAATAAATCGTCGCGAGTTTTTGTACTGTCACTATCGAGTCTCAAAATAACCCAGAAATGAGAAAGAAATAAATCGTTTTTTATGAAGTGGCAAAACTTTTCCGCGGCGCTTATGGGAAAATTAAAAACAGTATTGTTAAGTTATGAAGCAAACCAAGTAAGTTGTGGAGTATTCTATGGAGCCCCTTGTAACAACTTTTTCGAGCTGTTGAGAATGAGAGCGCAAGGTGTAGGTAGCTTGAGCGTTGAAAAAGACGGTGTCAAAAGTATGTAAGGTTTTTCCATTTTGTCATAATATCTACTTATATTTTAGTTTATGCAGAATGATATATGATTTACTTTCTGTAAGTAGGTTTGTACAAACACTTTTACACGTCGATCATATTTTCTTTAAGCTAGATGAGGTCGGCGTTTCCTATCTGACTATTCTGAGAAGAAAGGCCGAAACAAACTCAGAGGTCACAGTCAGACAAAATCTTGGGCAGATCATGTGAAGACCATGAAGATTGATGTCTGAAATGGTCTTATGAGGAAAGAACCACACAGATTGAGCGGACCTGTCCAGCACGCATTTGTCAAAAATCGTGCAGCTCAACTCAGAACTTGAGGAGCTCAACGATGCAAGCTGGTAGCAGCATCATTCGCGGTGATGGGCAAATGACATACCTACTATCATAGGAGGGTCACGCATTGAACTGTAATAATTATTATCTTTTACTTTTACCACACATATTCATAACTAGCTGCTGCCCGCGACGTCGTCTGCGTGAAGGCTCTACAGCACCAAAAATACCTAAGATGCCAGTGTCGCTATAGCATTATAAGTAAACAACTTTTAAAATAGCATTAAAATATAAGTTTTTTTTGCAAGCGAAGCAAGTGAAGAGAGTTATATTGGAATCCTGCTGAGTTCAGTCATAAGATGTGACTGAAGGAAATAGAGAAAATAATGCAGGAATACATTCCAGGACACAAAAGAGTAAAAATACGTACAAAGGTATCATACCTTACAACATTTCCCTATAACGTACGTTGGTAGTTATGCTGCCAGGAGCCAAAATGTAAAGAGAGTCAGGACTGGTGACGCGGGAGCAAGCGACGTACAGTTGCCCGTGTGAGAAGCAACTCGTCCTGAGGTCGACACCCGCTGCCCTCAGTGTCTGCCCCTGCGACTTACTGATGGTCATCGCGAAGCAAACACTCACGGGTAACTGTACGCGCTTGAACTGGAACGGGAAGTTATGAGGTATGAGGGGAATGCGTGGTATAAATACTGCCTCGCCAACGCCACAACTCGTAAGAATTTCCGCCTCAATTTGTGTGTCTGTGGAGCGAGATGACTTTAAGGCGGGTCCCGTTACACAACTTCGGAGGAGATAGGTTCCGAAGAAGCATAATCGGGACACCGACCTTCAGCTTGATGGTATGCGCTGGAAGTCCACTTGCTGACAGGGAGTTCAGAAATTCCACGGGATAATGTGTGGCGTCATCTTGCTCGACAACAGTGTTTATCGAGGTGTAGTCTACTTCATTCCCCTCAATTTCCGAGAGAATGCATTCGTTAATTGCTGCAGCCTGATCGTTTTTAAGCGTCAAAATGGCCCGCTCACACACCCAAGAATTTTGCTGGTGCGGTATACGACTGATGTCCCCGTACACACAGCGAATGAGTTCTTCTATGCTGGATACCACTCTACCGAGAGACTCTGGAAGCACCACCTGTCCACCTCTCTCTTCTGGTAGAGTGCCTTCGCCAAGACTTAGAAGGACATCGGAGAATTCTTGAGCACGTGCATTGCCGCCGAGCCGAGCTCTCATATTAAACGGTTGAATGTCGTAATTACAGACACAATTAAAAAGCCATTGTGTCTCGCGTAGATCTACGTTCCGGCATACGATGGGTTAATGGTCAAGCGCAGCGTACGAACTCGTGACCACAACGAAGATCATTTCAACGAAACATTCACCACGTCAGCCCTCGATCCCCGCGTCACCACGGAAAGCGTTTGCCGGAAATCGCCACTGAACAGAACTGTGGAACAGAATCGATGGGAATTTTAAAGTCCCGATTTCCACGGTCTTGATGCGGTGATGATTGGGGAGCTGGTAATCCATATTCGATCAGTGGATTGCCGCCGATAGAAATGACCACATTTTGAAGTGAACTGAGACAGGTGTTCAGCACGCGTTCATCAGTTACTTCGACTTCGTCTCCAGTAGCACGCCTTAAAGCTCGTAGAAAATCTTCAGACAGATGATGGCGATACTTCTCCCACAAAGCTACCGGTTTCGCGACTCCACAAAACACCAAGATGACGGCATGCGGCTGGGACTGTCACTGACGCTCGCCTCCGCGAGGGTTTCATCCCAATTTTGGTCACTGTCGAGAAGGTCACGTGTTACCCAGGCTGCGCGGTAAGTGGGATACTCCACGTCATCAAATGTCCTCAGAAAGGCGAAAGACGTTGGGCCTCGGACAGTGTGAAGTAACAACCGCAGAAAATAGCATTCGCCATTATTCGGATGCACGGTATAAACCCTACCCAATGCGGTGTCCTTGAAAATTCCTGGAAAACTTTCTACAGCACCTCCTCGTCGACGTCGGTTAAATAAACCCCTTTGCTTGTCGTACGTGTAATATGAAGGCACCTCGTCATACGTAAGGGATTTGTTTTACATCACATTTAAGTTTATAAATTAGGTATACGACATGAAAATATATTAATTACCAAGCAATAATCACACAGATAAATACCGAACAAAAGTATTAACAGTCAATGTTTATTTTGTACTAACAACATGAAATTGATGAAGAAATGATCATCATCAATGAACATAACTTTCTTGTAATACTTAACACCGCATTTTTTTTAAATTGTCTTCCTCAACTCTGCTCAAGATTTTGAGGGTTTTGTTGGACCTTGAATTTGTCAAAACGAACTATACGATACAACTTGTATGAAGAAAATGTACATTACCATCTATGAATTTTAAGAATAACTAACTACTAACCTCGCCAACATGATCAAATTTAAATTATTAATTTCCAAAAATTGTTAACATGTAACTTGATTTGATTTTTATGAAATCTCTTAGATGGCGCTGGTTCAAAATTTTTTTTATACTACTAACATTCATTAAACTATGTTTCTCTGCCCAAGTTTTACTTAAATGGCGTAGTTTTTATAGTGTAAAGCTAGATAATAGCATGGCTTACTCAAAAATAACATTTAAATATGCGTCGTTAGATTACACGCTGTCACAGAATGCGTAAGAAAAATAAAGATTCACAGCTCCTCCCCCGTAGGTGATAGCGTGATAATATGTAGCCTATATGTTGACCCGACCTCTTAGTAATACTCATGCAAAATTTGATGTAAATCCATGCAGCACTTTTTGAGATTAGCCCGGACATACAGACAGACAATCAGACAAACAGACAAACAGACAAAAATTCTAAAAATTATATTTTCGGCTTCGAAATCGATTGTAGATCACGCCCCAAATATTCTTTTAAAAAAATATTCAATGTACAGTTTTGACTTTCCTACGATTTTATTATATGTATAGATAATTATTAAAATAGCAGCCTAAAAAGGACAAAGTTAAGAGTAAAAGCAAGCGTTACTGTAAAATGAACACAGAAACGAAATGTTACTTATAATAGAATTGCAAAGGACAGCACTCCTTTCAAGAAAAGTAAAATAATCAAATTTCTCATGTATTTAATGAAACGGCAGATGACGGATAGTAATCGAAACACAGTTAATCTTCTCCTCAATTTGAATACTAAAAACTTTGAGTGTCACGTCTTCTTGCGTCTTATTTATTTTACATAAGCTTCTTAGCGTCTGTTAAGGCTTTGAGAGAATATTATTTACATAAAACTGAAAGGAGGTTTGCTTAAAAATATTCCAAGTACATTTATGGATAAATGAACAGGCTTATAGGTTTTATATAAGACTTCTACTGTTCTCAAACATATTAGCCTCTTACTCCCTTACTAATAAATGTATTATATCAGATGAATAGTTACACACAGATTTCTCTCTTTCAGTCGTCAGTAATTTGACTTTCGAAAGAAGAAGACAAAGCATTGAGTAACTATACCTACAACGTTTATTAGTAAGGGGGTTAAGCTATGTATCCTAATCTGCGTTCGCGATTTATTTGCCAAAAATGTAAACAAATATGAATTAATAGAAAAATAATTTTAATTCCAACACAATACAGTTCAGTTTAGTTTGAATTTTTTTTTCACTATTTCGGCCATAACTTTTTTCGTTTTTTACTTTCTCTCGAATAATTCTTTTTGCACCTTACAGCTCTCATAAATAAGCGTCTTTTGAGCCTTTTTTGAATATCATATCTTCACAACTCTCCGAGATATAAGGGGATCGCACTTTTTCGTGAAATCGGAGCCTACACTGGAGCGAACGAAAATACATTCCCAATGTCAAAATTCGAAGACATGTGACATTCACCAACCCGCACTGGGCCCGCGTGGTAGATAATGGCCCATTCTCACTCACAGAGAGGAGGCCTGTGTCCCAGCAGTGGGAACAGTATATGCTATTGAGTCTTTTAAAATACGATATTCTCACGAAGTTCTGTTTTACTGTTTAATACAACAAAGGTTACCTTTAAATAAATTGACTGTGCTGTGGCACACGTATTTAGGTTTAAAGTAAATGTTAGCACTGCATTTTCTACCATCGTAATCCCTCGTGATACAGCACGTTGGCGCCGGTCCAGACCAATGCTCAGGAGAAAATAATCCTTTTAAACCTCTTAGCCAATATATTGGCTCGCCAACTGGTGACCTACGAAAATTACCTATAAATGCAGTGTTTTTTTATTTAATTACTGAATCATTATTGGCATGCTATTCTGTAAAGTTTTCTTCAAACTTCTTTTTTAATCCGTACTATTACAAAATTTTACTTAAATATAACTTCTGCCAAACTGCAAAGCTATTTGTCGGCAGTAGGTTCTCGTGGAATCTTTGTTTAACTCAACAGTAATAAACGTTATAAAATCGAAGCTAAAACTAGGTTAGGTTAAACCTATGGGATTGTAGCCACGACTCCGTATGTGGACACAGAGTAGCTACCCACACAGCCATAACTTCTACACTCAAAGCTACCATACTCCACGGCATCAGACAGCCAATGTCATAAGACCATCCCATAGTATATAAGCAGTGTAAGGTAAGCAAACTTAGACTCACGGCATTAGCCGACAACTATGGACACATCGACAGGTAATGTTTGCTTAAGGACACGTTTTAGGTGGTTTTTACTCTTGACACGATCGATCATTCCCTCAGGTAATTAATTAATTAAGGCTCATGTTTAACTTATCACCCGACAAAGTAAAATATAACATCAAAAAACACTTTTTACTGCCAAAAATTGTAAATGATCACCAAAATTAAAACTCCATTTTATTGTAAAATATCTAGGTAAAGGTTTGCTCGCTCTTGCATCCTCGGGGCTCCTATTTCTGTGTAAAGGGTTTAAAGTAACCTAACCTCGGGGTGACCAACTAGAACTATTTTAATTTCAGACTTAATTTTTTGGTGGTCGTTATATTTAACCCCATTAATTAATGTCCATCGTCTCGTACGCTTACTGTAATAATTATTTACATTAGGCACATGTCGTTTCTTTATCTACGCAAGTTGGGTTGGGTAATTATGCACTTTTTATTTTTTGTGTTTTTTAATATTATGTTGTTCAAGAATCATTGTCATTTTTACTTTCATATCAACAGGCAAGGTAATATATTGCACTTCTCAAATATTTTTTCATATTCTTTGTTTAGTTTTTTTGCTTGCCGATATTTGAGTCCAACGTCACGACCTCCAAGTCGTATTTGTAGTAGTATCTTTTAAAAGTAAAAGTAAAAAAAATATTTAAGTAACCGCACAGAAATCAAAATAGAACTCTTTTGTTTTTACCTAAAATCATCGCGGATTGAAAACTCGGTAGGTACCGTTCGAATCTCAAACGGCCAGTTTCTTCATCAACAACTAAAGTAATCAGTCAAACTGACTTTTACTGTTGACTTTTACTTGACCCTTACTGATATTATGGCACATGTGTTTCTTCATTCAAGTAACAGCTAAAATAGTGAAGAAACACATTTAACCGTTACTTTGACTTTAGTGACGTTACTTTGGCTGTTACTATTGATGAAGAAACTGGCCGTAAGTGATTTTTTGGGAGAATAACATCTACATAATTATAGCTTGAAATGTTTTCTAAAGCACATAGAGGTGTTCAAGTGTACCTAAATAATGATCAATCATCCATGGACTAACCGCAAACGACAGATTGATCGATCCAAGCAATTTATACTTGATAACACGGCTCTCGTAGGTACTTACTTATCAATACCTTCTTAACCATTACAATGAGAGCTTACCTATTTCGGGTCTAAACCTCCGTTAACAAGACTTGTTAACAAATACGAAGCAATTTGTAAATCTACTTGACCGATTACTAAAGCGAAAAGGTTCTTAACTAGTTCGGTTTTCATACTAATTGGATTGTTATGAGAATAAAACGGATTTAAAACGTTTTTAAACTTTCCCGACGCAGTTATCTGGTTCGATGAACACCAACATATACATAGATGAAACACATAACTTGACATCACGCTTTATTTTCGCGAAGGGTTAGACAGAGGTGTACGTATACTACACCCATATTTCACTAGTTATGTTTAAATCCCATTTAATAGGGGGCGAGTCTATTGCCACCAACCGAGCACAAATACAGACTCCTGGCTACTACTGAGAAACTACTGATACCCGCTCCGATGTCGCGAAATCTCCTAAAGATAGGAACAATAGGAAAAGTATTTGTGTCTCATTAGTGACAATTGATCTACTACAGATGAAAGTTAAACTATATCGAGGTTATATGGAAAATAAAAATACTTCCATTGCTCAATACGCAATATCTTTATTGCTTTACCATAATGTGTACTTAGGTGGTGTTGAGAGCAATGGTGGCCAAGTGGTACCGGCCGCGACTTACGAGTTGTAGGTCGTAGGTCCGTACCCAGACAGGCGCTTTACTTTGTGTAAATAATTTTATCACAACTGCTCTCAAAACGGTGAAGGAAAACATCGAGAGGAAACCGGCATGTCCTAGAGCCATTATTTCGAAGACATGTGACATCTACCAACCCGCACTGTTGTTCCCATAATGATCCCACTGCTGGGACACAGGCCTCTTCTCAGTGAGAGGGAGTGGACCGTAATCCACCATGCGGACCCAGTGCGGGTTGGCATATCTTCGAATTTTTGGTTCTAGAACATGCCGGTTTCCTCACGATGTTTTCCTTCACCGTTTGTCACTTATATTTACCTTAAACGCACCTCAAATGTAGCTTAAATAGTTGCAACACACGAAGTCTTAGCTTCGTTCCAAAACTTTTAAGTGCACTGCACTGACACTGACACAGAGTAACTCACATAATTTATTATTGCAGTTTTTCCACCATAGCGTCCTATGAAGAAAGTTGAACACAACTCTAAATAATTGCGAAACATTTTGTAGAAAAACAATCCTCAATCTTACACAATAACCTACATAAGTCTCCTCAAATTGACTCTTACACGATACTGTAATTATTACTTAAGAGCCAAATATTAACAAAAACCCTCTGCAGAAATCTTAGATTCAAGTGGGTCTCGTATTTTGAGATAAATCGCAATTCTCTTGGGGAGAAGTGAAATAGTTGTGTCCATAAATCTTTCGGGCCGACAGAATGTATAAAATAATACGTTGGCACGAAAAAAGTGGGTGAAAATAGGTCTGTGTTCACTTTCTTTATCCGCTCCACATCTGTCGTCCTCACTGTCGACGTTCGGTTGTCGAGATTTTGATTTTCCGGGATGGAAATTGAATGCAGTGAATTGCTCATTCTTCCAGGTCGGATATGAAAGAAGGACACCAATAACGACGAATGAAATGGAATGACGACAATTTTTTTTTATCATTTTAAAAAGAACCAGGTTCATAATAAATTAATTATAATCTAGCCTGACTAATAAGTTATTTAAATGTAACAAAATTTTATACGTGATAATTATTTTAAAACTTAGAATAGTTTTGATTGTACTTTATGCAAGGTCCGATTCACTTTCTTGGAGTCTAATATGATGATGTAAACACTTTGTTCATGTGTTATTGTCACTATTATTTATACACTACACTAACTCAAGAGGTTTTGTGACGACACTTAACGAGATTTTGGCCATTTTTTTTCGCGTAGCTTGATTACGCTTCAGCAATCCCCTTGATATCGCGGCGATAAAGTTAGCACTCGAACAGTTAGTAGGCTTCATCTGTTTTTTTATTTTAATAAACAAACTAGGATCTCGTCTCTTTTGAAATAGAATCGTTCTATGTACTGACAACTTTACAAAAACGTGATTCAAAGAACCCTAATATATTCGTTTTCGTATGAAGAAAGTGCGACCTCCAAATGTCGACTAGATTTAGAGATGACATAGGGACGGCTGTTTCGTCGATTTATTCCTCTACAGAGATATGAACATACTTTGTGTCGTATATTTTGTAAGTTCATTTTGCTGAGAGGTTACTAAGTCAACCCAGTAACATACCTTTTGGTAGGCCCGAGTTTAATCTCATAGTGCGTTTCAATTTTCGAGCAGTGCTCAAGGAATACGTAAGGATACCTGCATAAAAAACGCAAACGCTGCTACTAAAGCATAACGTCCTGGGTTTGATTTCCAGGTCGGGCAAAGCGTAACTCGGTGTTTCCATCAGCAATTCCTTAGTAGCATTCCGGAGTCTGAATAATGTGCCCGATTGATGACAATAGGCTCGCTCCCTATTAAATAGGACAACTCAACTCAACTGAGAGCATTTATTTCAAATAAACCAATTACAGGCACTTTTGAATTGTCAAGGGGTCTGTCAGTCAGAAAGATGAAGCTAGTTGCCCATTCCAAAGCGTAGGAGGTACCTATGGAGAAGATCAGGCAAGAAACTCCACGGGCACTCTTTTAAATCAAAATAATATGGTTACAACGCATTGGTTACATCATTCATGTTAAAAATTATGCATGTGAGAACGATGAAGAACGTTAAAAGCGTCCGTAATGAAAAGATAAAGAAAATACAATTCAAATATTAAATTAAATTAAACTAAGCCATGGCAGCAAAGAGACCAGGTGGCCTACCATGATCTAATTAAAAACGATTCAAAAACAAGACATTTCAGTTTAGGTTCCTAAACTGCATCGCTTGAGCTGCTCTATGGACGTCATGGTACCAAATAAGTATGAATAAAACCAAAACTTGCGACTCAGTTTGGGACAATCGCTATCAGCAGATGGCACGGCCTAAACTGAATCGTTAAACTGACGTCATGGTACGAATTAGAAGAACAGTTCAGTTTAGTCCCTACTGATAGCGCCGGTTCACGAATATGACGCATGGATTTGAAGGGAGCTAGGATTTAGGTAAACATAACTAGCGAAAGGTGGGTGTGTACTTTAAATGCCCACCCTATATCCCTATTGTGGGTGAACTATAGGTACAACTCTGCCTAAGCCTTTGGAGAATACAGGCGCGATGTTACGTTATGTGTACGAAGCTAAACATATATCTAAGAATAGGAATATTATTCGAAATAAGAGACATTTGTTACCTCACGCTATATTTGGCGTTTACAAACAAAGGATCCATTTACTAATATTGTCATCAATCGTCGTTAACAAATGATAAAAATCACATACAAACGGCATCATAATAACATTTTCCTCAAAAATCATCATCATCTGCCTAGCCTCAAAAATCATTTATTTTTATTATTATTTTTAGCCGTTAATGTCCCACTGTTGGGCAAAGACCCCCCTACTCTCTTTCCATCTCTCTGTGTCCAGAGCTGCCAAGGCCCAATCTTTATCAAAGGAGTCCAGCTCATCCCGCCATCTCCGTCTGGGCCTGCCGCGATGTCGTTTGCCTTATTTCGTTTATTTTCGATGTCGTTTGCAAAAATCAAATACTTCAAGGTTATGTCTCATACAGTAAAAATAACTTAGTCTTACGTCACGTAAAAAAAACAAAACAAATCACCTTTGAACCAACAAATATAAAGATGCGTATCTTCCTTTAATTTGCCATAGGTACCTGAAACAAGCGAACGCTTATAATGAGTTAAGAACAGAGTTACGAATTATTAGGATCGTGTCTCAAATTCTATAGTGTGTAATGATCTATTCAAACTTGCTGACGTTTAACCTTGTTGGGATGTGTGTGAATTTTAATATGCTTGGGACTTGGGAGTATCATGGAATGTATATGACTGTGGTTAATTTTGTATGGGATATACGCAAAGGTAGCTTTTTAATGTGAATAGAGCGTCCAAAAAAGGTTACATAGAGTGCTAATTCAGAAAAAAAGAAAAACATTTTATTTGAAACACGCACAGGAAATAAACAGTAAAAAAGGAGCAATTAACTAACAAAATTACATTAACAACAATTAAAAAAAAACCTGTGCGAGGCCATAAAGGCTCTTTAAATATCTGAGCATAATGCTGCGATTATTAAATGATAAATACCGCAGCGCTTGTATTCTGGATTTGAACAAATGAACGGAGGATAGACTGTATGAAATATAATATGGCTAGAAAGAGGGTGATTACCGAGATGACGACTAATTGGTCTGGACTGGTTGGTTGACTAATCGGTTTGGAAGAAAAAGACATGTTGCGCCGACCCAAAGTACATATATTGGTATAAGGGCAAGAGAATTATGATGATGAACTGTCGCAAATAGATTTATTTCGCTAGTGTTTGCACGAAAGAAATATGTGTTTGAACAAAGTGATGTGATGAAACAATAGTTCTGAAGCCATTATTCAACAATCAGCTGTAGAAAGCATTGCTAAAAATCCATACGAATATTATGAATGCAAAAATGTGTCTGTCTGTCTGTCTGTCTGTTTACCTCTTCACGCTTAAACCGCTGAACCGATTTAGATGAAATTTGGTATAGAGATAGTTTGAGTCCCGGGAAAGGACTTAGGTTAGTTTTTATCCCGATATTCCCACGGGATCGACACATATGCGGGTGAAGCCGCGGGGCGCTGCTAGTTATGTAATAATATAATGACTGATCTGGCCTTGCTTCACATGCTTGGGTGCAACCTACTAATGTGACGACACGTCTAAATATCGAGATTTCTGTGCTAAATCTAAGTTGAATATTAACATTTTATACACATAAACCTTCTGGAATTAATTATCTAAATAAAGATGAAATACTAAGCGCTCACATAGACAAACACGAAAACATACGGGACGAAGAAAATTGCTTAAAAAAAAATCTTTATAGTTATAAATAAAAAGAATGGCTGAGCGCCTTCCCTTGCCGGAGATAAAACGATCGCACGCGCGCTCATACGCAAAATTGTTAAAAGGAAAATTGAACCGTGTCGTTGATCGCAAAAACAAGATGTAAAAAGTTGATTTTAAGAACTAATTTCACATACAGCTACATAATAATGTAACGAAGTGGAAAATTACAAAGCGTACTTGAACTTGGTAATCTTCGGAGATGTGTCAGTAACTTCTGTAAGGTCTTATAAAGATTTCCTTGTTCTAATCTTGTCACGTGCGGTAACTCCGAGCATCGCCCTATAAGAACTTGAATAGCTCGTATAGTGTTGAATCTGAGCTGTGTATACCTTGAGGCTTATATGAGCATAATCAATTTTATTTGGACGTCCATGTTCCTTAAAAAACATAAGCTTAAAACGGTTCTCAAAAATGCTCAAAAAAAAAAAACTCGGTATTGTATATTTTATTATACAATAGTTTTATATTTAGAAATTTATTTATTTTGTCCATTTTGATTTGTTCGACCTTAGGTATATTCTTCACAATGATATGCTTATTTATTTTACTTTAATATAAAACGTATATTGGTCATTTGCATTAGTTATAGAAAATTAGACAAATTGGTACACCCATCTCACAGAACTCCAGATATAGTACTCAAACCAAAACCAAATAAACCACTAAAGCATCGTCATCATCATCATTTCAGCCGAAAGACGTTCACTACTGCACATAGGCCTCCCCCAAGCACCTCCACTTCGACCGGTTTTGTGCTTCTCGCATACAACGAGTTCCTGCGGCCTTCACAAGGTCGTTGGTCCACCTTGTGGGAGGCCTTCCAACGCTACGTCTTCCGGTACGCGGTCGCCACTCCAGAACCTTTCGGCTCCATCGACCATCTGTTCTGCGAGGAATGTGCCCTACCCACTGCCACTTAAGTTTGGCAATACTTCGGGCTATGTCGGTTACCTTGGTTCTCCTGCGGATCTCTTCATTTCTGATTCGATCACGCAGGTAAACTCCAAGCATAACCCTCTCCATTGCTCTTTGGGTGACTTTCAGCCTTCTAATAAGGCCCATTGTGAGCGACCATGTTTCAGTGCCATATCACTGGCAACACGCACTGGTCAAAAACTTTCGTCTTGAGACACTGCGGTATGTGGGACGAGAAGATACAATAAAAACATACACTAAAGCATAATAATGCTTCAATATAGGTACAAGTCAAAAAATTACAGTGGATTTGAGAACAATCCTTTACAGAGTCGTAAAGCAACAATATATTGTTTATTTCTTATCAGAATATAATGTATAATAAGTATAGTAAGATTGCCGCCAACATTCTGCTTACAAAACGATGTTGTAATAATATCATGAATCCAACCAGTTTTTGCCCAGAGACTTATCCATAAGCCTGAGTCTACTCGGGTGGGATTTGGCAGATAACAAGGATTCTGTTTTACGTTACAAGTTCTTTACGGAATGGGTAGGTCAACTGAAATAAAGAGTGAAATATTTAAATCGTTAGGTTTGCCGTACCGTACCGTACTTAGGTCGAGCGGAAAAGTGTCCACACTGAAACGAGTGAGCTCACATATACTGCATGGAACGATAGACCCGATTTTTATTATGATAGTTCGAGACAATACAATTCAAATGTCTTTATCAACGAAACAGAAACGTGACCTTCCTTTGACGCGGTCGGGCGAAGCAAACGATTTAAGGTATAACCAAAATACTTTTGTGATAAACTTATTATGATTTAAGTATTTTAGGTATATGTCGGAAATACGTCGGTCATTCGTTTGACTATTCGGGACGCCAGCGCCACCAGGTGACGCTCAACAGAATCTAACCTGACGTCTGTGCGACTCGACGAGAGTGCTGACTAGCGGTGCGAAGCCGCTCTCTTGATCATCGGACATCGTACGAACAACATGTGCTCAGAAACTGCCGCGCGTTATCGTTGTGTCGTGTACCTACAGTGTGTAATTCGCTAGTGTGATTATTTTGTTCGTAAACTACAAATTTTTTTGAACTGCAAACGGTGTTTCTATTGCTTAACCGGTTGAATGCCGTAATTACAGACACAATTAAAAAGCCATTGTGTGTCGCGTGGTTCCACGTTTAAGAATACGAAGGGTTAATAACCAACCCAACACTAGCCATAGTAGCTGCATCCGGTTAGACTGGAAGCCGACCCCAACATAATTGAGAAAAGGCTAGGCAGAGGGCAGACGATATTGTCAATAACGTATCGTCAACCCAAATCAAGCACTGGTGTTTTAACCTGACATGGCAAATGCCTAGTTTGGGGGTCACCGTCTATTCTATTCTTATACAAATTGTGATTAATAAATAACACCTACAATAGGAACGTTGATTTGTTTACGAATAACTGTCCTTTTAGACATACATAATAATATTTTGTTATTCATAGAAATAAAAATACTTTACATTATATACATTTTCACGTTGTACTTTCAAGAGCTGTAAGTCGTAAATCACGAGGATAAAATTCAGCGTAACTGCGAAAAAAGTTTGAACACATTTTCAGTCAAAAGGCACGGAATATATCGGTTAATCCTTAACATAACTCAGTTTCGCAATATTATACACACAATATTATAGTACTTATAATAAATATTTGGCTCCAGCGTTTTGGGCGAACTTTCAAAATTTATAGCTGAATCGGCAGCCGTAAACGAAGTTGTCCGGACGCTCTGGATAAAATGTGGACTAGCGAATTTAAAGCAATACTAAAATGTCAGAAATGGTGTATCGCAGGATTTGAGTTAAGGGCCTTACTCTCGTTTAGTACCGTAACACGGTCACTTTATGAAGCCTATTTCTCATTAACGGCTTGGTTAGAAGTTCTGAAAAAAATATATGTTTGCTATAGATTCATGTACAACATTTCTGAAACAGGATTTTTTCGTATGGCTAATACTTTTGCCTTAAAAAAATATTTACCAAACCGCTATTTTTGGCTAATATTCCCTACTACTTCTAAACGGCTTTGAAGTTTGGAAATCTTTTTACACTAAAAAAATTATGGTTAGAGGTACTACATACATGAAACAGCTTTTGTAAATCAATCAACATTTTCGAAGAAAATGTCCAATTTTGAGATAGAGGTAAAGACGTGCTCTGCGCGGGCGCGGGCGGCAGTCGTGCTTTAGCATTGAGACGGGACGGCTGTGTCGCTCGCTGCTCCGCCCCGGCTATCGAACGACTACGCGCGTTTGTTTGTGTTAGTGCAAATATTTACGAACGAATTGTATCAGTGTGCGTTTATAGACTAGCTCGCTGCGGAGGGCCCATTTCTATTGTGCGCGTGGACGCTTTACTTATTAGTGGTGCCATTTCTAAATACTGTTTTTGTTTATATTGTATATTGTGTAAATATACGATAATTTGTAAATAAGTAAAAATGCCAAGGCAAAGCAAGTCAAGAAAGACTTCTCACGTATGATTTTAACCAAAAACAAAATTTCCGCAGCAGCTATATTGGATTTACACTTTGACCCCACTATCGACTTTAGCACCATCGAAAACTATGAAAACGACACCCATGACGAAAAATTCGAATATTTTCGCAGCCGCAATCTTGGATTTTCATTTTGACTTCACCATCAGCTTTAGCACCATCGAAAACTATGAAAACGACACCCGTGACGAAAAATTCGAATATTTTCGCAGCCGCCATCTTTCAAAAAATATATTTTCATAATCAAATATTAACAATTGTTAATACAAGGTATTATAAAAGACGGAAAAGTGTTTTATATAACAAACTAAAGTCAATAGATTGAATTTAAGCATTTAACCCTTTAAACAAGAAATAACAATGAAAAAAAGAGTGTACCAAAACCGCGTATTAATAAAAATATAGTCAATCAGTATTACAAATAAAGATATTTGTCGTATGCAAGGTACTCTTTAGGTAGTTTTTTTCGTGATATTGATTTATTAATAGTTCATTATACTCTATTTAGTTTGAGGTGGCGCGGCCAGGAAGCACTGCCTGGTGGCCGGACCACATAAATTGTTAAATAAAAAGATATCTCTTGAGGTACTAAAAATATATATATATTCCGATGAAAGTACTAAACTGTGGTCCGGCCACAGAGGAACACACCAGCGCCAGTGGTGTGGTGTCGCGAACCGCAGAGTTCACACGTGCAAAAATAAAAAAAATATTTTTTAGTTTTTAGTTGTACCTACTCCACACAAATTCAAATAACACTAGTGCATTGAGGAATTGAAGACACCGACTAGAAGAATCATCAAAATTCGCATAGAAATGCCGGAGATGCAGTACATTTATGCATATAACATCGTACATAAGAATAAGTAGGTACATAGTGTATTATATACTAAAACCTTCCTGAAAGTATGTTGATCACATTAGTGAAAGAATTATTAAAATTGGTTCATTAGTTTTTGAGGAAATCGCGGACATACAAACATACATACATACAAACATACATACATACGGGTCGAATACAGAACCTCCTTTTTTGAAGTCGGTTAAAAATGTCGACTATCGGTAGTGTTGTCCGACATTCTGTCTCGCACGAAGGTATTGGTGTGACTGAGGCAAGGTTCTATGCATTGTGCATTGTGCAGTATTTAATGAATTTTATTTTAATTGCAATTGTAATACGTTATTTTTTTAAATTTCAACACAATGTATCTACCTATATTGTTATGAAATAAATTACTTATGACTTAAATAAATATATTTTCTTCCACATAAATGCTAAAAAATAATGTCCAGAAAAACTTAAAATATACGTAACATATAAGTAATAATAATAATATTTTTTTATATTTTTAAATGTTTTTATATATTTTTTTTATATTCTAATATTTAAAAATATAATTTATATGTATATAGACGAATAAAGGATAATAATACATATAATAATAAAACGTAATAAGTATCTATCTATACAAAATATATCAGCCTTGCATCCGCTATTCCCTTCTGGAATCGTAGGCAAAAATAGCGACCTACGTGCGGCATGTCTGCGTCTCTGCATATTCTTTGATCTTAGTTTTAGTGTAGTGCGCCACCGCGCGCGTTTTACGTATTCGGGAGTAGGGCGTTTGGCTCCGCCCACATGCACAAGGTCAGTGGGCCTTCTATACACCTTAATGGTGCAGGATTTATTTTATAGAAAACCCTATAATTAAATCATTTATTTATAAAAGGGAAACATTTACAATAAATACCTTAGAACAATAGAGCACAGTTGCTAATTATCATCGTTTGGGATGGGGTATTCATCGAGAACAGTTCTTTAACATTCGGCAAAAACAGAATATGAAGCATAAGGTGTACACTCGCAACAGTCTTCTTCGTCGACTAGTCTCATCAAAGTCCGTTAGGAGAAGCACCTCGCTTCGCTTGACGTTATGCGGACTACTGGACTGGCGCTAACTTTTTTTTTGCAGGAGATTTCGTTTGCCCCGTGTGGAGTTGTTCTGCCCATACAAAGCTAGTGAATACAGCTTGGAATGAAACGTACCGGATCATCACTGGTTCCCTAAAACCAACCTCGGTACAAATGCTGTATCCACTAGCAGGAATAGCGCCACCAGTAGTTCGCAAACACGACACCCTTTGCACGACATCATCCTTGTCCACAAAAGCTGAAAAGCCGAAACAGTTTTTTAAAGTGTGTCGTTCCACACACTGGCGAACAATCACAAGAAAGACTGGAGCTGTGGCGAGACAGTGCTTCCTTACCCAAACCTTTTGTTCCACCCGCTGAAGACCTCCCACCTGGACATGACTTACCTTGGGTAACCTAAAAGTCTTTAAACAGACTTCGGACCTAGGTTGGCCGAAGCGAGGAAAAGAAAAAGAAAAGAAAACCTGTTCATGTGGAGATTCATAGACAACTCCGCTTTGGAGTGTAAATGTGGTGCTGTTCTACAAACGATGGGACACTTAATATCGTGTCCTGCGTGTCCTGTCAGCTGTATGTTACAGGAACATAATCTGTCAGGAATATTTACTGGTCAGAAATGCAATCAACATCATGTAAACAAGCAAAGCAAAATATAATGAAATGAATGAACAAAATTATGAATCATCTTGTCCCAGGAGCCTTCTAACTGTTGTGAGGTCCTAAAAAACCTAGTAACGTTTTTAGGACCTCACAACTGTCGCTAATGAGACACAATTACTTTTTGTATTATTAGAGAACATAATAAGCTTGCCTAACAGACAAGGGGCTAAACAGTCGTGAATAGCACTTTAGTTTTATTTTTTTTTGGTTTTGAAAACAATAATATTATTATGATTTTGAATCACAAAGGTTTCTCAAGGTTTGTTTTGCGTCTGTCACCTTAGTAAATTAATTATCAAGAAAATTGTATATTGTGCTTACTGTAAACAAGATTACGTTATTTCGAATAAGTAGGTTTGATAAGGCATTGAAGAGAAGATAATTAAGAGGGAGATGGGTATACTTATAATTCCAATCTCCCTCTTAATTACCTTATCTTCAAAAAAAAAAATTACATTTAAAAATTTAATTTATTTACGAGTAATTTATATTCCAGCAAAGTTCTCCTGTGGTTGACATATACGGCGTTGAAGAGAATTAAGCTCGATATACACGATCCAGGTTTATTGCCTCGGTCATACCATCAAACGTTAAACAAATTGCATACGTAAACATTAAACCGCTTTCATTAGGTATGACAACGGATCCCTTTACTGTTCGACGTGCACTTACCGCATCGATATTATGTTATAGTTGGTAATGAACAATTAATAATACATACGTCTCATCACTACAAACTGTTTGCAGGTGCCGTTCAGGGACTGAAAATAATATTAATGAACTGTTCCACCGAACCGCACTTATCAATCCAATAGCTTCACTATAGTGTCGTATTCAAGTGTGGTTATTTTATTCGGTAGTGCGAGATCTCTGACCAACTTGAAAGTGCTCTCGGATAAACTGCTAAGTAAAATTGCACGTTGTTTAATTGTTTGTTTACCCTCCGCACTTATTAGTTCATTGTCTAAAAAACACTGTTCCAGACGCTCCTTGAACACTGACCAATCTTGGTTTTCGTGGTTGAAACTATTCAGGGATCCAACGGGCACTTTCGCCATGTTTGATTAGTACACGTGTTAATTCCGGTTCGCTCGTCGCCACTGTTAGTTGCGGAGAAATAAAACACATTCGTCCCGAGCTATCGTATAATATCGACTCAAGAGGTCGGGTCCCGCGCAGCGTACCCTACGTACATACTAACAAATCTGTAGAAGACTGACAAGCAACCAACCTTGCGGCGATGAGCCAAGCTGTGAAGCTTGGTATCCACCAGTTTTACGTCGCCAATGAGCCTCTTAGCTCTGCGTTCCACCGAGTCAAGCGCGGCAAGTTGGTATTTCACTGAGCCATTCCATTTGAAAGGATATACTTTCAGATAGAATCTCACAGAAAATTTCATCGAAATCGGTTCAGTAGTTTGGTATTACTGGTAAAAATTCAAGTAATCGAAATTGTTTTTTTGTATGTAGGTTACGCGATATCTCCGGCAAATATTGTAAATTGATTTCAAAAATTATTTTTTTAATGAATAGGGTATGAGTCAGGCTGGAGTGGTCCTATATATATTTTTATTTACTTTGTTAGGGTAGGTTTTGAGTTAGCTTCAATAATACGTATTTTTGCAACTTAGTTTATATTGATTATGTTATAATAACTGTACAGTGTACAGAAATGACTTTTAAAGATTATTTCTCTTTAATACAAGTTTTTATTTAACTTACTTTTCACGACCTGATATAGTTACATTTTATTAAACCAAAAATGTATCTAAACGATTCGATTTTAGCTCTTTATTTCTCATAAAGAGCTAGAATCGTTCAATAGCAAACCAGAATACTAAATATCCATGCAAAATTATAATAGGTAGGTATACAAAATCGCGCAAACCGACAATACGGAATTCAGCTGTCGGACTATCGACAGCTGCAGGCTAACTTGACTTAACAAGCTCAACCAGCTCAACAAAATGCCGAGCTGTGTAATGTTAACATGTCAAATACGAGTAGTGCAAACATATCTGAAAATGTCGAGATTTGGCGGATATTCATGTTTATGTAGTTGTGTGTGCGTTGCGTTACTATATTTTATTGCTCCCGTATTAAATAACATGCATACACACTATCACTCCTGTAATTCACGAAGGGTTAGGTAGACGTGTACCTATACATACCCACGTTTCTTCAGTTTTGTTTAAGCCCCATGTAATAGGGGCGAACCTATTACTACGAACCAGCGGGCTAGTTGGGTAACACACTGACAGTAACAATGGTTTTCATTTTGATAGTTCAACAACATTCATTGCGTTATTTACGTTGCTGAGCAGACAAATCTTTCGAACATATGAAACAATGCATTAGCAATATCCTTCAAAATTATTCAGATTATGATTGATTGATATATAGTTCTCTTCACCGTATCTGGCGACAGCGACCCCGACTGATGACTAGATACGCATTTAGGGTGCAGGTACAATTTTCGACAAGCCGGGCTGCTACTGTGAAATTTCTGTTGGAAAACCCAATAACACTCAACTGGGAATCGAACCCAGGACCTCATGCTCAGCAGTAGATTTGGTGAGCACTAGACCAACAAGACAGTCACGGTTTTTTTTGTCGACCTCGTATTTGTTTTACCACTATGGTTGAATATCACCTGCACGTTATAAAACGTCAAGGTTTATGCTAAAGTTAGATAATTTCAACCTTGATGAAGTTTCAATTAACTGGGAATTGTTGTCAAAGGCAATAAACGAGGAAGAACATACTTAGTTATCTGATTATTGAATTAGGATAACTATAGAAGACGCTAATTAAAAGGATATAACTCGGTTCACTTACATGTTTCAATTGATGAAACGAGTGAAATTGTATATGCATAGGTTGTGAGTAGTTGTAAGAATACAAGACCCGTGTATAATCTACATTATATTAGGAATGCAATCGTCTTTAGGTACGAAAATAGTTTGGACGATTTTGGATTTAAAAAATAAAATCGTTTGTTCTGGATATTATAAAATCGATTTACAATATTAATTCATATTGTAGACACCAGTGTCCCTGACAGCTCTTTATAACTACTTTAACGTTTCTCTAAGTTTAAACGTTGATAAAAGCATTTTATAATCGTAAATAATAATATTATTTAAATTGAAATAATAATATTCAATTTAGATATTATTACTTTCTTAAATTATTTGATTTTTGTTTTTTATATATTATTTTTTAATAATATTCAATTGGAAAGAAAAATAAGTTTGCTAAATGGCTATGTTAGTTGAAGTTAAATAAATAACAATGAACAGTGGGTACAATACAATATTACACAAAAATCATTATCATGGTTTCAAATAATAAATTGTAAGACTCACTAAAGCAAGGTCTTTTCCAAAAGCCAGTCTTTTCCTTTGAATAATGTTCTGTTTGTAGAAAATCTTCCAAACTAAACATCACAGTAATTACTTAAACAAACTTAATCCTTCATGAGAAATAGGGCCATTTTGCAGCATAAGCCACATAAACTGTTTTTATATTGTGCTCGTTTTGAAAGGATATCTGAGTGTGCAGTGTTATCTTCCCACGCAACATAATAAAGGCAATTCTGTGAGATATAATATGACGTACGTTCTGAGACGAAGTCACGTTATGTCGTGCCTGAATGGAAGTCATCGTTCCGGTGGAATGTGATTTAGAAGAAAAATGTGCGGATCATGGACTGAAATATAATGTCATGGATTTGATATAGGTCAACGGATTTTTTAAACGACTGCGGTGAGAAGAAATAACACCGAAGCAAACTCAGAGGACAATGTTTTTTAACTCATAGGTTAGCTATTCTTGTATAAATCGTGTTGATACAAGAAAATTGTTATACCATACAGGCAGCAAGAACATTGTTTGCCAACTGTAGTTAATACACAATTCTTGAACTTACAAAGTGACGAAACATTTAGGACGACGTTATGACATAAAACTACCATCTACTGTATTTTTTTTTCATTCAACGCCATATCAATGAAAACAGGAATAAATAAATAATAGTATCTATAGAAAAAACACATTCTTTATTGAAATGTTATTTTTCATAAACTATTTCTAGCTATGGTCCTACAGGTTTCCCGAAGCCGTAGTGGAAGATAGTGTGTTTTATTTTTATACCATTTTATAAACCATTGAGTCCTCGTACGTCTATTTTTAACCGACTTCAAAAAAGGAGGTTCTGTATTCGACCCGTATGTATGTATGTATGTTTGTATGTCCGCGATTTTCTCAAAAACCAATGAAGTTATTTTGATAATTCTTTCACTAATGTGATATAAATACTTTCAGGAAGGTTTTAGTATATAATACATTATGTAATTATTCTTATGTACGTTGTTATATGCATAAATGCGCCACTGTTACCGTAACCGACACCGCTTCGGATGTGTCCGGCTATCTTCGGGGTGTACTCTGTTTTAATGTACGAGTATATCCAATATGTCAGTGAGTGATGGCAAAGTATTCTGTTTGTGTTTTGTTTTCACTTCTGTCGGCACTTCCGGAGTGCCATTATTTTTTTTTATTACAATTATTGTTGGTGAGATAATAAAGTTAAAACCTTCAAAATACAGATGAATGTTATACGAATTCCCTTTGTAAGTGATTATGTAAGAATTTTATCTAAAACTATAAGTGTAAGCAGCAGAAAGTTTCAGACTATAGGTACCTACATTCATAATAAGCAATAGGATTATGCCCTCGGTACTTTTCACGTCTCTTTATGGTAACTATGGCATTTTCATGTCGTCAAACCCATAAGATAAGCCAATGGATGTGCATCAGTGGAAGCAGATTCAGGCTCAGGCTCCCTTATAGCTCGAGATTGCACACAAACGGTTATTTGAGCAATAACAACAACAGATTTTTATCTCCGACCACTAAACTCATTGGTTTACCCACTTTAAATTTTTCCCAAAGAATGTTCTTAATATGTACCATAATGTATTTTTATTAGAAAACGTTATATGAAAATCCAAGGATTTTTGCAATATTCCGGATGATAGGAAAACTAAGAAAGGTATTCGTAATAATGAGAGCTGTTTCTTGCCAATGTGCAAACATCGGTCCAAAAGTGTCACTTACCTCACTGCTCAGCTAATGCAGAGACGTAAATCAGCCTTCAGATATATTCTTGTTTTATCTGCGAAAAGGCATATTTCATAATAGTATATTTTCATTTCAAGGTCGTGACACCATATAAATTATATAAATTCTTTGAAGGAAATCGCTTTTAAATCTAAATTGCGTAAAAGAAAATTTTTCTAAATATCTAATTTTCTTAAAACAAATAGCAAGTATTTATGTTTAGAAATAAAACAATAAATTTCTAACACCAAGCAAATATTAAAAATAATGTACGTAATATTTAAATTTATCATTTACTTTTACAGTTTAATAAAAATATGATTAATACTCATGACTGTACCTCATTATCTCAAACTTATTAATGTGTATCTTTACTTTATAAGCTCCACTCTATTTATATTTTGTTCTTAGTCAAAGAGAACACCACAGATATACATAGATACACCTAGATAACGCATGAGCAACTACTTCGCGTGCTAAAAATCGCATCAGCTTACGTACAAAAATCGTAAGCCGCCACTTTCGCGCTCAGTCCTGTGTACTGCTGGCTGGGTGAGTGTGAGTGCTGGTGCTAGGCCCCGGGGGTTGCCGCACGCGGCGCTATCTTTGAATCGATTTGATTTTCCCATCACTAAATAGTGCTAGTGACGTCATAGTAGGTAATCAAAAAATGGCACGCTTGGTTTTCATACAGATCGTGATACTTGCGTTATCTTGGTCTATCTATATCAGTCTGTGGAGGACACACACACCTCAGGGACAATTCTCGTATTTTTAAGAAACGTTTGCATTCTAATCTTAGTCTCAATTTTACAACAAAAAAAAAAAAAATACCGTACCTACATTTTGTCAAGTTTTTCACATTGATTGTCGCTGTGATGGGATTGCGACTAGATTTTGCATGGTTTTAAGTACAAGAATGGGCCTTCTGATTTCTCTTTTTTCAACTGGTGTGCAGCAAAAAGATTTCCTTTTCCATTCTAAACCACGACTTTATTCCCACAGGTCTGGATCGAGCGCAGCATCGAGTTCTGCACAGAGAAATGGCCGGACTCGATAAAAAAGGAATTGTATGGCGCGTTCAGCTTCGTCCTAGTGTATGCGGTGCCCGGTGAGTGTTTTAATATTAGAGCGACTCCACGGTTTTTCTGCGCCGAACAGATTGCATGTTTTCGAAGGTCGGTTTATTTTTCGGAAGTGATTTTTTTTTAATGGCATGGAAGTAATACGGTTGCTGGCTTGTAGTTTGTGTTTCAAACACATACTAGAAAATGTTTTTATACGAATAAATAATAAAAAATACCTCTTCTTACACATAAAATGAAAGAACATTGATCACCACATTGCTTTCAACTGTTGACCATTTCCTCACGATTATTTAGAAATTCGGTACCTATGGTATTTCTAAAACCCTGAAAACCCTTTTTAGTACTGAGTCTAATTTGTGAAATCTCAACATCAAATAGTCGAGTTATCTGGTCCTTTGAGTCACTACAACAACTTGACTTCAACAACAGAAAAGGTATTTAGGTTATACATTTAAAGTAAGAACTTTAAATGTACCCTTTAGAGAAAAAGGGATACACGTGTCGTAGCTTTGTTTATCTGAAAACCAATTAGGCGTACCCATAAGGAAAACAGAGCAATAAAGTGACCCTTCTTTCCACGAACGTGATGGTGAAAGGATTCTTTGCATTGAGATACCGACAAAGTGGTTTTTCTTTTGTAAAAGATGAATTAAACTTTTATAAAAGATAAAAAAGGTTTCTTGTTTATCGAAAGCACAAAATATAAACATATTTTTTCTTTGTAGAAGATAACATGTGTTTGCTTTGGTGGAACGAGTAGAACTATGGATAGAATAGTTCGTTTAAAAAAACGAGAAGTTTTATTATGAATTCGAGGGAGAGTGTTAACTTTTTAAATAAAATCTTGAATTTTATCGATTTTTTGAGTATTATGATTATTCGGCTTAAGTTATACGGTAAGATCTCTCAAAACTTTAGGTCTAAAAATAACTCTACAGATATTTCGAGAACTACTAACATTACAATAAAATAAAAGTGGTAAACTTACAAAAACTTGTAAGACTTCTACATTTTGGAATTGAAAAACTATTATTTAAACAATTTAATTTTTAGTCCTTTAAGATTTTTTATTTTAAGGGTTTCCATTAGGTATATCAAAAGAGTTGTATCATGATTTTGAAGTTCTTCGTTTGATAATAGAACAGTTAATTTGCCTATTAACAGATAACGCCAATATACAATAGTAAACTATAATATTTTACAATGAATTAACTACACAAAGAATTTATTAGGTACTAAATTTAAAAACTAACTATACATACATACAAAAACAAAAAGACACGTAGGCGTCAAAGAACTCAAGCACTTGATTGTTTTGTCAATCCGACTTCTAACCAATTCCATTCAATATCTAGACTGCTACATCGACTAGACTTGATTGACGACTTACCTAATATCACCAGTGAAAAACCCTACAAAACATGCGAAGAAAGACCTTCACATTTCTTGTAGGTAAGTGCACAAGCAGCTCACTCAATTCAAATCTCAAGAGGTATCCACCGGAAAAAATGAAGTCCTTTCATCGTTCTCGTCCGAATAAATTGGCCTTAGCAGGGACAAGAAAGGGCCATTTGTCACAAGTTATTATTTTACGGACTACCGACTCGGAATGGTAGGAGAGTAGCAGTCCTGTGAGTAAGGGAACGCGGATATTATTGTATTATGAGTGACAATTTTTCTATCTCAATTGGTCTATTTAGAGACGGAGAAGCGTTTTTTTTTCTAGGAGTGGTTTATTGTAGCTATAGCATTTATTTTGGCTTATTTTTGAAAACTACGCACTAATTACGAGTGTAAGTGGCAGTACCACCGCTTTTGATTTTTGGATATCTTTGGGAGCTTTTTGTTATACCTATAAATTATGTTAGTAAAAATAAAAATTAAGTCAAGGGTTCTTAAGTTTTTTCAGGAAGATAATTATTCAACTAAGATGCTCAAAAATGATTAGAAACTTGTGTGTCATTATTGTTTTGTTCTGGTGCATAAACAATATCCTTGTCTTATTGTTCCAAATGGGCGTATTCAACTTCGATCATGTTCTGGAAATAAGTTTTAGTACCATTATTTTCATTTTTATTACTTTTGCAAGAAAACAGAAATTATAATTATTATGCTCCGGATATTTTGTTGCTGACTACACGTAATAGCTGTTCTAATGATTCTTATTTGTCTAAATCACTTAGTTTGCTACGTGATTTCGTAGCCCGTAGCAGTAGCACGTAGCAGCGTAGGCGTCTGCGACAGTGAGAATTACTTTTATTTTATCAAGACGAATGTAAATTGGTTTGTTCTTAAAACTTGAAAAAACCGGCCAAGTGCGAGTCGGACTCGCACATGAAGGGTTTCGTACCACCGTACAATATTTAACACTACATATATAAAAAAATCACGTTTCTTGTATGGGAGCCCCCTTAAATATTCATTTTATTTTAATTAATTTATTTATTATTAAAGTAAAAATACAACTGAGTATTTTGTAAATATTTCAAGTGCCTACCTGTTGCCATTATTGATATCGAGCAAAAAAGGGCAAAAAAATCGCGTTTGTTGTATGGGAGCCCCCCTTAAATATTTATTTTATCTTGTTTTTAGTGTTTGTTGTTATAGCGGCAACAGAAATTTATAATTTGTGAAAATTTCAGCTGTCTAGCTATCGCGGTTCCTGAGATTGAGCCTGGTGACAGACAGACGGACGGACAGACGGACGGACAGACAGCGAAGTCTTAGTAATAGGGTTCCGTTTTTACCCTTTGGGTACGGAACCCTAAAAATGTACCAATGTAGTTGATATACTGTCTTTTAAGTATATTAATTAATTTTATACGTCAGTATTTTTTAAAGATTTTTTGCTTCTAGTATAAGTTTGAGTCCAATCAGATTCAGACATTATTTTAAGTTAATGAAATAGTTTCATTTCTTTTTAGCATTTAACTAGGCCTATATAAATTACGTTAGGGGTACCTATAACTGTAAAAATGTATGTGTAATAATAATATCGTTTATTGCGGATTCCACATAAAAATGCATACAGTCCATATAAGTAGAATTAGATACAACAACTTACAAACTATGTTAATAAAACTTACAAACTGACCTAACAACAACTAATAACTACGTGGCACTACACATGTTGGCATGTGCTTCTGCACCCAGTGTCTAATAAAGTTAATAAAACTTACAAACTGACCTAACAACAACTAATAACTACGTGGCACTACACATGTTGGCATGTGCTTCTGCACCCAGTGTCTAATAAAGTTAATAAAACTTACAAACTGACCTAACAACAACTAATAACTACGTGGCACTACACATGTTGGCATGTGCTTCTGCACCCAGTGTCTAATAAAGTTAATAAAACTTACAAACTGACCTAACAACAACTAATAACTACGTGGCACTACACATGTTGGCATGTGCTTCTGCACCCAGTGTCTAATAAAGGGGCTGTCCACCTTGTCAATCAATGTCTTCAGGATGCTGTTGGGGCTTCCGCGCAACCTACCCATAATTGACGCCGCCCTCTTTCTCATTATGGCATGAAAATCGTCAACACGGGCTTCTGCGAACATCTGTGAAGCGCTACAGAAGCCCCATCAACATCCTAAATCCATTATTATACTGGACGCGTGGGACGTTGATGGCCCTTTCCGTATACTTCACCCACAAGCTGCACGTGTAGAAGTTTCGGCATTAGGCCAATCGTAATGTGTACAGAAAAGCTATAATATTTTTTAGGTATACGTAACTGTGGTCGTGAATTAATACTTACTAGCCGCATCGCCCGCGACGATGTTGGAAGATATCCCACGGGAACGTACACCGGGATTAAATATTTATACATAACTAGCAGCGCGCCGTGGTTTCACCCGCATAAATGTCGATCTCGTGGGAATGACGGGATAAAAGTATTCTATGTGGTACAAGCTATATTACTATAAAGTTTCATCAAAATCCGTTCAGTAGTTTTTGCGTGAAAGAGTAACAAACATCTATCCATCGATCTATCCTCACAAACTTTCGCGTTTATATTATTAGTAGGATAATTTACCTTATGTGTTAATTCAGGTTATAAACTAGCTGTGTGCCAAATTTCATCTAAATCCGTGTAGCTGTTTTTGCGCCAATCTGTAACACAGATAGACAAACATTTAAAAAATACATCTTCGGCATCAGACTCGTTCGCACACCTCGTAGCATAAACTTTTTTTTTTTTAATATTCAACATACAGTTTTGAGTTCGTTACTATTGTATTATAATTATTATGTAGGTAGTTATGGTATACAGTAAACAAATAGGATACTAAAAGAATTTCAAAAGGAGTTTCTTTACAGAATATAAATAATTGACTGTCTCGAAACTCCAAGAGGTGAGCATCGTTAATATCCGTCACACATTCTATATATCGTCGCGAGAATTTGTATAGACAGCTGACATTCAAAATGGCGGCTAATATTCGGCGACGCTGAATTTTGTTGAAGTACGCGTAGTGTTGGATGGTGTGAAGGGTATATTCGATTAAGTGATATTGTGACAAACGTGTATTTTTACTGTATCGGTAGTTACCTATTTCCCTCGTTTTATACATATTGCAGGCAGATTTTATGATTCGCCATTATACATGTTGAAATTGAAAACATGCGACAAATCGAAATCGAAGATTATACTCATCATTATGAACAACTTTTACTATGGGACCAAACCTGAAATCGCGAAAAAGAATCAGCTGTTACCTACATTTTGAAGATTTATGCGAACATAAATGTAGGGAACATCAGATGTTTTTTTCGCGATTTCAGCCCATCGTAAAAGTTGTTCATAATGACGAGTACAATCTCCCATTTCGATTTGTCGCATGTTTTCAATTTCAACCTGTTTATACGACGCTGCTAATCCATTCCAAAAATTTTACTGATAATTATTACACTATTTGAATATTTTTGGTACTGACGTCATGGTGGAATAATTGACCAATTTTCTTTTCATTACTGTTATAATGGACTTTTAAGTTTTATTACTGAGGATAATGTTTTAGTGTCACACTAATTTACCAACCATCGATAAATGAAATGATTGCCCGTTAATGTTTTAACTGGTTATAATAACGTCCCTAATGTTTGAAAATTGCCCTTTACTTATTAGCAAGAGTCCGCTGAACGCCAGTTTGCATGAACAACTAAATCAAACAAAACACATAACAAAGATAACATGGAACTCTGCTCACTCTCCGCACTTGAGAAGAAACTCCTAATGACATCACAAAGAGCGTCTTAATAATATTAATAAGTAACATTTGAGTCTGTTGTTGTTAAGCTTAAGTAAGTTCTGTTAAGAAGTTATCAAGTTAATGTACTTGCAATAGATACATGAAGGGTAGGTGGAGAATGTGGAGAATGTGGAGATACAGATTTTAACCGTCATTTATAAGGAAAATAAATAGAATTGACCAATTCAAAGATTATATATGTAGATAAATACCCTTTTTTAAAATAAATATGAACTATCAAACAACTATGTCGCTAGCACAATCGTTTCCAGACTTATCAACCAGAAATAGATAATATTATTTGACGGAATTTACCTATTTTAAAACCAATTAATGACGTAAAATGAGAGGCTGATCACAAAAATAGAATTAACAGAAGGACATTTTAAAATCAATATTCGTGATTATAAAAATTTTAACGTTTATTTTATTCGTACATTTTCGTCCTTTGAAGTTCTGATTAAACGAATAAGCGCTCATTAGGAAGAGCTCGACTCGACTACCTTCCGTCTTCCATATTTGTTGGGAAACATTTTAGCAGCATCTACTTGTAAAATTGTTTTACGGTTGGCAAGAAGATAAAAGGAAATAAAAATAAAATGTTATTTAATTAATGTAGGTACCGATCTTTAAAAAATATTAAAATGAGAATTTATAATTTTTTTGTTCGTATTTAATAGGTATACTAATTATTGTCATAACGCTTGCGTGCGAAGTAATTAATTATAAAAATACTTTGATTGACAGTTTCGGAAAAAAACGTGTTCTGCAGATATACCTAAATGATCTATTTTTTTGTGTGAGAAATTATTAAATAACTTCTCCCGCTCTGGGCGGAGCGGGAGGGCGTGACAGACTTTTACTGACTAAAACCCTCCCGTGCTCCTTCAGTTGCCTGTGCCAAGGGGCCACGGTATCTCTTTCGTACAATCCGCGACCCTGGCAGGCATCGGCCCTATCGGACCCCGTCAGTTAGTGCTGAGATCTCTTTGAGACGCGCGCGGAACATAACGCGCCGTCGTCCCGGGCCTGGTCCTTACCGGACGGCGAGCTGCCCATTGCTGCCGTCCGCAAGCCCGCGCCTACAGTGGCCGGGAATCGGTTGTCGATTCCCGACGCCCACATGATCTATAACGTTAAATTAAAGAGAAGTCCCATATTTCCCTATAAGTCCTTGTAGGAACCTACTCAGATACATACACTTTTAGGTTATAGGAAAAACGTTAATTCAACCAGCACACTAATTGCGTAACACATTATCATATTCCTCTCTCTACTTATTTAAAAATTTGCTGTGCCCGACAGGGTCCATAATTGTTTCTATTATTTTTTATTTACCACCTGTAATTGTACATTATGGATTGTAATAAACGATTTGAGATTTGAGATATCAGTCACAATCTGAATCATTTCGAAGGATAATGCTAATCCATTGTTTTATATGTTCGAAAAATTTGTCTGCTCAACAACGGTAATCACGCAATGAACGTTGTTGAACTGTCAAAATGAAAGCCATGTGCGTTACGCAATTACCCCGCTGGAAACCATTTTGTTGTAGGCAGTTCATAAGTCCCAGTTGTTAGTCAATGAAAATCAGTCCCTTTTAAGTCCCCAAGAGCATTCAAAAGTGTACCCTTTGATAGATCGCTCTCCATCCTTATAGAATTATTTGCGGTAAGGTCAACAGACTCTTAACTGAGTTTAAACTAAAACTATTAATATTAAGATGAATTGAGTTATACTTAGCTTTGTTGGTTCAACGACATGTTTGAGGTTTCTGTTAATTGAATAATTGACTTCGTAGTTATATAGGAAATAAATGGAATTAATTTCAAGATATAGAAACGGACACAGCAGCCCACATGGAATTATAAGGGCTTTGTGCATTGCTCGAAATATATCTATATTTTCCTATCTATGTTGTCCTTTGATCTTTTCGCATCGTTTAGCTACAGTTATGAAATGAACTCTTGTAGAAAACTATTCATAATTGATTCATTGGATTTGGTTTCACAAATTCTAACTAAAACTTTGTTTAAAATGGACTCTTTTGTTTTACATGTGTCACGTACCACGGATGAAGATTTATGGAATTTAGCTTTGGAATGTAGTAACCAGAATTCAGATTCAGATTTCATGGTTAATAATACCAGCCAGCAGTCTGTGGTGGCCCAGTGGTAACGACCGTGACTTACGAGTTATTGGTTCGCACCCAAACAGGCGCTTTTTTTTTCGTTAGCCTATTTTGTGTCCCACTGCTGGGCAAAGGCGTCTACTTTTTTCTTCCAAGCTTCCTCAAGCGATCTCTGGCCATGTCGGCCTTGCAAATGATATTAGATCGTCACACCACCTTCGCCTTGGTCTACTTTGTGTAAATTATTTCATCACCACTGCTCTCAAAACACCGAAGGAAAACATTTTGAGGAAACCGGCGTGTCCTAAAACCAAAAATTCGAAGACATGTGAACTCTATCAACCCGCACTGGGCCCGCATGGTGGATTACGGCCCACTCCCTCTCATCGAGTCCTGTGTCCCAGCAGTGGGGACATAATAGGCTGATTATGTAATACTAGCCTAGGTAATGTTGTCTTACTGCTTGGCAAAGTGCAGTGATTTTCATGCGCGATTCCGACTAACATAGTCAACTAAAAAAAAATAAGAAACTAGGTCGGACTTACGAGGTCCTTGCCCAGCAGTAGGATGATGCAGGCTGACGGTAACCAGTACCCCGTGAATTGTGGACCTAGCACAAACGCGTTGAGTAAACATTACATGAACGATTTCAAAATTAAAAATAGTTGTATCGAACATAATAATTATTTACATAGTTTTACAGTCCGGAGTTGGCGATGTACCCCCGGCCTCGGAAACTACGTTAAGCCGTTGGTTCTGCGCCTGATCTCTCTCCGGTCGTGTCGGATTGCATGCCGTTCCATCAGACGATGAGAATGAGGAAAGAGAGGGTCCACCTGGTGTCCCGCGCCGAAGGCTAGCCTCCGTTGAGATTGGCTGCATAGGCCGAAATATGGTCTGATGGACTATTTACTTAATTCATATCTATGGGTGATACTAATTATTGTGCTTGTCGTAAAAAAAGAATACTAAAATAATAGTTGTAATGTTATTAAAAAATCGTTCGAATTCATCTACGAGTTACGCGTTTGTGTTAGGCAAGCAGGACTTACGAATCTCGTGTATTCAGAAAACAACAAATATACCAGTTTGAAAAAAAAACACAGCAAACGTATTATACAATTACAATACAATGTTTTATTACATTACACATGACATCATATCAAGCTTATAACTTACATATTCTCCGACAATCGTTTACAAGATTCCGGGAACGGTATTATGGCTTTTTGACATCTCCCTCGCCTGTGTCATATTTGTATTAGTTCGAATTGTGGTAGTAGGAATTTACCAGAAACAAATATTTCAACGCAATTCTCGATAGATTTCGCAGTACTGTATGGTAAATACCTACCTACGTACATATTGATAACTCTGTTACTAGGTAAGAATAAATTGGAAACAGGTTTTTTAACTAAAAGGCATTTTAGCGTAAAAGCGTAAGCGTAACAATCAAACTGTTACACTTTTACGCTAAAATGAATGAACGGATTAGGATGAAATTTTACCTTAACTGACCGGTTTAATAAGCTTAATGGTTTTAAGTCGATCCTGAATGTCCTACCAAACGACTGTCACAGAATATTCCTATGACAACAGGGACGAACGGTTTAGGAATGATTGATGCTACACGTCCCGGGCCCCCGTCTGGCCCAGATCTAAACCGTGACACGTACACTACAAAGCTCCACGTAAAAGCAATGATATTAAGCATTTATTATAAATTGAGGAGATTTTTCAGGCGGACTGATGTCCATGTTTAGTAAAACATCTAATTCGGCAATTTTAACGTTGAAATAAAGGGAATATTTTTATCAAATCGAGGATATATTAATAACCTACTTATACATGGATCATCAACATCATCTGCCTAGTCTTTTCCCAACTATGTTGGGGTCGGCTTACAGTCTAACTGGATACAGCTGAATGAATACAAATACGTAGGTATACACGACTACAAATTCAAATAGGTATTTGCCAGAATGTAGGTTTACAACGTATGATCTTAAAACTATGTATAATGGCCTCTTTATATTCTATCAATACATATGGTGTGCAACAGGTATGGTCCAGTCCAATTGGGGTTGCGGCGAATTTACATGTATCTCCCGGCCCCCGAATTATGGTAGCAGAAGGAACAGTATAGTTTTAGTTGGTAGGAATCCGACAAAACCTTCCATTCTTCACAGACGGAGGGTGGCCATGAGGATTTCCCACGAAAAAAAAAAAGTATAGTGCGGTAAAAAATTATGATCAAAATGACGGGGGGTATAAGTGGCTCTCAGCTTCATTAAGCGTGTTTTCACACCAGTTATAACGTGCCCCCCAAGACACATACAGGTCTCTAAGACGTTCCGAAAAGTCTTTCAGCCGCTAAAATAGGTATAATTTAAAATGACAATGACACCATAAGACTTTAAGGCGACTTTTAATTTAGAGTCCGAGTTCGGTCATTATTTTTACGTAAAACCCTATTAATTAATGTACCTTTAGTATTTTATTACTGCCGAAGATATCTTTACTTAAGCTTGTATAAGGGAAATTCAATTAATGGTCCTTAGCTACGGCTTATGGTTCCGATACGCTTTTTTTCTTTTCCTCTGACGCGGTTCTGCTGTGGTATTAGATTAAGCTCTTTAGATCCTTAAGTAAACATTACTAGTTAATACGAAGGCCTTCCCATAAGATGGAGCTTTGTTCTGTAATTAGCTGTGGTGAGTAATGCCATAATATGACAAAATTGTTGTGAGTACGAGGCTTTTGGCTACTTTTTAGGTCTGTATTATGTTTTGTTTTTTTGTACGGAATAAAAAGTAAATGTCTTTCGTTTTTAATATTATTATTAAACCGTATAACGTCATTCTTTTGCTCATAAAATATAATTCCATATTTAAAATTCGACAAGAATTGGATAGCTTTTGAGAAGGGTTTTCAGTTCAAGAATTTTCTTGTGGTTATACGTATTTCTTAGTTTCTACTTACTACTACAACTAATATGAGACATAACTGTCATTAGGAGAGACCTCAAATTTAGTAGACGAAAATGGTCAACGCTCAATAAGAAGGCATAGTGATCAATGATGATCGTTTATTCTTTGTACAAAAAAACTGGCTATTATTAATAATGTTACATGACTCGTAAAGTAATAACACAATATTAAATACATTACACAAACAACAGACAATACATTAACATTACCTACAATACAATAGGAAACAAAAGAAAATCCACCGCATTACCAAAACTGACGTTAATGACTGACGACTGTAGGTGACGCGCGAGTCACTGCTATAATTGAGATGTTTCGTTTCAGGTAACATTTGTAATATTATATTACAATTTTGAATTCATTGTACACATTAAGCTAGCAGAAACTGTCAAATTTTCCGAATCAACTTTGAACCTAATGCTTTAGTGATAAAGTTGAAAATCTATTAAAGAAATTTGACAGATCATAGTAGCTTGATGTACTGGCGTCTGTACATAAGTTCTACTAGTATAAGATGGAAAAATAAATAATTGTATACATTATTATTATGTATACATTCAGATAACCTTTTATGTATATTGGAAGCATTACATTCGTTAGTACAAAGAAATGTATTTGTTTTCCATATTGAAGTTAATAATATTAATGTAGGTATATCAAACTTAAGAATATTAATGTTACGTTCCAGGCTGCATAGTGGTGGTGTCATACTCTCTCATGGGACGCAGACTGTGCTCCGTGCTCCCGCCGTTCGACCAGACGGAAGGCAGCGCGAATAGTCAACAGGTACCTAATAATATTTTAATAAAATCCATTTTGTAACCGAGTTCTATTACCTATGTGTGCCTTCTTGTCACAGTCACGACACGCAACTGTCGATTACTTGTTTCCGTGCTTGTAATTATATATTTGTTTTGTTTTACTAAGTAAACTTGTCTTTCTTAACCGACTTCAAAAAAGGAGGAGGTTTTCGATTCGGATGTTTATATATTTTTTTTATGGATAAGGTATACCTCAGGGGTGGTCCCATTATAAATTTGATTAACTTTGCTTGGGTAGTTTTGAGTTAGCGATACGATTTTTTTCCACCTAGTTTATATTGATGATGTTTTAATAACTTCCTGTCACTGTTAGGCATTCATTTTGGTGTCACCAAGAGTCAGTGGCTATAGTCAATAGTGTAGTGTAGTGGAGCGAGTCTTCACTTTGCAAAGGCTCACCTTAGTGAAATAGACTAACTTGTTAATCTTATTAAATTTTAATCAATTAAAATTTAATGATGAGATATTCATAATTCAATTTAGTAAAACATCATAAACAAACAATGTGCATGAATATATTTAAAATTGATGTTTTAATCGGGAGTATTGTGATTGACAAGCTTTTACTATAAAAGCTGTCGGCTCAATTATTTTGCATTTGACGGCGATTTCAACAACGGATTTTAATCAACATTTTTGGTCTTGTTGAGAAGTAGGTAGTATAGAAAATTTCGTTCTCGAACGAAATTTTACGCTTCAACATAAAAGTAAGTATTAATGCGTTTTATTCAAATGGCGAGAAAATGTTAGTTGTATGTAATAATTAACTACTTGACATGATAAACGTTGTCGAGTCCAAATTTCAATGACTCATACAAAAGTCCCATACAAAAAACCACGATAAATTTTTCCCGAAATTTCCAATTTTCCGTGTATTTGTTTCCAATTTTTCTTCCATAAAACTTAATTAGGACTTTTAAAACCATTTAAATATAAAAAATTGTAAAATCGGTCAAGCCGTTCTCTAGTGATGCGCTTACAAACGAAACGCAATTTATTTTTATATTTATAGATGATAGTTTCCAGTCAGATAACAGACACACTTAGACACACATAGCATTGCGTATGTGAGGACCAAGAACCATTGGTCCTTATATTCGCAGGATCAAAACCAAAATAACAAATCTCAATTCGATATCCTCCAACGACGATTTGACACAAATCCTTTAAGATCCTCAATATAACCCACATTACATCCCTCTGTTATCCACAAGGCATTTTAACAAGGCATTATTTAATGCCATCTCTAACGTATGTAGGTCGGGCGCAAACATTTGCTTACAAACATTAGAATGGGACTCATAAAACAATATCTCTTATTTGTTTTCGATGTTTGCGCTTTTAAGATATTATTATACGTCCCTTTTTCCATTAGCTACTCAGGACTTGAATTAATCCAAATATTTTCTCAGTGCTAAAAACGTTTGTAGTTTTTGTTGAACCTAACTGATATTGGGCAATTTTCTGTGATGGTGGATTATGAAGACTGACTAAAAACACTTTTTTTTTACGTCAATATATTTTTCTAGAAACTGAAGTCCTACTCATAAAGGGTGAGACCAAAACGACATTACAAAGAAAGAAAAATAGGTTTATTTGTCACAGAAACATGTGCATACAAAAAGATAATTAATTATAATAATAAGGAAAAATAAAAATAAGATGATTATTATTTATCTATAATTACGAGCACAAAGCAGAGATAGTCGACAGCCGCACGTCATGACTGTGACAAGAAGGCTTCCACTCGGCATGATGCTGTGCTATAGGGGGGGGACCCACAGCACAGCGTTGGCTTTCAGTGGTTACCCGACATCAAACACTTCTGTGATCACAAAACGTTTTGCACTATACTGCGGAAAACTTCAAGCGGCGAAAGTATAATAACCTTATCGGTATTTATGTTTTCGAGCCGTTTGGGGTTGAAACTCTCGGGACGTCGGGTCTTGGTTGGGTTTGTTCAACGAAATCTCCAAACGGCTAGTCGACACTTCGCGTGACCCTAGGTCTGGTTCACCATGGCCAGAAGCTAAGCATTGCCATACAACGTGGCAATCCCGCCGTTGTCCTAGACTTATTTAGGAGAAGTTACACTGGCGCAAGTTTTGATAAGTTCACTCAAATCTCTCCACAAATAATAATATTATAGTTAAGCTGATGTTCGTAATCGTAACTCTTAGTAAATGTGAGTCCGCGTATCACTGGTCACTTTCCCTCAGTCGTCAGTTTATTTAATTCGCCAGTTTCGTTGATTAGCCAGTTTCACTGATTCGTCAGTTTTCCCGATTAGACAGTTGTGTTTACTCGACAGTTTCCAGTGTTTGCCAGTTTTCGTCGATTCGTCAAGTTTATTCAATTCGTCAGCCAAAGTACAGTCGGTAGGAAACTGCACATACGACTGCTAATTTATATATAACAAGCAGTGCCCCGCGGTTTCGAGTGTCGATCCCGTGGAAATATCGGGATAAAAAGTATCCTATGTGTTATTCAAGCTATATTACTGTAAAGATTCATCAAAATCCGTTTGAAAGTTTTTGTGTGAAAGAGTAACAAACATCCATCCATCCTCACAAACTTTCGCCTTTATAATATTAGTGTGATAGTAGGATTAAGATCTATTTGATAACTTTTAGCCATATTTATGGAATATTATACAAACTCATTGTTTATTTAACATTTAAAAACCTTTTCCCTTGAGTGTACCAAACTGACGAATCGACGAAAACTGGCAAACACTGGAAACTGTCGAGTAAACACAACTGTCTAATCGGGAAAACTGACGAATCAGTGAAACTGGCTAATCAACGAAACTGGCGAATTAAATAAACTGACGACTGAGGGAAACTGACCAGTGATACGCGGACTCGTAAATGTATTAGGGAATAAATTAATTATGCTTCTTATTTTATTTTCTTAAAGATAATGGGAGTTGAAAGTTTCGTAAAAGACTTCTCAATATATACAGGGTGAAACTTTAATCACCGTTATCCTCTTACAGTGACCCCTTCATTGTACTCATCATTATGAACAACTTTTACTATGGGACCAAACCTGAAAGCGTGAAAATAAAATCAGCTGTTTCCTACATTTATGTTCGCATAACTCGTTAAAATGTAGGAGACAGCTGATTTTTTTTTCGCGATTTATGCTTGCTTTATGCTTTGTAAAACCAAACGATCAAAGAAAACGTTGAACAATAAACGTTATTGTTATACTAAACATTTCACGATAAAGTCATCAACTGTACGACGAGAAGTATATAAAGCTTGTAATGATTTGTTTCGACATAATGTTGTATAGTTAAAACTTCTTCAAATTGTGTATCACGGGTTTTATTAAGGAGTAGATTTTTTTTTGTCTGCTTAGCGTTTGTGGACTACGAGAAAGCCTTTGATTCGATCGAGACATGAGCTGAACTGCAGTCTCTTCTACGGTGCCAGATCGACTATCGGTACATCGAGGTGCTGAAGTGTCTGTATGAAAACGCCACTATGTCAGTCCGACTCCAGGATCAAACTTCGAAACCTATCCTTCTGCAGAAAGGTGTGAGACAGGGAGACGTTATCTCTCCGAAATTTTTCACCGCTGCACTGGAGGATGTCTTCAAGGTCCTGGACTGGAAAGGCGCTGGCATTAACATCAATGGCGAGTACATAACTCACCTTCGGTTTGCCGACGATATCGTAGTCATGGCTGAGACTATAGAGGACCTCAGTACAATGCTCGATGACCTCAGTAGAGCCTCCTACAGAGTGGGTCTTAAAATGAACATAGACAAAACGAAGGACATGTCAAATGCCCATGTAACACCCACTCTCATAAAGATCGGAGACGCTACACTCGAAGTCGTGGACGAGTATGTTTGTCTAGGACAAACTGTGACAAAAATAGGGTAAAAAAGGTGGACGGAGTAGCACAATATTTAAAAAAAAAACTAAATCCACAAATAATATAAGAATTCAACTTAAAGCCATCCTTCTCTACGCGCGGAAATTATCAATGCATTCGTATAACGACATTCAATTCTCTGATTCAAGCTATCGGCCGGCTTCAATCAAAGGATTGAATGGAAAAAAGTGTTTTATTTTTATTTTATTCTTGTGACAATAAAAGAAATTTCTGTGCCACAGGCTTCTGCTCAGTTTACTTCTGATACCCGGTTTTGTCAAGACTATAAAATTAATACGACTCATAAAATATATGCAATACCAAAATATTATATACTTAGTTTTATTGCCTAAAATACCTATAAAAGTAAATGTCATCAACATCAAAGCTCCCATTGTCCGATAAACCAATAAAAGTCTTTCACGAATAAAAAATAAAATACAGCTAGATGTGTTGCCAGAAATAAACACGAGATGGGCCATAACGTCAGTAAATTAAATAAGATATCCTTTATTCATCAGGTTTATGTCGGCATTATTGTCGACTATTAAATGTCGACCCTGGACAAGGCAACAGGTAAAATTCTGTCACAAGTCGGACGGATTTCTTGAGCGTTCCGTATATACACACAACAAACAAATCAAGCTATATTATTTTAGCATAAGCTGACCTCTGACTGTATCGAAAGCTTATACAATGTATGGTCAGCGTATACTGGAGATGTATAGCTTAATAAATGTTATCGTATGTACCGACGCCATGAGCTTTAGATTGATTTATATTGTTTGGGATAAAATCCGAACATTGATAACAAAGTTTATCCTGGAGTTATACGTAATACGTATACGCCATACCAAATATCCTGATTTTGATTGATAAGGTTCTAACTAGTTCGTATCTACGACACCAAAACATGTTTATTTTCGAAGTAGATGCTAATGGCTTAGTTCAATTTTAACAAATACCTGTAATAAGTAACTCATACCTTGTTATAAGAAAAAAAAGAAAGAAAGACAATACGTTTATGTGCGGCAAACATGACGCATAAAAAGAACATAAACAAAAAACGAAAAAAGAAAAAAAATGTGGGAATACATGCGTCACATCCACGCAAAACGGTAATCGCTCAGCATAATGCTAAGACAGACGAGACAGAATCCCAGCGCTGGTTTTCAGCGACAGCCGGGTTATGGTATATAACCTCGACTTGACATGAGAATTTCGGCAAATAACAAAATTAGATAATTACGCATTAAATATTGTAATGAGCCAATTGTATATATGCTGAAGGTTCCTCTAATTATATGTAAGTACTACGTTAACGCTGTCGCTGAAAACGCTGGGGCTCTTTCTCGTATAAGGTCGTAGCATTATGCTGAGCGAAGCCGTTTTGGGTGGATGTGAAAATGAAGAAGTTGAGTGCAATTATGCGTCATATTTTCCCCTTAACTTGTTCATTTTTGTGTTTGTTTTCTTTCTCTGTGTCGTATAGATATTTTCTTTATTTCTTTTACCGCAGTTACGATCTTATAGCAGACATGAGTCAACTAACCTCTTAACTGTTTTCCCAATCTCCATACGGAACCCCAAAACTTAACGTCGACTTTTACAACCCATAAAATTCTTTGTTTCGGATTTCCTTCGCGAACAGTCTAGGTTATTCGCGTAAATCAAAATTTTAAATTTGTATACCTACCGTCGACCGTAATCGTTAAACCGCTCGCTGTAATGTCTTGTTGATATTGATTTAAATATACATTAAACTCGTTGCTGACTCCCGGCTGTTATAGTTTGCTTTGGCTTAGAGTGTGGACCATCGCCTATGTACATGTAGATTGAATAAATAAATAAAAGGATTTCCTTCGTTTATGATGAATGGGATCGGTTTTGCGCAAAAAAATTCTTTCTGAAAAGGGATGGATGAGTGTGGGTGGAAATCATGCTTTTGAGCGTGCAATTACTTTATGGAAGGTGTTCTGAATTGTAATTGAATACGACCATCCGTTCCATCACAATAATAACTGATGTCACTTGGAAAGCTGCCACGCTAAAATGGAACTGGGCTGGACACATCTACCGCATGTCAGACGAACAATGGGTCAAACTAACTACCCAATGGGTCCCTCTTAATGGCAAATGACATCGTGGCAGGCCCAGACGGAGATGGCGGGATGAGCTGGACTCCTTCAACAAGAACTGGTCCTTAGCAGCTTTTAACAGAGAGAAGTGGAAAGAGAGTAGGGAGGCCTTTGGCCTGCAGTGGGACATCACAGGCTAATAATAATTCTGAATTGTGCGAGAACTTTTTGAGTATATCATGGCAAACTGCTTGAAAAACAATGAAGTGGAGGTGTTATTTTGATTCGAGTATTCTATTAAACCATTTCATAATCAGTCCTTAATCGAACTTGCTTCAAAAATACCTCCTCATGAAATGGTACCTACCTTATTAAATGAATCGGTTTCTAACAGAGTAGACGTACTTCTCAAAATTACTTGGCAAACTACGTTTAAAAAACTTTAAGGCTCGGACGTCTCTAATACCTTATACTTTATATTTTGAACTCGTATCATATGAATACCATAAAGTTTTTTTCAAAAAGGTCAGTACATTTTTACAAATATACCTATAATATAAATGAGAAATGATGATTTAATGCTACACGAGAAGTAAAAATCTAAACACTCTGAAATTACTTAAACACTAAGCTTAATTTTATTCAACACGGTTTTATAATTATCCGCTTTGTTTGTTTTACAATCTAAATTATTCTAACCTTTGTTAAGCGGATTGTGTTGTTTGAAAGGAACCCGTTAAGGCCAAACAAAACATTTTGGGATAAAGCTACTTATAACCTTTTTTTCAGTCAGTACTTTTAACCCTCCGGGACACGACAAATATTTACGCAAATACGAGTATATGAAAGCCCACTGAGACCATTTCAAAACCATTTTCAGCGCCTAAGGATCGTCCGAGAGAGGAAGCGAGTGGCATGGATACTGCTACTCCTCGCAGTGCTGTTTGCACTATGCTGGCTGCCCTACAACATTCTGCAGCTGCTGATAGATGTAAATGCTGTCAATGTGGAGTCTGTATCTGCGATGCTGATGCCTTACACGTTGCTACTGGGTTAGTATTGTCTTTTTTGTTCATAATTAATATGATCATCATTTGAAGCCCAAAATCATCTATTAACTTTTGTTCATCATTATCATCATCATTTGAAGCCGGGAATCATCTATTGACTTTTTTCTACTATTCACTACGATTTCGCGCGTCGCTCGAATAGGTGCTTCCCATCACTTTGAAGATGTCAACATCATCATCTCCCTAGCCTTTTGTCAACCAAGTTGGGATCAGCTTCCAGTCTAACCGGGTACAGCTGAACACCAGTATTTCACATGAAGCGACTGCCTATCTGTCCTCCACAACCCAGTTACTGGATAATGCGATACCCCTTCGTAAGACTGGTTGTCAGACTTTCGGGCTTCTGACTACCAGTAACGACTGTCAAAGATCCACGAATGACAGCCGGGAACAACGGCTTCAATCTTCAAATTCACCCATAACAAAAAAATTATTACATGTGCCCATGTGGAAAATTTTGTCTTGTTATTATTTATACCTAACAAGTTACGTCATTATTTCATACACAAAATGTTTAGAACGATAATTTTATAAATCATCAACTACTTGGTTCGATACTAAGTTAGACAGTTTCCATTCATCACTCTGAAAATCGTTTAACAGATGCTAGCTGGAAGGTTTATCTAATGCTCTGTTTAACTTTATAGTTATTGCTAGACCAAAACCAATTACGATGTTATCTAGCTAGACAGTTTAATACTTATTAATATTGTTGAAGCAATATCCATCTTAACAATATTCGTCCTCTATTCAATATTTGAGGGGCTCGTGGCTAAGCAATATAGTCGCACGGGTCGATCGATGCTGGTCCGTGGATGGGTGACGATCTTTCCATACCAAGACCCCATCGTGCCTAGGAAGCAACAGCTTAACGTGCTAAGCTGTTGGTCCCGGCTGTCATTCGTGGATCTTTGATAGTCGTCACAGATCGTCAGAAGCCCGAAAGTCTGACAACCAGTGTGCAAGGGGTATAGTATTACCCAGTAACTAGGTTGTGGAGTTCAGGTAACCTGTCGCTCCATGTAAAGTACTGGTACTCAGCTGCACCCGGTTAGACTGGAAGCCGACCCCAACATAGCTGGGAAAAGGATAGACAGATGATGATGGTTCAATATGTGAATACTAGCGTTATGACAAACAAATCATCGACGAAAACTATTATGTTTCCTATGATGACAGATAATATTCACATCAATTCGTCAATAACGATATTGTTACTTATCTAATTCCAATACGACAGTCCTAAGCAGCCCATTGTCTGTAAACCGGATTACGCGAATGCATGAATTAACTGCATTACTGCCTATTGAGTTGGAACTGATGAATATCGGAAGACAGATCTATTGGAAATCTATAACTAGAATGAATTCCAATTGCGCTTTTTTATATTTTGTGTTGAATATGCGACTATTCAAGACCGGCGAGGTTATAATTGAGTTTTAGAATAATTATGAATGAACTGATATTGACTATTCTATAACCTATTTCCAATCTTTTATCTCCACCTAGGTACTCGTAGTGTCGACTGCAAGTACTATTTTACCTTAGCATAATCATAACCAGCCTATAATGTTCTCACTGCTGGGACACAGGCCTCTCAGAGAGGGAGTGGGCTATAATGTTCCACGTGGGCCCAGTGAGGGTTGGTAAATTTCACGTCTTCGACTTTTGGGTTCTAGAACATTCGTTTTCTCACGATCTTTTCCTGCACCGTTTTGAGAGCAGTGGTGATGAAATTATTAACACAAGAGAAAGCGCTTGCTTGGGCAACAACTCGTAAGTCGAGCCTTTACCACTGGGCCTCCACTGCTCTGCTGTTATAGCTTACCTTTCTGAAATACTTACCATTTTTTTTATAAGGTATCTGATATTGTGTGTCGTTACCTGTAAATACAATTATGCTATTTCCATTAAAAATATTCCTGTGTCATTTATCAAAACATAAGCCCTAGTACCAGTTTTACTATTAGTAGATACTATTATGTTAGCGACTTTCTTTTCCGGCTTCGTCTGAGTATAGCCTCGTTATTGAGGATTTATTTACATGACATCATTATATTTATTATACTCAATTAGGTACAGCTAAACATGAAACAATGTATTTATTTTTATGTAGATTCGTAGTAAACTGATCTAAAAATATTTTTGGTTTTTTTCCTTCTGTCTAATTTGTATATTTTCGTGTACTTCTACATTTCATTATTCTATGTAACGTAGAAAATGTTTTTCTCACACAGAGAGGAAAACTGTGTCCCAGCAGTAGGAACATTATAGCTGATTATGGTGATGATTATTTTATGTTGAAACACGTTAGACTAAATCACCTCTTACATGTGTAATTTCAGGCCACACGAACTCAGCGATCAACCCCATAGTGTACTGCCTGATGACGCGCAACTTTCGTCGGTCGCTCCGCAAGCTCATCTGCCACGATCCGGGTAACATACACTCTAGTACTCATTTCCATGTAAGTTTACAGAAAATCATCGATAAAGTCAGATATTTTACCAATCATTGATTAACTTAACAAGATTTGTCACTAACTTTTTCATTAACATTTTTAGACCCCTTCAAAACCTGGACCCCTAAACAAGTCCGCGTGTGGCATGTAAATTCAATACGATTCCCATTTGTACAATGAATCTGACTTGAGCAGAAGTTTAACTACAGCAAGAGACTTATAATGTCATTCCCAACGTGAATTAAATATTGCAATTCATTTAATAAAATGTTACTCTTAGCACCTCACATGACGCGACATGGCCCCTCGTAAAATGATCAAATTAAATCAAGTAAACTTTACTAGATAACCTTGTAACCGCCCGACTTTATACCAGAAGGTCAATTCTCGTAATTTAAAACGTTCAAAATCTAGTCGCACTCTCATTTCGGCGACAAACAAATGTCAAAAACTTGTCAATATCGATACCTCTGGGCTCAAAGGTCGTAAAGGACATTTGGGCGAAAATGACTTATTGATACTGCTATACTCAGTTTTTAATTTCCTATCGATCTGTATATTCCGTTTTACGAAATTCGCAAAAAAAATGCCTTTACGACCCACATAATTTGAGACGTTAAACAAAGTTTACCGTGAAAATATGGATGTAAATAACACTTAGTTACCAGAGTGAACTCATTTTGGTAGTAAAGCAAAGTATAAAACAACTTTTGGGTGTAAAATACATAAAAAATATCAATTGTCTTATACCACCTTAGGTGGTTAATATAAGTCCCTCAAAAATTTGGATGTAAAGGACATCGTCTTTGCAAATTGTCCTGTACACCCCTACAATTTAAAATAAAAAAAATACAAGTGTCCTTTACTACCTAGTTTCATTTTAATTCTTTGCTTCCACTAAGGGCGTATATATAAACGTAAGTGAGGAATTGTCCCATAAATCCTAGAATATTCATAAAACAACGAATTTAATCTAAACTTACTACCTAACTTAATAAAAATTAAATAATTTTCACAAAACTATTACCTAACTCACAATTTTGTGAAATGTATTATAACGATTATTGAAATTACAAGATGTTGAAGTTTAGGTATCCACTTCATAATTATCGTAGAATTTGATTTCTGTACACAAACTTTCAACCCCTACCTTATTAAATTGTTTCTAATACTCGTTGTACATTACTTAAATATAAATAGCCTCCTCTATTGGCTAGGTTGTAAATAACTAGTATTCTAGAAAGTACGAAGTAGAAAACCGTTAACCCTCAAATGGTCAATCTTCACTTTTTAATAGAATGTGACAAAGTTCAAAATTCGCTATCTTTCTGTCTAAGAAACATTTTAACAATAATAAATAGTTCCAAAGATATGAAAATATTTTAGACCGTTAAGTAACATAATTTCTGATGATTCCATCACTTGAAAGCATCTAACCCACACTTTTTCGCTTAATGTACCTACTTTAAAATACCTTAACTGTCCGATGTGATGATTATTTTCTAGCCTTCTACTTAACTACAAGTACGTTATCTGATTTTTCTTGACTATAAAGACGCTAAAGGACTATAACTACTTTATAATTAAGCATTTAAAGAAAAGTTTAAGTGAAAAACTTAACTTATTTGCAGTTACCCGCCCTTAACGCTATTTTAGTTAAGCATTTAATTCCCATAATACTTTTCTTGAATATAATGCCTGTTTAATGAAAACGGTAAAAAAATATATAATTATAATTGCCTGTTTAATGAAAACGGTAAAAAAAAATATAATTTTGCAACAAAGCAGCTAAGCTTCATTACTTAGCTAAAAGACAGTTAGCCGACTCTCGCGCTGTGTTCACTCCGGGGGTGAGCTGAGGATGCTCAAGCCATCCGCCGTCCCGTCGGACTTAATCTTTCCACCCGGTGGGCCGTCTGCCACTGACACTGACTCAAAACTACAAGATCTAACTAAGATCAAAGAAGTGACGATATAGATGAAGATATTGAAACAAAAAAACCCAAACCTACAAGAAAACGATCCAAAAAAAGAAATACAATAATTCAAAGACTAGCAAGTCTCATTAATTCTGTCATCTAAGAGAGTATAATGCCCGAGGCGTGGAGCTGCGGTGGTTCTGTTCTTCAAAAAAATCCTCGGTGAAGAACTATAGACCCATCTCACTTCTGAACCACGTATCCAAGCTGCTCTCGAGGGTCGTCACGAACTGTCTCGCCAAGAGATTTGTTGAGTTCCAGCCGTCAGATCGCGTGCGGGCATTGAGATGTTTGTACGACGCTGGCACAATGACTGTTCATATCCAGGATTAAAAAACCACCCCATCCAACTGCTCAGAGGGGTGTTTACTCATCATCTCATCAAACAGATTCTGTTTTTAAAGGTAACAGGAGCTCATTTAAAAAAATTCGTCCGCATCGCTGTCAAGAGGATAAGTGCCCAAAAGGCTAGCAGGGCAGCATTACCGTGTTGGATGGCAATGCTTATTCTTTGGGCTAAAAATAGGCCAGCTCTCTGGTCACGCGTAGAGTCAACCAACCGCTTGGCGATGTCTCGAAATATTCGATAAGCACTCGGACCCCAAGGCCTTAGAGTTTCAACCCCAAACGGCTCAAACATTATGGCTCCCAATAAGGTTGTTATATTTGCGCTGTTTGAGGTTTTCTGCTCCTGCAGTAGCCGCCCCAGCATAGCCCGCCGTGCTAGGAAGATAGGATGGAGCGAGGGTGTCGACACAGGTTGCATCCCACACCAAAGGCCTACCCAACTTCCAAGGCATTATGGTCATTCCATCTGGCCTCTTCCCATCGTCGCGTGCCAAGCCATTGAGTTCTAAAACAGCGGGCACCCCGACGGTGACAAGAGCCCAACGGATGATGTTGTTAATGCTGGCGAGCCGTGCCATCTGACCAGCGCTCTCGCTGCAAGATACGCCATGGTGTCCGAGGCAGTCGACTGCTGCACCGCATTGACAGCGATGTGGAGCTCCGCAAGGAGCGCCCAGACGCAAACATGTAGCGAGCCAGAATGTGGTGTCACGCAGCATAGTGCCTATGTTGGGTGACGGTAGCGCTTCAAGCCAGAGGCCCGACTCCCAATCACCCACAGCCAGCAGGCGGGCACACTCAGCAGTATTGGTGAACGTATTAAAAATATTCATTAATAATTTAAAGATTTAGAGCTTTGTGTTCAATTACAAATAAACGATCTCAATTTGATTACAAAAATGCACGTTTTATTTGTATAATTATGTTATTTCACGAATATTTGTAAAGAAATTACAGTAGTATACACATAAATACATACAAAATTACATAATCCATTTAATATTTAAGTTTAATTATTAATTTATCCTTTCAGAATACCTTAGCGGGTGGTCCTTTAAGAACCTAAAAATTATTACACTTGTCGATTATTTCCTTATTTTGTTTAGTTTTGTGCAGTAAAGTACATTTACGCCCTTAGGTTCATCATAGGATGAAAATTTTAAGGGTGTAAAGGACGTTTGTTTTTAAATTTATGGTCGTAAAGGAAATCTATCTCGGTAAATACAGCAGTAGGGTCATTTTTTAACACTGCCCTAGAGAATACTATAAATTCTAAACACTTTCTTCTTAGGTTTCATTTAAATAGCTCAAGAAACAAAAATGTTAGAGCAAATATAATTTTTTTTTTTTCGTTTTTTGCTTCTCCTGAAAAGTCGCATTTTGTCCTTTACGACCTTTGAGCCCAGAGGTATCGATATGTAGGGATAATAGAAGTTTTTTTGACAGATTGAGACCGAGATCAGACTGTGAACGTTCTTAAAATTACGAGAATTGCCCCTCTGTTGTCGTTCACCCAGCGCCCGAAAAAGAAAAAACGAAATATAAAATACCCGATAGAATACAGCGTAATTAAATAAAAAAGCAGATTAAACGAGCTGTGATATTTCGTCGTAAATATAAGAATCTAGCGAAATTGACACGAACATATTTGTCGGATTAATCCGTAAGCGGTTAAAAGTTTAAACTCTTCTGGCCCAAACTTTAGTGTCTTTTTAATCCATTAGCATGAAACTTCACTTATACCTATTATTAAGGCTTGCTTGTCCTTTTTAACCCCCGAAAAAAACAGAGGGGTGTTATGTGTGAATGCTCTTAAAACATTGTGTTTTCTTAAAGTGTTTATTACTCTGAATTATTAAAACTTTGTCTAATGCTTGTAGTTTTAGTGCTTAAGAATACCTATTTACGTAAGCTAACTTTGATGTGGCTTCAAAAGAGTAGACCAAGTACTTGAAGATGTTAATACTCGTATACTCCTTGCATTAACCTATTCAGATCCATAATAATTTTAGTTACCTAATTAATAACCCAAAGTTTTGTAATTATAACAGTTTGAGAGCTTTGTGATATCAAAGAAAATACGTAAAAATTATATAAATGTCCCATATATCCTAAATATATGGCTATAAAAAGGGCCAGCAGGGTAATTGCATAACACACTATCAGTAGCAATAGGTTTCATTTTGACAGTTCAACAACATTCATTGCGTTATTTACGTTGTAGAGCAAATACATTTTTCGAACAAATGGAGCAATGGATTAGAAATATTCATATTGAGAGTGAGTGTGTTACGCAATTAGGGTGCTGCTGCTCAGTATATACTTAGAACTCATACCTACTCATGCATAAGTGCGTATTTTTTTGTATTTTCCTTACCAACAACAATAATTAATCTTTCCTCTGTGCTGTAGTTGGGTAAAACTGGCCTAAACTAGTCAATTGATTGTGATTTAAGCCATGGTAGAATCTGCTGAAAAATTCTATCTATAAAAAAAAACTATCTTTTACCTCCTTATCTACTTTCAGATGCAGGGATTACGTCAAAAATCCAACACGTCTAGCATGCGCACCTGCACCACTGTCACTTTCAGGAGCAGTAATAACCAGATCGGAAGGACCAGTGGACCGCCTAGCATTCAGTACGGGAGGGCTAATAGGACCTCGTCCTTTAGGGACAACGGATGGAAAGACCGCTACCAAAAGACACCTCAGTTTTTGTAAAATTATTGCCTTCTATTGAACTAATTAGGATATAACAAAATCAACGTGAGAGTAAAATGAAATGCTAGTTTTTTTAAATAAAATAAAAGTTGCAGAAAATTTCTTGTTTTAAGCACGAAGCGCGGTAGACGTCGTATTTACTTTAGAGGGAAATTTCCACGGCTGGCTTAGTTTATCTTTAAAATAAGGAGAGAATGAGGTAATCAGTGTGACGTCACTCTCTATATAAAGGCTATGTTAGGTACAAAATTATAAGGTGTAAAAGTTAAGCAGCTCACATCAATGCCAAAGAAAAGAAATAAAGAGAGAGAGAGAGAACTGTTGATGAGGTAGCTTCATATTCCCATTAAATTAAAGATAAATTAATAATCCTCTAACAATTTCATGAATAAAAGCGCCATCTATCTATAAAATATGGAACAACACGCTTTCGCAAAGCTTAGTGTTCTTAACCATCACCAGATGACGTTTCATGGTGGAAATTTGAAATAGCTTATAAATACAGGGAAAGCGCTGTCATTATTGAAATGTCAAACAAGGTTTAAGATAATTATAACATAGGTACTTACTAATAATTATTATGCTTAAGAAAACTCAAGTCAGTGTAAAAATACTTTAATAAGCTTTATGTGTTAACTATTGTTGTAAAATAAAACTTAACTGTAACATAATTTTAAGCACCTTACGTATAACGTAAGTACACGATCTCAAAAGAGAGAAAACATTAAATTGACTGCAGTTTTTTAAAGAGAGCTGCCATTTGGCGTCAATAGATGTCACTTTACTCAATAATTATTACTATTGTAAACAACGTCTGCCGTAATTAAAGCCGTCATCTAGGTACAGATGGCGTAACTGTCTACTCAACTGTATTGTTTTGTTGATTTTGTTTGCAAGCTAAACCTGTTATGTCTTAGTGCTTGCTATGAACCTGTGAATTCTGTAGTCTGAATTAATTACGCCTGGCATGAGACTTTTTACTATGTCCATATTTTTTTCATGACTATTTTTGATTTCTATTCCTAAATAGTTTTCCCTGATCGGTCTAATAGGTAAAAGGCGGAAATTTTGAAGTTATTCTTTAAATGTAGGTAATTATGTCATAGTATTTATGAATTATCTTAAAATAATTTTCTCTATTTTAATCAGATTAACGATGTAATTACTATACATATTTAATTTTGTACTATTACCTAATATTTTATTGTTAAAGATAAGTTTGTATACATAATGTACATAAAGTGAAGTTTCAAGCTACCTATATTGTTTTTTATTTATCTTTGGCAAAATATTTTATTGGCAACATAGTACCTATGGCAAAGATACACCAGTCTCATTTTGAAGACAGTCAAACGAGGATATGATGGGTCCTTATTCGGGTGTGAGGAAACTGACTAATGATGATGATCATGAATTTGTAGCGATATTGAGATCTCTACGCATTGGAAATTATGGTGATCGAAATTTGATACAAGGAGAATGCTAAAGAAGTTTGGTTTATCTTTGTCAATCTTAATCGTCATTTATTTTAGATTTGCGAGGGTCACATTAACTATCTCACTGACAAGCGACGAAATCATTTCAGTAGTGTCATGTGGTCACTTACACTTCTTTAGTACTACAACTTTAAAACTCCACATCAAGCCTGCACATCAAGCTACTACAATCTGTCAAATTTCATTAATACATTTTTAACGTTATCGCTACAGCATAAGGTTCAAGGTTGATTGGGAAAATTTGAAAGTTTCGGGTAGCTTGATGTGCTGGCGTCTGTACATGGTGGCACATGCTTTCAATTTAATGTACCCATATACCTACCTATATAATTTTGGCTCATTCGTCACCTTTTAATGCACCTAAAGGGTGTCTCAATAAGAGTGCACTTTTTCATTTTAAAATAAAAACAAGTATTTTATGACAGAGTTGTGATATTTTTATTGTATTGTAAAGAAGACATGTTCCGATTTAGTATGGAATAAAATATCCGGCAAATGACCCCCACGGCTCCGATGACAGGCCATTACTCTTTTCATGAAATTTTCCATGACTTTTGCACAGAGATGTGGCTGTATCTCACCGATGACGCGTTGTATTTCCGATTTGAGCTCAGGAATTGTTTTGGGTTTATTCGCATAAACCCGAGATTTCACAAAACTCCAAAGAAAAAAATCGCACGGCGTTAAATCGCACGATCTTGGTGGCCAGTTGTCATCAGAACAAAATTCGCTGCGTAGTGTTTCGTGAAATTTGAAGTTGTTGAGAACGATGTCGAATTGATGTTTTCGGGTTTTCGGCGACACTCTCGTTTACAGCAGCAATGTTTTCAAGAGACCGACCGGTACGTTGACGCAAAGGATTCTTATTATCCATAATTGACCCAGTTTCTTCAAATTTTTTTACCACTCTTCGAATGGTTGACACATTAGGTGCACTTTCTCGGCTGAAAATTTGGCGAAGTTTGCGAGCGGTTTCAGCGTAACTTTCCCCATTTTTGTAATGAGTTTTCAGAATTATAACGCGTTGTTCTTTCAAAAAGCTCTCCATTTTTAATAATCGGAATAAACAGAGGTGACAGCTGTCAAATTTCAGAGCTGCCACTTGCATGAAAAAAAAAATATTCCAATTTTAAAAAGTGCACTCTTACTGAGACACCCTTTACAAATTACATTCATGTTGCGTCGTTGTTTACAAAATGGATGACAACGTCCTTTGTTTTATGATCTTTTTCTTTCTACTTTATCAATTTGCAAGATTGAATCGATTTCCTGTTATTGTCAATTTCACCAAACTGTTTGGTTCTAACTGTTTTATGGGAGGTGAGCAGAATATTACCTTATTTTTTTATTATTATTAAACATGGCAAAAGCAGATCACTGTATTATGTAGATACCTATCTATATATATAAAATTCAAAGTCCTGACTGACTGATATATCAACGCACAGCCTAAACCGCTTGTACTAGAGACATGCAATTTGGGAGGTGTGATCTTTGTGAAGAGTAGGTATCCACTAAGAAAGGGTTTTTCGAAATTCCACCCCTAAGAGGGTGACTGAGAAATCCGAGTCCGAGACGAAGTCCTAGTGACAGATAAATAAAGAACAGCTTTAGAAGAATAAGAAAATGAGAAAAATAAAAAGCTCTAGTGCATTTAAATATGCATAGATATTAGGTACCTATGCCATTCGACATTGTTGCCATCGCGGGTAAAACCTGGATGAGGACACACACAGGAGCGTGGAGATTGGCACAGGAAATGAGACGGTTTTGCCCAGCAGTGGGCGAAGTCGAACTGTGAATGTTGATGATGAAATCGGTGCCTTTAGCGACAGATTTGATCGATTTTAACAATCATATTTTCCAGGTACCTACCTGATAGTGGGTGAAGCATAATAAGGCTGGCTCAGCAGCGTAGCGTGGGGGTTGGCACGAGTTCACGGGCAAAGAGAAGCCCATCCCTAGCAGTTCGTTTAACTCGAGCTGTGGATGTTATATCACACTATTGGTAGAAAAAGGGCACAACTGCACGTTTTGTAATTTTTCACTAGAGAAATTCTATGATTTTTGTAGAATATATATATTATCGAGTTTTTCTGCATTGATTTTAAGTACCTAACATATTTTTTTTGGGTGAATGAAGTACATTGGTATACTTAACTCATTTTCAGATTGTTAGTTAGTTGTGTCCTTGTTCCACCGATGCAGATGGTGCGATATGCTATGGAAAGATTACAGGATGTTGTTTTTTTTTTGGTTATTTCCAAGTTGCCTTATGTACATAAAGAAAGTATAATCAGGCTGAACGTCTCCTCCATCTATATCATTTGTCAGCGTCAGTCAAGAAATAGTGCCATTACTTTTGATACCCATCATAAACAGATGTAGGTACCTACAGAACAATCACTTTTAAATGCAATGTTTCTGTAATAATAAATCCTCCCAAATTTTGGTAAGTAATTCAGCAGATTCCTGCATTTATGACAAATCAAAACACAGACGATTCAAATGACTATTAGACCGATTAATTAATACGGAGTAGTATTCAACAGTGTTCTTCCAACACATGAAACTAACACAAACACAAACTTGGGCAGAAGCTGAAGCATTAATTAATTAAACAGAGCCTTCAGAACTAGGAAAGCGCATTAAACACCTGAATCTCTGAAACTTGCCAATGCTAATCAAATTCTAACTGTAACATTCTGTGAAATCCGAGAACACTCCGTCCCATTCTATAATTGAGGAAAAGAGAGAGAAAGAAGGAATTATTATTCTGGACGTGTCAAAGATATTCATACAAAGCCAAAGTGTTTATTTAAATTAAGATAATTAATTCCGGTTTCCATTTGCTTTCTTGGATGGTACTTTGATTAAATTATTGTTCCTTTTGATCACTGTTTCAATGATTAAATAATAATGTAGATTGCCTATAATTTACTGGTCCTTATTTTATAAAAAATTTAAGAGCATTATTGGCTCAAATAATAAAAACAAAGAAAAATTTCTAGTTTTCCGACTTGAATGTAGGTAATCTTTCTGAATGAAGTGAATGCCGAGTGTGGCAAAAGAAAAAAGAAAGATAAATAACCAGATAATATGAGATATCCCTATTCAAGAGAAAATGTCTATAGGTACAGACGCCAGCACATCAAGCTACCCGAAACTGTCAAATTTTCCCAATCAACTTTGAACCTTATGTTTTAGCATTAAAGTTGAAAATCTATTAAAGAAATTTGACAGATTGTAGTAGCTTGATGTGCTGGCGCCTGTACATTAGGTGTTAAAAGAGGGATGGAAGTAGAATAAATGCTGTGGAAATGCGTTCCTTGCGACGCGTGTGTGGAATATGAATGATAGGCAGAGGAAAGTGTGATAAGGCAACGGTGCGGTTTAAAAGAAGATGAAGTGACAATAATTGAAAAGAGTATGCTTAGATGGCTTCTTCATGTTGAGAAGATGAATGAAAAGCGACTAACAAGAGTTATTTACAAGGCAACTGTGAGTGGGAACGCCGGGAGGGAACGTACTAGAAGGACACGTACTGACCTAATTAGTGATGTTCATCTGAAAGGTCAGGTGCGTAGGCGGCGGCGTGCTTGTAATTTGTATGAACGTAAAGGCTCCTACGCACAGCCGGCGGTTTTTTGCCGAGCGGGTATGCTGCCGGCATCATTTCAGTTGTGCAGCTCGTTTGTGCGGCAAGCCCCGGCAGCTCAAATACCCGCTGGCAGCCGCCGGGGCTTGTTGGCGGCATGCCCGCCGGCTGAGCCGCCGGCATAGTGTGTAGGAGCCTTTAAAGAAGCAAAAGGAGTATGTAATGATCGTAACAGGCGGCGTTCTGAAGATTCTGCCTAGCCCCATGAGAAGTAGGAGTGAGTTTATGTACAGTCAACAAAAGAGATAAGTATGCAGGATCGAAGTTTAGTAAGAAACCGATGAATGTTCTCGAACAAAATTTTATTTTATTAATAGGAAACAAACAGTTAATTTATCAAATTAAATTTCAGTCGACACGTATCCGACGATCCTGCATACTTATCTCTTTTGTTGACTGTGCATAATCTGCATTCGCGATATATTCGCGTGTTATTTGCCAAAAATGTAAACAAATACGAGTTTATGGAAAAATAACTTTAAATCCTACACCATAAAGTTCAGTTTACGCTACAACTTCAAACATATTTATAACATTTTCAATAGTGCTAGTCACTCTGAAATCAACGTAACTACCATTAAAATAAAGTTGATATTTGCTTAACTTGAAATAATATTAATTTGAAACAAGTTTGAATAAAATTTATGTATGTATGTTTCTGACTTTTTTCTCCAAAGTTGTTTGAAGATCTTCATCAATGTCGGTAGCCATGTCATAATAATTCAACAAAGGCGCTACCTTTCCTACAGGCAACTGCTCTTAAAGGAAGAAAGAAACATATATAGGTACAAGAATGATAAATAGGCGGATAAGAAACATCCCTATTCAAGAGTAGTGATGTAAAATGTCTTGAAGGTACTTAAGGTATTATTTCCTTACAATGAATGGATCCCTTTTCAAGCACGACTACTTCCGAATTGCGCTAATCGAGTGTATGATTTTTGTCACGTACCTATTCTGAAACGTTTCTCTAAGAAAGATACTGATCGTTCGTTGAACTTTTAAAAGTATTTTGTCTGCTATAAAATTATCTACCTACACATTCCTCTTCAATGAATATCTAATAAGTATAATATCTTACGAAAGTTAGAATAGCATTATCATCTAAGTTATTGCCATCCAATTTTTGCAGTAGTAACCTATCTAAGTAATACGACCGTTTATACTTAAATGAAATATAGCCGCACGCAAATTTTATTTTTAGATAATTGCACACTGACTGCGTTTGTGCGACCTAGAAAAAGCGACAGTCTAACAGTAATAATGATGATGGATAAGTCTAAATGATTTCATAAACTTCCGAAAAACTTCAATCCTGTCGAAAGTTGTTGTAGATTTATACGAAACGCTTTAAAAGTGATTGTCACTTGTCTATTCTCCGGTGGTTTAGATACTTAACTAAAGTTAAACAAAAAAAATCACGTGATTCATGGGTGCTAAACCTTTTTTGTTACAAATAAAATAATAATATCATTATATTTATTGAACAGGGATACAAGCGCATATGCCGAAATTTCACCAAAGCCTACTCACACGCACTTTTAACGAAGTTATTTTATAATTAATTAGGCATTATAAATGAAAACGTCAAAAGTTTTATATGATAACCGGCAATGTTTAGAGTGAATTTATACTAAACAAAAGAATCCGACTAAACGTATGTCACTTCTATTGTCATGCCACGCCACATTGTAGGTACTCTTCAATTTAGCAACGTTAACTAATTCGTAGAATCTAACTAAAAATTGTGCTTAAGCAGTTACACCAACGAAGAATAGTATATAATGACAAAGTTTAACACACTAATAAGAGAGGTAAGTAACTACCTATCGTAAAAATTTAAAATAAATGTAATTGGTGGGTAACGTATTTTTAAACAAGAAAGTGTCGTCTATAAAAAACCCTTTTTGCGATTTTTAGGGTTCCGTACTTCACAAGGAAAAATAGAACCCTTATAAGATCACTTCGTTGTCCGTCTATCTGTTCGTCTGTCAAGACCCTTTTCTCAGGAAGTTATCAAGTTGAAATTAATATCACATACTCAGGGCTGCAATCCCTTGAAGCAGTGAAAAAATAAAACTTTTAAGTCAACGAAATCAATAGATACGGGTGTTTATGTTCCGTTTATGCCGTATATTTTAACACTCGCAAGGGAATCAAAACCTATAAAACAGGGTACTTCCCGTTGATTGAAAGCGTTGTTGTTGACCTAAAACGGTGAATCATAAAATTTGGCAAGAGGCAATGTCATGTAGCATAAGTAAAGGAAAACATCCGAAAACCGTAAATTGTAGTACTAAAAAAGTAGGTTGCAAAGAATTTAAAAAACTGGTTAGGTTGGGCTTTGAGCACGTGATCGAACGAATTTATTTATTTATTTATTGGCCTATCTGCAATTGTTACACTTTTCATCCTAGTAATACAAGCAATATGATACAAGCATAGTGTACAATATGATGCGATAGACACAGCATGCAAAAAATAACTAAATTATAACATTAAAAGCAATATGGTGACTTACGTAACCCGTTGGTCCCGGCTGTCATTCGTGGATCTATGACAGTCGTTACAGGTCGTCAGAAGCCCGAAAGTTTGACAGTCTTAGCAAGTCACTGGGTTGTGGAGGTCAGATAGGCTGCCGCTCCTTGTATCCGCTTAGACTGGACCGACCCCAATATATTTGGTAAAGGCTAGGTAGATGATGATGATGGTGACTTACGTACAAATGCAGATGAAAATAGCTTCACCGATCTGTTTTATAAAATTGAATGGTAAACGTATCTATTTTTGAAATGTAAATGATACTGACCAGAATTCTACTCTAAATTTTGAACTTCGTTATTATTAAAATCAACCTTTTGGAAACTTGGTAAATCTGATCACATCTAAAGCTATTCGGGCCGTCAACTGAAGTATGTACTTAAATCGTTTATTGCATTGATATTCACGCCCATAGCTCGGGCTTATTGAATTTAACTCTGTTTTGGTCTGCAGGCAAGTAACGTGCTTCACTGAAAAGTTTGTCTGCAATATTTACCTACATGGAAGTGCGCGACGTGAGCGAAAATGCATTGATTTTTATCAATATATTATTTGAAGTCTACCAACCTTTAGCAAAATCTGTCTGGCTAATCGATTGACAGCATGCAGACCTATGACAAAAACAGAAGAATACCTATAAATAGCAATTCATTAAAAATTGCAATAATTTCTCTTTATTTTTACATTTCTCAAGACCCTGGGGTCCAGCAGCTTTGGAAAGCGTATATACAAGGGGCAGAAACCAACTCGCAGAGGCCCGTCAAATGTTTTTAGTGAAAAGCGGCACCAACCGACGATTATCCCTGTTCGCACTATGCAAGAGCACCCAAGGACGACCCCCGATTGGTGTAGGACTATTGCAGGATATGGAAACAAAGATATTGGATTATGGGTTTGGGTGGCTAAAGTGAACTGGTTATTTAGGACTATGTGAAGACTATAGGCCCTGCCTGACTAATGTTTTATATAAATTATATACTTAGGTAAAATGGCAGATGGTGACTTGCACACTCAATAATGGGCCCCCGAAAACGGTCGCTAGCACATAGTGTCGAGGCGACAAGGGGGCCACATATCCTGAGGTACTTATGAGGAGTGCAGAGGTATTCCACGGCTTTCAGGACACAAGATCCCTACCAGCATCTTACTGGTATACTTCGTTCCTTCGAGCACATTTATAGCAATTATTATTATGCATATTAGGCCTTAGAAACTGAGGATTATGAAGCAAGGGAAAACTACATAAACTGGACAAAGGACCCGTTGAGGCTCTTAGATGTTCTAATCAAGTTCGCCAACCAGCCTCTTACAATCAATAAGTACCAATCAACTTCCGTCAAAGCTTTCTCGAACATCTACTTACCAATATGACGTAACGTCCTGTGTAGCGAATTGAATACGGTCGGGTCAGTAATGCACTGTGATGGGACGTCTCTCAGAAATGGAGTGAAAGCCGCAACCCGGCGAATTATGAAACGTGTCCCTTACGTGCCGCTTATAGTGGGAGAATACGAGTCAACGTTGAATTGGGGATACTGAATGAACGTAATGATGGAGGATATTGCATCATTTTGGTAAGAAATAATATTTTGAAGACGTTGGTGAAAAGGGTAAATATCATAACACCACGCCTATATTCCCAACGGTTAGGCAGAGGTGTACATACAGGTTGTCAGTAACTTTGACGCGCATGCTGTTACCATGGATACAGTAGGTACATGATTCTGAACCCTCCTGCGTTGAATTTTTTCGTCTGTTATAATATTTTTTAATAACCGACGAAAATTTACCCTGACGTCCTGTATAGTACAGATCCCAGCCATCAAGTAACGACTGTCAAAGATCCGCGAAAGACAGCTGGGACCAACGGCTTAACGCGCTTTCCGAGGCACGGAGGGGTCTCGGTATGTAAAGATGGTCACATATCCACAGACCAACCGCGGCAAGCGTAACTTAACCTGATCGATCGACCTGTGCAAATGTTATTATTTAGCCACGGGCCCCTCTGCACTGGATTACCCGTAAGTATTATAGTATATCTATTAGGAAAGTACTGTTGCTGACTTTCAAATGCCCTCTTAACACTTTCCAACAAGAAAATGGCGTCTATATTCCTAACAAATATTGACGTTGAAAGGTCACGTACAACCTCTCTTAACTCACATAAGATAAATAATAAGTTATACTGAATGTTAGGATAGAGAACCACAGAACAGTTACAGATAAATTAAGTTTATATTCTAATTGTTCGTGTCGCTGTAGATGTGTTTTCTGAAGAAAGGTAAATTTGCTCTTCCGAATGCGACCGCAACCGCAACCGCAAGCAGCAACGTCGCACATTCGCAAGAAATACCGCAGCGACACGACTGGTGTCTATCCTAATCCTAACTAATGTTATAAAAGTGTAAGTCGCTTTGTTTGTAACGCTATCAAGCTAAAACGGCTGAACGGATGTGGATGAAATTTAACACATGTATAGATCATGACTTGGAAAAGAACATAGGCTTCTGGTCATTCTGGATCGCAGACGAAGTCGCGGGCAACAGCTAGTGTAACTATAGAAACGCTTCCGTAGATGGCGACATTGCTGCCTGCCACCATTTTCATAGAGTTAGGTACATAGAAATCAGTCGCGTCGCTGCGGTCTGTTATTGCCATTGTGGGCTTTTATAATTTTTACCATGACGATATTATCGTGGACGTCCATGGGATATTGACACAAGGAAGTTAACCGTTTGGAAACATGTGATGACGCTTTAAACCGGAGACGATAATAATTATAACGAGCACATATACATTTCAAGATACGGAAGAATTGGGTGTTGCCATAGATATCCGATCCGTGGGTGTTTCTAAAACATGAACATAATACACAGCACACACATGCAGAGTATTAGCAACAAAAAACACTGAAAACCAACATTGGATGACGTCTCAGCTATCATACATCGGATTACTCGCATCATTTATCACGCAAGGTTAGGAAGGCACGCGATAACACTTTCATTTGAAATATTATCCCTATACAAACAATAAATAAAAAACCTAGGTCAGAAGACCAATTTATACATAAATTAATAGATAAGCATAATGCTTATAAAATTGCTCGTTCGGCAATTCAACCTCGATCGGCGCTTTGAAATCACTATCGAGTATTATCATTCATTGGGATACGTAAGGACATGCACGGATACGCATAGATTAATATACTCTCCATCCATGTCACTGTCGTTGGAGTGTACGCAAATACGCGCGCTTGCTCCGACATGCTTTCGTCTGCTTCGACGAGTAACGTCACCCTGTGTACCAGCACCCTAATTACGTAATACACTATAAATCGGAATCTGAATCATTTTGAAGCAAATTGCTAATCCATTGCTTCATAAGTTCGAAAAATTTGTCTGCTCAACACATAAATAACGCAATTATTGTTGTTGAACTGTCAAAATGAAACCGATTCCAATTGATAATGTGTTACGCAATTGCCCCGCAGGTGTGAATCGTATAAACTATATGAGTACCTTCTTACGTATATTATGTAACCACATAATTATGATCATCGTTAGCTTTTAATCTATCTCGCGAGATTATAAACTACTAGCTGACTTCGTACAGCCTCAGAATTAAATAATGTGACAAAGTTCAATAGACACGTAGCGCCATCTATTATCATTATAACGTTATTGTTGTTTTCCTCGGGAACAACACTTTTTTTCGGGATGAAAGGTTCCCAATGTCCCTTTCTGTACACCTGATAACATAATTATATGCAAAATTTCAGGACGATCGGTTCTGTGTTTTAGGCATGAAATGGTAACAAACAAACTTACTTTCGCATTTATAATATTAGTTAGGATCCAAAAAAATGTGAACTGAATCAAACAATTTACAATTTAATGCATTATTTTTCGATAGTATGTAATCTGTCCATGGCAAACCGACAAATTGTAAACTGGTAGGTATCAAACTTGCATGCGACAGATCGCACCGTGCGCTAATGCCACAGAATAACAAATAGTACTAATAAAGAATATATATATATATATCAAATGACTCCTCCCGCTCTGGGTGGAGCGGAAGGGAGTGTCAGACTCTTACTGACTAAAACCCACCCGTGTTGTTTATCGTTTTCTTTAATTTTAGCTATGTTTCCAACTTTCCGTCACTTAATTTGCTTTGAAATCAAAGGTGTGTTTACAAATCAATCTCGGAGGCACAAAAATGGTCGAACGTGAAAATCTGCTGTAATAGACACTACATCGCTATCTACTCGCGGGTAAATTCCCAGTGATTGCCTAGAGTTTGACTTCGGTTCGTTCCTCTCAGTTTTATTAAATTGTTCCTCTTTCTACGTAGGTATTTTTGAAACATTGCCAAGAACAATGGCCTCCGCTGACATATAATGTACTGATTTATTTCAACGTCAAGTTCAATACCCACGTGGCAAGCAGTGAGTAATCCTTTTCAGCTGATCTAATACCTTTCAATGTTCGCTTGGGAAATATCTCAATTATATTAAAATAATTTATTTTGTTGCTATGTGTTTGGAAGCTGCGCTAAATCACAAGTAACTGGAGTATAGGAAAAGTCTGTAAAACAACCAGGAGTACGAAAACGAAGTCTTATAGAAAACTTGAAAAACGACCTCTAACCATAATTATAGGTGTTACGGGGTATTGAACTTTACGTGGAATAATTAACTGGTAAGTTTTATCTACGAAAAATAGTGCGTAATAGAATAAAATCAAACTACTTCTTCTTAGCGTGTCGATGGCAATCTAAATGGACTCGGCCCAGAATTTGGCTACTTGTTTGGCGCCAATCAAAATCAATCAAACCAATCAAAAACTATAATAATTTAATTGTAATAAAAAAAAATCATTTGATTTACATTCTGTAATTAGGTACTTTAACTCACACCCTGACTTATTGCTTTTTTTTATGAAAATCGTCTACATTTTACAATGTTTGTAAATGTGAGCACTATGTATCAATCAAATAATTAATTTATAAATGTCATGGTATGTGGTAATTTTATTTTAGGTGCTTCGTCTTCACATAATTATTATTATATAATTATTAATGTATGCAAATTATTGTAAAACATTTTAAAAGAGTAACGGTGGAGTTTCTTGCCCATTCTTCTCCATACGAAAACTACATTTTGGTAGGGGCGACTAGAATTAATTCTATTTTATTGCAATTTTTGACGTCCAAAAATGCCTTCTATTTGCCTATTGGAAATAAATGCTTTGACTTTGAAAAGATTTTCAAGACAAATTCTCCTTAATGTGGATAGGTACACACTTTGCGAGGTGTGCAGCGCCGGCGCATCGCATGCGAAGTACATGCGTCGCAATGTGCGTACTGGATGGGGTCTTAGTAACAGCCCGGAGTTTGGAAGTTGGCGGTGTGATACCCCCGTGCCTCGGAAGGCACGTTATGCCGTTGGTCCTGCGCCTCATCTCTCTCCGGTCGTGTTGGATTGCCGTCCCATCGGACTATGAGAGTGAGGAAACGGAGTACACCTGTGTCTGCGCGTACACTTGTGCACTATAACATCTCCCGCGTCGAAGGCTATTCTCCATTGAGATTGGCCGCCGTGGCCGAAATACGGTCTGGAGGACGTTTTTTACTTGATTAGTCTATTATGATGCAAGTACGCACATCGCAGGCATGTGCTTCGCATGCGATGCGCCGGCGCCGCACGCCTCGCAGTGTGTATCCACCTTAACAAGCCTATAATAATAATTTTGTCTGGAATAGAACTTGTTTGAATTGGCACTTTTGTATCTACGCACACAAAAGTACGTTTATCTGAGGGGCAATTCCCGTAATGAACGTTCGCAGTCTAATCTCAGTCTCAATCTGTCAAAAATATTTCTAATTTTCTTAGTTCCGTTATTTTAGACAAGTTTTTAACCGTGATTGTCGCTGAGATAAGATTGCGACTTGATTTTGTAAGTTTTAATTACATATTTCAACAACAACCCTTTGAACTGTCGGAGCCCTGAAGATGACAGATTTTGATGTCGCTCTTAATTAAATCTTAATGAGAAGATAAAGCGTCGAGTAGTGGTTTGTTCTAATTAATCTAATTACTTTATAGTCTAGTTTCTAAGTAGTGTTCGGTTTTAGGTGAATTACTAAAGATAGTGGAATTTGATATAGGCTTTTATGCATTTAAAAAATTACTTCTTCTCAGAACAATTATATTTTCTTTGTTACTTTTATATCATTAATATTTGAGATCTAATCAGAGATCCTATAGTGATCTTTAGGATCTTTAAGATTTGGTCTAGAGGTCATCGTAGAAACCTTGTAGTCATAGTAAAAATAAAAGTATTTTGCAAAACACTTGCACCAAACGCAGGTCCCTAGGTGTACTCTCACCGTTTACACACTGATTATTAATTAATCCGAGTACACTGTTTATTCGACCCGATAAACGGTATCGCTGTTAATGTTATAATGTCGTGCAAATTAACCATCGGGGAATATTATCCGGTAACACAAAAAATAAAAGATAGTTGGTTTTGGGGAGCAAAAACGTATTATATTGTGAGAGGTACTCATAGATACAGAAAATGCAAACGAAAATGAAACGATTAGTCGTTTTTACCCGACTACGACAAAGCTAAAGAAGGGTTATGATTTTAACAGGCTCTGTAGATACATTTCTGTTCCCTCATAACTCCTTAACTGCTAATAAGTGAATGTATTTGTGCGTAATAATAATGTGCGTCCCGCATCCAGCGGGTTCCTGCGGCCTTCATCGGTCAACCTTGTGGGAAGGCCTACCAATGCTACGCCTTACTTCAGAACCTTCGAAGTGGTGATCCTTGGGGGAGGCCTATGTCCAGCAGTGGACGTCTGTCAGCCTTAATGATGATGATAATGATTGTCAATGTTAAGACCAATAGACAGCAGCGCTCGCCTCTGCCAATATAGCAAACAATTTTAATCTCATTCTCTCAACTAAAAACTCGTCTACAGAGTGTCATGGCAAGTTACCATTTCATTTTTATCATTAAAATAGATGGACAAACGTTTAACAATAACTCAGACCACCAAAATAAGGACGATGGTAAAAAAATATATAAGAAAACGATACAAGAAATACTTCCAAGAAAAATAATCAGGTAACGACAATAGACTAATGTGCCTATAATTTATTATTTTAGGTCAAAATAAAATCACTTTAATCAGTGTTTTTTTTTAGCTTGGATACCTTTGGTTAGACGTACTGAGCGCTGTGTTAAAATTGTAAATCTATTTTAATGGGACCCTGTATACCTACTTCATCTGCCTAGCTTTTTCCCAACTACGTTGGGGTCGGCTTTCAGTCTAACCGGATGCAGCTGAATACCAGTATTTTACATGGAGCGACTGCCTAACTGACCTCCACAACCCAGTTACTGGGTAATACGATACCCCTTGGTAAGCCTGGTTGTCAGACTTTCGGGCTTCTGACGACCCGTAACGACTGTCAAAGATCCACGAATGACAGCCGGGACCAACAGCTTAACGTGCTTTGCGAGGCACGGAGGGGTCTTGGTATGTAAAGATGGTCACCCATCCACGGACCAACCGCGGCAAGCGCAGCTTAACCTGATCGATCGACCCGTGCGGCTGTTATTTCTTAGCCACAAGCCCCTCACCCTGTATACCTACTTGTCATCTGGAATTCTGGACCTAATACGAGAAGGTGACACAAACTTACATCAATAATGATTTGACTTCAGCCCTTGAAGAACAGCATGCATAAATACTCGGACGTCACGCACGTCACACGTCACATGACGCAGGTAACGCATTTCTCTCTGTCACGTCTCCAACGTGCTAAGGTGTGAGCCCAAATATAGCCTTTATTTCTTCCAAATTAAGGACCCTTTAAGTAATTTGTCTTATTTAATCTGAGTTGACAGAAATACTGCGTATTTTCGTCGTGATAAAACTTTGCTACGTAATGGATGACCTTTTAGAACTAACGGTAAGTATCAAAAAACCGGTCAAGTGCATGTCGGACCACGCAAAATTAAGGGTTCCGTAGTTGGATTGAATTTATTCCAAGAACAAACTTAACACTGAAAAAAAAATCATCTGAAAATCATGTTCTCTCATACATTGCAACTGCAAGTTTAAGTCGGTCGACTATTACTCGTAAACTTGTAAAGCCACTTAGCTGTGATAGTTTTCCTTTTAATTTCGTTATGTCTTAACACTTCAAATGAAAATCGAGAGAAACAAGCAAAACAATAGTTTTAATATTCAAAAGTTCACAGTGTTTCTGATACTATTTATTTTAAAGTCAGGAAAATAGCTAGAGATGATACCGAGTTTGGAACATGCCGAAGATGCCTCACTGCGATACATCGCGGGCAGCTTGGGGGTTTACCTCGCCTGTACAAAGTGCGTGCGTGTCTATTAGCATACATTTGTTTTACACGGAGGTGACATCGAGGTAGCGAGCTAAGCCGTGACCGCCCTTAACAACGGCATAAGTTTTTACCAAAGTGCTAGCAATAACCTAAAACTCTGTACTATCAGTCCATTTTCATGGCTAAACGGAGGATAAAAATCTACAGAGACATGTGTACAGTCTTAAACTGTACATGTTTTGCTGACGCGGTGGCTGGTACCATACGTGCGTCATTTTATTACTATTAATATACATACCTTACAACAAAACACTGCAAGTGTACGAACCGTACACATGGTATAATACGTGTGTCTCCCGAAGGACCGTTAAATAGACCAGCACCTTACCACACTTTGAATCATAATCCGAAGGATTTTGAAATAAATTTCTAATCGATTGCTTCATAGGATGACAAAATTCGTCCCCTCAACAACGTAAATAACGCAATGAATGTTGTTGAACTGCCAAAATGAAAGGCATTGCTATTGTAAGAGTGTTACGCAGAGCTCTTTGGTGACGAAAAAAATCACTGCAAAAATACTAATGAAGCGAATGCCAGATGTGAAATACCTCAATATTTATTTACGTATACAGCACACTGTGTGTATGTTACTAAAATAAATCATAGCGAATTAGTGCGCTATTGATGTAGTATGTATTAACGAATAGGAATATTATTGAGGGAGAGAAAATGGCGATGAATCAGCCACCGCTCATTCCGAATGCCATTAATTTCCATACTCTTACGACTACCCTCTTCATTTTACGATGATTGGCATGACGCATCAAAAATGAAACACACCCATCGTTAATGGATAGAATTTGTAATTATTTTCAGTTCTAGCTATATTAATCGATTTCAGCACTAATGTTGCTTACTCTGAAGTTTGCTCATGTAACTGGTTTATTTATTTATTTCAGGCGACGCAGGCCCATACATAAATACCTTAACCTAAACATACATATTTTCATCATTATTATAAAACAGTACTTCAGTAGCTAACCCTTGTGCAGTTCTGTGGCAGGTACTTGTCCGCGGAAGCGACGGAACACCACCGTCCTGCGGCCAGAAGCCTTCTTCCATGACGACGGGCAGATAGCAATTTGGCACGCGCACCACGAACGCCTTGAAGTTTATGTACCCCACATCCAGGAAACGTACCAATTCTATGTTAGTATCTAAATATTTTTGGTATTGTCTTTAGTTGTTGTTTCCAAACTAATATTACTTTCTATGAAGATTGTTAACGTAATTAATCTCTCAGAAAAACCCCGCTATAGTAAGATTCATTCATAATGAAAACAGTTGAAACTGATTAAGATAAATCCATTAATTGTTTAGTGTAAACATTTACATTTGTCGGTTCAAGCAATACTAATAAAATTCGGTACAATAAGTAATAACTGTTTCAATAAACTAAACCTAGTTCTAGTACTTTTCAAACATTTTTATCAATGAGTCGTCTCGCTCGCACGCTATCTGTTTCTCCCGCACGGACTGCCATTCAGTGAGCTTTAGAGCCATCCGTATGCTACACGTCGATGCTGAAAGCTCCTGGAAATTACGCGAATCACTGAAGTTACGAAAGTGGTTTTTTCGAGTTTTTATAGTAAAGTTACAGATAAGTTTTCGATACTGATGAGTTATTCTTATTTTTAAAGTGAGTTTTGTCTAATGATTGCGGTGAGAATATTTACAAAAAGTGTGAAAATAAGTTGTGAAGAAGTGTTATCGAAACTTCGATAGTTTCCAAAATGTATTCGAATTTGACATTACATGACTTTGAGGCTCTGCACGGTTTGAACATCAGTGGTGCTTTAAACGGGAGTTTTCAGTTCGGTTCTGAGTTGGACATATTTTTTCAGCCTGAAAATGTGCTTATCACCTTGTATGTGCCAGTGATTTTGCTGTCAATGGTGGCAAATATTCTTCTCATAGTGGTTGCTGTAAAGTGTAATTATACTAAAAGGCAAGTTTCTTTTTCTTACTTTAATACTATTTTCATTTGTTTGCGTTTTTTATAGTGTCGATGGTTATTTTAACTGTGATTGATGATCGAATGTTCAGTGATCTACAAGACAAGCTAAATTAATGCGCAGATATCAGGTCTGCAGGGAGGCGTGAAGGAAATGGTGTTTAGTGGACCATCATATATTATTAACCTATTTATTTAAGTCGAACACAAATTATTCCTATTATTGTTAGCAACACTTATAAAACTACGTTAGTAACATTCTCAGTAAAATAAAATAAATAATAAAATAAAACTAAAATATAAAAACACTAATTCATAAACCTATAACTATGATCGCTTCCCGCTGCACCAGACCTGCAGCTGTGCGTATGGGTCCAGAGCCACAGGAACGGGCAATCTGGCTTATAATAGCAAATAACCTTTAAAATGCTGTTGATGCTCGCCCGAATCCTACGCATTAGGGATGCTGTTATATATGCAGAATTGTTTGATAGAAGTAGTACGGCAGAATAGTAGTTGCGGTTATTGATTATAAATGTTTTAAATACGGATGACTGAAATAATTCACGTAAAAGAAAACTTTAATAACTTCTTTGAAATACACACATCAAAAGTGTCTAGGGATCAACATATATTTTTGCAATAACTTTTCTCCTGATTGATATTAATTAAAATTTTCTTTAAGGATTCATCAAATAAAGTGTTTTCGTTTGTCACAGTAACGATAAACCAAGTCACCTTTGCATTAATAAAGAAATTTGCCATTTTCCTAATAAAGGGATTTTTGACATTTGAACCACTAACACAAAAGTTCGAAAAAAGACTGAAATAACAGTTTTCTTTAAAATTTTATTGGGTAACTTAAACAATTAATAATCCGTGTTTCTACCGTGAACACTAACAACACAAGAACATCGGTTTGGCATACTCAAAATGAGTTCATCCAAATCACGCTGTGGAATGGCAGCCCATGTTCGTTGCAACAACAAAAAAAGGTCTTCTTGCGACTGGATACCCTCCATATTCGGCAGAGCTCTTCTCTGTAGCATATCCCATGCATGCTCAATCGGGTTCAAGTCTGGCGACTGAGCAGGCCAGGGCAGGACATTGATGTTAGCTGCGGCGAGAGTCTGTCTTACAACTCTTGCGGTGTGCGGTCGTGCATTATCATGCATTAACTGAAATAAGGGACCGATTTGCACTTGTAGAGGAACGACGACGTCTGATACAATCGTCTCAGCATAAATTTGAGCGTTGAGGTTGCCTCTGATCCAAATCAACTCAGTTCTTCCGCCGATCCAAATACCCGCCCATACCATGATGGTTCCACCACTATAAGGATGGACTTCCTGGCAGGATTTTAATCGCTGTTGGCGTCCAGGGGTTCTCCAGTGTCGTATACGTCTTGTATCCGGTCTCATACCAAAACGAGACTCATCAGAAAAGCACACGAAACGCCATTGTTCTTCTGCCCAATTTCTGTGTTCAAGAGCCCATTGATATCGAATCCTACGATTGTGCATTGCTATAGGTGGTACCCGTAGCGGTCTTCGGGAATGAAGGTTCACTTCATGCAAGCGGTTTCTGACTGTTTGGTCGCTAATTAAGTTCCCTGAAGAGTGATGAAGCCTTACGGCTAACATCATGGCGGTTATTGTTGGAGCTCTTCGAGTTAAGATTTGAATGTATCGGTCTTGTCTCCGTGTGGTGCAGCGATACCGTCCTCCATGGCGCTCAGCCACGGTACCAGTGCTTCGGTAACGTGTCCAAAGTCGACTGATAACACTCTGACTTGTATTCAGAGCTAAAGCCACAGTACGTTGCCGGGAACCAGCTTCTATCATTCCCACGGCTCTGAGCATTTCTTCCCTGCTTAAATGACGTCGCCGCTCCATAATAACGTTGGTTTTAATCAGTAGTAGGGAAACAGTAGCACTAATAATGTCTTCAATGCGTTGTATGTTTTTATAGGGAAAATATTGACAGCTGATTTTCATCTTTTACTCGAATTTGATTCACAGTTCCTGATTCAAATTATGAAATGCACCAAAAAGGATCCATATAAATTTATAAAATCATAAATTTATTACAAAGCCACATCTCAATCTCAAGAAATCCGCATAAAAATGCTTGATCCCTAGACACTTTTGATGTGTGTAGTTTTAATCTCGACTTTATAAGCATAGTTAGTTATTATGCTGTTAATCTAGAAATGTTAAGAGATTTTTTAGAATAATCAACAAAATACCCTGATTCAATCAAAAGTCAAACTAGACCGAAAATCGAATCCAGGTACGAGTAGGCGCTTTAATTTTTGTAATTTATTTAATTATCAGTGCTCTCAAAACGGTGAAACAAAACATCGTGAAGAAACCGGCATGTCGTAGAAACCATAATTCTAAGACATGTGACAATTACCAATCCGCACGAAACACATAGCATACAGTCAGCGTGCCACGCCTGGGGTCTTCGTCACACCAGGCTGAGCCAGGAGAGTACTGTGCTACTCCCAAAGGAAATTAAGGAAATCATAGTGACCATAAACCTACCTACACCTCCCCCAAGCACCTCCACTTCGACCGGTTCTGTACTACCCGCATCCAGCGGATTCCTGCGGCCTTCACAAGGTCATCGGTCCACCTTCCCACAAGGTGGACCGATGACCTTGTGAAGGCCGCAGGCCTTCCAATTCCTTCCTTAAAAAACACATAAAAATTAATTATATTTTAAAACTAGGTGATTTCGGTGTTTCCTATCCGACTACACTGAGACGAAAGACCAAAACAAACTCAGACACACACAATCATACAATCATAGTATCTTTTGAAGTCAGTTGGTAAGATCATGTGGGGACCATGCAGATTAGTGTCTAAAATGGTATTTTGAGACAAAAGGTTGTAAAATAATATCACTAATGAGTATCCAGAATGTCATCGTACTAGTATTTCAATGGCCGTCCGTACACGACGCGAGTTTACCAACCTAGTTTGTGGTTGGTTCGGTGTGGCTCTGTCTCGCATAGTGTCGGAGCATTATGCTGAGCGGTGGCTATTTTGCGTTTTGGATGTAACGCATATTTTTCCTTAACTTGTCCTTTTTTGTGTTTTTTTTTTCCTTTTGGGTAGCGTAGTGGACGACGGTCCTTCATCCCTTCTTCCCATTCATCTTAATATGTGTTTCACAATTTTTCTCACAACAATTAATCATCTAAACTTTCTGTTTTCCCAACGTTCTCTAGTTTATCCCAGTCTGAGCTAACGTGCGACAATCATTGAAACTGCGTAGGTAATTGCCGACTTGGAGAAACATTCAAACTTTGTGGGACAGTTAAACGTCAGTTAATGGGACGGTTATAGTCTCTTGAGAGTTGGCCAGGGATTTTCTTGAATTTGCAATAGTGTTGAGGGTTTAGCACTTAAATGTTTTGACAGATTCTTATGGGGGTAATAATGTACAGCTACACAATAAAACTTTAACGAAAGTATAATACTAAAACTAAATAAACAGTGACATGACAGAAAGAACATGACTGATGATGATGATGAGACTTTGTACTCATATCTTAATTATGTCATTTCTTTATGTATTTTACTGTGTGTACATAAATAATAAAATAAATAAATAAATAAATAAATAAAGAAACCAATAATTATACGTCGTATATAACATTAGTAACGCAACGTTATTATTCCTCTAATAGCTTTTCTACTACGTTTGATGCATAAACGCTGCAAATTGTAGTAGGAATTAATAACAAAAATAAATATTGTCAAAAATATGTCAAAACTTGTCACGAATTGACACTATTTCACATTACATTTTAATTTTCAGAACGTTTTGTAAACCTTTTATTTTCAAGGCCTGAAAAATCAGTCTTAAAAATAGCCCTGTATTCTAGATTTTCTGCCACGTGCAAACCAGATAATACCAGCTATGAAACTTAGACCGAATTGGCATTCATACTGAAAACTTGCGCTGAATATTAACTGTGTGGGACGGACTATAAAGTCGTCTTAAGTTTGAACTTACATAAAAAGTGGGTGGTAGCATAAAAGTTCGTCGTTTTCCTCTTTTGCAAAGTTTCGTGATATTTGAGTTAAAATTGGGATTCAGAGCTGTATTTTTGGGGTCAAGTTTTTTATATAATTAACATAAAGTTTTTTGAGAATAAGTTACGTAAACCCATGTTTGATTAATGTTAGGTATGTTTGTTCGGCACTCGTATGACGTTGTTATGGGGTCGCTTTTGATAACATTTATGTTAATGTTGTGAGAAAAGTATTGAAAAACAAAATGGCGGCGTCAGTTCTGATTTTGGTTAAAGATCCTCGTACAGCTTGTAGTGATTTAGGCGCAGAATGCCTACTTCTCAAATGCCTAATTCTATAAACGACTAATTCGCAAAACGGCCGAGTGAGACACTACTCTTCCTACTTGAACTAAGCTCGCTACTTAGCATAATCAGCTTATAATGTTTCCACTGATGGGACATAGGCTCTGCGGCAGAAATTGGGCTGTTATCCACCACACGGGCCCAGTGCAGGTTGGTGTAGCCCGCAACTTAACTAAAGCAAATTATTATTTTTATTTACTTCAGAGAATCTCTAAGTCACATAATCATAATACCACAAAAAAAAAACATAAAATGTCGTGTAGTGTGATAGTAACAAAATATAGTTAGTTATAGCGATTTATATAGATTTCATGCGTGGCCGCCATTTTGAAAAAAATAACAAAATGGCGGACAGTAAGTATGGCCAGGCTCAATATAAAAAAAACTTCTATCCCCTTTTGCTTAAATGTAAATCAGCCATTAGCGAGGTGAAAGTCTCGTACCATTACAGCATTCAAGTCGCTGTTACACAAAAGTTAAAAGATAGCTGGCTATCCGTCACATTCACTGAGAACTGATTTGAAAGAACTGATAAGGTCCCGCTTATCTTTTATATCCTTCTTATCCCTTTCATCCTTTGGGTACCGATATCTGAACACCCGACTATGACATGACATTATTAAAATCTTTCCTGCAGGTAATTTTTATTACGATATATAGGCTGTCAACCATTGTACACCTATTATAAATTAAGTTAATGTGTGTCACACACATCTTTGTCTTCGGACTTTATTATTAAAGAAAGAATTGGAAAAACGTAAAAATTACCTACTTAAAATCCTTCATTACTTTTGTTGACATAAGGTATGAGAGTGCAGTCAGTGACAAAAGTTGATTTCAAACACTTAATTTTTAGGGTTCCATACGTCAAATTGGGAAAATGGAACTTATTGTAACACTCGTGTGTCTGTCTGTCTGTTCATCTGTCACAGCCAATTTTTTCCGATTCTAATGGATGAATAAAATTTAAAAAAAGATTTGCAAACTGTACCGTGTGACATATGAAATTAATGAGCTTACTGTGTGTTTATCAATTTTTTTTTAATAGTTTTAATGATTCCTTTCCCTTTTCATTATCTCCGAAACTAATAAGCCTTAACTTATGAAAAAAAAAAACAGAAAATAGTTCTTTACTTATATAGATTACAGAAAACCCTATGAGAAGTCTCATCATCATCTTCCTGTCGGGACCTTTCATTGTGCGTGGGCAGCGCACTTGCCCAGTTTTTTTAATCTTTTATTTAAATAATCTTAACTTTTGGGCTAAATATTAATTAAATCAAAACAGAAGTAAATTACTCATTACAGTAATATTAACTTTTCATTATTATATCAAATTCTGAGGTACAATGTAGATATCGAAAAACTTAGTGTCAATTTAGATTGTATAAAAGTAAAGCGGTATAGCCCCTAAATAGCCTTTTTTCGCTGCCCATATCAATCGAGACAAAGCGTCTCTCTTGCAGAAAATTATCTGACCCGTCTTTCAATCTCCGGTCCGTTTCAACGTATTTTTTGTGCTACGTTACGCCAAAACGGTCGCAACAAACGGATCTATTTTCATCCCAACAAATCACTCGGTAACCGACCAGGATTACTGGGCTTAAAACTTTACTGGAATACATTTCCGTTTTCAGTTTCCCCCGGTTTTTCTTTACGGGACATAATCTTTTGTGAGCGTTGTCTTTTACGTAGATAGCTTTGGTATAAAAAGAGGTGGGTTTGATAACCTTGCGTAGGTTTTGGTAATCTTTTTTTATTTATAACAACTCTAGTTATAGAGAGTACCAAATAAAGTGTCAATAGTGGCCATGTCCTTTCCGTATCTCTTTGTGGGCATCCGAACGACATAGTACGTTTCATTAGTGAAAAAAGTTGACGACAACGATAAGTATCAGGAATTATCGATTCCTGAATGAGTGACAGCCCATCACTCATTCAGGATTCGTTCATTCGGTCTTTTGTACATACATAAACTCACGCCTACAGAATCATCCTTTTACTTCGTTTACATTCATACATCTGACCATACACGCACACCCGTTGTATACTACGCACCTGACCTTTCTGAAGAACAAAGGCGTACCCTCCTGGCGTTGCACCTTCTATTATTTTTTTTCACCTTTCGGTTTTTTTTCTTGACTTCTCTCGGCTGACAAGCATGATAATCATGATTTAAATGTCAAATACTGTAAAAAGGTAAGTATACCTATTATGTAAAAATGAAATGCCTCTTCAAATTAAAATAAGTGAATGTCTATTTTCATCACAAGTTAACGATGACGGCAGCAGTTTTTGTCGATACAAAAAATATATTAACACCCACGAATCTGTTCAATAAAAGAGAAATGTCAATTTGTATTAGAGTTAGGTGCTATGACGAAACTTTTCATAATAGTTTTCCTGTCATTTGAGGTTAAAAATAGCGTGTCTCTGACTTTTGTGAGTGGGACGACTAAATGGTAATTATACTTGAATCTGTTCCTAAAATAGAAAATTAAATGTCAACGTGTATTTGAGTTAGGTGCATGATTAGTGACGAAACTTTTCATAATAATATTTTTCCTTTAATTTGAGGTTAAAAATAGCGTGTCTCTGACGTTTTGTGGGTGGGACGACTAATTGGTAATTATGTCATGCGGTGTGTTATTAATATTAATGGTGTGATTTCGGCAAGCCTCGTTAAAAATCACAAAGTAGATTTTATAATTCGCGTATTACATAAAATCTATTTGGTGATTTTTGACGAGGTTTGCCGAAATTACTCGCACGAGAAATACTGTAGGAAATAGGTAAAATGGGTTTTGATTTGCGAAGTGTGAAACAAAAGGAGGCAAGTTTATGCTGTATAAAACATAAACAAAACACACTACCGCAGAAAATTTTACGGAAATAGCCAGGCAGGAACTGTTACTAATTATATTCAGTGGCACACTTACATATCAGGGTAGCAACGAGACATCACTGTCATGCTGAATATGAAGGACGTACGTGACTGCATGTCACGTATGTTCTTCATATTATTCAGTATTCGGTAGGCACTCGTGGATCGTACCAGGAAGCCGCATTCGCCAAAAGTAGCGATAATTACTTGATTCTACATCCGTACCAGCCTGTCAGAAAAACAAAAAGCCCATTAGCCATAGAACATAGTGTTAGTCCATTATTACCTGATTGGCTAATTGTGTATGGTTATTGTAAAAGCATCATACAGAAGTATTAGAATCTGAACAAGTTTTGGAAAAATCCTTGAAATTGTTAGTGAGAGGAGGTTGCTTTTATTACGTTGTGATCCGAGATCTGTCCATCAAGTAATTCCCGTCAGCGTATCGTAATTCAAGCCTTGCATAAATGGGTCAATTTTACTAATATTTTGGGTCAATTATACTAAGAGATCGCTGGATGTCCTGCGCGTCCAATATAACATTGCTTTCAGGATGTTGTTGAGGCTACCTCGTTACTGTAGCGCGTCGAACATGTGTGCGCAAGCCCGCACCGACGACTTCTATGCAATTAGGTACTTGTATACGCAAAAACTGCGTCGCTTCTGAGGAGGGTGAGGGGCAGTCATAACAGCATCCTGAAAACTGTAGCCGAGAGCTTCGGCTCTCCGATTGTACAGCAGTTTGTGCTGAGGTTGATTTTTACTAACACTAGGCAATAAGTTATTTTTTGTTTGTTACTAAAACTATATGGATATTTGTGTCCGAAATAAACCTATTCTATTCTATTTTATAAACCCACTTGAATAAACAATGCCCTAGAGTCAACTGGATTTATAGCTACACTGTCCTCCAAAGAAAATTAGCTACGTATAAATCCGACCAAGACAAATATTAGTATTGACTACGGGTATTTGTTCTACCCGACGTTTGTTCACGTAATTTGTTTTCGTAATATTTCCCACGATGATGGTAAAGTTATTTTTCCGCTAATTGTTTACGTTCGACGCATTCTTGTCTCTAGAGATCAAATATATTATTATTAATATTTGAATATTATCGGTCCTGTTTCAATATAAACGTACCAATATTCTGTTGTTGCTTGCAGTTAGTACTTACTGAGATAGGGTTCATTTTTGGCTCAGCATGGTACAAATAAATTTTGTACAATACCAAAAATAGACCCTATCTACGCTATTAGCCTCAATGTTTACATAAATCCCCTACATATCTGTAATTAGTTCCTCTTTGCCATTTCAGGCAATCAATACTGGTTTCATATGTGTCAGAAATGAAGGGTTTGTACAGACAAGGTAAATAACATACTGGAGTAATATTTAACATACTGCCTACTGCCTTGGGGATAAAATTTAATATATTTTCAATATTTTACGCGTACCTGAATCCTCAGTAAACATAATTTTAATTTATCGCGAGAACTTCTAACGAACGTGAGATCCGTAAGCTAAATATTTAATTTAAGGATCTCACGAAACTCACAATAAATATGTAGGTGTTACAAATAAAAACGCTTACTTCTGCATGTTACTTTCTAGGTCCTTTGAAACGTACAACAATTATACAAAACTAGCTTCTGCCAGCGACTTCGTTCGCGTGAAATTTCACCCTCCCCCCATTCACCCTCTTAGGGGTGGAATTTCGAAAAACCCTTTCTTAGTGCACCTCTAGGCCTCATAAGGAACCTACATGCCAAATTTGGAATCTCTAGACCCAGCGGTTTGGGCTGTGCGTTGATATGTCAGTCAGTCCGTTTCTTCTTTTATATTATTTAGATTGATAAATATTTGTAATCAAAATATTTTATTTCACATAAACCGACATGGGCACTTATGAAACGTCAGAAGCTAGGTGTACGGTTCCAATTGGTAATCTAATGTAATACTGAAATAATCCTATAATATCGCCAACAATAGTATTTGAGAAATGCCTTTATCTGTAGGTACTGAGCAAATAATGCGCATTATGCTTGAGAATGCGAACGCTATTTTCATTTAGGAAGAAATAAATTCTTCAGACGCATTTATATTTGCTAGGAGTATGAAATAGAACGAATTTCGTGAGCTTTGTATATTTATTAATCTTTTAAAGGTTGTCTATAAAAGATCACTCTTAGATAAGACCGCCCATTGTGTCACCTTTTGTAAAAAATTTACATTTATATCTGTATTTTAATTTTATATGGTGTACATAATAAAGAGTATTCTATTCTATGGAGAGCCGCAACTTACGAGCCCACACAGGCATTTTTATCATCATCATCATCATTTCAGCTGAAAGACGTCCACTGCTGGACATAGGCCTCCCCCAAGCACCTCCACTTCAACCGGTTCTGTGCTTCTCGCAACCAACGGGTTCCTGCGGCCTTCACAAGGTCGTCGGTCCACCTTGCAGGCACTTTACTTTGTATAAAATATTTCATGACCACTGCTCTCTAAATGGTGACGAAAAACATCGGAGATTGGAATATCATAGACTGATTGTGCAATGACTATGATGTACTCGTAGGTTTAATTTTATTGACGTGTAAAACCGATTCTCATTTGGCTCATTGCTTGTTGACGATTTCAGGCTATTAAATCCTGGTTTCTTTACTATGTTTTATTTCAGCGTTGGTCAGTGGCATTATAGGTTAACTAAGAAAGTAGCTTCATTTAAATGTTATAAACACTTTATGAGCACAAAATGAAAACAAAACAAAAAAAAAATCTTTCAAAATGCAGTTGCGTTAGTTTTACAACATAATAAATTGGATTTTTTCATTTTCATCATAGCTAGGCATTAAAAGAATCTATCTATACTCATTTGTGTATCAGCTTTCATGTTCGAAACTTTAATTCTAAACCACTGATGGCTTGTTTACTAAGGGAGGGTTCGACAAAACTTGTAGAAGTGATTTTATTCACAGTATAAGTTTAATTAGTCTTCCTAACTAACTCACTTAAAGCTAAGCGCACATTGTAGCCGCTTCGGACTCACAGCACATCGTATTTAAGTTCTGAAAATTGCAGTATGGCCCTCCTGTATTGTCGATGGTTCATGCAAAATGTACGAAAATCATGTATTCAATAAAGGAGGTTTTTGCAATGCGGTGAGGTTCGCCTAATTCTCGTGTTATTATTTACACATACTCGTATTAAAATAGATACAGACTCATGTCTGTATACAAAACTTATAATAATGTCGCCATTGTTATAAGTTAAACTTATAATAATGTCGTCATTATTATAAGTTTTGAGTACGAAGCTACTGCTTATTTCTTAAAAAATTTCTTCCTGTATACATGTAAAAGGAGAAATGTTTTTTTGTGTCTTCGCTGGAACTAAAACATAACGTTACAAGTGAATGATGTCTAAGAGCTAAAACAAAAGAACTTCAAACAAACTTGTTTTGTACTATATCATATATGTATGTGTCTTGAATAAAAAAGGCAGTAATCACGATATTTCTCGTTTCTGTCGAACCGTGATGTTTCGTTAAAAGACGCCTGGCTCCATATCATCTTACAATCATTGTAAAGTTCTGGTTATTTAAAGTCCATGTGAACGATAATATTATAATTTGAAATAGGTAATATATTATATTAAGTAGGTATATATGTGTGATAACTCGTTGGTGAACGACTTGACAAATCTATTATTATGCGAACTAAGGGGAATTTCGTTTCTTTATTGTCATAATTTTAATAAAGGCATAAAATAACCATTAAAACAACTAAAACACACACGTTAAACTAATTTACCGATTACCAGAAGAGGCCAAAACTATAAAATGGCCGCCCTGACCAACTAAAATTTTAGACATGTCAACATATTCACGCCAGCCATGGATATATTTTGCAATTTTAAGAATTTACAAGGACCTAGTTACCTAAAGAAATTTCGAAACAGCTGGTTGACACTTCCCGTGACACAAAGGCTGGCTTTTACCTTGGCCAAAGGCTAAGCATTGCCATACAACGTGGTAATGCCGCCAGTCTCTTGGGTACATTACCGGTCGACAGCAATGCGGATGAATTTTTCGACGCTATATTTTAGTTTCTGTATAGTTTTAGCTAAGTTAGGATTTATTTTGTTATTTTTAGTATTATTTCAATATCTATACATATAATAAAATCGTAGGAAAGTCAAAACTGTACATTGAATATTTTTTTAAAAGAAAACTTGGAGCGTGATCTACAATCGATTTCAAAGCCGAAAATATAATTTTTAGAATTTTTGTCTGTTTGTCTGATTGTCTGTATGTATGTCCGGGCTAATCTCAAAAAGTGCTGCATGGATTTACATCAAATTTTGCATGAGTATTACTAAGAGGTCGGGTCAACATATAGGCTACATATTATCACGCTATCACCTACGGGGGAGGAGCTGTGAATCTTTATTTCTCTTACGCATTCTGTGACAGCGTGTAATCTAACGACGCATATTTAAATGTTGTTTTTAAGTAAGCCATGCTATTATCTAGCTTTACAGTATAAAAACTACGCCATTTAAGTAACTTGGGCAGAGAAACATAGTTTAATGAATGTTAGTAGTACAAAGAAAATTTAGAAGCAGCGCCATCTATGAGATTTCATAAAAATCAAATCAAGTTACATGTTAACAATTTTTGGAAATTAATAATTTAAATTTGATCATGTTGGCGAGGTTAGTAGTTAGTTATTCTTAAAATTCATAGATGGCAATGTACATTTTCTTCATAAAAGTTGTATCGTATAGTTCGTTTTGACAAATTCAAGGTCCAACAAAACCCTCAAAATCTTGAGCAGAGTTGAGGAAGACAATCTATACATATAATAAAATCGTAGGAAAGTCAAAACTGTACATTGAATATTTTTTTAAAAGAATATTTGGGGCGTGATCTACAATCGATTTCGAAGCCGAAAATATAATTTTTAGAATTTTTGTCTGTTTGTCTGTTTGTCTGATTGTCTGTCTGTATGTCCGGGCTAATCTCAAAAAGTGCTGCATGGATTTACATCAAATTTTGCATGAGTATTACTAAGAGGTCGGGTCAACATATAGGCTACATATTATCACGCTATCACCTACGGGGGAGGAGCTGTGAATCTTTATTTTTCTTACGCATTCTGTGACAGCGTGTAATCTAACGACGCATATTTAAATGTTATTTTTGAGTAAGCCATGCTATTATCTAGCTTTACACTATAAAAACTACGCCATTTAAGTAAAACTTGGGCAGAGAAACATAGTTTAATGAATGTTAGTAGTATAAAAAAAATTTTGAACCAGCGCCATCTAAGAGATTTCATAAAAATCAAATCAAGTTACATGTTAACAATTTTTGGAAATTAATAATTTAAATTTGATCATGTTGGCGAGGTTAGTAGTTAGTTATTCTTAAAATTCATAGATGGCAATGTACATTTTCTTCATAAAAGTTGTATCGTATAGTTCGTTTTGACAAATTCAAGGTCCAACAAAACCCTCAAAATCTTGAGCAGAGTTGAGGAAGACAATTTAAAAAAAATGCGGTGTTAAGTATTACAAAAAAGTTATGTTCATTGATGATGATCATTTCTTCATCAATTTCATGTTGTTAGTACAAAATAAACATTGACTGTTAATACTTTTGTTCGGTATTTATCTGTGTGATTATTGCTTGGTAATTAATATATTGTCATGTCGTATACCTAATTATAAACTTAAATGTGATGGAAAACGTCACCTTCTCGACGGTGACCAAAATTGGGATGACACCCTTACGGAGGCGAGCGTCAGTGACAGTCCCAGCTGCATGCGTCATCTGTTTGCCGTCATCTTGGTGTTTTGCGGAGTCGCGAACCCGGTAGCTTTGTGGGAGAAGTATCGCCATCATCTGTCTGAAGATTTTCTACGAGCTTTGAGGCATGCTACTGGAGACGAAGTCGAAGTAACTGATGAACGCCTGCTGAACACCTGTCTCAGTTCCCTTCAAGATGTGGTCATTTCTATCGGCGGCAATCCACTGATCGAATATGGGTTACCAGCTCCCCAATCATCACCGCATCAAGACCGTGGAAATCGGGAGTATAACGCTGAGACAAATTAAGATCCGGGCGAAATGACCACCATACGAAATTACCATGTCGCTTTGTTTTCTTCAGAGCAAAAACAAATTTATAACACCGTCCTTGAAAGCGTTGGGCAAAACCAGGGTAAAATGTTTTTCTCGGATGCTCCTGGTGGAACAGAAAAAACATTTGTTACCACTGGCATACTTGCAGAGGTCAGGAGGCAAGGCAAAATTGCTATTGCTGTAGCGTCGTTGGGAATCGCTGCCACACTGCTTTCGAGTGGCATGACAGCACATGCCATGTTTAAAATTCCCATCGATTTAGAGAGCGCCGAAACGCCTGTTTGTGGTGTGTCACGTAACAGCGATAAGGGACACGTGCTCAAGGATTGCTCTCTGATCGTATGGGATGAGTGTACGATGGCCAATAGGAAGGCAGTTGAGGCCGTGGACAGAACCCTACAGGACATCCGCAGGAACGAACATTTGATGGGTGGTGTCACAGTTCTGTTCAGTGGCGATTTCCGGCAAAAGCTTCCCGTGGTGACGCGGGAATCCAGGGCTGACGAGGTGAATGCTTCGTTGAAACGATCTACGTTGTGGTCACGAGTTCGTACGCTGCGCTTGACCTTTAATATGAGAGCTCGACTCGGTGGCAATGCACGTCCTCAAGAATTCTCCGATGTCCTTCTAAGTCTTGGCGAAGGCACTCTACCAGAAGAGAGAGGTGGACAGGTGATGCTTCCAGAGTCTCTCGGTAGAGTGGTATCCAGCTTAGAAGAACTCATTCGCTGTGTGTTACATCAGTCGTATACCGCAGCAGCAGAAATCTTGGGTGTGTGAGCGGGCCATTTTGACGCCCAAAAATGATCAGGCTGCAGCAATTAACGAATCTCGGAAATTGAGGGGAATGAAGTGGTCTACACCTCGATAAACACTGTTGTCGAGCAAGATGACGCCACACATTATCCCGTGGGATTTCTGAACTCCCTGTCAGCAAGTTGACTTCCAGCGCATACCATCAAGCTAAAGGTCCGCCCAATTATGCTTCTTCGGAACCTATCTCCTCCAAAGTTGTGTAACGGGACCCGCCTTAAAGTCATCTCGCTCCACAGACACACCATTGAGGCGGAAATTCTTACGGGTTGTGGCGTCGGCAAGGCAGTATTTATACCACGCATTCCCCTCATACCTCATAACTTCCCGTTCCAGTTCAAGCGCGTACAGTTCCCCGTGAGTGTTTGCTTCGCGATGACCATCAATAAGTCGCAGGGGCAGACACTGAGGGCAGCGGGTGTCGACCTCAGGACGATTTGCTTCTCACACGGGCAACTGTACGTCGCTTGCTCCCGCGTCACCAGTCCTGACTCTCTTTACATTTTGGCTCCTGGCAGCATAACTACCAACGTAGTTTATAGGAAAGTGTTGTAAGGTATGATACCTTTGTACGTATTTTTACTCTTTTGTGTCCTGGAATGTATTCCTGCATTATTTTCTCTATTTCCTTCAGTCACATCTTATGACTGAACTCAGCAGGATTCCCATATAACTCACTTCACTTGCTTCACTTGCAAAAAAAACTTATATTTTAATGCTATTTTAAAAGTTGTTTACTTATAATGCTATAGCGACACTGGCATCTTAGGTATTTTTGGTGCTGTAGAGCCTTCACGCAGACGACGTCGCGGGCAGCAGCTAGTTTAAAATAAATGCGGTGTTAAGTATTATAAAAAAGTTATGTTCATTGATGATGATCATTTCTTCATCAATTTCATGTTGTTAGTACAAAATAAACATTGACTGTTAATACTTTTGTTCGATATTTATCTGTGTGATTATTGCTTGGTAATTAATATATTGTCATGTCGTATACCTAATTATAAACTTAAATGTGATGTAAAACGTCACCTTCTCGACGGTGACCAAAATTGGGATGACACCCTTACGGAGGCGAGCGTCAGTGACAGTCCCAGCCGCATGCGTCATCTGTTTGCCGTCATCTTGGTGTTTTGCGGAGTCGCGAACCCGGTAGCTTTGTGGGAGAAGTATCGCCATCATCTGTCTGAAGATTTTCTACGAGCTTTGAGGCATGCTACTGGAGACGAAGTCGAAGTAACTGATGAACGCCTGCTGAACACCTGTCTCAGTTCCCTTCAAGATGTGGTCATTTCTATCGGCGGCAATCCACTGATCGAATATGGGTTACCAGCTCCCCAATCATCACCGCATCAAGACCGTGGAAATCGGGAGTATAACGCTGAGACAAATTAAGATCCGGGCGAAATGACCACCATACGAAATTACCATGTCGCTTTGTTTTCTTCAGAGCAAAAACAAATTTATAACACCGTCCTTGAAAGCGTTGGGCAAAACCAGGGTAAAATGTTTTTCTCGGATGCTCCTGGTGGAACAGAAAAAACATTTGTTACCACTGGCATACTTGCAGAGGTCAGGAGGCAAGGCAAAATTGCTATTGCTGTAGCGTCGTTGGGAATCGCTGCCACACTGCTTTCGAGTGGCATGACAGCACATGCCATGTTTAAAATTCCCATCGATTTAGAGAGCGCCGAAACGCCTGTTTGTGGTGTGTCACGTAACAGCGATAAGGGACACGTGCTCAAGGATTGCTCTCTGATCGTATGGGATGAGTGTACGATGGCCAATAGGAAGGCAGTTGAGGCCGTGGACAGAACCCTACAGGACATCCGCAGGAACGAACATTTGATGGGTGGTGTCACAGTTCTGTTCAGTGGCGATTTCCGGCAAAAGCTTCCCGTGGTGACGCGGGAATCGAGGGCTGACGAGGTGAATGCTTCGTTGAAACGATCTACGTTGTGGTCACGAGTTCGTACGCTGCGCTTGACCTTTAATATGAGAGCTCGACTCGGTGGCAATGCACGTCCTCAAGAATTCTCCGATGTCCTTCTAAGTCTTGGCGAAGGCACTCTACCAGAAGAGAGAGGTGGACAGGTGATGCTTCCAGAGTCTCTCGGTAGAGTGGTATCCAGCTTAGAAGAACTCATTCGCTGTGTGTTACATCAGTCGTATACCGCAGCAGCAGAAATCTTGGGTGTGTGAGCGGGCCATTTTGACGCCCAAAAATGATCAGGCTGCAGCAATTAACGAATCTCGGAAATTGAGGGGAATGAAGTGGTCTACACCTCGATAAACACTGTTGTCGAGCAAGATGACGCCACACATTATCCCGTGGGATTTCTGAACTCCCTGTCAGCAAGTTGACTTCCAGCGCATACCATCAAGCTAAAGGTCCGCCCAATTATGCTTCTTCGGAACCTATCTCCTCCAAAGTTGTGTAACGGGACCCGCCTTAAAGTCATCTCGCTCCACAGACACACCATTGAGGCGGAAATTCTTACGGGTTGTGGCGTCGGCAAGGCAGTATTTATACCACGCATTCCCCTCATACCTCATAACTTCCCGTTCCAGTTCAAGCGCGTACAGTTCCCCGTGAGTGTTTGCTTCGCGATGACCATCAATAAGTCGCAGGGGCAGACACTGAGGGCAGCGGGTGTCGACCTCAGGACGATTTGCTTCTCACACGGGCAACTGTACGTCGCTTGCTCCCGCGTCACCAGTCCTGACTCTCTTTACATTTTGGCTCCTGGCAGCATAACTACCAACGTAGTTTATAGGAAAGTGTTGTAAGGTATGATACCTTTGTACGTATTTTTACTCTTTTGTGTCCTGGAATGTATTCCTGCATTATTTTCTCTATTTCCTTCAGTCACATCTTATGACTGAACTCAGCAGGATTCCCATATAACTCACTTCACTTGCTTCACTTGCAAAAAAAACTTATATTTTAATGCTATTTTAAAAGTTGTTTACTTATAATGCTATAGCGACACTGGCATCTTAGGTATTTTTGGTGCTGTAGAGCCTTCACGCAGACGACGTCGCGGGCAGCAGCTAGTATTATAATATAATCAGTACCTAGTTTACTAGATATTGGAATGAAATAAAAAACATATGTTGTAAAGATCTACTCTTAGGTAAGGTACCTATGCGCTTAAGTGCTGTTTAAAAACCTATAGCTTCTCGCAAATACTTCTTTTGCAAAATAATAATTTAAAAAAATGCGGTAACCAGGGAGAACTTTCAATAAGTTCAGTACTTAGTTAATGGTCCTAGAATGTCTTCTACTAGTTAATTTAAGGTCTTGATTTTTATTATTTAAATTCAAACAATTTGAGACAAGTCCTATCATTGATTGATGTAGTGTAATGAAATACAACACTGGATAACAACTGCTTTAATGTCATAATCGAACATAGACAATCCACAACAGTTGATGATTTTTAAATATTATGAGAACTAAACATAATTGCAAATCCATCCATTAATAAAAATATTGGCAATTCTCTAACTCTGATCTCTATATTCTCTATATTGTCGGAAAATCTGCTGGGTCCCGTAAGTTTATGAACCAATCAGTGACCTACTGTTTCCCTTAATACCTTATGTGATTAGTAGGTACAGGAGTATGTTATAAACCTTAGGGAAGTACACAAACAACCTGAACATACAAACCGTCAAACTCTCAGGGGTTCTGAACACACTGCAATTGAATGATTGATCACCAGTTACCCTAAATTAATATGCGGAAAAGTTATGCGCACCTGAAGATTCAACATGAAAATGGCGGCCATTAAGGCGTAGATATGTAAATGTAAGGATGGTGGTGAAGGATCGAGTTTGCGTGGCAAATATGAAACACATCAACAGCATCGTGTTGTCATCGAAAAATGTATAGTACTGTTACTGTTACCCGGAGTTTGCACCAATTTACAAGTTCTGGATTTTATCAAGTCTTTCTAAAGATTTGTCAAAAATAATGTCATGTTTCACACATAATGTATTCACGTTGTTTCAGACTTCTTGTTAACTGTTTTGTTTACAATTTTAACAAGTTTTAGATGAAACTATTCTTTACAACTTGTTTTAAGTGAACGTAAGTGAAAACAGTAGACACAGTATGTAGAATACATTGTTTTATATATTGTTAAACGCGGAATTATATTATTAGACAGATTGTCTTGAAAAAAGGAATCAAACGCCATTTATTCAAACTAATTTATTTATTTTAGGACAGCTCCAACAAAAGATGTAAGTACTAAAGATTACAATAGTTAATGGACGACAAAGTACTTCCTTCAATTACACGAGACCACAGCGTGTAAAATAAAATGAATAAATTAGCTAACAAATTTTAATACACAATAAAAGAAAAATGTTGACAGTGGAACATACAACACACAACTGAAAATTGAATAATAAAATACCTAACATTAACATAAAAAAAAAACAAAAAATTAAGAAACATTGTTTGTCTGTAAAGTCGGTTTACGGACAATAATTTTACAAAACATCCGATCGTGCCTCTCTATCGCTTGTTCCGCGCTCTCGCTTGCACACTTGCAACGTGACAATGAGTCATGATTATTCGTGCGTGCAGCTGGCGTTCATCAATTTATAAGACGTTATCACGTCAATAAAAAAAGAATTACAGTACAATACATTTTTAAGAGGACGGAACTAATCAACACTTCACACTTTAATCAGCACTTTTTTAACGTCAACACTACATACGACAGTCCCCCAAAACGCCCGCCCTTCACCACTTCCTAGTGCTTCAGCTGGGAAGAAGAAATGGTGCAACAAACTTCCCAGCATCACGGCTGTCTGTTCAGTTAGAAGAAGTTGATTCTATACAACAATAAGTAATTAACATTACGAAAAACAACATAGGAACAGTTGGTGGCATAAATATGCAAAAAAAAAATCATTAAAAAACTATCAGGGCTATCAATTTAATTTACCCTGATGGTTTTTTATCAATGATTTTTTTCTTTGAGCACTATGCGAAGTGATAGAAAAAAATAAAAATTGGTCATACATTTTGAACCGTAAAAAAATTCACCGACATTCTCAGGGTTAAAAAGGTTGGAAATGACCTTGCCCACGCCCCTATTCGATTTGATCCATACTTCCATGGACAGCCTGTATAACAAAATTTGGAATTTTTAATTTCAAATACCTTCAGAATTACCCACCTGCACAGGATATTTATACAAACAATGTTATGGTGTGTAATGGTGATGATGGTGTAGGTACCTGACGAATTTGATTTCCGCCAGATTTATAAAGTTCGGTATACATTGACGTAATGTTAAGTCCCTCCAATTATATTCTACTGTGGTTAATTAATGTTTGAACATGAGAGTTCTGTGGGATCAAGTTGACTTGTGGTTTTGAACGTCTCATTCGCATAATTACAATTATGTAAGTACTTGGTAACTTTGGGGAGTATGTAAGGGAAGTGATTACGAAACTCTGTTATTAAAACATAACCTTCTATCCACCTAATATGTAATTTATCTCGATATTCATCATACATTTGAACGGTTGATCATGAATATAGTTAATGGTGCTTAAGAAACGAGTTTTCCATTTCAAAAGTTTGTTTAATAACATAATATCCATCGTTTAATTTGTTTATGATATGTTATTGTATATATAAGGTTCTGGAGAGGCGACCGCGTACCGGAAGACGTAGCGTTGGAAGGCCTCCCACAAGGCGCACCGACGATCTTGTGAAGGCCGCAGGAACCCGTTGGATGCGAGAAGCACAGAACCGGTCGAAGTGGAGGTGCTTGGGGGAGGCCTATGTCCAGCAGTGGACGTCTTTCGGGAAATGATGATGATGATGATTGTATATCGGGCTGAAAGAAAATAAAAAAGAAACATTGAGTTATTGTGACGGAAACACGTGCGTATATAAAAGACGTACTAGTAGTGGATCGAGGAGGGGATGGATCAGACCGGAATAAATCAAGATAACACGTCCGCAACTTCGTGGAGTTGCGGGAACCAGCCCTATAGTAGGTACTTTACGTAGGTACACGACAAGCTATTTCAAAGAACCTCTAGGTACCTATATCGTTAATATTTCATAATTATGTAAGTTTTTGAACGTGGGAGTAGGATTACATTTACAAACATAATTTGTCAATTCAAAATAAATAACTAATGACTGATTCCTATAATTTATGGACCGTTATTGGTTAAAATTAAGACTCTTGTATCTTTACCAATAATGAAGCAAAGACCTCATAACTTTGTATAGTAGACCCTCACATAATTATGGAAGTAGCTATCACGGGTAAAATTTGCATACGAATCTATTTATAAAAAAAAAAAAACGAGTGTGCTTATGACCACACGACTGAAGTGAAACTTGTTCTTAGATATACGGAACGTATTTGGCTATGAGAGGAAGAGAGAAAGAAAATGTGCGCGCGCACTGCTGTCTCTTGCTTATATCCCCCACTCAACTCCCGTTCGCCTCGCCCGATCACACTTTTCGTAACGCTTACGTCACGCGTTCGCCAGCTTACTCCCCAAGTCAAGCGTGCGTAAAGAAGTTTCACTTCAAAAATGCTACATACAATTGGTGGTTACCAATACGGTAGCATTTTTAAACGATTCGTTTTTGTTTACAGGGACCGAGCATAACAAGTGCACAACACATCTTATTATTATAAAATGCAATGTCTCTTTGCTCGATAGTCCATACTACACTTCTGTCTGTAGTATCACTAATCCGATTTACTTTTCTATACTTTTAATATTTTCTGTGTTTAATACAGGATACAATCGGATTTATTAGTCCAGCCGCGTAGTGCAGCTCATTTTTACATAAATAGTATCAGTAGATGTCGAAAAGTCACTTGAATCATGTTCACAGATAAATCAACAAAAATATTGGTCAGATGACCTTATTACCTACTTGTGTGTAGTTGAGCCGTTTCCAACAATTTATTATGGTTTCTGTTTACATACAGTTGTCAAGGATCATCGCGTGTAGTTTGAATCTCAAGGTCAATCCCCGTTATTAAAAAATGTTCATAATATGTAATATTATATCTCGTATTCGCCATCTCATTCCTGTGACTATCATCTCATCCCAGCGACGATCAATGTCAAAAACTGTATAAATTAGAGGTACTTTTTAATAGATTGAGACAGATCAGCACCCTAAATTGCGTAACACACGATCAAACACAATCTGAATAAATTTGAAGGATGTTGCTAATCCATTACTTCATAATATAACTCTCTTCTCTCTCATATATAACGAAATATGCCTAAACGTGACTACGTCTTTGTTTCACTCTCAATTCTCGTTCAATTATCGAATATCGCATCGTTTCACTTGAAAAATTCAAAACATGTTTTCATAAACGCTTCACGAAATACTTCACCTAACATCTAATAAATTATTTCCACAGAAACGCGAACAGACATCGCAGTAAACGAACAAGTCTGTGCAACATGTCCTTCAGTCACATGAATGAATGCGATTTATCCCGAACGAGCGCGAACAAATGATTGTCTGCAGTGACAGTTTACGTAAATTGTATTTAGTCTACGTAACGTTACGTTTTTTATTATTCATTACGTTTATTTATATCTTTGGTGATTAGATAGATCTACACCAGACGATCCAATAGCTGGGCCCCCACCGGACGATCCAGTGCGTTCCGATCGCGCGCGGCACCTCCACATCGACCGCGCATTGTTCTTGCCGCGCCCGACCGGAGCGCACTGGGTCGTCCGGTGGGGGCCCAGCTGCTATTGAGTTGTTACATATTGCCTATGTTATTGTTTATTTTAGCGAATATCGTGCTTTGTTTTCCCTCTCACAAAGAGGAGGCCTGTGTCCCAGCAATGGGAACATTATAGGCTGATTATGTATGTATGTATATATATGCTTTGTTTTAGAAAATGGATATACTTAGAGAGACATTCTCTTTCACATCTGCGAGTCTACTTATGTTCTCATTATTCAACATAATTATGATATAATATTAGGTAAGTATATTACATAACTACCTACATATAAGGAAACCCAAACCCATGTCATAAGCTACTGGGTTTAACATTAGAATACCTACACAAACAGGTATTGTATACTTAAACAGTGTTGAAGAATTAGGTACAGTCAAGAGATAAGTTGGATGTTGTCGACTGAAATTTAATTTAATAAATGAGCTGGTTTTCTATTAATAAAATAAAATTTTATTCGAGAACATCCATCGGTTTCTTACTAAACTTCAACAATATCCGACGATCCTGCATACTTATCTCTTTTGTTGACTGTACATGACAATTAGGTATACATATTCGCATTGTGTAAGACTAGTATATATATAATACCCACTTTTATTTCACATAATATATATATATATATATATGTATAGTTTTGTGTTTAGTCTGGTTGCCTAAATAAACACGACATAATCCTGTAAAGAAAACTGCCCAGAAATAGGTTTTCTATTTTGGGTCAAGATTATTTACATTTCGAACAAAGGTTTAGGGAGTAATAAAAAAGAAATAAGAAAAATAAAAACATAAAAAACCGACCAAGTGCGAGTCTCACTCGTGGGTAAGCAATAGATGATATAACAACAAAATCTCTAATATTAACAACATATAACAACGGAACCTATAATTTTATTTAATATAGCGATTAGTTAATATAATGAACGATTGATATAATTTTAAAATAACTAATTTCTATTAGCATAACATACCTACATTAAATATAACATCGTTTGACGTAACACATTAAATATAAAATCGTTTGACATACCACTCAAAAGATATAAAACTTATTTGTTCTATTAATAAATATTTAAAAGTATTTTTTCTTTGTTTTATTCTTTGTAAGTTCTATCGTAGTTATAGGTAATAGTAACCTAAGTAGATATTATACATAACTAGTAACTGATCACCACCTGCGCTAAGATAAAACTAAAACACTATAGTTTTAGTATGTTGCTTGTAGAATAATCTGGCAAAAAATCATAATGATTGTATTTATATTAGTATGATTTTGGTTGTAAAAAAAAGTTTTTAGAGGTATCTTCATGATTTTTTTCTATCGTACCAAATAAGTTGTATTATGTTTTCAACACACTATCATCCTAGCATTTATCCTGAAGAATATCATATATTTTTTTGTTTTTTTTTACTGTAGTCGATCATGTACTTTTATTGTTTCTAAAACTTGCGTTTTTTGCGTTTAGGTCCTGTAAGCCCCTTAAACTGGAAAATAAAGATTTTATTATTATTTATTAATTGGGAAAGGCCTCACCTCACACAAAGAAGGAGTTTAAATTGATCACCAAACACCGCCCTTTGATTACGCTAGTTTAAGGGTACATACATACGTTACAGGAGTTCCTTCACGATGTTTTTTTACACCTAGCAAGTCAGTGTCAGTCTAGAAATAACAGAGGGGAAATACCCGTAAGACTAACTGTAGCAATGGCTTTTATTTTGACAGTTCAAACTGTGTTATTTACGTTGCTGAGTAGACAATTTTTTCGAACATAATTATCTAACTCTCACCCTAAATGTCTCTTATTATTAATTCTTTAAGAATTTTCACTTCTATCACTTGCACGCGCAATATTTACTAATAAAAATGATTCCAAATTTATAATTTATATTTTAAGGGAGATGTTTAGATAAGTTATCATTTTTTTAAATATTATTGTATACTCATAAGAATTTGACCTACATGAATTCATTTAAAACGAGTAAATATGTTTTAATTTTCAGGTACAAACGCATTTTTTTCTGTTAAGTAGGTACAAACCCGAATGACAAAATAAATATATAGAATTGAACATATAGTAGGTATGTATGCGGCCCGTTAGACTTACAAAATAAAGCCAATACGAGTAATTCAGATCGAGAACGAACAACAAATATATGTCGCACCATGACAATTTTATCCGAACACACGTTTCGTTTTCAAGTGGCAAGTAAATATTTTTAAACCAGCCAACTTTGTTCGATTTTTAAACGCTTCAGCTAACTGGTTAGGCTGCCGATTACTTATATATGTCGCAGGCAACTGGTTAAATTAGCCGTTTAGTTAAATGCCTAGCCTTTTAGCTAAACGGTGACCGTTCTATTAGCCCTTATTGTCCTACAGCTGGGCAAAGACCTCACTACTCTCCTTCCACCTCTCTCTGTCCAGAGCTGCTAAGGACCAATCAATGTTAAAGGAGACCAGCTCATCCCGCCATCTCTCACTGGGCCTGCCGCGATGTCATTTGCTATTAAGCGGGACCCACTGCGTCGTAAGTTTGGCCCATTGATCATCTGACATGCGGCAAATGTGTTCAGCCTAACTCTATTTATGCGTGGCAGCTTTCCGGGTGACATAAGTTGTTTTAGTGATGTAGAGAATTGTTGTATTCTTAACCCGGTACACAAGTTTGATACTCAGAATACTCCGTTCCGTAGCCTAGTGGTATTAATTAGTTTGACTGAATATTTTCAAATAACTTCATGACGTAGAATACATGTGATAACCTCATCGCCACTCTGCAGGTGTATTAGTATAAGTCAGCGAGGTCCCGCGAGCTATTACACTATACCGAAGACACGACCTCTCGCTCGTCCGACTGTATTTAGGTGCTTTAGTCGGTGGGTTATTTCAATTTTCTAAATTGACCTTTCCTTTTTCAATGAAGCTGAAATACAAGTAAACATAGAAAAAATATGGATTTTCACAGAATTGTGACAACATGAATACCTACTCTTTAAACTGTGGTCGGTCAACGCGTCAAACCTAATAGAAATCGGATTTAAAACATAATGGACGAGCTTGCCATTTCGTATTGGACGTGACGAGGAAATAATTCATCTGTAAATAAAATAGAAGTGTTTTTTTCTATTTACACGGCGAGAGAGTATTGTTGTTAAAATAACTGGTTAAATAAAAACATTTGAAACAAAGAAAAACATTCAAAAACTCTGGACAACAAAAGAAAAAGTTTGAAAAAAGAACCTGGTATCCGATTGTGACCCAGATCCTTTGTTTTTATCACGGTATACCTAATATTAATTAATTTGAACTGGAAGCTGTTCATAAGAAATTCCTTTAAAGTTAAAGCTTTATCAATTTTTTTGGCAAAAAAGTTTCGAGCCCTGGGGAAATTTTAGTCGCAGACATTGAGGACAATAATAATTAATAGATTGGTTCCCTATCCATTTGCATAAAATTTTAAAACCTAAACTTGGCATACTTTTGTTTCTCCTAATTATATTTTCGCATAACATTATTTACGCATACCAGCTTACGCATAATTTTTTTAAGCATAATTTCTCTAATCATAATAATGATTAAGCATTACATTCTGAAGCATAAATTTAGAATGCTTGTTTTATTCCTAACGACGTCAGGTCGACGGAGCCCCGCTGCGCCCGCTCATCTCTTCAAAGTGAGAGTGAACAGGCTTCTTCTGGATAAGCTCGCTCCATCGTCGACTTTGTCTGTGTCACCTTTGACCTAGACTAGATTCAAGAGCAAACCCATTAAAAAAAAATTGATTGTTTTTCAAAAGAAACGACAGAGACTGGCAAGAATAAAATAATTTGGGCCACTAAAATAGGTGCTTTATTAAATAGAAGAAGTGGTGATTGTCAAATATAATATGATTGTTATTGTAATGGCCGCGACTTACGAGTTGTAGGCCGTAGGTTCGAACCCCGCTTTACTTTGTGTAAAATATTTCTTCACATATTTGTTCTCAAAAACTGTGAAGGAAAACATCGTGAGGAAACCGGCATGTCATAGAAACAAACATTTGAAGACATGTGACACTATCAAGCCGTACTGGGTCCGCGTGGTTGATTACGGCCCACTCCCTTTCACTGAGAAGAGGCCTGTGTCCCAGCAGTGGGAACATTGCTGGCTGATTATGTATAACAAAATACAACAAACACATGTCCATGTCCTGTAAATTGTTTAGTTAAGTTCTATAAAAACCCAAAAGAGTCTAATAGACCATGAATGTAGCCCACAAAAGTTAAATTGTGTTTCATGTTAATGTGAGAAATAAAACCAGAAAGTTTAAAGTCTAAGAAATAGACTTTCTTAGACTTTAAACTTTCTGGTTTTATTTAGTCTGGTTTTATTTAGTCGGTAAGCGAACACAGGCTTTAAACAGGAACTGGATAACTGAAGAAATAAGTAAAGTTGCCAAGTCTCAAGTTTTGCATAAGAGTAAGTTCCACGAAACAGTAGGAATGTATCTTCATGTTAGTTGCACAGTTTATTAAAATACCTAAAGTTAAAATTATTTACCGTGACTCTAACGTCACGGTAAATAAGTAAAGTTGTCAAGGATCATTGTTTTGTATGAGAGTAAGTTCCAGCCACATTTTTCGAGACATTACCGAGCGGTTGGTCGATTCGTCACGTGACCAGACGGCTGGCCTATTTTTTGGCCAAAGAACCAACATTGTCATACAACGTGGCAATGCTACCAACCCTTTGGACACTTTTCCCGTTGACAACGATGCAGATGGGTTTTTTGATAATATGTATATTTATTTCGTTTATTTATCTATTTATATATCTAATTACATTTTTAAATATTCTATAATATATAAAAAATAAGTATAAAACATTTCAAAATATAAAAAAATAGTAGTCCGCCGGTGTCGGTAGCAGGGTCCAAGCTACCGGTGGTTAGGGCTCCAGAGACAGGAACCTCCTCACAATGCGAGCCGTATCTTATTGTCGCCACACCAGCCTATAATGTTCCCACTGCTGGAACATAGGCCTCCACTCTGTCAGAGGGAGTCGGGCTGGAATCCACCACACGGGCCCAGTGCGGGTTGGTAGATGTCACACGTCTTCGAGGTTCTAGGACGTGCCGGTTTCTTCACGATGTTTTCCTTCACCGTTTTGAGAGCAGTGGTGATGTAATGAAATACACAAAGTAAAGAGCCTGTCTAGGTTCGAATTCTTAAGTCAGGGCCGATACCACTACTAGGCCACTACTGCTATCTGGTTTCCACATTTTTGTTCTAAATAAACGAATAGAATGCAAACCTTCTGAATCAGGCCCTTGATCCAACCGCCTAACGAGAGCCTCGATAGATGTTGATCGAGTACATAATTTTTTTATTAACCTTTTAAGACAGTGAGTTAAATCCAATATTATTTAAAAAAAAAATGATGAGATCAATTTCTTTTGTTAAGTATATCGTTGTTACCAAAGCAAGCAGCTACGCCTGGCATAAGGCGAATAGAACGAGTTCCAAACGTGGAGATCCGAAGACGTACGGAGGTCTTCGATATTGGAAAACGTATTATGAAGCTCGAGTGGAGTTTGACAGGACAACTGAAAAACATCCTCATTAGTTATGATGTTTTTTTTTTTATAATTGTGGGTTTTCACCCCAACAGTTTTCGAATTTCAAATTCAAGTTTAGAGAATAGCACTCGCACAACGTTCCCTTGGAATAATTTCTAACCTCCACGCGGGCTAAGCCCCGGTAAAAGCTAGTCTTAAAAAAAAGTGAAGTTAGTTATTTTCAGTGAGTTATAAATATTAATAACTAGCTGCTGCCCGCGACGTCGTCTGCGTGAAGGCTCTACAGCACCAAAAATACCTAAGATGTCAGTGTCGCTATAGCATTATAAGTAAACAACTTTTAAAATAGCATTAAAATATAAGTTTTTTTTGCAAGCGAAGCAAGTGAAGAGAGTTATATTGGAATCCTGCTGAGTTCAGTCATAAGATGTGACTGAAGGAAATAGAGAAAATAATGCAGAAATACATTCCAGGACACAAAAGAGTAAAAATACGTACAAAGGTATCTTACCTTACAACATTTCCCTATAACGTACGTTGGTAGTTATGCTGCCAGGAGCCAAAATGTAAAGAGAGTCAGGACTGGTGACGCGGGAGCAAGCGACGTACAGTTGCCCGTGTGAGAAGCAACTCGTCCTGAGGTCGACACCCGCTGCCCTCAGTGTCTGCCCCTGCGACTTACTGATGGTCATCGCGAAGCAAACACTCACGGGGAACTGTACGCGCTTGAACTGGAACGGGAAGTTATGAGGTATGAGGGGAATGCGTGGTATAAATACTGCCTCGCCAACGCCACAACTCGTAAGAATTTCCGCCTCAATTTGTGTGTCTGTGGAGCGAGATGACTTTAAGGCGGGTCCCGTTACACAACTTCGGAGGAGATAGGTTCCGAAGAAGCATAATCGGGACACCGACCTTCAGCTTGATGGTATGCGCTGGAAGTCCACTTGCTGACAGGGAGTTCAGAAATTCCACGGGATAATGTGTGGCGTCATCTTGCTCGACAACAGTGTTTATCGAGGTGTAGTCTACTTCATTCCCCTCAATTTCCGAGAGAATGCATTCGTTAATTGCTGCAGCCTGATCGTTTTTAAGCGTCAAAATGGCCCGCTCACACACCCAAGAATTTTGCTGGTGCGGTATACGACTGATGTCCCCGTACACACAGCGAATGAGTTCTTCTATGCTGGATACCACTCTACCGAGAGACTCTGGAAGCACCACCTGTCCACCTCTCTCTTCTGGTAGAGTGCCTTCGCCAAGACTTAGAAGGACATCGGAGAATTCTTGAGCACGTGCATTGCCGCCGAGCCGAGCTCTCATATTAAACGGTTGAATGTCGTAATTACAGACAATTAAAAAGCCATTGTGTCTCGCGTAGATCTACGTTCCGGCATACGATGGGTTAATGGTCAAGCGCAGCGTACGAACTCGTGACCACAACGAAGATCATTTCAACGAAGTCACCTCGTCAGCCCTCGATCCCCGCGTCACCACGGAAAGCGTTTGCCGGAAATCGCCACTGAACAGAACTGTGGAACAGAATCGATGGGAATTTTAAAGTCCCGATTTCCACGGTCTTGATGCGGTGATGATTGGGGAGCTGGTAACCCATATTCGATCAGTGGATTGCCGCCGATAGAAATGACCACATCTTGAAGTGAACTGAGACAGGTGTTCAGCACGCGTTCATCAGTTACTTCGACTTCGTCTCCAGTAGCACGCCTCAAAGCTCGTAGAAAATCTTCAGACAGATGATGGCGATACTTCTCCCACAAAGCTACCGGTTTCGCGACTCCACAAAACACCAAGATGACGGCATGCGGCTGGGACTGTCACTTACGCTCGCCTCCGCGAGGGTTTCATCCCAATTTTGGTCACTGTCGAGAAGGTCACGTGTTACCCAGGCTGCGCGGTAAGTGGGATACTCCACGCCATCAAATGTCCTCAGAAAGGCGAAAGACGTTGGGCCTCGGACAGTGTGAAGTACCAACCGCAGAAAATAGCATTCGCCATTATTCGGATGCACGGTATAAACCCTACCCAATGCGGTGTCCTTGAAAATTCCTGGAAAACTTTCCACAGCACCTCCTCGTCGACGTCGGTTAAATAAACCCCTTTGCTTGTCGTACGTGTAATATGAAGGCACCTCGTCATACGTAAGGGATTTGTTTTACATCACATTTAAGTTTATAATTAGGTATACGACATGAAAATATATTAATTACCAAGCAATAATCACACAGATAAATACCGAACAAAAGTATTAACAGTCAATGTTTATTTTGTACTAACAACATGAAATTGATGAAGAAATGATCATCATCAATGAACATAACTTTTTTGTAATACTTAACACCGCATTTTTTTAAATTGTCTTCCTCAACTCTGCTCAAGATTTTGAGGGTTTTGTTGGAACTTGAATTTTTCAAAACGAACTATACGATACAACTTTTATGAAGAAAATGCACATCACCATCTATGAATTTTAAGAATAACTAACTACTAACCTCGCCAACATGATCAAATTTAAATTATTAATTTCCAAAAAGTGTTAACATGTAACTTGATTTAATTTTTATGAAATCTCATAGATGGCGCTGCTTCAAATTTTTCTTTATACTACTAACATTCTCTGCCCAAGTTACTTAAATGGCGTAGTTTTTATAGTGTAAAGCTAGATAATAGCATGGCTTACTCAAAAACAACATTTAAATATGCATCGTTAGATTACACGCTGTCACAGAATGCGTAAGAAAAATAAAGATTCACAGCTCCTCCCCCGTAGGTGATAGCGTGATAATATGTAGCCTATATGTTGACCCGACCTCTTAGTAATACTCATGCAAAATTTGTTGTAAATCCATGCAGCACTTTTTGAGATTAGCCCGGACATACATACAGACAATCAGACAATCAGACAAACAGACAAAAATTCTAAAAATTATATTTTCGGCTTCGAAATCGATTGTAGATCACGCCCCAAGTATTCTTTTAAAAAAATATTCAATGTACAGTTTTGACTTTCCTACGATTTTATTATATGTATAGATAAGCTAGCAAATGTATTTTATCAGTTAACTGAGTTAGAAGATAACTTAGTAATAAATCACTCTTAACAAAATTTAAGACGACGTTATTCAGCATTTATTTAAGTAAGTACATAAGATAAGATTATTTTAGTAAGATAAAATCCATTTGAAACATCTAAGTAATATTAATTCGCATCTATACAAATAAATAAAATTGAAGGGTCTGTTCGTAATGTCAAAATAACAGCTTTTTACTAAATATTATGAAAGTATTTTATAGTAGATTGTTATTTGTTATAAGTACCGTTATAGCAAAAAAAAACAATTATCTTTTATTCGATAGTTTACATCGCCATTATAATAGTAAAAAAATATTTAACGCCAAAAAGCAAATTAAAGTACTTAAAAAAAGTTAAAAATAGCCAACCGACACGGGCACCATAAGTGCGCTTGGTGTGATGTCATAGTCTATGACATTGACAACAGACTGAATCGCAAACACTCCTATGAAACATAATTATTGACATTTCATTGTTGTCATAGACTTTTACATCACTTTCGCTTTGACTAATGGCTTCGCTTTTCAAATATTTGAATATCCCACAGTTTTATTGCAATTTAAAAAAGAATGTGTTGGTCAAAAATAAATTATAATCAAAAATATTGATGGAGGCATAATTCCGAACTAATAGAGTTTATTCAAGGGCAGGATAGGAGGTGTAGCATGGTTTGCGACATAGCTCCACAATCACACCCAAAACATGTAGTAAAAGTGACCTCTGCACTGCCACCGACGACGCCTTGAAAGTGGCAAAATTTTGGGCCAGCAAGAACTAAAATACAGTCGTGTCAGCGACACGAGAAGAATAAAGTATATAAAAAAAAAATCCTTCATTTTAATCACAATTAATGCATATTATTACCTATTCTATTGAAAATCCGTTCTGCGCTAGGCCAGCTCAAGGTCAACGTGTTACCACAGACGTCGGCCTCCTGTATGTAGTAAGGTAAACGTACCAATAGTCGTCGGGTTTTGAAATTCACTGACTTTGAAGAACTACTGCGTGAAAAGTATTTCATTTAGAATGAAACTTTTTGCATGACGAAATAGAAAAATTATACGTTATTCTAAATAAGTTGTTAATTTTTATCATTTTTAGTGATAATAAATACTTATTTAAGCAAATGTGTAAAAAGGGCGATTTGTACCAGTACTCGCCAGATTTGTACTATTACTCATCAAAAGGACCCAGTAGTCGTCAATTTTAGATGCTAATATGAACTTTCAGGCCTTGAACATAGAGTTCAAGATGATTACACATTAAAACATATTGTAATTGTCTATCATATAAGTGGAAAGTCTAAGAAACAAAAGGTAGGTAAAAAACCAAATCGCAAGAAATTACTAAAGGTTGGTTGGCAGGCTGTTAGCAGACTAGGTAGGTAAATACTAATAAATTTTTGCTTTAAAAATTGAGATATCCGAATCACAGAATCAGTTTTTTATCAGAATAAAGGAGATGAGCCCATTGTATATTAAGTGTTTGATGTATTTTTTTAAGTTATGCATTTTTGTGGTGTACAATAAAGTATATATAAATAAATCAGCTATATTAGACCCAAAACCCAAAATGGCCGGCCAACGAAAAGAAATGTATTACCCTGGTGTCGAGGAAGACCTCCTTATCATTTTTTACTATTGCGCTGAATCTCTAAGACCATTCCATCAGCTGTTTTTTTAAGTTGAAAAATCAAGTTTTATACATTAAAAAAACCTGATTTTAGAACTATATATGCAAAAAAATAGTTATAGTAACACTCGCAGAGGTTTGTCGTTATAGTAGGTAATACTTGTTTAAGGTCACCTTTCTTTTATTTTCGTCAATCGTTAGTTAATATATTTAATTAAAATGTATAAAACTCGATTTTTCAACTTTAAAAACAGCTGAAGAAATGGTCGTAAAAATTCTAAATAATAATAAATTTTATTTCGCTGTCACTTTGGGTTTTGAGCCCAACTCTGTATGAAACTTGACTGGTCTCCTATTGACGTGAAAACGTAGTTTCACTTTGTGGTAAATTCAATATTTCTAACCGACAATAACATGTAACATTTGAACCGTTAATAACTACGAGAATTTGAATGCTTAGGTAATGATTGAGCATTCAATAGATAGGTAATAATTGTACCAAATTTGAAGCAGGATCTAATTTGTCTTTGACGTCACATCGCAAATGCAGTACGCCCGACCCTCCTTTTTTACTATGCGTAGAAATTTTAATTTGCAAAAACATGTTAAGCTACTAGGTACTGTGATTCAGGTGCCATTGTCAAGAATTGACATAGCACTACTAGGACTTAAAGAGAATCAACAGAAATATTGGAGTAGTATAAAAGTTAAAGATCTCATCTCATATCGACCGTAAATCTGCTTAGAACTGAAAAATATCACATACGGTGAAAGGTTGCTTTATATGAAATGCAATTTGCCTTTTTTTTCTTGGGGAAATCCTCATGGATACCCTCCGTCTAGGAAGAACGGAGGGTTATGTCGGACTCCTACCGACTAAAACCCCACTGTTCCTTCTACTACCATGAGTCCGGGGCCCGGGAGGTACTTGTACATTAGCCGCACCCTCAACTAGTATCAGCCCGCCATGCCTAGCGGGGCCCATCACCAAGTGCGGCCGATCCCACGACTGCACGTCCTTCCATTAAGGCGCGCATACTGCGTGCCACCTCTTTCAGCCTGACTGCTCGAGCGACGATACGGCCCCTATTTCACCGCCCGCAGGCCCTTTCTTATGATGACCGGAGATCGTTAAGCGCCTTTCGACACTCGGCTGCTCTTCTGGTGCGGGTGGAATGAGAGCTATGCTCTCTCTCCCTCTCCGCCGCCTCCTTTGCATCATCACCTCCTCACAAAGAGAGGTCACAGCATCCCACGCGTTTTCGCTTCCGACCATGTACTGAACCACGGCCGGAAGTGAGATATCACCCGCACCTTATGTCGCGATGAGGGCACAGCGCTATTGGGCCCAAGCTAAGAACTCCTTCAGCGTATATTGCGCCGTGTCCTCGTGGCAGTCCATACAATGATGACAAGCGGGCGTCCACTCACGAAATGCAATGAGCCTACTAAGTCCAGTGTGGGGCAAATACATTGATTACGGCTGTATCAGAAACCTTTTTTTTTTACAAAAGCCTATAAAGTCTATAATTTCGCAACATAATGACTATAAATCTGATCGAAATTATAAGAAAGCCAACCAAAGATAGTTTTAAATCATAAGAAACCCAATAAGCCTACAAAATCTACTTATGAGCGAATTCAAAAGCTAGGGTAATAGCTGATAAACTTAATAAAATCATCGCCAATCGCCATGTTATTAATCGACGGCGCCCTGTCATCTTGCAAATATGCGTGAAGATTACGAGAAGATTAGGAAGTTTCAACGGCAGAAGACTTAGTAAGAAGACACCTGTAGAGGATTTTATTAGAACTGAAATATCTGCGCTCGATCTGAGTAGGTAAGGTACTGTTGAAAAACTTGCATCAATCAGTCAGGGTTTATTACAGCTCATTATTATACCTTTCTCAGTAAGGCAGTTTAGGTTAGAACTGAGAATACTTTTTACGGGCCGAGCAAGTGGAGCACGCTTACGATACAGCGTGCGAAACGAGCCCTTCCTAGATACAAATAAGCAAAGCACGCTTAATCGCACGATGAGCGCGCTTAATCAGAAGATGGCTTACTTCTCTTGCTACTCTTAACAGCTTCTTATACCAGCAAGCGAAGCGAGCCCATCTTCGACACGAGTGAGTCGAATGCACTTACACATGACAAGAGCGAGCGAAGCGAGCTCTATCACGAGTGAAGCGCGATCACAGTTTTGTGCCGAGCTAGCGAAGCGAGCCCAATGACGCAACGACCAAGCAGAGCACGCTTACTCAAGCAATGAGTGAGCGAAGCGAAAACAGCTTAAGAGAAACCCAGTTTTATCGTCAAATGTAGCTCAAACTTTATTATATGTTTGTACAGACGCCAACACACCAAGCTACCCGAAACTGTAAAATTTTCCCAATCAACTTTGAACCTTATGCTTTAGCGATAAAGTTGAAAATCTATTATAGAAATTTAACATATTTACAATATGACGAGTTTAGAGGCAAGTATTATGCGTGTCCCAGTAATCGTCAAAAAAGTACTGAATATGACGAGATTTGGGTCAAGTTGGAATTTTTAGGTACCAGTAGATGTCACCATCGAAAAAAAATACTTTTATGATAAAAGTGTTCTAAACTTCAAGTTATATCATTAGTAAATTAACTTAACTAATTCATCAAACAATCAGATTTACCGTAGACCCCACTGAAGGTTCGTAAATCAAAACAGAAAACTACGAGCTGAGTTTGACATTTAGCAGCTAAACTTGCAAAAAAATGAAAAAATTGTAGAACAAACTTTTCAAGTGAGGTATCTCAGCCACCATTACAGTTAAAACTCAGTGTTTTATTGTAATTGTGCAATATGTTACCATAAATATGTTGCCATAAAAATCGGCCAGTTAAATGTTTTGTAGAAAAATATATTGATGTTTTAAGACAATTTGACGACTTCTGGGTCACTGTCGACTTCACCCGCGTTTACCTTAATTCAATTCGAGACGTTAACTTAATCCTATAAAAATAATACAGGGTCCCATTAAAATAGATGGACACATATTAACACAGCGTACAGTAGCGTTCAGCGGTGTTATTCTGTAAAAAGATCACCGTGATATCTTTGGTGAAGTGAGCTGTCATTTCACCTGATGCTAGGGACTGACACTATTGACAACTCACTTTAAGCTCACTTCACCTATGTTTTCACGGTGAGATTTTTACAGAATAGCATTACAGTACGTCTAACCAAGCAATAAAAACACTGATTAAAGTGATTTTATTTTGACCTCAAATAATAAATTGCCGGCACATTAGTGTATTTTCGTTAGCTGATTACTTTTATTGTAACTATCTAATGCGATTTTCTTGTATATTTTTTTACCACCAACCTTATTTTTGTGGTATGAATGATTTCTAAAAGTTTGTCCATCTATTTGAGTGGGCCTTATAATTATTATATTTTAAAAGGAAATCTGTACTGCTTCCACCGTGTCAGGTAAGCTATTCGTCTCAAGTAGCACATTCACATGACTCGCAGAGCGAATTATTGAACTGATTTCAAAGCCTTTTGAGAGGCTCGTAGTACCTACCACAATGATGTAAAGAAAATTGTTTCTTAACAGCCTCCAAGATGGAAGCCTTTTCTGGTACGGAGAAGGAGCTAACATCGATTACCTTCTTATAAGCCTTGGTCACAGCATGTTGGCAAGGTTTGAAACAGGTATCAATTTCTTTGCTAGCAAAGTATTTTAAAAATAGCCTTTACGAGTTGTTATAGTCACTTAAATACAGTTCGCCTGACACACGGCTTGTAAGATATTTAGAGACAACAGTATAGAAAAAGAAATACTATATTCTATTGAGCATGGTAACTCCATAGCTACCGTCCCAGGTTACGCGTTTGGATATTGCAAATAATGGCATTTTGTTAGTCAGATTTAATAAATTATTTGCTTTTTTTGTGCAGTTAATAAAAAAAGCTAACACCCACAAAGTAAAGCTTTATAACTGTTTCATATATATGACATTTTTATGAACGAAAGTACTTATGTATATTATATAATGTACATAAGTACTTTCGTTCATGAACATTTCTGAAATTAAGCAACTCCAAAATTGCCATTCTTCTTTCTTAAATTAAATATCGCTGACTAATTAATTAGAACGGATCGTTTCTTAATTAATATCAACATAATATTATTATGAAGGTAAATGCATAAAATAGGATCTCTACTTCAGAAGTGCTAATATTTCTACTAACTAACCACAAGGGTCTGTTCTCCTCGTTAAAACTTTGCGAACCGCTAACACATAATATTTTGTTTTCGTTTGAATCGGATTTTGGATGTTTACTTGCTAACTAACAGTCGGCTGGATTTAAAGCGGATTGGCAGCACAATAGATTAGAAAATGATAAAGCATGATGTTTATTTGCAAGCAGTATGTTTTCATGTGACTAGAGAGTGCTGCGTTTATATAAAAAAAAAGTTGATGGTTAGAAAAGGCGAATGGATTTTTTGAAGGATGATATTAATATGAAAAAAAAATGAAAGTGAATGAAAATGTGATGACTATGGGAGAATGGAAGACAAAAACTTATTGTACTGACCCCAACTAATTTGAGGCAAAGAAGAATAATTTTGATGAGTGAAAGTTCCAATTGAGTGGGGTTTTGTAATCAATAAGTTAATGTTGTATCTAACGACCCCAGCAAAATTTGGAAAAGGCTGTAAAAAATTAATGATGAGCGTAAAACGGTTGCAACCTAATTTTATTTTCACCATGTACTTACCGTGTATCATAAAATATTTGACATTTATGATGAAACATTTTTATCCTGTTGGTATTTATTCGGCGAATGGCTTCCATACAACGGAATCCGAGTTGCGTCATACATTCAGAATAAAATTTCATATCAGGTCATGTCCTCGTCGAAGTGAATTTTATAATTGAATTTGGTTTTCAGAAAATCACGCCTTCTATATTGTATCTAAGGTTGTATGGTGCACGTACACTTCGCTCGCCAAGTGTCATGTAATATTTGTTTGTCGTTGAACTGAAATTTTAATAGGTGGTTGACTTTCCACGATATATTGCCATTATTAAACAAACTTAAAACCAGCCTGAATTTAAATAATTCGATGAAAATAACTAGTTCTAAACTCAATTGTATTCAGTTAATTGTATTTTGAGCAATCGGTTTATGCGCGAAACAAGATAAATTGAACATCGAGATGATTTTGTAACTTTACAAAATAAAGTTACAAAATCATCTCGATGTTCAATTCGAAATTATTAAAAAAGTTATTAATAATAGTCCCAGTTTTCGTGAACATAAAGGTCTTCTGAAAACTATTTGACATACGAGTATCTTTAACCTTTCACGAGCTATTTTCAGTAAATTATGTAAGTCACGTTTGACGTTGTTGCCTTTTAGTTTTTAGTTTAAAAGATACAGCTATTTTAATTACATTAAAGTTGTAAGTTGCCACGGCATTGCGCTGTAGTTGCAGCCATACTGTCAATAAAGGTTAAGTAGCAAAACCTCAGTTTAATTACAACTTTTACTACTTAGTTACATTTCTCTAAAGAAACATTTACGTTTCACTGGTTCCTGCAGAAAGTTTTCTTTTTAGAACTACAAGTAATCAAGATCTAGTTTTTTTTAATTCTCCTAACATGTAATTATAAAATTCAACTTTTCTCTGTGTGTCTGTCCGTTCGTGATCTATAGTTGGAAAATCACTTGACCCCTTATTCTTTATTGCTGAATGGGCCCGCTCTTGACCTCGATCACGCCTGATGGAAAGCGATGGATGAGGTCTATGATGGAACGAGCGTAAAAAAGAAGATGCCTAATGTCGGGGCCACACTAACGGGAAACGCCGATAATTATCGCGATAAATTGTGGCTGCACCTACGATTAACGATCATCATGGCCCGGGCATAAGGCCCTGGAACTCCCACGCATCGACGAAACACAGCAGGCTTCTTGTCGCCGGACTCCGGTGGGAGGGTGGTCGAAAACCAGGCGGGTGTTAGCTCTACCACCGCAAGGGAAGAATTGGTCAGTCAAATAAGATGTTGGGAGTGACTGTCCAGGATGCGCCGAACGCTCGGTTCAGATGAGTAACTGGCGTAATAAACTGGGCTACATGAGAAAGCTTCTTCAATTCTTCATGCATTCCAAAAACTGACTGACTGTTATCCTATGGCAGTGGTTTTTACTTTGTCTTTGATTTAATTTTTTTTGGCGAGGTTTCAGTACTTAATTGATAATAGACACGAGATTTGCTACAAGTATTGGTCCTATAAGGTGTCATTTAAAAAACTGAGCACCTTAAAAGGCGTGATTTACATGAGTAAGGTTACCCCTTTTAAGGTTTTCAGTTTTTTTTCCATATAAAAAGTTGCTCATGATAGCAACTTTTTATATGGAAACAAATCTAATATTGTGAAAAAAAAGCGACAATGCTTACATCTATTTATAGATTTTATTATTTATGTATTCACAGTAAAATAGATACAGATATGACAAATAAGTATACAAAGGTACTGTTTATTTCAAGATTTTTTTTTTTAATTCTAAATGGGCGCGCTCTTGACCCCGATCATCATTCTTCCAGCAAACCTGCGAAAGGAATGAAAATCTTAGTTTGCATATTTCACCAAAATGAAGGGAACAGCGGTTTTTTTGTCGTGATTTCAGTGTTGGTCTCATAATGTCCAGACGCCAGCACATCAAGCTACTACAATATGTCAAATTTCTTTAATAGATTTTCAACTTTATCGCTAGAACATAAGGTTCAAAGTTGTTTCGGAAAATTTTACTCTATAATTGTGTACTTTATCAGTGTGTGTCTTAGTCGTTCACAATGATAAGTACAATGACCCTATCTCAGGTTTTCAGTTATTTCAAAACACCTTGCATAATTTATTGTGTCTGAAAAGTAACAGACGCTAAAGCAATTAGAGTTGATAATATTGTCATTTCTGTAACTATAATTATTCAATCCCATTGAGTGTTCTATCGTTTGAAAGGCAGACTTTCATTCGGTCAAGTATTATGGTATTTATCTATGATTAAAAATAAGGAAAAGAAGAATTGTGTCCGAAGCAATTCAATTTCAACTTTAATACCTCGTTTAGTAGGATTTCATTTTCGAGAAATCCTTATTTTGTGTTCTATACGCCATACAAACTTAACTACGATGAAAGTGTTGTATGGATAATTACGTATAGATATTAAATTACTTTCTTGCGTCTCGGCGCGGGCGACATAAAATAAGAATAGCTCCTGCCTCGGTGAGAAGATAATCCAGTCTTAAAGGCTGTAGTACGACTCCTCTGATGCTCCAGACATACCTAAGTATTTTCAATCCTACTCCGTATTGCGACAACAGACTAGCGACCCACCCCAGCTTCGTACGATTTTATAACAATGTTAACATGTTAGGTAAATCATACAGTTATTTAGGTCATGCTACACAATGGATTTTGAACCACATTAAAATTCGTTATGTGGCATAGTCCTCATACCTCTATGTGTATTGCGGTAATTCCGGTATGAGGAATAGAGTGTAAAGTTCGCTCATCCTTCATAGAAAAGGGAGGATCCACCGACCACACGGGTGTTTTGTCCTGTGGGCTACAGCCCGACGATTTTTGTAAGGCACGTTGCATTATGTTGTATGCTAGTTGCGCGGTAAACTCTGCTTGCGCGATGCAGGATTTTACGTGACGTCAGTGTGATGCGTAGTTTGAATGTGGCGATGTAGATGCCGCCACAGATCTAAGCGGTGAGGCCGTCCACTGCGTCAGGCGGGTGCTGTTTACTATAGAGCAGCGCTGTGTGAGGCGGGTCTCCCGTCCTACGCGGTAATAGAAAACAAGACGTCGCGCGGGTGCCCGCTCCGTGCACCCGCTTAACGCAGCGGATGGCCTCACACAAGAATACACAAAAAGCGATTTTATTTAATGTTATGTATAAATAGCTCATGCCGTAGTAAAATATTTGTCAGACTGCAAAGTGGTAGCGAGGCTGACTATTTTGGATGCACAGAACGTATATATTGTACATATTTACAAGTTTAAGGTCACTCGTAGATGTTCTTTCCATGTCACAACGCAGTCCCTAATTAATACAAATCTGTACCCTCGTGCTAATGGAAATGAATAGGTAGAAGTAGGGACCGCCAAGCTTCAAAATGAAACGCGACCTAGTGAAAGGTTCTCGCCCAAATTATATTTATTTAGTTTATTATTTTCCTCACTTTGTATTGCTTTATTACTTAGCCTGGGGTATCGAAACAGGTAGGTAGTTTGACAATCGGTTAGAGATGATTTTTGTTTTGTTTGATTTTATTTACAAAGTTCTGTGTCGCAAGCTTGCTTTAGGCCAACGGTAAATAAAATAATGTTTTGGCCAAAGTAAACCTAATTATTTACTTTAAAAGGAGGAAGAGGGTATGTACCATATTTATTCTCTTTTATTAGAAACAACTGTCACGAAAGGCTTTAGCTGCGGGGTTATTATATTATTTAATTTGTATTTGAAAACTCTTTTCTATGTTTTGTGGATCGTCATTGGATCAAACGAACGCTCGGTGATTCTTCAATGACGAAACTTTTATAGCATAGAAGTATGTTTTGGTAATACAATCAGTGTTTTCAATGGAAAAACTAACAAAATTCTAGCTATAAAATTAGCATATTAATATTATACAATACAATTTGTATAAGATAGGGTCACACCGGTAGATTGGTTAACCAAACAGCCCTTTTTAGACACTATTACCGGGCGTAAGATTTATATACCTGCGTCGAGAAACCAAATTTGAGGGCTACACCTAAAATTTGGTTTCTTGGCGCAGGTACCTATATAATATTTTGCACATAGAATAACTATGAATTTTCCACCTAAAATTATCAAGTTTAATCTCAGCGTTTAACTTTATTGTAACTATAAAATCCTTCATTTACTGATAAACTAAAACTAATTACAATTTTCCGGATGACAGCGATGCGGATGAGTACTTCGACGCCTAAGTGTCCTTTGGGCTTTTTTTTTTATTTATTTGTATAGTAGGTTAGTTAGGCTTTTATTTTAGTATCTAGTGTATATAGTTATATTGTAATTACAATTTAAAATAAATTAAGTAAAACATAACCATTGCACTTTGGTGTCTTTCGTCAATCAGCCCGTCCTTTGAGGCATCGCATAGGTCTCCCCCTGCGGGTCCTCCATTTTTCATGGTTTTGTGTCTCTCTCGCCCACAGTACACCAGTTGTCTTAATTATGTCATCGTCCCAGCGTTTACGTTGCCTTCCTCTACTTTTTTTCGACCCATCTCTGATTTGCATGTTACCGGTTTAGACCACTTATTGTTCTTATCGCGAAGAATATGTCCATTCAAACTCAAACTCAAACTCAAAGCATTTATTTCAATTAAACCCTTTACAGGCACTTTTGAATTGTCAAGAAGTTGGTTTTCATTTCATCTTCATTTTAGTATTTTTGTGTGGAAGGTAGCATTATTTAGTTAGGTGAATCTCCTCAGATCTCTTTTTTTTTGTATGTAGTCTTTGAAGTTCAGTAATGCTGCGTTAAAAATAAAATAAATTATATTCTTACTAAAACTATGGAAAATATAATTTTCATCAGACTTTGGAGAGATTACCTACGAAGGTAAAATAGTAATAGTTTATATTAAGAACGCGATAATTAGTTCATTATAAAACCCTCGCTTAAGACATTATGTAATAAATCTTCCTTATAAAAGGCATGACAAATTTCTTTGAAAAAAAATATCCTGATGAGAATTTAATTTTCACGTTCATCTAAGTCACGTTTCGACGACGAAACGTGAATTTATAATAAACTAGCTGCTGCCCGCGACGTCGTCTGCGTGAAGGCTCTACAGCACCAAAAATACCTAAGATGCCAGTGTCGCTATAGCATTATAAGTAAACAACTTTTAAAATAGCATTAAAATATAAGTTTTTTTTGCAAGCGAAGCAAGTGAAGAGAGTTATATTGGAACACTGCTGAGTTCAGTCATAAGATGTGACTGAAGGAAATAGAGAAAATAATGCAGGAATACATTCCAGGACACAAAAGAGTAAAAATACGTACAAAGGTATCATACCTTACAACATTTCCCTATAACGTACGTTGGTAGTTATGCTGCCAGGAGCCAAAATGTAAAGAGAGTCAGGACTGGTGACGCGGGAGCAAGCGACGTACAGTTGCCCGTGTGAGAAGCAACTCGTCCTGAGGTCGACACCCGCTGCCCTCAGTGTCTGCCCCTGCGACTTACTGATGGTCATCGCGAAGCAAACACTCACGGGGAACTGTACGCGCTTGAACTGGAACGGGAAGTTATGAGGTATGAGGGGAATGCGTGGTATAAATACTGCCTCGCCAACGCCACAACTCGTAAGAATTTCCGCCTCAATTTGTGTGTCTGTGGAGCGAGATGACTTTAAGGCGGGTCCCGTTACACAACTTCGGAGGAGATAGGTTCCGAAGAAGCATAATCGGGACACCGACCTTCAGCTTGATGGTATGCGCTGGAAGTCCACTTGCTGACAGGGAGTTCAGAAATTCCACGGGATAATGTGTGGCGTCATCTTGCTCGACAACAGTGTTTATCGAGGTGTAGTCTACTTCATTCCCCTCAATTTCCGAGAGAATGCATTCATTAATTGCTGCAGCCTGATCCTTTTTAAGCGTCAAAATGGCCCGCTCACATACCCAAGAATTTTGCTGGTGCGGTATACGACTGATGTCCCCGTACACACAGCGAATGAGTTCTTCTATGCTGGATACCACTCTACCGAGAGACTCTGGAAGCACCACCTGTCCACCTCTCTCTTCTGGTAGAGTGCCTTCGCCAAGACTTAGAAGGACATCGGAGAATTCTTGAGCACGTGCATTGCCGCCGAGCCGAGCTCTCATATTAAACGGTTGAATGTCGTAATTACAGACACAATTAAAAAGCCATTGTGTCTCGCGTAGATCTACGTTCCGGCATACGATGGGTTAATGGTCAAGCGCAGCGTACGAACTCGTGACCACAACGAAGATCATTTCAACGAAGTATTCACCTCGTCAGCCCTCGATCCCCGCGTCACCACGGAAAGCGTTTGCCGGAAATCGCCACTGAACAGAACTGTGACACCACCCATCAAATGTTCGTTCCTGCGGATGTCCTGCAGGGTTCTGTCCACGGCCTCAACTGCCTTCCTATTGGCCATCGTACACTCATTCCATTCGATCAAAGAGAAATCCTTGAGCACGTGTCCCTTATCGCTGTTACGTGACACACCACAAACAGGCGTTTCGGCGCTCTCTAAATCGATGGGAATTTTAAAGTCCCGATTTCCACGGTCTTGATGCGGTGATGATTGGGGAGCTGGTAACCCATATTCGATCAGTGGATTGCCGCCGATAGAAATGACCACATCTTGAAGTGAACTGAGACAGGTGTTCAGCACGCGTTCATCAGTTACTTCGACTTCGTCTCCAGTAGCACGCCTCAAAGCTCGTAGAAAATCTTCAGACAGATGATGGCGATACTTCTCCCACAAAGCTACCGGTTTCGCTACTCCACAAAACACCAAGATGACGGCATGCGGCTGGGACTGTCACTGACGCTCGCCTCCGCGAGGGTTTCATCCCAATTTTGGTCACTGTCGAGAAGGTCACGTGCTACCCAGGCTGCGCGGTAAGTGGGATACTCCACGCCATCAAATGTCCTCAGAAAGGCGAAAGACGTTGGGCCTCGGACAGTGTGAAGTAACAACCGCAGAAAATAGCATTCGCCATTATTCGGATGCACGGTATAAACCCTACCCAATGCGGTGTCCTTGAAAATTCCTGGAAAACTTTCCACTGCACCTCCTCGTCAACGTCGGTTAAATAAACCCCTTTGCTTGTCGTACGTGTAATATGAAGGCACCTCGTCATACGTAAGGGATTTGTTTTACATCACATTTAAGTTTATAAATTAGGTATACGACATGAAAATATATTAATTACCAAGCAATAATCACACAGATAAATACCGAACAAAAGTATTAACAGTCAATGTTTATTTTGTACTAACAACATGAAATTGATGAAGAAATTATCATCATCAATGAACATAACTTTCTTGTAAAACTTAACACCGCATTTTTTTTAAATTGTCTTCCTCGACTCTGCTCAAGATTTTGAGGGTTTTGTTGGACCTTGAATTTGACAAAACGAACTATACGATACAACTTGTATGAAGAAAATGTACATTACCATCTATGAATTTTAAGAATAACTAACTACTCACCTCGCCAACATGATCAAATTTAAATTATTAATTTCCAAAAATTGTTAACATGTAACTTGATTTGATTTTTATGAAATCTCTTAGATGGCGCTGGTTCAAAATTTTCTTTATACTACTAACATTCATTAAACTATGTTTCTCTGCCCAAGTTACTTAAATGGCGTAGTTTTTATAGTGTAAAGCTAGATAATAGCATGGCTTACTCAAAAACAACATTTAAATATGCGTCGTTAGATTACACGCTGTCACAGAATGCGTAAGAAAAATAAAGATTCACAGCTCCTCCCCCGTAGGTGATAGCGTGATAATATGTAGCCTATATGTTGACCCAACCTCTTAGTAATACTCATGCAAAATTTGATGTAAATCCATGCAGCACTTTTTGAGATTAGCCCGGACATACATACAGACAAACAGACAAAAATTCTAAAAATTATATTTTCGGCTTCGAAATCGATTGTAGATCACGCCCCAAGTATTCTTTTAAAAAAATATCCAATGTACAGTTTTGACTTTCCTACGATTTTATTATATGTATAGATTACAAAGATACCACAAAAGTATTCAAAGTCATTTGACCTAAAATGAAGATAAACATAAATAAAAATATTTAGGCTTTGTCCTAATATAAGCGATCGTCGTCGCAAGAACACGCGACCGTCACGATCATTTTGTTGCTTATTTGTTCTAACACCTAAATCGCGCTCTCTGTCGACGCGATGATCGTTTCAAAATCAAAAGTCATTTATTCAAATTAGGCTGATAATCAGAACTTTTCGAACGTCAACATTACATTAAGACAGTCCCCCAAAACGCCGTAGTGCTTTCGCTGGGAAGAACAAGTAGCAAAAAAAAAACTCCCCAGCAGCACAACTGTCTGTTCAGTTAGTTTATATTAGGACACGGCCTTAGAAGACAGTCAGTAACAACTTCCTATCTGATATGTAATTTCCTATCTACCTGCCAAAGTACAGTGACACTGGGATTTTTGTCTCAACTGTCATTGGTGGGCTTAGATACTGCTTATACCGTTATCGTTCTTAAGTTTTAGAATGCAAAATGATGATCTACTCAACTTCACCATCTTTTTAGGGTTCCGTACCCAAAGGGTAAAAACGGGACCCTATTATTACTAAGACTCCAATGTCCATCTGTCTGTCTGACTCTCCGTCTGTCTGTCCGTCTGTCTGTCTGTCTGTCCATCTGTCTGTCTGTCTGTCACCAGGCTGTATCTCATGAACCGTGATAGCTAGACAGTTGAAATTTTTAAAAACAGAATAAAATAACTAATTAAGGGGGGCTCCCATACAACAAACGTGATTTTTTGCCGTTATTTGCTCGATATTAATAACGGCAACAGGTAGACGCTTGAAATATTCACATAATATTTGGTTGTATATTCGCTTTAAAAATAAATACCTAATTAAATTAAAATAAAATACATATTTAAGGGGGGCTCCCATACAACAGACGTGATTTTTTTGCCGTTTTGTTTCAGCGTGTTTTGCCTTATGGTTCGGAACCCTTTGTGTGCGAGTCCAACTCGCACTTGGCCGGTTTTTTGTAATAAAATCGAATAAGTATAAGGGTTTTTTTTTCATCGTTATCCTTATCAGTTCCTCCAGTATCCTTTAAATTATTATTCTTTCAAAATGTTGTTTATTACCATTATTACTCAGCAATGTAAATATACGGAGCAGCTTGTTTTGATCGCCTGGTAATCTTTTTTGAATTTTAAATGCTCCGGCGCTTGTTCGGAATGCTATCCACTTTAACGGATATTTGCGTCAATTTTGTTTGGAAATTCACTGTTCTGTTGGTTTTTTACACAGTACCTACCTTTCCTCTTTTTCAAAGAATGTCGTTCATGACCCCCATTAAGTCATTATTACCACACCAATAATAGTGTAAAATGCACACAGAAAGTTAATAAATATGCAAGGTGAACTTATAACTTTACAAATTTTCAGCACTATGCTTACTATTTTTCCATTTATTATTAAGGTAAGGTATGTTTTGCTATCTTCGAGGCGTCAAACATGTTACGTTACACAATTTGCACAGAAAAAACCTATTATAAAGTATGAAATATTTAAAACAAGACCACATACAAACAAACAAACACTAAACACCTCGTCTCGACCGCTGAACTAGGACATCCTGTATGACGGGGTCAAGAAGTGAGAGAGTGAGGGTGAAGAAGTGAGGACTTAGTAGCTTCAAGGTCGCCTCATATCAAGCATTTTTTAGCCTATTTTTTGTCCCACTGCTGGGCAAAAGGCCTCCCCTTTTATCTTCCACACCTCCCTGTCTTATGCGATCTCTGGCCATGTTGGCCCTGCAAATAATATTAGATTGTCCGTCTTGGTCTACCTCGACAGCGATGTCCTGCCTCAACGTCCAGTGAGTGACGATCTTAGCCCATCTCTCCGGGTGCATTCGTGAGACTATATTATTCTCACGAATATCAAGCATATTTAGTATAATTTATATTGTACGAGTACTCCTGTATATATTCAGATGCCAATGTATACGCTTTTACAATAAACTACCAAGCCAAGTTCAAGATCTAAGCCTTAATAAATTCAAGTCATTCATTAAACGTAAGTTGTGCCAGAAAGCCTTTTATACTGTTAAAGATTACATTGAGGACAAAAAAGCTTGGGATTGATCTGCTTCCAATTTTGTATTTTGAACATTTTTTTTTTATATACACATTGACATTAATGAATTTTATATAAACAATGACATTTGCTTACTTTGTAAAGTATTATATTCTTTTAATTATTGTGAGTGTGAAGACAATTATGTGGGTCATTTTATTTTTTACTTATTTTTTTATTTTGATTATTTTCTTTGTTCTGTTTAGAGTTTGTCATGGTCTGGCAGTTTGAGTAATTTATGTGGCCTACCCAAATGTCCTTTCTTTGGTATTGTTCGTCGAATCGTTGAGCTCCTTAAGTTTTGTGTTGAGCTGCACGAATTCTGACAAATGCGTGCACTGACTGGACAGGTCCACTCAATCTGTGTGGTTCTTTCTTCAAAAGACCATCTCGGACTTCGATCTACATGGTCTTCATATAACCTGACCAAGATTATGTCTGGACTTTAAAAGAGACTGTGACCTCTGAGTTCGTTTCGGCCTTTCTTCTCAGAGTAGTCAGATAGGAAACGCCGACCTCATCTAGTTTTTAAAATATGATTGACGTGTAAAAGTGTTTGTGCAAACCTACTTACAGAAATAAAATTATTTATTTATTTATTAAAATGTTTTTGCTGTAATTTAATTATATTATTAATTTTTAAACCATATATTTTCCTACAACTACATACAGCGCACGCAGTAACACGAACTAAACGCGCAATTAAATTCCTGATCCTACGAAATAATTTAGTAAATAATTACAGCTACATCTCTTAGTTTTAAGGATATTCTCCTAGGTTCTGAATAAAACAAAATGTTAGCTGTAAGTTATTATCATAATTAGTCTAACAAGCTGGGTTTCATTTAATTGAATAACTTAATTACATGAATGTCTGACATCTTTCGCATTCATGATAAAATTCATTGTATATAAATTTTAAAACCAACTTTTTTTATCTTAATAGAGGCCATAGAACACGAAAAATTAAAGATATAATTCACTCATTTCGACTAAATAAGGCTGAGAATCAGGGCGTCTTTACATAAGACAGTCCCGTAAAACGCCCGCGCTTCGCCACTTTCTCGTCGTAGTAGGTAGGTAGGTAGGTACTGTAAAAGTTGTCAGCAAAGGTCGACCTTATGTTGTGCAGGCTGGCAAAAAATGATTTATTTTTGTTGGATCCCAGTTTGAATCCCATTTTTCAGGTATTAACGATGGGTCCCATTTTGCTATTTACATTGAATCCCATTTCTCTAGTTGGATTGGAACATTCAAACGAATTTAGAATTAACTTTCAAATCAGTTGTACCTATTAGGTTTTTTAAACCAGTGAAAGAATAGGCGCGTTGATGTATATACACATTCGCTTGTATTCAATATAATAAAGAAAAGTAAAGTTGTATTATTTAACCTTAACTTTTAACTTTAATTGTAAAAATTTCAACTGGCTACATTTTACAGGCAAAAAGATAGGTACATCTATGTGGCACAGCCTGCGTATGTATAATGTACTAGCAGCGCCCCGCGGTTTCACCTGTGTAAGTATTGATCCCGTGAGAATACCGGGATAAAAAGTATCCTATGTGTTAATGCCGGTTACAATCTATATGTGTGTCAAATTTCATCCCAATCCGTTTTGTAGTTTTTGTGTGATTGAGTAACAAACATCCAAACATCTTCACAAACTTTCACATTTATTATATTAGTAGGATAATAGGATGTATAATCAAGGTCCTGGTTTTCGCTACTGTTTCTACTTTCGTAGATAAGCAAATACTTCCATTCAACTCTATTTGATCACAGCAATACACAAGAGCATGATTTAAACAGCAGTTTTTCAGTAGAAGTTATGTTCAATACTTCATTAAAGCTGAGAATAATTCTCGGCATTTAGCTTAAACATTTCATATTCAACGAGTAAATGAGATCTAACTATTACTGACCCGGTTTGCTCGCTTAGCTTTAACGGGCACTTTGACGGTGCTAAAGTATTCAAGACTTGGATTCTTTGGTAGGAGTAATCTAACGGGTTGGAGAAAACTTTGATTCTAATGAAGAAGTCATTCGAGAAAATGTTGCCATTTAGATGTTTTTGCAAAAGGTACTTTGTTAGTAACAGACTGTTTGCTGTTTTTCGATATTTTTAAGATAAGTACCATCCATAGATTACAGTGAATGATTTTAACTTAAAAATACCCAAAAGTAACTGCTTTCTAATGTCAGTCTTGAATTAGTAGGTAACCAAAATTGCAGGTTCTAATTATTACAATTTCATTTATTCTATAAAAAAGGAGCTAGAGAAACCAAAATATTCCCTTGGGCTTTTAAGTATCTCATCTCAGAACCAGCGAAATTCAGCAAGAGTGATTCGGCAATTTCGTTTTCATCAGTTGGTGCGAACGAATATTATTTAAGCACGAAAAGAGACAAAGTCACTAATATGGAGAGTGCCTTGAAATTGCTTCTCTTTAGATATTACTGCGTAGGTATTCATTTTTTATTATGCTCACCCAACCAAAACAAAAAGATAACGAGAAAAAAAAATAAAACACAGATGATGAGAAACATCTATTTTAATCTTTTTCTGTATTAACATATTTTATAAATATAGTTATGAAATATTTAATTCCTTCTAGTTCATTGTGTTATGTTCAGTGTGAAGAACGACAAACTAAGTAGATGTAATATAATAGAAGTATAATTATTATCTTACGGACATTTTGTGAAACCTTAGTACAGCCTTTCTTAAATCATTTCTAGGGAATAAATACCTAAACTATATTACATATCGCTCATTTGGCGAAACATTGACGTAACTGCTACTTTTTTTTATTTATTCTATGCTTTCCTAACGTAATTACACTTTCTAAGTGTTGTCATATTTAACTAATTTTTGGCAAAAAATACATTGATGTCGATGTTTCTCCAAATGAGCGTTATGTAGGTACCCAAGTGTTATGAATAAACGTAATGATATGTAGCTATGTATAATATGTGTGAAATCGATTCCAACACAAAAGTTTCATCTTAAGTATCTATTCAGGGACTCATTCATATTCTCCCTATCCAAATATTGGCAACACTCCACATAAATGGAATGTAATAACTATGTATCACTACTTGGCCTTATTCTTTCTTGAATGAGACACAAAATCCATTCAGTACAGACAGTAGCACCAACGAATACAAATCAATTACTTAACACGAAATACTTTTAGGGCACAATGAGTCGTAAAATTGAAAGCTTTCGGAATCAATTATGTTGAGATAGTCAAATGAAATAGTTTGCCAAATTAATTATTTTTTTGATAGAATTATTTATGCTCATCTATCTATATCTATACACAATAAAGCTGAAGCCTTTGTTTGTGTGTTTGCAAGCGCTAATCTCTGGAAATACTAGTCAGATTTGAAAAACAATACAATATTCATACAACAACAACAATAATCTTGGTTTATTATACTGAAAGAAATAAGCAGTAAATAAAATGAAAAAACATTAATCTGAACTGCTTTAAACAGTTCCATATGAGCCTAACGTTCAAAACAGTATTTTTTACTGATCCGAAAACAGTTAAATCTTGAGGCAAAATTTTACCGTCATGACAGTAAACTTTAACGTTTTAGGTAGCTAAAAATTAACTGTTTCATTCATTTTGGTGATATCGTTCAAACCATTGGTTAACTGCTGGGCCTAGGATTTCCCATCTCTTTTATAATGAGCGATAGTGAGTGCAGTGGTGGCCCAGTGGTAAAGATCCCGACTTACGATTTGTAGGTCTTGGGTTCAACCCAGGCAAGCGCTTTACTTTGAGTAAGTAATTTCATCACGACTGCTCTAAAAACGGTGAAGGAAAACATCGTGAGGAAACCGGCATGTCCTAGAACCAAAAATTCGAAGACATGTGACATCTACCAACCTGCACTGGGGCCGCGTGATAAATTATTGCTCTCTCTCGAAGAGAGGAAGCCTGTGTCCCAACAGTGGGAATATTATAGGCTGATTATGCTAGTATTACCGTGTCCTTTATTATCGTAGTGTCGTCCCACATTGTATTATTTATTACATCTCACTCTGCCTACACCTTCGGGAACACAAACATAACCGTGATGCAACGTATGTATGACCAGATAAAGTACAAAATAATTACTCAAACTGTCGCGTACATCGTTACAGTAGCAACCCAGCAAACTATATCGAACAAAGTGCACAATAAAACTGAGATATATCGCCATATCTTAGTGAAACTGTTCTCTAGACTTGTTTACAACTGTTTAACATAACTCTTGTGTACATAACGATGGGATAAAGAACAAGGTTATATTTCATTTGTTTTTTTGTTCTTAAAATAGACGCTCCATTCCATTGGTCAGATTGTGAGCGATCTGAAGGTCAAGAAGAGTGTTATTGTATTGTTTCTATTAGAAGATAAATAGTCTGATACAAAGTTCTTAATACAAATGGAATCGAAAAAGTTTGAACAGTGGTTATTTATGGAAAGTCTTTGAGGAGAAAGGCAATAAAACATATGGGATTTCCCCCTATTACATAGGACTTAGGTGTATTGGTGGTGAATACAGAGTGATGTTATGCGATACAAAGCATAATTATTGTTGTTTCGATGTTTTGTGTAATCCGCCAATGAAAATTCATTGAAACCTACTGAACTTTTACATGGCTTAGATTTCAAAGAATTATTAATTTAAAGGAATTTATACTACAGAGACTTTCAGAAAATTCCCTTGGTTGATTGATAGAGAATGCTTAAGGCATTAAGTCCGCTTCTTTACCTTTTTGTGAAATAAAGTTAAAGTTCAGCGTAGGGCTTTGTTGCTTCAACGAAGACAAATGCAGACAACAACGGGTTAGTAGTTTTGTTAAATATAAATAGTTTTATGTTTAAAGGGGAAATTCTAATGAGAGTTAATTTAACATTCATTAAATGCCAAACGTAGGAGTTACTGTTCGCCAGTTTTAATGTACTTATATCGTATTGAACGCCTACTCACTAATAAAATGTCAGTGCGTAGGAATATAATAATTCACTCCAGAGACACATTCTTAAACACGTGTCGAGTTCTCACTGGATTAGTTTCTGGTATTCAGTTTCAGACATGCAGTACTTTGTAGGTGAACCATTCTTAATTCCTATTGGGTGTTGTCCATGTTTTTTACTTGCAAAACTACGCAATAGGATTGAGACTACAAACTTTTAGTATTATTTCTAGTTTTTTTTTTATGCGATGCGTCATATTTGCCGCAAATAAATGTATTTTATTAATTTCTTTTTCTTTCAAAGTAACGTATTAACCAGCTTATTCTCTTCCTAAAACTTCTGAGTATGATTAACAGATATCCTGTACCTAATGGTGTTATAAAGATAGGATCACCATTGAAATGCAAAGTACCTTACCAACTGTAAAACTCTGGCTATAGACCTCATTGGTGATTTGAGTTCGGAACTAGTTACTTTTGAGTAGCCTCGTGGACGACGGGCCTTAAGCTACAGTTTCCTAGAAGAGAGGTGGTCGCCACATAGTGTCTGTAATTACCTGCGAATAACGTCACTGTAATGTTATTAATGAAAGTAAGTTGGTCTGTTTTCCTAGAGAGCGTTTTGTGCCATAAAGTCAAACCTGGTATGGCTGGTAGCAGCTGTATGAGAGTTGCCGAAAATCGAGTTGAATGGCGTGCAATTGGAGAGGCCTATGTCCAGCAGTGGATTGCTGTAGGCTGATGATGATAAATCAAATCACTGCAATAACGACTTTACGTCGCTCACTATCAACGCGGCGTGCTTCGAATTATTTATTCTTTACACGTGGCGTAGTTTTTATACCTATAATAAAATGTAAATAGCGGAATGGTAACGGTATTATTTAAATTGTTAAAGTTAAAGCATACACTCTACAAATTAGGACATGTTCATAAGCTTAACGTGACGGTGCAATTTACTTTGAGCTCAACGAAACCGCTCTGTTTAAATGAAGTGGCATCATTTTATTTTCATAGTTCATTCAGCTGACATTATGTACAGCTCTAAAGCCAGACGCGTAAATTTCAATTCAATAATGGATTTAGATAATTCGGTTATTTTAGTACTGAAGTGGATAACAATAACAAGTGAATCGTTTGATATGAATCAGTGGACATATCAATCACTCGAGCTGTTAAATTATTCATGAAAATAAACCTTTCCCAAATGCAAAACAGCATCCTATATGAGTATGTTGAAAAATGTGATGGAGTTTATTTTCTAAATTTGGTTCTAATGATTGAGATTGACCTCGATGATGATGATCTAGTGGTCTTAAGCATTATTGCGGACAATACGTTTATTTGTGGTAAACATGGCGCAGAGAAAAAACACAATAAAAAACAAGTTGGGGGAAAATATGCGTCACATACACGCAAAACGGTCATCGCACAGCATAATGCTACGACCCTATGCGAGACAGAGCCACGGCGCTGGTTTTCAGAAACAGCTGGTTTTGACATGATGACGTCAACCGTTGCAGTATACAGAGAGATATAAATAACACAATAAGAATTAAAAACTCTGTTACTCTTGGGTTCTATCCCCGGAATGTCAGAACCTTCTAGGAACTTTACTTACTTACTGACAAGTCTTCTCACCATGTTATTTACTATTATACCTTTTGCAGCTCGTAGATGCTTTTCGTACTAACACCAGAATGAGAAAAAAGACAGTGGCTTTAGGCCTTTGACTTCAAAAGATTTCAACAAAAAAACCTGCAACCCAAAGCTAATCAGCCTACACTGAAAAAAAACATTTTTTACTACACCACATTAAAGCTTACTAATTTTAAACAGTAAGAAGAAAGGTTTATAAAACAGTAAAAGTCAAAACAGTAACTTTTAATGATTGAATATACTATTTACTGAAAAAAAACAACAAAAAAACAAGGAAAACCACCATTACTGTAATTTATACTAGTGCATACGAGTATTTTGAAACCATAAAAACCAATCTTCAAACATCGAAATTAAAAGAAAGATTTTTTTAAACATTCTAAATAATTAGTGACACTCGTAGGCCGTCTATGAGTACCTATTGCCAATCAGCCGACTCACTTTAGCGACTAATTGGATTTTATGTATTAGTTTTATTTTTTTGTTTGTGGATTGAGAACGTCATTAGTACCCAAGATATAAGAAGTTTAATTTATATTCCTTTCACAGTTTTTCACCTCTAACACCAGCAACCTAACAGCTTTCTCTATTAGAACGAGAATAAAGATCATTTTGATTCCAACAGACTTTGCAGTGGCAGCAATGCAACAACAACCTTAATACAAAGAGTATAAAGATCACTGTGATTTTGACAGAGATGCAAAATCATAGGTAAAATAACTGTGAATAGACTTTACTGTTGTAGTGACGTGCACGGCCTGTAAACTGACAGTTATGTTGTACAGACGCCAGCACATCAAGCTACCACAATCTGTCAAATTTCTTTAATAGATTTTGAACTTTATTGCTAAAGCATAAGGTTCAAAGTTGATTGGGAAAAGTTGACAGTTTTGGGTAGCTTGATGTGCTGGCGTCTGTACCTAGGTATTATAGGAGCAAGCAAACCTATGAGCTGCCGGGCTGTTACTACAAATTTCGTAATCGGAAAACCCAATCTAAAGTTTTGCCCAAGGCGGGTTCAATCCCTCGGACCGGAAAACGACGCAAAAGGTATATCAATATATCTAGTATTACTATCATAAATTCACGCCTTATTTCTATAGGGATAGGCAGAAACTACAGAAAGCCACCTGCTACGATGCTTACATACTCCTTTTATCTCGTTTACGTTTATACAGTACTAGCTGCTGCCCGCGACGTCGTCTGCGTGAAGGCTCTACAGCACCAAAAATACCTAAGATGCCAGTGTCGCTATAGCATTATAAGTAAACAACTTTTAAAATAGCATTAAAATATAAGTTTTTTTTGCAAGCGAAGCAAGTGAAGAGAGTTATATTGGAATCCTGCTGAGTTCAGTCATAAGATGTGACTGAAGGAAATAGAGAAAATAATGCAGGAATACATTCCAGGACACAAAAGAGTAAAAATACGTACAAAGGTATCATACCTTACAACATTTCCCTATAACGTACGTTGGTAGTTATGCTGCCAGGAGCCAAAATGTAAAGAGAGTCAGGACTGGTGACGCGGGAGCAAGCGACGTACAGTTGCCCGTGTGAGAAGCAACTCGTCCTGAGGTCGACACCCGCTGCCCTCAGTGTCTGCCCCTGCGACTTACTGATGGTCATCGCGAAGCAAACACTCACGGGGAACTGTACGCGCTTGAACTGGAACGGGAAGTTATGAGGTATGAGGGGAATGCGTGGTATAAATACTGCCTCGCCAACGCCACAACTCGTAAGAATTTCCGCCTCAATTTGTGTGTCTGTGGAGCGAGATGACTTTAAGGCGGGTCCCGTTACACAACTTTGGAGGAGATAGGTTCCGAAGAAGCATAATCGGGACACCGACCTTCAGCTTGATGGTATGCGCTGGAAGTCCACTTGCTGACAGGGAGTTCAGAAATTCCACGGGATAATGTGTGGCGTCATCTTGCTCGACAACAGTGTTTATCGAGGTGTAGTCTACTTCATTCCCCTCAATTTCCGAGAGAATGCATTCGTTAATAATAATTGCTGCAGCCTGATCGTTTTTAAGCGTCAAAATGGCCCGCTCACACACCCAAGAATTTTGCTGGTGCGGTATACGACTGATGTCCCCGTACACACAGCGAATGACTTCTTCTATGCTGGATACCACTCTACCGAGAGACTCTGGAAGCACCACCTGTCCACCTCTCTCTTCTGGTAGAGTGCCTTCGCCAAGACTTAGAAGGACATCGGAGAATTCTTGAGCACGTGCATTGCCGCCGAGCCGAGCTCTCATATTAAACGGTTGAATGTCGTAATTACAGACACAATTAAAAATCCATTGTGTCTCGCGTAGATCTACGTTCCGGCATACGATGGGTTAATGGTCAAGCGCAGCGTACGAACTCGTGACCACAACGAAGATCATTTCAACGAAGTATTCACCTCGTCAGCCCTCGATCCCCGCGTCACCACGGAAAGCATTTGCCGGAAATCGCCACTGAACAGAACTGTGGAACAGAATCGATGGGAATTTTAAAGTCCCGATTTCCACGGTCTTGATGCGGTGATGATTGGGGAGCTGGTAACCCATATTCGATCAGTGGATTGCCGCCGATAGAAATGACCACATCTTGAAGTGAACTGAGACAGGTCTTCAGCACGCGTTCATCAGTTACTTCGACTTCGTCTCCAGTAGCACGCCTCAAAGCTCGTAGAAAATCTTCAGACAGATGATGGCGATACTTCTCCCACAAAGCTACCGGTTTCGCGACTCCACAAAACACCAAGATGACGGCATGCGGCTGGGACTGTCACTTACGCTCGCCTCCGCAAGGGTTTCATCCCAATTTTGGTCACTGTCGAGAAGGTCACGTGTTACCCAGGCTGCGCGGTAAGTGGGATACTCCACGCCATCAAATGTCCTCAGAAAGGCGAAAGACGTTGGGCCTCGGACAGTGTGAAGTAACAACCGCAGAAAATAGCATTCGCCATTATTCGGATGCACGGTATAAACCCTACCCAATGCGGTATCCTTGAAAATTCCTGGAAAACTTTCCACAGCACCTCCTCGTCGACGTCGGTTAAATAAACCCCTTTGCTTGTCGTACGTGTAATATGAAGGCACCTCGTCATACGTAAGGGATTTGTTTTACATCACATTTAAGTTTATAAATTAGGTATACGACATGAAAATATATTAATTACCAAGCAATAATCACACAGATAAATACCGAACAAAAGTATTAACAGTCAATGTTTATTTTGTACTAACAACATGAAATTGGTGAAGAAATGATCATCATCAATGAACATAACTTTCTTGTAATACTTAACACCGCATTTTTTTTAAATTGTCTTCCTCAACTCTGCTCAAGATTTTGAGGGTTTTGTTGGACCTTGACTTTGACAACTTGTATGAAGAAAATGTACATTACCATCTATGAATTTTAAGAATAACTAACTACTAACCTCGCCAACATGATCAAATTTAAATTATTAATTTCCAAAAATTGTTAACATGTAACTTGATTTGATTTTTATGAAATCTCTTAGATGGCGCTGGTTCAAAATTTTTTTTATACTACTAACATTCATTAAACTATGTTTCTCTGCCCAAGTTTTACTTAAATGGCGTAGTTTTTATAGTGTAAAGCTAGATAATAGCATGGCTTACTCAAAAATAACATTTAAATATGCGTCGTTAGATTACACGCTGTCACAGAATGCGTAAGAAAAATAAAGATTCACAGCTCCTCCCCCGTAGGTGATAGCGTGATAATATGTAGCCTATATGTTGACCCGACCTCTTAGTAATACTCATGCAAAATTTGATGTAAATCCATGCAGCACTTTTTGAGATTAGCCCGGACATACAGACAGACAATCAGACAAACAGACAAACAGACAAAAATTCTAAAAATTATATTTTCGGCTTCGAAATCGATTGTAGATCACGCCCCAAGTATTCTTTTAAAAAAATATTCAATGTACAGTTTTGACTTTCCTACGATTTTATTATATGTATAGATGTATATAGTATTAATTAGCGCTAAATAAAAAACAACTAAATAAAAGGCATCACGACTGATGGAGAGCGATGGATGAGGTCTATGATGGATCGAGCGTGCCCAGAAAATGCCTGTGCACTCTTGCTTTCGTCTCATCAAGAGAAACAAAGTATTTACAAACATTAATTTAACCCTATGATTCTTTCCCTTCAATATTTAGTAGAAAACCGGGTTTTCATAAAAAACCGGCCAATGGCGTGTCGGACAAACACAATGACGGACAAATTCATCCTAACTACGGAGTTAGGATGAATGTATCCTTAAATTGTAGTTAAAAAACATGTTCTATACATTCCAACTGCAAATTAAGTTTTTATGCACAATATTTAGAAATTTATTTGAAGGTCGTGGCCAGGCCGTAAGATTCACACCTTGTCTGCGTGAACATATGGATAATATCGAATGAACGCAAACGACTACGTGACGCGTTTCCTATTAAATGTACGTCCAATTGAAAGGTTTGAATGGCGATAAAGAAAATACTTTTATATATTTTTGCTTTCCATTTTCTGAGGAAGGAAGAAGAGGAGGTTTTGTCACAAGGAAAAATTCCTAATAAGCTTAATGATCTCAAGTTTGGACAAGAAGGAAAAGGTACGCAGTTTTCGAAGTTTTCTTTTGTTCCTTTTATTATTTTCTTTTTCTAATCATTGAGCTCCTTAAGTTCTGAGTTGAGCTGCACGATAATTGACAAATGTCTGGACTTTAAAAGAGACTGTTACCTCTAAGTTTGTTTCTGCCTTTCTTCTCAGAGTAGTCAGATAGGAAACGTCGACCTCATCTAGTTTCTAAAATTTGATTGATGTATAAAAGTGTTTGTACAAACCTAGTTATAGAAATAAAGCCATTTACCATTTTATTTAATTTTATTGGAAGAGAAGAAAATTATATTATTCTGAATACTGAGGTATATTTATAAGCGCAAACCATTTTCTGCAAAATAATGTCTTCCAAACTCTTACCCCGAGTCTATACTATTATATACTTAGATGGCCAGTGCTAAAAATGATTAGCAATTATTGTGGCTTTTGTGATAGAGGTACTCCTAGTACAAGAGCCAGGACTACACACTGATGTTTGTTTCTTGAAGTGAAAATAAATAAATAATATGTTTAAAAAAAATACAATACTCTAAAGCCATCCTCATCCTGGCTCAGATAGATTCTGCGTTGACATACTCAAATTGTATAAGAGCTACTAAAAACAAAGTAAAACACAGCCAACGACATCAAAACAAAAACTCATAGACACAAACAAGCTAATTTCCAAAACACAAACAACACGTTGCTCTGTCAACCATAGACAAGAAAATCCAAACAATCCATCGCGTTCATCTCATCGCCGTCATAATTTTTTGAAACGACTTCCTTTGGCATGTCTTCAATCAAACGGTTTGGCAACAGCTCGGCAGCCATCTTGTTTACAACGTCATAAACAATGGACAGGTGTATATTATATGTAACATACAGTTTTTATTGGCGTGTTAAATTGATTGGGTTAAGCTTTTATGAGTTGATGGTTGGCTATCTTTGTGCTGGATACTGTTGAGTAATTTGATCAGTGTGTGAGTCATCTGTATTTTTCTTTATCACCATAACTCGATCAAAACGACTCGGACATTTTTTCTGTTGAAACTGGCTTAGTTTACTCGTCATCCATGAACGAAATACTTAAAATATTAATAAAGTGTTTCCTAGGCATAAAGCAGGCAAACTATCCACATAGGTACCAACTTTTTTTTTACTAGCCTGCGCTATCCCACTCCTTGGCAAAGGCCTCCCTCTTTCGCCAGCCCGCGCTTCCTCCTTCCAGTTTTGACATTCCTACTTACATCATCATTGTTCTGCCGTTATCCCAATTTATTTGGGGTCGGCACAACATATCGTTTTCTTCCATACTTCACAACATACCTACTTACATAAAATAAAATATTACATTTTAAGGTATTGTCCCAGTATCCCTTGCTATGCCTTCTAATACGAAAACACCTTGTAGCTAACTGTTTGTTCAGCATAAATCTTTGATGGGAAGTCCCGTCATAATATTGGTATTGGCAATCAATTTTGACCTTTAAAGTTATAATAGGTAAGCTCTTAAGTGTATACCTATTAATCTCAAAGACGAAACTTCAAATAACCTAGAGTAAGTGGCTAAAATTTAAATAGTCTTTATTTGAATATTTTGGCGCCCACCTAGCAGGCATATTTTTTCAATTCCTCTAGACGAAAATAAAGAAACTGATCGTACACCATAAAATAAATATGAATCAATGATATTGATGTGACAAGCGAAGGTGAAATAGACCGAACTATAGACATAAACTTCTAAACTATCCAAACACTAATAAAACCTAGAATGAAGGCCGTACAGACCAGGCGCCTCGCAAATACATTTAAAACAATACAGGCAATTCACAGATTTTTTTGTTCAACGTATAAGCTTATATTTCATACATTTTAGATTTCATATCGTGAAATTATAAGATTTAGTGATTACGGATTCAATGAATCGAAAACGATAATGAGTGTTGTAATATTAATTAATTTGCATACCTACTATTGTATAGAAGCAAGTTTCTCTAACTGAACAGACAGCTGTGCTGCTGGGGAGTTTGTTGCGCCACAAAGTGGTGAAGTGGTGACGGTCTTATGTAATTTTTACATTCGAAAAATGCTGATTCTTAGCCCGATTGGAGTGATTTGAGTTTAGGACTAGAAATATTGTTTTATTAAATAGATCACTTGTCAATAGATCGATTTGGGGAGCAGTGGTGGCCCAGTCGTATCGACCGCGACTTACGAGTTGTAGGTCGTAGGTTCAAACCCAGGTAAGCGCTTTACTTTGTGTAAATTATTTCATCACCACTGCTCTCAAAACGGTGAAGGAAAACATCGTGAGGAAACCCTAGAACCAAAAATTCGAAGACATGTGACATCTACCAACCCGCACTGGGCCCGCGTGGTGGATTACGGCCCACTCCCTCTCACAGAGAGGAGGCCTGTGTCCCAGCAGTGGGATTATGTTATGTTAATAGATCACGTTGGAATTTTACACCCTGTAGGCGTAAAAATGCTCATAATAAAAATTTGCAAGTGCTGTTAACATCGAAAAGATGATTTCTTTTGTGTTTATATATAATTATCAGATATAATTATATCTGAATGAAACTCTTCATTCATTGCAATGAGCATCCGATAGCTCTCTGGACTAAAACAAAAAATCTATTTTGCCGTAAGTTTATCAGAAAACTGTTCATTGAGTCGGTCTCACGTCGTGAATGCGTCCACTAGCTCCTAGTTAAGCTTGTCAGGCAAATTGTCACTTATCGTAAACCTGAATAAGTCCCAAGTAAGTAATTAATAAAAACGACAGGAACGTAGGTACCACCTTTGTCATACAATATTAAATTTCCGTACGCAGACTGACATTATCCGCACCGCCGTTAATGAAGTTCGACATTTTCTGCTAAATCTGTAGGCAGCCTTGCAAAGTTAATTAGTCCCGACCCCCGGTGCCGATCAGAATTTTAACTGAACAGTTTTTTCATTACATGAACATACAATGTAATTAAAACTGTATAAAGATTGCCCTTAGGAAGATGGTATAAGTGGAATTTAATGTCTAGTTTTATAGGTTTTATCATCAGAAGAAGTCGACATAACTTTCATCGTGGGTTTGACCAAAGGAATAACATTTCTATCAATTAATCATATCACTTCCATAACATGGAAATCCCTGGAATTACACGACAGCTGCTGACCTATTCTGTCAAAACCTCACTGTGAAAACTCAAGTGAAGTGAGCATGATGTAGCTCACATCATGCTCACTTCACTTGAGTTTTCAGTGTCAGTAGCCCTTTGTACCGTATGCACCATTGACCTGCACCATCAATGGTGCAGAGGAGACAAATTAGTTTCGTTTGCACCATTAATGGTGCAAATGAAACTGCATTGATAGTATGGTCTCATCTGCACCATTGAGTGTCCATCGCTAGCATCAGGTAAATGACAGCTCACTTCACCTAAGTTTTCACGGTGAGATTTTTACAGAATATACCGGCTGATGTTATTAAATAACTACGCAGGTTTCGATAAACCAGAGAAATAAAAGTTATTTTCGTTCGACATGCAAACGGAAAAAGTACTCAAGATTCTAAAAATGTAGCCAAAAAACATAACAAGAAAAAATAAAAAGTTAATAACACCTTCACTCGACTAACACAACAGCAACGCTATTACGAGATATAAATTCCAACGTTTGCACAATATACAAGAATGTAGCAAACATAAATTATGCAAGGTATAGTCACAATAAACAGGCGCTGACAATCATGGAAACAATAGGCCAGGTTCCATTCACAACGTAAGTGCAACGCACTCAGCTGTTGAACAAACAATTGATGCTGATTAATTAAACCCAGAAGACGGACAATACTGCCAGACGAGAGATATAAAGACTCTTGAAATACAATATTGAAGATTGATTTTTCATTCAACATTCAATGTCGTTTTAGCTAAATTGCTTGCTGAAATTGAAAAATTTAAAGATGGAGTAAAAGTGGAAAATACATAAATTATGACTGGGAAGATAGAGAACACTCAGATGATAGCAGAAAGGCATGCTTCCTCGTTTGAAACTTCCAAATCAACGAGCAATTTATTGCTTTTCATTAATAATTATGGAAAATAACAATTTATAAGCCTTTAAAACGAAAATCACTGATAAAGTTGAAAATGGAAAGCTTATTTCTATATAATTTTGTGATTTCGGTGGTTTATTTCAGAGAACAAAAGGTAGGCCTCGCAGTAACAATACATATTGTATCCATGGTAAAAGAAGACATTAATTTCACGTTTCGTAAAATTTGACATGTCTTACAATATTGCTTTGTTAAAGAAGACACTGGAAGACACCTGTTGTTGGTTCACAGTAATTGAGTGATAAAGCTTCTAGTAGACAATTAGGAATACATTTTCTGAATAATTTATTAGGTACTCACATATGCGCGCAACTGCGCAACCAACCGAGTGAAATTCTAAACAGGATTAAAAAAAAATCTATATCCTGCACGATAATTATTATAAAAAAACCGGCCAAGTGCGAATCGGACTCGCACACGAAGGGTTCCGTACCACCGTACCATATTTAACACTACATATATGTAATACGATTTATGACGTATTAAAAAAAACTACTTAATAGATCTCGTTCAAACCAATTTTCGGTGGAAGTTTACATTGTAATGTACATCATATATTTTTTTTAGTTTTATCATTCTCTTATTTTAGAAGTTACGAGGGGACGACGACACACATTTTACCACTTTGGAAGTGTCTCTCGCGGAAACTATTCAGTATAGAAAAAAATGATATTAGAAACCTCAATATCATTTTTGAAGACATATCCATAGATACCCCACACGTATGGGTTTGATGAAAAAAAAATTGTTGAGTTTCAGTTCTACGTATGGGGAACCCCAAAAATTTATTGTTTTTTTTCTACTTTTGTGTGAAAATCTTAATGCGGTTCACAGAATATATCTACTTACCAAGTTTCAACAGTATAGTTCATATAATTTCGGAAAAAAAGTGGCTGTGACATACGGACGGACAGACAGACATGACGAATCCATAAGTGTTCCGTTTTTTGCCATTTGGCTACAGAACCCTAAAAAGTAAAAGCTAGTATCAGCAGGCAGTTGAAACTGGTACAGCTGGTATCGCGGATATGTTGGTTCAACTCATTGAGATAGTGCTTACAAAATCGTGAATAAAAATATATTTTGTGAACCCACTTCGATTTACTTCCATTCGAGTCAACCTGTATAATTTGATGTGTAGATTTTGTAGATACCTAATATATACTTGTTGTAATCCCTTTTATTACAATTAATGTAGACTTTGACCTTTACTTTACCTTTTACCTGATAACGCTATCAGCATCTTGACAATTATTAATTTGACTCCTAATCCTCGTATTCATCATAACAACAATAGTGACACGATATCACATAATACAAGATTATTGAAGGATGACGTATTATCCTCATTAGGGTGAATTTATATTGACACAAACGCAATAATATCATTATTACACAAATACTTGAGTTAGTAGGTGTTTACGTTTGAACTTTGAATACGAATAAATGTGGATTTTAATTTTCCTTGTACCTAAATAAATCCTCATTTAAAGTTCAAAAGCTGTAAACAAGATTTTTCCTAATTGGACAGATTTTAAGATCACCACCCACAAATTTTCAATCCCATAATCTTCCTCGAAAGATTTAGGGTACAGATCTCCGATTTTAAAAATAACGTCTACTCGAATCGAACATTTAGATCGATTCTCGCTAACAAAGAGCAACTCGTTAACCTTGCAATCGAAGGGCTTTACCGTCCGTTATTAGAAGCGATTACGAAGACCGCTGTCAGTCTGCTATTCGAATTCCATTTATATGCAGATTTGTTGGGAAAATATAAACGGAAAGCATCTGATGTTATACGAGGGAGCAAACTTGGGATGATGCTTGAATAGATTGGAGTTTGGAACGAGCAAAATGGATTAGTGGTTGTGTGTACAAATTTTTTGTGCATTGAAGACGGGTTATATGTATATTGATTAGATGGAGGTGTGCTGTAGTGCATAACTGATTTGCGGTGATTGTATTTAAAGCTGCTATTTGCAGCTTTCATGTGACTGTTTCTGAAATAGGCTACACGAGATCAACGTCTGATGTCGTTTCGTCACATAACCCCGTTTCAATGATGTCCTAGGCCCATATCGAAAAATCTGAATGAGTCGGTCAGAAGGTTGTCCCAGAAAAATTCCTTCGAAATACGGATCTCTTTGAACCTACCATTTTCAAGAAATAAAACCACAAAGGAACTAAATCTTGGCGGCTCATTAGAATAGAATAGAATACTCTTTTTACGTACACCATATATTATACATTACAGACATAGATATAGAAACTATACAAAGGGTGACACAATAGGCTGTCTTATCGCTAAGAACGATCTTTTAAAGACAAACTGCCACCCAACCACCCTACCATTAGACGCTTGATTTGAATCAAAACGATTACAATAGTACTTACTCAAAGTTAAGTAATAGTGGTGGTAGTAGTTAAATCACTTGAGAATAAATCATGAAGTAAAACAATCAAATCTACCTATGAGCTCTTGTCTTTTTTTTTATACACTTGTATATAATATATATATATATATATTTTAGATTGTAAAATACTTTTTATTAATCTTGACACATAAATATCTAATCTACTGATTTAATTATTAATTTGGTAATTAATTACGATAAGTGTGATTCGGCTGAATGATGATCATGATGTGAATGGGAAAATGCTCTTACATTCGAATATGCTCACATATGAATATGCAGATCTTTATGCTTATTGCCAAAACTACAGGCACGTGACATGTCAACACCAAAAGTGTATGAATCATGCAACGATACAACATAGGTATGCATCGAAAGTTGAAATAAACTATGTATTTGATTTGCATCTTTTTGCGGTACACTGAATATCTCTGTCTGCCATTTCAATAACGTACCCAATCTAGAAATCACGAGACCAAAAACTGAATCTGATTAATTTTTTTTTTTCCACGAAATACGAGTATAGTGATAATTGAAAATGAGTAGGCGAGCAACAATGCGAATAAAACCACACGGTTAATCACAGTACAAAACTCGGGTTTGATGAACACCGCTGTTCTTTTGACTGGAAACCAAAATATTCAACGGAATTGCTTGAAATTTCTGCAGAAACCCACAATGTGAACGCTAAATTAAGCGTTTTGTATTACCCTGTTGACTGGGCAAGGGTACTCCAGTAGGTAGGTAGGTATGTTCAGTTTGGATCAACATAAAGTTTAATAATATTGAGCTACAATTGATTATATTGGAACCCGAAAGGGTCTGTCTGGCATGGTAATGACACTACGGTGGAAAATGGAAATTTTGTTCAGAATAAGGTTCATAAAATATTATTGATATGAACCTTAGATGGAAATGTGTTTTCTACCTATTCTATTTATATCCATTTCATCTCCTTTATCAGTTCATTCTCAATTTCGTTTTCGTGAAGTAGTTTTCTTCGAACGCGAAATACACAATTTTGTTTTCCTTGTATTGGATATAAAAAGTCTAGAAAAAATACTGAATAATCTTTTTACAACCAAAGATAACATGTTTTTCTCGGTTAAATCTAAAAAAAAATGCCAAACCCAGCTGAGACGTCCATCTCACAAATGAACGTACTCCCAGATAAATGTTTGTACGAGTTTTAAATCATGCTTAAAGATACGTATTTTCAACCAAAACATTTATTATTTACTATACCTACAATGGAAACGCGAAGCAAGCTTCAGCTATTGTTTGGTGGTCACACAGTTTTATAAAGCGGTTAATGAAGATTTGGGTTTAGATATTATTGTAAAAATAAGTATTGATTCCAAGGCATATCTAAATTAAGTTAATCATCTTTTGGTGAGAATGTGTGACAACAATGACTTGGAAATATTAAGTGAATCTGCATTCAGATGATGATGATTCAAACACATTCGTTTCACCTAAAAAATAAAATGAATGGTAATCCATTATTGGAAATTGGAAACAAGCCAACGCAGTAATATTTAGCACCGTTTCTGATTTATTGCGATACACTCAATACTTTTCACTTTACTTTTATTTGTCAATAATTCATATTTTATTGCACAAATAAAACTAGAACGGATTATGATTATCTATTTTCAATCGTCCAAATGTAAGCATATTCTTTCAGAGTTGACATTAGCTAGCTTTATAATTTTAATCCATGCTTCCAAATTTCCCTTGATTACAGGCCTATCACCTAATCACTTGTTTCATTAGGGGGTTCCTTATTGAGGAAGAGAATATCATTAGTTTCTATATTGTCCTTGATAGAACAGTACTGGTGACGAGATTTCCTTGAATAAGCCTTATTAGGTTTGTCGTACGTGCTATTAGTGAAACGCGTATAAGTGGGTAATTTGGGTCTTGGAGAAAGGCAAAGATAAATTATAAGAGAACATTTTTTTGATCTTTATGTAAGTACTTCCCAGTAATTATTACCACTGTTAATGTCGATTCGAAGTGAGGTGGGATGAGGGATATTACTCTAATTAAAATAACATTAGCCATATTTCATTTTATTTGTTACTAGCTGCTGCCCGCGACGTCGTCTGCGTGAAGGCTCTACAGCACCAAAAATACCTAAGATGCCAGTGTCGCTATAGCATTATAAGTAAACAACTTTTAAAATAGCATTAAAATATAAGTTTTTTTTGCAAGCGAAGCAAGTGAAGAGAGTTATATTGGAATCCTGCTGAGTTCAGTCATAAGATGTGACTGAAGGAAATAGAGAAAATAATGCAGGAATACATTCCAGGACACAAAAGAGTAAAAATACGTACAAAGGTATCATACCTTACAACATTTCCCTATAACGTACGTTGGTAGTTATGCTGCCAGGAGCCAAAATGTAAAGAGAGTCAGGACTGGTGACGCGGGAGCAAGCGACGTACAGTTGCCCGTGTGAGAAGCAACTCGTCCTGAGGTCGACACCCGCTGCCCTCAGTGTCTGCCCCTGCGACTTACTGATGGTCATCGCGAAGCAAACACTCACGGGGAACTGTACGCGCTTGAACTGGAACGGGAAGTTATGAGGTATGAGGGGAATGCGTGGTATAAATACTGCCTCGCCAACGCCACAACTCGTAAGAATTTCCGCCTCAATTTGTGTGTCTGTGGAGCGAGATGACTTTAAGGCGGGTCCCGTTACACAACTTCGGAGGAGATAGGTTCCGAAGAAGCATAATCGGGACACCGACCTTCAGCTTGATGGTATGCGCTGGAAGTCCACTTGCTGACTTCCAGCGCATACCGAAATTCCACGGGATAATATGTGGCGTCATCTTGCTCGACAACAGTGTTTATCGAGGTGTAGTCTACTTCATTCCCCTCAATTTCCGAGAGAATGCATTCGTTAATTGCTGCAGCCTGATCGTTTTTAGGCGTCAAAATGGCCCGCTCACACACCCAAGAATTTTGCTGGTGCGGTATACGACTGATGTCCCCGTACACACAGCGAATGAGTTCTTCTATGCTGGATACCACTCTACCGAGAGACTCTGGAAGCACCACCTGTCCACCTCTCTCTTCTGGTAGAGTGCCTTCGCCAAGACTTAGAAGGACATCGGAGAATTCTTGAGCTTTCTTGATATTAAACGGTTGAATGTCGTAATTACAGACACAATTAAAAAGCCATTGTGTCTCGCGTAGATCTACGTTCCGGCATACGATGGGTTAATGGTCAAGCGCAGCGTACGAACTCGTGACCACAACGAAGATCATTTTAACGAAGCATTCACCTCGTCAGCCCTCGATCCCCGCGTCACCACGGAAAGCGTTTGCCGGAAATCGCCACTGAACAGAACTGTGGAACAGAAACGATGGGAATTTTAAAGTCCCGATTTCCACGGTCTTGATGCGGTGATGATTGGGGAGCTGGTAACCCATATTCGATCAGTGGATTGCCGCCGATAGAAATGACCACATCTTGAAGTGAACTGAGACAGGTGTTCAGCACGCGTTCATCAGTTACTTCGACTTCGTCTCCAGTAGCACGCCTCAAACCTCGTAGAAAATCTTCAGACAGATGATGGCGATACTTCTCCCACAAAGCTACCGGTTTCGCGACTCCACAAAACACCAAGATGACGGCATGCGGCTGGGACTGTCACTGACGCTCGCCTCCGCGAGGGTTTCATCCCAATTTTGGTCACTGTCGAGAAGGTCACGTGTTACCCAGGCTGCGCGGTAAGTGGGATACTCCACGCCATCAAATGTCCTCAGAAAGGCGAAAGACGTTGGGCCTCGGACAGTGTGAAGTAACAACCGCAGAAAATAGCATTCGCCATTATTCGGATGCACGGTATAAACCCTACCCAATGCGGTGTCTTTGAAAATTCCTGGAAAACTTTCCACAGCACCTCCTCGTCGACGTCGGTTAAATAAACCCCTTTGCTTGTCGTACGTGTAATATGAAGGCACCTCGTCATACGTAAGGGATTTGTTTTACATCACATTTAAGTTTATAATTAGGTATACGACATGAAAATATATTAATTACCCAGCAATAATCACACAGATAAATACCGAACAAAAGTATTAACAGTCAATGTTTATTTTGTACTAACAACATGAAATTGATGAAGAAATGATCATCATCAATAAACATAACTTTTTTGTAATACTTAACACCGCATTTTTTTAAATTGTCTTCCTCAACTCTGCTCAAGATTTTGAGGGTTTTGTAGGAACTTGAATTTTTCAAAACGAACTATACGATACAACTTTTATGAAGAAAATGCACATTACCATCTATGAATTTTAAGAATAACTAACTACTAACCTCGCCAACATGATCAAATTTAAATTATTAATTTCCAAAAAGTGTTAACATGTAACTTGATTTGATTTTTATGAAATCTCATAGATGGCGCTGCTTCAAATTTTTCTTTATACTACTAACATTCATTAAACTATGTTTCTCTGCCCAAGTTACTTAAATGGCGTAGTTTTTATAGTGTAAAGCTAGATAATAGCATGGCTTACTCAAAAACAACATTTAAATATGCATCGTTAGATTACACGCTGTCACAGAATGCGTAAGAAAAATAAAGATTCACAGCTCCTCCCCCGTAGGTGATAGCGTGATAATATGTAGCCTATATGTTGACCCGACCTCTTAGTAATACTCATGCAAAATTTGATGTAAATCCATGCAGCACTTTTTGAGATTAGCCCGGACATACATACAGACAATCAGACAATCAGACAAACAACAAAAATTCTAAAAATTATATTTTCGGCTTCGAAATCGATTGTAGATCACGCCCCAAGTATTCTTTTAAAAAAATATTCAATGTACAGTTTTGACTTTCCTACGATTTTATTATATGTACTAGCTGCTGCCCGCGACGTCGTCTGCGTGAAGGCTCTACAGCACCAAAAATACCTAAGATGCCAGTGTCGCTATAGCATTATAAGTAAACAACTTTTAAAATAGCATTATAATATAGGTTTTTTTTGCAAGCGAAGCAAGTGAAGAGAGTTATATTGGAATCCTGCTGAGTTCAGTCATAAGATGTGACTGAAGGAAATAGAGAAAATAATGCAGGAATACATTCCAGGACACAAAAGAGTAAAAATACGTACAAAGGTATCATACCTTACAACATTTCCCTATAACGTACGTTGGTAGTTATGCTGCCAGGAGCCAAAATGTAAAGAGAGTCAGGACTGGTGACGCGGGAGCAAGCGACGTACAGTTGCCCGTGTGAGAAGCAACTCGTCCTGAGGTCGACACCCGCTGCCCTCAGTGTCTGCCCCTGCGACTTACTGATGGTCATCGCGAAGCAAACACTCACGGGGAACTGTACGCGCTTGAACTGGAACGGGAAGTTATGAGGTATGAGGGGAATGCGTGGTATAAATACTGCCTCGCCAACGCCACAGCTCGTAAGAATTTCCGCCTCAATTTGTGTGTCTGTGGAGCGAGATGACTTTAAGGCGGGTCCCGTTACACAACTTCGGAGGAGATAGGTTCCGAAGAAGCATAATCGGGACACCGACCTTCAGCTTGATGGTATGCGCTGGAAGTCCACTTGCTGACAGGGAGTTCAGAAATTCCACGGGATAATGTGTGGCGTCATCTTGCTCGACAACAGTGTTTATCGAGGTGTAGTCTACTTCATTCCCCTCAATTTCCGAGAGAATGCATTCATTAATTGCTGCAGCCTGATCGTTTTTAAGCGTCAAAATGGCCCGCTCACACATCCAAGAATTTTGCTGGTGCGGTATACGACTGATGTCCCCGTACACACAGCGAATGAGTTCTTCTATGCTGGATACCACTCTACCGAGAGACTCTGGAAGCACCACCTGTCCACCTCTCTCTTCTGGTAGAGTGCCTTCGCCAAGACTTAGAAGGACATCGGAGAATTCTTGAGCACGTGCATTGCCGCCGAGCCGAGCTCTCATATTAAACGGTTGAATGTCGTAATTACAGACACAATTAAAAAGCCATTGTGTCTCGCGTAGATCTACGTTCCGGCATACGATGGGTTAATGGTCAAGCGCAGCGTACGAACTCGTGACCACAACGAAGATCATTTCAACGAAGTATTCACCTCGTCAGCCCTCGATCCCCGCGTCACCACGGAAAGCGTTTGCCGGAAATCGCCACTGAACAGAACTGTGACACCACCCATCAAATGTTCGTTCCTGCGGATGTCCTGCAGGGTTCTGTCCACGGCCTCAACTGCCTTCCTATTGGCCATCGTACACTCATTCCATTCGATCAAAGAGCAATCCTTGAGCACGTGTCCCTTATCGCTGTTACGTGACACACCACAAACAGGCGTTTCGGCGCTCTCTAAATCGATAAGAATTTTAAAGTCCCGATTTCCACGGTCTTGATGCGGTGATGATTGGGGAGCTGGTAACCCATATTCGATCAGTGGATTGCCGCCGATAGAAATGACCACATCTTGAAGTGAACTGAGACAGGTGTTCAGCACGCGTTCATCAGTTACTTCGACTTCGTCTCCAGTAGCACGCCTCAAAGCTCGTAGAAAATCTTCAGACAGATGATGGCGATACTTCTCCCACAAAGCTACCGGTTTCGCGACTCCACAAAACACCAAGATGACGGCATGCGGCTGGGACTGTCACTGACGCTCGCCTCCGCGAGGGTTTCATCCCAATTTTGGTCACTGTCGAGAAGGTCACGTGTTACCCAGGCTGCGCGGTAAGTGGGATACTCCACGCCATCAAATGTCCTCAGAAAGGCGAAAGACGTTGGGCCTCGGACAGTGTGAAGTAACAACCGCAGAAAATAGCATTCGCCATTATTCGGATGCACGGTATAAACCCTACCCAATGCGGTGTCCTTGAAAATTCCTGGAAAACTTTCCACAGCACCTCCTCGTCGACGTCGGTTAAATAAACCCCTTTGCTTGTCGTACGTGTAATATGAAGGCACCTCGTCATACGTAAGGGATTTGTTTTACATCACATTTAAGTTTATAATTAGGTATACGACATGAAAATATATTAATTACCAAGGAATAATCACACAGATAAATACCGAACAAAAGTATTAACAGTCAATGTTTATTTTGTACTAACAACATGAAATTGATGAAGAAATGATCATCATCAATGAACATAACTTTCTTGTAATACTTAACACCGCATTTTTTTTAAATTGTCTTCCTCAACTCTGCTCAAAGGGTTTTGTTGGACCTTGAATTTGTCAAAACGAACTATACGATACAACTTGTATGAAGAAAATGTACATTACCATCTATGAATTTTAAGAATAACTAACTACTAACCTCGCCAACATGATCAAATTTAAATTATTAATTTCCAAAAATTGTTAACATGTAACTTGATTTGATTTTTATGAAATCTCTTAGATGGCGCTGGTTCAAAATTTTCTTTATACTACTAACATTCATTAAACTATGTTTCTCTGCCCAAGTTACTTAAATGGCGTAGTTTTTATAGTGTAAAGCTAGATAATAGCATGGCTTACTCAAAAATAACATTTAAATATGCGTCGTTAGATTACATGCTGTCACAGAATGCGTAAGAAAAATAAAGATTCACAGCTCCTCCCCCGTAGGTGATAGCGTGATAATATGTAGCCTATATGTTGACCCGACCTCTTAGTAATACTCATGCAAAATTTGATGTAAATCCATGCAGCACTTTTTGAGATTAGCCCGGACATACATACAGACAATCAGACAAACAGACAAAAATTCTAAAAATTATATTTTCGGCTTCGAAATCGATTGTAGATCACGCCCCAAGTATTCTTTTAAAAAAATATTCAATGTACAGTTTTGACTTTCCTACGATTTTATTATATGTATAGATAGATATGTAGATACTCTGGGCCGTTGACGGTGCGGTAAAACATAAAACGATGCATCATACGCTTAGTGAAACTAAGAAATCTCAAAAGTCGACATAACGAGAAACGACGTTGAGGGAATGATTCCTTCTCAGCTGTTTACTGTCACGTTTTAAAACGCGAGCTAGCTGAATAGATGTTGATCGAATTTAAAAGCGAGGTTCTCTCCGCTCTTGGAATCTAGAAATAAAATCAGATTTTTTTTTCAGACGGATTGTCTACTGTTACGAATGCAAACCATACAGCGACTTCACAATTCAATTTATTTAATTCTTTTGTCTGACTCAGCAGCCATTATTGCCTTTTGATTTTTTTTTTCCAGTATGCATTCTGGTTTTAGTATCATACATCCATGCTTTTACTTTAATAAAGATTATGGAAACAGAATTAAAGAAAAAAAATAAAGGGTCCATAGCGCTGTATCACGTAAATTAATGAGAAACTGAAATCCACTATGTATTGGGTGTAATCCATTATCTTACAAACACAAGAGCATAAGAGCTTTTGAATGCATGACAGAATGATAGTAACTAGAAACAAACAACGGATAGTAACTGTTATTCCTCCCACGTTGCTTACAAATTAGGCTCTGAATTTGATTAATTCTGAGAATATTCCTTTTGAACCTACTGTGCTACTAAAGAGATGTAGCTTGTGGTAGTTATCACTTATTTATTTCATTAACCATTTTGACAAGCTTCTGTCGACTTCGTCCGCTTGGAACCCAGCGGCCTAATCATAGTGATCATTCGCGCGATTACGCGATCGTCGGGTTCATATCTTGTTCTTTTCATGCCGATGGTACTCTTCCTCGTTATTTTTTTACTATATAGTTTGAGCCACCTACTGGTGGCAACGTTAATTGCGGCATCAGTGGTATTTTTAAGGTCATCCAAGTTGCAGGTGAAAGGGCACTTAGAACACTCCAATAAATGGGGCATGGTCTGATCGAAAGCACCGCACTCGCACTGGGTGTTGGATTGGACAGTATACCCCCACTTGCGTACGCAATCGATTGAAAGCTTTCCATATTATATGCCACTGCAGATCACGCCCGGGAGGCAAATTTCCCTGGAGTTTAACGAAGTCGGGAGGTGGTGAATGCTTTTCTTCCCACAATTTGCTTCTCTCATTATGTGGTTTGTTCTGGATAGCCTGCGTAGAGCGTAAGAAGCTCTTATGACATTTAAGCCTACCCGGGGTCGTTGTGTAACCATAGAGGGGATGTCGGGAATCGGATTCTTGGTTTCTTTTATTCCATTCTTTTATTGCCTTTAAGTAGCAGCTGATGGGCTATATTTGATTGGCTGTGACGAACCCTTGATTTGCAGGTTCCCGAGGGTCACCCGTGAGCCTCTGTATTGTAGACCATGGTTTTTGCTGTTGTGGGTCATGTTGGTATTGGTTACTGCGGTAATCCACTTTACTTTACGAATTTTGCCGAATAGATACCAATTCCTCCCCAGCAGCAATTGTATCTTTAGAGAAAGGATAATTTTCGTAGAGGTCTTCATAGATTCTATCTTAAGGAGTTTTGGATTTAGTCCAGATATGTATGATGTGCGGCAGTCTCTAGGTATGCGTTGGCGTGACACAGTCCAGATAGCATCAACGAACTGTTCGTAATTGAAAGGTGTGGGTTCTATGTTGCGTAGTTTTGCATCCACATCTACGGAAAAGTTTTCCAAGTTTGCTTTAGAGAAGTTAAAACGGGGTTTGAAAGGAACCTGTCTTGGCCTTATCTCAGCTCGTATCTCGCAAGGGATGGGTCTGTATTCTGTATTAGGAATAGGTTGCCAAAGGAGTTTTAAACTTAGGGAATGAATATTGCTACTGACGAATATTAAATCTGGGTTGTAGCCACGTTTCCAACGCCGACTGTTGAAGTATGCAGGCTGTTTGGCGTTATGTACGAGAGTTAACTCAGAAGCATCTGCCCATTCCTCAACGAAGTTGTCGACAGCGTTAGTTTCATGGTACCCCTAGGGTGTGCTGTGATTGTTGAAGTCACCAACAACTAATTTAGTGTCGACTGCGAAAGTTTGGTGTTTTGCGGAACTCGAAAGGCTAGTTAGGAGGTGGAGGTGAGGATTTCGATCAAGGATCGAATTTTCACTACTCCATGTTGCAGACGCAACAGTGTCATTGAGATTTATGAAAATAGCGCTGCTATATTGAACGTGAGGTATCTCCAGTAGGTACAAGCGTCATTCCAGGGCTTTCTGGCCTTAGATGTTTGGTGTCGCGATGCGTTTCTTCGACACATAGAATGTTACAATTTGTCTTTTGGCAAAGTTGGGATAGTAGCTCAACTTGGTTTAAGAAAATAATTCAATATTTATTGAGGTGACAATAAGGGCGGGCTTGGAAAGCTGGTGGTGGGTGCCCTTGGAGAGGTTGTTTTTATTATTTGACCCTGACAAAGGCCATTGGTAATGGTTCTGAAGGTACCATCCCTTTAAGTGTACCATCCTGGTGATAGGATTGGTCAGCCAGACTCTGTATTACCGAGTGCTAGCAGTTCCAGGGTGCGTCAGGCGTTTCGTATCGCAGTAAGATTTATGTTAACGCCACTCGGGGAAGCTCCTTTCAAGCTCATCCACCCCACCGCGTTCATATATCCACAGTATGATAAAATAAACAGTATTACGTCTTCAAACAAATCGGCAATCGACACGCTTCGAAAGCCTGGTTTACACCAGTATTCAACAGTCGAGTGCGCCGCAGTTAATTACATACGGACGCGGTCGGTAGCAGCCGCTCCCGCACATTTATTAACGTGAAAATGGCATGAAGTTATCGATGGTATAGTTCAGTGTATGTGTGATACAAATTTTTTCGGAAACCCAAAAGGCGCCCTCTGTCGGAGCGAGCATGCGTTTTGGTTATTAGAAGTAGACATTAGCGTAATGTTTTGTTCAATGTTCAGTGAAGTTTTCTTGTTGGATAACCACAAGTGACTTTTGTTTCATTAGGTTTATTATGCAGAGTGTGGCGTCAAGCTCTTATTATTTTGTTATGTATTCCTTGTTTATTGTATGTTCTTTTTCCATTAGAAAAGTTGAATGTCATTCAATATTTCAAGCATCTTTCTTTCTCTTAGTGTTTCAAACTATCATACTTAATATTACTTTATGAGTATACTTTGTAACGTTGTCTACGAGGTAACGAGTTGGTTGGAGTCTAGTTACAGCGTCCATTACCTAGTCCTTACTAACATAGTTTCGGTACAGACGCCAGCACATCAAGCTACCAGAAACTGTCAAATTTTCCCAATCAACTTTGAACCATATATTATAGCGATAAAGTTGAAAATCTATTAAAGAAATTTGACAAATTGTAGTAGGTTGATGTGCTGGCGTCTGTACATTCAATTTAATAAAAAGCGTAAAGTAAGTAAATTTTCGACGTTTCGAGCGTCGGCTTGCGAATTGAGGAAAAGGAAAGTTTGGTTTTAATTATTATCGTATCTTTTGAGCTAAGTTCAATTCAAAGAATATTTTATTAATTTTATTCTGAACTGTTCTGTGTAACGTAGATTGGTTTTTACGAAAATTGATAACCCGAAACATTTATTATTCATTTTCAGGATAGTATTTCTTGGTTTTTAGGGTTCCGTACCTCAAAAGGAAAAACGGAACCCTTATAAGATCACTTCGTTGTCCGTCTGTATATCCGTCTGTCAAGACCCTTTTTCTCAGGAACGCGTGGAGTTATCAAGTTGAAATTAATATCAAATACTCAAGGCTGCGATCCCTTCAAACAGTAAAAAAATCAAACTTCTAAGTCAACGAAATCAAAACATACGGGCGTTTATGTTCCGTTTATGCCGCATATTTTGACTACTCTCCGTTGACCTAGAATCATGAAATTTGGCAAGAAGCAATTTCATGTAGCACAAGTAAAGGAAAAAATCCGAAAACCGTAAATTTGTAGTTAGAAAAAAAAATGTTTTGGTGATTACAAACTTATTTGCAGTTTTGTAAATATATGGGGATAATAGTTTACTCACGGCAATGTTAAGTTTGTCCCTCAATCCAGTTTATCTTTTCGATCGAGCAATATTCAGTGCTTTCATAGTTTATGAACTTCAGTAATGTTACCTAATTTTGGTGAATGTAGCTGTACATTACCTAACTGCTTACACTGTTATACGTACTTATTATTACATAAGTATACATAGGATTTGTCAAACGAAAAAAGGAGAAAAATATTCAAGACACGTTTTCCGTGATAAACTATTTACATACCTACTTTGTACGGAGCCCTCGGTACGCGGGGTGCGTCTCATTTCATATAAAGTTATTTGGTATATTTTCATTTCAATAACGTTCACAAGATATAATAAACGTGAGATATACCAACTGTTGATATAATTTCAAATTCAAAATTCAAATTCTTTATTGCATTCATGTGTACATTTAGTTGTTACAATATAAGTAAGTTCCAACATGAAACCCGGCTAGGGCACGGCAACATAATAAGAATAAGAGTATATCCTACAATAGTCATTCACCAACCGGGGGTTATCCTTGGGTGCACTTGCATAGTGCATACAGGGATAATCGTCGGTTGGTGCCGCATTTCATTAAAATTTTCTAAGGGGCCTCTGCGAGTTGGCTTTGGCCCCTCGTATGCGTTCCAAAGGACCGGGATCCCCATGGTCCCGAGATATATAAATTCAAAATAATAAGAGTATGTATTTCTTTACATAAAACATTAATATACTCTATATATTAACTGATCATTATATCAAATAAAATTGTTCAGTTGTTGTCTAATAATTATAGAGTTCGACTCACACTTGACCGGTTTTTTTTTGTTCTTTTATACCATAATTAATCTGTATCTGCAAATGAGAATCGCTAGGAACGGACTAAAGACTTATAGCTAGTTTCTCGAACGAAAATTTCGCAAAATTCATGTGACTAATTGTCAAGTGCGCGTAAAGATTGACAGCGTGTTTGTACTCTTGATTGCCACAAATAAAGCGCTCTCGTTCGAGAAACTGGCCCTAAGATATGTTTTTTGAATCCACAAGAAACATACCTAGAAGTTTTCGAATGAGTTTTGAGTATGGGTGTCGCTCTAAAAAACTATGTTTTATTGCAGTGTCACGAACATATTCCTGGTGAACCTGTCCGCCGCAGACCTGCTGGTGACGAGCATCTGCATGCCGATTCAGCTCAGCAAGGCCATCACCCTCGTATGGTTCTACGGGGAGACGGTCTGCAAGATCGTAAATTATATTCAAGGTAAATAAATTATGGATATGTTGAGAGGAAGAAAAGCGACTAACTAAAGGTATTTGCAAGGCTAAAGTGAGTGGAAACGTCGGCAGGAGACGCCCTAAAAGGACATTATACTTACTGTCCTTATTGGTGCTGTGCTTCAGAAAAGTCAAGTGCCTAGTAGGTACTCGCAACCGGCGTGTGTATATGAGCAGATGTATTAACGTATACAAAGGAGTATGTAAGGATCATCAGTAGGTGGCGTTCTGCAGTTTCTGCCTGCAGCGATGGGAAAAAGGCGTGAGGTTTTGTATGCATGTAAATAAATCTTTTACCAACATGGAATTATGAAGTAACAGTAAGTGGAGCTAGCGACAGGCATTGGTGTGCATGCGGTGTAGGATGCGGGCATTCGATATAAGTGTGTGATGACAGAGCGATCCGCGCGATCATCTAGGATTAGAGTCAGCTCACACACAAACTTATTAATAGCATGTATTTAATTGATCAACAAATATTTACTAAATCCTGTTTCTAAATAAGTACACACAAAAACTTTTGGGCCATAAAAAAATCTACAGCAGACCGGATTAATTGGTAATCTAGCGAACGAAATGGATCTTGTTGAGATTAAATTCATGGTTGCCCATAAATTAAACGAAGTTGGGCTAAACCCAGTTCTCTCACTCGCCAATTATCGGTAAGGGCCATACCCTTAAGGATAAGGTATAATTTAATACTCACACTTTACCTCTCTTAACCTGACAGCACTCGCAAGGTATTTACCTACCGAGATTTTGCTACCGGGTAACAAATACCACAGAATTTAAAAAGCATTATCTAAGAAAATATTGTTTTTATTTTTTTATTTATTAACTAGAAAGATGTACTTACTTAACAGTTTTATCGATATTATACAATAAATAAAATATAAAATTCAAGTTCTAAGTAATGTTTATTTTTTTTAAATGGGATCTTGTCATAGACAAGTACAGATAGTGCAATCCACGAAGACGCGCCCCACTCTTCTTAGTCCTAAACGTTAGTGGTTATCGCTACTTAATTCCGCTAGTGTTTTAGTTTTACCGATACACACTAATTACCCACTAATAATAATTAGTGTGTATCGACAAAACTAAAACACTAGCGGCATGTTGCATACTTCTGCTGTAAACATTAGGAAAAAGAGTGGAGCGCGTCTTCGTGGACAGCACTATCTGTAACAAAAATTTATAAAATACTTTATACGTCTATAAAAATCTCGCGACGCTACCGGGAGTCAAAATAAGAGAAAATTAGATCAGCCGAAAACAAACAAACGCACTTCACTGTTGCGAGCTGTCTGAGTATAGGTACTTGTCGCTGCCTGCTAATGCGTGCCACCTCCCGCGCATACTACCCGGCGAACGCAATTCACCATGCTTACCCTACCTAGAGTTCCGTGTCGCCAGAGCACTCAGAAAAGTAATAATTATCGTCTAAAGATACTCTGTGGTACTTTTTACCCCGTAGCGAGGACTGCCGTGTTAAAGGTTATTAACAGGTTACTTCTATGTAACCTTGGAGGGTTAACGTAATAGTAATGTAGGTCAGTTTGGTCACTGTAATATAGAGCGTAAGATAGTTCACAATATTAATAGTGGACCTTCCCTTGAGCTATGTTTAATCCTTGCCTATTAATTTACGTAGATTCTGCAGACGATAAACGTGAAATAATGATTATTCTAAAGTCAAAAGGTTAACTGAAATATCTCCTCAAAACAAAATGAGTTTCCTGTGAATCTGAATAAAGTGCTCATTTAGAACTAAAGAATTTAAATCTAAAACATTTGTACTAAAGAATGAATAGCTTTGATAACCTGTCAATACATAGTCGAACCAAGGCCTCATTTCAAGACTTAATTATTAAAACTAGACGATGATTTCATCATAAGTCTAGGTAGATACTTAACTTCAATAGTATGTGAATATATAGATACGATACTCGTATTAATAAAAGTCCGGAAATCGATCTCGGAGTATTCGCTTCTGTTTAGATACGGGGTCAGTTTAGACTTGTATCTTTTTCACAAATGTACTTGCTTATTTTATCTAATTGGTCATCAATTTCCAGTGAAATAAGAACAAAAAATAGAAAGATATAATATAAGCTGCTCTCCAAAACAAAGATACTTGACGTGACTTAAAAGGCTGCTCAACTTAAATGGGACTGGGCAGGACATATCTGCCGCATACCGGGACCCTGAGACAGTGAGGCAGGGTTGCGGCAGACCACGTAGGAGATGGCGGGACGAGCTGGATAGGTTCCGTCAAAACTGGAAGGAGGACATGAGGGCTCACGAAAGATGGAAGGAGTGGAGGAAGGCCTTTGCCCAGGAGTGGGACAGCGCAGGCTATTAAAAAAAAAACTCCTCCACGGTGGAGGCTCCACCTACCCCTTCCAAGCATACAGGCGTGATTTAATTTTTTGATTAAAATATAATACTGTCCAGTGTCCCGAGTGAAAAGATTGCTTTTAAGAAGAAAAAAATAACCTGTCCACCATTTATAAACAAGCATACTGTTTTATCTTTCGGGTACAAAGTTCTTTCATAGCACAAAAGAAGAAAAGGTTGTTTTTATCCGGATAAATTGTAACTTAACCAAAGAAAGGTCCAAAGAGCTTAATATTAAATTTCTTTGACATGTTATTCTGAGAAAAAAAAATCATTTGTCAAAATAAAGGAGAGAAAACAAAACTTGGGGAGACTTGATCATTGAAGGAGCATTCCTTCAATGATCAAGTCTTTTCCTCCAAACCTCATGTATCATACATAATATAAATTTCGTTGAAGTTTGGATAAGTATGTGAGTAAAGCTATGCTAAGCTTTAACCTACCAGCTCCTGTCTTTGTTTATTCTGTAACCCAAGTAGATCCCTTTTGGCTAATTTGAATTACCCTTCCGCCAAATAGTCTTGTCTGTATATCAGTCAACATTTGATTGATAATATGTAATGAATACTTCTTCGCATCCACCCGTCTATTTAAAAACGCTGCTTAGTATTAGATGTTTGAACGTCAAACATTTTTGATTCAATATTCGCATATCATGATTTTAACTTCGAGCAACGTTTGTAATTAAACCCGACAAATGGACAGAGGCGGACTTATTACTCATAAGCATTTTCTAACAGATAATATTTTGATTTGAGCAGAACTTACAGTTGTATAATATGTTTTAATATCAACTTGATATATCAGTCAGTCAGGACTCTGAATTTTATATAGATCAAACTAGTTTCTGTCTCGTGAATCAGGTTCAGAATAATTTTCTACTACTCAGCTATCGTCCATCGCTCCTTTTCTTTTCCTGCTTCCATCTTAGGGCCTCCTTGAAATATGTGTCGGCACTCAATGGTTTACGACTAGTAATTAGAACTGATCTAATGGCTTTCTGGTTTAACTGTGCCAATAAAATATCACTTGTTGCTATGTAGAACTACGGATTAGATATTCCTAAGTATTAAAATATGAAAGTTTAAACAAACCTTTTTTAGCTTTTCTTACGCAATCACTCACTACAGAGAATTTGTAACACATTCGTCTTTATTAAGAAGGTTTAAAGTTTATACCTGACCACTTTTTCTATCAATTATTGTTTGAATATCATTATTAAAATGTAATTACTTAATTTTTAAATTATACATAAAATTCACCGAAAAAAAATTGAGGTTAAGTTTAGAAAATTGTCAAATGACAAGTCTTTAAAGTAACTTTAAATTAGAATCTCGGGTTTAAGTATTGAAACAATCAAATCAAAGCACTCAACTTGTATGTGGCGCTACAAATTGGCATTCACAGGTAGGTATGTTTTCAGGTCCATTTGTTTACATTTTCATCTGATAATTTTGGAACGGACTTTAGTACGACTCACGCACACATAATATAGCATTGTGTGCGCATTTTTTTAGAAGAAATTCGTGAGTGAGTCTTCGTAATTCTTTGTTTGTTATGTGTGTGGGTGAGTCTGACAGCGAGAAGTTCTTGTTTCTATGTTATGTAACGTGTTTCAAGGTTTACTGTGGCAATCAACGTCACTTGTTGCTACTTGTTCATTCTGTTTAAGGGTCCGTTTGACGTCAGTTGGACTTTATGAGTCGATGTTAACTAGTAGTAAAGTAAAGGTTTGATAGACCTATGGTTGGTTGGTAGATTGGCCAAGTGCTAATGGACTGTCAAGAAGTAACAAACATTGGTTATCTATAAATAGTCAAATAAAAAGTTGCTTTTCGTGTTTGTCAGTGTGATCGAATACTTCTTATTTTTGAATTAGGTTTTCAAAAAGAGATTTAAGGCCAATAGACTATACAGAGACTACGTAGATTATAGAGAGGCTATCAGAAGAAATGTCATAAAAACTGTGATCAAATCATATTCAGTGACGTCATCTAGCGTCATGCCTTTGCGTTTTCTCCCTCATTTAGAGAAATGTTGGATCATCAATAGCTTTATATTTAAGTATTAAAATTTTAAAAGGATTATTTTAACTATGTATTATAATGCTTCTAATATTGAAATGAAAAAATAACTAGATCTACGGAGCTTCCTCCATGAGCAATATTAGATGAAAGTGGGGAATATACTGTTCATCCTGTTCCTGCAACATTTTCTAATACGTTCACAGAAGTCGCGATGTTTCGACATGTTGGCTTTGACGGTAGAATGCACTCGGGTGAAGCAAGGGTGCGGGCGGATCGCTGGTAATTCAATAACACTTCAATAAATTCAGGACCAACCATTGTGGATACCTACTTAATATAACTTGTTGAACACAAAGAGAAACTTCATCAACAATACGCATGAAATTGTTTAGGAATAGCAATGAATACAGTCCGCTTTTGGAATCTATTGTTTTTGGATTCCTTGCTTTGGTATTACACTTTGTATTATAATTAGTTGACAATGTTTCTTAAAACATTAATTGCTGAATTTAACGCTATATCTTCACTTACTAGAGAGCTCTTCGGTTATTGCTAGATTTCGCTTAATAGCTTTATTGATAGATTTCTGGAAGTCTCGTGACTAAATAATAACAACCGCACAGGTCGATCAAAGATGAAGCTACGCTTGCCGTGGTCGGTTCGTGGATGGATGAACATCCATTACAAATCGAGACGAAAGCATGTTAAGCGTTGGTCCCGGCTCTCATTCTCAGATTCAGATCTTTGACAGTCCTTATAGGTAGTCAAAAGCCCAACAATCTGACGATTAGTCTTACCAAGAGGTATTGTGTCATGCCAGAGGTGGGGAACTGGCTCCTTGGCTGACCTGAGTATGGTCTGTTCCAAAGGTATCTAGTGAAAATGTAAACAAAATGGATCAAAGTCGACCTGTGGATGCCACCTTCAAAATGCTACTTGCAAATTAGAGTGCTTGGATTTGATTATATATAACTTAGACTATGAAGGAGTAATATTTTTTTTTATTTACCTGTGAAGGCTTTTAATTAGCAATTTAGTTATATATTTTTCTTATTATAATGTTATTAGTCTGTACGAGTAAACCTTCCGAAAAAAAAAAGGTTAAATACTTTTGGAACAGACTATAAATGGCCTTTGCCTAGCCCATCAATACTATAGCTTCTATTTTTGTTCTAGGTGTAGCTGTAGCAGCCAGCGTATTCACAATAACAGCCATGTCAGTAGACAGATGGCTCTCAATATCACCAGAACCGAGGCTGCGACCACCAGGACGGAAGCAGGCATTACTCCTGCTGTTACTGTTGTGGTGTGCTGCCTTGCTGATATTCATACCACTGCTGATGGTGGCCACTGTTAGAAGAGAGCCTGTGCCTATTATATCGAAGGCGTTGAAGAATATATCGGTATGTATGAGTAAGATTCGTTGTATGAGCTTTTTTGTTCTGCTGAAATTTTTTAGCGACATTATTACGGAGTTTCAATTACGAGTACATTTTGATATACAAGGTGTAAGTCACGCATTCTGTACACTGAACTAAATAACATTGCACATAAATAATTGCTGGGAAACGACTTTTAATTTTGGTGTGAAAAGGATGATGGACGTTTTGGTATTTACTTTGTCCTTCTGCTTCTTCTTATATTGTCGATAGCAAAGTAGGGTCCATTAACTCCTGTAGGGTGCAGACAACAAGACACGCTGGACACGATATCAGATGCCCCATAGTTTGTGGGACAGCACCACATTTACACTCCAACACTTCTTGTTGCTTCTTTTGGTAAACAGAATGTTGAGAATAACACATACAAAATTATGGTTAGGCACGATTTTATTTGTTTTTCCTGTAACTCCATAAATGATGTTCTTATTTCTCTAAAGTTGAATTCTATTATTATTATCGTATTGTCAATTGCTGCCAGAGGCAGGGAGCTGGCGTGAGCGCCTGCAGGATTCGTAAATCGAGTTAAATGGCGTGCAATAGGAGAGGCCTATGTCCCGCAGTGGACTGCTATAGGCTGATGATGATTATGATGATGATGAATAATCGTATACCTACGTTGAAAACGGTTGGATTTCGTAAGTTTCCATTTGAAGTCTCTAGGTATACATGAATTCACATATGATTCTGAACCCGCTTGCGTTGAAACTTTTCAACGGTTATTTAAAAAATCCGCATAGGAACTATTCAGTAATCTGTGGTCTAGAATCATGTGCTGAATTCATGGTTACAGTTTGCGCGTCAATTGCGGGATCCCTGCCACCCTGTATATTTAGAAATATTACTAACAGATACATTGTACAGACGCCAGCACATCAAGCTACTACAACCTGTCAAACGATTTAATACATTTTCAACTTTATCGCCAAAGTGTAAGGTTCAAAGTTGATTGGGAAAATTTGACAGCTTCGAGTAGCTTAATGTGCTGGCGAGTACAATTAAATTCTGTCTGAAATAAAAGGTTTCTATTCTATAACTACTACAGACAAAGCTAAAACGTTTGACCTCAAACAAAACGTCTTATCACTACATTACGTTTTGCCATTGCCAACAACTTTTATGAATATTACTTAATAGCAGACTAGATAATGACATAGGTACACAAAGTTATTGCATAAAAAATAATCATTTGAAAAGTTGTAGAACATATTAATTAGTTTCAATTACATTATATTTAATTGCGTGAGCACGAAGTTTCTAAACTTTACTTCGGAACCGTCTACGCTTATGTCAAAAGTAGCATCATTGGTCTCCGGCTAACAGCTTTAAGACGGTCTAAAAATAAAACAACTTACTCCTTTTTCTTGTGAACAGTCTTCGTAATTTTTCGAATACTTCCTCTTTGGTAGCATTTCTTCGGCGATTTCTTTGGCGAGCGCTGTTAGTTCGATTGAATGCTGATCATGCTATTTTAAAACCTGCAAAACCTTTTGTGCGTGCTTCCCTTTTCTCTCCGTACTACATTATCTAGTTTCGGTACACGTAAGCAGGTGAGACAAAATAAGGCGATGATAATTGAGAATTACTGTGGGTCAGTTTGGATGATCAATCGAATTACCTAATGGGTTGTAAGGTCGTAGGTCAATATGTAGGTAATATTTGTTTCATTAAATATTGTAAGTATTGTTAAACAAGGAAACCTAAATAGTCTAAACACGCTTCACTGCACATAAAAACTTTATATTTATGTAGTTGCCAATGTAAATACGGAATGCCGCAATAACATTCCCAGTGGAAAACTTGAAGGAAATTGTCCGGGAATGGCTAACGTCAATATAAATAGTACTCGTAAATAGTTTACCACATCCCTTCGTTTTGATTCAATCTCCTGTTCAGTTTATGTGTCATTGCTGTTCGATTGAAACTTTTGGTTAGGGAATATATTATGACAAAAATAATATGTTTGATGGGAAACTATTAGCTCAACCACATATAACACGAGCTAACGTTCTAGATTCTTATAAAAGAGTTTATGTCCATAAACCTTTAGCACCTAGCACCTAAATAAATTTTGACCGTTTAATAAATTTCCTTTTGACATAACAACAACCCGTTTGATTTTTATTTAACTACACTGTTTATTTAAAGTATATTTCGCACTTGATTATTTTGAATATTTTTTTCTCCTTCCAAGTTTCCACTATGTTATCAACTACTAAATAAATAAACTCACTAAATCGTACCATTCATTCTAGATAGAAACGAGAGACGTGCACTTCTGTACCGAGGAGTGGCCAGGTGACAGGAAGAAACAGTTCGGGATGCTGAGCTTCACATTAGTATATGCAATACCAGGTTAGTATGCTATTGACTTCAAAGAAACTATGTGTCATGTCGTATCTGGATTATTACTTGAAGCAAGTTATACTGAGTACTTAGGACAAGACACATTGAAAGTTTCAAGTTAGAGGAGGAAACTAATGCAATTCAATTCTGAACTTCAGCTCATCAAAAACTTGCATCCGAACTTCATCTTAGATCAGAACAAGTACAACTCCGACCATAAATACGTTTATATATATTATTAATAAAGCTTTAATGAGATAAGGAAAATGTTGAAAATACTTTCCTACACTTCATTACACTTTCCTTATCCTTAGATCGTTACTCAATTTATCGTCCATTAAAACAATATTTATTCACTCAACGATTTAAGATTCAAATGTATTCGCTTCATTTCTACCTAGTGCCATAGTGTCGTCAATAAAGATAAACATTCAATGTTTTAGTTCCCAAAGTTGTTTATGATGTTAAACATAATTACACACATCAAAAGTGTTTAAGGATCAAGGTATTTCAAAAAAATATTGAATGGCCCTATTGAATTTAAATAAAAATGTATACTTATTTAAAACAATGTAATATTTAGTTTATGAGAGCAATCCTATCCCGGCCTAAAATAACAGTCCCAAACCAAATAACTGTAAGCCGGTAGACCAAAATTACAAAAATTACAGCTGTCAATCATTCTTACAGAAGTCGATAGAAAAGTCAATTATTGTGAAAATGTGTTATCGTGGCCTATACATAGTGAAGTACCTACATAATACGGATAAACGTTTCCCCTAAAGGGTCCCCTTTCAAAGCGGTCTTAATAAGATACTTGACCAAAAGTCCTTGGAGAGCAAATACCCCGTGACCGAACCATTCGAAATTCCAACTATTTTCAATATCAAACGGAGCTTTCTCGTTTCGCAGTTTCTTTATGCCAATGTTTGTTTACATGGTCGCCGTAACATTGAATCGTAATGGTGTTATTTGTTCTTTCGAGTCATCGGCAAACTTTTCTATATTGTTATTATGGCGTCGTTTAGGAGGCATGTGAAACAGTGTTATTGCGAGCTCTTGTGCTTTTTTTGAAGGTAGGTTGGTTTTGACTATAAAGGCCTATTCAAACCTAAGCGGTATTTGCTACTGTCTGCGGTAGAGAAAACCGAGTGGGTATGCGGTAATATTACTGTTCACACCAAAGCGGATTTCACGCTCTAGCCGCGGAACTTGATACTAAATACCTGAGCGAAACCCGCGCGGTATGTACCTCTACTCACAGCCTTAATTGGTGTCTTATTTTTCTTTAGTCTAGTTTCCCATTAATGTTAGGTAGTTTTTTATTCGACCTTGGATGTGTCTATAAGGGAAACTTTAAGTAGTAATCTTGTCTCCGTTGTTGGTGTTGGGGTCGGCTTCCTGTCTAACCGGATGCAGCTGAATACAAGGAGCCACTGCCTGTCTGACCTTCACAATCCTAACTGGGTTGGGGGGGCTAGCAAACAAGACTGATTGTCAGACTTTTAGGATTTTGCCTACCCGTAACGACTGTCAAAGATCTACGAATGACAGCCGGGACGAACGATTTAACGTGCTTTCCGAGACGGCGGGGTCTAGATATGTAATGGAACCTTTTAATGTTCAACTGTCGGTTTTAAGGCGAGCATTGACAATCCATCAAAGTGCATTCCAGCGCGTCAAAATACACACTGTTGGATTTTCAACTTTCGGCACTAAGTAGAGCGCTGAAAATCGAATGCGCGAAAAAAAATCGCCGCGGGAAAAATGCACCCGTACGTACCTAGCCTTATTGTTTAGCTACGTAAAAATTTACAGAAATAACTGCACATCACACCAGTAGACTCCACGACCTCATTCCACCGGCCCCCTTCTACCTTCGGACATCCAGACGAACTGCAAATGACCATCCCTGCCTAGTTGCTATTCCACCAATTCGCACTAAGCGTTTTCAAATGTAAGGACATTTATAATGCGCACGGCAAAAGAGTGGAACTCTTCAAAGTGAGAGTGAACAGGCTTCTTCTGGGTAAGCTCACTGTCACCTCTGACCTAAACTGGAGTCAAGAGTAAACCCATTTCAAATAAAATAAAAAAAGCACAATCAATCAAAACTGGAGTAGAGAATACATATGAATCATTCGTAAATCCTAATTCCAAAACAAATTCACTGGTAGGTAAAATTTCGCTTATTTGCCAATAACAAGTCTTCATAAACAACAAAAGATGAATTTCTTTTTTCATCATGAACGATGCTTACTTTACTGCAAATATTTATATTTGTAGCCTTTTGTATTATAAATTGAGAGGATCTTCATCTGTACCTCTTGTAATATGATTATTAGCGATTTTGTTTGATCTTAGTATATAGGTATAATAAGCGAAGCAATTTCTTAGAAGTTCTTGGTAGTAATTCGTATTTTGATTGGTAAAAATGTTACAGATTTTCAAATGGGGCTATATTTATAATGACTTATTTATCAATGATACTTTCAGATATAATTTTAAATAAGTACATACGGAGTATTTTCAGTGTTCGCATCCCTTATTTTTCTTCATTATCTTTAACAATTTCATCTTCATTGATAGCAGTCAATAATTATTCATTCAATTATGGTTTTGTTAATAAATATTACAGTTGGTCAGTTTATTAACTAAGCTCCATGTTCAAGAAAAATAAATAAAAGAGTAACAAACCCTTTATTTCTACTACCAAAATTATTGAAATTAATAAATAAATTGAAATTAATTTTATTGCATTAGAATATGGTAGATGTCGCCGTCTTTGGTCTCCCCCAACTCTCTCCAAACTTTTCTGTTTCTTGCTGCTTGCATCCAACTTGCTCCTACTCTTTCATAACCACCTGTTCTTCTGTCTGCCTTGTCTTCTTTTTCTTTTTCTTGGTAACCACTCTGTAGCTTTCTATTTTCATGTTGGTTACAAAATGCTACTTAACTGGAATTCCTGAAAACATTTTGGAACATAGTTATTTCGCGTATATCCGATTACAGCATCAGCAACGTTTTGATATCGATCAGTTCTTGGTATGCTTCAAACATAATACCAACAGTGGTATTCAACATTGTTCTAGGAATATTGTATAATAATGCTCGATTTTATCTCAAAAGGGCTGGTAGATCTAATGAAATGGTTGGCCTTAGAGGAAACCTGCATTACAGACAGGATTTAGGCACATATAAAAATATTTGTGAAAAGAATAAAAATTCGGCAATGATTGCCAACTGTGATGTCACAGGGTGTGATAGTAAAACACACGTTTGCCTGCCTACCTGTCGAAATACCAGACGCGTCGGAGTAGTGAAATGGGCACAGTAAAGTCATTGTTTTAACAATGACAATAACAATAGAACAATGACAATAACAATAGAACAATGACTGTTGTGTACACTTGATGTACTGTTGACGTTTCGAGCACTTTCTCTTATGTACACTTGGTGTACACTTGACGCTTGAAGGGTTAAGACGTAAACATATAGGTAGTTGTATGATCACAATGTTTATAGATGTTATTATGTAAGGCGTGCTACACACTTGTTCCGTTCGGTGTAATTCGGAACAGCCGGGTGGCAAAATTGATTATATTGTTAGGCTTAGCTCGAATTGTACAGAGCCGACCAAAAGGGATTCAGCGAGAGAAGATGCCAAACGGGGTTCGCCGATCGGCACAAGTCGGATGAAAGACAAATAATATGTGTAGAAGTATGTAGCACCCCTCCTAAACATCAATCTTACCTCACTGCGTGTTTTAATTCTCATATAATGGCAATTTCAGATTTACGAGTGTGTTTAGGCCTCTACCAATTTCATTTGTTTTTAATTGAGATTCATGATCAAATATTCCATTCTTTGAAATAACTTAATAGTGTCGGGTTAGTGGCGATAGGCTCGTCTTCTATTACGTGGCCTGAACATAATCAGTGAAATGTGAGCACACCTCTGCTTAAACACAGCAGCACAGCAGTGATCTTGTTTCTGCATGATGTTAATGATTGTACTGTGTGCAGATGTTGAACCATAACCTAAATCCTAAATTTACGTTTTTTAATTTATAATAATAGTCGATAAAGTTATTGACCTTTAGCTCGGCATTATTTACACGACCGTAACGTCAAGGACCCGACGCGCTGATTGACACTCGATTTACTTTGTCGCTCGACTTAACTCGATAATTCAAGTTGTTGATAAGAGGAGAATATTTTTTCGAGTTATTTTGGGGTATCAGTATAGTCATCTGCCTGATGGAATTTTTGGTAACTTAAAGTCTAGTCTTTACCTACAAATTTTGAAGTAAGCATCATTCTATATATTTACATCTTTTTCAATTGATGTATAAACTACATAGAGTAAAAAAAAAAGCAAGTAACTTTCGAATGGATAGGCTATCCGGAACGATTTGCCGTAATAGTCTAATGTATCATGTATCGTCTCTGTCATCGTTACGAAACCATTTATCATTTACTTAGTCACACGTTCATTCATTATAGCTGTTTCATTGTTCTATCTTGATTCCGAGAAAGCAAGCATTTGTGCCAAGCGAATACCATTGGGTTATCCCAATGGTATTCGCTTGGCACAAATGCTTGCCCTACGTTTCAAAGGTTTTCCCGCAAATATTTTGTGAAAACAAACCTATCCTTTTGAGGATAATATGTTTGTGGGGAGAAATTCATTATTTTGTTTTACGTTATGTATTTGTTTCAGGTTCAATAACAATAATGTCGTATGCGTGCATGGGGCGTACGCTCTGCTCTGTGCGACCTCCTTTCGACATTGATGAGGGAAACGTCAGTATGCAACAGGTTAGTGTAATTGATGTTCATATTTTGTTTGTTACTGGTTGTCAGACTTTCGGGCTTCTGACGTCCCGTAACGACTGTCAAAGATCCACGAATGACAGCCGGGACCAACGGCTTAACGTGCTTTCCGAGGCACGGAGGGGTCTTGGTATGTAAAGATGGTCACCCATCCACGGACCGACCGCGGCAAGCGTAGCTTAACCTGATCAATCGACCCGTGCGGCTGTTATTACATAGCCAAAAGCCCCTCACACTTCAAACTCTTAAACATAATCTAGCTACTTATTTAAAATTGGAAAGTACCAACTAATGTTGGTTATTACTACACGCTTTCCACTTTTCCCAGAAACTGTAGGTATATAACACATTTTTGTGACACAAAATATTTTGTAAAATTGAACGTATTTCTCGTACATTTTGTGAAACAACTTTTAAGCCTAATGTACCCGACGCCATTTTATAATCGCTTTCTGAAGTACTTTTTATGAGATGTTTAGACTTTAACGATATGACTTGTTTATCCAAGTGTCGACATATGGCGTTATACGGCGACTTTTGTGAAAAAATATCGATTGAAGTTTTAGTGAGTATTGCAACTAACTGTCTACTTTGTGATCCTGTATGTAACTGTATGTTATTGGTATATGGATAGTCAAAACGAGTATCAATAACACTGTTTTTGTTTAAAGAACGAAAAGCTTTTCGTTGAAGATAGGGTCTTTAGTATTTCGTTCACTATGTTATGGGGTTTGGTTTCCGCACTTAGTCCTTCAATTGGACCATTATGCGTGGGCCATGGTGGCCGTCGGTGGTTATTCCAACCACCCACCTCCCCCCTCCGGAAGTTGATTACGCCTCCTGGCCCTTTGAGAATATCTGTGTAAGATCTTGGTTTCCTGAGGGTTTCTGACTATTAATTTCGTTCACTATCCATATTATCTTTAAATTGGTAAAGGTACACAAAAAATCTTGAGTGAAATAAGAGCCCTTCGCTTAAATAGTTAATAAAAGGATTCCGTATAATCTTTTTCTTTCACTAAAATATTTAGGAATAAAATTAATATACTTTGACATAAATAGCGTATTTACATAGGTAGGTAAATAGAGGAATTGCAAAAGGTTGCAAAGCATTATTAACTTGAATCTAACTTCAATATATTCGACTTTACCAATTACTTTGTTCAGCATTTTCTAGTTTAACAGGTTATTTTTCATTTACCTCTATATCAATATCCTGCCGAGACTTCCTCGGTTTTCCTCCACATTATAGGTAATATTATGCCAGGGTTTCATGTAACCATGAGTCTTCGTTAAACGAAGTTTAATGAACCCAAACAAGGTTTATTATAGTACTTTGCAAAAAATATGAATAAAGTTCGCTGACTCTTGAGTAAGTTCGCGTGTTTATTTATTTAAAACCGAGACGAAACACAATGAATTTAAAAACTTAGTAGTAGCAATAATTACAAGATCTACACACATGATTATAATTATTTTATTATAATTATGGATAAATATTAATTTCAGTTTGCGAAAAATTATCATAAATTATCATTACGAAATATGATGCAATCACTATGATATATATATGATATATAATATGATATGATGCAAGTGGCTAGTAAAGAAGTAGGTTTACAAATGAACTTCACGAAAACAATAATATTAATGACAAATAGCACGTTAAAGACAATAATACAGCAAATAATACAGTAGACAAAGAAACACTGAACTATACGAACAAATAATAATATTTTTTTTGGCAAACAAATCAGCTTCGAAATGAGAGTAACTATTCAGAAACCATGAGACGTATCCAACTTACTTGGAACCAATATTAGAGCCTACAGGAGATTTATAAAAGCAATGTACCAGTAACAATCAAAACTAAATTCATGTCAAGCTGCCTCTTACCGTGCCTAACATAATATGTTTTTATTTTAATTTATTTGTCTAACATCAAAGCGAAAGCTGGTTTTTACCGAACAATACGTTTTTCGAAAAAAAATCTTGAAATTTTTTTTACGTATTTACCAGTACTCGTTAAAATATAATATACCTGGTCTAATTATTTATGTGTCATAAAGGTATCCTATTTCGTAGAATCCGAAAAAGTCAGAAGGACTTGCTCTTCGTTATTATGGTTTTCATGGAAATAAATAAACCTTCATATGATTCCTTATCTCAACTAATTTAAATAATAAAGTACCTATGGAATAACAGACATTATTATGAGGTTTCATCTTGATTATTTTTCCCAGAACGGAAAACAAGAAGTACCAATATAAGGATGTATGTCAACTGATTAGTATTATAAACCATGTTTCCATAAAATATTTCCCACGAACTTCTACCTCGTAGTTTTCTTTTAATCAATTTTGTTATCTTGTATTATTATATAAAACAAAAAAAAATAGCATTAGAATCACGAGGCAAACACTCCAAAACATAACAAAACACGGCATAGTAATGGAACATAATTATTTATGTCTAGTTCTCTTGCCATAACACCTACGACACTATAAAAGCAAAAAATCGGCTTCAGTCATACTCATAACGAAAAAAAAAGTCTTTGTAGTGGCCTAAGGAAAAGAAACCTCAGTATGTACCTGAGGTCCGACGTTTCTAAATTTTCCAAAGATGTAAACAACAATTAATTGCCGCTCGAAGTTGAATAAAATCGATATAATTACAAGAACATTTATTTTAAGTAAAGTTTGTTTTCGTCTAGTTAGCTTGGAGGTTCTCCGAGCTAACTAGACGAAATCATATAAATGTTCTTGTTTATCGATTTTATTCAATTTCAAGCGGCCATTATTGTTTACATCTTTGGCAAATTTAGTAACGCCGGACCTTATATTCGCAGTTCGTCATCATCCTAGCCTAGCCTTTTCCCAACTATATTGAGGTCGGCTTCCAGTCTAACCGCCTTCTAGTCTATATTCGCAGTACACTCTTGATAAATAAAACTCGATGAATAAAACATTTGAGGGAGGCCTATGTCCAGCAGTGGACGTCTTTCGGCTGAAATGATGATGAATAAAACATATTAATAACCATTATTGTTTGTCTCAATAAGGCCAAATTGACCAAATATCAAGGCTCCATTGAAGTCGCTAAAAATACATTTCTCAGACAATTGTATTGTATTCCTTGTGTATTTGTATAGGTTATTGTAATATTTCGAGTGCCTCCTTCAAAGGTATAAGAGTAAATAATGTCGATGAGTAAATTATAATAAATAATATAAATAAATAAATGAGTTTACTTATTGTGTAAATCAAAGGTTTTGAATCGAAACAAATATAAAGTTAGTGGAGGGTTCTATACTTCGTCTGTCTATATCATGTTTTTAGATAGAAAAACGAGCATATGTAGGCACAACATAATTATTTACCAAATAAGAAAAAGTGGCCCTTACATATTAAATAATATTAGGTAATAATAATTTATTTCTTTATTCAGACAAAGTCCATAATTGTTAGTTACAAAATTATCTTGTTACTTTCTTTTTTCTATTAAATAGAGTCAATATTGACTCGTGCGTTGACATAGATAGGTATACATTTATCGGCAGTGAATGTAATGGTTGGATAAATCGTGGTTGGTGATGACCGTCGTAGACTGTTTTATTATTGTTCACGTTTTGAGTCCAACCGCCGAAAAATTAAATTACTGCCCGTTATTTTTTTCGACTGATTATAGTAATCTCCCTAATGTATGAATAACATTTGTAAAAAATATTAGCCAAAATAAATTTGTTGCCTGCAACCACAACATGCGATATTGACTTAATGAATGGTGTCTCCATTAGATGAAAACCTAACTCATTAGACATTAACCCAATGGTCTGATCTGACCATTACAATGTTCTTAATGAATGGATTTTAAAAGAGACTTTGATAACTTCGGTTGTTTCGATATATTTTCTTCTCAGAGTAGTTGGCTAGCAAACGTTAATAGCTTGAAGTTTAAAAATGTTATTTTTAACCAATTAAAAAAATAAATATCAGTTACAAATATTTAAGCTAAAAGGACAAATACTTCCAGGGTCTAAGACTGATGAAGGAGAGGAAGCGAGTGGCGTGGATTTTGCTGCTCTTAGCAGTACTGTTCGCGATGTGCTGGATGCCATACAACATCATGCAGCTCCTACTAGACGTCAACTTAGTCAACGCGAAGGATCTCAGCATGTTTTTACCATACGCGCTGTTTGTAGGTGAGTAGAATCATTCTACTACTCATAAATATACTCCAGTCTGAATGTCCCACTGCAGGACAAAGACCAACATTTATACACAAAATGCATGCGTATTGATCACCAAGCTTGCTCAAGGTTAATTGACGATTTCAGACTTATATTAATTAGAGGCCCAGGTCTCCTCACGATGTTTACCTTCACCAGTGTCAGTGACGACCAAGATAAGCTTAGAAAGTACACATAAATTAAAAAGGCACATTGGTACTTATCCACATTTGAAACCATTACCTCGTGAATGAGAAGCGAGGCTTAATCACGACTCACCTAACTTCCCATATCCTATGTTTCGGTTTTCGTCTTCTATACAAGTCATGTCACTTTTCCAGCCTTCAGCTCAGTACTGTATTCCTTCCTTTTCTCACCACACGTCATCAAATAATTTTTCACATAATCCAGAATCCGGATTCCAGATGGATTGTGCCGAAATCACTCGGCACAAACCATCATGTCGGGGCATTCCCCTAGTCTTACAGTCAACAACACATGTCCTTCATTCCTCCAAATATACTTGAATGTATTTGCTCGCCACAGTCAGTGAAAATGTATCACTATACTGTACTCGCACTATGCTTTTTCACTCTGGTGATAGTGTTCCGATTCAATTAATGTCGAACACACTAGCAAATGCGTTTCAGGAAAAATAATACCTCCATAGTACATAATAGTCTATAGTTAATTAAGACCTACCTGGTTATTTAACTAGCCAGGTATGTCTTAATTTAGGTAATTAATTTAATATATAATAATTATTTACTGTATAATTATGTTTTTTTTGACGAATCATTCATTTCATACACAAAAATTAAAGTGTCGGCCAGAAAAAAAGTACTATTTTCTTATGGGAAATGACCTCTTGAGCATTTTTTACTATTATAATGAAAGGGTAGTCTATAATCAAACCCCGGTTACTATTTGAGATTGTAAATGCTAAAAATCTTATTTTTGTAACAATTTTATAGTTTTATAGTTCTTTTCTTCTTTAGGCGCGTTGGGCATTTTTTGAGATGGGAAAAACACTGTTACCGTAACCGACACCGCTTCGGACGTGTTCGGCTGTCCTCGGGATGTACTCGGTTTTAATGTATTTCCGATACTTATGTCAGTGAATAAAGAAAAAAGAAAGAAAGAAAATACGTTTATTTGCGGTGAACATGACGCAAAATGAAAAAAAATGATGAATGAATGATGGCAAAGTATTCTGTTTGTGTTTTGTTTATATTATGACGATTCAAAAAATACACATAATTGTTCAAGTTTTCACTTCTGTCGGCACTCCCGGAGTGCCACTTTTTTTAATGTTATGTTTAAAAAACTTGTTATAAAAATATGATTTTTGGCAGTTTTATTTTTAATTTATTTTTTGGGTATAAAATGTTCGACACTTCAATGCTGCCCTTTATGGATGAAAACAAAATGAGGATGATTACGTAATAGGATCATAATTATTTATCTTTCGTTTGTTCTTTTATTGTTCTTGAAAAACGAACAGGTATGCCGCATATTTTGTATCATTTTTGATCATCCGATTCGTCTCATTTTTGATACAAGCGACTTATTTTTTTTTTCTCTCCAAAGTAATTCTACTTTGAAAATAGATAGTTAAAACTACCTTATTCTAGCAGCAAGTAAAGCTTTTTTAAATTACCTACCGATTACATACGTACCTACACAGACACTATGCTAACAAAGGCATACACTGTGATAATCTGGTATGTGAAGCGATACACGGATTCTGTATTAATATTATTAATTAAACTGTTGTTATCCAATCTGATTGATGGCATTCTTGTCACGTATGCTCCGCATATTATGTGCTCAAAGCGAAAATATTACATAGGGGTTGTTATATTTATATAGGTTTATGATAATATGGAATGCAGTTGGATTTTAATATGCTTGTTTATATTGAACTACAATAGAGTAAGATTATTTTACTGTGACTGAACATTAAACAAAAGAAGGAATTATTGTGAAGTTTATTTTGTGTGACAGTACGTGTTAGTAAAATTTTCGAGTATAAATATGATATAGTGTATCTAACTAATACATCCTGTAAACCTGTATATAAATTAAAAGTCTAGTCGATGCAAACGGTTCATTCTGGTGCATATGTCGCAAATGGACTGGCATATCCGCTGTTTCACAAAACAGCTCCGTTATGTAAAACAGCTGAATGACGGCACACGAATATACCATGACCTGGGTACAGTCATAGGATACTTTTTATTTCCAACCTCCCCTCAGGCGAAGCCACGGGCAACAGCTAGTCATGTATTAACTACTTTTAACCGGCTATAATTTTGTCACCAGGTCACGCGAACTCAGCCATTAACCCCATAGTGTACTGCCTGATGACGAGGAACTTCCAGCGCTCGGCTCGCAAGCTGCTCTGCGGGCGCGGCGTGTGTCAACAGACCAACTTCACGGTAACCTGTTTGTTATACTAATTGTTTTTCACCTGATTCATTAGCGTTTGTTTTGTACGAGTTTGGAGAAAATATTTTACTTGGAAGCGGTTTTATAAGCAGTTATATACTTCATAATACCTAAAAGTGCAGTTTCACTATTACCCGAATAACCACTAAACAGAATTTTAATGACAATATCTGCCAAGTAATTTGACGTGATCTTTCTCGAAGATGGAGAAAAAGGCTGCTATTTATATATTTACATATTATTTTGCTCTAAATTTAGTTTATAAAATGCTGTTCTACTTTAGTAAATACTATGCTGATAAAGTTATAAAACGAACGCTGACTTTAATCTGGAAAACCTTCAAAATGTTATAACGTGTCTGGAAGTATGTACAGTCAACAAAAGCGATAAGACCGTCGGATATAGTTGAAGTTTAGTAAGAAACTGATGGAAGTTCTCGAATAAAATTTTATTTTATTAATAGAAAACAAACAGCTCATTTATCAAATTAAATTTCAGTCGACAACATCCATCGGTTTCTTAGTAAACTTCAACTATATCCGACGATCCTGCATACTTATCTCTTTTGTTGACTGTACATTATCAATTTGTTGTTTTTATGCCACTTTTTTACTGCTAGTGATTTCTTAAGGAGAAAAAAAACTTTGATAAAAAGAAAACTTTGTAGGTACCTACCCTGCTTGACAATTTAGTAAAGCAACAGTAAATAAAATTATTATTAATACAAAACCATTCAACTTTGTTAATGATTTTGTCGATTTCAATATTTCAAAATGTTTTGTGTTTTAGTGATAACTTAATTTGAATCACTCTTTTTGATATATTGGAAATTATTTGTTTATTGAATGTAGAATGAACTCCATTATTATTATTCATTTGTAGTTTTACATAGAACCCGCTCATTTAGTTTTTTAGTTTAGTGATTGAATTTATCACAAATAATTAACAAATTTTTCTTACAAGTTTAGTAAACTATCAACCTAAATGTGTTTGATTTCAACGCGACATCCAGGGTCAACTAGCCAATTTCCATTCTATCTAATGACCTTACTGCTGGCTGGGTCAGGGTTCGTCGCAAATCAAAACTGACACAAATGACCGAACACACCTGCCCCACGTTTGATTTGTACAACTGTCTGGACGATCAGCACACATCCTGAGTCCATGAACATGTAGCTAAACATGTTTCAGTAATTAGAACTCAATATGAAATAGACGAGACTGCCACAGAAGTATGGACATTGTCACAGATAAAAAAGCCTTATTTGTTATTCTTTTTTCTTCCTTCATTAAGCGAGCAAAAAGAGGATATTCTATTTGTCTGTCTATCTACTTTCTCAATGAGTTGCTGGCTAGCTAATATTTTTAGCACAACATGGATCTTTTATGTTGTTTGCACCTATGTCAGTGAAACCCATAGCTTCACTGGATAGAAAGGGTTAAAGGGGTCATCGATCAGCGCAATGAAACCTTGTTCGTTCAGCGACACCGGAAGATCATGTTGACTTTAAATTGGATTTTAAAATGGAGACTGTTGTTCACATGGGTGAGGGAGCGGTAATATTCTTAATTAAAATGAAGAGTTAGTGGCAATATGTATAAAGTTTTGTTCATCAGCTTAGGGTAAACTTAAAACTAATTATAGATAGGCGTTAACGTACAATAAGTTTCGGAAGGTTTGGTATTTCTTTGTAAATAAGATGTTAGATATAATATAGGGTGGCAGGAACATCAGACATGCCATGACATGTTACAATACCTTCAGTACATGATTCTAAACCCCTCTGAAAAATAAGCTGTTCCATACATTTTGACCGCGTAATTATTGAACTATTCTATGAAACAGCAAATTTTTTATAATGAGAACTGAAGAAAAATTTCTTAACTGGGGATCATCCATCTAGAAGCATTTATTGAATTCATATTACAGTTTGCGCGTCGATGTCCCAATGATGTCATAACGAGAAGTACTCGAAACAAATTAAAGATGAAAATTGTCACCGAATTCGCTAATTCTAATACAAAAGTGTAATCAGTCAAAAAATATTTAATTTGGCTCGATGAACAGAGTTCGTGGAGATAATTCAATAAGATTGTAAGTGGCAGTGACATTTTGAAACACTCAGGTGAATGAAAAAATACGTTACGAAAAGGAAATACAAAATATGCCAGTTTCAATAAAGAAATTGATGCACCGAAATCAATGCAGAAAATCAAATATTGTGTTTTGTGACGAAACTTAAATCAGTGTTACCTTAGTAATTAAATTAGAACTGTCAAAAAATATTGAAACAAATATTTAAATTGTTCGATTTGCCCTCACCCTTAGATCACGCACCCAGCATGAAAAGATATAATACTTTTTTTTTTGTGAGCGAGACAATTCTAATAAAATATTGTCAACGTGCTCGCAGAACAGATGGCCAATGGGGCCGAAAGGTCCTGGAGTGGCAATCGCGTACCGGATGACGAAGCGTTGGAAGGCCTCCCACAAGGTGGACCGCCGACCTTGTGAAGGTCGCAGGAACCCGTTGGATGCGAGAAGCACAGAACCTGTTGAAGTGGAGGTACTTGGGGGAGGCCTATGTCCAGCAACATCTTTCGGCTGAAATGATGATGATGATGATTGTCAACGTAACAGAAATGTGACCAGCTTTTGACCCGGTTGGGCGAATCTAACGATTTAAATCTTTCATTCCTACACCGTATGAGCAATAACTGAACCAAAATAAAAAGAAGGATGATCTTTTATAAAGTGACTTCATTGAGGAAGAGGATAGCAATTCGACTATTTGTTTTATGATTGTCACTCAATAGATCGAAGCAAGTCAACCGATTATCATCTTACTGATCGATTTTACTATACAAAGTTTATTCAAAACAATGTTTTATATTCCTCTAGAAAAAGTCTATGAGAACTTTCCTTGGCTTATTTAAATATTTATTCCAGCTATTTCCATTTAGAATTGAACTGGAATTCGAATCACAACCTATTGAATAGGCGAAGCTTGCGTAGCCCATTTTGTCACAAATTGTTTTTCTCAGAACCTACTTGAAGAAATCGCATTTCAAATAGCAATGAAAATTCCTTTGGAGACACGATAAAAAGGGTGGTTTGAGAACTATTTTAGTTCAAGGAACATGATTAAAGTACCTAGGTACTGTAGTTTTGATACAAAAGTTTACTAAAATTTTTGAACTGAAGTTATATGTTACCAAGTTTATTTTATATTGTCTTATCCTATGTTCATTTCGTCATTTTAGCAAGTTTTTTAAAAATTTCACCTTGTCGTCAACAGTGTCTCTAAAAGGATTCCATTCAAGACACGCTGAGTCGGATGTTTGCAATGAACGTTTTAATTAAAGTTTCCAATACTGCGTTCACTTGAACATCCTGTGCCTGTGTTCAAGACGAACTCTGTTTGCTAATTTGTGTAGTGTTGTACCTTTTTTATTTATAATTAATTATTGTATATCATTTTTCCCCTCAACTAAAGCACCTGCCATCTAATCTCTTCACCACCCTTGGTTGACTGGTAGAGAATGCTTTAGGCATTAAGTCCGCCTTTCTACCTATTTTGTGTGCAAAAAGTTTAAATAAGTAAAAGCTTTCAACAGTACCATAATTATGCAGCATTTTGTGTAATAGCACTTAAACAAAATGCTGCATATTTATGTTATTGTTGAAAATCTAGATCTAGAGTCAGATTGACAACTGAAACCAACCGTCGACGATGCTACAGACGACCGCAAACTAACGTGAAAGATAATAAGTCAGGTCGCGTTCGGAAAATCGGCAGATGATGATTATATTTATCGCGTTTCGTTTTTTTTTAACCAATACAGATTTAAATGTATCTCTTCCTTTCATTTATTAAAAGAATTGCTTGTTTCCAACAGTTGAAACCAAATGCGAATAAATAATAAATTATTATGTCATCTGCCCGTCACACTTATGTTGTTGAAGGAAATAAATTATCCAAATAAATAACCTCAGAAATAAGTATAAGATATTCCGAACAATACGCGTATTGTGACAGACGGGATTCAACCCGTGTTACAGAAAGTGTCTTTGAACGATGGAAAATAGTTTTAGTTTAGCTGTTAATGCCAGAAAAACAAAAGGAGTTTATGATGGATAGAATAAAGGTTGACTAGTATTGCATTCATGTTATTTTGTTTCGAAAAGATCATCAATGCGACACAACTCATAATTATGGCACTTATTTTCCTGCTTTGAAGGTCACTCACCTTATAACGTAAATTCGATCTATTTTTGAACCGAAATAAATACAACTATCCAATAGTTTTAGTTGCCACAAGCAGAATAAGTATCACCCATAGATACGGAAACGACTACAGAATATGATGATGGTTTATTTGCTTTGACTCGGATTTCAGGTTAAGGTTAAATAAATAATTAATGAGTTCATAAAGTTGAACAATTTTTAATTGTCAAATTAGGTTGCTGCTGACGTGAAATATTTTTTTATTTAAAATATCCATAAAAACTGTAAAAATTAAAAGGGCAAAGTAAACGTCAGTATGATAATGTTTGAAGTAAAATATTTACAAAGCATAGATTAAAATGTTCACAAATAAAACTTTCTAACTACTTCATTACAACTAAGTATAGCCCTAGAGTTTTGCTTTGAGTTTCAAAGTTGGATTTTTTTTTTCTAATTTCTTACAGTTTTCAAAGGCAAATAAGTTATTTTTTCTTTAGGTTGTTCTTTTGTCGTTGAATGATTAGAAGTTTACTTTCGCATATTTATAAGGGCGCGGTCAGATCGGCGAGCTACTAACTGGTGGATAGTGTGCTAGTAAACTAAGGTCGGTCTGTAAATCTAATAATATTTTTTTAATAATTATAATTATTTAATAGAATGTTTAAAAAAGTGTACATGAAACAGAACAGTGTACATGTGTGTAGTAAACTTCCTATACATTTATAGTGCCAAAACAAAAAAAAAAGTTAAAATATTTTTATTACAGGTGCACTGTCGAGCTAGTTGATCATACTATACAGTTGAACTAGCTGAGCTGGAAATTCAATAGTGCACAATGTGTATCAACAACTACTATATTCTAATAGTTACTAGCTTCTAGTTAATACCATTAATTTTAGCCGCAACTTTACCTAAGCTTAACATATTCAAGACCTTATACGACCGAATGTTCTGAAACTATGACATTAATTAATGTAGATTTGGCGAGTCAACAAGTCTATATAGTATCACCTGTTTGTTGACACACGACTGATCTAATTACTAAGTTGGAAACTTAGTAGCGTGGCTAATGTACATCTCGTGTATCTCACATAGAACATCACGCCTCATTTACACGATGCAAGGTTCTTGCCGGTGGCAATGAAGCAACAAATGGCAACAACTTATAGTATGCCAGAGGCAATTATATTGCATCATTTAAATCAGATTTAAAAACCCACGCTTAGTTACTACGTAGGCACTGAACAGACCGTTTAGTGAACGTGTCCCAGCAGAACTTAAGAAAGGTAAACTGAACTCTGAACTTTGTCTTACGTTCCTTTTTTATTAACCAACGAAAAAACGGAGGAGGTTATTTCCATTTTATTGTATTTGAAATCACTGTATAAAAATGAGGTGTATGGCAGAAAAAGAATTTATGTTTCGACCTCAAATAAATAAGGATAGAGATTGGATGATACATATACTCGTACATAGCTACCTGAAGATTAGATTATTTATACAGGGTTAGTCTTCAAAGACCAGCCAAATTTAAGTGTGTGGTACACACAGAACAGATAAATTTTACTGTTCTGTGGTGGTACAGACCATCAAACTGAACAACTTTCTCCGTAGGACCAACATCGTAATCGCGAATAAAAATTAGCCTTCCCATACATTTAGGTCGAGTAGGTATTGAAGTTTTCTATGGAACAGTTGATAAATTTTTCGCGATTACGATATTGGTCCCATGGAGAAAGTTTTTCAGTTTGATGGTCTGTACCACACACTTAAATTTGGCTGGTCTTTGAAAATAAACTCTATATAAGAGGTACCTATCTTATGGTTAACAGGGAGCCGTCAATGTAGACCACGAAATTCAGAATTAGTTTAGTTTTTTTGCAAATTGCAGCGCTGTTATTTATTTATTTTATTGTTTTAAGTTTTATATTGATAAAAATTTTATACGCGGCAAATATGATAATATGCTACTGAATACAATCATTCAAAACATTAATATAGCTCTTGAAATTATATTTGGTGGAAATAAGACAATTTCCTAAAAATATGAATAATCTTATAAATAAAATAGGCGTCACTTGCTGTGGTTGGTCGGAGGATAGGAAGCAATCGTTGTAAAATACGAAAAACTGCCTTAATAATGAGCGAGTGATCTGAGTAAGGAAGTAGTAGTAAAACATAAAAGCCTCTTCTTTGTCAACAGTGGCGCTGTGCACAGAAGCCTGAAGGTTCGTCGAGTGACTACGACTTGTACCACGAGCCACATAAAAGGTGTTACTTACAGGTTTGTATTCAGAGTTACTTCAGAGTAATTTAATATAGATTTAGCTTGGAAATATTCGCCTGGATATAGCCTCCACAAAAGAAACAGGTTAAGGCATCTATTATTAAAAAAAAATATTATAATATACTAGATTCATCATTAATATTTGAGTCACAAATAGTTCTATAAATGATAAATGATTTTATTTCTGTAAGTAGGTTTGCACAAACACTTTTACACGTCAATAATATTTTTAACTAGATGAGGTCGGCGTTTCCTATCTGACTACTCTGAGAAGAAATGCCGAAACAAACTCAGAGGTCACAGTCTCTTTTAAAGTCCAGACATAATCTTGGTCAGGGTATATGAAGACCATGTAGATCGAAGTCTGAGATGGTCTTTTGAGGAAAGAACCATACAGATTGAGTGAACCTGTCCAGTCAGTGCACGCATTTGTCAGAATTCGTGCAGCTCAACTCAAAACTTAAGGAGCTCAACGATTCGACGAACAATACCAAAGAAAGGACATTTGGGTAGGCCACATAAATTACTCAAACTGCCAGACCATGACAAAAACGAACAGAACAAAGAAAATAAAAAGTAAAAATAAAATTACCCACATTGTCTTCACATTCACAATAATTAAAATAATATAATACTTTACAAAGTAATATAATAAAGTAAGTAAAGTAATACTTAAGTAAAGTATGTAATACTTAATAAAATAAGTAAAGTAATACTTTACAAAGTAATACCAATTTGATGCTTATTTACCTAGTTTAGTTTAGAGGGGCTCGTCGCTAAATAATTACAGCCGCGGTCGTTTCGTGGGTGGGTGACCATCATGACGTTACGCCGATGGTCGGCTGTCATTCGTAAATCTTACTGGTTGTCAGAAGCCCAAAAGTCCCACTAAAGAGTAACGCGTTACCCAGTAACTGGATTGTGGAGGTGAGAGAGGCAGTCGCTCCTTGTAAAATAATGGTATTCAGTTGCATCCGGTTAGACTGGAAGCCGAGCCTAACATACTTGGGAAAAGTTTACGATAGTTTAGTCTGAATGTGAATTATTTGCTTATTATTAACTTATCTTTCCTGTTGAACTTATTTCTGCTTGAATCTTTTTAAACTCTGCGTTACGTAATATTTGCTTCACTGACCTCGTAAAGAAAATTACGAGCATCAAACAGTATAATATCTTTGATGGTCTCCTTCCTAATTACGAGGGAAGTTTAGACTCAAGGCTACTCCAAGGTTTTATTAGTGTAGTTCGCTAGACGACACCTGATAGCGAGATTGCCAAACATTACCTTCTTGAAGTACTTGGTAGATAACTGTGATGAACATTATATTTCTTCATACAGGTATCTTAGGAGACAGACACTTACCTACCTACGAAAATTATTATATACCTATTACTTAGCAAAAATGATTCAAGAAAATATGTTTTCAATAAACAAAACAACATAATATAAAGTCTTCTGTTACACATGTACATTTAGAATACTTACTACGTTACTTACATATATTACTTTGTAATAAACCAATGGTGGAAATAGGACGATCCACTCATAATTGTCTTTTTAAAATTTGTTGTTGATATAAAATTATGGAATTGTCTTCTTTGAAACCACAAACAAGGCCTCATGTGTTTACCCACCCAATGTTCTGTTGAAGATTAACCAGTAAGCATCAATTTTTTTTACGAGTTCCAAACAACCTTGATGAAACTGGTGCTAATTAAGGTGTTCTCCGAGATAATAGTTCTAAAAGTAGCTTCTGCGTTCACGAATAAAGTAATTTTTTTATACACCGTGTCCTTCACGTTATCCATAAACTTTGTCAAAGGCTTTTATAGCTTTTACAAACTAAATCTAAAAAGGAAGTAGTACTTAAAAAGGCTTCGTTACAAAGATATTTGTAATTTCATTTAATGAAATTTAATTGAGCTATGCAGTGAGAAAGGATCTTAACTTAGTTTTGACAAGTTTCAGCCCGTCAAATCTTACGAATAAAAATTACGTCGTTGCCAATTCGGATAAAGAGGCATGCATATCGAGTGATTTACGGCAAGGTATTTAGTTTGTATGAAAATTAACAAAAACAAAAAAATAATAATTCATTTATGTGTCCATAATGAAAAATGCTTATTTCCATGGTCTGAAAATCAGGTCGAAGTTTATGTACATCGTCCGGAACACGGTGTATATCTCATTAAGTTCTCTGCTTTATCTGGGTCAAATTTATTTTCGTTTATCCTTATAGCTGCAGCCACAACTACCGTACAAACTAAATTTTAAACAATTTTTTTTATTACGAATTGGCCTTCTGTTCTAAAGCAATCGTTCGCCCACAGATGCACAATCTTCGCTACAACAACGGGCACGCGTACAGCACGCACATTCCCCGCGGCATGGACACTCGCGCGCAGACAACGCAGCTCAGCCACGTAACTAGATCTTCACGTAGAACGGCACCTGCGCACGCGTTATCTGTAGAAATGCTGCAGCGACATGGACTTATTGATTTTAAACGTTGATATTAAAGTTGTTTTGAAACTTTGTGTGTTTGACACCGTGTGTGTGAGTTTGTAGTGAGTATATTATGTACTCCTGAGCTTATAGCTATAGATAATTTCTTGGGCTGAATTTTTACCTGTAGATTTTTCTCAGCACTATTTATATTTGGTGTATCTATACTAATATTATAAAGAGGTAAAATTTGTTTGTAAGTTTGTATGTAGGGGGTAATCTCCGGAACTCCCAGTCGGATTTCAAAAATTCTTTTTGCGTTTGATAGCCCAATTTTTGAGGAAGGCTATAGGCTATTTAACATCACGCTAGCACCCTTAGGAGCCGAGCAAAATGAAAAAAAAAAAGTCAGAACGAAAGCGAAAACGAAGTAGTAGTGAGGTCAGGCGATGCGATGCGACGGGTGGGTTGGGGGAAATAGAAATTTCACGCGGACAAAGTCGCGGGCTGAAGCTAGTGTGACTATATAACTATGGTCTGTTCCAAAAGTTTCTGATGAATATAAACACTTGGATCAAAAAACGTACTTGTGGACGCCAATCTGTTGTGCCACGTACAAATTGAGTGCTTTGCTTTGATTATTTGAATAATTTAAAATCACTTTAAAGATGTTTTTTCATGTGACAATTGAGGTTAATTTTATAAGCTCTATTTTATCGATGATATTTTAATTACAATATAATAATGTCATTAAAACATTATGAGAGTAAGAATTTAACCTGAACAAGTTTTGTTTACTCTTTCATTACACATTTTTAAAACGGACATTATCTGATTCTGATCTACGCTAAAATTTACCTGTATGCAAATCGCGAAGAGAGCAGTATAATTAATAAATTAACCTGATCTCTTTAACATTTTCATTTTTTACACAAAAAACGAAGCTAAAGTTTAGGGTAAGGCTAAATTGAAGCTTAAAGCTAACGCTGAAATATTATTTTTTAAGTAAAAGAATACGACTTAGTTATAAGTAATCATTTTGTAAAAATACATAGCATTTAAGTATAACATGATTACTTAACTGATGCGACTGTTAAACATATTATAACGAATGATTGAAAAACCAAATTAGCGAAGGCTTCTGATTTTTACTTTGATAATTATATTTTTTATCACTGAATCTTTGAGACACCGTTATGTGAAGCTTAACCACTGTGTTATCAATAGCTGTTTTTAATTTAAAATGTGCCAAGAAGCTTTAAAAAGACTTTCATCTTAATTTCCGTCTTCTTTTTTTTTTAAAGAAGTACAAGAAAATGTATTTTTTGATTAACCAATCACACTGGATTTGATAATTTTTATGCTTCTCTTTATACCAGTTATTTTATAAAAATATGAATCTATATTTTCTTTATACTCAAGCTCAGCTGGTTTAATTTAATCTTGTTTTTCTTGAAATCGATTTTGGTCAACCAATCCATCACAAAATTTCAGCTTGAGTAGGTGATATTGTATCCGTTGTTTCATACTGTGTAAACATTACAATTATTAATAAAATCTAAGATACCCAGGAGTATTATTTTTACCTATTATAAAAACATATTCTGTTTTATATTGTACCTTTGTGAAACTCATCGTTTTTTACACCCAATTAATTATGTTATCATAATATTTTTGAAGTGAAAACTTCTTTAGTGGCGTTGTACACTTTTTTGTAATGGGTAAAAAATGTTAAACTCGCGTCAGGACACGTGACCTGATCGAAAATTCGTAAGACGGATGGAGAGTAGACAGCCGGCGGCGCGGCGTAGGAGTATCCCCCTCTCTTTCTACGGCGCGGCGAAAATGTATAACCGACACCGCTTCGGATGTGTTCGGCTGACCTCGAGATGTACTCGGTTTTAATGTATATCCGATATTTCAGTGAATGAAGGCAAAGTATTCTGTTTGTGTTTTGTTTTCACTTCTGTCGGCACTCCCGGAGTGCCACTGTTTTTTTTTTTTAAATAAGTGTAGACTAAGCTTTATCAATTTTTACTGTTCTTACACCAAAATTAACACTTGAGAGCCTTTTCACGCGAGAAGTATAGAGCTATATAAAGAAAAGGGTAACCGAGTTACCAACACGGTAGTGCTTCAGTAAAACCGCGACAGAAAATCTGCGTTACCAATACAAGTTTATAATCACGCTCGTGTGAAGAAGCTCTTAGAGACTTTACGGTTCGTCGAAAGATATCAAAAAATAATCGGACCAAATGTAAATAATAAACCTTGTAAATAAATATTTTTATGTATCTAAATATTCATGTATAAGTTAGTGTAGATATTAGTGTTAGATTTTTTTATATTCAATGTGATACTAATTTACAAAGAATATACGATAAATAAAATTATAAATATTACGGTAGGTATTGTTTTATTTTGAACGTTCCGAGCAGCATTATTGCTTCCTACAAGATTTTTTTCTTAAAAAAAAAAAAAACAGACAATCCGATAAATACTTTCCGTGTCTTTTTCTTTTGTTTTTTTTTTTTTTTTAAGTTCTATTATTTTTTATTTATTTATTCATAAGGCATACTACAACAGGAAACAATCAAAATGTATCAGGTTCACATTAGAGGTTTCGTAACCTCTAATGTGAACCTGATACACATTGGTTATCACACACGGTAGCGTATCATGAAATTGCCAGGCAAATCACGATATGGCCATTTCTACGATCGGACCACGACAAACAATAAGTCTTATAAATCTAAGTCTTTTCAGTATTTGGCCTTGGGCACGAAGTTTCATTTTTCAACACTTAGATACTGGTTATTCCTAAAATAAAAAAGCTGCCATCTAAGAAAAGAATTATGGAAGACCGTTTCTATCTGGCACAAGACACATTGCCAACAACAACACCACACCATTACCGATAACAGGAAAAAAAGTTATCCAAAGACATTAAAAACTTCTTGGGTCAGTCTCGCTGATGTGTTCATAATCCTCACTCAAGGACGGATCACGTATCTAATCAAGATGACGGACGGATAACCATCTAATGCCTGGAACACACATGCCAGTAACTTCCATGAAATTATGCAACGTAGCGCAGATTATGCTGAGATAAGAGCCTTTTAGGCTGCGCACAGGTTTGTTTTTTTTAAGTGTTAGTTTGAAATGCTGTTTTTTTTTTTATTTACTGTCTGTATTTCCTGTGCGTGTCCAAGATAGTTTTCTTTCTTCCTTCTAAGTAGCTTTCATGATATTGCGACCCTCCCAGTGACACGCAAGCTATGCTGCCGCAAGCAAATTGTAGGTATACTTTTTTGCAAGTTACTGTTACGTGTGTTTCCGTCCCGTTTGGCTGTCAGGCCCGTTAACCAATATTTGTTTTGAACAATCTTTTAGTTATGTATGTATGTGAAGTATAATGGGATTTTCATGAAAGCTGACAGGTAATTGTGTAAATTGGGCCCTCTTCTATAGAAATCTCTGATCGGCTACTGACAGATTAATTAAAATAACATAAGTAGGTTCTACTGATTCGGGGGATATTTATAAATTTTCAAAAAAATTATTAAATATACCCCAAAGTAGGTACATGAAGTACCTAGATTCAAGTTTGTTTTTATTAGCAAAATTAAATATTCCCAATGATTAAACACGAAAGAGAACGAAATAAATAAACATAACCTTTCATTTACGGGGTCCTTGTACACGCAGTTTCAAATGGTATTGTGCAATTTATTTGTTAAAGTGAAAAATTCATCCTTATAGCTGTCGACTGGTAAAGTACCCAAGAGACTGGCGGCATTGTCACGTTGTATGGCAATGTTTTTCCTCTGGCCAAGGTAAAAGCCAGCCCTTGGGTGCTTTTCTTTATTTCCTTAAATAGACCATGAGCACTGAATCCAAAGGCCCGACGAATTTTACAACGCAATATTTTAATTTGCTAATAGTTTTAGTAAAATTAGAATATTATTTAGTTATTATGATTATGAGTTATTAATCTCGAATAAAAATAAACCCTCTTTTGCTAAAGTTAAATTACCTTCCCTGAAAGTTAAGATGCTTGTCATTGGCTACGTGATTTGTAAAAGTAGTAGCTATTGCAGCCGAGTTGTTTTGATACCCAACACGCCTTTCTGAAATAATTGTATCAAAATAAATAAAACAGAAGCATTAGGTTTGCATGGGATTTCATTATCTCCTCGAAATCACAATAATCGCAACTCGTAACACAACAGTTATTATAAAAGAAACAAACTAATTAAGGAGCCGCTGAAACTCAGCGAGAAACGTACGTACATAGCTGAAAGAAAAAAGGAGAAAATAATTTCATTTTATTTTGAAAATTCTTGATGAATAAAGAATAATGATTCTGTGTTTTACCCTTGTCCAATAGAAATTATCATGACAAAGGGCAATGTACTGTGAAATAACATGATGAAAAGGAGCGAGGCCAGTTATACCGAAAATGTTTTTGAAGAGGAGTAACACTTGCGTAGGTTCAAGACCCCAAGCACGTTTTGGTTAGCCATATCGTATGAGGACGGAAACTCCACAAAACGCGTGCCTAAACATTAGCCATATATTTACAAAACGAGTTCTAACTTGCCAGTTTTTGTATTTCAAACCTAATTCCGACTGAACAATAGGGATTACTTGCATATCGTCAGAAACGCAAGTGGTCAAATACGCATTTCGTCATCTCAAGTTGTAAATTGACCACTTAGACCCCGATTTAAATTATAATTAGTTGTAAATTGACCACTTAGACCCCGATTTAAATGATAATTAGAAAATTAATATTAATTAAAACTATAACGCAGTCGGAAAAAAGTTCGAAAATAAGAAATGGCTTTATGGTTTATACCTAGGTCAAAAGACAAATCTTGTTTTGTAAGGGCAAACTTGTCGGTCGAAGCTTTTTACTTTAAACCAATTACTGACACGACACGCGCCACTAAGTACTGACATAATTTCAGAAACTTATTAATAATGGCCGCGTAAAATAACAACGTCTGACAGATTAAAGGCTAGTCTCCATTTAGGTACTCCGATAGTCATGGCAAATTACTATAATTTATTCGCGTGCGGTGCCGAAACGTGGACACTGCCAAACAGGCCAGTCCACAAATTCAAGGTCGCTCAGCACGCTGTGGAGTCGGCTATGCTCAGAGTTTCTTTAAAGGATAAGTTCAGATCCGGAAAAGAACTGGAATTACCAACATAGCTTGCAGAGAAAGCAAGCTAAACTGGCAGTAGGCTGGTCATGTTTGTCTGAGAACCGTTGGCCGTGAAGCAGACGGAGTTCTTGAGCGGAGACCGCATATCGGCAAGCGTAGTGTGGGGCGCTTACCAGCTAGGTGGACCGACCACCTTGACATGGCTAGGACAAACAGGATGCGTAGTGTGGGGCGCTTACCAGCTAGGTGGACCGACCACCTTGACATGGCTAGGACAAACAGGATGCGTAGTGTGGGGCGCTTACCAGCTAGGTGGACCGACCACCTTGACATGGCTAGGACAAACAGGATGCGAAAGGCGGAGGACAGGGTGTTGTGGCGCAGTCTGGGAGAGGCGTATATGTCCACTTGTCCAGCAGTGGACCGCGATAGGCTGAGTTGAAACTAAGTTGATTCGCGTGCGTGATACCTTATGCGATTTTGTTTTCAGGTCAGCGTGACATTGACAAAGTGAGGGTAGACTAATTAGGGTTTCGTGCCAAAATTTATTTTTATTTTTTTATTGCTGAATGGGCCCGCTCGATCACGCCTGATGGAAAGCGATGGATGAGGTATAGGATATGATAGAACAAGCGTGCCCAGGATCTCCTGGGCACGCTCGTGCCTTAGGCATCTGCCTAAGGCACTGGAACGGGAGTTCCAATGCCAATGCTTGGACACGCATCGACAAAACACAGCAGGCTGCTTGACGCCGGACTCCGGTGGGAGGGTGGTCGCAAACCAGGCGGGCGTTAGTCCTACCACTGCAAGGAAGAATTGGCCAGTCAAGTAAGGTGTTAGGTGTGACTATCCAGGATGCGCCGAGCGCTCGGTTCAGTTGAGTAACTGGCGGAAAAAACTGCGCTACACGAGAAGGTTTCTTCATGCATACCAAAATAAGCGCCTGCGGAACCATTAAAACGACTGTGTCCTTAACTCAATTACAGTAATACCTAGTAAGAGATGGTAAAAATATATTTACAGATTTTTGTAGTGGGCACAATTCTTAGAACTTAAATTTATAATATTAACTATGGTAGGTCACGAACCAGTTTTAACAATATTTGCTGTCATCTGTCTGATTCAACGAGTATAGTCTTGCGGGAGGCATAAATAATACCGTTCGTACCGTTTCTAATTTCTGCAGCTAGAGCGTAAACTAACGACCTTAATCGTCTCAATAATTCCGGGAATAGCCGCTAACATGGCGACGGGTCGCGTCCTTAATCACGTTAGGACTAAAGGGATAAGTGTTGTTATACTCGTATACATTTAACTTATCGGCAGGCAGAGTCAGTTTGGACGTTATATGTAAGTAATTCTTATTTGTGAAAAGCATTGCAATAGTCTCAGTTAAAAATTAAATTAAGTTGTATAGGGTATAAAACAATCAGTGACATTACTAAACAAAGGTGAACAAAGGTATCTATAGGGTACACTGATAACACAATCACAAAATATGTTTTTTTTTTTTAAGGCAGCAACACTTTCAAATTATACTTTGAAAGTTTCTCATACTTCAGCTTCAAGTATTAAACAAATTGCATGTGTTTTCGAACAGAAATTACAGCAAATTTATAGTAATAATGAAAACTTATCAAACTCAATTCAAGCTTGCGATTAGGGGTAAGTATTATATTGAGCGATCCTTCCTACGAAGCTCTTCGCAAGTAATTTATATAGCGCAGGAACGTCCATACTACATCTATCTATGGATTTAGTCTTACGCCTTATGCCCTCGTGATGGAACTATGATAAGTGACCGGAGGTGAGGTAAGTTGGTTGATACGGTCAGCAACAAACACTATATCAATCAAAATTACCTGACTTCAAAAAAAGGAGGAGGTTCTCAATTCGGTTTTTTTATGTTTGTTACCTCAGAACTCCATTACCATATAAGCGAATTTGCAAAATTTTGAAAAAAGTTTTTTTCTTTTTGTAAAAAAAATATATATTAATCACTTTCAAGTTTTATACTTACCCCACACAAATTCATATAACACTACTTGCTATGTAAATATTAGTGACAGGAAGTTAATATACAATCATCAATATACCTAAACTAAGTGGCAAAAATACGTTTTGTTGAAGCTAACTCGAAAAGTACCCAAGCAAAGTTAATAAAATTTATATGGGATCACCCCTGAGGCGAACAACGAAAATGCGACTTCCGAAATTAAGGTTATTTTTCACTTTGTACTGTATTTTATGGAAGTCGGTTGTTTTTTTTTGTAAAAAAGTTTTTTGTATCAATTTAGATGAATATCTAAAAGTGACATTGTTAATTAACTTTATGAGTAGGTACACCTACTAGTGGAAATTGTAATAGATAGTGTTTCAGAATTCAATGTGTCATTTCCTTTGAAATCGAAAGTTACATAATTATATAATGTAACTTTATTAAGTCCTATTACAGCTTCGTAGAATTAAAACCGGTATCTCAGGATAAAATGTTGCAGTTTTAAAAAGAAAAACAAAATATTTTCATATTTATAATGCTTTTTGCTTCTAGGTATTCGCTTAAATTTCAGCGATTTCACTGTAAAACTTCATTTTAACTAAGGAGGACAGATTGTACGTATTTACTAGGATTTAATATAACCCTGGTGTTAAATTTACAGAAGGAGCTGTTATTATATACCAATATGTTTACTCTGAAAATAAAAGTACAAATATAATTAGTTAAGAAAAATTTGGCCCACAAATAATTATAAGTAATAATTATAAGTAATAAAAATAAGTACAAAGATTTTATAGGTATTATAGGATAAAAAAAATATTATTAAATTGATTGATTTTTTATTTTAAATTATGATTTTCTACGGTAACCACACAAGGCTAGCTTGCGAGTATCATAAGATGCCTGTAGCCATATGTATACCTAACTCGTGTATTTAATTGATTTTGTGGTAAAATCTGGCTATTTTGGAGAAGCAGATTAAATTAATACACATAGTGAACATTATGTGTACATTACAAGTAACGTTAATGTTTAGGTATGTTACATCGCATGTGAAGGTTGAGATTATGGGAATTTTATAAAAAATATATCTGAAAGGATTTTCGTCTCATTTCGAATTTAAGACTTTTCAAAAATATAAAACTAGTTTACTTGACTATCAGTCTTAATGTGACGAGGAGAGTAATGTTTGACTAAAATTATAAACCTTGCAAAGATTTGTGACTCACAGTAAAGATGACCTGAAATAAAATAAGGAAAATTAATGTTTAGAGGTAAATCGTTGTGACAGAAATATCCCCGAATGTGTATCCATCAATCTATTAGAAATACGGAGAATTGAATTACGTACATTTGCGGAGAAATGATTATTTATTATTATTTTTGGTTTTGTGAAATAACTCTGAATTAATAACTAAATATTTATTCACCTGAACCAGTAATGCTTTATCTCAATTCACAGAAATGTAATTTACAGGCGTGAATTCAGGTCAAATAATGGTAGGGGTTGCCAACTCATGTAATGTATGATATTATAACGTTGTCCTTACCTTGAAAATGATGTTAGTAGAGGATAACACCAATCACTACGCCTTTTACGCGTAAGTATTTGGTGTTATATACATGTATATAAATGATAAACTGTCTTTTATTTCCTGGAAGGTCTTGGTTAGTCGAAAATCTTGTTAAACCGCTCGGTGGCTAACTTTAGCACATGCGAACGAACTTCAGAATCTACGAGTATATCGGTGCCACACAGAGCTTAGAATCACCGCGCGCCGCGCCGGCAGCGTCTAAAGATGGCAATATCTACTAATTTATGGATGCCGAACTACGTTGAGCGTGAACTTCTGTCACGGACCGTCAAACAAAGCCGTCAGTTTGTATAGGTACGTCATTTGTGTCGTAGTGCAAGTAAACGGTGACACGCTTGGTTTATATGGAAAGTGTTGACCGTGCCGCCTCTAGCAGCGGCCGCTGAGGCGTCTCCTTGCTCTGTAGTGCCGAGGAGACTACGTTGTCGTCCCACAGCAACTGTCTTCTTTTTTACGTTAGCTAAGCATGTCACGGGGAGATGTCCGCCTCAACCATATTTTCAGGCTTCTACACCCAGAACTGAATGTAAAAAAAAAAACTTCACATTTATTGACACTTTAATCCATGCTTAATTGCTCGAAAATAATTTTTACTTAGCTTGTTATACGACCATAATGAAAGACTTGTTTAATCCTAGGAATATACTATCAATTAACGATAAATACCTTTTTCTTATTTCTATTCTATTTTTAATACATGGCAAGCAAAGCCGACGTCGACTATTCTGCCAATGTCTAAAGTGAGAAGAACAAGTGGTTTTTCTTATTTATTTTCGTCGACCGTGCACCAACGCCATTGAATGTTTGTTGACAAGCTAATCAGAATGGCCAGCCGCAGCGGACAAATGCGTGCTTAATTTTGAAACATGTAAGAGACTAAACTGCATTGTCCCAAAATCTGCCCCACTACTTCGATTTAGTGGGGCAGATTCCACTGCAAAATTTTAGGCATTCCTCTTTGCCCCACCAGTGGGGCGGCTGGTGGGGCAAAGTGGAATAATCCAATTTTAGCCCCTAACCCGGTTTTAGACTAACCACCCCCTACGCCTAATATTTTAATGTGTTTGAAAAACCGCCCAAAACATAATTCCTTTTACGAAAATAGCATCGTTAGCCATTTTCTTGTTAAATTTATCTTTCTAAAAGTACCGTTTCATAAAAAAAAAAAAACTAATTGAAACTGTTACCAAGGCCTAATATTTCGCTAAGTAGATAATTTCCGTGAACTGTAATTTGCCGCCTCCTTTGAAAGACTTATCAAATTAAGATTGACGTGGAAACTAAGTACTTTTAAACATTTATGGCTTTTCCATTGGATTTTAATTACCAGTACACTTAGTAAATAATGAATTAATAGCTAACTGACTTTGACGATTTGTGACTTTGTTACGTATCAAAAATTCGGTGAACAGTTCATTAAGAAGGGTTGCGTCAGCCGTGCCTCAATTAGGTTATTCCTTAATTTTGACTGATGTTAGTTAATAGCTTTTCCCTGAGAGGTACACACACATACTACAAAATATATTATAATTAAAATCCTTCAAGGGTGATCAATAAGATTCTCTTTTAAGTTTCATCGTATTATTGAATTACAACTAAATATAGCAGTTTAACTGGCTCCCTTCAGTTGAGTTAGATAAATATGACTTTTAATAGAATGTGCTCATTTCATCGAAGTACATTCTGCACTTTAATACTTCGTTCGGTGTTTTAACACAACATTTTACTCGGACTTTTACAAAGATAAAAAACATAAATTATAAATGATTTTACCACGTTTTAGTATTTTGTGAGTTTGTGTGTACTTATTTGATTTTTGTTGCCAGCGCTCTCAGGATTTTCAACAACTTTTCTGAATTCTATAAAATACCTAACTTGGAAGGTTGTCAGCTGTAGGAAGTAGGTTTTAATAAAATACTAGACATCTCATAAAGATACAGTAATTCATTAAATCTTTTTGGCGCGAGAGAAAGTTTTTGATCGAACGATAATAAAGTATAGTCGACCTCGTCATTGCTTTACCACCCTAAGGTTGAATGTCATATAACTACAGTCTATTTGTTATAGTTTGTGACAGTTACGTCACATATACTGTGGTTACGTAGTTTCGACCTTTATTACTGACGACGTCTGTTACTGGGAATGGTTGGCAAAACAGATAGGCAATTAGGAAGTCGACTATTCTTTCAAACACACAAAAGCGTATAAATATAATTCAGTACTTACCAAAAAAACAGCTCAAATAAATGAGCAGAGTCCATTGTAGCAGTTGCAGGTCAATTTACCGAAAAACACTTGCAACGCAGCCAACTCGCTCACGTTCACACCAGCGCTGAACATTCACAGAATTATTATAATACAAACGTACCTATAACACTAGCGACCCGCCCCTGCTTTGCATGGGTTTACGACTTGACATAACATCCAGTTTTCTTAATTATATGAAAGTTTACACATACATTCTCTAAATGGCGTTGAATATCGCATCAAAATCCGTTGCGAACTTTAGAAGAGCAACTCGGTCACACAGGCACACTAGAAAAGTGACTTCAATTTATAATAATTATGTATAGAATAGAAGAAACATAACAATAACAATCAGCCAACAATGTTCCCACTGCTGAGACTCAGGCCTCTCAATGAGAGTGTTACAAAATATTATTAGGTACATCCTTTCTCATGTACAGGCTCAAGGTATTCATGGATTTATTTGATGAAATATTGGTAAAATGTGTTGGATATCGGAACAGGTCTAAGCATTGGGTCATAAGGAAAAGTGTTTTCACCAAGTAAGTATTTGAAGTCAGTCTGACAAAATGGAACGTTAATAGGGAATCTGTTCTACTGTCAAGTCAAAATTTTTTCCTTTATTATGTATTAGGTATTTAATTTGTTAGCTTAGTTGTCAATTTTATTGTGCATGCTGTGGTCTCCTGTAATTGAAAGAGAACACCTACCAAATACTTTGTCATCCATTAACTATATAATGTTTAGTGTATATCTTTTGTTGGAGCTCCTAAAATAAATAAATCTGAAGCGCTGCTTAGGAACTTAGCCACCGTTTCTCCGAATTCTCCTAAAGTCCCAACATTCTATTTTTAGTCCACCTTCCCTATGTTATGGAGATAAGATTATATATATATATCATATTTGTTGTTGATGCTTGAGTTAAAGTTACTTTACCAATAGCGGCTGGTAACCGGAATCGAGCGTTGGGTTTCAAAGTCATTTTCGACGAAGACGGGAAAGGGTTCCTTTATTGAATTTAAATTTTTTTGGAAGGATTGTTCCAGAACTTTCCATATCATCAGGCGCCAAGCGTCAATTATTGTGTACGAAACACCAATTTAGAAATTTGTTGATGGCATAACAGGCTATTGTTGTTGAATTAAATGAATATGAATGCCTAAGAAGCCTTCGGTTCGCGGTGTGGGCGGAGTTGGAGTTTTAATGGTTATTAATTGACTTGCTATTTTTATGCTTTTTATTAGTAAAGTTTACCCTTTTTATTTTCGACTAATTGGCATAAAACATAACTGTTATTGAGTGATCTTTCATCATGTGTTAGTGAACAGTCATATTAGAAAGCTTCAAAATTACCACGCTTAGAAATCATGTTCATAACTGCGATCTGATTGACACTAGAATCAGATCTTAATTTTTTTTTGTTTAGCCTGTAATATCCCACTGCTGGGCAAAGGCCTCCCCAAAGTCCTTCCAGGAACTCCTTTCCCGCGCCACCTCGAACCAGCCCTTGCAGTACGCGTCCAGGGCATCTCGCCACCGCTTTCCGGGCCGCTTTTTTTTTTTAGTTTTAACTTGTAAAATAAAAAAAATTAAATTGCCCTTTAATTTCGACTTAAATCTTGAAACTTGAAAGTCAAATGGTTATTAAAGCTTTTTAGTTAGACTCAAAATAAACTTATTTTACAAACAAATGTGCTGAGAAAGGAAAACCATTCGACTAATCTTGATTGTATCACGTTACTCACAACGTTAATTTGTAAAGGTCAGTAGGCTCGTTTCCTTACAAAGCTGTAAATGCTTTCTTATACAATCTGATATTTTGGAAGCCTGGCTCACGCAGGGATTTCTTTCTCTGCCCTTTCCATCGTGAATTTTCCCGGTATTGAAAAATTAACCGTTGTAAAATTTTGCTAGTTTCGAGTTGCTTTGAAAAACCAGGAAAACACTGTGGGTTATAAAAAGTTTTTTTTTTTCAACTCAGTAGGTACTAGATTTACGAAATCGGATTGAGTCATTTCTTTCGATATTGATGGCAGAACTATTTTTTATCTATTGAATTCATTCAAAAGCCTTTTAGCTATAAATAAAAATGAACTAAACAATGATAATATACTCGTATACCTACGCAAGGCATACGCGGGGTACGCATATTACAATATTTTAGTTTAGTTTTCGTTAGATCCAAAATATTTTTGTTGTTACTAGAAGACTAAAGTTAGGTTTAAAAGAAAAGCACCACATCCGATAAAGTTTTGTAGCCAAACGCTAGAGTTGAGCTTTCTTAAAACCAAAACCGATTGTTTCAAAAATGTTACGGACTTCGAAAAATATACAAAACTGAATAAAACAGTTTGTTGTGCTTATGTTATCCATCATGATAAAATTCATAAACAAAACTTCATTTAATTACGAACAAAACTCTAGTCCGCTGGATAAACTAGTATCTACACCGTCTGAGTCTCAAAAAATATGAAAATGTGGTTCAAGAACACGTTGGTACCTATATTTTGTGTTAGTGGCTGACCGATTGAAGTTTAGTTCCCGTTAGATTAATGCACACACAGTGCACTCTAAGTACGCACGCTGACGTAACCAAATCTTTAGATAGATAGTACCCAAATCATAGATCATACGTACATATTCTTAAATAGACCGGTAAATTCTGTAGCTCAAATCGCTACCAGACAAACAGGAAAACGTAAACCATAATCTACATTTTTGACTTTTATCAACAAAAATGTTACGCATACAAAAGAGTGACGTCTGTCGAAAGGTAAAACCGTTTCCAACCTATCCACTACCGGACCTTTCTTGTCCAATATTGTTAACCTTATTTAGTTTTCTTAACAAAAGGGTGCTTTGTAACTAAAGTAAAAGAAGCCAGGTCGGTTTGAATACGAAAACCGTTCGTAAAATCTTATGTAATATTCTGAGTGAAATATTGGTCAGTGGGTCGTGGTCTACCATTCATATTTTTGTCAGGTTTATCTGTACCTACCCGGTTTTGTTATGCAGATAGGTAAAGTGATTCATACTGAACCTGAATACATACCTAAGCCCCAGGTACATAAATACATACACACAGTTATCACTTCGTGCACAATAGTTTTAATAATTGAAATATGTATGTTTAGGTTAAGGTGTTTATCTATTTGCCTGCGTCGCCTGAAATAAATGGATTATTATTATTTTTACGTATTTTCATATTTCTCGGGACCCTGGGGTCCCGGACCTTTGTAAGGCGTACGAGAGGCCGAAACCAACTCGCAGAGACCCGTTAGATGTTTTTAATGAAATGAGGCACTAACCGACGATTATCCCTGTTCGTACTATGTAAGTGCACCCATGGACAATCCCCGGTTGGTGTAGGACTATTGCAGGATATGGAAACAATGATATCGGATTATGGGTTTGGGTGGCTAAAGTGAACTGGTTATTGAGGACTATGGAAAGTCTATGGCCCCTGCCTGATCAATGTTTTATATAAATTACACAGATAAAATGGCAGGGGGTGACTTGCACACTCAATAATGGACCCCCGAAAACGGTCGCTTGCACATAGTGTCGTAGTACTAAGGGGGCAACATGTCCTGAGGTGCTTATGAGGAGTGGAGAGGTATTCCCCGGCTATCAGGATAATCCCGGAAGTACGGTCAAGATCTTACTGGAACACTTCCTTCCTCCGAGCACGTTTGCTGACTGACTGTATTAAAATAGGTGTAATACCATAATGTACAATATTATCAACTTAAAGGAAACAATAATATGCCCGTAGCGGAGCGCGTCTGTGAGCTGAGTGGAGTGGAGAGCACGCAGCGGCCGTCACGTACCGGGTTCGGTACCCCGACGCCCCACGCCTTCCCCTCGGTCAATCACGCGCATTTGTGATGCGCCGACAGGCATCTAACATTATTATACCTTTGTAAATTATTCCTAAGACTTTATGTAAATATTTTACCTATTTTAATACTGCAGTGGTGGCCCAGTGGTATCGGCCGCGACTTACGAGTTGTAGGTCGTAGGTTCGTTTGTGTAAATTATATCTTCACCAATGCTCTCAAAACGGTGAAGGAAAACATCGTGAGAAAACCGGCATGTCCTAGAGCCAAAAATTTTCAAAATCAAAATCAAAATCAAAATATTTTTATTTCACATAAACCAACATGGGCACTTATGAAACGTCAGAAGCTAGGTGCACGGTTCCAATTGGTCGTTTCCTATGGAGAAGAACCGGCAAGAAACTCCATGGTTACTCTTTTAAAAATAATTGGCTTTTACAATGTTTTCGAGTTACAGTAGGTATGGGAGGACAGCGTAGGCCTGTCAACAAGTACCAGGTACTTGATAAAAATAAAAAATGGTCTACAGATCTAGTCTACAAGGCTTACAAAGTCCTCACATTTACAAAATAAGGATGTATCAAAAGGATAAACAAAATATAAAAATCTACTAAAACCAAGAGATATGATTGCCATTTCAACTAAGAAAGAGGTGAAAAATTAAAATTGTCTGTATATAATGTCAAATAATAAAAAGATTATGTCATAGAAGTATGTACAAATAAAAAATAAACATCGTAATTTGAGAGCAGTTAATAGACATTTACGTAGAACTTATGCCGTCAAAGAGGTGCCAGGGAAGCCACATGTGCAGAAGGAATTATTGCCAAACTACCTTGTCTTCAACGTAGTCTTTAATCTTATAATATGCTTTTTTGATAAGGACTCGTTTGATGAGGGTTTTGAACTTTCCATCGCTAAGTTCTGTAACCGACTTTGGCAACTTGTTATAAAAACGGATGCTGTTTACAAGAAATGACTTGCTAGTTTTAGTTAGTCTAAATTTAGGTATCACAATTTCATTTTTACTGCGTGTATTTATATTATTAATTCGAAGACAATCATGTGACATCTACCAACCCGCACTGGGCCCGCTTGGTGGATTACGGCCCACTCCCTCTCACAGAGAGGAGGCCTGTGTCCCAGCAGTGGGACATTATAAGCTGATTATGTAATACTGAAATATTTATTATTATCTATACATATAATAAAATCGTAGGAAAGTCAAAACTGTACATTGAATATTTTTTTAAAAGAATATTTGGGGCGTGATCTACAATCGATTTCGAAGCCGAAAATATAATTTTTAGAATTTTTGTCTGTTTGTCTGTTTGTCTGATTGTCTGTCTGTATGTCCGGGCTAATCTCAAAAAGTGCTGCATGGATTTACATCAAATTTTGCATGAGTATTACTAAGAGGTCGGGTCAACATATAGGCTACATATTATCACGCTATCACCTACGGGGGAGGAGCTGTGAATCTTTATTTTTTTTACGCATTCTGTGACAGCGTGTAATCTAACGATGCATATTTAAATGTTGTTTTTGAGTAAGCCATGCTATTATCTAGCTTTACACTATAAAAACTACGCCATTTAAGTAACTTGGGCAGAGAAACATAGTTTAATGAATGTTAGTAGTATAAAGAAAAATTTGAAGCAGCGCCATCTATGAGATTTCATAAAAATCAAATCAAGTTACATGTTAACACTTTTTGGAAATTAATAATTTAAATTTGATCATGTTGGCGAGGTTAGTAGTTAGTTATTCTTAAAATTCATAGATGGCAATGTGCATTTTCTTCATAAAAGTTGTATCGTATACTTAGTTCGTTTTGAAAGATTCAAGTTCCAACAAAACCCTCAAAATCTTGAGCAGAGTTGAGGAAGACAATTTTAAAAAATGCGGTGTTAAGTATTACAAAAAAGTTATGTTCATTGATGATGATCATTTCTTCATCAATTTCATGTTGTTAGTACAAAATAAACATTGACTGTTAATACTTTTGTTCGGTATTTATCTGTGTGATTATTGCTTGGTAATTAATATATTTTCATGTCGTATACCTAATTTATAAACTTAAATGTGATGTAAAACAAATCCCTTACGTATGACGAGGTGCCTTCATATTACACGTACGACAAGCAAAGGGGTTTATTTAACCGACGTCGACGAGGAGGTGCTGTGGAAAGTTTTCCAGGAATTTTCAAGGATACCGCATTGGGTAGGGTTTATACCGTGCATCCGAATAATGGCGAATGCTATTTTCTGCGGTTGTTACTTCACACTGTCCGAGGCCCAACGTCTTTCGCCTTTCTGAGGACATTTGATGGCGTGGAGTATCCCACTTACCGCGCAGCCTGGGTAACACGTGACCTTCTCGACAGTGACCAAAATTGGGATGAAACCCTCGCGGAGGCGAGCGTAAGTGACAGTCCCAGCCGCATGCCGTCATCTTGGTGTTTTGTGGAGTCGCGAAACCGGTAGCTTTGTGGGAGAAGTATCGCCATCATCTGTCTGAAGATTTTCTACGAGCTTTGAGGCGTGCTACTGGAGACGAAGTCGAAGTAACTGATGAACGCGTGCTGAAGACCTGTCTCAGTTCACTTCAAGATGTGGTCATTTCTATCGGCGGCAATCCACTGATCGAATATGGGTTACCAGCTCCCCAATCATCACCGCATCAAGACCGTGAAAATCGGGACTTTAAAATTCCCATCGATTCTGTTCCACAGTTCTGTTCAGTGGCGATTTCCGGCAAATGCTTTCCGTGGTGACGCGGGGATCGAGGGCTGACGAGGTGAATACTTCGTTGAAATGATCTTCGTTGTGGTCACGAGTTCGTACGCTGCGCTTGACCATTAACCCATCGTATGCCGGAACGTAGATCTACGCGAGACACAATGGATTTTTAATTGTGTCTGTAATTACGACATTCAACCGTTTAATATGAGAGCTCGGCTCGGCGGCAATGCACGTGCTCAAGAATTCTCCGATGTCCTTCTAAGTCTTGGCGAAGGCACTCTACCAGAAGAGAGAGGTGGACAGGTGGTGCTTCCAGAGTCTCTCGGTAGAGTGGTATCCAGCATAGAAGAACTCATTCGCTGTGTGTACTGGGACATCAGTCGTATACCGCACCAGCAAAATTCTTGGGTGTGTGAGCGGGCCATTTTGACGCTTAAAAACGATCAGGCTGCAGCAATTAACGAATGCATTCTCTCGGAAATTGAGGGGAATGAAGTAGACTACACCTCGATAAACACTGTTGTCGAGCAAGATGACGCCACACATTATCCCGTGGAATTTCTGAACTCCCTGTCAGCAAGTGGACTTCCAGCGCATACCATCAAGCTGAAGGTCGGTGTCCCGATTATGCTTCTTCGGAACCTATCTCCTCCAAAGTTGTGTAACGGGACCCGCCTTAAAGTCATCTCGCTCCACAGACACACAAATTGAGGCAGAAATTCTTACGAGTTGTGGCGTTGGCGAGGCAGTATTTATACCACGCATTCCCCTCATACCTCATAACTTCCCGTTCCAGTTCAAGCGCGTACAGTTCCCCGTGAGTGTTTGCTTCGCGATGACCATCAGTAAGACACTGAGGGCAGCGGGTGTCGACCTCAGGACGAGTTGCTTCTCACACGGGCAACTGTACGTCGCTTGCTCCCGCGTCACCAGTCCTGACTCTCTTTACATTTTGGCTCCTGGCAGCATAACTACCAACGTACGTTATAGGGAAATGTTGTAAGGTATGATACCTTTGTACGTATTTTTACTCTTTTGTGTCCTGGAATGTATTCCTGCATTATTTTCTCTATTTCCTTCAGTCACATCTTATGACTGAACTCAGCAGGATTCCAATATAACTCTCTTCACTTGCTTCGCTTGCAAAAGAAACTTATATTTTAATGCTATTTTAAAAGTTGTTTACTTATAATGCTATAGCGACACTGGCATCTTAGGTATTTTTGGTGCTGTAGAGCCTTCACGCAGACGACGTCGCGGGCAGCAGCTAGTTTATTATAATTATCTAAAGAGCACATGAAGCCCAAAATTATCATTATAAAAAAAGCTATTAACTAAAAGACATGTGTGGTCGTTCCAGTTGCCTCTGTCGCTCGTCTGTATGCACACTAAACGTTTTTCTTTCTCTACTATCTACCAAAATGTTATTTTCTAATAAACTTCAACTCAATAATAAACAAACTTGGGTAACAAAACAACAACAACGAAAATCTCGTCTCCCGAAAATTAAAAGTTATTTCAGATAATAAATAAAATTTTTTGTTTTACTTCGGGTCTTTCCTAGTTTGTATTCACGTAATTATAACAAAAACCAATAACAAACTTATAACATGTTTTATGCAAATAAATGATTTATTATTTATTATTATTATAACATATTTTTTGCGATGTGCTGTATACCATGCTCTCTTTTATTTTTTACAATCGGTTATTGTTACTGATACTTTTGGGACCCTTTTTGTACTTCAAGAAAGACTAGTCTGCACAGTAAATACGTAAAGTCAAGGAAATTAATAGCTTAGCAAAACTACTAACTTAAATTGACCGTATATTCAAATCAAAACTTTAATTTTTTTAACAGTTGTATGAAGTCTCAAAAAAATAACACGTGCACGCGGTAAATCGACGTCTGTGTCAATTTCTATAACAATTAATTTTCTTGACTGTACCTACATAAAAACTATTACATCTTAGAAATCCTGAATACGTAGTCTCCATGGTTATGTATACCGACAGGGAATAATTTATTTCCTTAAGTAAACATGAATTTATTACAATAAACTCAAAAGCCTTAGTATGAACCAAACAAATCGATAGACTCGAATTATTATAAAAAAGAAGAAAAAAATTCAATTCAAATTGTCTAAGTCAACATGATTGATACGAAAAGCAGTGTCCCCGAACAAATTAATATCGATTTTATCAAAATTCCGTCTTAAAATTATATTTTTATGTGTATTTTTCATTTTCCCAAAGGAGAAAATGTGTGATATTATATTTGATATTAAAAACTTTCATAATTATGGTAAAACCAGATTATTAACTAGATATTCTGAACGTTATTACGCTAATCTATATTAGACAAGACATTTTTAAAGTAACAAGCAAGACTCAAGTACCTAGCTTCATTATGCGGCACTCGCCTGCAAAATGAACAAGATTTATGCTGCAAGGTTTTGCAAATATGTAGACAAGATCCAATCTATTACAATACAATAGATTGGCAAGTGAGACTGCATTGGATTGACAAGTTTGTGATTGCATTTGGAATAAGTTTTTTTAACCCACAAATATTCATGTACCATTACTTGCAAGTATTTTTATCTCACGACGCCACGCGCGCTTTACTGGTGTTAACCATGAGAACAAAAACGTTGTAAATGTTATTACCGCCTTCTTAAACTCAAAAGCCTTATATTTTTCATAGATTAAAGAGGTTTGGTAAACACTCGTGTTTGTAGAGATAGCTGAATAGTACTTGCGTTGCCCGCTGCACTGATAAGTATTGGAAATCAAGATCGTTCAGGAGATGATTATTCTTTCTTTGACAAGTTTCTTTACCTTTCATCTCTTTGTTTAAAAGATTATTTAATTATTCCTCTTAAACTTTGTTCGTCTTTGTAAGTATTTTGCCATATTTTTTATTAATAATTTTTCCTTTAGTTTTGTTATTATTATGTGTGATTACTTATTTCCGACATTGCTGGTAAACCTGTAATTGGCGACTGTGTAAGACCGAGACTTTTTTGATTATGTATACATAGAAGCTGTTGGTGTACCTTAATAAATAAATAAAACCATATTTGCAGAATTTGTTTTAAAACAAAGGAAGCATGACCTACGTTATTATTAATATCACAGAGGTGTTTTCGGGAACCACATCAATGATTCACTATAATGTCCATTAGTGTACACAACGGGATCTGATGAAAGAGTTAATCCATTCATATGAAAATGATTTCCGAATACTACTCCCACACAACATAAGCCTTGTGTAACAAATATTTTGTATTTTGATAGCAAAAATACACAAAAGTACGATGTTTTTTGTTTTCCACTAATGCGCCATTTCGCATGGGTGAAATCAACTAATGTGGCCACATATCAAAACTCCGAGATTACTGTGCTATATTTAAATGAAATATTAATGTAATAATCACCTTAAATTTCTGGAATAAATTATCTAAATGATAGTGAGAACCGCATTAAAATCCATTGTGTAGTTTAGGAGAACTAAGCGATCACACAGACAGACACAAAATATGACTTTAATTTATAATTATGCATATTATAAGATTCGTGACGATATTTACTTATAGCTACATACGAGGTTTACACTTAACTACACCTGGCTGTGCTACGCGCCAAGCTACGGCGTAGCAGCTACGCCGTAGCTATCAGCTACAGCATTGAGGCTACGACCACGCCATGATTTTATGCTCTATACATTCTGTCGACACGAGTGGAAGATGTTCGAAAAGGTTTTCTCTTCTTTTAATTAAACTCATGCTGGCAATCAATTATATCTAAATTGTGCGCTTTTATAATTTCTAATAATATAATTAATAATTTTAATAATACTTAAAAACAATATTTTAATTTTAATTTCTTTAATATTTTTTTTTAAATGACGATAATAAACGCTTTTAAATTTCTGTCTACGTCTTAATATATTTCCATACAATTTACTTCCCTGTGTTATAGTGATGCTATGACGTGGACGTCCGGTCCATGATAATATCCTCACATTAGAAATATGTGAAAGCGAACATTGTGTATACCTAACAAAATTAACTTCATATATGAACATTATAACAATATTGTCCTTGAAGACTGGATCCTTCGGAGGACGGACAGGTTTTAAGTCGCAACACGTTTCCTGGATTAAGAATTCGTGTAGTAGTGAATTATTGCACCAAGGTTTTTATGAAATTAAATCCAAATTAACTACTTCGTTTATATTTATAATGCCTTCAACTAAATACACACTTTACATTTACTAGGTTAGTACTACCTACTACTGTTCTATAATAAGTGAAATAAGAATGTTATTTAGTTCACAAACTTGTATTTTCCATCAACTTTTTTCCCTGAACTCTTCTTTAAAAACATATCCTTTTGAGAGACGATGAAAACTTTGTTCTTTACGTTCTCCTCCGGTACGATGACGGGACTCTTGCACCAGGAGCCGAGAACTGCGAAGAGTATCTCCAGGAGGAAACAGATGATTTCAATGACGCTGATGACTGATCCACCGAGGCAGAGGCCGAAAATACCGCCGAGATTTGCTGGAAAAAATTGGAATAAAATTATCGAATATTTATTTATTTATTTTATTCATTAGCACACATACAATTGTTTTTATAGGTAACAAAAGCCCAAGCTAACAAAAGTAGTCATGGATTGCTAATTGTCCAGCCTCAAGTAACGGGTCTGGGTAAAAGCACAAGTTACACAGTGGACAACATATCAAGGGTCACCCTCTGGAATTCCGCCAAAGAGCAACCGAACTATTAACTCCGATATATCGACTCGAAAATTGTGAAGCACAGTCCCAGATATCAATCAGCTAAGTATATTAATTAATACGTTGCCTGTAGACATAAAAAGCGCTATCCACTCAAGCTCTTTTAAAAATCAACATCAAAAGTTTCCTGTTGATTAAGTGTCTTTATGCTGTTGAAGATCTATAACGAAATTCCTACATTTATGTGGTGTTTATGCATTGTTGTAATGTTTGACGTGTTTTTAAGTAATAAATAAATAAATAAATAAGCTATTGCATAGCTTTTATCTTGGGCTTTGAGCGCGGCGACCGAATGAAGAAATTCCGTAACGAAAATAAACCTGTGCATCGTCTAACGTCGTATCAGTTCGGCAGACTTCGGCACGGTGTTTGTGTGCGTGCGACTAGACGTATGCTATGCAATAGCTTTACCGCGGCAGTCCCCGAGTGCCACACGTATTTTTTCCTTATGTTATTAAATTTTCTTTTTTATACCATGTAATTTTAGATACAATTTATTGTTTATGAATAAATGACTATGACTATGATCAGATTACTATCAGATTAGTTGTAGGTGACTTCATAAATATTCAGCTCAGAGAACTCGTTGCGAATGAACTTCAAAGCTCTAGTTGCTTAATAGTTATCAGGGTGCTATCATCCATTGAAAAGCTTGATTAATTCACCGTTTTCGATCACTAACACTGAAAACATTTTAAATGTTGTTGTGTTTGTCTATTTTTAGGGTACCGTACCTCAGGAAAAAGGAAAAAACGGAATCCTTATAAGATCACTTTTTTAACCGTCGGTCTGTCAAGACCCTGTATCTCGGGTACGCGTGGAGGTGTCGAGTTGAAATTAAAACCATATACTCAGGTCTACAATCCCTTGAAGCTGTTAAAAAATCAAACTTCTAAGTTAACGTAAAAATATGATACGGCCGTTTATACCGGAAAAAACGTATATTTCGACACTCTCAAGGGAATCAAAATTTATAGGGTACTTCCTGTTGACCTAGAATCATTAAATTTGGCAAGAAGCAAGGTTGCGTAGCAGAAGTAAAGGAAAAAAACCGAAAACCGTAAATTTGTAGTTACATTATAAAAAAAACCGTTATAAACTATTTACATACCTACAAATTTGTACGGAACCCTCGGTGGACTGGTTTTTTAATATAGTAATATTCACGGTTAGTTATCACAGGAAAAATACACATTTTATTTTAAAAGTCAAATACGAAATGGTACGGTTATTACGTAGTCCGTTTAACACAACTGCTAAATGTGCTCTCAAACAATTTGGGAACGTAAACTTATTTTCTTTGTATAAGAAAGTATTGCGGCTTTGAAAATATAATCTCTCTTTATTTGTTAGAAAAACTCTAAAATCTCCGTAGAACTAATGTTTTGTATACAAAGAAAAAAATAATTTCTTACTACACCACATTAAAGCAAATTCATTAAGACTTACTGACTTTATACAGTAAGAAGAAATGTTTGTAAAACAGTAAAAGACAAAACATACAACAAAAAAACATACTATTACATATTTGAACATACTATTTACTGAAAAAAACAACAAAAAAACGGAAAACTACCATTACTGTATTGTAAATAAATTTCAATGGTTTGAACGATGTCACCAAATGAATAAAACAGTTAATTTTGCGACCTTTTAGCTACTTAAAACGTTAAAGTTTACTGTCATGACGGTAACATTTTGCCTCAAGCTTTAAAAAACTGTTTTCGGATCAGTAAAAAATACTGTTTTTAACGTTAAGCTCATACGGAACTGCTTAAAGCAGTTCAGGCCAATGGTTTTTCATTTTTATTTACTGCTTATTTCTTTCAGTGTAATTTATTTATTTAAACTTTTCGCACAAAAAAGGTACAAAAGCGGACTTAATGCCTTAGGCATTCTCTACCAGTCAACCAAGGGTGGTGAAGAGATTAGATGGCAGGTGCTTGGGATGAGAGGAACAAGTATAAAAAAAAAACTATTAAAAGTAGGTACACAAATACATAAATAGGTTATATACACATACATACTATTTACTATAATATATATTTATAATATATATATATATACATATATACAAATTCAAGGGAGAGAGATGTTGAGATGTAATTCCAGTGACGTATTTCAAGAACATTCTAGCAAACTTACCTAACATTTGGTCCCAAGTGTAAAGTACTTCCCGTCGATACTTCATACAAGTATTTTGACCGAAATGTACCAGCACCCTGCTGCGAGTTTCATTCAACGTACTGAAAACGAAAAGTGTTACCTTACCGGGCTTTGAAATATTGAGCTATTTTTAAACAAAATTATTCAAGAAAATCCTCTGTGTAAAACATGGCTTCCGTATTTCAGGTCAAAAATAAAATAGAGGTAACCTTCTCTTGTATTTTATGTGAAGGTAAATCTAAGCAATATTGTTGGATCTAAGCACAAGTAAGCCGATAAGACAGCAAAGTTAGTGGTATCATTCCTTCAAGACTAAACACAACAAGATTTACTGTGTTTGGTATTATTGTTATATTGTCTATCAGATTACTAAATCGAGTTTGTTTTCTTTGAGGTTTCTTGGGATCGAATATACAAGGTCGTCAAGGATTCAGCAACGATTAAATAGTCGGCCTAATGGTCTGTTCCATAATCTGCTGTCGTTGTTATAAAACTTAAATGAAAATTGAAACTAAATCAAACAATTAAAGTTAGAGTTTATACACCTAAACCCAACGCAAAACTAGGATTTGGCAGGCTGGCTGGATGATGTTTTTAGGGATCGGAATATGGCCACAATGGCTGAAATTTTAAATTATCCAAATTATGTTAACAATTTGTTTTGCCTGCTATGACATATGGGGCCGAAACATGGACGCTCACTAAAGAGACTGTGTATAAAGAGAAAGTTGAACAAGGGGCTGCGGAGCGCGCCATGTTAGGCCTATTACTGAAAGACTCCGAGACCGTAACTACCAACTACGTAGGACTAAGGTTCAAGACGTGGGCAGAGCTATAACGGAATGGTTGCAGATAAACGGTTGAAGGAGCGTTGGCAGACCAATAGCCAGGTGGGTAGACGATCTACAGGAAGATCGCGAGGAAGACCTGATGAGATTCGCGCAGACCAGGGAAGCATGGCACAAAAGAGAGGAGAACGAGACTGCCAATGATGATGATGGAATAGGAGAAAACACACACACACACACACACACACACTGTTAAATGTTGCTAAGTGTATACATATCAGTGCTTATGACTGTACTCAACCGACAGGGGTAGAAGAATAATGAAACTGCTTCAAAACAGAATATTTACCTTAAATGCCTCTTGTTCTTAACAAATTCCACTTCTGTATCATATTGCACGTAGTCGCATCTTTGATAGCACTCGCTATCAGATATTATATTCTTTATGTCAACTTCAATCATTTCTGAAAGCAATGAAACGAGATTGGAAACTAAAACTGGAAAATTGAAACTTGTATTGATATTTTGTTTATTCAGAACCACTGTTATCATTTGAATCATATCTTCAGTAAATCTATACATATAATAAAATCGTAGGAAAGTCAAAACTGTACATTGAATATTTTTTTAAAAGAATATTTGGGGCGTGATCTACAATCGATTTCGAAGCCGAAAATATAATTTTTAGAATTTTTGTCTGTTTGTCTGTTTGTCTGATTGTCTGTCTGTATGTCCGGGCTAATCTCAAAAAGTGCTGCATGGATTTACATCAAATTTTGCATGAGTATTACTAAGAGGTCGGGTCAACATATAGGCTACATATTATCACGCTATCACCTACGGGGGAGGAGCTGTGAATCTTTATTTTTCTTACGCATTCTGTGACAGCGTGTAATCTAACGACGCATATTTAAATGTTGTTTTTGAGTAAGCCATGCTATTATCTAGCTTTACACTATAAAAACTACGCCATTTAAGTAACTTGGGCAGAGAAACATAGTTTAATGAATGTTAGTAGTATAAAGAAAAATTTGAAGCAGCGCCATCTATGAGATTTCATAAAAATCAAATCAAGTTACATGTTAACACTTTTTGGAAATTAATAATTTAAATTTGATCATGTTGGCGAGGTTAGTAGTTAGTTATTCTTAAAATTCATAGATGGTAATGTGCATTTTCTTCATAAAAGTTGTATCGTATAGTTCGTTTTGAAAAATTCAAGTTCCAACAAAACCCTCAAAATCTTGAGCAGAGTTGAGGAAGACAATTTAAAAAAATGCGGTGTTAAGTATTACAAAAAAGTTATGTTCATTGATGATGATCATTTCTTCATCAATTTCATGTTGTTAGTACAAAATAAACATTGACTGTTAATACTTTTGTTCGGTATTTATCTGTGTGATTATTGCTTGGTAATTAATATATTTTCATGTCGTATACCTAATTATAAACTTAAATGTGATGTAAAACAAATCCCTTACGTATGACGAGGTGCCTTCATATTACACGTACGACAAGCAAAGGGGTTTATTTAACCGACGTCGACGAGGAGGTGCTGTGGAAAGTTTTCCAGGAATTTTCAAAGACACCGCATTGGGTAGGGTTTATACCGTGCATCCGAATAATGGCGAATGCTATTTTCTGCGGTTGTTACTTCACACTGTCCGAGGCCCAACGTCTTTCGCCTTTCTGAGGACATTTGATGGCGTGGAGTATCCCACTTACGGCGCAGCCTGGGTAACACGTGACCTTCTCGACAGTGACCAAAATTGGGATGAAACCCTCGCGGAGGCGAGCGTCAGTGACAGTCCCAGCCGCATGCCGTCATCTTGGTGTTTTGTGGAGTCGCGAAACCGGTAGCTTTGTGGGAGAAGTATCGCCATCATCTGTCTGAAGATTTTCTACGAGGTTTGAGGCGTGCTACTGGAGACGAAGTCGAAGTAACTGATGAACGCGTGCTGAACACCTGTCTCAGTTCACTTCAAGATGTGGTCATTTCTATCGGCGGCAATCCACTGATCGAATATGGGTTACCAGCTCCCCAATCATCACCGCATCAAGACCGTGGAAATCGGGACTTTAAAATTCCCATCGTTTCTGTTCCACAGTTCTGTTCAGTGGCGATTTCCGGCAAACGCTTTCCGTGGTGACGCGGGGATCGAGGGCTGACGAGGTGAATGCTTCGTTGAAATGATCTTCGTTGTGGTCACGAGTTCGTACACTGCGCTTGACCATTAACCCATCGTATGCCGGAACGTAGATCTACGCGAGACACAATGGCTTTTTAATTGTGTCTGTAATTACGACATTCAACCGTTTAATATGAGAGCTCAAGAATTCTCCGATGTCCTTCTAAGTCTTGGCGAAGGCACTCTACCAGAAGAGAGAGGTGGACAGGTGGTGCTTCCAGAGTCTCTCGGTAGAGTGGTATCCAGCATAGAAGAACTCATTCGCTGTGTGTACGGGGACATCAGTCGTATACCGCACCAGCAAAATTCTTGGGTGTGTGAGCGGGCCATTTTGACGCTTAAAAACGATCAGGCTGCAGCAATTAACGAATGCATTCTCTCGGAAATTGAGGGGAATGAAGTAGACTACACCTCGATAAACACTGTTGTCGAGCAAGATGACGCCACACATTATCCCGTGGAATTTCTGAACTCCCTGTCAGCAAGTGGACTTCCAGCGCATACCATCAAGCTGAAGGTCGGTGTCCCGATTATGCTTCTTCGGAACCTATCTCCTCCGAAGTTGTGTAACGGGACCCGCCTTAAAGTCATCTCGCTCCACAGACACACAAATTGAGGCGGAAATTCTTACGAGTTGTGGCGTTGGCGAGGCAGTATTTATACCACGCATTCCCCTCATACCTCATAACTTCCCGTTCCAGTTCAAGCGCGTACAGTTCCCCGTGAGTGTTTGCTTCGCGATGACCATCAGTAAGTCGCAGGGGCAGACACTGAGGGCAGCGGGTGTCGACCTCAGGACGAGTTGCTTCTCACACGGGCAACTGTACGTCGCTTGCTCCCGCGTCACCAGTCCTGACTCTCTTTACATTTTGGCTCCTGGCAGCATAACTACCAACGTACGTTATAGGGAAATGTTGTAAGGTATGATACCTTTGTACGTATTTTTACTCTTTTGTGTCCTGGAATGTATTCCTGCATTATTTTCTCTATTTCCTTCAGTCACATCTTATGACTGAACTCAGCAGGATTCCAATATAACTCTCTTCACTTGCTTCGCTTGCAAAAAAAACTTATATTTTAATGCTATTTTAAAAGTTGTTTACTTATAATGCTATAGCGACACTGGCATCTTAGGTATTTTTGGTGCTGTAGAGCCTTCACGCAGACGACGTCGCGGGCAGCAGCTAGTATAAGATAAAAAGTTATAGTATATCTTGTTAGGTATTTAAGGTTAGATAAGTTATTTTTTAAATTGATAACTGTAATGATAGTTGGAAGGATGATAAATAAATAATAAAAACTTTCAGTTCAGAAAAACACAAGCTACAATATTTAAAAAAAACTAGTAACAGATTACAAAGGAGCCTTAGTTGTTAGATTTTTACAAATGCCCTGGATCCCACTAGGATTCCCTGTATCCAAGAGTCGTCCGAAAGGGTCCAAGACACTACTACAATCATAAATGATTCTGGGCGATATTACCTACGATTATGTTTTGCGCACAATAAAAACTAGAAATCTAGGTTGAGCGTGATTACTGGCTAATAGAATGACCATATATATAGGAACTACATGACATGTTTTTGTCAGTCCTAACTTTCTCTTTACATTAACAAGGTAGCATCAGCCCGCAATCATCATTACAATGTTTTACAGCCATCAAAGATCCAGCACACTCCAACCCCGCCTATACATTACAAGTACCAACAAAAACTGTCAAATCATAACAAGAACGTTAGTTTTCACTCCTAATCAATCTCAAAGGCGGTTTCTTATTAATTTCTGCGCTAAATCACCTTCACGATGGAAGCAAAAAGATTTAACCCATCAAGCAACGTTGCAGTTTTTATGGGATGTTACTAAGGGTGAAACTCACTGGTTTGTCGAGAATAGCGAGTTTTTTAGAGGAAATAACAGTACAAAGTAATTTAGGCAAGCTACTGAAGAACTCATTTAAGAATAAGTATGGTCTTGTGGAGGCCGCAGGAATCCGCAGGATGCGGAAAGCACAGAACCAGTCGATGTGGAGGTGCTTGGGGGAGGTCTATGTCCAGCAGTGGACATCTTTTGGCTGAAATGATGATGACTTAGGTACTTAGGTTTCTGTTAAATCTTGTCAGGTTTTGAAGCAATCAGAATGCCTATAATTGTACACAACAATACACACTTTGTATCATTCATCAAACAGCATGACATTCAAGGCATATTCATGTCATTAAGCATGATCATTCAAGTCGTGAATAGCTGCATCATTAACTCCAAAACTAGACAGACAATCTTGAAATTAATAAATGCACGTAAACAAAACCTTAAGCTGAGCTTCCTTTCTCGAAGATCACAAACACGAGTATGCTGTAGAAAATAATATGAGAAATCCCCCTTAAAATACCATCACCCTAACAAAACAAGATCCTGCAAGGCTATCCAAAATGAAGCAAAAAGCGCACGCAATCACGTTCCAGACGACTCTCCTTCTAAAACCTATAGTAGGCCCCCCCTTAATCCTCCGTCAGCGAGGCGGGCTCCGGAACTCATTTACGGTGAAATAAAAAGGGTTTATTACATATTTTTATTTGACGTTGAAAACTCTAGGATGGCTTAAACGTTACTAACTACAGATTTAAGTGTTTCAAGCGGCCATTGCTCTGTTTTCAGTTAATCACGACGGTTCCTGTAATGCGGGTATTCGTGGAAAATTGCTGTTTGTGAGTCAGTTTTGTTTGTTGAATCTGGGAAGTTAGATTTGTTTGTTGACACAAATGTATTACTGGTAGAGGAAATTAATTAGTAACCAACGGGATGGCACTTCAAGCTACCCGAAACTCTCAAATTTTCCCAATCAAACTTGAACCTTATGTTTTAGCGATAAAGTTGAAAATCTATTAAAGAAATTTGACAGATTGTAGTAGCTTGATGTGCTGGTGTCTGTACTTTCATAATGAACAGAGAACGCAGCACCACTGTCTCCAGCTTGCCTTATTATTATTATTATCTATACATATAATAAAATCGTAGGAAAGTCAAAACTGTACATTGAATATTTTTTTAAAAGAATATTTGGGGCGTGATCTACAATCGATTTCGAAGCCGAAAATATAATTTTTAGAATTTTTGTCTGTTTGTCTGTTTGTCTGATTGTCTGTCTGTATGTCCGGGCTAATCTCAAAAAGTGCTGCATGGATTTACATCAAATTTTGCATGAGTATTACTAAGAGGTCGGGTCAACATATAGGCTACATATTATCACGCTATCACCTACGGGGGAGGAGCTGTGAATCTTTATTTTTCTTACGCATTCTGTGACAGCGTGTAATCTAACGACGCATATTTAAATGTTATTTTTGAGTAAGCCATGCTATTATCTAGCTTTACACTATAAAAACTACGCCATTTAAGTAAAACTTGGGCAGAGAAACATAGTTTAATGAATGTTAGTAGTATAAAAAAAATTTTGAACCAGCGCCATCTAAGAGATTTCATAAAAATCAAATCAAGTTACATGTTAACAATTTTTGGAAATTAATAATTTAAATTTGATCATGTTGGCGAGGTTAGTAGTTAGTTATTCTTAAAATTCATAGATGGTAATGTACATTTTCTTCATACAAGTTGTATCGTATAGTTCGTTTTGACAAATTCAAGGTCCAACAAAACCCTCAAAATCTTGAGAAGAGTTGAGGAAGACAATTTAAAAAAAATGCGGTGTTAAGTATTACAAGAAAGTTATGTTCATTGATGATGATCATTTCTTCATCAATTTCATGTTGTTAGTACAAAATAAACATTGACTGTTAATACTTTTGTTCGGTATTTATCTGTGTGATTATTGCTTGGTAATTAATATATTTTCATGTCGTATACCTAATTTATAAACTTAAATGTGATGTAAAACAAATCCCTTACGTATGACGAGGTGCCTTCATATTACACGTACGACAAGCAAAGGGGTTTATTTAACCGACGTCGACGAGGAGGTGCTGTAGAAAGTTTTCCAGGAATTTTCAAGGACACCGCATTGGGTAGGGTTTATACCGTGCATCCGAATAATGGCGAATGCTATTTTCTGCGGTTGTTACTTCACACTGTCCGAGGCCCAACGTCTTTCGCCTTTCTGAGGACATTTGATGACGTGGAGTATCCCACTTACCGCGCAGCCTGGGTAACACGTGACCTTCTCGACAGTGACCAAAATTGGGATGAAACCCTCGCGGAGGCGAGCGTCAGTGACAGTCCCAGCCGCATGCCGTCATCTTGGTGTTTTGTGGAGTCGCGAAACCGGTAGCTTTGTGGGAGAAGTATCGCCATCATCTGTCTGAAGATTTTCTACGAGCTTTAAGGCGTGCTACTGGAGACGAAGTCGAAGTAACTGATGAACGCGTGCTGAACACCTGTCTCAGTTCACTTCAAAATGTGGTCATTTCTATCGGCGGCAATCCACTGATCGAATATGGATTACCAGCTCCCCAATCATCACCGCATCAAGACCGTGGAAATCGGGACTTTAAAATTCCCATCGATTCTGTTCCACAGTTCTGTTCAGTGGCGATTTCCGGCAAACGCTTTCCGTGGTGACGCGGGGATCGAGGGCTGACGTGGTGAATGTTTCGTTGAAATGATCTTCGTTGTGGTCACGAGTTCGTACGCTGCGCTTGACCATTAACCCATCGTATGCCGGAACGTAGATCTACGCGAGACACAATGGCTTTTTAATTGTGTCTGTAATTACGACATTCAACCGTTTAATATGAGAGCTCGGCTCGGCGGCAATGCACGTGCTCAAGAATTCTCCGATGTCCTTCTAAGTCTTGGCGAAGGCACTCTACCAGAAGAGAGAGGTGGACAGGTGGTGCTTCCAGAGTCTCTCGGTAGAGTGGTATCCAGCATAGAAGAACTCATTCGCTGTGTGTACGGGGACATCAGTCGTATACCGCACCAGCAAAATTCTTGGGTGTGTGAGCGGGCCATTTTGACGCTTAAAAACGATCAGGCTGCAGCAATTAACGAATGCATTCTCTCGGAAATTGAGGGGAATGAAGTAGACTACACCTCGATAAACACTGTTGTCGAGCAAGATGACGCCACACATTATCCCGTGGAATTTCTGAACTCCCTGTCAGCAAGTGGACTTCCAGCGCATACCATCAAGCTGAAGGTCGGTGTCCCGATTATGCTTCTTCGGAACCTATCTCCTCTGAAGTTGTGTAACGGGACCCGCCTTAAAGTCATCTCGCTCCACAGACACACAAATTGAGGCGGAAATTCTTACGAGTTGTGGCGTTGGCGAGGCAGTATTTATACCACGCATTCCCCTCATACCTCATAACTTCCCGTTCCAGTTCAAGCGCGTACAGTTACCCGTGAGTGTTTGCTTCGCGATGACCATCAGAAAGTCGCAGGGGCAGACACTGAGGGCAGCGGGTGTCGACCTCAGGACGAGTTGCTTCTCACACGGGCAACTGTACGTCGCTTGCTCCCGCGTCACCAGTCCTGACTCTCTTTACATTTTGGCTCCTGGCAGCATAACTACCAACGTACGTTATAGGGAAATGTTGTAAGGTATGATACCTTTGTACGTATTTTTACTCTTTTGTGTCCTGGAATGTATTCCTGCATTATTTTCTCTATTTCCTTCAGTCACATCTTATGACTGAACTCAGCAGGATTCCAATATAACTCTCTTCACTTGCTTCGCTTGCAAAAAAAACTTATATTTTAATGCTATTTTAAAAGTTGTTTACTTATAATGCTATAGCGACACTGGCATCTTAGGTATTTTTGGTGCTGTAGAGCCTTCACGCAGACGACGTCGCGGGCAGCAGCTAGTACGTAATAATAATGAATACCCAACATTTTCTCTTTAATTCACTTACAGATAGACAACGAACACACATTCTGAATTTGCTCGGTCTAGAAACATGTAATTTTGCACAAGAGATTGAGAGAGAGATTTTGTATATAACCAAAGTGAGCAACAAGAAAGTATTTTTGGAAATTCACACCCTAAAGGAGTTAATTAGGGGATGAAATTTCGTCATTTTCCCTAATCCTATCGGGCACACGGCTTGTAATACATATATTTTTATTAATGATGTCAAATCAATCAATCAACCCAGCCTATCGCAGTCCACTGCTGGACATAGGCACCCTGTGTGTAGTCCACCCAGCCACCTTTTTTAGGTCGTCCGTCCACCGTCGCTGGTGGGCATCCCAAACTACGCTTGCCGATACGCGGTCTCCACTCCAGGACTCGTCTGCTCTACCGGCCATCGGTCCTTCGACAAACATGTCCAGCCCTCTGCCACTTCAGTTTGCTTACTCTGCAAGCTATGCAGGTAACTCCGGTTCTTTTCCGGATAATTTCATTTCTGATTTTATCCTTCAAAGAGACTCCGAGCATAGACCGCACATTAATTATGTACTAACAGACGCCAGCACATCAAGCTACCCGAAACTGTCAAATTTTCCCAATCAACTTTGAACCTTATGCTTTAGCGATAAAGTTGAAAATCTATTAAAGAAATTTGACAGATTGTAGTAGCTTGATGTTCTGGCGACTGTACGTAAAAACAAATAAGTGAACTTTATAAAATACAACCAAAAGGTTTCATAACCACAGACAACTACAAAGAAAATTAATCCTTCCTTAATTTCCTGCTCTCACGCTGCGAGTCAAAACAACGCTATTAAGCTCAAGCTACACAAATCACACTTTAAAACCATGTACAACATCTAAATTGAACCCTCCCCTCGTATTCTACAAGTTGGCAAGGAAATAGGCACATTAAGATAAACGTAGATGTTAATTTATTATTCGCAGTACATTGAATACGTCACGAGTTGCTACGGACGCTGTAACTCATAGGGATGCATAGTAATGTCGGCGGAGTTGGGTGGAACTGAATATTACGTAGCTGAAGTTGTATGTACAGTCAACCAAAGAGTTAAGTATGCAGGACCGTCAGATATAGTTGAAGTTTATTAAGAAACCGATGGATGTTGTCGACTGAAATTTAATTTGATAAATGAGCTGTTTGTTTTCTATCAAACACTTTTTATTTTATTCTACAACATCCATCGGTTTCTTACTAAACTTCAACTATATCCGACGATCCTGCATACTTATCTCTTTTGTTGACTCTACCTATGTATATCTTCCTATGTATATTATGCTTATCCTCTTATTCGTTAACGCCTTATTCAGATTGCTTTATCATCCCACATATTTGCCTGCTGTAAGTGGCTACCTATGTATTATTATATTAAAAGCCTGCGATGTCCCACTGCAGGGCAAAGGTCTCCTACTCTCTTTCTAGTTCTCTCTGTTTAAAGTTGCTAAGGACCAGCTACTTGTGTAATTTTTTTTTATATTTATGTACTTTTACGAGTAAGGGAAGAAACATCTATACGTACTATATTAGAGCCAGGAATTTGAGATAATTTTCAAGTTATGGAACAACAAACCGAATGTCATACTTGACAAAGTTCAAATTCCATTGCAACCAAAAACTTTTTAGGACCTTTTTGTTACAAATGGTCACTCAAAAATCAACTTAAAATACAATTCACTAAAGTAGATAACTGATTAATTAGCGATGGAATGTAATTATCTGAGATTATGAACACTGCTTTAGTAAATACATTATTTATTAAAGTCGTGTTTTGTGTCTGTCTGTGCGACCGCGACGTTATTCTAAGCTCGGTAACGGTTTTTGATTCGGTTTTCATCATCATTTAGAGAATTTATTACTGAAGGTTTATGTATTGTTAAACCTACATATAATAAAAAAACTCGATGTTTTATTAATTTGTAAAAACCGTGCGAAGCATGGGCGGTTCACTAGTCCATAATAAAAGTTAGCCAATAAATGTTTCTTTTATGAATTTAGACCAGCTTTTTATTACAGAATCATGTTCCTGTATTGTTTTTTTTTTTACTTACTGGGAACATGTATGTTTGATTCTACTGGTCTTCACCGTCATCTCACAAAACATCATACATTTTCATCAGAACTAGTCTACTAATAAGCAAGATTTGGTATCAGCAATCTATTGGGAAACTTATCTAACACAATCATCAACAGTTGTATAGAGAAAAGACTATAGTCAGATCTAAAACCATGAAAAGAATGCCTTTTCCAAATCAACATCCAATTACATCGCTTCCGTAAGCCCAGAAAGTTGCTGCTCATCAATTAAGGTATTAATTCCGTTAGACAATAAACGGGTTCCTTCCCCAAAACTTTACAGTTGCCAATTCCCATCGATCTGTAACTCGAAGGAAACTGAGTTCCCAAGTTTTGGGACTTCAATCCAAGATGATTGATAGCTAGAATGTTCTTGCTTCAAACGTGGGTTTTCTCACAGCAGTTTTAAAGGGGGAAAGTAATTTTAAAGTTGGGAATTAATGGAAATAATTTTGGGTTTGTGAGTTACCATATAAAGTTACTTCTTGCGACTTATTGTTGGATTGAAATATAAATAGAAAATAGAAAAAAATAGAAAATATTTATTGTCCAGGTAATATTGAATTGATAGTTTAGGAGCTAAGGAGGACATCATTATACACATGCATTTTAGGTTTATGGTTTTTACAGTAACGGTACGGTTTAAGGGTAAAAACGGGACCCTATTACCAAGACTCCACTGTCAGTCTGTCTCTGTCTGTATGTCACCAGGCTGTATAATCATGAACCGTGATAGCTAGACAGTTGAAATTTTCACAGATGATGTATTTCTGTTGCCATTGTATACAACAAATACTAAAAACAGAATAAAATAAATATTTAAGGGGGGCTCCCATACAACAGACGTGGTTTTTTTTCCTTGTGGTACGGAACCCTTCGTTTGCGAGTCCGACTCGCAAATGACCGGTTTTTTTAATTTTGTGTTTTGACCTGCATGTGACTAATTTATAACCACAGCGTAACTATTCGGGTTAAATCTATACTTACGAATAGGGTAAAGCTGAAGAGTTCGTTTGTTTTTTTAGTTTGAAACCGCTTATCTCTGGAACCTGTCGGATTTGTTTTTTTTTTCCCAATTCTTGAGGAAGGTTACTACGTCTACCAGAAACCAAGCAACATGAAAAAAGTCAGAAAGAATTTTAAGCAAAAACGAAGTAATAGCGCGAGCGGGCGATGCGATGCGACGCGATGTGTCTGGAGACGAGGGAGTTTTATAAAAATATGACTGTTATTTTAGTATATTGTGTATCGCACGACTTCCACGCGAACGAAGCCGCGGGCAGAAGCTAGTTACTGAGAAGATGAGCATAACATCTAGTGTAAGTAGAATAGGTGCAGACGCCTGCACATCAACCTACTACAATCTGTCAAATTTCTTTAAAACATTTTCAACTTTATCGCTAAAGCATAAGGTTCAAAGTTGATTGGGAAATTTTGACAGTTTTGGGTAGCTTGATGTGCTGGCGTCTGTACAACACATTTCTCTTTACTGCATAAACATCACACTAATATTATAAAGGCGAAAGTTTGTGTGTGTGTGTTTATACGTTTGTTACTTCTTCACGCTCAAACGGCTGGACCAATTTTGATAAAATTTTGCATGGATATAGCTGACATCCTAGATTAACATATAGGCTACTTTTTATCCCGATATTCCCACGGGATCGACATTTACACGGGTGAAACCGCGGGGCGCAGGTAGCTAGAATTTTACGACAACTGTTCCTATGCTAGAAAATACTAGGAGTTGTTTCGACTGTGGGCCGTTAGATAGTAACATTAGTGCTTTCAACTTTACATTTTCAACACGCGTGACTACAGTACAATACCATCAGTAATTCCCGCCACAGCTTCACCAACACGTAGCAATAGAGAGCTCTAAACGCTCAACACTAGAGCTCCACCAGCTTAAACAGCTCCACACAACATTTTGTGCGCAAAACTGCAAACTATGCAGTAACAAAGTCAACACTACATTCTTACCAACTAATCCTACGCGGTATACTAACAAGCAGTTTGAGCATCCACAGATTATTAAGTAAGCGCAAAACAGTGTCGGTACTGTCATGCATAAAACGCTAAGAAGAATCGATTGAAAAGTTCGTGGAGTTTGCCATCTTTGTTCCCTTTTTATAGGGTTGAAGTTTAAGCAGTGATTATGTGTTATATTTAGGACTGAGGGGCTTGTGGCTAAGTAATAACAGCTGCACGGGTCGATCGATCAGGTTAAGCTACGTTTGCCGTGGTTGGTCCGTGGATGGGTGACCATCTTCACATAACAAGACCCGTCTCCCGACTCCAAGCACGTCAAGCCGCGTTGGTCCCGGCTGCCTTATTACAAGAAGAAACTGTATTTTTTCTCAAAGGCCGGACAAGATAAATTTTGTGTGAGAGACAGAGAGGTTTATCTTTCTTCATTCTCATGTAACGAAATGTGCCTAATCGTGACGCGTCCTTGAAACACTCAATTCTCGTCCAAGTGTCGAATCACCGCTGCCTAAGATTTTCACATCAAACAGACACGCAAAACACAGACGGACGAAGAACTTTCCCGGTTAAGGCAAATATGAGTTAATTGAGAGTGAATCCTAATGTGAAGCCTTTTCCTGATTTGGAGAGGTGATTATCCAATAACAGATTGGCCAAAAGCCATTTTCATTGGCAAAATGCTCGATGAAGCAGTCATGTAATGCTGAAAAGTCGATCCGAAATCTGAAGAAATCAATGAACTAACCCCCTTACTAACAAACGTTGTATAGCGTCTGTATAGTTACACAACGCTTTGTCTTCTTCTTTCGAAAGTCAAATTACTGACGACTGAAAGAGAGAATTCATCTGATATAATAAGTTTATTAGAGTTATTCCCCTCTGATCCCCTGAACCACCCCCCCTCGATCGCTTGCTAGTTCTTCTTCTGTTTTAATCTCTGTCTTATTAGTAAGGGGTTAAGACAAAACAAGTAGGCGTAAGTCTACATAAAAAGCCAAGAAAATTGCACTATTATTACAAGCAAGAAACTCCATTTTTTCTCAAACATTACATAAAGCGTCTTCGTACCTCGGTATTTATCATTTGAATGGCGTTCCGTACACATGGGGACAACTAAACTGCTCACGTAATGGCGCCACTAGCCTCTGTAATGGCACGCAAGTGTATCACTGCTTAGATTTCCTGCTCATAGTTTTATTGGCTTTCATGAAAATACGACTGGAGTGTTGTGATGTAGTGTTTCGGAGTTTTTTGTCTTACAAAACTTATGTGCGTTTTTATGGCTTTTAGTCTATAGGGAATTAAAGGAAGGGATTGAATGAAAGCTTATAGCTAAACTAGCTGCGCCCCGCGATTTCACCCGCATATGTGTCGATCCCGTGGGAATATCGGGATAAAAACTATCCTATGTCCTTCCCCGGGATGCAATCTATATCTCTGCCAAATTTTATCGAAATCCGTTATGTGGTTTAGACGTGAAAAGGTAACATACAGACAGACTGACAGACAGACAGAGTTACTTTCGAATTTATAATATTAGTGTGGAGTATGGATATTAGTGAAATCAAACTTGGCTTTCTTGGGTTATTCCATTGCTCTTTTTATAATTTTAAAGACGTTAACTGCTGGGACACAGGCCTCCTCTCTGTGGAGTGTAATCCACCACGTCGGCCCAGTGGAGGTTGGTGGATGTCAGATCATCTGTCCGAATTTTTGTTTCTAGGACGTGCTGGTTCTTCACAATATTTTACTTCACCGTTTTGGTGTTCACCGTGCCGTGCACCGAGTGGTGATGAAATAATTTACACAAAGTAAAGCGCCTGTCTGGGTTCGAACCTACGACCTACAACTCGTAAGTCGCGGCCGTTACCACTGGGCCACCATTCGCTCACCTTCCGTAGATCGTAGTATCTGTCCAATAAGTCTAAAAGGCAATAATCCGTACCCTGAAATATTACCCAGTTCCGATATTTTCCCGATATATAAAACAGGAGGCCTACCACAAGCTCTTAACGCGATCTATTTTATGACCTAAACTGAACTGTTCTTCTAATTCGTACCATGACGTCAGTTTAACGATTCAGTTTAGGCCGTGCCATCTGCTGACAGCGATTGTCCCAAACTGAGTCGCAAGTTTTGGTTTCATTCATACTTGTTTGGTACCATGACGTCCAAAGAGCAGCTCAAGCGATGCAGTTTAGGAACCTAAACTGAAATGTCTTGTTTTTGAATCGTTTTTAATAAGATCTATGCGTCATGTTCGTGAACGGGCGCCGTCAGTTGGGGCTGGTCATCACTTAGCTGCCTCGGCTTATTTTTATTTTTAATTATTTTATTTTTAATTGTTGTTTTTTTTTTTACTATTTGCAGTACTCTGGACGCTTTTAATGCATATGTATTTTTTTACATCGTTCTTACATATTATTATAAATTCAACATTAATGATGTAACTAATATTAAAAAAAAAAAATAATTTAAAAGAGTGTCCATGGAGTTTCTTGCCCGTTCTCCTCCATAGGTACCTACGCTTTGGAATGGGCAACTAGCTTCATTTTATTTTTGACTGACCGACTTCTTGACAATTCAAAAGTGCCTGTAAATGGTTTAATTGAAATAAATGCTTTGAGTTTGAGAGTTTTATCATGGTAGGCCACCAGAGCAGCATAGCGGTAGGTACCCGACACCACCAGGTGCGGTATGAATTCGCGACGAGTGCCAAAACTGTGAACTAGGAGGCTAACAAGGCTATTTAATTAATTTTTAATTGATTTGGAAAGTTCGTGTCGAAGCGAAGTGCTGTGCGGCTATTGAGGCCGACGGGAAAATAAAATTTCCCCGAGATTTTTCTTGAGTGGGGGACTAGTTAGAAGCTGATTTTTTTTTTGATTTTATGTCGTCGGGTTAGGGTTTTTGATTAGTTTGATTGGGTTGGAGAAATATAAATTATATTGGTGCTGTTTTTATGAACTTCTTCCTGAGGTGTAATTTCGTAACATAATTGCAATGGTAATGCTTTTCATTTTGACAATTCAACAACATTCATTGCGTCATTTACGTTGTGGAGCAGATGAATTTTCGAACATAATGAAAGCAGTGGACTAACAATTTCCTTCTAAATCCTTCTAATTGTATTTGAAAGTGTGTCAATTGGGGTGCTGGAATTTGGAAATTTATTTATTTTAACCCCTCACTAAACAACTTTCTGCAGTGAAGTACCAGTGGTCATAAACTATGAACTCAGAGATTTATGAATGGATTTTTGCTTTGACTGAATGCAGACGGAAATCAACTAAGCGAGCAATCTAGCTTCAACATTCATTGACATCATTAACAAGCACAAATAATAAGTATCTTTAAATCGAGACATTTAATTTGATTGTAAGTTCTACGTATTCCAATATAGCATCATAAACCAATAAAACTACATATCGAGCCTTTTCAGGAAGAACATCGTAAGCGCCAAAAATCCCAAAAAACTGTTTTAATATTAATCGCCAGATCAACTGATTTTGCATTTTGCATCACCTTCTCCTGTAAAATATGCAAAATGACGGTTACGATCTTCTTCCTGAAAAGGCTCGATATATCCTAATACTATACAATCAGGATATAATAATGCTTTACTACCAAGATATTAGGTGTTGTACAGCCAACGAAACAGATGAGTTTGCATCCTGCATCCTGCGATTTCAACGATTTGATTAATAGCTTGGATATCTCTATCTGTGAACTTTTTAAAATAAATTTTAAAAAGTTCGATATCGAAGATATGCATAAATCTTATCACGCGCAGATCTTCTATAGGTATTCAATTCAGTGCTGGATGACTGACAATGTACAACACAACCTATAAGTACCAGCAAATTTTTAAAGTGTTTAGAACTGTACACTTTAATTTAAAAAAACCCATATTAAAGGGTGCAAAGAGATATAAAATTCTGTATGCATACAAAGTGACAGGCAAAAGCTATATAAAAATAAATAATTTTATTATTTTGTGCCTGCATACAAAACTATTTTGCTGTGTGTACTTAAAATACATAAAATTGCACAAATACGACAGTTGCACCAAGATTATGATGTCCGGGAAACGTATATTGTATGAAATTAACCGGACGAGGCCGTTTTAATATCGTTCTCGTGATTACCACTACTGAGACCGTCTTTGGCTGTTTTCCAACTAGGGTACCGTGCATTATTGTAACGACTTGTTCTTAGTGAAATATCGGCACTGTGCCGGTAGTGCGAATATTTTAAAGGATGCTGGGAGTCTTAATTTCCCCAATGATTTGGAGGAAGACAGAAATTTGCGCTACCGGTGCTTGTGATGCATTGTGAGCTGCAGCCGGAATCAGGTCACGGATTCGTTTGGATCTCGTGGGTATAAGCAACTCTAGGTAAATAGGTAAACGTCATCTCTATACTGAAATGTAATGTAACAATGGAGTTTCAGGCGACCTCAGCAAATATACAGGGTGGGCAAAAAATCGTGGATCAAACGAAATAGGGCGATAGTTGGGGTTATTTGTAGTAAAAAATATATTTGTGCGAGAGCCCTAACTTGATCTCCTTAAAAGTTATGACAATTTGAGTGTTTACAGTAAGGTTCTAAAGTTACAAATAATTTTTCGTGAGCCTTAAAAGATATTGAAAAAAGTGCCAATACTGATAAATCATGGTACTCACTGTCATAAAAGCACTGTTGTAGTGATGATACGTTTTTTTTTTGTTTTTTTTTTTACTGTAAATAACTTCAACTATCGCCCTGTTTCGTTTGATCCACGATTTTTTGCCCACCCTGTTTAGTTGGGAAAAGGCTAAGATGGTGATGAATGGAGTTTCAGGCGATGCTGGTATTTATATTTTCAGTACTTATGTTTATGCTTAGTGAAAAATGTAGTCAAATTATTACTTATTTTTTAAGGTACCAGAAAGTCAGATGTATGTAGGTCGAGTCGTTCTCAGTAATTAAAACTTAAAGCGTTTATTTAAATTGAACCATTTAGAGGCACTTTTGAGCAATCAAAATAATGAAAAGTTTTTGGACGAATTTCTTTGACTGAGTTTGCAGTAGGAGTAATTTTCATAGTTTTCGAGGGTGCTGAAACCGATAGTGAGGTCAAAATGAAAACCCAAGAAAGCGGCTGCGAAAATATTAAAATTTTTCGCCATTTTGAAATTTATGCAGCCGCCATCTTTGATTTTCATTTCGAACTTCGATCCTGCCGGGGGTCCCCCGACCACACACGTTTTTTTTTAACAGCCAGCCAAGTTACAGTGAACATCATTGTTCACTATCGAGCGAATACCTCACCTATGAGAAACTCGACTGATTAAACTTATACCCTACGAACAGTGTCTTAATTAAAAAGTTCTCAGCGATCCGAATAAAATCTCCTAGATCTCGCCTGATAGAAGTTTCCCAGTGAAAGTACTTTAATTAACGTGCGAACTCATTATTTCTTATTATTTAACTTTAGCAGTCTTTCAAGACCTTTTCGTGTGAATGTTTTAAAAATCATTTTCGAGTATAGTTTTTCTAAGACCTTAATTACAGTACCTAGTAGGTTGCTAGGCAGCTTTGGCTGGGTTTGATTAAAATTTTATTTACTTGGAATCCAGCGGTTGCCCCTCCGAAACTATATAATACTAGGTTCTGCCCGCGACTTCGTCCGCGTGCAATTTCTTGTCCCCCGCACTATTACTTCGTTTTCGCTAAAGTTACGTTTCCTAAAAAAGCGGTGACCGCACATAACGGCCGCAGTGACGGCTGACGTGAAAATGATGATTGCGGCAAAGATTTAAATCGTTAGGTAAATTGCGGACGCTATGTGGGCGGTCACCGCTTTTCTAGGACACTGTAGCTTTAGCGTTCTTTCCGACTTTTTTTGATCTGGTCGTGACATTAAGTAGCCTATATATAGCCTTCCTCAAGAATTGGGCTATCAAATCCAAAAATATTTTTTTCTAATTAAACTGGTAGATCTGGAGATTACCGTGTTAAACAAACGAAAAGCTTTATTATTAATATTTGTATGTAATTTCAAGTAACGATAGACATTTAATTACAAGATATTAATTTCGCTTTCTAAATTGCTAAGTACTAAAACCTACAAAGACTGAGTGAATACTTCATGTCGAACATTGTCAAAACTTTGTACCATGTTTAAGGCAAATAAATACTTATCTTATCCTAGTAATTAAAACAATACCTATTAAGGTGAATGCGCAGTGGTAGATCGCGAAATTCAAATTTACTTACGTTTTTCGCAATTTTCAGATCAGTGTCAGGTTGTATTTTGATCAAACTTTGATTCGCGACTATAACAGGTACGTATTTACAGAATTATAATAATTAGAATCATTAATACATCTTTCTAAGTTAGATTTGTACCACGACAACAAATCTCTTATGGAAAACTGCTTAGTGGTACAAATCTAACTAAGATGTATTAATGATTCTAATGATTATAATTCTATAAATACGTACCTGTTATTGTCGCGAATCAAATTTTGATCAAGATACAACCTGACACCGACCTGCAAATTGCAAAAAACGTAAGAAAATTTGAATTTCGCGGTCTACCACTGCGCATTCACCTTAAGTAACATAATATAAAACTATTTATTTCCAACCAGTACATGGCTGAACTATTTTTCTCAAACATCAGACAGTTCCTCTCGTCTCAGTAGTTAATATTGTCGGAGCACCATTCAATGGTAGAAGCGGTCAAATTATATGTTCGGACTTTACTCTGGATGAGATGCATTCCTTGCATTTTCTGTCGCTGGTCCAAATTGTGAGCGGCGCGGAGAGTTGTCATACCTTAATAAAATTTCGGACATTGAAATAAGATTGCAACAAGATGTGATACAAGAATTGGCCCTAATTTTTGTTGAGCAGTGGTGGCCAAGTGGTGACGGCCGCGACTTACGAGTTGTAAGTCGTAGGTTCGAACCCAGACGCGAACAAACAAACAAACGAACAAAGTAAAGCGCGTTCGAACGCGCTTTACTTTGTGTAAATTAAGTATTTCATCACCACTGCTCTCAAAACGGTGAAGGAAAACATCGTGAGGAAACCGGCATGTCCTAGGACCAAAAAATCGAAGACATGTGACATCTGCCAACCCGCACTGGGCCCGCGTGGTCGATTACGGCCCACTCCCTCTCACTGAGAGGAGGCCTGTGTCCCAGCAGTGGGAAAATTATAGGCTGATTATGTTATGTTGTTTGTTGAAAAAGAAGAATTCATCATCATTTCAGCCGAAAGATGTTCACTGCTGGACATATGCCTCCCCCAAGCACCGCCACTGCAACCGTCACCTTAATTGCGCAACACAATATCAATCACAATCCAAATAATCAGTATATGAGGGTACCTTGTTGTCAAATTGGCCAGCTGGCTGTACTAACTTGTTTTATATGTAACTACCCACACTTTTACTATGTTTTCTGAATTAAGATAAAAATAAACCTAATAATGTTGTAGGATATTTGCCAATACATTGCTTCATATATGTTCGAAAAATTTGTCTGCTCAACAACGGAAATAACGCAATGAATGTTGTTGAACTGCCAAAATGCAAGCCATTCCTACTGTTAGCGTGTTACTCTATTACCCCGTGGTTATGAAGAAATGTTACTGTTTTATTACGTCCTTTATTTGCCAGATTAAAGTCATCTACGTCTTTCCTAAGGTCTGTCGAAATAAACTATTTAAAGCGAAACTCGTAAAAAGGATGTTTCTTTTTATTATGGTCTTGTATTTCAGAACCCTCCATGGTATTCGCCATTATAAAGTTGTTACTGGTAATTAATGTTACAGACAGTTCGTTTATAACTTGGCACATAATTTTAAAGTGGAACTTTTCCAATAAATGTAACGTGAACGAGGGACGAATGTCTCTGCGGTCACGGCTTGCATTGTTACGCGCCCGACGTCATTGATTTAGACCCGTTCTGACCGGTTCTAGCCAGTTTTAAGCGGTTTCAACTGCTTTTAACCGGTTTTAATCTCTTAACCCGCTGTCCGCTTTGTTATTCTGATCGGAGGGTCAGGTGTGTGGGGTTCTTCAGAAGTTTTCTTTTGTTATTGATTGGAAAAGTAACCGGTTCCCTGTTTGTGGTCGAAGGGTTAAGGTTCTGTTTGGTTGTTATTATGGGGTATTAATTTGGGGCTGTCGTTTGGAGGGTTGATGGGATGGGTTGTTTTCTCATTATTATTGATGTTTTGGTTGTTGGTTTAAATGGTGGTTTAGGTGATTCTTATTACGAATAGAAACTGAAAAGGTTTTAATTTATCTTTTTTATGTGTTTATCTAACTGTGTGTAATTGTAGAAATTATACAACTATGCTGCAACGCTGTGTTTTCGTAGTCCAGCGTAAATATTAAAAAAAATGCCATTGAAATTGTTGCACAGAAGGAAATAAGAATGGATTTTCGTTGCCGTTTTTACTTTTATTCGTAAAAGTAATGCTGCAGCTCAAACTTAATCTATGTTAAGCCGTGAAATAGCTTTTTTTGCACCACGGTATTGACAGAAACTGATCCATTCCTATTTGTTATCTACAAAAAATAAATAAGACGCAACTATAATTCGACGGAACCCATCAAACACCTGATACCGTGTCCAAACTGCTCCCAGAAAAAAGTTATGGTATAAGTTAAAAGCTGAAACAATTTGGGAGATGGTCTGATAGAATGTTTGAATAACATGAATTTGCGAATGCTAAAACCAACCAAAGGGTTTGACTACTAAATGAGATTTTATAAAAATACTAGCTTCTGCCCGCGACTTCGTCCGCGTAAAATTTCATCCTCCCCCCATTCACCCACTTAGGGGTGGAATTTCGAAAAACCCGTTCTTAGTGGATACCTACTCTTCACAAAAAACACACCCGCCAAATTTCATGACTCTAGGGCCAGCGGTTTAGGCTATGCGTTGATATATCAGTCAGTCAGGACTTTGGATTTTATACAGGCGCTACAATGGTGACATTAATTTAACCCACGGGTAGGGTTAGTGCCCATTAATCATATAAATATTGATAGGTTAAAATAATTCGTAAACCGAAAAAAAATTTTTTACAAACAAATTAAATAATAAAAAAGTAACTAAAATTGGGATCACCCTTGCAAAATTAATTCATTAAATTACTTACCTAGCTCGCTTACGTTAACTCGGAGCGGCAACGCGTCGCTTCGCGCGCTGGCAACCGTGCAACGCGTCTTGTACCTACTCGTGATCGGTCCGATTCTTCGACGGCATTTATCAAAGAAACCGAGCGGCATAAGTGGTACCTACAGCGGAGATGCTTAGTCAAACACTTATCATATCACCCTCTCTTGTTACTACGAGAACTGTTATCACTAATCACTGCTTCTATTTGTCTTTCGCGATATGATGATCGCGATTGATGACATTCTCCGTAAATTAGGACCATGTCCGCATATTCGGCTGCTGTGTAGTTCGGATGTGTATTTGCCATCACGATCACAAGTTTACACAAGCACTAATAACACAAATAAAAGCGTCCGTGTCGCAAGAGATGTAAACGTACCCACTAGCTTAGAAAACGAAAACAAAGCAAAGCGTCTTTATCGCAGTACGATAATCTAATTACTATCCTAATTACACAAAAATAAATAAATAAAACAATAGGTAAGCGTCTTTTTTGCGGAAACATTCACAAAGATATTAGAGGACGTAATTATGCACATCAGTGTGAAGAAGTGTGTCAAGGACACGGGTTCGGCTAGCACTAGAAAAGCAAATAAAAAGAATTCAACTTCGGTGCGGGCGGCGGCGGCGGGTGGAAGGGAGGGCGCGCGTCGCTTGCGCCGCTCGCCGACAAAGAGATGTCTCTTTCTTTCAATTCGCACGCGATATTAATGTGTTTAACATATTCCTATGCTGTGTTTGAAATTACGAGGAAATGAATTGCCAGGATCACAAGATCTTTGTTCTTTACCTCCAAAATAATTCCTGTTCAGCCTCCAATCTCTTCTCACTTACACTCCTACCCACAAAACAGTACACAACAAGTATACATTACAGATTATATTTTTTCTAATACCCGTCACGCGACACCGCCGCGCCGGTCAGTGTCGAATATAATTTTCCTCGTTAACTGGTCGCAATTCGATACCTATAATCGAGACCGAGTATCGATAACGGAAACCTTAGAAACTCTATATGGAATGGAACGAGCAGAAGGTTCGCATTTACACGTACTTTCGATGAGCACAAGTCATGAAGCTATAAGTCTTATTCTGTCAGTGTTTCTGGTAACGAAATAAAATGTTCAGCAGTGACCACAAAGGTAAAAGACTGTTTATGCAATGCTAAAACGTTAAAATAACTCGAATGGAACAACTGTCAATGGCAGCACACGACTTACCGATTATTGGCAATGATCGGATAATCGGGCGCTATTATATGCCTTTCAGAATCCCGGATCCCGGAATCGTTTGATTTGATTCGATCACTAATCTGTTAGATAGATAAACCAATTTCCATAACTTGACCACATTGTGCGCATTATTATTTTTTATTAATATTCCATTTGTTTTGAAGAAAATAAAAAGGGTCTAAATCAAAATAACCACTGCTATAATTTCATTAAGTTTTTTATAGTTGTTTTTACAAAATTGTTCAATCCCGGGAACCCGGGATTACTTTTTTATTCAGAAAGGAATGTTCATATTATTCTTTCGAGTGAAGAAGTTTAAGTATATAAGCGCCCGATTATCCTATCACTGATTATTAGTCAGCGTCTATGTTACCGTATTTTGCGAAGGATGGAAGGAAGGAGGTCCTAGAATAAAAAAAATCTATAACATGATTGTGTCATCCACCAACGTGCTCTGGGCCCGCGAGGTCTTCTCCTTCTTCTTCGTGTCACTGGCACGACTGTATTTTAAATCTTGTTTTACCAAAACATTGCCACTTCCACGGCGTTGTCGGTGGCAGTGCAGAGGTCATTTTGACTGCATGTTTTGGGACACAGAGGGCAGGATAGGAGGTGGAGCATGGTTTGTGACAAAGCTCCGTACACACCCTTCTGCCGTTCCGTCAAGGTACCCACGCACAACGGACCAAATGGGAGTCTAATGTCCGTTTTCACCATCGTTCCCTCAAACACTCCTTAACTAAGAGTCTCTTAACATAAGAGACTCCTTAAATCAGCCCCTTACCCATATGTTTTAGGACCATAAGTGTCCCTTAGGTGATGGTGAAAACGAAACTAACACTTAAAATTTCTTAAGGTCTCCCTAAATTTAAGGAACGATGGTGAAAACGGGCATATGTGCGGAAAAGGGAGCCCTATCATCATCATCATCCGTCAAGGTACTCACAGAGAAAAGGGCTGTACCTACCTCAGCAGTGAGAACATTAACGACTGATAATGCCATGTCACCGTACCGTGACACTGTATAAAGTGGACCTTTTGTTTCTATCTTCTCGTGTTTAAAGAAGACATTAAAATTTTACGCGCGACGCCTGTCAGCTGTTTTATTTGCCGTTTATTACTACAGATTAGGGCTGGCATGTTTATTTTTTCTTAATAAAGCACTTTGAATATTTAGTGGCGATAAAATACGCGATTATCTAAGTTATTCGAGAATCGAATCGTGCTGTAAATCTGTAAATTAAGTGGCTTGTGTATTCTGGAATTAAAGTCGGGTCATAATATTTTCTCATTTTCATGTAATTTATTTCTCATTTATTTGCTGTTTATTGTGATCTGGAGATGAAAGAAATAGCGGTCATAATATTTCCCACAGGTGTTTAAAATTACATACAAGCCACAAATGGCGATTGGGAGGGGAATGATAACTATCATCAGTCTGGTATTAATGTTTATGCTGTCATTTGGTATAACACAGTGAAAACCACCGTCTTGGTTTGTCTACAAGATAGACGAATTCACTCTTAAAGCAAGATGAGCATAGATAAAAATAATATATTTAAAGCTTAAAAAAGTCTCCATCCAGCAGTAATGTAGGTATGGTTATATGCTGAAGACGCTAGAGATAACAGGTTAAAGTCAAAGTCAAATCATGTATTTCAATTAGCCCCTTTTGAATGTCTAACTTTTCATGAGAATAGTACCTATTGATTATAGTAGTTTCCAGAAAGAAGTTTCGTATGATGAAGAAATAGGTAAGAAACTCCATTGTTACTCTTTTCAATTATTTTATATAATTACATTAATTATATGTATTTTTTACCAACTAATCAAATAAATTCCTAACCCAATGAGAAATGTTTTAAGAGGCTACAATTACCAACCCAGTGATACAGATTCGATGTTATCTTTTCTATTACAAAAAACATCGTGTGAACCAAATTAGATTACATGTGATGTATGAAGTGTCTCTTCCAAAATAGATTTCATATTACTTAGTTCTAATCTTAATGTTTAGTTTCTTTTAAGGGCAGTGCTTAACAGTCTTAAGTGTATCGGTATGTAAAAGGGCATTAAACTAGCCCCCATATATTTTTTATGTGTGGAATAATGAGAGTAAAAGATTGAAGCGGCAATGAGTGAATTGAATTCCGCCCAGTCTGCAAAATACTGAGTTGCCAGATTATTAATTAATAGCTGCTCCTCGCGGTTTCACCCTTATAGGTTTCGATTCTGGGGAAATATAGGGATCAAAAGTATCCTAATCGAATTTCATCCATATTCGTTCAGCCGTTTTAGCGTGAAAGCGTAACATACAAAAAATTAAATCTTTTCTCTTTAGATCTTTAGATAGCCTCTTTCATATTTCGATAGTTTAGATTTATTGATTAAAAACTTAAAAGACTTTCGACTCTACAGTCGAAAGTCTTTTAAGTTTTTAATCAATAAATCTAGGTTAGGTACAAGGTTAGGTACTACTACCTAACCTTGTTTTAAATCATAATTGGTCTAAAGATTTTATTTGAAGTCGGCGTGGCTTTTTGGGATTTTTTTGGGAATGTTAAGTTCAACTAAGAGTTATCGGCCTCTTTTGCGATCTTCTCTTTGCTTTTTTAATTTTCTCTTATAAGTACACCAGCTGCATGAAGCAATATATATATATCTATACTAATAATAAAATTTAAGAGTTTGTTTGAACGCACTAATCTTTGGAACTACAGGTCGGATTTGTAAAAAAAATATTGCATTCAATAGCCCAATTCTTGAGGAACGATATATGCTATTTCACATCAAGCTAGGACCCTTAGGATCCGAGCAAAAATAGTCAGAAAGAACGTTAAGTGAAAACAAAGTAATAGCCCGGGCTGACGATGTGATTCGTCGTGGACAAAAAAATTCACGCTGACGAAGTCGCGGGCAGATGCTAGTAAATAATATATCATGATGCCTAGATCTTGCTATGTCAGTGTATTAATTTATGATCAAGCTACTGTCACACCACTCATCGCCGTCATCTCTCCACAGACTTTTACAACTTTCTACATCATTAATCGACGTGTTTACGAAGACCTTCGTGCCCTCAGTAATATTGTGTTGACATCATGTTATACGTATTGACCATAATAGTGTGCCGTTACTCTTGGTTTCTATGGCGCGAATGTTGTAAGAGGTCGGGTAAGTGAAACAGGTAGCTTGGCAGCAGTATCTACCGGTATAGATCAGACGAATATGTTTTGCATAAGTATCTTGAGTTTCTAGGTAAACTAGATGGGCTTGTATATGATTGTTTGAAATTAACTCAATATGCCTTGGCTTTTTCCAACTAAATTATGTTGGGATCGGCTTCCAGTCTAACTGGATGCAGCTGAATACCAGTATTTTACATGGAGCGATTGCCTATCTGACCTCCAGAACCCAGTTACTGGGTAACACGATATCTCTTAGTATGACTACTTGTTAGACTTTTGGGCTTCTGACCACCCATAACGCCTGTCAAAGATCTACGAATGCCAGCCGGTACCAATGGCTTAACGTTCCTTCTGAGGCATCAATATGTAACGAATGGTCACCCATCCGTTACGCGGCAAGCGTAGCTACCATCTAACCAGCTAACCATCGATCGATCAGTGTAGCTGTTACCATTGAGCCACAAGCCCCTGAAATTAAATGGGAATCCCTTTCAAACCGTTGCGTGTTTCTACAATAATTTCCAACAGGGTTGACATAAGTTTTTCGATAGCTTATGTCTGTCCCATACATCTTTGGAGTTTTCCATCATCGTTATCGCTGATAGAATGTCACTTTGTCTAGGCCCTAAATTGTTAGATTGTCGAACTTTTTAGTTAAAACGATTGTCAGTTTCTGTGTTACGTTTGAAAAAAATAATGTATGGTCTCATTTTCCCATTTCTGCAGGATTCTCACACAGACCTGCACTGATTTGATCGATATTGGCAGGTGAAATGATGAAACGTTTTTCACTTTCTGCGTATTGTATTTAATGTGAGTTTTATATTTTTGGCTCTCTTTGTGCTCCGTCGATTTTATTTTATGAGTTAGTTCAGTTTATTCCTCGATAATAGCCAATTGTGTATAATTTTATGTAATGGAATGTAAGGATGTGTTTATGTTTGTATATACCTTATATCATGAATACTATTTCCAGAGACTTGCAGCTTTACATACATCGAACATGTATGTAAAAGCGAAGCTGTTAGTTTTAGGAATAATTTTACAGCGTTTCTTGTATTGTTATTCATTATATTATTATTAGTAGAACTGCACAGTTTGCGGTTACGTGAGTTTAACAGTTCCGGGAACAATCGAGGAAATGGTTAGAGTTTAGTTTTGTTTGTCACCGGCGTTAGTGGTGACTTGGAGAAAATTAACAATGTTTCGACAAATTGATGTTTAACTTGTCAAATATATTCCACAGACATTCTGCTCTGCATGACGATTATGAGAAGAACTATACTATCGAACTACTAGTTTTTTAAAGGAGGTCTGTAGCCGAAGTCTTCAGTTTTTTCCGTATCATCCACACAGCTATTTTTAAGAATGTTCTATATTTTCTGCATTATATATTTTCTTCAACGTCAACTAAAAAACCTTGAATCCAAATATGCCAAAGGTTATATTAACATTATACACGTACACAAAATGAAATAGTCTTGAAACCAGAACTGAGTAATTGTGATGAATAATGTTCATTACTTCTCAGTATGAAAAGATGCTTTTGCCCTGCAGTAGGATGTATAATCATTAATTTCAGCCGAAAGACGTTCACTGCTGGACGTAGACCTCTCCTTAGCACTGCCACTTCGACCAGTTATGTGCTTCCCGCATCTAGCGGATTTCTGCGGCCTTCACAAAGCCATCGGTTTACCTTGTCGGAGGCCTTCCAACGCTACCTTTCGACCCCATCGGCCATCTGTTCTGCGAGCCCTGCGTGCTCTGCCCACTGCCACTCAAGTTTAGCAAATCTTCGGGCTATGTCGATTGCCGTGGTTCTCTTGCGGATCTCTTCATTCCTGATTTGATCACGTTGGGACACTCCAAGCATAACCCATAGCCAAGCCCATAGTCCAAGCATAGATGTATAAAAGTGAGTTGGAAATATTTTTCCACTGCGGGCTCATTTTATTTCAAACCATTTCTGTAATGTCCAGCGTTAACATAGTCTAACATTACAATATCTGTGACGAATTCCTCATTTGAATTGCACGTAGTGTGCCAATGGTTTGTCCTGTTATGTCCAAAGAGTCTTTGTTAGAATCAACACTTTTGTTTGGAAGCTGTATTGTTTTCTTTGTAAACGACGAGGAAGCTATAAATTTTAGTTGTATGGACTTTAAAATTATGGTCAAGGTATAAGCTTAGCCAAGTAGACACTGTCATGATCTATTCGGTTTTAGAAAGTCTATGTAAATTAACCTGTTATCCAGTCTCATGTCAACTGAATAATTTTGGTTGGTTATTGTTATATTAATCAACCAATCACAATAGCTGTAACTAGTTCTGTTCTTCGTTGATAGTCTGTTGTGAACATAATGCTGAAAGCGCATATGATCTCACCTGTGTCCTATTTTATAAAACCGACAGGCGACAATACCACAATCTGACAATCTTGAAGTTTATTTTTATATTATTTATTATTATTTCGTTTATTTATCTATTTACATATTCATTTACATTTTTAAATATTTCTTAAAGTATAAAAAATAAGTAAAAAAAACATTTAAAAATATAAAAAAATAGTAGTCCGCCGGTGTCGGGAACAGGGTCTAAGCTACCGGTGGTTAGGGCTCCAGAGACAGGAACCTCCTCACAATGCGAGCCGTATCGAGGAGTACTGCCTTCTGAATCAGGCTCTTGATCCAACCGCCTAACGAAAGCCTCGATAGATGTTCATCGAGGCCTTCGGCCATAAGGCCATTGGCCTTTTATTATTTATTATTATTATATTATTACATTTTTTATTTTAATATTATTAAACGGTACGAAGCCGTGAAAATGTGTCAAATTTATTTACTTAAAATTCAAAATAAGCGCAAGAGGAGATGGCGGGACGAGCTTGATGCCTACAGACAGGATTGGTTTACACTAGCTAAAGACAGAGAGAAGTGGAAAAAAGAAAGGGAGGACTTTGCCCTGCAGTGGGACTACATAGAATAAAAATAAAAAAGGCTAGAAAGAAAAAGTCAAAAAATGTTTTTATCTTAAAGCACATCAAGCTACTACGATCTGTCAAATTTCTTTAATAGATTTTCAACTTTATAGCTAACGCATAAGGTTCAAAGTTAATTGGGAAAATTTTACAGTTTCGGGTAGCTTGATGTGCTGGCGTCTGTACACTGAACAACAAAAGTTTTCTTTCTTATGGATTAATCATTTTTTGACAAATATTTCGCATTAAACGTCAAATGGTACCAAGGGTAGCTTAGAGGTAGAGAATGATATTATTATGTAGGTCCTCATTGCCGGTTCATGTTGAAAAGACAATAACGTATTAAGGTCAACACAGACGGAGGATAATTCAAATACGTAACTGGGATTGAGAAAATACGACCGGATCTAAAGCTCTCGAGTAGATCGGAATCCCGGATATCTGGTATTAGCCTGCGACCGTTATTGAGTTATTGCTGAGTCAATTGTTTTGTATCTAATGTTTGTGTTCCATTCTTTGGTTAGAAGGGTGTGCAATGAAGAAGGAAATCTATTCATAGTATAATTTAAAGTCGCTTTTCGAGTACATGTGAGTGAAGTCTTAGATCTTCTCAATTATGCAAGGGATTTTGATAAGGTTTTCACTATCACACAGAACCACACTAAAATCTCAATGTTTTGACATGTCGACATAGCACATGTGCAAATCAAGGGCAGGGCGCTAGATTATATTTAAATTAAAGAGATTTTAAAGTGATTTAGATTATAATAAATATAAGGAATTGATGGAGTAGATGTTGTGGCGCAATCTGAAAAAGGGCTATCTAGTTATTAGTGGGTTGGGACAGGCTGAGCTGATTGATTGGTTGAAGAAAAGCAAGAATACAGTAGTAAATTTTAGCGGTAAGACCGTTCATTGTGTCACGCTATGTAAAATTTCTACTTTTATATATCTGTAATTTGTATGGTGTACCTACTTAATAAAAAGTATTCTATGACTACCGAAATAGTCTTTTCACAAAATTATTCCTGAAGCCTTCAATATCTATTACAATTACATCTTTTTAAAATATCTGCTTAACGGCAGAATTTAAATAGGACCTTTTATAATTTTCTCCTACCTAAAATTCACAGTTCCCTTCGACATCATCAAAATCTAACCACGTTTTAGCGCGAATTCATCGAAATTAATTTGCAGGACAGGCCAGAACATTATTAATTCAAAGCCAGTGGACAGACAAGACTGGTCTCCAATTGCAGCGTTGGTAATACAGGAAATTTCAGGGCGGCATCTAGCCGGCGTTTCCGAACGGCGCGCCGGAAATAAGCGGAACAAATCCGGCCATCACTTTCACGGAAACTTACGGGGAGTGGCGAGCGTGCTGGACGCTCGTGGAGGTTGCTTGATAAGAGTTGAAGGTTTCATAAGATAAGGATTATAAGAAATTAGTGTTCTGATGGTGACGGTTTTTGGGATGCATGAAGAAGCCTCCTCGTGTAGCGCAGTTTGTTCCGCCAGTTACTCAACTGAACCGAGCGCTCGGCGCATCCTGGACAGTCAAACCCAACACCTTATTTGTCTGGCCATATTTCCTTGCGGTGGGTAGGGCTAACGCCCGCCTATTTTGCGACCACCCTCCCACTGGAGTCAGGCGTCAAGCAGCCTGCTGTGTTTCGTCGGGAGTTCCAGTGCCTTAGGCATCTTCTGTGCACGTTCGTTCAATCATAGACCTCATCCATCATCATCTGCCTAGCCTTTTCCCAACAATGTTAGGGTCGGCTTCCAGTCTAACCGGATGCAGCTGAATACCAGTATTTTACATGGAGCGACTGCCTATCTGACCTCCACAACCCAGTTACTGGGTAATACGATACCCCTTGGTAAGACTGGTTGTCAGACTTTCGGGCTTCTGACTACCCGTAACGACTGTCAAAGATCGACGAATGACAGCCGGGACCAACGGCTTAACGTGCTTTCCGAGGCACGGAGGGATCTCAGTATGTAAAGATGGTCACCCATCCACAGACCAACCGCGGCAAGCGTAGCTTAACCTGATCGATCGACCTGTGCGGCTGTTATTATTTAGCCACGGACCCCTCTCATCATATCATAGACCTCATCCATCGCTTTATATTACTTGCATTCTGAGGAGTTGTACAGGGTGACATAACATCGACGCGCAACATGTTACCATGGATTCTGTACACGATTTTTAAATAAATCTGAGGTTATTAAAAAAAAATTGCTGTGCCATACATTTTGGCCGCGTAGGTATTGCACTTTTCTATAAAAAAGCACCTTTTTTATAAGCGATGAAACATTTCTTTGCTTGGTCAAGAATCATGTCCTGAATTTGTCAAAAATACGTCTAATTTCCCAAAATTTTTGACAAGTTTTTGATATTGGTTGTCGCTGAGATGAGATTGCGACTAGATTTTGAACGTTTCTAATTACGGGAATTGACTTTCTGCTACAACTTTTAACTTTTAGAGCCACAGCGCACTAGCGATTTTTGTTGACCGGCAATTTGATCGTTCAGGGAATTAGTATGAAGCTATATTGAAGTGCACGCGTTTGATCGACCGATTTTTAATCGCCAAATGGGTGCACTTCAATATAGCTCCATAGTGATTCCCTGAACGATCAAACTATAGGTCAACAAAAAGTCGCTAGTGCGCGCTGGCTCTTAGAAATTATACTTTTTTTCAACACCACACAAGTTGTCGAACAAGCTCGACCCTACTATTTCCCGTGGAGCCGCCCGTGTCAACACTAGCATTGCGAGCCGCACCAGCTCAATAACACGGAAAATTATATCGCTTCCAGAGAAAACAGCTGTGTACCCGCCAGTACCGCTAGTTCCCGACTTGTAGTACATTACGTGCCGGGACATTACGGGATTTTATTTAGTTGGCTTTTTAAGTCTGGATTTTCAGTGAGGTTTGAGAATGTAGCATCACATCCTTAGGCTCTATCCTTTATATACCAAGCTAGATTTTATATAATAGACAATGCTAAATACTTGTCGCGAGCAGTGGTGGCCAAGTGGTAACGGCCGCGACTTACGAGGCGAGGTCGTAGGTTTGAAACCCAGACAGGCGCTTTACTTTGTGTAAATTATTTCATCACCACTGCTCTCAAAACGGTGAAGGAAAACATCGTGAGGAAGCCGCCATGTCCTAGAACCAAAAATTCGAAGACATGTGACATCTGCCAACCCGCACTGGGCCCGTTTGGTGGATTACGGCCCACTCCTTTGTCACCAAGAGGAGGCCTGTGTCCCAGCAGTGGGAACATTATAGGCTGATTATGTGATGTGTGGTGTGTAATAACAAAAAATTAAAAGAAATAATTTCAAATAAAGTAAGTAGGAAAATCGATAAACGAAGATTTTCTATTTCAGCTATTACTTTTCCTAGCTACCGATAAAAAACAATGTGTACCAACAAGATAAAGAAAATATACCTCATGCATCTAAGATAAATCCATCAATATTTTGCCTATAACCCGATTCATTAATCCGGTAAGGGTAACACGATTCGTCCATTTACAAACGATAGTCGCTTAATGGACGTCCAGCGCGAAACATAAATAAATGGCATTACTATTTTGTGTCAAAAAATAAGTGGTTCTGGTGTCCTTTAAAGCAGTCGTATATGTTTGAATAGGTGATTTGTTTATTCATGATCAAATGGCTGGGTAACTAAATGTTTAGTGGTTTTAAACTTAGTCTCTGAGATGTAAGTTAATGCACCTGCTTTGTGTCGTGATTTTTTTTAATTGATTAAAAAGAAACGAATTATAATATCCACTGTGGCAACACTATCAAAGTACAAATAATTATTATTGTAACAAACTTTAAAGTGTATTTTCATTATGGCAACTCAATGTATTATTTTATTTGGCAACACTTAGTGGGTGGGTGGGGCAAAAGTCATGGTAAAATATAGTGGAGAATCAGTCGTTGTCGGATTGCCAAAGAGTACAGTTGTGCTATTAAAAAGTATAAGCAAGAAAATAGTGTTTTCTTAATATATTTCTCTGGTATTGCACGTATCCATAATCTGCAGTGACCACTTACCACGGTCCAGCAGACTAATGAGCCGCTTGTTTTTTTGCAACCCAATATTTTATTATAGACCAGACCTTTGATTATATAATGTCTAGATAGAGCATCAATTGCGCGCAAACGTGTCAAAAAATACCAGCCAACTGTTGGACTGTAAGTACTTACCCGCCGATTAGTGCCGATCGTACCGCTTTGGTGTCACTACGTATTACGCGCGCTAAGTAATAAACAAATAACAGCGATAAAATGACGGTATGTGCTATTAAACTGTGCCGAAATTATAAAGGAAGGGTAAAAAACACCAAACACATCACATATCATCAGTAAGTAACCAAAAAAACTACGTATTTGTTTTTTGTTTTTATATTTACCAAATTACGCCATATTACGCCATATTTTATCAGTGTTGCCAGTTTCTTTTTCCATTCTCCCAACTTAACGTCCTTTTTTTGTGGGTATATTCGTTGCTTTATGGTTACGTTTATATTATTTAGTTGATGTACTTTTATTATTCGATTTCAAAAATGGTGAAGTTTTTCAATTCGTCTGTACTTTTTTATAATAATATAATGTTCGCGTATAACTTTTTTGTTTATGAGCCCATTTTAATGATTATTGTTGCATTGGGTCCAATAAACTGATTTCAAAGGTGCCAAGAGTAATTTTAATAAGATTAATTTATTCCATTCGTATTATCTGTGATCTTTCATTTGAAATTTCCAAATACAAAGTGCCTAAAAAGTTAAATATTCTAATTGAATTAACTTAGCTGATTTAATATAACACAACATTCACACACACAACTCTAATTCAATTAAATAGTGTTTTTTATTTATAAATACAAGTAAATAAAGACACTACTAAAACTGAATAATACTACAAACATACACCTAAAACTTACTTATATTATTTGTATAGTCAATTTTTTTAATATGTGATTTATGGGAGAATTGTAGTAGCTGGTATCATTATTCACGCACACAGAGACATAGATGCACAGTGTAAAACACCGCCCGCACGCACACATGTTTGAAATTGTTGCCTCGTTTTCTTTGTTTTGATTGTAGGGCGACGCTCTATCTAGACATTATATAATCAAAGAGACCAGACATTGTTATTGTGCCATATTATAAGTTATACTAAACTAATAATAACGTTTAAAAGTGTAAATTTTCATTTTCTTCGTCTCTTTTATAATTAATTCCAGGTATCATTTCCTTCGTTATTAAAATTACTAGTACCTACTAAAGTCATACGAATTATTGTAATTAAGTTAAGAACTCGCTTTCGAAACTTAACAAGTGCCTACCGTTTATCTCTTAATTATTATCTACCTACTTTATCAACTTAAAGAAAGAAAGAAAATACGTTTATTTGCGGTGAACATGACTCAAAAATTAACATGATACAAAACTAAAATAAAAAAAGAAGATAAGGGAAACATGCGTCACATCCACGCAAAACGGCTATCGCTCAGCATTCTGCTGCGACCCTATGCAAGACAGAGCCCCAGCGCTGCGCTGGTTTTCAGCGACAGCCGGCGCTGACGTGATGACGTCGTCCGATGCAGCCCACAATTCAGCTTTTTTTTAATTAGTCTTGAAGGAGAAGATATCAAGGAATCCAGTACTATATAGTATGTTATTGAAAAGAGACGTACGTGTATGTAAATGTTCGTTTTTGTTCCATATAGCTTTTCTATGTCAATATAGTATGATTAAATTACTATTTGGAACCGAGGGATGGGACGTTAACATTGCTGGCAAAATGTGTGTATAAGTACCGGGGAATACATCTAGCTACCTCTTCGAGAATTACAGGAATAGAATAGAATAGAATACTCTCTATTATGTACACCATATAAATTAAGGCATATACAGGCATTATGTTGCGTTAGTATTTAGCCACTGGTAAGTGCTCAGCAAGTCAGTGGTAAGAGCTGTTGTGCAGAGCAGTGGTGGCCCAGTGATCCGCACTGGGCCCGCGTGGTGGATTACGGCCCACCCCCTCTCACAGTGAGGAGGCCTGTGTCCCAGCAGTGGGAACATTATAGACTGAGTATGTAGCTCATAAACACGAGCAGCACGCGTCAACGGCTGAGGCAATTGCAGCCGTCGACACAGGTCGACGGCCGTCACCGACACGTCTATGGATGCAGTCGACAACGTACGGCTCGTGTGTACGACCACTAAAATGACACATGTCATACCCAATCTCCCCATTCATCAATTTGTTCATCAACCAACTGATTAGTCACCAGTAGCATTATCCCCTGAACTTCATTATCCCCTACCTCTGATAACGGTAATACCCTAACGGGTATAGCGTGATGGTATTGCCTTATTGGCGATGACGGAGCCAGCCAGGCGTAAACTGATAGTATAGCGATAAAAGTAATAGAGTTTGGGATTAACGTGAGCTAGATTGTTTGGCAAATATTATGGTGTGTGAGGTTTGATGTATTGTTTAATATTGTGCGGTGAGCTAAGTTCATCGAGTGAGAATAAGGTGAAAGGATTTTGCAAAAGGAGCTCTGACTATTGACTCAAAGTCAAAGGGAGGGCCTCTATCGTATACTGTGATATGCTGTACACTGTACACGGTGACAGGGACATCGCGCAAACTGTAATCACGAATTCAGCTCTTGATTCTAGACTAGCATATAAATTTTTAGTCAGTTATAAAAAAATTAATGCTGTTTCATAGAAAAGTGAATACCTGAATACGAGGTTATAATAAGAACAATAGGTTAAAATAAGAACAGCATTTTTTTAAAATAACCTACTAAAAACTTGCGTTGAATTTTTTCTTCGGTTATTAAAAAAAAAACACTGAAATTTTGTTAATATCAATGTATTAAGGGGTCTTTAATAATTGTCTAAAAGCGAAACTATGGTATGACACGGCAATGACAATCCTTTGAAAGAAGTTGTAAAATAAAGATAAATAATCACTAGGACAACCTTTGGATGGATTAAAAAGAGGAAGGACAGACAAGTACTGTAGGTAGTCTGTGGTGTACCATTTACACAATACCATAAATACATACATAAAGTATATTATACTAATCTAAATAAATATATACATATATATATACGATACAACGATACGATACGTCTGATGTAACACTGCTCGATAGAAATTTTCATCAAGATCTTCTGATAATATGTATTATCATCCAACTAGTTAAGTGTCTCCATACCTTCCATCCGAACTTAATCTATTGTCACCACAACACCTACGATTCACCCCATTTCGCCAACATTACTTATAAATATTATCTTAACAAATATCTCGCCACGCCAAGAAAATATCTCAAATAGTGCCGTTCAGCGAGAATATGACAGTTACACACAATAGCCGCAACATGCCTTGCTGCGGGCTTTGTCGAAAACGTCCGGTTATACCCAAGTGACGGGCATTGTTCGAACACGGTATTTGTGCTAGGATACTGTTATGTGGGCAATGTAATAATATTATTATATGTGTGTTGTGTATTTACGGTATTTTAGTGGGTGATTTGAAGGCTATATACGGAGAAATCCTAAACTATTAGTATATCGATAGACCACCTAGAGAGCATTTAATGGAGCTCGGTGGAGTTTCTTGCCCATTCTCCTCTATACGAATCTACCTTTTGGCGACTAGAATCAATTCTATACTACTATTCTATTTTTTTTTTGTAATTTTTTACGTTCGAAAGTGCCTTTTATGTGCCTATTTGAAACTTTAACTCTGGCTTTAATTGTGTTAGTCTGCCTAGATGGTTCAAAGTAATATTGTTTTTTTTTGTCGGTGTGCGGCCGCATGAGACTTTAGCACATAATTATACGATTGAAATTGGACCATATCTAATATTCTTAAGACATTTAATTTGTGGCAGAAATACTAAACACTGGATAGTGAGGTTTCAGTAACCGTACGTAATGTTGTAACGTACTTAGGTATTGTTTAAATTCCCCGCTCACAATAAGGGTATCACGGACGAATATCTCTCCCAACTTTTTAGTCAACAAAATATTTAGCTAAAAATTAACATTCACGTAACACCGTAGGTCACATGTGGTGTAAGCGTCCTTGATAATATATTAGACGTTGAACACAAAAACTGTGAATAATGTGCCGTGTTCGCTGCAAAATGAAAGAAAAACATCAAGTCCTGTAACTTGGTGCAAACTGTAAGCGCTCGTGGGTGGAAATAAGACAGAATAGAAAGTTTTAGGAAGGTAGCGTCAATCGACTGAAACTTGAATCCCTCTTCCACCGTGTATTCTCTTTGGTGTTGTTTCACATAGTCAGCTTGGACATTAGCCTTAATAATATTGAGCTTTTCTTTTCTTACCACAACAGCATAGCTATTCACAACCATACGACAGGCTATCGTATCGAAAATGACACATTTCGATAACCTGATTTGACTTGCCCCCGACACCAAATAGCTGTTGGAAGAATAGCGGGCGTCTATTTGATTTAAACTGACAACATTTTCGGGTTTTGGACTTGTGAACAGCGTTTAGAAGACTCCTACGATAACATTGATTGATGTTCGATACGATACGGAAGCGTATCGCGTGTTTGTGAATAGCTATGCTGGCTTTGTTTTTGAGAGTTCTTCAACAATCAAAATCTGATATCAGTCTAATTTCTCAAAATTGTATCTTTTGTTTTTTCTCTCGAGTTTTTGTCATACAATACGTTGTAGCAATACGATTACAGCTCATTTTATACAAATAAAATAAAAAACTGTTGTCAAAAGTCACAAAGTCAGATAACTTGGTAGAGGGATTTACTACCCAGGGTAGGTATGTCGACCATCTTTATACCACTCTCAATAGGTCCACTCTTTGCTGGTATCCAATCAAGTTACTTATATAAAAAATTGCACCTTTTTGTTACGAAGTAATTTATAAAATTGCTAAATTTTTTTGTAACAAATAATATTATCCCTAAAATACCTTAACCGCTACATCTCATAACTAGAACCACCTTAATAAATTTGATATGTGGTAGCAAACTATCTGGCAATGATAACAAAGTGCGAGCTTACTTTATTTACTGGCTGGCTGGCTGGCTGGGTAGCTGGCGATGTATGGCGACAGTCTACTGATACAGTAGCTGAGTCATAAGACAGAGCTATGTGTATACTGCCTACGTGACGCTGAACTTATGTGACCTGTGGCTTGAAAGTGAATTCCTCGTATCGGGACTACAAGCTTACAAGCTCAGCTAGGAAGTAAGTAGGAGGTCTTTGCCTGGTAGTGGATTAGTCAGTGTTGCTTTTGTTACAGCGTTTGCGAAGTTCAGCCGTTCTGTTCTGTAAAAATTTGACCGTGAAAAGTTAGGTGAAGTGAGCTTGAAGTGAGCTGTCATTCCACCTGATGGTAGGGATTGACAGCTCACTTCACTTCGTAATTTATAGAATAGGTAGATACTTTGCGATTTCAAGACGGTACATTGTCAGTCGCGCGTTCTGATACTTTATAGTTGCGCCATGATGTGTGGCGCAACTATAAAGTACCAGAACGCGTCTATGGGTTTATTATGGGAACTTTAATCTTTAAAATCTTCAGTAGTTTCCTTTATCTCTTGAAAGGAAGTGATCATGAAATAGCATAAAACTTATTGTTCCCCTTTGAGCAGCACGGTAAAATATTGATTGGTGCTCAAATAGGAATACCTGTGGTGCTCTAAAAATTGGTGCTCAAACGGGAATACTTCATTAATTCAGCACTGATAAAATTTGCGTACTTCGTCTACGTGAAATTTCTTGTTCCCCCGACCCACCGCGTCGCATTGCATCGCCTTTACGCAGTAGGTATTACTTCGTTGCCATCTAGCGGTCATTCTGACTGTTTCGTTTTGTTTTAAGGGGCCTAGCGTGATGTAAGGTAGCCTAATAGCCTTCCTCAAAGATGGGCTATCAAATGCAAAAATAATTTTTCAAAACCGACTGGCAGTTCCAGAGATAAACGCGTTCAAATAAAAAAAACTCTTCAGCTTATTAGTTTATATTGAGAAAGGTTTTATGCTGAAAGGTCTGTCATGAATTACGCTAAATAAAAAAACAACATAAATTAGACACCAGTAATTTTCATCAAAATAAAAAAGGAGATACTCTCGATTTATTCTAATTTGTTCGCGAACAACAATTCAGCTGAGCCTCCAAGGAACAGGTTCATTAATAAAACTTAATTAATTTCACATTAAGTCAGTCAGATTGGATTAAGTGAACGTAGCTTTAATGAATTATTGGGGATTTGGCGAAATTATAGGGAAAGATCGGGGGGTTAATACGGGGCTGAACTTCGTGGGGGACCGCTGCAGTTTTAAGCGCTTTACTAAAACCTTTGGTAATAAAAAAAATAAAAAGAAATCCTCCAGACATATTTTCTGCCATGGCGACCAATCTCCACGGAGACCAACCTGCGGCGCGGGAGATATTATAGTGCAAGAGAGTGCGCAGACGCAGGTGCACTTTCTCTTCCCTCACCTCATTGTCCGATGGGACGGCAAGCTGACACGACCAGAGAGAGATCAGGCGTAGGACCAACACCGTAACGTGTTTTCCGAGGCACGCGGATATCACACCGCCAACTTCCAAACTCCGGGCTGTTGCTAAGAAATTCTCAATGGAAAAACCCAATAACACTTTCCTCGACCCGGGAATCGAACCCAGAACCTCAGCAGTCGCGCTTGCCACCACGAGACCAACAGGGCAGTTTGTTGACTACCGAGATGACCACTCAAAAAAAAAAAAAACAAAATCAAAAATTTTTTTTTCACATAAACCGACAGGGGCACTTATGAAACGTCAAAAGCTAGGTGCACGGTTCCAATTGGTCACTTCCTATGGAGAAGAACGGCAAGAAACTCGACGGTTACTCTTTTAAAAATATTTGGCTTTTACAATGTTTTCAAATTACAGTAGGTATGGGAGGACAGCGTAGCGCACTATCGCTAGACAAATATCGAAGAAAAACGCCACCCACAAAAAAAAACCCGCGCGACCCCAAATAAACTGGGAGAAGGACTAGAGAATAATGATGTTGATGTTATGCTTTACTGTGCTCCAGCGGTTTTGTAAGTGGGAATAGGAATAAATACGAATAACACCTCAAAGCCTACGTTTACAATACGTTAAAATGACACCAACACTGTTCACCGATGATATCAAAAGATGAAAAAATTTAGTTGAATTTAATGTATTTTTATATTTTTAAACTAATAAATATAATAAATAATCATAATTATTTAATATGTTAGACTGTCGTTCTCTTTACCAAATTACTAACTCATTCCGTTTCTCTACACCTCATTTTCAAATATCTTCATTTGCCATCAGAAAACTTAACTAAACTCACTTGTCTTAAGCTACATTAACGCTTATCATTGAGGCATATATGAGGGTAGCGATTCGCATTTCAAAACTTTTGACAGTTCGTTTTTAACAGAGGGGCAATTCTCATAATTTTGAGAACGTTCACATTCAGCATAGCTATTCACAAACACTCGATACGCTTCCGTACCGTATCGGACATCAATCAATGTTATCGTAGGAGTCCTCTTAACGTTGTTCACAAGTCCAAAACACAAAAATTTTGTCAGTTTCAATGAAATAGACTACCGCTATTCTTCCGACAGCTGTTTGCTGTCGGGGGGCAAGGTAAGTCAGGTTATCGAAATGTGCCATTTTCGATACGATAGCCTGTCGGATCGTTGTGAATAGCTATGCTGATCTCAGTCTCAATCTGTCAAAAATACCTCTAATTTTCCTAAATTTTTTGACAAGTTATTGTCGCTGAGATGAGAATGCGACAAGATTTTGAACGTTTTTAACTATGGGAATTGGCATTCTGATCACAATATATACCTCTAGACTAGCGTCTAAAAGAACAAAACACAACCGTATGTTTCCAAGCACGGACGGATTACTACCGACATCCCCGGCTCGCTCTGACCCGAATATTTTTATAGAGATATCTCCATCGATCTAGAGGTACGCAGAATTGTGTGACGTCATTCACGTCAGGAACAGAAGTCAGATTTGTATAAACTGGAGAATGTTATGTATCTTTCTTTTTATGTGTTGCTTTACATTCTGAATTTATATATGTTTCAATTTCTATTTGTACTTTTACAGAAACTAACCTCACATGCGTTTCACCTATACCCGGTATTTTTCGTTCATACTGGCACCAACATATATACACATTACATCACGCTTCTATAGTACCTACCTTCATTTTGCCATTTATGTATTTACTAGCTGCGTCCCGCAGTTTCACCCCCATAAGTGTCGATCCTGTGGGAATCCTGTGGGATCCTGTGGGAAGTTTCGGGATAAAAAGTAGCCCATATGTTAATCCAGGGTGTCTGCTACCTCCATACAAAATTTTATCAAAATTAGTCCTGCCGTTTGAGCGTGGAGAAGTAACAAACATATAAACACAAACACACACACTCGGAAACTTTTGCCTTTATAATATTAGTGTGATGTACCATGTAATAGGGGGCGAGCCTAGCCCAGCCAAGTGATCACAAATCCAGACTCGACTCTCTCTGACTCTGATCGGATTTTGCTACTGAGAAATTCCAGATCAGAAAAACCCTTCAATATTTTACCCGACCCAGCACCAACTATTGCAGACTAGCTGCAGTCATGGTTTACCTAAATATTAGCTAGTCAGCAAATTGCCCAGACTGTAGCCTCACCTGGGTGTTCAGCGCAACCTAGGTGAGGTTGCCCTGAACACCCCATAATTTTTCGGCCCACTGAAATCTTTCAAAAGATAAAGTTATTTCAGAACATTTATCTAAACAACAATCTAATATTGTTTCCCAAAATGTCGTGACAACTATATTTAACGATATTTTAAACACATTTAAATACAAAATAAACAGTGTCACGTGTCACATCAAAAGGGAATCGAACAAAAATAGTATTTTGAACAAACAGAACATTTTTGCATTTATTTTTAGAACTTCCCCACTTTCTTTTACAGTTCCCAAAAACCAAAATAAACTCTATTCCTTTAGAATAAAAAGTATTTAGAAGGCAAAAAAGAAAATGTCATAGAACAAGTCACTTTTGCAATTGAAACAAAGGAAATTTAACTCTAACATAAGGTAGGACGGTTTGTTTGTACTGCATCAGATAATTTGGTTGAATTTCGAAGGAATAGTTGTGCATATGCGTCGATTGTCAGCTGTTTGTGTTGACACGACCAATCACAATGAGACATTTTAAAATTAATAGTTTTGAACAATGGATGGTATTCTAAATTCGAATATTTGGAACGCGTATGTTCTAAGTGGACTGTAATGGATTGCCATTAGTCACCTTAATTTATTTGTTAGTAGATCTAAATTCTTTACTTTTTCTATTCGTTTTTTTTAATTCTTAAAAACAAGATAATATTTACATAAATATAAGCTAGGGGTAACGTATTACCCGTAACTGGATTATAGAGGTCAGAAAGGCAGTCGCATTATGTAAAATACTGGTACTCAGCTGCATCCGGTTAGACTGAAAGCTGACCCCAACAAAGTTAGGAAAAGGCTAGACATTTATGATGAAGCTAGCAGACTTAAAATAGTACATTTGTGTATAAAAAATAAAATTAATAAAAGGGGGAAAGAATCTTAGGGTACAAAAATCCACATCGCTCCCAACAGAAAATGTGCCTAAAAGGCTGGCAGCACAGATATAATCTGTGGCTGGCAGCATTGCCCCGTTGTTTGGCGATGCTGATTCTTTGGCCAAAAACTTATAACACCCCGTCGTTTTTACGTCGGGGTTTAAAAATAGGCCAGCCCTCTGGTCACGCGAAGACTTCTTTTTAATTGATTCGTGTTCTTTTTTTGTATAAAATAACCCGATGCAAATCCTCATTAACACAAATAGTTTTCAAGCCTAATGGACCCATTAATTTATTTAACATCGTTTTCTCCCAAAATTAATAAATACCACTGTCAACACAAAGCTGTTTCACTTATGAATTAAATCTCATTTAAATAAGGAATATAGCGCCATTAGCACTGCGTCGGCGCAGTTCAAACCGATATGTGTGGGTAATTATGGTCATTTGCATTAGTTGTCGGTCGCCTACGCACAAATCTGTACCAATATCTTACAGCTGGATTGTGTACATACATAAGAAACTACAGTTATTTTGCTGTGTCTACATAATTATGACTGTTTCATTTGCCATTCGGGAAGTTTTGCTAGCAAAAACACTAAAGCTAAAGCCCTGAGTGGTAACTCAGCGTTGCCAGACGTCCCGATCGATTAACCTAAAAAATCTTCATCTGTCATCATTGTAAACTTAATTTGATACTCAAATAAAAGATTTTTTTTTTTTTTTTGTTAGCCTATAGTGTCCCACTGCTGGGCAAAGGCCTCCCCCAAATCCTTCCAGGAACTCTTTTCCCGCGCCACCTCGAACCAGCCCTCGTTGTACGCGTCCAGGTCATCTCGCCATCTCTTTCTAGGCCGACCTCGGCGGCGCCGTCCATCTTCAGGCACCCATTTTGTGAAGATTTTTGCCCAGCGGTCTTCGTGCATACGGCTGATGTGACCCGCCCAATCCCATTTGAACCTGGCAGCCAAGAATAGGTAGTAATAAATAAAAACTAACTGATTATTATTAACGATTTTTTATTATGTTCCGCTTTCGACAAAACAATCCGCTTTTTTTACTTAAAAGCACCCGCAGACAGGCGCGACATGACTGTTGTAGAACAATATCCATGAAGTTTTCATAGAATTTGTCGTACTAGACCCACGTCGCCGCCCGTCGCGCTGCCGCTGTCGCGACGCGCCTTTCTGCGGGAGCCTTAAAAGGTATCAAAATCCCGCTTTACTTGAAAAAATCTAGCAACGCTGGTACCACTATACCGTGTGAGTAGCGCAGCCTCCGGTTGAACTTGAATCTAGTCGGGTAACTCACATACTAATTTAATTTAAAATAATCACATACACGCATAACTACATAAATGATCAAATATACAATCAAAAACCATCTATCAGTCTGGCCTTATTCAAACTATGTTGGAGTCGGCTTCAAGTCTAACCGGATGCAGCTGAATACTAGTATTTTAAATGGAGCGCCATGCGTCATGCTACTTCTGTGCATGAGGTCCTGGTTTCGATTCCCGATTCGGGAAAAATGTTAATAGGTTTTTCTAGAATTTCTCGGTAATAGCCCGGAGTCTGGATTTGTGTCCGGTTGAGTGCAATAGACTTGAACCCTTGTTACATGGGACTTATCTAAACACTAGCTGCGCCCCGCGCTAGTGTCGATCCCGTGGTAATATCGAGATAAAAATCCTATGTGTTAATCCTGGTTGTAAACTGTGTGCCAATCCGTTCAGCCGTTTGTCAAAATCAAAATCAAAATATTTTATTTTACATAAACCTACATGGACACTTATGAAACGTCAGAAGCTAGGTGCACGATTCCAATTGTGCGTAAAGAAGTAACAAACATACAAACACACTCACAAACTTTCGCCTTTGTAAAGTTTGTAATATAAGTGTGATAACTGGTGAAATGCGGGTGTATGCTAGGTATACTTCTGGCTAACTCTCCGCGGATTACAGGCGCGGTGTTATGTTTACGTAAGTATGTATTTACGTAGATTAAAATAAATAATCCTACTTCACCATATTGCTTAACGTTGCAATTCGGCCCACATCTAGTTGACCGCATCCGTTGTTTAATATTATATGTTTATATTGAGGTCTGCCGGTCAGATTTGTGTATGAAACCGTGTGAAGAATCGTTAAATTCGTACATAAAATTATGCGTAATACGGCAGAGGCGATGATGATAAATCAAATTTTAATGGGGTTTGGGAAATCTAATTAGGAATAAGATACCTATGGAAACTACTGCTTAGCTATGAAACTAGAATTAGATCAAGTTTAAATACATTTTGTTGATTAAAAACTTTGTGTTAAAAATACAATGATAGTAACGGGCACATTTTACAGGCCAGGCTGCTACCCGAGAATATTCTAATTCGAAAACGATTTTTTTGATTGCTGAATGGGCCCTCTACTGATGGAAAGCGATAGATGAGGTCTATGATGGAACGACCGTGCCCAGAAGATGCCTAAGGCACTGCAACTCCCACGCATCGACGAAACTGCAGGCTGCTTGACGCCGGACCCGGTGGGAAGGTGGTTGCAAACCAGGCGGGCGTTAGCCCTACCACTGCAAGAAAACACTTTACCCGACCTCAGGATCGAACCCGGGCCGCGCCTAGCTCAGCCGTAGTGCTTACGACAGCTAGACAAACTAAACAGAGTGTAGATTTCAATCAACCAAATTCCAACAGCAATAAAATTATCCAAATCTATTAACACTATCTTAGCAGAAGGTATGATATTTCTAGGTCTTTTTTACTAACCTAGTTTGTCCCACTGCTGGGCAATGGTCTCCCCCATATTTTTAAAATTTTCATTGTCTTTTGTCTTCTCGAGCCAAACGGTCAGGAACGAGTCCAAATCGTCACGCCAGTTCGACCTGCCTCGGTGACAACGCCCGTCTTCAGCATCAGTTGATTGACAATCTTTTTTATAGGTCTAGTTTTAAAAAATACATCATAATACATACTTATCGCTTAGTATTTTCTTCAATATCATACCCACAACATGACACAATACTGCCAATTTTGCGATATTCCAATCACAACATGTAAAGGCCTCTCATTCTCGAGACCATAATAACTCCTCAGATATAAAAATTCAATCATACACAAGCACTGACCATCCCCATACAACCAGAGGGAAACTATTAAAAAGAAATCCGCTTAAGGGCTCACATCTTCGCACAATATAATCGACTCTGTAGTGCCCTTCAAACGATTCTCGATTACAACATCTGTTACTAAGAATACCTTTACACAATCATCTTTGCTACTATGTTAAAGAGAACTCAACCTTATTGTTTGTGAATTAGGGAATAATGGAGATGCAATTTTTAAAGTTTCATTTGCATTAATCACACTTATTGTCAGGCGATTTTGAACTTTATAGTCTACTGTAGTAAAGTGTATTCTATGTAATTGTAGGAGTGTATTTGAGTATGTTTGCCACATGGCTGTATTTTATGGCAAATTATTAAGAAATAATTGGAAATCCCGCCTCCTTTTAAAAAGGGCTGTGTAGAGATTTATTGTGGGCGGTAGTTTCAATTTGAGTTCCGAAAATTTTAATATATTTTTATTTATAGGAAAATAAAACGGTGGATATTTTTTGCCGTTAAACATGAAACGTATTCAAACTTTTCATTTTTATTCATAGAAGGTACAGTCAGAAAAAAAACACGCTCGAATACTTTTGTTTTATTTATTTTTAAACGTTATGTTGATAACTTTACTTATTTTTATCCAGAAATATTATAATATGCTACATACAATATACATCGATTATTTTTATTTTCTGAGTAGGTAATAGGTAAACAGAAAAAATAGTAAGTTATTACAACCCAAGCAAAAATAAAGATACAAAGACGAATATACGGAGCAAACGAAGCCACAAAACATCCAAGCAATAATGCATTAAGCCAGAAAATAATATAAGTCAGATAAGGCCGCTAATCTTTCTCTAAGTAGCAATAAGACTAACCAGCTACAAACAGATCGGAGCTTTCAATGGCGAAGGGAATTCCCCTTTTGAGAAAAATAGTTTTATTGTGACTTATGCCTCTGTGAGTGTACAGACTCGGGCACTTTTGATGAAAGTAAAAATAATTTCATGTTAAGTTATTATATTTTTGTACAAAGACTTAGAAAACATTTTCAAGATGCACAAGTAAAAAAACGTGTGCGGTCGGGGGATCCCCGTCAGAATAGAAATTCGTCACACAGTCGTAGGTATAATAGAAGGAGACAGAAAGAAAGAAAGTGGGAATTGAATACGCGTTATTAATAAAGAGCCAAAAAACAATGAAAATCCAAGATGGCAAGATGAAAACTTATACCTACTAGATTTATAAGTTACTAGCTGCGGCCCGCGATTTCATCCTCATAAGTTTCAATGCCGTGGGAAAATCGGGATTAAATGTACATGTGTTAATCCTGCTTATAAACTATCTGTGTGCCAAATTTCATCTAAATCCGTTCAGTAACAAACACAAACACACTCACAAACTTTCGCCTTTTAATATTAGTGTGATTAGAAGCTCTCATGAAGTTGTCGCCATCTTGGATTTTTATTTTGACCTCGCTGCGCCCGCAATAAAAAAATAATTTGAAAACTCGTATGTCGAAAGTCACATAGAGTATTACTTGTTTACTGCTACTGCAAGCCGCGTTAAAGTTCGTTCGTTCCAACAAACAAAGTCAACGTTAGTTTTTATGTGATGGAAACAATAGTGATCAGTCTGGGTTTTAAGACGATTTATTCTGGTCTGATTCCCTGAACCCGCCTCCAACCCCCCTTCGCCCCCCCCCTCCACTCCCCTCCACGATCCCCTGCTAGTTCGTCTTCTGTTTTAAACTTTGGACGCATTATGTATGTAAATCGAACCCGATCGATATTTATGTTAGTCTTTTATTTTATTATACGTAATCCAAATACAGACAGTATTTAGTCATGCGTAATGCGATTGAGTCCGAGACTTACTCGACAAATCAATAGACTTCATCTTAATCTCATTTATTCATTGTTTTAAATTGAACGCTGCACTTTGGTACCGCAGGGAACAGAATTTAAATTCATTCAAATTGCGCAAGACCTCTCTATTTTTCTTCCATCCTCCGATTAACATGCCCAAATGACACTTTGCCTTCGAAATCATATAAAAATAGTCTATGTTTAGGCTCCAGTACAATATTCATTATCAAATGTTATGTCAGACTGTCATAATATGAGCGTGCAGAAGGGTGCAATGGGGGAAAATGCAATTAATTTTATCACAAAAGACCCATTCGACTTCGCGACTTATCGGGGAGGTAGGGGCAAAGAATAGTTCGGAATGTCATGTCTTAATTCTCCTCTGCAAGTTCGCGAATATAGAATCTTATTCAGACTTGCTTAAGGTTTGAATTGTTGAGGATTATTAAGTATGAATGTTAGTGATGCTGACTATAGCTTACTATAGTGATGTCTTTATCGTATGCTTGCGAGTATCAACAAATAGTTTTATCTATACATATAATAAAATCGTAGGAAAGTCAAAACTGTACATTGAATATTTTTTAAAAGAATACTTGGGGCGTGATCTACAATCGATTTCGAAGCCGAAAATATAATTTTTAGAATTTTTGTCTGTTTGTCTGATTGCCTGTATGTATGTCCGGGCTAATCTCAAAAAGTGCTGCATGGATTTACATCAAATTTTGCATGAGTATTACTAAGAGGTCGGGTCAACATATAGGCTACATATTATCACGCTATCACCTACGGGGGAGGAGCTGTGAATCTTTATTTTTCTTACGCATTCTGTGACAGCGTGTAATCTAACGATGCATATTTAAATGTTGTTTTTGAGTAAGCCATGCTATTATCTAGCTTTACACTATAAAAACTACGCCATTTAAGTAACTTGGGCAGAGAAACATAGTTTAATGAATGTTAGTAGTATAAAGAAAAATTTGAAGCAGCGCCATCTATGAGATTTCATAAAAATCAAATCAAGTTACATGTTAACACTTTTTGGAAATTAATAATTTAAATTTGATCATGTTGGCGAGGTTAGTAGTAAGTTATTCTTAAAATTCATAGATGGTAATGTGCATTTTCTTCATAAAAGTTGTATCGTATAGTTCGTTTTGAAAAATTCAAGTTCCAACAAAACCCTCAAAATCTTGAGCAGAGTTGAGGAAGACAATTTAAAAAAATGCGGTGTTAAGTATTACAAAAAAGTTATGTTTATTGATGATGATCATTTCTTCATCAATTTCATGTTGTTAGTACAAAATAAACATTGACTGTTAATACTTTTGTTCGGTATTTATCTGTGTGATTATTGCTTGGTAATTAATATATTTTCATGTCGTATACCTAATTATAAACTTAAATGTGATGTAAAACAAATCCCTTACGTATGACGAGGTGCCTTCATATTACACGTACGACAAGCAAAGGGGTTTATTTAACCGACGTCGACGAGGAGGTGCTGTGGAAAGTTTTCCAGGAATTTTCAAAGACACCGCATTGGGTAGGGTTTATACCGTGCATCCGAATAATGGCGAATGCTATTTTCTGCGGTTGTTACTTCACACTGTCCGAGGCCCAACGTCTTTCGCTTTTCTGAGGACATTTGATGGCGTGGAGTATCCCACTTACCGCGCAGCCTGGGTAACACGTGACCTTCTCGACAGTGACCAAAATTGGGATGAAACCCTCGCGGAGGCGAGCGTCAGTGACAGTCCCAGCCGCATGCCGTCATCTTGGTGTTTTGTGGAGTCACGAAACCGGTAGCTTTGTGCGAGAAGTATCGCCATCATCTGTCTGAAGATTTTCTTCGAGGTTTGAGGCGTGCTACTGGAGACGAAGTCGAAGTAACTGATGAACGCGTGCTGAACACCTGTCTCAGTTCACTTCAAGATGTGGTCATTTCTATCGGCGGCAATCCACTGATCGAATATGGGTTACCAGCTCCCCAATCATCACCGCATCAAGACCGTGGAAATCGGGACTTTAAAATTCCCATCGATTCTGTTCCACAGTTCTGTTCAGTGGCGATTTCCGGCAAACGCTTTCCGTGGTGACGCGGGGATCGAGGGCTGACGAGGTGAATGCTTCGTTGAAATGATCTTCGTTGTGGTCACGAGTTCGTACGCTGCGCTTGACCATTAACCCATCGTATGCCGGAACGTAGATCTACGCGAGACACAATGGCTTTTTAATTGTGTCTGTAATTACGACATTCAACCGTTTAATATGAGAGCTCGGCTCGGCGGCAATGCACGTGCTCAAGAATTCTCCGATGTCCTTCTAAGTCTTGGCGAAGGCACTCTACCAGAAGAGAGAGGTGGACAGGTGGTGCTTCCAGAGTCTCTCGGTAGAGTGGTATCCAGCATAGAAGAACTCATTCGCTGTGTGTACGGGGACATCAGTCGTATACCGCACCAGCAAAATTCTTGGGTGTGTGAGCGGGCCATTTTGACGCTTAAAAACGATCAGGCTGCAGCAATTAACGAATGCATTCTCTCGGAAATTGAGGGGAATGAAGTAGACTACACCTCGATAAACACTGTTGTCGAGCAAGATGACGCCACACATTATCCCGTGGAATTTCTGAACTCCCTGTCAGCAAGTGGACTTCCAGCGCATACCATCAAGCTGAAGGTCGGTGTCCCGATTATGCTTCTTCGGAACCTATCTCCTCCGAAGTTGTGTAACGGGACCCGCCTTAAAGTCATCTCGCTCCACAGACACACAAATTGAGGCGGAAATTCTTACGAGTTGTGGCGTTGGCGAGGCAGTATTTATACCACGCATTCCCCTCATACCTCATAACTTCCCGTTCCAGTTCAAGCGCGTACAGTTCCCCGTGAGTGTTTGCTTCGCGATGACCATCAGTAAGACACTGAGGGCAGCGGGTGTCGACCTCAGGACGAGTTGCTTCTCACACGGGCAACTGTACGTCGCTTGCTCCCGCGTCACCAGTCCTGACTCTCTTTACATTTTGGCTCCTGGCAGCATAACTACCAACGTACGTTATAGGGAAATGTTGTAAGGTATGATACCTTTGTACGTATTTTTACTCTTTTGTGTCCTGGAATGTATTCCTGCATTATTTTCTCTATTTCCTTCAGTCACATCTTATGACTGAACTCAGCAGGATTCCAATATAACTCTCTTCACTTGCTTCGCTTGCAAAAAAAACTTATATTTTAATGCTATTTTAAAAGTTGTTTACTTATAATGCTATAGCGACACTGGCATCTTAGGTATTTTTGGTGCTGTAGAGCCTTCACGCAGACGACGTCGCGGGCAGCAGCTAGTGGACAATAACATTCCTAATAATTCCACCTCCATTTAAATAACAAATGATGACGGGAAAACAGCTGTAATGATACCTACGTTATTCCGTGATAGTAGGTAATATTTTTTGCAGAATTTTAAGAGGGCGTTTACTTAGTTATAGACAGTTTATTGTTATTTTTTGTATTAGCTAAGTATATAATTTATATCATATACACAACTATTTACAATAGATTAAATGAATTAAATGACTAAGGTCTGATGATCTTTTATCTGTGGAATAAAATTGACGTCTGACAGTTCTAGAAAAGAAAACTGTTTGTGTATTTTATTCTCAGGATAAGATTTCTTCTAGATATTTATAAAAGTTTGGTGGAATTCGCTCTTACCAACTAACTATACAGATAAATACAAAAACAAAATAGACGTCGAAGTATTCGTCCGCATCGCTGTCATTCGGAAACTAAAAATCATTATTAAAAGTAAATTTTCAAATGTAGGTAATAATAAATACAAACCAGAGTTAATTATTGTTCTGTATACAAAACAAAGCGACGACTGACAAAGACCGAGTTTGAAAACAATGGAATGAATAAATTAAATATATTCGACCGATTGACCCACTGAACTTTGTTTGTTTTCATAGGTAGAATTTACCTTTAACTATGTAGCTATACAGTGGGAAAACTTGTCAAATGAAAACTGAGATCATCCCTCTTCTTTGTAGTTCGATTTCTGACAAAATGCGTGTACTGACTGGACAGGTCCACTCAATCTGAGTGGTTCTTTCCTCAAAAGACCATCTCGGACATCGATCTACATGGTCTTCATATAACCTGACCAAGGTTATGTCTGGACTTTAAAGGGGACTGTGAGTCTCTGAGTTTGTTTCGGCCTTTCTTCTCAGAGTAGTGAGATAGAAAACGCCAACCTCATCTAGTTTTTAAAATATGATTGACGTGTAAAAGTGTTTGTGCAAACCTACTTACAGAAATAAAATCATTTATCATTTAGTTGTTACTAGGATAAGTGATTAGTTTGACAACGGTATACTCAAATGTTAACCAAACCAGACTGATGTAATTGTTGATTTGAATAAAAAATTCTGAAACTAATTAGATCTATATCATAAGCCAGTGTCTATGGTTGATCCAGAATCAAGTAGGTAAAATAAAAAAAAACTTTTAATTTTGCATCTTGCTCCAATCTTTACAAGAGAGGCAGAATGACAGTCTACTATTGATTACGCTTTTTTTTTTGCGCGTCTTTGATGAAACGAGCGTACCCAGAAGATATATGCCAGGTTCCTTTTTGTTTTGAAAGCTATATTATAAGCTAGGTTATATGTAGAATCTCACACAGACACTGGCAGAGAGTTCTACACTTATGCTGGGGCCTTTGATGCAAAACGTTAAAACCAAACCTTCAAACCGTACAAGATAATACCTGTACCGCACCAAACAAACACCATTAAGACCACAATCATACCAGTCTCCGAATACGTAGCCGTCAACCTAAAGAAGGATTCCTTTTTAGCATGTTCACACAGGAACTAACAGCATGTTTACACCATGAAACTACTTCCATTGTGTCAGCTGCTAAAACCAATAACATACCTGCAAAATGATGAAAGTTTTTGCGACAAGGACTCCGCAACCAATAAATGTAAAGTAGAAAAAACCAACTGCACCAACGTATGGCTTGAATTAAGTACATTTGACTTCTCAGCACTTTTATTCCGCCGTTACCCACACAAATATTTAAAACGAACGACCCAATAATAATTGTTATTAATTTTATTTTAAATCCAAATCTGTTCACTGGAAACATTCACACATTACGTATGCAATTCCCATTGCCATTACAACGTTTATAAACCGAACGCTCCCATTTATGGGTGGCAGTCCCAAAATTGGTAGCACTAAAACCTTTTACAATTAAAACGGGCTATTATCGGGTGTTCCTAATCCGGTATATTTAAGTGAATGGCCCACCTCACCGGTCCGACCTTTGTGCCCGGTTTAAAATGCAAATTTTATACGTGGCAACATTTGTTTGAGGATCGAGATTGAAACGGTATTGTGGCGATATTGTTGAAAAAAGGTTGTACCTATTCTTTTGTATGTTTGTAGTTGTTTATTTTAATTACTCGATGGTTATCGTATATAATATTATGTTTTGCTATCATGAAGTGCTATGAAATAGAAACCAAGTCGTTACATATTATTTCCAAATTATTTTATTAGGTATTATTTTTATTTATTTTAAAGTTGACATGTCTAGTCTTGTTTAATTAGCTATTATTACGTTACTCTTGGTGGATAGTATGCTCTATAGGACACTTAATATCGTGTCCTGCGTGTCCTGTCAGCTGCAAGTTACAGGAACTGGTGGACGCTGGTGCTGGCGCCAAATAAAAAGCCGAATTCTGGGCCGAGTCCATTTAGATTGCTATCGACACGCTAAGAAGAAGACGTTACTCACAAAACAGTGAAAGAAAACATGTTGAAGAAACTGGCATCTTCGAGAACCTAAAAAATATAGGACATGTGACATCTACCAACCTGCACTGGGCCTGCGTGGTAAATTACAGCCCACTACCTCTCAAAGCGAGGAGGCCTGTGTCCCAGCAGTGGGGACATTATAAGCTGATTATGACGTTACTTTTCAGATATATATTGAGTCAGTAAGAAGAACGATTATATCACTGTCTTTTCATAAAATTAATTTCTTACCTTAACTAACGGAACCTAATTTGTATAATTGTTTGTTCCCACTGTTACAGCTGTTAATATCGTTAATCTAGATAGTTCCAATCGACACCTAAGTTGTCGTTAACAGTTCTTATCTAAACTTGAATTTAATTCAGGCTAAGTTCAGTAGAGACAGCCTTGTAATTCAGTTAAAGAACAGTTTACTATTTCATACTGATTACTGGTGACAACTTTGTTGTACTTAAGAGGAAATGCGGTAGGAGAGACTTTTGAAAAAGCCTAAGTAAAAAGTAATAATTCGAGGTTTGGCTTTCGCCTATTTCCTCCTCCATTATTGGACCAATTTACGATATGTACGATACGTAAAAGATATTTCATAAACTAAATATAAAGGATTTATACTGTGTCCCTATGTTTTTCTTTAATAGTTGAAAAATTTGCACACCAGGCCTCTGTTGACAGCAGTTTAAATGGGCATCTTTTGAGGGTTCTAGTACTTATAAAAGTAATGTATCATCAAAAAGGAAAACATAGGGACATACAAGTAGTTAATATTTATTATTCTGTAAAAAATCATTGCTTTATGGTCATAGTCAAAATTAAATAGTCGGTCAGTTAGTCAGAAAGTTGAAGCTAGTTGCCCATTCCAAAACGTAGATCTCTATGGAGAAGAACGCGCAAGAAACTCCATGGACACTCTTTTAAATCAAGATATTACAAAATCCTGGGTACATTATTCTTGTTGCTTCTATTTGTGAGAACAATGTAAAAAAAAACACACAAATGAAGAAACAATTCCAAATATAAGATTAAAAATAAGCCTTCGCAGTTAAGAGATGACCAGTCTCAACCGGCGGTGCCAGTTCACGAACATGACGCGAGGATTAGCACCATCCAGCTCAACCATTTTGTAGGGAACTTTAAGATTTCCCTCAGCCCCCGTCGCATCGCATCGCCAACCCGCGCTGTTACTTCTTTTGCGCTCATCTTACTTTCCGACTTCCTTTTTCCTCGGCTCCAGAGGTCGTAGCGTGATATTGAATACTATATAACCTTCCTCGAGAATTGGTCTATCAAGCAAAAATTATTTTTCAATCCGAATGGTAGTTGCAGAGATTAGCGTGTTCAAACCAACATACAAAACAAAACAAACTCCTCAGCTTTATTATTAGTAGGAGATCGATTCATACATTAATAATTCTTCTTACAAATTATATTTGGTCTCTCAGTACACTCACTGTTAAAACATATCGTAAATAAGCACAAGTACGTTCATAACTTAACTTAATAACCAACTTTACCTCACCAAGTTTGAATATTGAAAGACATTACGAACATAAAGCAGAAGGTACACAGTATAACGACGAAGGCGCACCTTTGTTCAAATCTCCAGTGGTCATGAGAAATTTAATAAGAGGGCAACGTTATGCAAATGTAAGAGCTGTGTGCAAGCCCTTTAAGGGTAATCGAGCCGGAGACGAGACGAGCACGAAACGAAACGCTAAGAGGGAAATAGTAGATAATTAATGTAATGGAAGGCAAAAAAGTAAGAGGTATGCATGCACAAATCGAGTAATAAGAAATCTATATTATAAGGTGTTAAAAAATTAACCCGATAAACTTTAAGACGTGCTTTAGACCATCGAATTGAACAACTTTCACTATGGGACCAACTCTGAAATCACGAAAATAAAATTTGCTGTTTAATACAAAAGTTCAATACCTACTTGACCAAAATGTTTGATGAAGTATAGAGCCCTAAAAAATAAAGGGCGATGAGCAAATCGAGCAATATGAAATAATAGATAAAGAATGATACGGAAGCAAAAAATATAAGGGTGATACGCAAATCACGCAGTGTGAAGCAGATTTTGTTGGATAGACTTTGGCGCCAAGCCAATATGCCAAAGCCCATCTTTTAATCTAGCTAGTGATACCTATAGCAAGACATTTGTAGAAAAAATATTCACCCAGCTAAAATAGTTTCGTCGGTAATGAAATGAATGATCATCCAATTAGCAGGGAAAGTCTTAATTTAATAATGCTAGGGGAAAAACAGCTCTGCACCGAGAACTGAAGACTGAATACAATCAAATGTTTACGTAGAAAACTGATGAAATAATGCAATTAAAAGGTATATTAATTACTAGCTTCTTCCCGCGACTGCGTCTGCGTGAAATTTCTTGCTCCTCTGACCCATCCCGTCGCATCGCATCACCTGACCGCGCTATCACTTCATTTTGGCTTAGTGTTCTTTGTGACTTTTTTCTTCCTTAAGAATTGTGCTATCAAATGCAAAAAGAATTTTGCAAATTCGAAATAGTTCCAGAGATTACAATCTACATACAAACTTACAAACAAATTTTACCTCTTTATAATATTAGTATCTACAAGAGGATTGGAACCTCTTATTGGAAACCTGATATACAATTAAATCAATACGCTGGATAAGTTTTCATTTCCTATAATAAATCCATGATACATTAACAGCCAATGGAGCTAAAGGATTTTCAACAATACCATGATATATCCCTGTATCGCGAAATTCCTTGTCGCTCTTCCGCTCCATTCAATAGTGTTGGGAATATTGAAATTTTATGCGTCCAAAAGCCGTGAAGTATTAAAGTCGCATTGGAGGAGGGCTGGGTGACTGAGGGGAAGTTCTTCACATTCACTCTGCAATTTTTGAGTATGGCACAAGATATTTCCGGTACATTCTTTGGCTTTACGCATTTGAAAAGATTTTGTGCTGGCCGTCTCTGCCAGCAGGCCTTAGGCCTTGTACAGCACAAGTAGACATTTGTTGAATGATTTTTGAGGAATGATGTGATGATGATGAATGATATTGATAAGGCAACGGTGTGGTTTAAAATTTTTCTTGTATTGACAAAAATTTAAAAGGTTACGCTGACATGGTTTGGGCATGTTGAGAGTATGAGTGCAAGGCGACTAACAAAATTATTTAGAAGGCCTTTACGTATGTATGTATGTTATCTATGTACCTTAGATTTTCACAATGTAGTGAGTCAGCAGTATTTTTTTTTTTATTTAATTTAAAACTGAATCTTTTCAATCTGTTAAAGAAGAAAGTTTAACTAGAAAATAATGGACTCCACACAACACATGTCATGACATCCTTGACATAAAAAGAAAAAATCCACAATCAGTACTAACAATAGCAACATCGAAACATGTCTTATTAATAAGTTAATACATATCTTTATAACATGTCGAGTCACGTCAAAAACAATACTTAATAATACTGGCAACATTCAATACACATTATTAGATAAAATCTACAAGATGGAACGTTGTCCTATTGTTCATATGGAAGGTCGAGAATGTCGACGTGTCCCGAAGTTAAGAATCGAATTAACATTTTAAATGCGAATCAATTTGCTGTTAAAACTATTGGTTCGCGATTGGAAATCGGAAGTATAAAGCGGAAAATAAGTGAGAAGTATATGTGTCAGACATTTAGCGAGTGAGTATATCATGAAATTCAAATTTTATGACACATGTACGGTAATGTCAGTAAGAACTGCTACCCGCTACAAACTTACTAAGTGCTCAGGCAACAAGAAACCAGCATGTCCTAGAACCTAAAATTCGAAGACTTGTGACATCTACCAACCCGCACTGCGCCCGCTTGGTGGATTACGTACGGCCCACCCCCTCTCACAGAGACGAGGCCTGTGTGGCTGTGTCCCAGCAGTGGGAACATTATAGGATGAGTATGTAGCTCATAAACACAAGCGGCACGAGTCAACGGCGGAGGCAATAGCAAACCCATTTCAAATAAATAAAAAAAATCTTTATTTTTTGAGAAGTTTCACGCGCAATTTCTATATAGGTAATATTGTAACCAAACGCCACTAGTAGGGGATCAGTATTTATTCAGTCGATTATGCGTGCTAAGGTGGTTTTTAATTTACAGAATAACATGGTCGTGTTCGATCTGCAAAATGATGTGCATAATGTATGAGCAATAATAAATTCATGTTTTTAGTTCCAAGGGGTTGTAGTTTAAGATGACTCGGACCTGATAGCGGATGTACGGAATTTATTGAATAATTTCCTCATACTAGATTTATGAGGAAGTTTCAAAGTAACGGTGGAGACAGGATAATAACAAACGTATCGGGATAATATAATGTCGTGCAGAATAATGTAGAGCATGTTTAAAGTTTGAACTGCTTTAAGGGGACTACATGACCTAAAGCGCGGTCACTGTCGGACTGCATAGAAAAAAAAGAGAAGCGCGATGACACAATTTATTGCAAAATATGAAGCAATTATCTATTTACAAAAAAACTTTTGCTTGGAATAAAAAATTAAAACACTAGTGCTTTAGTATGTTGCTTATAGAATGATCTGACAAAAAATCAGAATTATTGTATGTATATTAGTATGGTTTTATTGTAAAAAGAAAGTTTTTAGAGGTATCTTCATGATTTTTTTTCTATCGAATCAAATTAGTTGTATTCTTTTTACAACACACTATCTAACTAGCATATATCCTGAAGAATATCATATATTTTTCTGACTTTGTTTACTGTAGTCGATCATATACTTTTAAGCATTATAAAACTTGAGTTTTTTGCGTTTAGGTCCTGTCTTAAGAAAAGAAGCAGATGTAAGGAAAGATGGATTGATTGATTGAACAGCGAAATGACAAGTAAGTAAGTTTACATATGTTAGGTTCAAAGACCGAAAACCACGTTAATTTCACGCCAAAATATGCCAATTCGCGTCGAGGCTGTTTTGAAGATGACAGAGCGCGTTGAGAGATCTATTTTTCACTCAAGGAGTGTTTTGGGTCTTTGAAACCAAACATATACCTACATTAAATTGACGAATAAGTATGTTATAGAGAGGGGCCCGTGGCTAAATAATAACAGCCGCACAGGGCTTTCGATCAGGTTAAGCTACGCTTGCCGCAGTTGGTCTGTGGATGGGTGACTATCTTTACATACCGAGACCCCTCAGTGTCTCGGAAAACACGTTAAGCCGTTGATCCCGGCTGTCATTCGTGTATCTTTAACAGTCGTTACGGGTAGTCAGAAGCCCGAAAGTCTGACAACCAGTCTTACCAAGGGGTACCGTATTACCCAGTAACTGGGTTGTGGAGGTCATATAGGCAGTCGCTCCATGTAAAATACTGGTATTCAGCTGCATCTGGTTAGACTGGAAGCCGACCCTAACATAGTTGGGAAAAAGGCAGATGATGAAGTAGGTTATAGAGAAGGTATGAGAAGTTTCATTAAGTATCCTAGTTAAGTTAAGATAGCGACACAAGTTTGATGATAAAAATATTTTTATAACGTCTATCTTGCGTAGAAGATTTAGCACTTAACAAGTTTGGCAGCGCGACTAACTAACCGGAGCACATGAAGACGCTTAAATGTCGTCACTCGTCTTTGCTCTTTTAATATACTACTCACACATAATGCAGTTACAGTATTATTATCTCACGAAGCGACACGCGCTTTACTTGTGGTAAAGAATTCTGACAAATGCGTGCACTGACTGGACAGGTCCACTCAATCTGTACGGTTCTTTCCTCAAAAGACCATCTCAGACAACGATCTACATGGTCTTCATATACCCTGACCAAGATTATGTCTGGACTTTAAAAGAGACTGTGACCTCCGAGTTTGTTTCGGCCTTTCTTCTCAGAGTAGTCAGATAGGAAACGCCAACCTCATCTAGTTTAAAAAAATATGATTGACGTGTAAAAGTGTTTGTGCAAACCTACTTACAGAAATAAAATCATTTATCATTAATTAGATAACGTCAGCAAATAACACACACATACACACTTTCGACTTCGCTATAGTCTCGGACTGTATCGAGAGCTCCTGCGCTTACAAAACACATTCACACCATGTTTTTACACTTGGTACAAGTAAAGCGCGTGTCACGTCGAGAGATATAACACTACTTGCTATATGAATATTAGTGACAGGAAGATAAACATCATCAATATAAAGTAAGTGGAAAACAATCGTATTGTTGAAGCTAATTCCAAAACTACCCAAGCAAAGTTCATATTTTATTTATGGGAGCACCTCTGAAGCATACCTTATTCATAAAAAAATAATTTTGAAAATCGGTCCACAATTGGCGGTGTAATCGCGTAACAAACACACAATAAAACATACCGTCGAATTGAGAACCTCCTCCTTTTTTGAAGTCGGTTAAAAACTACTTGCAACAGCTTGTCACTGTAATCAAACATTGACCGTCAATAACCCCACTAGTTTCACTTCCGTCCACAAATAAAAATGCTCGCAACACCGACACAAAATTACCATACCCTCGTAATAATTACACACAAAATAAAATGCATGAGTGTGAACACATCCGAATTCAAATTCGTTCCTCGGTTTGATCGAGTTATGCATTATTAATGAACGTTCAAGTAATTACAGTGCGGTGAGATGTATCGCAGGTAACGTTTTGTTAAAGGGAATTGTTCTGAGAACTCTAGATGTACCGTGGCGCCATGTGTGGCCTCTTGATTGAGTCGTCTTTTGTTAATTTGTAGTGTTAAATTAAGATCTTACTTTATTTTGCAGATATTCATGCGCGGGCATGTATGCTTTGATGAGGAATGTTCGGTGAGAAATGTAATTGGAGGATACTCAGTGCTCTATGGTATCACTGTCACGAACTGTGTCATATTATAGCCTGATAACCGTACGTAACCTTGAGATGAAAAAATCATACCTGTAAGAAGTGTAAGTAGTTAGTTATTACTATTTATTTTAATGAGTCTGTTGTGTCCCATTCATCATCTGCCTAGCCTTTTCCCAACTATGTTGGGGTCGGTTTCCAGTCTAACCAGATGCAGCTGAATATCAGTATTTTACATGGAGCGACTGCCTATCTGACCTCAACAATCCAGTTACTGGGTAATACGATACCCTTGGTAAGACTGGTTGTCAGGCTTTCTGAATTTTGACGACCCGTAACGACTGTCAAAGATCCTCGAATACCAGCCGGGACCAACGGTTTAACGTGCATTTCCGAGGCACGGAGGGGTCTCGGTATGTAAAGATCCAACCCATCCACAGACCAACCGCGGCCAACCTGTCGTGTCCCACTGCAGGGCAAAACCCTTCCATCTTTCCACTTTTCTCTTTCTTTTGCCATTAGAGCCAAATCCTTTAGGTGGCAGTTAAACTCGTCACGCCATCTACTTTGGGGCCTACCGCGTGTCCGGTTTCTGTTGTTCGGAACCCAAGTTATATGTAATAATATAGTTTACACAGGATACTTAAATTTTCTTATGAACCATTAAGCACATACCTACTGCAAAGTATTTGTACTATGTCAATCTTATTTGTCGTGCAAAGCAGATTCGCATGCAGCTAGGTACAGCTCTTTGAATATTTAGTGCTCGATATGTTAGGCATTTGGATAGTATCACACCGACAATATACGCGTACCTATAAGACTAATTCACTACCGAATAAAAGACTCCAAGGCTTATAACTGTGCCGACGTAGTGTCTTAATGGTCGATTAAAAGATTCCGGAGGGACGAACAGCAGAATCCAGTTGTGCACTGATAACATCTTATTGCCTTGGCTAATATACTTTTATAGCAGGACTTTGTAGGTATCTGAAAGTTAACATGTTGAAACGACTTCCACGTGTGTGTTGCCATTATTATCTTCAGCCAGTATCGACTTGCTGCCTGCTCTCCCTACACTGCTTCAATAGCTTGATCTTTCTTGCGATCGCGACCTATAACATAGTATCACGACTGTGAGCAGAAGTGACCTGTAGTACTTACACGCACATATTGCAAGTTATATTTTAGTCCCATGTAATGGGACGAGCCTAATACCATTTACCTACTATAACTCGCCAAAACTCTGTGTCTAACTACATATTAACTGTGCCAATTGCCAATAAAAATGTTGATTAACTTTTTCTACAGCGTAAAAATTGTTTTCAATACAGAATCCATACTATATAGATATACTATAATATTATAAAATATGCGAAAATGTGTCTGTCTGTCTGTCTGTTACCTCTTCACGCTTAAACCGCTGAACTGATTTAGATGAAATTTGGTATAGAGATAGTTTGAGTCCCGGGAAAGGACATAGGATAGTTTTTATCCCGATATTCTTACGGGATCGACACTTATGTGGGTGAAACTGCGGGACGCTGCTAGTTAGCTTATATCTCTGAAGTAAGTTTTCCTATAAACTCGTTTGTTTTCCTATAATACCTTCCCAGTTGTGTAAAATACAACGTGTAACATTAGACCATTGCATTTCACCAGGTCCGTGTTCTATAAAATCATGTTTTAAGACCTCATATATTTACAGTTAATTTTTATTGCTTGAATGCTGGCCGACCACCTCATATAAAGTCTAAGCCACCTCTAACGACGCCTTCAAACGGATAAAGATACGGACGAAAGATAAACTTTAACCACTAAAGCAAGAATCATACAGATTCCGCAAACACTTTACAACCTTATAACAACGGAGCAGTAAAACCGCATCTCTTCAACAACATAAAACCGAACGGAATTGATAACGCAGTTGACACTGTATGAAGGCTTATCGAACCACATTTAATTTTAGTGATTCTCGCCACAATTCGCAACTTTGTGGTGCAGATTTGGAACTTTTTATGGGCATATTTGTTATTTCTGATATGGATACTAGTATTTTTGAAACATACACAGCTGACGATAAGGGGATTGCATGAAAGCCCTAAATTTAAGTGGTCACAGATTATGAAGCATTAAATAGAGGAGTGATAACTGCCCGTGTGCCTCCCCGGGAGTTACGTAACTATAAATAAATGATTACGTCTCATCATCTGTGAAGACTTGACAGGTTATTTAATGATGTTGTTTTTTTGTAGATCTAAGTAAACGATTGCCTCATAATGACTGTCGTTATTAAATTAACTTTACATGCTGATTATTATATTGTTATTAAAGTGCCTCTCCTTTTTTAACCGCCCCGTCGCTACAACCTTCCTATTGTTTTTGTTTGTAAACACGAAAAGGGACAAAAGCAAACAGACACTTCAGCAAGAATTAAATTGTACCCAAAAAAGTATAAACGAGAATCGGTTGACGTGAAATTAAAATATCGTTTCGCAATAATTCTCAGCGGTGTTAGTACGGGAGCTGAAAGTGAAAACTGTTTTTCATCTGACCATAGTGTGTTTTGTAGACTGAGAACAAATGATTTGGAAACTTTATAATACGTAGAAGATTACAATGATGACTAGAATGCTAAGACGGACACTTTATTCTGGTACTTACTTAACTGTGCAAAAGTTTAGTCAAATATTTTAGGTAAGATGCAGCTCAATCGTTATGAATAATCTTATATAGTGTAAGGTTTTCAACTTTAAACAAAAGTATATAGTCAGTGAATCTGTGTGTTTGTTTGAACGCGCTGATATCTGGAACTACCAGTTCGATTTAAAAAATATTTTTGTATTTGATAACCCAATTCTTGAGGAAGGCCAGTTAACATCAAGCTACGACTTTTCAGAACTGAGCACTAAGCGAAAACGGATAGCGCGGACAGGCGATGTGATGCGACGCCGACGGGGCGGGTCGGGACAAGAAACAAGAGATTTCACGCAGACAAAGTCGCAGGCAGAAGTTAGTAATAAGTGAGTAAGGATTTTCAAATTTAAATAAAAGTATAAAGTCAGTGAATCTGTGTTAATAAATAATTCATAAAATAATCATCATCATCTGCCTAGCCTTTTCCCAACTATGTTGGGGTCGACTTCCAGTCTAACCGAATGCAGCTGAATACCAGTATTTTACATGGAGCGACTGCCTATCTGACCTCCACAACCCAGTTACTGGGTAATACGATACCCTCTCGTAAGACTGGTTGTCAGATTTTCGGGCTTCTGACGACCCGTAACGACTGTCAAAGATCCACGAATGACAGCCGGGACCAACGGCTTAACGTGCTTTCCGAGGCACGGAGGAGTATTGGTATGTAAAGATGGTCACCCATCCACGGACCAACCGTGGCAAGCGTAGCTTAACCTGATCGATCGACCCGTGCGGCTGATATTACTTAGCCACAAGCCCCTCCTAATTATATAATAAATAATTCATAAATATGGTTACAAAACTGCAAGGAATTTACTTTAAAAATCATGAGCTCTGAAACTATAGACTGCTAACGAAAATTTCGTTTAAAACACAAATTAATATTCCCGATGTCCACTTCGTTACGGCGATGCAGTCCATACTTTTATGGAAAATTGAATTATGCTTTATTAAATCCGTATCAGTATGAAATTTAACCGTATTATCTGCCACCGCTTGCGGTATCCGGGATTTTAACGCGCGTCGCATGCGGTTTTTTTGTGAAATATATGGTTATAGTAACCAGATGATTTTATTTTGATGGCTCATGTTCAATTTAAAGAGCCGTGCATTGTGCATCGGAAAACATAGGAATAATTTAGAATTGAATGTTTTGGTTTCCTTTTCACGTTTTCTGTGGAAAATTAATTTTGCTTTCTGTTACAGTTTCAAAGTTACATCCCTGTGATAGACAGACGGACAGACAAAAGCCATAAGCTTAGTAATAGAGTCCGGCAACCTTTTTGGTAGAGAACGCAAAAAAAAGTTTACTATTGTTTGACATTTTCGCTATTCTTCTTTATTGAAAAGCCGTTTAAAGATTTTGATATTGCAAATTGTCATAGTTCTCATCACCAAAGTCTTTTTCTTCTTGTCTAGTACGTATTGGTCCGTTTTTGATATCATTCTATAGCGCGAAACTTGAGCAGTGGTTGTGAAATTAAATGCACAAAGTGCCTACCTGGGTTCGAACTCACGACCTACAACTTATAAGTCGGGGCTGATACCACTGAGCCACCACTGCTCAGTCTTAAAAACATGACTTACGTGTTTTAGCACCCCTACCTATCGCTGACACACGCTTACGGCGGTTTCGCACTACGTCCGATACGAATCCGAGAAATAGTCCATAGTCCTATTTATTCGGATCTAGTGCGCAACCCCTCATACAAAAAGGACACTTCGGGCCGGCAACTGCGGAACCGCTCTTACGATCGCGCGTTCATCGAACGAAGCTCATTAACAGTTACAGCACCATTTTTACGCAATAAAAAGTCGAAACACACTCGTCCGATCGCTAAAGACTGCAATAAATACACATTGTTAACGTGCACTTCATTTAATGCCGCCTCCTACGTACAATTAAGTATTTAAATGGAGGTTTAGCGTTTATGTTTAAGTATGTTTTGATTTTTTTTATGTCTGAGATCGGAGATTATGGGCCACCGGATAGTAAGATTTTAGTGATATGTATAAGTATATTTTTTTTGTTGAATGTGCCTTTAAAGTACTTGTAATTTGGCACGAACACACAACTTGAATGGTGATATGGGACAAACTAAGAATTTTTTGGAATGTGGGACAAAACTTCGGGACGAACGAAGAATAAATCCTTCTAGGTTTTATCTTTATGAAGTTGTTTTTTTTATCTTTGTTGTTGTCATCGTTATCGATGTAACTTAATAATATTAAATAGAATATAATCACTAATCAGCCTGTATTGTGCCACTGCAGGGCAGAGGCCTCCCTTTCCTTTTTCACTCAATTCGATCCTGTGCCAATATCGATTAATCCCTCTTATAGGCGTCAAGTTCGTAACACCATCTACGCTTGGGTCTTCCGCGATGCCGTTGAACGTTTTCAGGGACCTATGCAGTGGTCGTCTTAGCCCATAATGTATCCGACATGTAGCAAACGTGTCTAGCTCAGTCGCATTTGAGCTTTGCTACTTTTTGGGTGATGTCTGCGATTAGTCAAAATTGTCAGATTATAAATGCGTTGTATTGGTTGAATCTGAGAAGATTTGTGATTGTTGTCGTCATACATTTGAAATCTTATTAGAATCCAATATGAAAAGTCATAGATAAAAATTGTATATTAAAAAATATTGAAGATATAAATATGAATATCTGTTTTGACAACGGCTTTTTGACTGAAAATTACATTATCTAAATTCTAAACTAATATTATATGAGGTCCAATTAAAATAGATGGATAAACTTTTAGAAATAATTCAGACCTCCAAAATAAGGACGATGGTAAAAAAATATATAAGAAAAACGCATTTATAGATACTTACAAGAAAAATAATCAGCTAACGAAAATACAGTAATGTGCCGGCAATTTATTATTTTAGGTCAAAATAAAATCACTTTAATCAGTGTTTTTTTTTTTTTGCTTGGATATCTTTGGTTAGACGTACTGAGCGCTGTGTTAAAATTTGTCCACCTATTTTAATGGGACCCTGTATAAAGAAAATATTTAATTTTTTCTATTTTTGTTTGCTACCCTTTCACTATAAAACGGCTGAACGTATTTGGATGAAATTTAACACATGGGTAGGCCATGGCCTGGGTTAGGATATAAGATACTTTTATCCCGATATTCCCAAGGGATCGAGACGTATGCGGGTGCAACCGCGGGGCAGGCAGCTAGTCATTCTATAAAACGGGAACGAGAGATGCTAGTAACACTAAGAGATGAAAAGATGAAAACAATTTTTTACAGAGCTCAGGAAGTATGAACTATGAACAAGAAATCTTATCTTTCCTAGGCTCTAAATAAAAGACTATAACCTAATTTCTCCTAGCTACAAATAAAACCGGCGTTATTTTTCATTTTTCTCCCGTCATCGGCAGTGAAAATATTTTTATTAAATTATTTAAATGTTGCCAGTGCTAAAGGATAAACTTAAGCTTTGCCAGCTATTTCTAATTAAAATTTGCTAGTTAGTACTCTTATTTAACTATTACTGAACAACGTCACATTGTTGAGTTTCACTAGGTATTTATTAATTAGTTAAGTATTCATGGATTAAGAGGGAATAGTTCGAAATTAAGTTAGTAGGTATAGTTTATGTAACAGTTTTGATCTTAGAATTTCGGGTTGAAGAGTTTAATAACAAACAGATTTTAGAGGAAGGCGGAGGACAGGGTGTTGTGGCGCAGCCTGAGAGGCCTATGTCCAGCAGTGGACTGCGATAGGCTGAGTTGATTGTTGATTGATGTTAATGACATTTTTCAACACAAAAGAATACAGCAAAAATTTTCAAAGAAAGAAGATACATTTATTTGCGGCAAACATGATGCAGAGAAGAAAAAAAAGTGGCACTCCAGGAGTGCCGACAGAAGTAAAAACAAAACACAAACAGAATTGACATATCGAATATACATTAAAACCGAGTACATCCCGAGGACAGCCGAACACATCCGAACCGGTGTCGGTTACGGTAACAGTGGCGCGAATTCAATGGTTTTTTCCCATCTCAAAAAATGCCCAACGTGCCTAAAGAAGTTTTCACTTCAAAAAACAAAATGCAAAAAAGAACAGGTTGTTGGAAAATAGGCGTCATATGATCACATCAACGCAAAACGGCCATCGCTCAGCATAATGCTACGAACCCATACGAGACAGAGCCCCAGCGCACAAAAAAGAACGCAAGAGCGGTTAGCAACAAGAAACAATCCAAAAAAATAACCATTTAGTTATGTTTATATGTAAATGGCGGTCTTAACTTCTTTAATTTCAGTGTACTTGTCGGAACGTTATCTTAATATCGCCATATTGAGTACAACTGCCTCTTTATGTCGGCTCGTGTTTGTTCTTTACACATTTTACGAGTTTTTGCTGAATTTAAAATGTATCTGCGTATTTATTGGCAGTTAATTCCATCTGGCTCTTCACCCACGGTGGCGTATAGCTTTGATTTCACACTAGTGACATGCCCTCCTTCACAAGGTTTTACGACTTGATAAAATATCAAGATTTCTTTATTATAAATGTGTAAGTTAATTAGATTTTAAACTACTAGCTGCGCACCTCGGTTTCACCCGCATAAGTTTCCCGTGGGAATATCGAGATAAAAACTATCCTATGTCCTTTTCCGGGACTCAAACTATATCTATACCAAATTTCATCTAAATTGGTTCAGTGGTTTAAGCGTGAAGAGGTAACAGACAGACACACTTTCGCATTTACTTACTAAATTAGGTAAGCTTTTGATGCACTGATTTTTAAAATCAATCTTTCAAAAGTTTATAAAAGTGAATGTTATCGATGCACTAAAATATTTTACAGACACTATTTGTGTACACAGGTTCATATTAATACTTAACAAACCCCGTTCCCTAAAAATACCGATACGTTATCCATTTTTGGAAATTCATTAACAATTTAATTAATTAAAAATATACAAGCAAGATATAATTAAACGCAGACATTAAATATACTGTTTTACGTGCACAGAAAGTTAAAACTTGAAATAAAGGTAAGGTACGATAAAATATAGTTTGTCCTTAAGAAGTAATTTTGTATTTATTACATTATTAAGATAAAGTTTATCTTGTTTTTAAACAAATTAAGGTCAGGTTCACTTAGAACATTATTTTTTAAATAAATTGTATGATAATATTATTTATTAGTATGTTGATAAAAAGAGGGGTCCGTGGCTAAATAATAACAGCCGCACAGGTCGATCGACCAGGTTAAGCTGCACTTGCCGCGGTTGGTCTGTGGATGGGATCTTTACATACCTCCGTGCCTCGGAAATCACGTTAAGCCGTTGTTCCCGGCTGTCATTCGTGGATCTTTGACAGTCGTTACGGGTAGTCAGAAGCCCGAAAGCCTGACAACCAGTCTTACCAAGGGGTATCGTATTACCCAGTAACTGGGTTGTGGAGTTCAGATAGGCAGTCGCTCCATGTAAAATATTGGTAGGTATTCAGCTGCATCCGGTTAGACTGGAAGCTGACCCTAACATAGTTGGGAAAAGGCTAGGCAGATGAAGTATGTTAGTAAAATTATTTATTATTTACAATTGCGCTAAGTATTTAATAATATATTATAAATGGCACCTCCACATCCGTGGAAGGTATTCCAGTGCCATCACAATCGGTAACTGGTCCGGTATTATTTTAATATGTTCGTCCTTGTCAAAATGTTGGTACCTACCTAGATAATAAGTGAATGCTGTGGTCTCCTATAATTGAAAGCGCACATTTGTATTTTTGTCCCTGTTTATGTTAACGTGCATGTCATTGTGTGAGCTATACTTAGCTGTGCTCGCCAGTACCAGTACCAGGCTTCACAAAATCTTAATTTGATATGTGTGATGTTTTTTCTAATCACAAGCACTTTTGGGCTTCAGTGTACTTTTAAGTAGAACGGCTGTAACGCGACTGATCCGAGAAAAAATCCCCTTCAGGAATACAATAGGGCCATAAACGGACGTTTCGCGTAGCGGACGTAACGCGACTCCGTCATACGTAGATGGCATGTAATTATGTAGCCTCTGTCGGCGATCTAAGAAAGAAAGAAATAAATAATAATTTTTTTTTTTGGTTTTTTTTTTTTGTTTTTTTTTTACCTCAGAGCCTTATGATTTTACGCTAATATTGACGTCTAGTAAGACAGAATTTCCTACAGTCTACTCACGTTTTCTTCCCATGGGGATAAGCAGAAGCTACATTCCTGCATTCTCTTTATACCGTTATAATAATCGTAGCAATTAGTTTTTTTTCGTAGTTCAATTGTTGCCTCTGGCGTCTGGTTGACCCGTACTTCATCACCGGGATGCAAACCTCATTATTTTATTTCATTGGCATACGAGGCTAAAGTAATAAAAACCCGATTTAATTAAGAAATTAATCCTGACCGTCATCAATAAATTCTCGCCTCTACCTCCATTGTTTTTAAGCACAGATTAAAAACACATACAATAATAATATTATATGAATGAAAACACGATGCCGACCGCAATAAAATAATAATTTATAGCGCATTTTTAAACTCATTTCCGCGAGTTATTATGGCCATTCGAATTTCACGACTCTATTATGCAGTGCAAGACGAAAATAATAATAAAAAACTTTCAGTTTTGTGACTGTTTTAGTGGATTTTGTTGGCCTGGTTAGTATTAGGCGGGTATCACACCTCCGCTGCGAATCCATAGCAGCGAAACCGCAATGGTTCCGCAATTAATTGCCCGTTGTACGACAAGCGAATCAGATGCGAAGCTGCCTGTTCTAACGCACAGATTTGATTATAATTCTATCTCTTTCACGCGTGATTTTGCCGATCTGCTCGTAGCCAATTACACCTCCGCTCTCAGCCCACTATTTTGTTGCGGTTTCGCACGCAACTTATTTTTTTTTTTGTTTTGTAAAATGGATGTTGATTTTACGGAAAAACTAAACATTGTACGGTGGGACGGAACTCTTCGTGTGCAAGTCCGACTCGCACTTGGCCAGTTATTTATTATATACATATTATTATTATTTTAAGTTTTTTAGCTTATATGTATGCTTGTTATATAAATATTATCTGTTTGAAAATAAAACGCTAGAGACGCTTGGTAAATTAAATTAAATGATTAGGTAAACTAAGAAGATTTGTGAAGGAATTATAGAAAATATTAATATAGCTTTGACTTTTGGTGTCTTTAATTAATTACGTTTCCAATTACCAACCAAAGAGTATATTGTATTAGAAGTTATTTTTGTCTGACTTAAAGAAATGTGCATTCTTACACTTTTTTATTCAGTACCAAACAAAATTACGTCACAAAAAATTCTCGGAAGCATAAGAGGCGAATAAATAAAAAAGATCGATAACGATCTTTGACGTCCATACATAAAGTCATTACAACTAATTAACATACAGGAATTAATACATTGAGAGACAGTTAGGCCCGTCATCCACGACACTATTAAACAGTTAAATGTAAGACAACTGTTCCACCGCCGACAAGGATGGAACTAGCTAACAACTATTTTCTCGCTCACGCAACGTACAGACGCCAGCACATCAACCTACCCCAAACTGTCAAATTTTCCCAATCAATTTTGAACCTTATGCTTTAGCAATAAAGTAGAAAATTTATTAAAGAAATTTGACAGAGGCGTCTGTACAAAAGATTTTAGATCCCGTGTGTTACTTTTATTACACGTGTATTTGTAACACGTGACTTTGAGTAGCATCGTGGACGATGGGCCTAACACTTCATGTATTAATTACTGATAACTTGGAAAGTTAAGCTAGTATTTTATACCGAAAGTATTATTATTATTCTTTATCGTACAATTTGATCGCTGCCCTTTTTATTTTTGATAGTAATAATGTCTTCGATTTACATAAATCGAAATTTAATTATATGTTAGGGATTTTTTAATTGTTCGTTTTGTATCAGATTTTTTCTTGTCTATTTCTTTCGGTTTGGTTTTGGAGAATGCAGTAAAATATGATGAATATGAAGTCATAAGCTTATAACAAAATTATCCTACTGTATGGTCTGATTTCATACAAACGAAAAGAACACCATACCATTGATAAAATACAACTAACCAGTGAGATTGTTTCCCGTCTTTTTCAATAGGAGTTAATGCTTTGCCAAAGCCAACTACGAACTTCATCTCGTCAATTAATTCAATGCATTATTTTATTGGAATCGGAAATTGTTTTTATTAATTGTTGCTTATTGTTACTCAATCCGCAAGACGTTATCAAACCAACAACATACGATGTGGAAGCGCTTGATACAGTATAAATTAATCCTAAACATAAATTGCCAATTAAACCAGAACATTGTTATGTCGTCTTGATAGACGTAAATATTAATTACTATTATTTTATTATAAACTGTAACAGCTTAACAATACAGTTATTATTCGTGGCTGACATAATTATAAAATGGCCGTCGTTGTTATTACTTCTCTTCCATTTTGTTTTTGTTTGTAATGTGTATTTATTTTGTAGTTATTTTTTATTGTTCGTTGATTAAAAGACTTATTTTAGTCTAGCTTTTGCGTGCAGCTTCGCATGCTTGGTGGTCGGAAATAGCCTATCTCTTTGCTAAATTTTATCGAAATCCGATCAGTAGTTTAGGCACCAGAAGGACACTTAGACAGACAGACATAGTTACTTTCGAATTTATAATATTATATATAGTATGAGTTGATATTGAAACTGTTGTTTGGGCCTGATTGTTGATAGACGAGCCGTGGAAAACATGAAGCCACAGCAGATTTATTATTCAAAGATAGACTGTATTTTTAATAAGATATTGGTTATATTGAAAGCACCATGTAAGACAGGTTAGAAATACTGAAAAAATAGATGGGAAATAAAATAATTATAACTCGTGAAACATTTGGCAAAACGTATAATTTTTTTCAATTGTTTTATTATTATTTGTATTTCTTTTTGTATAATATTCTAGTTCGCTAATTTATTGTGCCGTGCTATCCTTTAATTTAGATACATGCCAGATCTATGTATGTTATGACAAAGACTGTGGGTTAATTTTGTAGAAGTCATATTTTGAATAAGGTAAATGGTACAAACATACTCCTCACATTCACAAATTTTGAACATTGCTGTTGAAGAATTGTCAGCAACATGAACCGTCCGCTGATAAATTGTAAACTACATAACAGGTCTTACCCTGATGTCTCGCAAGTTAAAGTAAGTAATCTTTACTCAAAGATACCAATCTCGGTGTAAAGACTGTTCGGTAGATCGGTTGAGAGATCACTCTTTTGATAAAAAGCACTCAGTTTAAATGACTCAAATTTATTTACTCTCAAACTAGTTTCGTTTGAAACGAGTATTTTACCTGATCGTGGCAATCTTGGATGAAAAAAGTAAAGTCTATCAGCGGTTGATTACCTTGTGCAAGTAGTGTCTGCATCTGCAAGAAATAAGGATTTCTATAAGATTTTTCTTAGAGCACTGCCTTTTAGAAAATAGATGCTGTGACTCGGCATTTGAAAAACTTAGACAGAAAATAATTGCTGTGAATTGTTTTATTTAAATCCAATTTTAAATTTTACAAAAGAAAGAATCATCATCATCATCATTTCAGCCGAAAGACGTCCACTGCTGGACATAGGCTTCCCCCAAGCACCTCCACTTCGACCGGTTTTGTGCTTCTCGCATCCGAGTTCCTACGGCCTTCACAAGGTCGTCGGTCCACCTTGTGGGAGGCCTTCCAACATTACGTCTTCCGGCACGCGGTCGCCACTCCAGAACCTTTCTCGAAGTTGGACTTACCTAACTGAAAAAGAAAGAATAAGGAACAAAAACTTGTTTTTTACTTAGTATGCATACACACGAGCGGCTCGCAACGGGAGGTAACTGCAGCCGTCGACTACGTGCCGCTCGTGTATTTGAGTAAGGTGCTCAAATACACGAGCAGCACGTTATCGACGGCAGCCGTCGACACTCGTCAACGGCTGCAGTCGCCTCTGCCGTTGACGCATGTCGCTCGTATGTATGAGCACTTAGCGGCTACACACAGCTCGTTAACTACGGTGACTTGACCAACTTTTGAATCCAAGGACGAATATTGATATCCTAAGATTCAGTTACCAGATTTTCGGGCTTCTATGTGAGGCAAACGTAAGAAAGCCCCAAGCACATCTTAACGCCTCAGATTGACCTATTTTGTTGGTTATTAAGCTATTAAGAGCCCTTTATAATTAGTACCTACATAACCATAAATATATATAGACCTATATATTACGCAAGTATCACGATCTGTATGAAAACCAAACGTGCCATTTTTTGACTACCTACTATGACGTCACAAGCACTATTTAGTGATGGGAAAATCAAATCGATTCAAAAACGCTGCCCAGCCAGCGCGAAAGTGGCGGCTTACGATTTTTTTACGTAAGCTGGGCACGCGAAGTAGTTGCTCTTGCGGTATCTAGGTGTATCTATATCTGTGTAAATAACTATTACTGTTACTGTTACTGTTAGTCTGCATCATCCCACTGCTGGGCAAAGGCCTCTCCCCATGACTTCCAGTTCTTTCGATCCAGGGCTAACTATTAAACTAAATAAATTAAAGATGTCACTTTTTTAGTGAGACATTGCGTCCAATTCTGAAACACTCAAATTCTGTCGACCGTCCGACGGATAAGGCCAGGCAGCTTTCAAGCCCCGAGTTTCCTTACCGAGTAATTTCCTTTTTTATTATGATGGGAGTCATTATTATTTAAGAAGAACTCAATTTATTTTAAAATTATTTCTATTTATAATTTCTCTTTTCTATTTATTTTTCCTCTCCTATATATTTTTTATTTTCTAAATTTTTCATAACCACTCAATCTCATGCCTTTTGTCCCAAATCAGTAACACTCAAAATTTGTAAAGCCAAACAGATCTCAAACCCCGAGTTACCTTATCAAATAATTTCCACATTTATTAAGATGGGGGGTTATATTTAAGAAGACCTCATTTTTTATTTCTTTCCATTTATATGTTCTTATTTATCTTCGTTCCCTTTACAGCAATTTTTTCCATATTTTTCATAGCCGCTAAATCTCATACCTTGCATCCAAATCACTAACACTCAAAATCTGTCGAGCGTCCGACGACAGACCTCAACAGATAAGGCCAGGCAGCTCTCAAGTCCCGAGTTACCTTATCGAGTAATTTCCACTTTTATTATGATGAGGATTCCGTGCCTTGATTTGTGACGTTCGATTTATTAAAAGGTTTTTACTTTTTATTTGGACTTTGGAGTTTCTGGCTTTCGGTTTTTATTGGGAATGCTCGTAAATTAGCGGTGGACTGGACTGATTGGTTTTTTAGTCTGATTAGGGATAGGCAGGTACTTATTGTAAAAGGGGTTTAGTGATATTGGTTTTATTAACATTGATTTTTCATTTGATTTTATTCGAATTAAATTATTTCCAGATCGTACCTAACGCAGTAGACAATTTCTTGATCTACAGACAGACATTTGAACTAGAGGATGTTTCGGCAAACATTATGTATTATTTTTTGTCGGTCATATTTTCGGCCAATGGATTAAAAAGTAGAAAGTTTACATCATTGATGGTCTTTAAACAATTACATTCTATCTTTTACCCACAAAGCAACCATCCTATACCAATGCAATCTATTTATAGCTAAGATAATATAAGAACGCCTTCACTTTTCCTTCCATCCTTAATTATTTCTGTGAACAAAGACCATGGACGTTGCAAGACGTATTGTCCGCGTGACAGACGTCGGGCCCAGACTCCGAGTTAATCGATGAAATCGGACTCTGAATATAATAATCGAATGATCGAAATATTGGGTGAGCTACGGGAATGGACGTTGATTAGTGTGGTGACGTGTTCTTAGTGATGTTAGTAGATTCGTTTTTGTCTTTAAGTTTTTTGGATTAAGAAAAAAAAGAGTGAAAGCAGCTATTGAGATTGAAAGGGTTCTGTTTTATCACTACGATGGATAGACATAATACTTAGGTTGATAACTAAAAATCAACATAATTTTCTAGGCAACAATAATTATACGTACCTATGTTAACTTTACGATTCATAATCAGCCTATAATGTTCCCACTGCTGGGACACAGGCCTTCTCTCTATGAGAGGGAGTGGGCCATAATTCACCACGCGGGCCCAGTGCGCGTTGGTAGATGTCACGTCACGGCTTCGAATTTAGATTCTAGGACATGCCGTTTTCCTTCACCATTTGGTTTACGATTATCAAATCAAATCAAATCAAATCAAAATATTTTTATTTCACATAAACCAACATGGGCACTTATGAAACGTCAGATGCTAGGTGCACGGTTCCAATTGGTCGTTTCCTATGGAGAAGAACCGGCAAGAAACTCCATGGTTACTCTTTTAAAAAATAATTGGCTTTTACAATGTTTTCAAGTTACAGTAGGTATGGGAGGACAAGTATCAACTAATGAATTATCTAATAACGAATGAATAGTGATTATGAATAGAACAATAGCCAATTTGAACAAGGAAACAACATAATTTGTTACTCAGATGAAATGAATACCGAAATGAAGTACCTACATTGCTAAGAAATCGTAATGCATGGATTTGAATGTTGAAATAAAAAAAAAATACAAAATTTTCTTATAAAAACGCGGGATAACTTATGACATTTTTGGAACGTATTCGTATTTTTTACGTTAGCATAGATGTTCATACTTTTTCTATGTTACTGTTGAGAAAAGAGTTCCTCTAAGCTTTGGTACCCTTTTATTCCATTTGACGTGAGTGACGAGAGCAGCCATTGTTCTTTCAAAACGTTTTTAAAGAAAACCCAGACATTCATTTTATCACTTATTTTGGAGAGATCCATGTTTCGTTTTCACGACCTTAAAAAGAAAACGAAGTTAATGCAATAAAGAATCACAGATACCTACATAGGTTGCAGATAGGAAGGAAAAACACATACTTAAACCCTGCCGTCTCTTGCCAAATTATGTAAACAACAATGGCCGCTCGAAATACTGTTTTTTTTTGTTATAGATTTGTTATTAAATTCGGGGGCAATCGATGTTACAATCATAATTATATTATTTCCGGGCATAGAGTACTTAGATTAAATAATTTGAATGTTGTTTTTTTTTTTGTTTTTGTTATGAAAAATTAACTCCAATTTAGTAGTTTTATTGATAATACTTATATGTGTGCTATTAGGCGTGTTATTAATCGCCGACGCGCAGATATCGCGTTCTATTCTTAGGCAAGCTGAATGTTGGCAAGTGAAACTTTTGGTTCCTAGATACTACCTCTTGTATAGTTAGGTTGTTCCTCTAATAAGTCACAGCCAGAACTGGTCAAAGGATGCGCCAGTCAAACGTAAAACGGGCTAACTGCAGTGGGGACGTTAGATCGGCGACTAATTGGAAGTCGGCAACGTCAGTCTCCCGAATTAATCGATGTATTCGCACCGTGTCTTCTTCTGCCGGCCGTTATTAAACTCAGCTTTTGACTATGTTCGTCTCTTTGGGGTGGTGGATATAGGAGGTGGGATGTTGAACGATTTCAAAGGGAGTTTTTGAAGAAAATGTTTTGAGTAAGATATGTGAGTAAGAGTGTATACATTGAAATATGATAATATAATAATAACATAATTATTTCTTAATAATAATTTATCTATTTCATACCACAAATTACAGAGAGAGTAATTAATAACCATCAGAGAATACAATTTCATAATTAATTTGAGGAAGACTGGTGCCTAAACTAAGTTTTTTACAAAACCTGTAAAAAAAATATATATATAAAATATGGGTTGGTGTGCAATGCGAATGGTGAACGGTGGATGTATTATGTATAGATGACATTGATTTCTTCTCTACCCTAAGGTTGAATATCATTTACACGCCATGAAACAACAAAGTTATTTGTCTATGTAACAGTAAGATAATATCAATCTTAGTGTAGTTTTAGTTTACGGTGTTTTTGTCTCACGCAGTGCAATTAGCAAGAGTAAAAATATTCTGTGAATGTATGTGTAAGCGCAACACCTCTCGATACTGTCCGAGACACGGGTGAAGTAGCAGGTATGTGCGTGTGTGTGTTATGTGCTAACGCTACTTGCGCGCGCTTGTTTTCAGGCACACATTCACAGCATGCAGTTGGTTACCAAAAGCAAAGCGCGCGTTGCTTTATGAGATAAAAATAGTGTACCAAAAATTGTTGTCAAAAGTGGTAAGGAAATTACGAAGTCGATTAGACGTCAAAAAATTATATCACTACAGTCCGTCAAATCTAAGAAGTACCGTTTGACGTTTCATATTTTTCAACTTTGTTCATACGAATTCATCATAAAACCATGAATTTAGAAAGATTTCATTATTGTATCTAAAAATGTACAATTCTTAATATCTAAATGTAATTGAAAACTTTCAAACAAAGCAAAATAACACATATTTATAACTGTCAAACGGTACTTCTTAGATTTGACGGACTGTAGGCATTATTAAGTAACAGATTTCTATGAAACTCGGCGTGATTAAGTTTGACGATAACTCATCGACATCTGGTTTTATACTCATCCTACGAAATCGACAAGTGCAAATTGAGTGTGAAAAGACTTTTGTAATCCCTCTATAATATTAACAAAACAAAGTAACAACATCAGTCAGTCGCCCAGTATAACTTGACAGACGACAAAATAATATGGTACTAAGCATAAAAATGTACTAAATTTGACGTATCACAGACATTTTCCTTTGCAACCAGCGTCACCACAAAGTATCAAGATAAATTGGTCACCCTAATCACAACCACACATCTTTTAATATCTGGATATTGTATCTAACTATCGAACCGTAGGTGGTCACAACCCGATTATATGGCAGTAACTTGATTAATTACAAGATAAGGTGGTAGGACACTTCCCGACATGGCACATGGACAAAAACAAGAGAATCGTAAAGGACTGTGGGTGGCCCGTTTATCGTCAAATAGACACGATCAGGATTTTATTTGATTTCTGCTAGATTATCTGTATTATTTTGTTTGTGGTAAAGGATGTTGTGTGACTTATTGTTGTGACTTTCGTCAATATACTTAGTGGGAAATTAAATAAAAAATATTATAATTACAAAAGCTACGTAAATTGTTAAAATTCAAATTAATTTTGTGAACATATGGTACAATTATAACAGATGTTATAAAAAAAATGTTGGTCCATGCTATGTGCCGCCAAAACGCATACAAAATATCGTAGATACTAAATAATATAAAGTTAATATGTAAGTAGATGTCACAATTTCATGCAATAGTTAATTATTATGTCAATAAATGTTCTATCATAAGAGAAGATTATTGACAACACTTCATTTTAAGATTTACTTGTAATGATGTTGTAACTTTTGTTGGTATAATGTCTTTTGTCTAGGATTTGAATTGCTAGCCTTTTCAACAGCCAAGGAACTATCTAGCATCAGTAGTTCCTTTAGCTTTTGCAAAGGAACTAGGTACTGATCCAAAAATTCTCAGAAGTTCCTTCAAAAGAACTAGTGAGCACAAAGGATAGTTTCACTAGGTGCCCAAATATTACATAATATTGGGCACCTGTCACATGATTATTACAATTTGTTATCTTCTATAAAATACAAGGCAGTATCGAGGCGCAACCTGTTACGATGGATTCACATGTTCGGTGATAAAAGTAAAATATGTTTGCTTCAAATTTGCAAAAAAAAAAAACAAACTACTTAAATAAAATTAAATACTTAAACTAAATATTTAATTTTATTCTGAACCTTGCGATGACATTTTTCGACGGTTATTAAAATGTAAAATAATGTTCCATACATTTTGGCCGCGTAAGTCAATGCACTAAAGTAGGAAACAGCATTTTTTTTAAAATAACCGACCGAATTTGGATAAATAAAACCTCAACGCGGGAAGGTCCAGAATCGATGGTAACATGTCGCGTGTCGATGTCCCTGTCGCACTGAATAACCAATTAACTCCTCTAATAATAGATAACAATTAATTGATTTATCACTAGCACAGCACTTACGATGTTATTGCTCCAACATACAACAAAAGAACAAAAAAGACTAACGTATCACTCAATTTAAAATCAGAAACGTGTTGAAAACAAACGTATCTCGACGATTAATGGCTTAATTGGCCATGGAGTACTAAAAATACCATTAATGTTCCTTCAGGGTAGATTTAGAGTCAATAAATGAGTTTCCAATCACGTTGGTATATCAGAACTCATTAAACTTAAGAGCAAGGGCTCCATTCTTAAATGAAACAATCGTAAGTGCATTCGCATCATTCTACCTTCGCCCACTCCTTCGTCCGAGCTATTTTTGGATGTGGTCCAAACTAAGAATTTGTTGGAATATGGGCCCAATGTATGGAATAGTAAGTACATTATAAAAGGAAGCTGTGTGCAAAATTTCACGTTCCTAGTCTCTGTACTTTCGGCTGTGCGTTAATATATCACTCAGTTGCTCCTTTTATACACACTAACCTCCAAAAGTTAGTAGACAAGTGATTTAAAACAAAAAAATAATCAAGTACTCCTAAGGGGTTACTTGATTATTTGTCATGATGAGTCAAAGGTAGTTGAATTAGTCAATAAACATGTTATAGCAGTAGAAACATTTGGGTCACTAGAATTTTAAATAATAATTATGGACTTATGGTGAGTCAAAGCTGAAGTGGAAAAATATCAACAAACTCTTGGAGGCTATATAGGGTGACTGGTAATTAGTGACCGATACTTAAACACGTCATTGTACCCATGATAACAAACAACTTTTACTATGGGACCAAACCTGAAATTGCGAAAAAAAATCTGCTGTTTAGTAGTTCATGTTCGCCTAACTGGTCAAAAAGTACTGAACAGCAGATTTTTTTTCGCAATTTCAGGTTATAGATTTATATGGATGAAAGGAGTATTTTATTCTCTTCTATGAACCTGTAGAATTGTAGATATCATAATTTGTGACGGAACCTACAAATCTCTTAACTAACTTTTAAACATTTTAAATTACTCCAAATTTTCATACTCAATTTTTTATTTAAAAAAACATATCATGTTGATTGGGTACATTTTCTTTTTATAGCTAATATTCTAAAAAAGCGAATACAGTAGCAAAATGTCTAAAAATATCAAATAATTTCAAGAAGAAGTTTTTGTAATTATTTGTACGAATCGATACATTTTTTTTTTTTTCAAATATCACTAAAAGTATTAGTTTTCGGCCATACTTAAATTATGGGGGGTTAAATTTGTCATATTTTAGCTTTCCTAATAACCTTCTGCAAGGAAATGGTTGAGTTACCAGTAACCCTGTACTTATATGAATTTAAAAATTCACATGGGTACTTGCGCCATTTGAATTACACGATGACTCAACATCCTACTCTACCCGCTCCCGTTCACCCCTTGGCCCACACATCGACGTGTAAGGTAAGTCACGACCGGCCACCGAGCCGAAAGCGACATTTGATAAAATCGTTCTCCTTACCAGTTTGACCCGGTACCTCTGAACGTGGCTGCCCTGGGTCTGTCTTCCACATTGACTTGTAAATGCTGTTGTTACTGAAGCAATTGCTATGCGACATTCTATGATCGGAGTTGTCAGGATTGGTAGCGATTGATTTGTTGGGTTATGTAATAGGTAGATAATGTTGGTTTGTGTTGAAAATTAGGATTCCTTTCTCTTTCTAAGGTTATTTTGTAAACAGTAATGACTGGTTTTTCTAGAATACTGATCTTTAATAAGAAAATACAGAGACGAAACTAATATCTATTATTTTGGTTAGATCTATTCATCATCCTCCTCAATTCATTATGTTTGATCATGAGATTTTTTTTGGTTTCTACATAGGCTAGTCAAAGCAATATGGCATTAATCAAAGTAGACGGTATTTCTTTTTACCTAGACTACAAAGACTAACAAAGAAAAAACCAAAGTCTTCATAGGTAGCTATTATTGTAATGATAGTAACACATTATAAAAAATTACATATTCTTTAAATAACTTAAGCAAGGTAAAGTCTAAGGCAAAGTAGGTTATAGAGGCATGAGGAACAGGGTGTCACTCATCCTCCATAGAAAAGGAAGGATCCAGGGCCAACCAGACGGTGGGTTACTGCTCAACGATTGATGTCGGGTCGTTGTATAAATGCTAGTCGCGCGGTAAATTCTGCTTGCGCGATGCAGGATTTGGCGTGACGTCAGTGTGATGCTTAGTTCTCATGTGGCTATGTAGATGCCGCCACAAAGTAAAGTTTACTGAAATTCCTTGCGCATCTTTAGTCAACACAAGAAAGAAGAACTTTTTTATAATTGTAAATTTATATTGTACCTATATGTGTATCCATTGTTGGAGTACCTCAATAAAAAAATAAACACTTTTTCTGTGTGACATACAAAGTGTTGACTACAATGCTAATTTTGTATACCAAAACACAGAGAACAATTATTAAAAAAATATATAATTAATCTAATTTCAGACAGTCTAACCATAAAGCATTTTCGCATAACAATAGACCTTTGACACCCTATGCAGAAGGTGGAAACAATTTATCATCTACCTCACCTTTTACTATATACAAACAAGTACCTACCTGTACCTACCGACATTCTGATAGATACCTTAAAAGATTAATTTCCTACTTAGTTCCAACACGCGACATTCAGCGGAGAAATTAATTTATCGTACAAAAAGAGCCCTTAGTTTGAAAGGAAATAGTTGGAACCCTTCTGCTTGTGACCTTACAACAGTTGATGAATTGATGCCCTGTGATGTAGGGTGACAGTCAGAGTTCAGTGTCCAGGATAATTTTGCTAAGGAAGATTATGTGCTTAATCGTATGGGTCTAGGTTTTAAAACTTTGTTGTTTTTTTCACAAGACCCGAGGGCGTAAATAAAGTGAGTGATCAGCGTCAACAATGACGGAAAAGTCAGTTTATGGGACTTACATAAATTACCGAAAAGTTAACGTCAACCCTATTGAAATACGAAACGATTTGAAAGCGATTGCCTTGACTAAGCCCTCAGGTCGAATTATTGTCAGCGATGATACGTTAATGTAAGTGCGCATACTCACAAACAGCACGCGTCAACAGCAAAGGCAGCTGCAGCCGTCACGTCGACACGTGTCGACGGCAGCAGTTGACGCCTGCCGCTCATGTGTATTGTGTATGTATACTTACGACGTGGTAGCTATTCAAAGTAAATTAATTTATAATTCAGATACCGCAGCAACCTCGGCTGTCCGATTTTCACAATTTGGCACATTTACTTGTTTTTCTATCTCAAACGCCTATAAAATGAAAGTCTTCTCAGAAGAAGCATTAATTTTAACAATTGACTATACAGGATAATACTTGAGGATAATCTAGCACCCATCATGGCTACCCTACATTCCAGCCCTTTGTCGCCATCTACAACGATGCCCTTTGCGATTGATTAGTCGACATTTCAGTCCCTTTCAGTCGTAGGGCGTCTTCGGAGAAGCCACACAACTAAACGAGGGTTAGCAGAAGGGCTGTGACTTGTGGTTCACGATTGAAATTAGGTACGTTGAAGTAATCAACCCGTGGGGTATAGGTTTCTTTAGTTCGTGAATGGTGATAGTTTTCATTCATGGGTTCGTCAGGTTCAATTGATTTCTATAGTTGAGGGCTGTGGTTTTGATGTCATTTGAAGTCATTGAATTAAAGGCTCGTTTCAGTAAATTTTGACGATGCTTTCTGACAGCTCAGTCTGTCAACATCATCTGCACACAATCATACTAATATTATAAAGGCGAAAGTTTTGTGAGTGTGTGTGTGTGTTTATATGTTTGTTATTTCTTCACGCTCAAACGGCTGGACCAGTTTTGATAAAATTTTGTATGGAGGTAGCTGACACCCTGGATTAACATATAGGCTTACTTTTTATCCCGATATTCCCACGGGATGGAAAGTTATGCGGGTGAAACCGCGGGGCGCAGTTAGTAGGATAATAGGTAATTAATAGGTAGTAATTCATTTTGCCGGGTGGGAGCAGAGTCGTGTAAGTGGGCTATGACCTTAAAAGGTCGCAGGCACCGACTTTCCGGCGTAAGAAAATAAATACTATAAATAATATCAAAAACTTGTCAAAAATGTAGGGAAACTAAAAGTATTTTTGACAGATTGAGACTGAGATCAGACTGTGAAGGTTCTTAAGATTACGGGAATAGCCTTCTGGTGTTGATAAAGTAATATTAAACTTTCATACAACAACGAAATGTCGATGTTTTGTTGGTTTGAAAAAACCGTGTGAAGCTTTGGCGGGTCGCAAAATTTTTTTGGGAATGGAGGTAATCTTGCTTTTAGTTTTGTCTAGACGATTTTTGGCATTGGTTTGGCTGCATGTATAATATCATAATAATATTTAATTTATTTCAGTCAATTAAATAGACAGGTTTTTAAAGTTGTACCAATTATACTCTCCTAGTTTAATCGTCCACCACGTATCAATGATATTTAGTTATTCGGTAGCAACAAGTGGTAACATTTTACCATTACAGAAATAATTGAAATCAAATCCAAACGAACCGAAACCAATTTAATTTTTATCAAAAGTCATAAAACGATTACTATTTTTTATATAGCACCGCTTATTAACGTATTCCTAACGCACCTTTTTCATAAATTAAAAACTATAAAAGCGTTTGTCGAAAAAACTTTTTTTTACACATGGTACCTTTAGATGGGGTTCGATAAAAAACGGACAGTAGCATGTGAGTAATACTTACTTTATAGCTACACCTGCCTTCATAGTCCCCTAGTATACATTATAATGTATTTAAATGCATTCCCAAAATATACGGTGGTGTGGTGTCAGTAGCAGCGATATTGTTTTGGTGAAATTAATATGGACATCAGCAGATCTTATCCGTGTCAACACTTTTATTTTCAAACAAGGTAGGTATTACTTACATAATATATAAGCTAACAGACTTAATACAATTATATATGTACAAGTATATAAAACAACACAAGGGTCAAGAATCTTAGGGCATCAAAAAATTCGACCGAATCGCTGTTAGCGGGAAAAGTACCCAAAAGGCTGGCAGCATTCCCACGTTGTATGGCGATGCTGATTCTTTGGCCAAATAATTGGCGAGCTCTCTGGTCACGTGAAGAGTCGACCAACCGCTTGGCGATGTCTCGAAAAACCAAGATGATATCTGGATTTATTTTGAAAAAGGATTGTGTCTGAGTGCTTGCCTTTGCCCTTTTATAAAGGACTAGCTGCGCCCCGCGGTTTCACCCGCATAAGTCTCGATCCCGTAGGAATATCGGGATAAAAAGTATCCTATGTCCTTTCCCGGGACTCAAACTATCTGTATACCAAATTTCATCTAAATCGGTTCAGCGGTTTAGGCGTGAAAAGGTAACATACAGACAGACAGACAGAGAGTTACTTTCGAATTTATAATATTATAGTATGGATACATTTAATATTAATGAATAATCTTTAGACAGTTCAATTCATTTTTCAATGACAAATTAATTTCTCCGACATCATTCAAAAACCGAGAATCTTGGAAGACGCTTTTCACCAACAGGAGACTGTGATGCGTTGGGTTAGCTTCTAAGATTGATTGATTGATTGATATACCTATACAAATTACGAAAGCACTGGTCTTGGTTTATCATTTTCAGTTTACTATCTGGAGACCGCGTATCGGCAAGCGTTGTGTGGGACGATCCCCAACTAGATGGACCAATGACCTTAAAAATGTGCCTGGTGCAGACAGGATGGGGAAGGCGGAAGACAGGGTGTTGTGGGCGCAGTCTGGGAAAGGCCTAAGTCCAGTAGTGGACTGCGATAGACTGAGTTCATAGATGTGAATGGCTGCTCCAAGTTACAGTATTATGTCCACGAGAACCTACTGCCGACAAATTGCTTTGCAGTTTGGCAGGTGTTATGTTAAAATAAAACTGAAACATTATGTATTAAATGAATAAATTAAAAAAAATGTCGATGAGGCAGTAGTGAAATAATTATACAGAAGTTGCATGTGTAATACAACGACTGCAAAAAAATATAACACACTGTAATCGATCCATCTTTCTAATACCAATATGACAGACAGTAGTAGCTATTATATCATTCAGAGGATCGCCTTTCAAAAATTCAATACACTCACCTACTTATTATTTTTTACTATTTAATTCACATGCCTTTCACCTCCATAGATAGATGTATTTAAACCTTTTTAAAATTATCACTTTTTACTTTTTTCGGCCGCTGCAACTGATACCGTCGGGTGCGTCTCATAACGTATAAACTCATTTGGTCTAATTTCATTTTATTATCGTTCATAAGATATAATCAACGTGAGATATACCAACTGTAGATATAATTTCTTTACATATAACATTTATTTATTCTAAAACTTAAGTAGTATAACGTTGTTTGATATAACGTTTATGTAATCGAAAATCATTTGGTCTAACGTTTAATATGTATATTATTTATTTAATCGAAAATCATTAGGTCTAACGTTTAATATAAGTATATAAAAAACGTCATTATGGTACCCCGACTCAGAGTACCCCGACTCGGATAGGTTAGGTTAGAAGGCTAAGGCGGGAGCGCAGCGGAGCGGAGCTCCCGCCTTAGCCTTCGTGGTTATTTTTTTTTAAACCACCCAGAAATAGGAGCCCCGCAAAGCGGGGCTCCGTCGACCTATCTTAGCGCAGGTGGTAATCAGTTACTAGTTATGTTTAATATCTACTTAGGTTACTATTACCTATAACTACGATAGAACTTACAAAGAATAAAACCAAGAAAAAATACTTTTAAATATTTATTAAATAAATAATAATTCATCATATTAGTCTAAATAAGTTTTATATCTTTTGAGTGGTATGTCAAACGATTTTATATTGAATGTATGTTATGCTTATAAAAATTAGTTATTATAAAATTATATCAATCGTTCATTATATTAACTAATCGCTATATTAAATAAAATTATAGGTTCCGTTGTTATATGTTGTTAATATTAGAGATTTTGTTGTTATATCATCTATTACTTACCCGATACCGTCGCTCATTGGTCACGCTACCGTGACGCGGGCGCATGACGTTTGACGCTAACCCGTCACCACGCAAGCTCGCACCTGCCCATATGTGTATACGCAACAATAGACCCGACTTTTTACATGTTATGTCAAGGGAGCAAGTGGCATAACCTTTACATCCCTTTTCATGTTTTGGAAGTTTTTAAATTGAACACCTTTTGACAGCTACAAGATATTTTTAGGATAGGTAGAGTAGAATAGATTACAAAATGTTGACTTAAAAATATAAACAAGTAATAGTCATACCCCCTTACTAATAAACGTATTATATCAGATGAATAATTACACACCGATTTCTCTCTTTCAGTCGTCATTAATTTGAGTTTCGAAAGAAGAAGACAAAGCGTTGTGTAACTATACAGACGCTATACAACGTTTATTAGTAGGGGGGTAAAGCGAAAAGAGTGACAGGCTTAGCTAAATTTATTTAAAATTCATCATACTAATAGCTTATTTATAATTTTATTGTTTTTAATGGAATTACAATCATCTAACTATACTTACAAAGTTTTAAAACACCAAAGACGACCAAAGACCATATTATTATAATGTTTTGAGTATCTAACCACGATTTATTTCTGTCATTAATTTTATATTAATATTAATTATACTCATGTTGAGGTGCGTTCGTATAGTTGCAGGTTCTTTTTCGTAAATAGACAAAAATACGGTTAGTCCACTTTGTCCTTTGCCGGTCCCATAATCATATTCCTTTCCTGTATTGTTATTTCCTAATTTATTTTCAAAATTTCTCCGCCTGTCACTCTTTAGACAAAGTTAAGTTTTGTAAATAGCTGAGATTCCTCACTTTGGTTCCGTTTTGTTTTATGTTAGGCATTCGTGCAGTCGATTCGATGCGGACATGTTTTGTTTGATGTTTCGAGCTTGTGCAGACGACGCGGTTTACAGGTTTACAAGAGACTTGTGTGAGGAATGTTCGTTGTTAGTGGAATAAGCGTATAAGTGTTTGATGGAGCTATCAATTAGCTGAATACTCTACTTATAGGTTTCTGGTTAACTATTGTTTGGATTTCGTAAATCTCTTTAAAGTTCATTCTGGTAATTACACTTACTTAGGTATTGATTTTTTGAAGTGAAAACTTCTTTAGGCGCGTTGGGCTATTTTTGAGATGGGAAAAAAACCATTGAATTCGCGCCACTGTTACCGTAACCGACACCGCTTCGGATGTGTGGTGTTGTTGTTGTATTGTGTGTTGTGTGTGTGCCTCAGGTTGCACTCGGTTTTAATGTATATCCGATATGTCAGTGAGTGATGGCAAAATGTTCTGTTTGTGTTTTGTTTTCACTTCCGTCGGCACTCCCGGAGTGCTACCTTTTTATATTATCAGGCCCTACTTGCACCACATATCACTAAATAAGTTTAGCGCTAAACATTTTTAAAACATCATATCTGTCAACGTCATCTTCAAGCGATTGACAGAATCAGAAGGGGAAATCTCATAATTTTAAAAACGTTCACAGTCTGATCTCAGTCTCAATCTGTTAAAAATACCTCTAATTTCCCTACTTTTTTGACAAGTTTTTGACATTGATTGTCGCTGAGATGAGATTGCGACTAGATATTGAACGTTTGTAATTACGTGAATTGGCCTTAAGAATTATGGTTTAAATTTGTTTGGCGCTAAAAGTTGCTGCGATGTTATTGGTGTAATCTTACTATGTTCCAGCGTTACCACTTACCATCATTTCCTATCATGGAAACTACCTGCTTGCTGGCTGGTTGATGGTCTGAAATAACTAAACAAAATATTTTCAACAAGCAGGACCAACATTCGTGGGCATATTCAATTGTCTTCGCCAAACAGAGCATCTATATATTTTTGTTTATCTCTACTTCTGGACCAGCACCCTAATTGCGTAACACACTATTACTCTCAATTTGAATCATTTTGAAGTATATTGCTAATCCATTGCTCCATATGTTCGAAAAATGTGTATGCTCAACAACGTAAATAACGCAATGAATGTTGTTGAACTGTCAAAATGAAACCCATTGCTACTGATAGTGTGTTACGCAATTACCCCGCAGATCTTATAATTTACAAACAAACGTCGACATCGTCATCACCATTCTCCTGCTATGATCACAATTTATTTGCTTCCATACTTCTCTAATAGCCGCCATTTCGGTAGTCACCCCCTTTCTAACCATATCATCATTCACACAGTCCATCCATCGTTTCTTAGGTCTTCCCCTACTCTTATAGCCAAACAAACGTCGACATACAAAACATTAATAAGATAGTTAACAATGATTGTTATGAATTGTTTTAAAAGATTCAAATGACATAATGATAGGTTGTTCGTGCGAGTATATGGAAGGCTTACAAAAGAATAAATTATATATTCGTATGTATTATTTGTGATTAATTACTTGACTTACATTCGGAGCTTGTAACTTGCGTAAGATGTGGACTTGATGCCATCTTATATTTATAAAATTACTTTTTGTTTTTGCTTCGATGTTTTCATTAGAAGTTCATGTCAGTGTACCAGAAGGGAGATCTAAGAATCGATGAATGGACTGTATGAATGATGATATGGTTTTAAAAAGGTCTACCGAGATGACGACTAATAGAGAAGTATGGAAGGAAAAGATATCTTGTGCCGAACCCAAACAAATTGGGATAAGGACAGGAGATTTATGATGATCAGTATGTAGGAAAGCTTTTATTAGACAGTGGACACACCGCAGTCATTACATGAATGTCTGTTTTAGACAGAATATATATTACTGCCTATCAAAACGATATAGTTTTTTGGCGAGTGTGTGCTGGCGCACACACCCAAAAAACTATATCGTTTTGAACTGTATCGGTTTGAAATGAATGATGGCTCATTGATTTCATTTGGTTGGAGATGGTATCTAAAGACAGGTTTCTGTGTTTTGCGCAGAGACTTTAGTATTGGTATCAATTTGTGTTTCAACCTTGATGCAATACTGGTAATTTGTTTAACTTTTATAAGTATGTAAGATTAATCGTTGGATCACTGAAGTTGTATCTACTGAGGAGAATGTAGTTGATCCTGAGACCATACTCACTTTACGTCTAACCTGAATTCACCTGTAAAGTATTTCACTCACCCCTTTGCATACCACGCAATGACAAACACTGTTAGATGACGTGGAATCCTTTGTGCGTCTCCCTCGAGATGCAGTGTGTCACAGAATATCCCAGTATTTCTGGCATCTGGTATATTCGAACCTCCTTGAAACTAAATGGGATGGGGTGGGTGGGATATATTTGCGTATAATTATGTGAAACTTGGACGATAGAAAAATTCGTCCTAATACTTAAACATGAATATGAAAATGGAAAGAATAGGGTTGTGAATGAAACAGTCTTTAAAAGTTATCGTAGACTACTGATTCTGATATACTTACTATACAACGATGGCGGCAATAACTTCTGCTTATAAATAAAACAACAAAATATGCACAGTTAAACATAATTTATTTCATATTATTTAAGTATCACAGATCCATTTATTTTAATATTCATCACGTTAACAAAAATATATATAGTCTACTTGGTGGTGATGACACCATTTTACATAGCAATAGTTATGTTCCAACTACTTTTGTAACTGCGATACATGATATTTACACTCTATCACATTATATACAACGATATAGAAATGATCTAATGGTTCGTACCACTGTCGAAATGGGTCTAGATGAAATACTATCGTAATCCAAAAATGTATAAAACGAAAAGACAACGTTATACATATTTCATGGTCTTGTGCTTTCTTGAGTTTCACTTGTTTCACCCCCAATCAAATAATTTCTATCAAAGCCTTGATCAAACCTTTATTATATAGTCTACTACATCCATAGATATCTACTATTAACATTATTACACTTTATTCCGTTCTCAGTTTACTAGCATTTATTATTTTTGTTTTGTTTTGCTACAACTCAATTATTGTATCATGAATACGAGTTTCATATTCATGGCAATTAAAATTGTACGTACCGAAATCTCCCTCCGGCGGTGCCACGCGATTGGTGTTATCAACTTGTCATCGTGCATACTCTACATCAATGAAAGTAATATTTAAAGTTATGTTGACTGCATTTGTGGCAGAGAAAGCGGGGAAGCATAACTTGGGAGAGGATTTTGTCTCGTAGTAGACTACTGTTGGAGACTGGCTGGCTTGATCGATTGAAGAATTCATAGATACGTGTAGTGATGGCTCTTACATTTTTCTACTTTAGCAGGGATGTTGTTTGCACCGGTGTAAATGATAGTATGATTTATATATTCGTAATTGTTATTAACTTGTTTGATAAAACCTATAGAACCATTACATTAGTTCGAGACATTTTCAGAAATGTTATAAATATTTTTATCTTTTACGCGTGTTTCACTATCGAGACTTAGATCAAGTTTTCCAATTTCCGTTTCTAGACCCACTTCGGCAGTGAGCACGATATTGAAAGATGCAGATAGCAAGATCTTTTCTATTGGATAGCTGAAATTGTACCGTTCCTATCTAAGCGCGACAATTTTGTAAGGGCAGTGTTTGGTGGCAGTGACGAGTAGTGTAAATTCTAATCTACATTCTTTTCTACAGTAGTTTATCGATCGTCAGGACCTACAATGGTATGTTCAGTCCTAGTATAAGTCAGATGAAAATTCATGGAGTCGATGATAAAACATTTACTTTTGATGGCATTAGGAATATTTATAAAGTTATAGCGTCGTGCATTGACAAAGCTGTTTCTAAGATTAGATTATCGCGCAAAGATAGAACTAAGAAGTCTGACTTATTCATAGTTTACATTGAATTAGTTTTAGTTATAAATGCAGTTGTAGTCTTTATAGTAAAGGAGAGTATTAGATGAATTTGTCACTATTCATTGAGTGATATCTAATGTCAGTGATTTTCTATCGTTGAATGAATTTTAAGGTGATTTGCAAAAGTTCATTATGGCTTTAATGATAGTAAATATTGGAAAATTCATCTAACATCAAATAAAAATACTTATATTGTAACTTTTAAACAGTAGCTAGTTAAGCTCAGAGTTAGACACGTATAACATTTTCTTTTAGATTATTGCCAAAATTTTGCTGTGGCAGTACATATTTGGCACAAAGTTGGAATCTATAATAAGCAAGTTCAAAATATTGCGAGCAAATAAAGTAGAAAAATAAGCGAATTTCTCAGTTAATAAAACACTCAAACACTATACAAAAAAATAACAAAATAACCAACTGACGCCGACTGTCTCGAGTCGGCAATGTTTCTTTAAAAGACATTGTAGGCACTATTATTGCTAATATAATATAATTTATTCATCGATCGCTTATCTACAGCATAGAATATTCTATACAAAATATACTACGAAGATTTTACAAACTTAGGCCATCGGCCGACGAAACTATACTTTTTTCTAACGTAACATTTAAACTACTCATTAGTTTACCAACAATCGTCCATATACATTCGTTCGTATAGGCCTATAGTTCCACATTTATCATCGTTCACAATTGTCTCATTAGAATGCACACGGGTACGTATAGTAGAATTGAAATCATTAATTACATTGGGACTGGGGTGTACTAGGAATTCATAACCAGGAGGGTCTGCCGTGCAGTAGGTCGGCGGCGTCGTGCCGGTCGGCCTGGCGCAGCGCGGCCGCCAGCGCGGCGGTGGCGCCCGGCCCGCGCTCGCGACACTCCCACAGCTCCAGGATAGCCTCCGTCGGCGAGCTCTTTGTGGCGAACCACGTTGTGTAACGATCAACCCCGAGCCGTGCCGCTAGCGCGCGCCAGTCGTTCCCGCGCGCGTTCGGCGGGTCCAATATAGCGCACAACTGCCTTTTTATTCGAGCACTTAATTTAAACGGCCCCTCACCCGCGCACTCGCTGACGCCCGCCTCGCTAACTGTTACGTTCCTTTTAACGCTGCCGTCGCTCCCGTCTTCGCTGCGGCACATACGAGCCTCTAAAAGGTTTTCAGTTATGTTAAAACTGCGTTGTGACTCGGCGCGGGGTGAACGTCCCCGCGGCGATCGGCTCCGCACGTCGTCGAGGGATATTCGGAATGTCTGCTTGTATGACGGATTGGTTCTCTGACAGGCGGACACGCTAAAATCGATATTGTCACAATCGTGGGTCCTTTCTAATACGAAGCTGCAGTGCAGAGCGTTGTAATTCGAACCCCAAACGTGTTGGAATGGGATTTCTTGGTAGCCGATACCCGGCTTAGCTTTCCAACCGGGGCTGACGTGTTCCAAATTCAAACAGAGATTCGAACCGCCGTCCTGGAAAAGCAAAGTTTTGGGTCGCTCTAGTAGTACGCCGCCAAGTTTCTTCTCCTGCTCCTGACAGTAGTAGGCCGCGCAAAGCGTATCTTCAAATACATAAAGTCTTATACTGTAATCTGCGCTAGTTTCACTGAGCACTGCCGGCGCATATATCGCCAATTGAAGCGCTTTTACCGCCTTTCCATTAAAACTTTCACCGACTAATACAAACGTAGACAGCATATCGGTCACTAGGAATATTTTATCATTGTCGAGTTGAGTGAACACGGGCGTATTGATCGTTTCCTGGCCGAGGCCGACAATTTTCTTCCACTGCGGCTGTGTGCTGTCTGTTTTGGCGCTGTTGTGGTCAATGGCGTACAGCGAGAGGTTCCAGAAGCCGTGTTTGAGACTGGCGCAGTGAGGGATTTGTAGGATGACTGACTTGTTTAATTGAAGACGCGGTGGGCCGCACTTAACTACTGGGCTCAGCTGCGTGATACCTGCGGGGCGGAATTTGTTGTGAGCACTTCGTTCAACACGTAGGTACATATGTTATAACCTGGCCTGCCCAAGGCAAGCGTTTTTTCTCAAGCAGAAATTATAGCTTGCTGATACCATAGCATAATTACATATTCGTTTAAAATTACCTTTGGAAATTGTTGTCTATCGCATCGCAAAATCAATTTATTTTTATTAGACTTGTGCTCCAGTAAAGTTATTCAGTTTGGACTCATAAATATTCATAGCAATTTGATGATTTAGGACATGGTAAATACAAGAGTGGATCAGCGAAAACATTTATCGAAATTAATTTGTGTAATACGTCAATAAAGTTCAAGTCATATTAACGAAATGACCGCTTTAAAACTTTGATGCAGTTATTAAGTCATGATTGAATAAATCTTCACATTGACAAAATTTAAAAAACTTTGAGTACAAACCTTTTCCCAACCTCGGTCGATACCGATCGTCTTTCACCACTGCCACATATATCTGTTCCCTCCTGCCTCTACTGAGGGCTGCCTCAGGGATGGAGAGTGCAACTCCAGCAGCAGGTAATGCCAGTCTTGCCCCAGCACTTGAAACTGAGAGGGACTGAGATGTAGGCGAGTTTGAAACGAGTTCCGCTAGTTGGAGAGTCACTGACTCATTCGCAGCATCATACATTGAGCCGGCTAGAAGAGAAATTATAGTTAGTGGAGTTGTGGGACTAGTGTGAATAGGAGATACGTGAAAGTGCATAAGATTTTTATAATTGTCACAGCTACCACTTGTATACTGGCGTTGGATGAACACAATCATAATTTTGAAAGTATAATATTTTCAAATTTGTTTGGAGCTTAACCTCAGACTTTTAAAGCAATACATTTTAAAACTATAATAATTTGTGTAATATCAATAGCTTTCAATAGTATCCAAGACGCTGTAAATACACATAAATATACATTTGTGATACTTACAGCTAGTAAAACAGCTGGAAGCCGAATGTTCAGATTCACTGTAAGGCTTGCTGTCGTAGTCATCACTCTGACCCTTGCTTGACGCACATGGAGTCACCTGGTGGTCTACTGGAGACGCATAGCTGTAAAGAAGGGTCTTGTTAATGATTTCATTCAGGATAATTTGAAGCTTTACATAAAATAGCCCGATCACATTTCTCACAATGACATACACGGTGCAAGAGACATCGACGTGCACACTGTTACAAAGAAATCAGAAGGGGCAAAAATTGCTATTCCATACATCTTCACTGCTTATAGCTGTATGAAACAGCTGATTTATTTTTAATAATCTAGGGAAAATGTCTACTCTGGAGGGTTCCCTTGTCCCTTACAACCTGTATTATTTTATGTTATCTCTCAAGCCAATCCATTGTTATAAGATATACCAATGACATTCAATTCAACTAAATATGCCAGTGATTTAGTTGAATTTCTTTTGGTTCAAAACAAAATGGTCGTAGAATGAGATATTCACATAAAAAAGCTATATCCAATGTATAAAATAACAATTCAGATTTGATAGCTTATAACACACAGACAGGTTGCAAAGTTCGTCGATTTTTTGCAGCAATAACATTAGCTTAAATCGAAACCTATAATTTATTCGATAATACACCTAAAACTTTAACGTTTGATTCATTATAATAAACTTCATTCACAGAACATGTAGGTATCCATTAACTTTTTGCTCTATCAAACTATATCATAGATCTTGGTCGTTTATTATAGAGACTACGTTTCTATTTGTTTTAGGTTCCTAAATCATTTGCAGACTTAGATTATGTCTTTTGTAATGACATATTTTCGCATAATTAAGCTTTATAATCTGTGGAGTAGTTGTGCAAAAAATATTATGATTTATTTCATCGTTATCTCGAGTGTTTATTTCAGCTCATTTAGTTGATTATTTGTACAGCTTAATTGTTATTTATTTGTTAGTTGGCTCACCTAGTTTCGCCCGGGGACTTGTTTAAATAAACATGTTTGTTATAAATATATAAATTATCAAAGTGATAGTTAAAACTTATTAGAGACCGCTTTTGGTTTTGATTATTACTTATAACGATCCTGTTAGAGAGGTATCTAATCTATATTTTCTATACCTATTGGAATATTAATTATATTCCTTGTAAGACTTGAAACTAAGAACTCGATACTGCTATACCTACAAAATCCAGTTGATTATTCACATTAAAAGCTAACTGCAAAAAATCCCAATGTCCATTGTCTATGAACATCAGGATTCAGGGCTTATTTCTTTTAGACGTCTATACCTTAGCGGCCGGATAGAAACCTGATACAACACGTTCGCCATTCATGTAACACTTGTGCAAAAAGTAAGCATTTGTCAACTACGGCGTAGACGGGTGAAGATGAACTTGTACTGTGACACTCAAAACTGTTTCGGTATTTTTTTCTCTTTCTTTGATAAATGATTTCGTTTCTGTAAGTAGGTTTGTACAAACACTTTTACACGTCAATCATAATTTTTAAAACAAGATGAGGTCGGCGATTCCTATCTGCCTACTCCGAGAAGAAAGGCCGAACCAAGCTCAGAGATCACAGTCTCAGTCCAGACATAATCTTGGTCAGATCAACAATTTGACAATTTTAATCAAGAACTTCTAATGCAAAAAACAACCGACTTCAAAAAAAAACTACAAAGTGATAAATAACTTTAATTTCGGAACTCGGTGTCGATGGTTCCGCATTTTCGTTTTTTGACACCGACTTCCGAAATTAAAGTTATTTATCACTTTGTAGTTTTTTTTTGAAGTCGGTTGTTTTTTTTGTAAAAAAGTTTTTATTTTTCACTTTTTAGTTGTACCTACTCCACACAAATTCAAATAACACTAGTGCATTGAGGAATTGAAGACACCGACTAGAAGAATCATCAAAATTCGCATAGAAATGCCGGAGATGCAGTACATTTATGCATATAACATCGTACATAAGAATAATTATATAATGTATTATATACTAAAACCTTCCTGAAAGTATGTAGATCACATTAGTGAAAGAATTATCAAAATCGGTTCATTAGTTTTTGAGAAAATCGCGGACAAACAAACATACATACATACATACATACATACATACATACATACGGGTCGAATACAGAACCTCCTTTTTTGAAGTCGGTTAAAAAAATGCACCTATTTTGGTGCCTATTATTTTTTGTTGTTGTTTAATTAAACAACTTGATGGATAAAAAATAACACCCCGAATCCAGTCATTTTTGGTGTAATTTGTGAATAATCTTACAATCGAAACGCAAAAATGTGGCATGGTATCCGACTATATTATATCCATCTGATCTTTATTTTGAATATGCTGCTCTTAAAATATATATTAAATGAACTCACCTATTAGTAAGATGCGGTACATCATAATGGTGTTCAGCCCTGGAGTCAGGCTGTGGATGCTCGTATCTTGGAGGCCGGTGCTGCATCAGGTCTGGTGCCAGCGACAGCGACTGTTTCTCCACTGTTGGGTACATTTCTGGTTGGAAATCTGCTTGAAGAAGATGGATTGGTATTTGAATTAGGAAATAAGATAGGTACACATTGATAGGTAACTAATTGACACCATGACTACATTATTTTATAATCTCGCATCGGGCGATACCTTTGACGAACGTTCGGGTTGTAGTTTTCATAGAGCTAGGAAATGATCTGTTCTTATACAAATTGTAGGGATCAGTAAAACACTTCCACACAATAGGCATAACGGACAGTCCCCTGTGCAGGGCCTGCATGGAGGCTGAGGAAACCGTAGCGCATGTGCTCTTTAAGTGCACAGGCGTCACCTAGATTAGGTCAAAAACCCTCGGGACACCCAGACATTCTCAACGGGCCAGGAGACTTCTGAAGGTAGGTGGGCTGGTTGGAATAACTACCAACAGCCGCTTTGGCCCACGGACAATGGTCCACTTGAAGAACTAAGTGCAGAAAGGGATCAGTAATGATCGCTCATCAATATTTGACTTTATAAACATGTCCAGGTTTCCAAAGACTGTTCTGGGTCAGAAACTCAGAGTCTACAATATTAGCAATAGATTATTTAGGCACAGATGAAAACATGTTTCTAATTACAATAAATTTATTGTTGTTAATACTAATGCGATGTGATTCATGTTGATTGCAACATTTCCCGTTATGGTAATCAAGAGTTTAAGTCATTGACCCGACAGCTAGGAAACGGACTTCCGAGTGGAAGGTGTCGGGTTCTTGTTAGTCATTAATTTTTAATGAATATAATTACTATTCATTAAAACTGCTAATTCGTTCAACCATCGACTGCACTAGACTGTTTATAATTCCGGGTTCCTATAATTATTGTAAATTCAAGTAACGATTCATTACCGTTTTCGATACGTCTAATATTAATATTGGAAGCATTACCCCATCTGATACAAATTTTGCGAACTCTGTTCTTAAAGAGTGACGTTCCATACCTAATTACTATTATTACACTTCATAACTAGTTAATATTATTAGAGGGGCTTGTGGCTAAGTAATATCAGCCGCACGGGTCGATTGTCGGTTGGTCCCGGCTGTCATTCGTGGATCTTTGACAGTCGTTACGGGTCGTCAGAAGCCCGAAAATCTGACAACCAGTCTTACCAAGGGGTATCGTATTACCCAGTAACTGGGTTGTGGAGGTCAGATAGGCAGTCGCTCCATGTAAAATGCTGGTATTCAGCTGCATCCGGTTAGACTGGAAGCCGACCCCAACATAGTTGGGAAAAGGCTAGGCAGATGAACTAGTTAATATTATTATATTAAGACTTACCAGTCCTCGTCATGGTGTAAAGCGAATGGTCTCTAGTCTTCCTCTGCAGTAGTTTATACACTACGGCAGCCCCTGCCAAGAACACCACCACTGCGACAGCTATACCTATGTATAAAGGTATGTCGCTATGTGCTGCCACTGTGGACAAAAGAAAACAGCCTGTCAGGAAACATAAAGAAGTTCTAATGACAAAAATCTAATAACAAACGGTATGGCCTGGTTCACACGGGGGGCAATTCTCGTAATTTTAAGAACGTTCACAGTCTGATCTCAGTCTCAATCTGTTAAAAATAGCTCTCTAATTTCCCTACATTTTTGACATTGATTGACGCTGATATGAGATTGCGACTAGATTTTGGACGTTTTTAATTACGAGAATTGGCCTTCTGTACGCTATTCTATTGTATAATTTTGGGATTACATGACAGTTTCATACTGCATTCGTTTTTAATCGTATGAACAGCGGAATATTGTGGAGTGATCCCAAAAAAAAAACGTTATTTTTATCGCCGTGTGTAGTACGGGGCCTAAAGTAAAAGTAATCTAGAAGGCGCATAGTATTTCCCACTTCCATCGTCAAGAAAACAACGTAATAATTTTCGCAACCATAAAAATAATGGTCGCCGCTGTCACAACTCTAAAGGCAAAGTTTTACTTGTCAGCTCGCTCAAAAAACCACAAGTTGAAAGCAGAACACATTCATCATTTCAAACAAAGAAACATAAATTACAAAGTTAGTCCGTCTCGCGAACTTTTAAAGCCAACACTATCCCACTTCATTCCAAAAAGTTTGTATTCAAACCAAACAAAAAAGATATAAAACCATCAAATTATTAAGCACCTGATAAACTTTTGTAACCATAAAAACGTTTTGACGATAAAATAACGAGGTGTCAATTTTACGATTTCCGTTCTAACCTCAAAATAAGAGACAAATTCGTTGAAATTCAAACTTCTGAACCGCAATCGTTAAATTTGTTTTCGTTCATTCAGAATGAACTCCGTCCCATGTTTCTTGACGCACCTTTAGTATTATTTATGTCAGCGTACCTTTATGGCTATGTCCCATTAAGAGCGGAAAAAGAACGCTTATTTTAGCTCCAAAAATAGTTGTAGATGCATTTAATAAGACGAACATTCTTAATTCTTATAGGGATAAGGTAAGATAGGAGTAAAATAGTAGGCTAGTCATAAGGATGAGGAAAAGAGAACAGTGTTAAGATTTGCGAGTTAATAAGACAGAACCTAGGAAAAAGACAGCACAGATTCTTTATATTAGGTCCGTAAATTCAATTACGTACAGTCAGACAAAAGAGATAAGTATGCAGAATCGTCGGATATAGTTGAAGTTTAGTAAAAAACCGAGGGATGTTCTCGAATAAAATTTAATTTTATTAATAGAAAACAAACAGCTCATTTATCAAATTACAGTCGACAACATCCATCGGTTTCTTACTAAACTTCAACTATATCCGACGATCCTGCATACTTATCTCTTTTGTTGACTGTACATAATACGATTTTTTGTTTTTAATACAGAGGCTCTCAGAGAGAGAAACTCTAGTTTTCTGACCTGTTTGTTAGCAACATTACAGAAATTTCTGAAGATATTGACGAATGTGACTATAACCAAAAGCGAAGAAGCATATATAGTCTATGGATATATTTTTATGACTTCTCTAAAACACCACAGATAACGTTTCAAGATTCCAAAATGTAAAGCTATCGTAAAATTAACAAAATATCCCTCGCTTTCAATACTCGTCACAATCTTCAAAAACGGACCCGCTGCATTTTTTAACGATTACTTATATTTTTTGTGTAATTCCTTGCCGTGAAAAGGAGTCGTTATTGGATGTTTTTAACGATCCCTTTGATCCTTGTATAGTGGTTGTAAATGTGGGTTTAAGGGAAACTGCGACATATGGCATCTAATTTTAAGGAGTATTAAAGTAAATGCGCTTCACGTGTCGTTTAATAAAATTGATGGATTTTTTACGAGTAAATTTTTTTGGTTTCTACAAATAATTCGAAGTAAGATTCTTTTTTATTAGCAAACAACCAGACTCGACTGTAAGTTACCACCCTATAAGAGCGTTACCGTCCCAGAAACAAAGCTGATATTCGTATATGTCTGTCATAGAAAATTGGATTCGCATATACATATATTAATATTACTTCACTTGTGCTAATGTTTAATTCTTACATATTAATGTTATTCGGGTAGGTATACACTTTTTAAAACAAGTCGAGTGTCAATTAAATACGAACAGATTTGCTGACAAAAATTTATTCATTAGTTAGTCCGTTCTCATTTTGGTGAGCCCTTTCATTGAAAAATTCAGCACGTGTTGTTGACTCATTGGTTCCTTAGTCATGCTCTTACATGACATGTGGCACCGATTATGCTAATTCACTTGTCGATGATATTCATATGCCAACATGTCTGTGTTTCCTTTCCTTAATGGTAATTACGTCCAAGAAATATTCAGTGGCATTCGTTGTTTAGAATTTTCATCCAAATTAAAATAAGTAACTTTATTTGGTGTTGGATAATGATACAAGTTTAAACGGTTTAGGGCTTGATTCACAAAATTCGGATAGACACTCCAAAAAATCCACAAAAAGCGGAGAATTTGTACAAAATGGTCTGTCAGATAATTTAACTACACTTCATTCCGAGGTGCCTTTAATTTAAAGCAATGTAGGGCATTATATTGTCAAAGCAAAACTTGTAAATGTAGAAGCTCTAGGCACTGCGCTTTGAACACTGTTTAGCAAAAACTACAAAGCAACTTACTTCATAGCAAAACAAAGAAAGAGAAACTCAATTAAACCAACAAAACTGTGTAAAACCTTTAATTCCGCAACAGTGCAATGCAAAACGATTTTCCACGGTTGATTTTTACAACTTGAATAGCACCAGAACATTGGAACTTACATTCTTGCATTTCTCATGAAGGTGACACAATAGCAAATGGGATTAATGGGCTTTTGAAGGCTCGAATAGCTAACACGGAACTGGAGTACGGAAGTGAATGAGTGAATGAAGTCTTCGCGCTCGATAATGCGATAAAGATCTTGAACTCGCGCGTAATTAAAAACAAGGCAAACGCTGATGGTGCTTTTAAGCTAATGTTTCTACTTTTTTGGTTTTCGTTCATTCATGTATACGATTATTCTTTTGCATTCACTGTATTAAGTTGTTTATTTATTTATTAAGGTACACTACTAGCTTCTATGTATAATATATCTTATGTACTATATATCACAATAGTCTCGGTCTTACAAAGTCGCAAATTATAGGTTGTTATAGTGTTCAGTAATTCGGATGCTGTTACCTATATTCATAGTCTAGTTTACTTCTGTTTGTTCGTTGTCATTATTGAACGACGTTTTATCGTAGTTTTGCGTAGTATTTAGGTTTTATTCATTTATATTACCAAAATTTTATTATAATTCATGTATTGTTATTATGTACCATAAATCTTTTCATGTTCAGTCTCCATTTTTACCTCAGTTCATTTAGTGATATTAATGTTTCGTATTATCATTAAATGAGATAGCCCGAAGTAATAAATTGATGAAGGTATTTTCTCTGTTCGATAATGTGATAACGATCATGAGTTCTCGCCGTAATTAAAAACAAGCTTGTGCATAGTGACGCAATAAAACGACCTGTTATGTTTTCATTCAGTTATTTGCATTTACTCCGAAATTATGATGAATGAATAACACGACCACATGAGTAAAGTAACGGTCCCGATGGAAGTGCAAAAGTACCAATTGATTAAAAAGTACATGATGTATATTTTGGAGCAATAAGAGAGACCCAAAAGAAGTAATCTCTTGGGATGATAGATAGTAAAAAATATGCAAAGTTAGTTCAGATGGAAAAGAAAGAAAATGCGTTTATTATCGGTAAACATGATTCAGAGAAAGAACACAAACACAAAAAGAACAAGTTGGGGTAAAATATGCGTCACATCCACGCAAAACCGCCATAGCTCAGCACAAAGCTACGATCCTATGCGAGACAAGAGCCCCAGCGCCGGTTTGTCAAGTTATTGTGTTTATAACATGTCACTGTTGTTGCTAATACCTACTCAGAGCAGGTACTAAACCACCATACGAAAAGCATGAGAATTTTATCGGAATCCTACCGATGTTTAATCAAAGCTAAAATATTTCAAGAGGGAGTGCTTGACAAAACAATTTTGCCTGTAATGCCTGAAATGCCCAAAATTCCAGCATCATAAAAATGTGTCAAAATACATCAAAATTCCAACAGATCCGAATTACTCAGCACCGCCTGTTCTGACCATACAGCTATTATACATAAACGGCGGATCGAATGACCGGCATCCGAGCCGAATGTAATAAATTAATAAACATCGTGACCGTCCGAACGATTTGGAGCCGATACTGATCGTTGTAATTGCTACACGCAAGTCGATGCTACCATGTGGAATAAGTGTACGTTTTGTGCTATATTCTATGTCAAACATGTTGGAGTAACTTATCTGGGGAATTAAATAGGCCACTCTGTATCTGCCAATGAGTTTCATACCTGCAAGCTGAGCTTAGGATGTAACAATCAAAGGATGGGCAGCACAATCTTATTAAAATCATCATCATACTAATAGCAACGCAACGGAATCAATAGTAAATCTATTTATCTTCATTTATGAGATATTTTTAGATACAAATTTCGTTCTGCATAGCATCTTTTGAACAGCGGATCCTGAGCTTTCTAAGATTGACGAGAACCGGTTTGGCTACTAAAAGATTTTAGAAAAAAAGTTGACTAAACCGTGTCATTGTTGGACACGCGACTTCAATTAGACCGAGATAAGTGCGTTCTAGCTTTTGAAGGAACCATACATATGACGTGATGATTCCATTGGTAAAACTATGGAGTCATCACGTCATATTAACTTCAAAACTTTGACAACAATGATATATAATATAGAAAAGATAAAACATATATCATAAAAGCACATACTGAAATCAATATAGTCGTATGTTCACCTCTATGAAGAGATCATTTTTATAAGGATTGGTAAAAGAGTCGAGTAGTGAAAGCGGAACCAATTGACGCACTTTCATGTTTGTAGTTACGACAAAGCTTTAATCAAAGAAATCATGGGTTTTTGTGTAATCAATAGCTTATTTTAGTTTTGACACGTCATGTGTATCTAATTGAATATCTAAGAGTTGCTTTCGAAAAAGTTGATAGTGTTGAAGTTTACTTAATTCATGGAAGCAAGAAATATCAAGGGCATATTGTATTACAATTTACAAATAATTCTGGTATGTTTCATGTAACCGTCACTTCTCAACAAAGGAATTTATTTGAAAAGTGTTCAGTACAAACCAAATGGTCCAGCAAATAATACACAAAGCTTGTATTGGTATGTAGATTTATGACGGTTCAAAGATCAAACCAATAGGGATCTTCACAACTAAAGAGAAAAGGTGCTATCTATCAATAGAATGAGCTATTTTATAGCTTGTATTATTACGAGCAATACGGTTTTCTTTTTTACGCAATAAATTATTTACAATCACTTCCAACTTAACATATTGATAGTTTTGAAAGCCATTGGAGTTAGCAGTAAAGCACTTTAAGGAGGAGTACAGGTAGCATCAGAAGTGGAATCTTGAGACAGTGAAGATTGTTTTCTGAATGGATGTGATGTCTTTTACTGGTTCACTGGGCAGCATCGCGCAGATGGCTCTTTGCCAAACTTATAAACACTAAGTAAGAGAGGAGCTTGAGTTTGAAAGCGTTGTTGGAACAGACACTGATGAAAATCGTTTTAAAAGTGCTAATGAAATAAAAGCGTTTGCTAATTAGACTTTTATTTTAGAAAGGATTAAAAGAAATGCAATTTCTGGTAAAGCTTTTAAATGAAAATACATGATTGATGTTAGTCGGTTGATGAATTTCTGCAATTGTTGAAAATGCAACCAATTTCTCTGAAGATAGAAGTTTCAGACTAGCGGTAACAGCAAATATAAGATGCAGCAACAAGTGCAAAAGAAATTAAAGAAATATTTGTTCTAGCAGCGGAAATAGAAAACATCCGTTCAATGTTCCATCTTCGTTCAGCGCTTGCGTCGCCACGTGTACATCCATAGGTACGCAATGGCGCAACACTGCAGTAAAACGCACTTCATATCAATAAATCTCCTTCATAAACAAGTTCCAAGTCCCCACACGGTTTATAGCCAACCGATGTTTGAAATTCAATAAATCATTACATCCGCTACTTACACCGTTCAAATCAAAACCGCAGAGACGTTACGGAAATTAATTTACGTACGATTATCGGATTAATTTCGAAATTTGTTAACATTTGTCAGTGCAAACGGTGCGGTGTCCGTTGCAGAGATCCCAGATAGGGAATCCAATCGAAATTTACAAACCCTTGTCGCTTTACCCATAACGTGGTAGGAGGGCTTGCGGAATTAAATTCTCTCCGCTCACGTCTCATACGAATGTGGTACGTAACTTCTTTTATCCTAAAGGCGGTATTTGCCTGAATGAAGTGGGGCGATATGTGAATGCATTTTGCGATCGCCTGCTGCGCTCACTCGACGAAATCACAACAAATCATTCACGAGACCCACCTCCAGTAATGATGGCCGCATCGCATATAAATTGGATTTTACTGTTGTTTGTTTATGCATTAATGTTTGATTAAAAAGTTTTGTACGATTTAATTTAATTTGGACAAAACCGCAACGGTTGACGGCTGGTTGTCGTTTTTTGGGTGCAGTGAACACGATGAAATCAGTGGAACTTTGTTTGCGAACGTTAATTTTGTGGAAAGTGTACTTGTAATAATGTGTATGCTTATCGAAAATAATGTTTATTATGTAACAAGTGATGAATAATTTCTTATTTAATGAATGTGTATGCGTGTTGATTGAATGTTATACAGCCACTCATGTAACCAAACCTGCATATAATCGGCCCAAAATTTTATCAAGAAAATTTTCCCAAATTTCGAATTCACCATTCATTAAAGAGAATTTATGTGCCGTCCTCAATACAAGAGGAAACAACACTCAATTCACACGAAGATTCATTCAAATATTCAAATTAACATAATAATACACCTATAATTTTTATTATAAAAAGACTTTGTGAAAAATAAAAGTTATATTCAATAAATCTGTCAAGTAGAAAGTTAGATACTGATAACGATGGCTCGAATTTGTGTTCGAACGGTTCTCTCCAATTATTTTTGTTAGTGTTGATGACACATAGGTAAGTACTAATTCGATTATGTAGGTACTTGTGTAGCAGTAATATTATGGTGTTTTTAGTAGGCGGTTTGGTAGATTACGTTTGACCTACTTGTGGCTAGCTTTTAAAGACCGGGAGTATGTTTTCGACTTCACATTAAAATGCTAAATAAATCAGTGTTATGGAACGGGCCATAACCGTAAATGATTTTCTTCATAAACATGATAAACACTATGATGTTGAAACTAACAAATAATATGAGATAAATTATAAAATCTTTCTTGTAACAACTTTTCTGTCTAAGGAAGGAGTCTAATTGTAAAGGCTGTTAAAATTAACTCCGTATATAGAAACACACCAGTGTGTATTGTGTTGGTTCTTAAAAGATAAAGCGAAGCATCTAATGAGTCTAAAACTGCACGTTCACGGTATTTCCCAAGGGCATGAAAACAAACACAACATTTTTCTTTAAACTTTAAGTCCTTAATACTTCGCATTAACATAAACGAAGAATCCGCACTCCATCCCGATGTTTAGGCAACAAAAGATGAAAAGGTGCTATAAAATTTCACCATTTTCCCCCCTTTGTATGTGGCAATTAGGCTAATGAAGTGGCTCCAACGAGCGCGAATGAATGGCTCAACCCGAGTTCCTACCTTTCAAAGCTCACCTTTCATGTGGGCAATTTACTGATGGTCCACATTATATGGCTTACTTGAATTACTTGGGAGTAATTGAATATATTGTGGATCCCGTAGTTCGGAATATTAGTTTTGAAATTTAATTTTAGATTAGATTTTTTATGAATAATGCAGAGATGGTTGATTGGAAAAATTGGGCCTTTTAATGATTATGTTAAAAATCTAACAGCTTTTAAACAACGACGACAAATTCTGTAAGCAATTTTGAAGACTGTACTGATCAAGTCAATCCAAAAGCCAGAAACAGCTTATGGCATCCTAGACACGGTCGTTGAAGTTTGAGAATTCAAAACAAACTACAACTGAATAAAACAAATAATAGCAGTGTCTACAGTAGCATTAAAATATAGAACCACATAAATGTTATAACAGTCTAACCGTGGATTTATAATATTGTGCAGTGTAGTCAAGTGTAGGAGCAATTTTGTGGGGAAAGGAGCTCTGCTCTAAATCCCTCTCAATGTGCCATGTTTATACAACATACAAATACTTGCCGGTTGCATTAGCAAGATGCTCGGTATTATTTTGTCGTGTTACATTCTTTTGAATACATTTTTCGATGAAGAAAATTTTATCTCCGTCACTTCCACCGCCAGAAAAAATAAGAGCAATTTTTAAAACGTTTATCAGTCCTTTTCTGTCATCCGAAAAAATAACCTCCAAAACCGAACACAATAGATTGATCATCCCAATAAATAACAACCAATCCACGGGACGCGAAACAAAAACAGCCAAGATGGCGGATTTATTTGGCGCGAAAGCGTTCGCGAAGAAGCCGAACGTACAAAACCAAAATGGTATTACCCCGAGGCTATTTATCAAAACGTACGATAAACAGAAATGGGAAATTGAAACAGAGTCAACGGGGACCAGTGGAAATGATTTATTGCTATTATAAACAAAATATGGACTGATCATTTTCCATTCCGAGATTGAATTTGGTCTGTCGAGGGAGAGGTGTGTGTAAAACGTGCCTAATGTCGTGTTTAATGGCGTATCGCTTTCCAGTGATTTGTTTCATTGCGTCAAGTTGTTCGTAATCACGTATCTCTCGACAAATTAAACTATGAATATAACAACTTGCTGGTATAAATGTGACATTAATGAAAATACGTTTAATGGAGAATGGGTGAATTTAGTTAAATTGAATCTCACAAAGTCATTTATATTTAAATTCTCAATACAAAAAACACAAGCGGTACAAAAATATGTCAAAGGTAAATACAGCAGCACAAAAGCGAAAAAAAACTCTTTGTACAATCGTAATAAAAGGCACATGCAGAGGCATTAAAACTAAATAATACTCTGGAATGGGAATTGGAGAGAGCCGAAACTGAATATTCTAAATGCCGAGTGTGCTGCGAATTTCTCCAGAATACCTGTGTTTCCGCGGACGTTAAATATTGCTTCATGATATTAAATTATAGACTTTTTGGTTTTTGTTCTAGGGCACGGAAATGAGGAAACCTTTTTACGTCGTAGAAAACTGACCATTTTTAATCATTTTTGAATTCAACAATGATTAAAAATGAAAAACCTAATTAGGTTTTTCATTTTAATTAGTTGTCGTTCGATATGTGAGTTGATGATGTTGTCTTCATTCTACCTATTTCTTTCTACTACTGCATGCAACAGTCTCGAAAGCTACGTCGTAAGGCTTATTTTTCCAATTTCATGTCAAAATATCTCTTTGTCCTCTTTAGCAATATCCGTTTATTCATTTTACATACATATTGGTTACGTTTTAATTTCCGTTATTGTTAGTGTGTGAGTTACCTCATGTTTTCCTTTACTGTTCAAAGTTGGTATTGCATTTCAGTTAGAATTAATTTTCAGTGTATGAACACTCCACGTTCTGACTATTGTTCAGAGCACGTTTATGAATGGGTTTGGCTAATGTAATATTAGCTGTCTGTCTGTCAACACTTGGGCGCTGTAACCTTTGCTCGAAAGTTTGAAATTAAACGCGAATAGTGGCTAACTCATTGTTCAAGTTTTATGTGCTTTGTTCAAAATTAAACATTTAAGTAAACATTTGGCTTTTACTGCATCATACAATGAAACATCCTTTTCTAGCTTTTGACTATCTTCATCAACCATAAAAACGTCTAAACAGAGTAGAACAATTCTAGATTACCCAATTACGTTCACAACGTTATCATATAAAATGTTACCTCAACTTTTTCGTAAGAACACCATAAAAATTTACTCCCTCGTCTATATTTAGACGATATGATACGGCCCAGATGGTCACGCCACCCGATTTTAGTATCTCTCGAATCTTTTTAACTTGACCATCTAATTTTGACCTTTGCCTCACCTTGTTTCCACCTTTATGTTGATTAGAAATTCTAAAGCCCCGGGGGGTGCGGTGGGTCTTCATAGGTTGGAAGGTGGCAGTTACAGTCGATAGCCTGTTATGAAGCGACCAGAGTAACATTTCATAGTTATGGCTGAGCGGAAAGGAAGTGTATATTTAGTGCGGCATCTGGTTCTGGAGCATTTCATAGAAATAGTATTAATTAACATGTCCCATGGCGGATAGTTTCATAATTTGTAATTCCCATGACACGGGCTCGTAAAGTTTTGGCTGAAAACGTTCGAGTTCCTCCGTTGTCGCTTCTATTCGTGGCTCTGATGTTATGAGATGAGATATGACGACGATTAACGTAAAAAGAATATGTTTGGATACGGAAACGTTATGAGAAATTTCGAGATTATTAGAAGCAGAATGTGGCGAGTTCTGGCTGTAAAAATAAAACTACACGCAGGGACAGTTTCACAATTTATACAAATGTTATATTTTGTAGTTTGAATTAGAAATATCAGTCACGTGAACTATAATGTGTCATTAAATATTATCGGCGTAATATTTTAGAAATATTGTTTATTTTATGCTGTTATGCTCGGAATTTAATGGCTCATTTTGAACGAACGAACTAAAGCGCCTATAAAATTAACTTCTATATTATAGCGTCACAGCAATGGATTTAACGCTTATGGTCCACTTTATGTCATACGTGTTTCAATTACATTTTTAAAACATGGGCATGTTTTAAAAATGCAATTTAAACACGTTGCAGCTGTCATTTTTAGAAGGCTCTAAAAATGACAGCTGCAATGTTTGAAAATTAAATGACATTCGGAAACACTAGTCAGCTTTGTGCTAACTGCTTTTAAATAAAAAGGAAACTGGACTATTTTTATATAAATCTGAATCTTCTTATCTAAGAACTGATAGTTTAATCTAAGCACTCACCACCGTGTACGCCGCAGTAATCTCCAACGCAGTCAGCATGTTGTGCATGAGCCCCTGAGCATGGTGTATCTCCAGTGCAGGCTCTTCGTCTTGTCTGCCTGCAGTCTGCTCCACAGACTGACCACTCTGACCAGCTGCCCCAACGGCCAGGTAACGCTGAGGGAGACAATATTCATTAGTACATTGGTATTTACTTTCAAATTGCACAATATTGTTCAAGTAAAGATGTACCTACACCTAAATTTAATACCTAATATTATCCATTATGATTGTGTCATCTATTGTGAATATCTTTTGTTGCACATACTAATTAAATAAGTTAGAAAATTGCTAGAAATAAGTTGACTATTGACAGGACGACTAAAGATGAAAATATTTTTAAATGTTTTTATATTCTAATATTTAAAAATATAGTTTATATGTATTTATTTAAATAAAGATGAAAATAATCGAATAGATGTAGGTATGGAAGACAAAAATACATGCTGCGTGGACCTTAAATAAATTGGAATAAGGGCAAGATATTGATATGATGACGAGTGTAGTTCAATAATTGGCGAGACCTTCACGAGGAAGCGCAAACTGTAATTTTGAATTATTGATTGATAGGCAACAGATGTTGGTTGCTTAAAGTGAATAGCTACTGAATAGTAATCTTATCGTAATATTAATATTTATTTGCTTTAATAAATGGTACAGATGCCAGCACATCAAGCTACCCGAAACTGTCAAATTTTTCCAATCAACTTTGAACCTTGTGCTTAAGCGATAACGTTTTAATCTATTAAAGAAATTTGACAGATTGTAGTAGCTTGATGTGCTGGCGTCTTTACATTAAGGTCTTATAAATAGAAATTATTATGATCTTACTAGTATTTTTTTTATTAGAGACAAATGTAAATATTTACACTAGATGCTAAATTAATTGACTAACTTAGGTACTATACAAATAAATACAAAAACAAAGGACATTTTGCCGTCGAAATACTCGTCCGCATCGCTGTCATCCGGAAACGTGCCCAGAAGACTGGCAGCTTTGCCACGTTGAACGGCAATACTAATTCTAATATTAATTAAGTTTAGATTAGCCATAATAGGCATATAGACGTTAATATCAACTTAATTAATACTGTTAACAAACCCGCTATCAACACAGGTGTACCTATAAATGTTCAAACAACTGTTTACAAGGTCCCTAATGAACAAATAAAACCTGTAAAGTTTGAACCACAAATTAAAATAAAACCCAAAGGATCGTCGAAAGACCGAACGTGTGTCAAAGCGGTCGACTAAACAAAAACTAAACGCAATGTCAAAGATCACGGATCACTTTTTGCAGACAAGGCAAAACCATTAATCTTAATGTAGACTTGACATGTTTTTTTTCTTATGCCAAACATATGGGGAAGGAAATTATTTTGGGTTTAAATTTTTCAGAATTTGATGATGTGGTAGGTTTATTTTTAAGTTGGGTGTTTTTTTAGTTTAGTTAGTTATGTGTTTTGGTAAATAGACTAGTTTGGATCGAGTTGATAGTGAAATCGTCTTTGATATCCGGCTTCGTTTAAATTTAATGGTTGAATATTTTAGGTCTATAGGTACATAAAATATTGTTTGGTTAAGTAAAGTCTAACGTACTATTACTTCCATAATATTTTTGTATAAAGACCTCGTCCATCGCGTTCCATAAGGCGTGATCGAGGTCAAGAGTGGGTTCATTCAGCCATAATAATAAAAAAAAAACAAAAGATATTTTTTCAATTAAGGTTGCAGTAAAAAATATTCCTGCGTAACATACTATCAATCTAAATTTGAATAATTTTGAAGCATATTGCTAATCCATTGCTTCATATGTTCGAAAAATTTGTCTGCTCAACAACGTAAATAACGTAATGAATGTTTTTGAACTGTCAAAATGAAAGCTATCGCTACTGATAGTGCAGTACGCATTTACCCCACTGTTCTTTTATTCTCCTTTCAACTATAGCGAAAAGAAAACGGTAAACAAAAATTAGGTTTTACATAAAAGTAACAGTTTTTATAAAAGCTCTTTGCTTACTTATACCGAGCCCATTTAACGTCGCCATTACGGAAACTTTTACAACAAGAAATAAACTGTTGTTATTGGAAATTTTAAATTGGAATTTTATAAATATAATACTTGTACCTGCCGCGACAGTTTTTAGTAATATATTCTGACATTTTCATCGAAATTATTTCGTTAATATGGTATTAGGATACGGGCAGGAAATTGGACGCCTCTGGGAGGTAAATAACGATCCTGTTTATTTGTTTTGTATTACGTTATTAGCATAAATATTTGTTTTTTGGGCACCGTTCACTTAATATGTCATTTAATTATGTTGAGTACTTACTTTAATTATTTTAATGGCAAAGTTTATTAAAGTGACACCGTTTGTGGAAGAATATATCCATTCTGTATTTATGAGAATTATTCAAGATTTCAATCGATTGGTTTATGAATTTAAATTAACCTCAAAGAACCGCAACGATTTCTATTCGATAAATCGATAAACACAAGCATCAAATCGATTAACACTCAAATCGTAATTCCATCGAAGCTAACAATTTACAGTTCGCACCATACAATTATCTAGGCTAGAACTAAGACTGGCTATAACCAATTAACGCGTCGTTTACGATTATAAATCGAGTACCCAATAACACGAGAGACAGATAGAACTATCGCCCTATAAATTGAAATTAAAATACATTGGTGGATGGCCGTAGCATCCTTACATGCAAGCTGGACATAAATCACAATGTTTTTTAAAAAAGAAATAATAGAGCGTTCATACCGCGATGGTCGGTTGGCGCGAAGAAGAAGATTTAGCGAGTTTCAAATTGAATTTGGAAGGCTGGGTTCCATATTTCATTTCAAGCGCTTGACGTATTATTTGCTTTTTGTTTAAGGCTGCGTTCACATGGCGTTGTTTGTAAGATAATTTTACAGTTAAATGTTGGGACAAAACGATATCTTGTGAACGTAGAGCTTCTTAGGAAGCTGATAGATGAACGAAATACTGCGAAATTTGTGGCACAAAAAATTATTTCAGGAAAAAATTCACAATGTTACTTGCATGTACTGTAAAACTTCTACGGAAGAACTTCCGGGGTTGTTGCGTAACAAACTATTAGCATTTAGCAGCAAGGGCTTTCATTTTGATAGTTCTTTAGGTATGTCTATTTACGTTGTTGAGAAGACAAATTTTTGGAACATATTATGGAGAAATGCATTAACAATATCCTTCAAAATCATTCAGATTGTGAATGACAGTATGTTACGTAATTATTCAAAACTTAGTAAAGTAAAATTATTATTTGATTGATGCACAATTATAGCATATTTTAGTGAAACAAAAAAACGAATACTACTACTATTATTTAATAGGTTACATTACGAACACTTTTTTTCTTGCGTGAATATTTGTCTTCATTAAAAAACGACGACCACCGTTCCTGTTTGACATTCAACCCGCCACACATGTCCAACTTGGGCCATGCCCCTCCACCATGTGTGGGTGTATACGGATATTAAGTACAACAGTGTGTAACATTTCTTATTAATTAATGCGCACACACATAAATCAGTCTCGGTTCGTTAGAGTAACAACGACATTAAGGACTTTCACGTTTAAAACCATTTTATGTGGTTTTTTTTAAGGAAAAGTCTGTTTTGTTTAGGGAGTGAAACTATGGGAGTCTCGCTTGAGTATGATTCTATTTTTTATAATGAGGTTTTAAATCATCATTATCATAGTTTTCCCTTTTATCATCTGTCTAGCTTTTTCCTATGTTGGGGTCGGCTTCCAGTCTAACCGGATTCAGCTGAATACCAGTATTATACATGGAGCGACTGCCTATCTGATCTCCACAACCCAGTTACTGGGTAATACGATACCCCTTGGTAAGACTGTTGTCAGACTTTCGGGCTTCTAGACTACCCGTAACGACTGTCAAAGATCCACGAATGACAGCCGGATCATAATTTTCCCTTAATTCCAATTCATTTGAGGTGGATGCAGCTTGTCTTCTTCCATACTTCTCTATTAGTCCTCATGAGGTTTTAATTGATATCCTAAATAAATGTGTCCAATAATACTGGTTGGTAATTTGTTAATTAAACATGTCGGTGTCATAAAACACTTTTCATTTTTTTTTTGGCTATGAGGATAACTTATAGAGAGCCTATCGAGACATTAAGAGGGACAATTCTCGTAATTTTAAGAACGTTCACAGTCGGATCTCAGTCCCAATCTGCCAAAATTACCTCTAATTTCCCTACATTTTTGACATTGATTGTCGCTAAAATGAGAATGCGACTAATTTTGGACGTTTTTTAATTACAGGGATTGGCCTTCTGAAGTCCAATTCCCTCAATTAAAAATCTAGTTTTTAGAGAACGTTCTTAAAATTACGAGAATTACCACTCAGAACAAAGAAAGCATCGTATTCAATTGTTTTTAAACTCTATGTTCAGATAATCACCAGCATCATTTTAAATAAAGAATAAACAAAACAGTTTTTTTTTTTTTCAAAATTCCACTTATGCCGACAGTGAGACCGCTCCTTAACGTATGTAAATAAATTGTAAGTAATTGCGTCTCCTGACACTTCAGAACGTAGTAACTGAATTTTTAAGATACACTCTTCGTATTCAGGAAGCAGTAACGTATATTTTTTGGTAATAAATTGGCTAAATTGTTTTAAGATAATGCCTTGGAAACTTTTGGAGCAAGAGAAGAATGGTGTTAAAGATTTTGTTAAGGTCCTTGTTTTATCTTGTATCAACCGTTTAGTGTCGAATTGAATTATCTTGTCGATATATTTTTCGTTGCGGTTTGGTTTATTCCGGATGCAGTTACATTAAAGTAGTGTGAATGTATTTTAATGTTGGTGTACTATCGGCCATTTAAATGTAAGTTGCTTATAATACTATTATGCATATTTTCTTAGTGCTTTTGAAAATTAATACAATAAAAGAGAACGTTTATTAGTAATATAGATTTGAATGTGTTATGTAACGAAATCTTTAGATAAAGCAGTTTACGGTCACCAAAGGAGATAAGTAATCAGGGTCGGATATAGTTGAAGTTTAGTAAGAAACCGACGAATGCTTTCGAATAAAATTTAATTTAATGAATAGAAAACAAACAGTTAATTTATGAAATTTTTCATTCGTAAACATCCTTCGGTTTCTTACTAAATTTCAACTATACCCGAGTTCGACCCTGGTAACTTATCTCTTTTGGTGACTGTACCTTATTTTGCCCAAACGTAACTCTGAATCGATAGCCTTCATAAACACATTAAAACTAAAAATATGCTCACAAAAACACTGAAATCCAAAATTCTGCCTTCAATAAATAACGACCAACCTACACACAGCTACAAAGTTTATCAAGCTTCGTCGCCAGCAGAAACATTATGCTTCCAATTATCTCATAATGTTCCAGGTTTCATGCTCTGAGACAAACGCTTCTTGATTGCGTTTTATTGTCTACCCGGTTGGTCTATTTCCTTTGATACATACGCGGGAAACGGTGGACGCACTTGCTTCGGTGTGACAATTAAGTCAATTTTTGTTTAGGAATTGGTTAATTAAAGTGTAAAGAAAACGTTTTTTAGCGGTAGGTACGACGATTCGAATATAAGAAGATGCTGCGTTTGATAAAATTATGAAAGGTTTCTTAAATTGATTCTAATGGTGTAATGCACCCACTGATCAAGTGATCAAAGCTTCATAGGATAATGCAAAGTTAAAAAACAATTACAGATTCCACAGACTCATATCTGAAATTTACTGACTCAATAATTTACAACAACACATGCAAACCATCAGCAAATATACTTTATTATATCAAATAAACAATAACATTTAACAACCGTCACACACTCCGAATGCGGATGCAACCAATAAAATATTTATCTGCAATGCCTTTGATCTGTCAAGCGAGCGATTTCGCGAGAATCTAACAAGCTCGCTATTCTACACATCCGTATGTACCGTTTAATACACGAACTCCCTTTGAAGTGATTTCAGTACTTGGTTTATGACCATAAAAAATTAAATGGCGGCGTTTTTACGACTGAGATGTACTGATATGATGTTTAAGAAACTTAAGTTCTTATTGTGATTCATTAACACGTGCGTTTAACGTAGTATAGTATTAAGTTTTTAAAGCCATTTGGGCTTAAAACAATTGAATGTTAGCTCGTGCCAGTGTTCGGAGTTCTTTGTTTTCAAGTGCTGAGCGGTCGTGTTTTGTTTTTTTTTTTTCAAGTACTTGTTAGGAGGTCGAGAGGTTAATAAAGGAGTAGGTGGTCGGAATACGTATGTGGACGTCTGCATAATTTAAATTGTTTTGGTTCTGTCTCGACATTGACACGTTTCACTGGGAGCAATCAACTTTCTCAAATTACTACCTAAAGTTTCTTGAACGTATTTTTTAAAGCAAAAAAAAAATCAGCTGTTCCATACATTTTGACCGCGTAGCACTTTTTTATGGAACACATTTTTATATCCGACGAAAAATTTCCACGCTAGGGATCTAGAACAGTGATATCTAGACCTATTAGGAAAATTGATTTCACCCCGACCTTAAAATGTTATCAATAAACAATGAATTAAGTAAAAATAATTAGTGTGATGTGGTATTGTTTTGCATTCACAAGTTTTGGACGCTATCACATTTTGAACTCGCTCAAGTTTAGGTATCTGAATCGCAACACAGCAACATTACGCGCACGCACACATTGAAACCATTGTTCGCTCGATTTTTATACGTAACTTAACTAATCTTGGTACTTGAAGATATTTTTTTTAATTTTGCTGGTATTTATTGAGTAAAGTTAGTTGTAAGTTCGCAATCGAATTTGGTAAGTGTTATTAGTACTTACTATCTGCGTGATAATCATGTTTTTAGTATTGTTGAAGTTCATCAGTCAATACGTTCATTACTAGGTACCCAAAAACGACCTTAACATTTTAGTATTACAAGGAACATCCACATTTATACCACAGTCTGCTGTTAGTTTGAAAAGATGTACCTAAGTACTTTTAAATATTATTTTTGATGTCAATTGTTGGAGTATTACATAATCAAATACTAGCCTGGGAGTTTATCGTAGAGTTTCGTTGTGATATTTAAAAATAATCATTCCCTTATGAAAACAGTAAGTATTTTATTTACTTAAAAATTAAAACAAAGTAAATCAAAAGTAATTTATTCAAATTAGGCTGAGAATCAGCACTTTTCGAATGTCAAAATTACAAAAGACAGTCCCCCAAAACGCCCGCCCTTCATTTCTTAGTGCTTTCGCTGGGAAGAAGTGGCGCAACAAACTCCCCAGCAGCACAGCTGTCTTTTCACATAGAAAATATTTCATTGTACTACTACTATACTCCATAGGTTTAGGTAGCTAAATAAAGGTAAACAAAAAAACCACGCGACTTTGTTAACCGACTAAACGTAATACCAGTCTATTCAGTTGTCATGCTACGTCACAATTGTATTCTTCAATATAGCAACATTATAATTCACTAAAAAAAATACTGAATTGAAGAGTAAAACTGTGACGTAGCATGACAACTGGATATACTGGTATTATGAAGAAATTGGCCGTAAGTCGATTTGTCACAAACAAAAATCCGCCAACTTGAATAAAAAATGGATGTTATATTCGTAATCATCATCCCGAAAAACCCCAAAATCGACTATTAATATCGAATGTCTAAAAAAAATTTTTCAATCATTTTAATTTGGGAAAATTTTATTTTATTCTTTTTAGCGCATTTAACTAAAAGCTTGTTTTTAAAAAAACTTTTTACTTTTAATTTGTTTTTTACTTTTTAGTTATCGCTGGACAGGTTTTTTTTGTGGAGTTTAACTCGCATACGTATTCTGAGCAAGACCTTTCATTTGATACCCATGTTGTAGGAAAGCATAAAAAACTTAGTCCGCTATCTTTAGAAGTCCGCCATATTGCATTTAGAGTAACGTCACATTGTTTTTTTAGTTATTCTCAGCAAGCCCTTTCATTTGATACCCATATTGTAGAAGTGCATTAAAAATAACTAGTCCGCCATTTTTGGTGTTCCGCCATATTGGATTTAGAATGCCGTCACTTTATTTTTCAAGTCATCCTCAGCAAGTAATTTAATTTGATACCCATATTGTTGCAGTGCATTAAAAATAACTAGTCCACCATCTTTAGATGACCGCCATATTAGATTTATAGTGACGTCACTTTATTTTTCGAGTTATTCTCAGCAATCCCTTTCATTTGATACCCATATTGTAGGAGTGCATTAAAAATAACTAGTCCACCATCTTTAGAAGTCCGCCATATTGGATTTAGATTGACGTCATTTTATTTTTCGAGTTATTCTCAGCAATCCCTTTCATTTGATATCCATATTGTAGGAGTGCCTTAAAAATAAGTAGTCCGCCATCTTGGGCGTTCCGCCATTTTGGATTTAGAATAACGTCACACAGCTAACCATGCATTGTCATCCAAACTAAACGTGCATACAAAATTTCAGCTCAATCGGTTGAAGATATCTGCTTCAAAATTTAGTTGCAAGAGTCCACCCGAACAAACATAGGTACATACATACATACATACATTGCAAGTTAAATAAAAGCTTGTAAAAATTACAACTAAGTATTTGTTTCTGAAACAAATACCAATAATCGTACTTAATTTTATTTCGGTCCGAAAAAGTATCAACTTCGTCCGACCTCAGTACACAACTCGGAACTCGCTTTTTTACGTAATTATTTTTTGCGAGAAAGCGACACAGACGTGCTTCCACGAGCGCCTCTGAGCGCGGAATGACGAACCGCAAGTGTCCGCGGGTAGAAAATGTATGGAGAAATTTGAGAGCGTTTGTTATTTGTCTCATAAATGAAAAAGTTATTTATTTATCTACAAAATATTTAGCTTGTCGTATAGAGGACTATATAAGCAACAATATCTTCTTATTTTTAAGTTAAAATATGCATTGGATTTAGCTATATAGGTTCTTGTTCAAACCCCTTTTTATTAAATTTTTTGCGATTACTGTGATGGTAAAAACGTATTTGTGTGAAAATTTTGTATGGGGCTATTTAATTGTTATGGAGCCATTCTGGAGATGAATATATTATCTTTAATTTGAAACTAAGATATCCTTGCAGTTGTGACTCCAAGTTCATTAAAATGGTACCTGAAAAGCACTGTTATTCGTGGAAAAATGTGATAGCGTCCTTAAGTCCTGTTCCACATTGAGACGGTTCCTGGCCTTTGTTTTCAGTGTAGCCAAAATTGAAAATCAAATCCTTCATTTATAGGTGGTGGCAAATGGTATTAGCATTTTTAAAGCTCTGTTAGCTATAACAGGATAAAACAGACATGGTGAGGCGGCCGCGACGACAGCTTGAAAGAGATGCCACTAGGAATTATTTTCTTAGATTAGGTCTTAATTATTAGGTTCTTTGTTACCCCCACAGAATAGCTGATTTACCCCCGCGAGGGTAATTGCCCCGAGGTTCGCAACCACTGGTGGTTGGCGCGATGTCTCTGGCACCTTGTGTTATTCAGTGATAGTTTTTTTGTATACGCCTCTCTCAATAGAATTTTTAAACAAAAACCGGACGATGTTACCCTGTACAAAATAGTATCTGGAAAAAACAACATTGACACAAGTTCTACACTTACCAATCAACAACTGTTGAGTGTTATCGTATCCTTGCAGATCCATGTATCCCTCTTCATTGAAAGCAGTAACAAATAAAATTTCATTTCAATTTCATCATAACCACAAGCAATCGTCAATGGATTTACAACCCTAACACAACAGAATCAAAGTCTATATTACCTTACAGATTTTTTATTTAAAGTGGATACAAAAATGTGTGAAACATTTTGAACTTTATAACGAAAAGTTAGAGTAGAATTTTCTTTGGACTGTATTATCAGCAGTGTTCCAAATAAACCTTTATTAAAGGCATATTGGAAGCTCAAGTGTTTCCGATTCAAATACGTGATATTAACCGCTGTGTTGCCATCTAAAAATATGTTGAAAGCACAATTAAATGTTTGGGCGTCTGTTTTGTGATTCATAATAAATATGAATACCTGAATCATGTGGGATTTCAGAACGCCTATATTTTGCGCAATCATTTTCATGGAAATGTTTTCTTGCTTATTTCCAACAACTCAATTTTCATTTATATGCAAAACCGTGCAACGCGATAGTTTCAACTAAACAGTTTAAGGTTTTTTTTTTGTATTTCTGACGTAGTAAAACACGTTCATTTTCTCTTGATATTGGAGATACATAATTATAATTATAAGCTGTTCTACTATAATCTGTTCAACTATGATTTAAGTAATTTCCGTGTATTTTTCATTCGTTTTTTTTTTTGTAGTTTATGTACAGACGTCAGCACACTAAGCTACTGCACTCTGTCAAATTTCTTTAATAGATTTTCAACTTTATCGCTAAAGCATAAGGTTCAAATTAATTGGGAAAGAATTTTGACAGTTTCGGGTAGCTTGATTTGCTGGCGTCTGTACTATGTGTACCGTACCTACTTTGTGTATCTTTCCTCAAAATACCATTTCGGACACCAATCTACATGGTCTTCACATAATCTGATCAAGATTATGTCTGGACTTTAAAAGAGACTGTGACCTCTAAGTGTGTTTCATAATAGTCAGATAGGAACGCCAACCTCATCTAGTTTTTATTAAAAAATATGATTGACGTGTAAAAGTGTTTGTACAAACCTACTTACAGAAATAAAATCATTTATCATTTACTGAATTCTTGGGTATCAAATTTACAACAATGTACAGACGCCAGTACATCAAGCTATCCGAAACAGTCAAATTTTCCCAATGAACCTTATGCTGTAGTGATAAAGTTGAAAATCTATTAAAGAAATTTGACAGATTGTAGTAACTTGATGTGCTGCCGTCTGTACCAAGTTTACTATGTTCGTTTTATAATGTAAACTAACAACTTAAAAAGCTACTGATGCCATTAAAACTGTAACGTATTTATGATTAGGTACTTACACGACACGACTAGTAGGCATACCGGATATGCCCATTAAGCTCTAATTAAGCTTAATATAGTAAGGGGTGGTCCTAAACGATAGTTTAACGGATTATGATTGATTAACTCAAGACTTGAAGTTGTTTCAATTAGAACTTTAACTGATGAGACCGATACTTGCAGGTCAAAGACACTGTATTACTTAGTAAGATGGCAACACCTCGATAAAGTGACAGTTATATAGTGTTATTAGAAAAACACCAACAACCTCTTAAGAGGTCATTGTACTCATCATTATGAACAACTTTTACTATGGGACCAAACATGACATCGCGAAAAAAAAATCAGCTGTTCCCTACATTTTGACGAGTTATACGAACATAAATGTAGGGAACAGCAGATTTTTTTTTCGCGATTTCTGGTTTGGTCCCATAGTAAAAGTTGTTCGTAATAATGAGTACAATGAGCTCTTAAGCGGTTGTTGGTGTTTTTCCAATATAACCCTGTATAGGTTGTTTGGAAGCTTGATGCAAAGCCTTCCCAGTTAAAGTTGGTAGGTATGTTATTTTTGACTAAAAGCTTGTAGTTCAAAATAAAAAAAAACATAGTTCGTCTAAGACATGTAATGGCTGAAAATGCTGTAAATGGTGTAACTATCACTTCCTTAAAACTTTGCACTCAGCTTCCAAACACCCTGTATTTATTATGTAATAGGTTGTCTAAAAACAAATGACTACTGTCAACCTGAGGGGCAATTCCTATATCTCTAACAAAGGTAGTATCTTAGGTTAAATCTGTCTAAACTCTAAAGGCCACTAAAATACATAGGTATTTTTTTACATGTTTTTGACATTGACTGTCGCTGAAATAGATTGCGACTTGCATTTCAACGTTTTATAAGTATGTATGAGAACAATACCTTCTGGCGAAAAATGCTAATAGACACTAGTGCAGAGACAAAGAAAAGCACTATGAGCAAAGTACCTACAGGTACCAGCTACCTACGAGTACTTTGCCGAATGGGACTAATCTCGAGGTTGCGTCTTTGAGAACGAATCAAAATAACAATACAATTATATCTCGGTCTCGAATCTATATTCATACTTGACGTAAAACCCAAAACTCATTTTGCAATATACGAGTATCTGGTAATCTTATTATCAAAAAGTTGTGAATTTGTGTAATAGAATCTATCTTACCACTCTGACAAGGCACGCAGTCCGAAGTTCTCTGCACAGCCTGTCCCTGGCAGGGCGCGCCACCGTTCAAAGGGTGTGGTTCCGTACAGGTGCGCGTGCGACGCTGACCACCGGTCACGCGGCCATTGCAGCGGCACTGCGTCCATGGGCCCCAGGAGCTCCAACCGCCGTTTACTGTTGACAAAAGAAAAAATGCTTTCAGTACTTAGTCCCTTAGTGTGTATCACAAATGCTGATGCGTTAAGAAACTGTATAGCATTTCTCTCTTCAGATCTCAGGATTTGCAAGGCCTGAACCTGATAAGTGATGATACTGCTAGTCTGCTAAGCTCCTATTACAGGTCACGACTTTGGTGATAAAGGACGCTCCTTCACCAAACTTTAGACATTGACTTTATCAAATACCTCTATACCCTTGGATAGCAGGATGATAAGGTCAATGGTGAGTCCATTTGGCCTTATGTGCTGGATGTGGATTTTAAGTCACAAGTCAAATCAATTATTTCAAACTAACTTCTGCTCGCGACTTCGTCCGCGTGATATTTCACCCTCCCCCCATTCACCCGGAAAAACCCTTTCTTTGTGGATACCTACTCTTCACAAAGAACACTAAATTTCATATCTCTAGGACCAGCGATTTAGGCTGTGCGTTGATATATCAGTCAGTCAGGACTTTGAATTTTATATAAATATGTCGATAGGCACATAAAAGGCACTTTTGAACTTTAAAATTTACAAAAAATAGAATTGATTCTAGTTGCTTCTTCCAAAACGTATTTTCTTATAGAAAAGAATATTAGTAATCAATTAGTGTGAGTTAAAGTAATATGCACTAACATTGCGTTACTCAGAATTTGATGGCAGTTATTTTATAGGTATCCATAACATTTCTGGGTAGGTGCTACTTAATTCAAAGTTTGCAAAGAGTTATGTTTACGTTATCGATCGAAGCAATAAATTGAGGCTAAAATAGGCACATTCTAGCTTTAGAATATGAAATACCAATAAATAATTATAAACTAGGAAAATTATATTAACATTATTATTTGATAAGTTATAAGAATTGCGTATAAAGTCGACTATTCCAATGAAATAGTTACCGGACTTGTCTTAATTTATAGTGGAGTAGGAAAATGCATTAAATGAATGCCATCAAGTTTATTACATTTAAATAAATAAAAATGAAACGTTTACGAGTGTTCATTTGCATGGCTTTTATGCGCCGTTTTTAATTAACTTGCGTAATAAATTTACATCGTGATCATTATTAGTTAGGTGACTATTTTAAACTCCTGGCTGTTCTTGTTTGCTGGTTTTATTGAGACTAATAAAAATCACGTTGGTTCCTTTTTAGCATGTTTGTAAAACTGTAAAATGAAGTGTTTCAGTTTTATTTTATTTAAATGAATAAATCGCGAAGATGTCTGTTCCACGTCTACAACGCGCACGTGTGGTTTTTGTGGCTGATGATATTTTTTCCAGTGGTGTGCCCTTGCCGTCACCCTTGTTTAATTCCTACGTTATTAGAGAGAGTATTTATATGGGTCACACTTGCCGCGGTTGGTCTGTGGATGGCTGACCATCTTTACATACCAAGACCCCTCCGTGCCTCGGAAAGCACGTTAAGCTGTTGGTCCCGACTCTCATTCGTGGATCTTTGACAGTCGTTAACGGCAGTCAGAAGCCAGAAAATCTGACAACCAGTCTTACCAAGTGGTATCGTATTACCCAGTAACTGGGTTGTGGAGGTTAGATAGGTAGTCGCTCCATGTAAAATACTGGTATTCAGCTGCATCCAGTTAGACTGGACGCCGACCCCAACATAGTTGGGAAAAGGCTAGGCAGATGATGATTTATATGGGTCACACATATTTATCTTGATATTGGCGTGTGCGGAGGATAGATGAAACGCATATTGTAACAGAACTAATAGGGTGATGATAGAAATGGTGATAGATGAAGTGAAGTGAGTGAAGTGGGAGAAGAAGACCTAAGAAAATATGGATGGATTGTGAGGGATGATGTGAATGAAAAAGGGGTGAATGATAGAGTGACGATGATGACTAGAGGTCATAAGTTCATAACGCAGCTATGTATTTAGCGGTACAAATAAATTATTGTTACCTATTTAAAGTTGCATAAAGTACGGGGAATTGGCGTGACCGACAAAATAAATATCTATTTAGTGAATTTTTGTATTTTCCACTGGAAAACCACCGACACGCGAACTGTATTTGTACCAAGAATTTTCGTTGACTTCCTAATTATAGGAATCATGTAAATGTGTGTAATTAGGTCTTTTCGTGACCAACTTTGGTTTATATTTCTAGCGATTTCTATTTCTGCCTTAAAATTGGATTATTACGATTATAATTTAATGAAATCTGATTGCTTTGACCCCGAAGAAAAAATTGGGGCTTAAAAATATATAAAGTTGTAGGTACAGATGCCAAAGCACATAAAGCTACTATAATCTGACAAATTTCTTTAATAAAGTCAAAAGTCAAAGTCAAATAATTTATTTCAATTAGGCACACTAAAGGTACTTTTGAACGTCAAAAATTATATTAAAACAATTGATTCTCAACTTTATCGCTGAATAATAAGGTTCAAACTTGATTGGGAAAATTTAACAGATTCGGGTAGCTTGATGTGCTGGCGTGCGCGAAACGCAATTATTATAAATTCCGTAAAATTTTATAATGATATATCGTTAAATATCATTATAAAATTTTACAGAAGTAACTTCATAATATTTTAAAGTCTGACGTCATCAATAATACCTATTAGAAAGCAATCACAAACATTTTATCTAGATTAATAGCTTATCAAATTGAGACAATCTACCGATAATTAAATACTAATTAACAATTTCAAGCGCTGCTTTTGAACCATTGGGGCCGTAAAATTGTCATGCCTTTTCTATAAATATCTGTAATAAAATTAAATGTCGCAGTGCCATTGCAAAATCTAATAAGAGAAACGTCATGATATTTTATATCTAGGGCAGTATTTATGGAAGTGCAAAATGTCTTATGGCTGCCGTGACTCATACATAAGCTTTCGCTGTGTAAAGTTTCAACGTTACCAGTTACCGTGGAGTTCAGCGTTTGTCGTAAATAACATGAATTTATTTATGTCTTTGTTAGGAACAAAGTTTCAAATATAATTTTCCGGCAAAAAACAGATTTATCGGTAGTCAAGACTAGGCTAATATCAGAAACATAATGTTACGAATGTGTCAAAAGACAACTTTGAATTTTGGGTCGAATTAGGTACGGTCACCTAAGGAGAGAGAGCCTTCATCCTCTGTCCTATTAAAAATTAAAAATTAACTTTACTGTGCCCGACAGGGTCCATAATTGATTCAATATTTTAACATATCAACTATGTACACATTATGGAATGCAAAAAAGTATTGAGTATTGAGATAAGTAACCAGGGTCGTCGGATATAGTTGAAGTTTAGTAAGAAACCGATGGATGTTTTCGAATAAAATGTAATTTAATTAATAGAAAACAAACGGTTCATTTATTAAATTAAATTTCATTCGAGAACATCCATCGGTTTCTTACTAAACTTCAACTATATCCGACGACCCTGGTTACTTATCTCCTTTGGTGACTGTACCTACTATAAATTATTAATACTTACGGTACTTTTGGAGTGCTTCAAAAACTGTGTTGATACTAATTACCTACCTACCTATGTAATTCAGCGTACTCTACCTATGCAATCAGACACCACTGCGAAACCTGCTAGCTGGTTAATCATTATCATTATTAAATGTTACGGTGTTTTATTTTAATTATTGATAGGCTTGCGTTTAAACACTATCTCACCCAATGGTAAAATTTCGATTTGCAAAAGGGATGCACCAATTAATTAAGAAGGATAGATACCCTTCGGAGATCAAGATCATCCAACAAGTCCCAACAAACACAACACTGCCAAAGACAGCTCCAATCTCCCTTAACCTTTTAACCGCTTACGTCGGATTAATCCGACAAATATTTTCGTGTCCATTCCGCCAGAGTCGTATATATACGACCAAATTTAATAACACAGCTCGTTTAATCTGTATTATTATTACATCATCACAGCTCGTTTCATCGGTATTTTTTTTCGGGCGCTGGGGGAACGATAACTCATATAAAGTCGGGCGGTTAAAAGGTTAAAAAACAAAATACACAAAATCTTCACACCAAAACCAATCTAGATCCCAGTCTAGGCAGAACCAAAGGGCGTTCTGTGCTATATCTGCCTCGAAGATCAGGCACGCAAGTTGGCGTGTGGCTCCTGTAACCTAACAACGTAGCTAGAATTTACTTTAGCCTAATAATACATTGGTATATGATACCATCTATTTGTGTACTACATACGTTTATAAAGATTGTAGGCGATATGGTGGTGTTAATTATTTTCTGCAAATGTTGAGTCGTGGAAAAATGTTTTAGTTTTTTTTTATTTATTTTCTCGTTGTTGCCATATTTACAATGCATACACACGCTAAAGGCCAATTACATCTGGTCGTTAGCCCGTATTCGGGTGCTTGAAAGACTTTACTCGAATTCGGGCACCCGATGCATTCATTACAATGGTCATCGCACTAGAAGATGAAGCTGGACTAGGTTGTCCGAAGACGGGTGTACTCGACCCCGTTCATTACCCCTTGATCGTTTGCCTGAATTCCATAGGCAATCGAATTCGGGAGACCGGCCAAGTGGAATTGTGCCATTGTTCTTCGTTTTCCAGAATTTGTAGGTGTTCACAGAACGCCTTACTTCACTCATCTGGTAGGATTTCTAACCCTTTTGAAAATAGTTTATTGCCAACCAGTTATAAATCAAATAATATTTATTAAAACTTTATGCACAAGTAAAAAAAAAACTGTACAAAGGTGGACTTAATGCCTGAGGCATTTTCTACCAGTCAACCTTAGGGTGACGCAGAGCTAGGAAATGACTATAAAATACAAGAATAAATACTAATACATAGATACATATAAACCAAATCAACTTTCAGGAGAAAAATTATCGGTAGACGATATATAGGTACTGTGAATTATATGTAGATCCCCAAAGCATTCGGATTTTTTTGGTAGTGAATTATAACTATGTAGGTCTCCAAAGCATTCGGATTTTTTTGTAAGAAAACTATTCGGAACAGATTATGATAATGTCCTATTAATATACACGTATATTATTGTCAACCCACACACAATTAAGATTATCTTATCTTAGCTAAAGAACAGCTTAGCCATAAACAAGACTTAAGTCTCAACCTCAATCTTGTCAGCACTGTGGTAGGTAACCCCGTCTTATTTCATCACGGCTATCGAAGAAAAAGACAAAAAAATGTAAATCGTCTTCATACACGCGTATTACAAGCAATTCAAGCGACGTCGGGCGTTGTCGGGCGAAGTCGGGCGTTTTCGTAAATTATGGTTAATAGAGACCATAACTGTAAGTTAAGTTGCACGTAAATCGAGTCAAACACGGCTCAGCGCTGTACAACCATATTATGTTAAATACTGGCATATTATACGAGCGAAGAATATTAAAATAAAGGTAACTTTATGGATTTTATTACAGAAATATATTTTTTGTTGCTCTCATCTTTGGATCCAATTTTGTTTCATCCGTCATTTTTATCTCTGGATACAACATAGTTCATCTTTCATTTTTATTTATGGTTCCAGCATTTATCATCCTTCGCGTATTGTCTTTGGGTCTGATATTTTTTATTCTTCATTAATTTTTGTTTTCCTAAGTTGTTTAGATTCATGGTTCATTGGTGTCATTGAATTCATTTTATTTTTTTGTGGATCAAGTATTGCTTATCCTTAATTTTTTTAATTTGTGTTTGGGTCAAAATACAACATTATTTGTGGTGTTAAGGAAAGATAATATTATAATACATACTCAGTTGTAACTCATTATGAGCTTCACTAATGAAATACATATAAGGTGCAGCGGGGCAATCTCGACAGCGGGAAATTTCAACTAATCTTAATAACTTCTACATTTTACTTTATTTGAATAAGTGGCATCTATGGCCGGATAGCTCAAAAGCAATTTCATAATGTCTACATAGATGACACTGCTAGACCCAATACTGTTTGATCGACACGGCTATTTTGTTTTCTTCTCTTTTTCATGTTTGCACGTGCAAATTAGTGTCTCACATTTTTGCGAAAAAAAGTGGTAATTAATGTGTTTTTCGAAGATTTTCAAAGGTAAGACATTTAATTAAAGCCTATTTCATGTTTTTAGCTATTTTTTTCTGTTGTAACTTGCGTTTTAACAGCATTTTGGTGTGAGTTTGAATAACCCCACCTTCTGGAGCGTCAGTACATTACATTTGTAATAAAACTATATCATCTAATATTTTTATACCTTCAAAGTTGTGGTTTAGGTTTTACCAGTCGAGATTGCCCCGCTGCACCTTTATTTTAATCCGGTATGATCTCCAGTGTAGGTATCACAAGGCAGGGATTAACAATGTTTAACTTAAGTTAATCCAGGTTTATGGTGAGAAAAACTTTCACCTCTACCGAATTTAGAGATAAATATGATACAAATCTAATTTATGCAAAACTTATTATAAAGATTATATTAATGAATCAATTTTTTCTTATATTCGTAAGTACATAATTTCCTGTCTCATTATGGTTCTATTATGAAAATGTAAAAAATATTCAAATCGAATATCATAACTTTTTCTTTCGTCGAAATAAATCTTTTAAATCCCACATGTATTACCAAAAGTTTCTTAATGAAAATTAAAATAAATGACAATCATTTATCGTCGCCGACATAGTTTCTAAATTAAAACATAAAACAAGTGAATTATAAGCTGCCTTTAATAACTGAATTATAATAAAATTTCAATAATCATTAGTTGGAAAACTAAATAATTAACTTTTCTATAATAATGAGAACGCCCTGGCCACCCGTGGTGTATAATTTTAGTGTCTTCCTCTCAATAAAAATTGATTGCGTGGTCGCATCTATAGTTTGTTATTAAACTATTAAAATACTGTTAATATTAATAAAGTGCCTCACATTCTAATAGCGGTCGAGGTATCTATAAAATTCGGAATTTAAACATCGTATAAGATTATTTACGTTCCGAGGAACTTGACTTTGGTTAGATTATGAGCTTGGTAGGAAACTATTCGAGTTTCGTGTCCAACAGTTGTAATAGTATTGTAAACATTTCTTTTAATGTTGGGAACATGGGCTTTAGTTCTAAACTTTGTGGCAGTTATTGTTTCTCTATCTTTTATTGCTTCTTTGTTATTTCTTTATGCAGGTCACCGATTTATGAACAAAGGTAAAGTTTGAACTTCGAGAAAGTGTTTGAAGTAGATATGAATATCAGGCATAAAATCTTAATGGGTTGCTAGTGCGTGTCTGCTGCTACTGCATGATATGATTTTACTCATACGCAGTTGAAATACAGTACGATAAAAGAAAAATATGGTGAAAGTTTGAAAGAAACAATTGAATGGTGGTGGCTAGGTGGCTACTTACAGTTTGCAACTATAGACAAAATACAGTCACACCATAGACACAGCCAACCAATAAAGTCGATCATCAGATGACGCCACCCATCAAATAAAAGTACTAAATTCAAATAGGAAACTTTTATTACTTTTTACATCGGAATACGAAACTCAATAATATATTCAGCTAATTAATAAACCAACGACTCGTCAAGTCGTCACCCTTTTTTAGTAAAGTTTTAACATCGGGTCACCACATTGTTTGTTAATTAAAATAACCGTTTTATATTTTTGTAGGACACAAACGTAAAAATTTTATACGTTATAAACATGAAACGTGTATTGAATAAGGAGTATTTCCGTGGAAGTAAAAATTCTATATAGGTTATGATTTCAAGTAGTAAGGTTTTATTGGATTCGTTGGAAAGGCATAGTTTTTAAAAGCAGTTGATTTAATTTCCATGTAGATGTTAGAATGAAAGCACTTTTAATATTTATATGATACAGCCTTAAGCAAAAGATGAATGAAATCAAAGAGAAAGGCGATGATTAATAATAACAAGTCTGCAGGTATATTACCAATAATAATTTCAAATTTGACAGTGAAGAATTTTGCAATACAGATACATATACTTATAAAAAAGAAGCAAAGAAACTGGAAGCTTTTAACAAAAAGCAAAAAAAATAAAACAGTCCTTTCAAGAGTACAAGAGTCCAACACAACAACAAAGAACACAATCAAGCAAGATCATTATACAATCGTGCAGCATAAAATGTACTGTAGCGACGACACCCGCCCACGCCCCACTATAATGACGATATATAACCCAATTTGCGACTCAAAGATACATTCCAGCAACAAAGAGTAAACCCTTTTAATAGAGATAATTGGTGCGATGCAAGAACAATAAAATTAGAGTACTTGGAATTTGTGAAGCTAGGTTAATAGATGAATTTGCGATCATAGAAGAAACAGTAACTTCGAATATGTTGGAATTGGAAATCATTTAGAAGTCCAAGGATCAATTTTTATGTCCCTAATTAAAGAACTGAGTGAAGTGTTTACTCTTATTGAACGTAATAGAGATTCTAACGATGCTGAATAAGTTCCATGAGAAATGATTTAAAGAAACAACAAGCATCCTGCCACAGCTTAAACAATGAATTGAATAATAACAGGTAATTTTACTTCAAGCGAAACTGTTTAACTAATTCTCAAAACTACGTCCTGGCTTCGTTCCCATGATCAGAGAGTACCCAGATGATCTAACATTGGAAGCACATTTGTCACCAATTACTTTCACATGCACAAAATATGAACCACGTTTCAGCAACAGCTAACATACCAGAACCAGCAGCCACTCACGTTACTAAAATTAAATATGAATCATGAACGCGAAACAGAATTTCGGACGTGCAAGTCAGAGGTGGTGATTGCTATCAGTTAGATGGCGCCTGCATCGCGTAGGCGTCCCTAATGACTCTCCCATGCGCTCGCGCTTCGCTATAATTGCAGCTATCGGCCCATGCCCTTTGATCTTACTGAAGTAAAGATAGTTATTACGTACACCGAGGGTGAAATGAGCGTTAAACAGCTTGTCTGATAAATTATACGTGAAATAATGAAACGTGCAACCATAACTTGTTGGGAGAGGTGTACGTATTAAATTGTCTAACGCTCTTTAGTCGGTAATAGCTGCGGTGCTTACTACTTCAAGTTATGGATTTGATAAGGAAACATAAATTCTGGCTAAGTTTAGTGCGGTATTAACTTCCTGGCTTATAATATCTGGATTCTATTAGACGTTAGGCCTATAAACTTCAAAGGCGGACTCGATTTGCTTTAGTTTGTAACTTTATTAGTCCTAACGGTTTCTTTTACAGTTTCTTTAGAAAAATTAAATTCAGCTTAGATTGCAGTTATGTGACTCACCGTAAACGGTCAGAAGGGCTGGTTCGGAGATTCTCTTGCCGGCAATGTTCTCTGCGACGCAGCTGTAGTTCGCCATGTCCTGTTGACAATAATCACCATTAATTTATATATATTCGTTGTCTCTTATGTTTAGCGCTAACAGGTCATGATCTTTGTAGATGCGGTTGGCTTTGATGTCCACCGTTGGTAGGCCAAATAATGTCAGTGTATATGAATAATAACCTATCTGAGCACAATAAATGACCATAAGCCATCGTAATAGCGTCAATATCTAGCCATATGAAGACGATAAACACAAATCATTTTTAGTATCAAATTAGCATCACAAAACCTCGTGGGTTATTCTCTGATGCTTGCTCACCCTATCACAGAAAAGAGCACGGCCATATTGTAATTATACGAGCACATATATTTCGCTAATCTCCTAGAAATTGCTAAAGCGACCTGTACTAAATCTCAGACGTCATAATGTCCACGATTATACAGAAATCTGCGTCGCACGTGGGTTATAAAGGTTTATTATGAGGTCGATAAAGTTAACGGACACCTATTTATCCAACTATCACAGCTGAGCTTGGCTAAAGACGGAATAAAGGTATACACTCAACGTAATGGCATAGCTACTTTAACCGAAATTGCTCAGCTTGTATCATAATAAAAAGACGTTGAGTCTGAGAGAAATCTTTCACGTTTCTTTTCAAAGGTCTTTTTGGAAATGCTGGCAAAGAAGATGTAAAATATAACATCAAAGTGTATATATATGTATAGCTCCTAATTAAAGCATGAGACATAATTCAAATTAGACTCCTTAAACATTTGTAAGACAACAAAAACAAATTAGCACCCGCATTGCTTTAAAGGGCAAATATAAATTTAAAGTGTTCATTACAACACCCGTCTCGTAATATATTTTTACAACCGAAAAGCTGAATGTGTTAAAATTACAAAGGACGGGAGCCATTAATTTAAAAGACGTGCAACACATTACGATCATATTCATTAAGAAAATGTTCTAGACACCTTTGTGAAGATTATGTTACACGTTACACACGAGGCCACAATGAGAGAGCGACTGACAGTGGCGGCAATTAATCCATGTCTGTTCACAGTCCCTAATTAGTGGGAGCTGCGTAGCGGAAACCAGAGATGGAATGAGTTATTTGCGATTGTGCCATTATTTGGTGATACGGTTCGAAAATATGGTATCAGGAGTTTTTAAATTATCTCTTGTAATTATACTTTTCATACTTTGGGATAGACATAAAGTTGTTTTAACAGTGGGATCAATCTGGTGGGTAAACTATAGCCGGTCAGATAGGTCCATTTTGTGAAATTAATAGTATCATTAAAACAGTCCAGATAGCATTACATTGGATTGGATTGAATTGCAGTAATAGAGATTAATAATCAAATATAATATTCGAGTTAAGTGATTATGGCAATTGACTGAGCATTAGCATAATTAGACCGAAATTAATGTTCGCTACTGTAGGTAATGGCTTATCAGAATTAATTTACAACAAAATCTTTACAATTAATTTATAAATCAACACATTTTTCACCAAAGCCAATCTGAGCCAAAAACGGTTATAAAGTGAACGAAGAAAAATACGCGGGTCAAGTAAAATTAATGGCTAAAGATAAACGAATCTTTTCCATGAAACATATAATTGGATTAACACAGGTTTAACACTTTTATCAGAGGACATCCAGCAGCTTTGAAAGACTACACTGGCGGACAAAAAGTCGAAAAAAGAAAAGGAGCGCATGCGACAGCGACTTGTGTCGCAATTAATAAACGTCTGTCGCGCTCGACTAATTAGTTGCAGTCGTAGAGATAAAATAAATAATTTGCAATCGTGCGACAAGATGATGCGATTGTGCGCACTGACGCTTTGAAGGAGCATTTTAATGAGGTGCGTGGCTTAAACATAGAAACTGGCTTTGATACTGTTGTGCAGTTAGTAAACTAAGCTAGTGCTAGTGTTACCATCCCTTTGTAAATAAAACAAGAAAAGGACGAGAGTAAATGAGAGCTATCAGAATAAAATTCCCATAGTCTTTTCATACAAGATTATAATATAATAGGTATGTGAAACAGCGATAGATTCTTTTATATTTTGTGAATGTGAGAATGTTGCAGGCTTTGTAGACTGTACTACTGTAGATTTGTGGACCGTTTTCTATTTTGTTAGGTACCTGGTACTTGTTAAAAGGCCTGTACTGTCCTCCTATACCTGTTAACACTGTAATTTGAAAACATTGTAAAAAGCCAATTATTTTTAAAAGAGTAACTGTGAAATTTCTTGCCGGCTCTTCTCCATAGGAAACGACCAATTGGAATCGTGCACCTAGCTTCTGACGTTTCATAAGTGCCCATGTAGGTTTATTTGAAATAAAATATTTTTATTTGATTTGACCGAAGTTTCTCCCTTGCTGTTAAAATAGTAAATAAGTACCATAACTGGAGAGTTATGGTAGTAAAATGCATAACAGAAGTTGCACTATACATAGTTATAGATCTGAGGTCTACATAACATTAAAATGTAATTGAATTACAAGTGTTCATGTAGAATCAATGTTGCGACTTAAGATTTTACGTAATGATAACCAGTCAATAATTCATTACGTGTCAAGTTGCAAATGCGTAAGTGAATTTATAAGATTTAGGTGATTCAAAATTTATTGGATATGTGGCGTAAAGTTACGATGGCGTAGACTTCGTTTTAATGTCTTATAATATTATTGGTTAATTCATAGCCGTTCTAGGCGTGGAAAAACGGCTAGAACAAGTTCCGTATGTTGCTAATGAAATGAATTAGTAAAATGTAAGAGCTTTGAAATATAATCAATATATGTATTATGAGGTACTGCCTCGAAAAAATATGTTGTTTTAGATATCGTACCAACATTTTGTTAAGCTTTAATAACTTCTTTTGCTGCAGTTAAAAATTTTAACATTCACTTTTCAGGAAGTACCAAAGTATCTCGTGAATTTTTAATATGCCCTTTATAATATCTCGAAATTATTTTTACATTTTAGGGAATAAAATTCGCAGTGCTTGGCGCTATGATTCATGGCCCATTAAACATTTAACGATGTTCCTCATTTACTATGATCAACATCTTCTTCGAAATTCGCCACGTGTTAGTGAGTCGTTTCGTGTACTGCTACGACCAATTCAACTTCAACCCTACCATCTCTTCTTAGGCTTTATTTTCCAACAACAAAGTTCAATGTACAGATACTTTTATTACTGTACAAATAGTTGGCCTAATATTGACATGTGTTCATAACGTGTTCTTAGATCATGTTCATGCTCATTGTTTGGATTTGTGGTCGTATTTTATTAAGCTTTTAGTATTATGGCACTAATTTATGGACCATAAACGGTGCACATCTGGGTAGTTGGTCGTTGGGTGGTTCAGTAGCATGTTTCTAATAAGTATCATTATGATCTTTTTGGTTTCCGGGATGAAGAAACCGTTCTCAATCATTAAATTATTATTTCTGACGGCTGTTTGAAAATTACTTTGACATGAACTGAATTCGTGCCAAAATATTTCTTGACTGTCACTCAGAACATGCTGACATAAAAAATGAAACAATAGGATGACTAAGCCGGGAAGGGCGTATTAAAGTCAAGCAATTCAACTCGTTGATTTTTCTTAACTCGTCAACTTAAACTCATCTTTGTTTTTGAAGACATCTCGAGGCCAGATTTTTATGCACGCTTCTCAATTTCAAATTCTTCAAAATAATCTAATTTCTGAAACTAAAGCTCTGTTTAAACGTTGTTTATTTTGTTGTGTCTGAAGGTAATTTCAATTTCGACTTTATTGTCAATATATGACTTTTATGGTCTTAGTCTAACCTGGGTTCTCGCCAACTGAAGTCATGATTAAGCATCTGGGTCATTCTCAGAATCCCAAAGGGTCTCATAGTTTTCGATCTAACATAAATCTGTTGCGCTAATGAATTTTGGTTTGACATGTTTATTTCAGTTTGCTATTTTATTATATTGAATCTTTTATTTAATTTGTACGCATTGGATTTATATTCTAAGTTTTCGGGCGAGAAACACCAACCACCAATGTCTGAGTAATAATATTATGTTTGCCACTGATCGACATTAATTTACTGTTTCTAGACTTGAAATGGTAGTTATTATCCGACACTGTTATTTCATCATCAACATCTTTCTCATCATTAGTATTATTTAAATGTCTTTGACATATCTCGGCACGTTGGGGTCCTGGACCTTTAGAAGGCGTATGAGAGGCCGAAGCCAACTCGCAGAGGTCCTTTAGATGATTTTAAGTGTTGAGGCACTAGCCGACAATTATCCCTGTATGCACAATGGAAATGTACCCAAGGACAACCCCGGATTGGTGCAGAACTATTGCAGAACATGGAAACAAAACATATTGGGCTATGGGTTTGGATAGCTGTAGTGGATTGGTTACCTAGAACTATGAAAGGATTTATTATTTTGTTGTATCGATACTTACTTGTAACGTAGCCCTCGATATAAGCAGATTCCCTTCAGCAGAGATCAGAACGTTATGATCCTGCTGCAGAGGCTGACCATGCTTCAGCCAGGAGACTCTTGGAGCTGGTGCAGCCGCAGGAGGAGAACATCTCAATGATGCAGCAGAACCAGCCTCCACCGAGGTTGGAGATGGTGATATGGCAAACGGTTTTTTGAGATCTGGGGATGGAAGAAGAACGTTAAGGTGTAGGTAGGTAATGTTCATGATGAGATTTGTCTTGTACAAGAGATATACTCGTATACATAACATAGTACATAACATTGAAGAGGCCTATATCTAGCGGTGGACTGTTGTAGGCTGATGATGATGGTGATAGTACACATGCCAGCACATCAAGCTACTACAATCTGTCAAATTTATTTAATAGATTTTCAACTTTATCGCTAAAGCATAAGGTTCAAAGTTGATTGGGAAAATTTGACAGTTTTGGGTAGCTTGATGTGCTGGCGACTTGTACATAGGTCGTCAAAACTTGGATATAATTATTAAACTTAGCAGTTTTATTCTTTTTAACATTTCTAGATAAATAATGAGAATTGGACATCATAATGTTTTTAATTGTTCATACCGTGACGGACATTATAAAAGTAAAACGAAGACCTCATCAAAAAATTATTTATGAAAGTCCATTGATTTATTTTAAAATACAGGTTATTAATCAAATCAATCACTTTTATCCCATCCCGCATACCTACTCCGAATTAATTAAATTCACCAAATTGTTATTGACGTAACAATGCTATATAACAATGAAGAAGTTAATAACATAACAATCAGACGTCAATAACAATTACGGTGACGTTGGCGTTTATTGCCAAAAGCTTTTGATCTAATTTAATTTAACAATTGTTAGTAGTTGTGCAATGATGTTTGGTCTAAGTTATGTGTGACGAGCGGATATCGAAAATTATTGATATTATTATATAGTGATTAAATAGTTTACACAAAGTAAGTGTTAAGGATTGTATTTCTAGGGTTTTGGCTGGTAGAATTGAGAGAGAGGTTTGTGGAATGAAAAACCGTGACTTGTTCATGGAGACAATCGAGATGCTATATTTTTTTGAACTAACTGTTGATCTGACATAAAAATGACATTGACACTTCACATGACAGATAAAGTGTTGCAAGACAACAAATATAATTAATAAAATGTTGGAGATGCCAACAGTAAGGTTCGGTCGGGGTTTAAACCTACAATCTACAACTCGTAAGTCGCGGTCGTTACCGCTAGGCCACCACTGCTCTCATTAAGTTATGCCTACAATCAAATATTGAGACGGACTCATTATTATCAGCCCGGAAATTTCAATGGATTACATTAGGCTTCTCAGAAAATCCGATAATAAACAACCAAATCCCTATGTACGTATACCTACCATTATTATGTTATCTTCGAATTTAGAATTTGATAAAGCAAACGAGGTTTCGGTTGTATCGTTCTTATTTACTGCGGACTTATTTATTTAAGTAACTTTGTTCCCTTCAAAAGCCTTTTCTTTAACAATTTTAATTCCAATTATATCCCAAAAAGTCTGGAGAGCAAAAAAACCTGGTCCAATCCCATAAATTCACACCACACTCCACAAATCCTTCTCACGTCAATCTCAATATAAAAACGCAACGAGACACATGATTATGTAGTTGTACGCGACAGTTTCACCCACGCCGATAATTGTCGTTCATTTAACAATTTTACGGTGTTTTGCCGCGTTACCACCGTATAATTGTGTGCTATCTTAATTGTCTGCTGGGCCAAATTATCTGGCCGAATGTGTAACGCATTTTTTTAAATTGTCTGCTGGGCCAAATTATCTGGCCGAATGTGTAACGCATTTTTTTAATTGTCTGGTGGGCCAAATTATCTGGCTGTGTGTATAACGCTTTTTTAAATTTGTAGCATGGACAATTATTTGGCCGTATGGTTACGCATTTTAATGCAGGTGCAAGCTTTTGATATATAAATGCTTTCTGTTTGTTTTAAAGAGGATTTGATAACAAAATATCGTGTTGTTTTTGTTACTGTTTGTTGGTTTACTGCCATGTGTTTTGTGTTGGGATAATACTAAGAGGGTTTGCGCATTGCAAATCAGTGTAATGTTTTCGTAAATTAAAATCGAGTAACGCGAATTAATGTGGAGCAAATCTCTTTTGTCTTTAAATTCTAATTTGATGCAGACTAAAAAAATATGAAACTTAAATGAAGTAACTCAAGTTAATTTAGTCATTTTAAATATGTAGTAAGTAATTAGATAATGTAGTAGAGCAGTGGTGGCCCAGTAGTAACAGCCGCGACTTACGAGTTGTAGATCCTAGGTTTGAACCCAGACAGGCGCTTTACTTTGTGTAAATTATTTCATAACCGCTGCTCTCAAAACGGTGAAGGAAAACATCGTGAGGGAACCGGCATGACCTAGAACCAAAAATTCGAAGACATGTGACATCTACCAACCCGCACTGGGCCCGCGTGGTGGATTACGGCCCACTCCCTCTCGAAGAGAGGAAGTCTGTGTCCTAGCAGTGGGAACATTATAGGCTGAATAATTATGCTAATTTAATTTAATATAACTTCACTCCTCATCCTCTTCTCTAACAAGTCTAAATTCAGTTTACAAAGAAAAACTAACGTCCAAATCCTTCAGCAAAAGTAATACACACAACCCATGACAAATAGTCTACCACTACAAAAACTAATATGGTGTACACTCGGCACAAAATGTTCAGTCCTCAACTCCAAAGTGGTTTAACGTAGTGCGTCCATAAATCTGCTGGGTGTACGCTCCATTACTCGCTCTCGCCGCTAAGATATCTTTCCGCACTACGTGAAGGTGAAAACTTGAGAATTTCCTGCGACTGCAACTTATAAACATGTTGAAGTGATATTATTTGTCACTGTATTTCAACACGGTTCGTTTCTTCGCGCTCCTTTCACGGAGAAAAATGAAAAATAGGTGATATTATCGTTTCCTGACGACGCGCGACGACCAGTTTTTTTTTTTTTTTTTATAACAGACGCGTAGTCTCGCAAGGACATTATCATGAAGAAAAAGGTGTGTGTAATAAGGTCTCCTTATTGGTAGTAGTAGATAGTAATTGAGTTAGCCCGCAGTAATCCCTGAATGGCGTTGGGTGACTAGTGGTTTTAATTGAAAATTCTCAGGTAAAGCCTGGAATTGGAACGGTGCCTAGACACCCCTATAACTTTAGGAGCCAATACGGTTATTGGAAAATGTTGTATATTACACTGACTTTGAAGTTGTTGCGTGTTTTTCGAGCTGCGTCTTTGACGTAGTGAGAATCTGACGAGATGAGTTTCTGTCAACATACGTTTTCTGGTCAAATGCGTATTTGATCACTTGCGTTTCTGACGCCATTTTAGTAATCCGTTGTTATTTGTTTAAAACTGAAGAGTTTGTTAGAAAACAACGTTGTAATATTTATTCGAGCTTAAATCCAATTAATAGTTCAGTTTGAGTGTCACTCAAGGTCAAATTAAATTAGCTAGTATAACTCCGCAGACGTGATGGGTATCGATTTCAAACTGTAATCAGCACATGATTTTAGACTTAGAAATGTTTGTTCGGTCTGTTTCATAGAAAAGTGCCCTACGCTACGAGGTCAAACTCTATTAAAACAGCTTTTTTTTTTAATATCCTACGAAGATTTTTAACGCAGGGGGCGCTGAGCTGAAATTCAATTTATGGTTACAGTTTGCGCGTCCAGAAAACAAGTATGTATAATTTTCTTTATTATGTATGTATACAGGATGGCAGGGACACAACTGTATGTATATGAATTGCTGAACGAAGTAACACATATAGTGAGCAAGCAATTCCTACTAATGTTTTAACACTAATTGTGTAACACTGATCAGCTAGCCAGAGATCAAACGTGACTTGCATCAATGAAATAGAACCATCTCCATTGAGCACGTAGTAGCTACAAGATAGGTCGAAAGGGCACGATGGTGCAAAGCTGTGAACCGAGTAATGACTATGATGAATGATGATGGTTATTTCATCGTTAGTTGGCGCCAGAATCACCCATTCGTGTGTAATTTTAGAATTAAGCAACACTATGGATGCATATTTTAGCAAGTGTACCAACAAAATACTGGATAATGAAATAGGTGAGATAAAAAACGTGTGCGGCCGGATGACTCTTCGTCAGGAACCAAGTTCCTCATGCGATACTCGCACGCATACATACACACTCGTATATAATTGAAAGAGACAGAGAGAGACAGAGAGTGTCCATTTAATACGCGTTTTTAATACAGAGCCATCTAGTATAAGTTTTTAGAAGTTCACAAAGCTGTAGCCATTTTCGATTTTCATTTTGACCTCACTATTGGCTTCAGCACCCTCGAAAACCATGGAAACGACACCCATAATGAAAAAAATAAAGGAAAAGTGAATATTGAAAACCGACGTAAATAGGCCGAGTATTTTATTGTAAGCAAGGCAACAGGAATTAGCCAATTCGTTTTAAAATGCCTGTTGGCACCTTAATTAGTTAGTGATGCAAAAGAAATTAGATTTTATTTTAATCTACCTGTTAGGGATATTTTACAGGTTTTGAATGACAGTGTATACTGCAATCTAACTTAATGAAACTGGATATTCAAAACGAGTAGCATAAACCTCTTCTTTCTCAAAATTACAAGAAATTGATACTTCATTTAAAAGTACCGCAAAACATTCCTTGAAAATAATTTCGTATAAAAAGTAAAGATTTCCGTGTAACTTTAAACTCTACGTCTGATGGGCGTAAATGATAAGTGTTAGGTAGATCCGGAGAGTTCGTGTAGCGTCATAAATTACTGCGCGCGTTTCATTTCCTCTACAAAATTCGTATCTACGTGCATGTGGATGTAAAGATGCTGGATGCGCTAGACATTTGAAAGCATAGGGAGACAAATATGAAAGGTGCATTACGTGATAGATGTAATTAGAAGTGTACTTTCATAAGAAGGTTTTTGTTGCCAAATTGCCAAAGCAAAGACCAAACGTAAAGCAACTGCATCTGTGGATTGTTATATCCGTTGGCGTACTGAAAGCGAAGTCTATCTAGCCAGACTGATTTGGGTCGATGATGAAGTAAAATCAGCCGTACATCAGTGGTAACCCTTGTACGAAGAAAATCGTCCTTACTGCCATGACATAAAAGCGCCGTCAATGTTAAATTTGCTACCACTGATGTATGTACAGATGCCAGCATATCAAGCTACTTCAATATGTCAAAATCTTTAATTGATTTTCAACTTTATCGCTAAAGTATAAGGTTCAAGGTTGATTTGGAAAATTTGACAGTTTCGGGTAGCTTGATGTGCTGACGTCTGTACCTAAGTTATTTAATAGAATTATTTTATGTGCAAAATCTAATATTAAAGTTATCACATGTTTTGAAGCTTATGAAGAGAAAAGTGCTCAAGGTGTGAATGTAAGAAAGGCATAAGAGAAAGCTATATAAACCAGCAAGATACTGCAGTTTTGCATAAACACAGCCGTGCCAGTTAATAGCTTACAAACACCATAATTATTCATAGCACTCATTTCCTTTTATAAGCTCTCACTACCTGGAAGGCGATAAAATGCCTAAAATATTTAAAAATCGTTTTTTTTTTTAATAACATAACATCTGGCCACTCTTCCTCGAAGGATTAGGCAGAGGTATTCCTATAGTACACCCAGAAAGGGCGAGCCTATTGCCATCAACCGGGCACAAATCCAGACTACGAGCTGCTACTGAGAAATTCCAGATAGAAAATCCTCATGCAGCAGTAGCGCTTGCGATCAACGACGCAGTAAATTTACGATCAAGAATATATATACTTCATCCTCGTCTACCTTTGGGATCCATAAAATAAAATTTGGGTTTGTCTCGAATTAATATTCACAGTGTTTTATATTACCGTTTGTCAAAGCTAGGATATTTTACAATCTTTTCTGGCAGATTATAAGAGGACTCTTATTCACCAACATTCATTTCGCGATTGATATGGGAGACATCAGCCCATAATAATAAATATTGACTACAAGAAAAATTCGTTCAATAAGTCTCCTTACTGGTTCTGCCACAACTAGTAAGTGTGCGTTTAAGTTGTCAAAGGAGTATTTTCAAGTAAGGCCGGTTCCATAGACTTGCTCAATGCAGCCGTATGCATCATTAAACATAATATTAAAATTTTCACGGTTGGTTGTAATTTATAAAAAATCATCATCATCATCAGCCTCGCCTTTTCCCAACAATGTTGGGGTCGGCTTCTAGTCTAACCGGATGCAGCTGAATACCAGTATTTTACATGGGGCGACTGCCTACCTGACCTCCACAACCCAGTTACTGGGTAATACGATACCACTTGGTAAGACTGGTTGTAAGACTTTCGGGCTTCTGACAACCCGTAACGACTGTTAAAGATCCACGAATGCCAGCCGGGACCAACGAGTTATCGTGTCTAGGGGTCTCGGTATTTAAAGATGGTCACCCATCCACAGACCAACCGTGGCAAGCGTAGCTTAACCTGATCGATCGACTTGTGCGGCTGTTATTGTTTAGCCACGGGCATGATTTTCAAAAACATCATATAAAAGTAAAAATATTTTAATGAAACTACATCTGTGTTGCCAAAAATGCAGCGCCGCATACGGAATAGGGATTTGCTGTCTGTTAACATTGAATTATATTTCAGTAACGCTGCTTTTATACAGTTCTTCTATTTTCAGCCAGACTGGTCTGTACACTGAAAAAGTAGTTCATGACAAATGTGTGTGTACCAGATTCAGTGACAAAACATTTGCGTTTTGAAAATATTTTGCGACTTTTGGTGTTTAAGTTTAGATGGTAGTAGTAAAATAGTTTTTACATTCGAAAATTTCTCACCTTATTCAGGAAATAATATACTGATAGATAAGGTAATTAAGTACTACAATAATTATATCCCTAGAGTTCCTTGAAGATTCCCTAGAGAGGCAAACTTTAACTTACAAAGCGTACAGACGATTTTACAAAACAATGTTGGTCATCTTTATCGTCTTCCAAGACGTAATAAACAAAATACAAAAATGATGAATCCCTTTCAAAACGTTCAACAAACACAAACCGACCTAATAAATCCATTTCTATTTCCAAACCAACGTCCAGACATAATAATGCCCTCTTTGATTCTCAATAATAGATCGACAGCATAACTAAAAGCGAACTTTACCTCACAATCAATGAAAAGTTATATATAGTCTCGCGACGCGTTTACTGATCCATTAAAAGCTCCTACCATGGTTGTAAACTTGAAAACATCACATTCCTACTTGGATCCAGTAAATCGTGGTAGGCGACTTAACTGTGACACTTTTATGCGTACTTACTATTCATCCATTATTGTTAATAGCTTCATAGATGCTGTTTTCGAGTAGGGACGTACCTAATTCTGTGTATTTTGGGAATGAATCAACTTGGCGTACAATGTCTTCACATACTCTTAATTTATCTCTTACAAAATTGGTCCTACGTTAAGTGTAGCTGCACTAAGTGCTTCCATCAATCAGGCGATTTCAAGCAAATGGTTATTAAATATAAATTCATCAGTTGTAAAAGATTCCATATCTATCCTAAACATAAATTCATATACAATTATAACGTTCATCATATTCACTTATAAGCACATGTCAGTCAAGTAAGTCCAGTCTCCCGACTTGAGACAGACAAACAAAACACAAACAGGTTCGCGTCACCCCTAATCCAGCATAGAAATAAAATAAAGACTTAACTAAACAAGTCAGAATGAAGCACATACGTTAACAGTCATCCAGTAATATTCTGAGGAAACTCATAAACGTCTAAATATACACAATACAGAAATTGAGAGAGACATTACAGACTCTTAATTGTGCGAACAGTCTGTGCGAGCAAACATGCACTAAATCTACCTCCTGACGGTTTTAATTGTTCGTTCACAGCTTCTGAAATAGGATGGTGAGGTTTTGTATGTAGACTTGGGACTTGAAGAAAAGCTTTTGTGTGGTCTAACAGTACTATGAGGATGTAACATATAACATTTTAAAATGGCTATTTGGATCTTATCACCATCCTCAGCTAAAAAGTGAATGACTATTTAAGACTACTACTACCTTTCCATGACTTTGATAAAACTGTCGGCAAAGTCAAGTACAGACGCCAGCACATCAAGCTACCCGAAACTGTCAAATTTTCCCAATCAACTTTGAACCTTATTCTTTAGCAATAAAGTTGAAAATGTATAAAAGAAATATGACAGATTTTAGTAGGTTGATGTGCTGGCGTCTGTACATATAGTATTTTGTATCCACAAAGCGACGTGCACTTTGCTTGTAAACAAGCGTTCAAACACTTTATGAATTTATGCGTGAAGATGAGTAGCGTGAACACATAACAGACACACACTTCCAACTTCGCCATTGTCTTGGACGTTACCGACAGATACGCAGGAGCTCTCGCTCTTCACAGTGTGTTTTTGCACTTGATAACCATAAGTAAAACGCACGTCGACTCGTGACATAAAAATACTATAGTCATTAGTACAAAACAGATATTGGAATTATAGTTTCGATTAAAAATCCGACATGAGCTTATCTTATCGCATCCAACCGTCAGAGTTGCTGTCATGCATTTCACTACATAAACTTTCACCAAATTAAAATTCTCGTACGCTTTGTCTTTTCTTCACGCCCGGATCATGCAAACGCTCACTATAATATATTACTAATATCTAAAATCACAATTTATTACTTAGCAAGCAGCTAGCTTCAACTTTAAACCGTTGTTCCACTTCCACACAATCTACAAGTTTCATATACAATGAACTTTATGTTTTATGGCACGACTAAGGTGTGCTGTTGCAGGGATCATTGAATGTTGTGAATTACATTCTGATCTTATCTCGGTTTGTGCTGCTAAATATATAATTCCTGGTCACGGTGGTATTCTTGTGTAATTCACGAAAGTAAGCGAGATAATGGAAGGAATTAGAGCAGTCTGTCCGATTTGATACGCTGCCTTTCTTTTGCAGTGGTCAAAGAGTGAGGTTAATGTTTTATTTTTCAGTTTGTTTATATCGATATCTAGATCAAAATATGTCCTTTTTAACTCGAGCTTATTTCATCAATTGGAACGAGACGTAACTGGATTATAAGACGAGGTACAAAGCCATATGTGAACTTATACATTTAAATAAAGGCTCATTAGTTGATTCGCACGAATTTACTCCCACTCTTGTCACTTCTGTGCGCTAGTGTCCTTTTTTTTTACCTACTTTATTGCATAAAATTCCAAATGCCAATTCGTGCGAGTCGCCTATAGATTTTTTTTTTTATTATTCAAAAGTGACGATTCGCCCGATTCGTGCGAGCAAATTGACTACTAAGGTGAAAAAGACTATAAACTGGATCAATATACGTTCGTACTTCTTGCCTAGGTGACGTAGTACATCACTAAACATCACTAAAACAAATTGAGAAACACCGATAAAAATCAGGTTCAAAAAACTTAATGTTCGGACCATTGTTGGTAATTATAACAAAACGTGATGTATGTTATAGCATCCAAAGAACTGTGCTCGCACTTGGCCGCCTCAAGTATTGCCCAACACCCATAAATCCAGGCACCGGTCATTCCGACGTTTATTTAATATGCATAGAAGATTTACCACGAATGGGTATTGAATTTAATCGAGCAACTGTCCGTAATACAGTTTATGAACGATATTAATGGTGCTATACATCAAGGGAGTTTGATGGTGGTGGTAGTTTGTCTTGTCACAACATGCTCTTTTTAAGAGACTTTATTTTGGTAGCACCCAAAGTACAGTTAAACAAAGAGATGAATATAGAAGCAGTTAACTTGCAACTACTTTTCAATCATGATATGAGTGTGCTAAGTAGTATTTTATCTCTTTTGCCGACTGTATTAACATTGTCTTAAATGGCTTAGTGTGCGACAAAAATGCGTTTCTCATAAATTCAAGTTGGAACCACATAAGAAGACTATAATGTATAGCCGACCTGTTGCAACTGAAGAGTAATTCAGATACGATAATGGATCGCACTTCATCGTCCGTCGCTTCATTCATAAGCATAAGATCCGTCATAGAAGTTGCTTAATCCATCAATGCATGTCGAAGTGAAGCTAAGGCCATTGTGTACTATAGTCATAACTTGCTTTGTCCCTATTTGAATGAAGCGTTAAGAGTTGTGAAGGTGAAGTAAGTAGGTACAGTAAATAAGTAGGTGGTATAGTAAATAAGTGTGTTTTATTATCAGCCGAAGTCAAAAATTTTGCTTTCAAAAAAGCTGAGGAAGACAGAATTTATCTTGACATCTGAAAAGAACGGTGATCCGCAGCTATTAACGTAATGTCTTCGACCGGAGATGGGCGTGCAACAATCCCAACTGGGTTAGTCTAAAATCGTCTACGGAAACTCGCCACGAATTATGAGTTTTGATGAAATGTTCCGCACCGTGCCCGTTCGACAGGAAACCATAATATTTTTATATCGTTCCTAATACCGTAGATATTGGAAATATTTGGGTTATTGATAGAGCTGTCGATGTAAGAATGGACGAGAGGAGCACGTAAAAAAATATCATTAAGATTTTTGATCTGAAAGATAAAAGTGAACTCATTGGATAAGATTAAGTTTATTTGGAAAGTGAATTAAACGAGTCAATAGCGGAGATATCAAAGTAACAAATTATATTTTTTTACGTAACCTACTTTAAAATGTATGTCATATTAAAATTGACTTCTGTCACAATATTGAAATTACGTCACCTTAAAGTACTTCTTAAGGAAAATCTAAAACTTTCAGCAGTCAACCAAATTGATAAAATCTACGTTCAATGCCAAACATGAAAAACTGATAGCATAAAAAGATCAAACATCACTTTAACAACAATAAGGAAAATACTTCTAAAACCGTAGATAAATATCTGCAATGACAATATACTCACATACTCTACACAATTTTCTTAGTAGTAAGAAGAAATACTTACATGCCAACTCAACGACGGCAGGCTGACTTCTGATATCACCTCGACTGCTCCAAGCATTACAAGTACATGTGAATCTATCTTCACCAAAGTACTCATCCAATTGATCTCTCGTCACATTACACTCAGCTTCCACAATTCTCACTCCACTTTGAGGATCCACAAATTCAAACTGTGTACTAGCCACGGATCTCACATCGTTACATTGAAAATACACTTGAAGAGCATTCGCTGCCCGACATCTCAATACTGCAGGTTTGTTTCGAACTACAAAAGCATGCTGTGGCTCTAGAAGAAACATTGGTAAATCATCTGTAGAACTTTGTAAGAGATGATCTCCTGATAAAGAAGGCAGTTCATCTGCATCTTCTCTGTTTTCGTGTTCATCTTCTTTGTGTGATTCGTGATCGTAATCTTCTTCTAGATATTCTCTGTGATGTGGTGCAGCATAGTTTTTCTCTGAGTTGTAAGGGTCTAAGGCTTCTACGCCTGCAGGATGGGCGTTTTCTGGTCGTAAGGGTATAGGTGGCGTTGGAGCTGCTGTGGTGTTCTCTGGCGCAGTTGTGTTTGAGCCCTCTGCAACAAACAAAAACTTTATTTTATTTTTATATTTATTTTATTTATCGAATGCTGTTGTAAAGTGTCAAAGTAATTGCATAATTATATCAAATAACATTGATAACGCTAAGTGATTGAAATTGTCCTGAAAAGTTCTTCAAACAATTGTTACAATATTACGAACAAAATATGTAGGTAGGTACGTATAGTGTTTATGTTTCGGTTAATATAGCAATTAAATGCCGGAGTTTAACTAATTCTCTACCATTAAAAGTTTTAAATCGTATCGTGGGAACAAATTAATCTAAGTACACGACGCCACGCTTGCTTCTCAAAAACGTCACAAACAATTTAAAGACCAATTAAAACTTCACGAAACACCAACGCTAATAAGACTAATAGCTTTCGCTTACGTACCGACTTATTCTAATTGCGGAGTTAAATATATATTCCGTGTCGCTCGGGATAAATAGCAACTGTCATAATAACATGTACCCTCCAAGTCATGCCATCGATTTCACTCCAAGTCCGCACCTGGTTTGAAGCGTCACTCGCGCCTATTTACACGCAAAACATAGATATTTGGATACCGTACTCCCCTCTTAATAAATTCTGTTTTCTTCAATACAAAATCGACTTTGGATGCGTTGGGTTGATCTCAAATTCCAATATCAACGACATGAAATGCTTCCCTTTCCAGAATTTCGCCTAAAATCGCTATCAGCACATCAGTGTATGTTACTCTTGCACTGTTGACAGTATTACTATTATTTGAACTAGGGAATTGTACGAAAATAAACCGCAACCCGAGCGAACCGTGGATAACTTAATTAGTTTCACTTCCGTTCAGCTTATTTCTATTTCCGTTTTCGTGGGGGCCGAACGATATTTCCTTCTTTAATATATTTTTCCTTAATAGGATTTGTTTCGAGAAGCATTTTCCGCTTAGTGGTTCGAAATTGTGTCAAAATGATTAAAATGCCAATTTCGTTTGAATTGCTCAGGTGCTGCTAAACCTGCACGACTACTTAACTTTTTAAATCCACTGTTTTGAAGTTTTCTATAAATATAATTTCAATCACTAGAATTTAATAATAATTGATGAAAAAAAATAACATTACCAAACTCTCATCAAATCTCTTCTAAATTCAATCTCACGCATTCGTCGGTCTCAAAACAAAATACTTAACGCATTCTAATTATAATACAATCCAAAACGGGACACTGAATTACCATTTCCTCTAAAAAAAACAATCTTCATGTCACTGTGACGAAGGTGAAGTCAATTACATATTCTATTTGCTCCGAGCCTTTTTGACCATCTCGATTGGGCAAGTCGCCTGTCAATTTTAATTGGTTTTTAGCACTTGGAATTTGATTAACGGCTTTATTAGTATCAAATGTTTCATAATCTTCAGCAAGATTCGATGCTTTATCACAATTTTAATTAATGTTCGATTCGAGTGCAGTTACAATCGTATTTCTATTGGTATGAGAGTTTCCTATTGACTGGTTTATATCAATGCTTTTGTTATGTAGGTCGGTAGTTAGGGCTGCTAGCTTACTAGTAGTTAATCTGATTATATTTATGTTTGTACTAGCTGTTTGTTATGTATGCTTACTGAAAGTTAGATTATACAAGATGGATATAAGAAGTAAACTATAAGTACTAAGTGTAAGTAAATGATTCAATAAACGTGAATGTGTATCTACACCTACATATTGTGGGAAAAACACTTTTTTCACTTCATTGCAACATACTTCTAAAATAATTTTATGTTTTCAAGTAGTTGTGTTATAGGTATTACTGTTCATCAATCATAGATACAAATAAAAACACCATTAAACTGAAGATTTCTAATTAAGTTACAAGATTGCAATTTGCAATTAAACGTTTTAGTAAAAGCAATAAAAGTCATGCAATAAAAGTCACCTCAAACAAGAAACCAAAAAAAATCAACTCTTAATACTCGTACATATCGAATATTTAAATAAATAGTTTTAATTGCTTTGCAAAGCAGCCAGCCCTAACCATCTTAACTAAGAGAAGCGTTCACGATTCTTGTACAAGTGTTATCTATAGTGACGAAACTCCATTTAAACGTTACAAGAAGCGTAACTAACCTGATCGCCGTCACGATGTTCGTAAATTATAAATAAATGTCTAGCGTTTGTACTTCGATCGATGTATAGGGCTTTGATGTTATTTGTATTGTAATAAGGAGTGAATCGAGCTTTATAGTTTTGGTTCCAGTGTCTTTGTAGCTATTGTTTCAGCTGTCATTGTGAGAACAGGGTCTACAGCGTTTCCAAAGGCTTTCAAATCTATAATAGATGTAACTAGAAAATTACAGGTTAGTCGTAAAATTTTCTTGTCGGAACTCCTCTTGGTAAAAGTATTTCCAGTTTCCTGAACAATAAAATTAAAAACAATAAAAGACACCTTGTCAACAGCTACACAGGACCTCTTATATAATTGGACATAGAAATGTGTCCAACGTCCGCCATTGTCTGCAAAAGCAACTCGTTATTTTAAACTTCTTATCCTATAGTATTATAAATTTCTATTTCCAGTATATTTTCTCCGTTTCCCCTTTATGTCACAATAAACAAATCACTTATGGGATTCTTTACATAACTAATGGTATGTTTTCTTTGTTTTAAAATACCTCAAACGTTTGGAATCACAGAATTGTAAATAGGACGAAATGTCGTGTGTTTAGTGATGTGAAACGCGTACGGGATGACGAATGTTCACTCTTCGCTCCCTCGGGGACGAAATCTATAAACGAAACGAAATCTCTGGGTCCGTCATCCTGTCATTAAGAATTAACAATATTCAGTGTGTTAATTAAAGTTCTGTTTAGCAATTCCTTGATTTGTCAACTGAATAGGATTTGATTGACTTAATTATTTTTGTCACAATACTAAAAAATGCTAGCAATAATTTAACAAAATGACTAAATGTGTGTGTCGTTCCTCTCAAACATGTAATTGATATCTCAGCCACCTCTAAAGTTTTTATAGTAACGATTAAACTGACTGCTGCTTCCACAATAGTATCAAGTGTTGCCGTTTGCCCAAAATCTAACCTGATCCAAATTAATGGAACACACTTTACAGGTATTAAGTTTCAGCCCGAGCCATTAAAAGCTAGTACAAAATAATTAATGGAGGCATCGATGTTATTCAAGATAGCAGTTTTATTGATGGTTCGTTCTTAATCAACGTCCAAGAAGTATTCTTGGCTCGTTCTACAGATGGGCTAACAATTGGCTTTATTGATGATAGCAGACAATTACTGTGACTTGATGTCTTTTAAAATTGAACAAGTGGTATCAAAGGATGTTTCGAAATTATTTGTAACGTTTGTTACTTTGCTCCTTTGGAATTAAGATCAATAGAGATGTTGAATATTTAAACGGCAAGTGTATGATTCACAAAGCAACAGCTAAGAGTTTTTACGACGAATGATAAGATACATTTAATGAATTTCCTTTCGTTTCTCTATCACAAAAATAAAAGTTAATGACCAAATCTTAATCAATACTTCCCAAATAGCGTAGTGACCAGTTATTATCCACTTATATTGGACGTCATAAAACCAGACCCATCTATTCAAAGTATACTTATCTTAATACCGAATCTAAAGCACTCAATTTATTTATAAATGAACTAAATATTCCCATTAAAATTAAGGGATTCTATCACTGATACTTAACAGATGTAGCTGGTGCATTAAGTGGTTATACGGTGCTCCTATAAAAGTTGGCCGTAATAGCAGCGGTCGATATCAGCGTGTGCCCTATTCACTTGAGCGATAACAGAGCCTTTATACGTTATGGAGAGTATATATAAAGGAATGCAGTCGTATTTACATACGGTGTTGCTACGCGATGGGGAGTTAGTATTGGATGGAACTAAGAGCACGCGGTTCTTATTGGGGCTAAAATTGAAAAGAGCAGAGTAACAACCGTCTTGGAATGTTCTTGTTGGAATATAAGCTAAAGTATAATCATAGTTCAGCGGCTGCCATATGTATATTTAACAGATGAAAGCTTAGAAGACTCCCAACCAGCGGTTGTAAAACGTTTTACTGCACGCGCCTATGTATCTAAAGCACTTAAAGCTGACGCCACTTAGAACCGTCCCTTTAAAGCAAAAGATATGTAAAGATAGCAACACGAGCTTCAAGATAACAGAAATGTTCATTTCGCGAGCATTAAGACAATACAATAAGCGGATGCATTACCAAACATCTGTAGCTCACTCACGTCACTCGGAGAGACGATGCTTGATGCAGTTTACTAGCAAATGCACTTAGCGCCCGAGAGACGTAAAAAGATGCACTCGATCTATTTAATGGCACTGTAGGTGGGGATACGTGGGGCTCGAAATAAACGAGCTATGACGATCGTTGTGATCCGATGTCGTTTGCTGACGAGTTCGTAAAAAATGGAAAGGAATTTGTAAACATACAGCAGGTAATCAATTGACAGGGGATGGTGGAAACCAATGAAGTGGATGCTGCTTTTCAACACAATTTTAACAACGTTGTAATGTGAATTTTAAGCATACTGTTGTACATTGTTTCGATTAATTTAGGTTAAGATAAGATATTGCATTCAATGTTGTTTTAATTAAGTGACTCATGGTCTAGTATCGATTGCGCAAACGATGTGGAATTTTGTTAAACAACGTGTCTTTGAAATTGAGAACACCTTTATACAGCTAACGTTAAGTTTGAAGTAATAATATAACTAACAACTCAATCCAACACTTGTCGAAAGCATAGGGAAACAGAACATCCCGACAGAAAGCGAGAAATATCTACAATACATTTCAAATTACTGAAACAACTGAACTGTTAACGTTACCTAACAAGGTGCAAAAAGTGCTCCAAAATTTCTTTGAATGCCGCCGAATTCTCACCCCGACTTGGACCACACCCACAAAAACTTCAATGGTAATACGATACATAGAGTGCCAGTCAAGAGGTTCCCAAACAAGATAATCCCTTTGTTAGTTGGGTTATAATGCTGCATGGCTTCTCCTGGGAGTATTTCGCTATTATTTTCTGTTTCATTCACACCAGCAGCTGCCTTCGAGTGGTCGTTTCCGATTTCAACTTTAATGGATGTATGGATTTTTTTTTGCGGTAACGGGGAAAGGTAAAGATTTTGTGAATTTAAATCTTCAAGTTTGTTGTCGCAAGGTAGTGCTATATCCACGAGGTTTAATGTAATATTGGTGTTCTATTTCTTGCGCGGCTGTTTTTTGCTTTCGGACTTAGGTTTTTGTTGTCTTGTTTATCTCCTTTGCAAGGTAAGCAAACATTTACCTTTTTCTTAAAACAGTAGATACTGAGCAAATACAGATTATTGGGCTTTGTTTTACAGTCTTTGGATATCGTTTTCTTTTTTTTTGCAATTTGTTTCGTCACACTGAACAAAAGTATTACCGTCAACAGAACTTCTAAGTCTAACCTTAAACCCAACATAACGATCACTCTCCAAGTCTCCACACAATATACAACTCATTGTATCGATAACATTACCATTTAAAAAGTCGTGACCAACTCACACTCCATACGATCTCACACGAGTATCGATTCTCTCTTTCATTAACGAAACGTAATTTTCACACGTAAGTACATTCACGACCTGGATTCTTACATTGAGCTTTTGCTTGGCAAGACAATGTTATATGGATACAGTGTTAAGGCAGTGATTTTTAAAGTAGATGTCATGATTTGGAAAATGGTTATGTTTGCGATGCTACCTTAGTGATAGGTATATAATTTGTATGACGTGGATAACAGTAGTTTTGGTTTTAATGCTGCTGACAGGCCTGATGGTCTAGTGGTTAGTGACCCTGACTGCTATGCCGGAGGTCGTGGGTTCGATTCCCACCCAGGACAAATGTTTGTGTGATGAGCACGATCATTTGTTCTGTGTCTGGTTGTAATTTATCTATAATATGTATGTATTTAGAAATATATAAGTATGTTTATCAGTTGTCTAGTACCCATAACACAAGCTCTGCTTAGCTTGGGACTAGATGGCGTTGTGTGATAGTTGTGGAATATTATATTATATTATATATTTATATTATATATTATATTATATATTATATTATAATACTACTCAATGTTTATTTACTCTTATTTAAGACGTGGCTTCATTAATACGCTTCGCTTTGAAGAACATCTTTAAAGGCTAGCTGCATAAACACTGCGTCAAATGACAAGCAGACAGAAGTGACGTGTTGGGTTTTAAGATCTAGAAAGGCCCTTTGTCGACGATTCAATTAATTATTTTGTTATGCCAATGTCAGAATTTGTAGGTTAAATAACTGTTTATTCAATTTAAAATGCACAAGTAAAATATTTTTCCAGTCGTTCTACCAAAAATTATGAAAGTACGCCTGCTTATTATAATGAAAGGTTACAAACTTCGAAATACGTAATAGCATGTTCATTCGACTCCAACAAAATCTATAATGATGACAGACAACATTTTTACTTTTACTCATTACTGGTTTGTTCCATTCCGATCGTGACAGATTAACAAAACGCCACGTCATAATGTAATGTTTGTAAAATCTATTACACTGTTCAAATAATACAGTTTGATTAACTGTACTCGCATGTCAATCATCGAAGATGCGCTATGACAATACATAGTGTCAATCCTAACATTTTACAACGGAGCATCAAAACTGACGCCCTCAATACAGATGATTTCTTGTTTGTTACTTGCATTATCGTCATCGTCGTGACAAGAAACTATTTCTTCGCTTTTTTTGCCACTCGACTGTAGCATTGTATCACAATTTTTTACATCGATGATCCGTTGGTGACAGTTACACTTTTTGCCTTCTTTATCAGATCCAAGATTAGGTGCAAACTCTCTCCAGCTTTTACACCATTTTTTGTTACCCCACTTAGATTTTTGAGGGTCGCAGATAAAACGATGCTTTACGGGGGGAAATTTTGCCTCTCCATAAATCATGGCCCGTAATTAACAGTGAAGATATGGAGTTGAAACTTTTTAAATTAAGGACTATGACCTAAATTCTTGGAAGTCCGGATTAGAATTTCATGAATATTTTGAGCGGAAGTTTTAGAAATACACGTTGGGCAGAGTGAAAGCTTTTTGGTTAAGTATTTAATAAATCCTTGAATAACTTATTCAGAGACTTATTCCAGTAGACTTTATGAGTTATTTTAATAGAGTGTAAAACACGTTTATAATAACACATTCAGCGATGATCATGCAGATAAAACCTGATCCAACTCAATGCTTTTAAATAGCTTATATAAATACCATCATATTTGTTTTATTACTGGCTATATCTTTAACCGGCCACGATTCTTCGCCGAAGAACAAAAAGAGTAAATCTTAGTACTTACCATGTTTGTCGGCGGCGACGGCCACCCATAGCACGAGGAGCATGACACCCCCCCGCGCCATGTTCACTTGCGCGCACGCATCACCTAAAACAATAACGTTGGAAAGTTAGACCAATATTTGCTTAGACGACTTTGTATTGGTACGCGCATTGTGTAGTGTGTGAACCCTTTGACAATTAACGTTCCTTTAAATTTTTGTTTGATATTTTTTTGAGTTGGTCATTAGTATTTTGTGCTCTCGTATTTACTTTTACTTTTTGAAATATTAAAGCTATGTACGTGCAACTGGTGCAACGTAAACCATAGACCCGCTTTGAACATGCGATTCGCAGAAGGCATTTTGTAAGTTGTAAATCTATTTCATATTATAAAAACAAAACAACACATTTATGACGTAAGGTAACGTATCATCAGCCATACTTGATTTCCGATTTCAACATAACAAGATTAGTTCACGTCAAAAAGTAATATGTAGAACCGTTTCCAATCAAAAATAATAGTTACAAAGTTCGAAACAAAAAACAACTGACATATTTCAAAATCAACCATAAAAAAAATCTTTCGGAAAACCGATGGCCCATATTTCTGATCATATTCCGAACAAGCCCACCGCGTCATTAGGCCGAACACTTTTGTATGGCACCGCACCGTGACTAATAGGACCCTTTAGGGCCATTTTTGGGGAAAAAATAAATGGCCCTATTATAGGCCGGTAAGTAGAGGCTTGTGGTAAAAAGCCGATTTGGTGTGACGAAACATATTTTATAGAAATTGGACATGTTGTGTGAATAAATTTTGAAGAACCACAGTAAAATACTTATTGCGGTTCTTCAAAACTTTACAAAAAGTTTTGGGCGTGATCAAAGAAACCGCAAAGAAAGTAGAAATAACTAACAGAAATAAAGTTCAAGGACGTATACAAAATATTATATTGTGTTGCAAAACTTATTGTAATATTTTCCATATAATCACTATTTTTGATAATAGATGTGGTGTATATGAATGAAAAATAAAGTGCATCACCTGCTCACAATCCCACGCAAGTTGTAAGAGATGACCAAGAGAAATGGGTTACTGTGGCACTCCCATTTACAATGGTATAGCCACCTGTCATTACTATACACACTTATGATCATTAAACTAGCAAGCAACCGTTATATTGGAACCTTCGAACGGTACCTTTATATTAAACATCAATAAAGCTTCGAATTCTATTTATACTGCAGTTACAGGCTTACTGTTGTATAGACATTTAATAAAGTGTCAACAACGACAGATACATAATCAAAGTTAACCACTAAATGACGACTTAAATATTTTAAACTGCAGTGATTAAGTACTTGATAATTATAAAGATAATCAAACAGTAGCTGCTGGCTTTAATAAAGTTTATGATGAAAACAAAGATAGTGGGAGAGATCAAACAGATTAAACAATGTTTGTGGACACAGAATTTGAATAATGCAGTAAATGGACGAACTTTCCGTTGTGAATATGCGAAAGTTTTAATCAAAATATGAGAAGTAAATACCGTTGATAATTTTATGAAAGGTATGAAAGCAGTACTTGTGATAATGAAAATTGATAGGAAAGGGACGTATTTTCATGCTTCTGAATAAGAACATCCTAAGAAATGAGCTATTATTATACTTGTGGGCGACTTGCTTGCAACTTGATACTGTTACACTTAGGGCGACATTTAAACTCAACACTTCAGAACCCTATATTGAGCAAATAAGCAAAATAGTTCCTGTACACACATAATTACAATATAACTATATACTATACACTAGATACTAAAATAAAAGACTAACTAACCTACTATACAAATAAAAAACCAAAGGACACTTAGGCGTCGAAGTACTCATCCGCATCGCTGTCATCCGGAAACGTGCCCAGAAGACTGGCAGCATTGCCACGTTTAATGGCAATGCTAATTCTTTGACCAAAGAACGACCCAGCCCTCTGGTCACGTGAAGTATCGACCAGCCATAATAAGCAAAATCAAAATCGAATTCATAGAATCGTTCCGAGCAAAATTACAGAAGCGAGTCAGCTTTTCTAGTAGTAGGTCCCTAATATTATTTAAAGAAATCTCCAGCGGCTAAAACAAACGTTACTATTATTTGAACTTACAATGTAGAAAACAACATTCCAGTAACATAAAACCTTGTATTGGATTATAAAGACGTGTGCTGCGTTATTGCTTCTTGTTGCAACAATGTTGTATTTACCACTGTGACTGCTGAACGCAGTATTTCAAACGAACTGTCAAATACGTTATTGTTATGTGTTGGCTAAATTATTGGTACTTATTTTATTGTGTCATTGGTTACCATGTTAGAATTATCGGTTTATGGGAGTGGCGCTTTATATCCAACATTTGGACTTATTTGGTCTATTAGAGACTTGCTATGAGTTAGTGCTAAGACCAAACAAACATTGCAGTCTCGTTAGCTATTTCAAAATTCAATGAAAAGTAAACTAAACTGTGTCACTTTTAATTATAATTTAAAACAAAACTCAAAGAACATGTTATAAAAAGAACTTCAAGATTTTAAACAAAGACCAAGTCTTGTATTAAATCTTGGCAAAAACTGCTATGCAGTTACTAAAGAAAAACTTTTCTTTTGGCTTTGCCGTAGTCACTTTATATAACTTAGTCTTAACTCAAGATCTTTTTTCTTAATATTATTACAAACGCAAAGACTTGCTCGCTGCGCCACAATTTTGCAACAATGAAACGAATTTTCACCCGGACTTTATAAATTGTGATTTTCGTTACTAAAACTGGAGTAGTAGATATGTAGATATAAAATTAATGCTGCAGAAGCAGATAATCACTATACTGAATGCAAAAATGAACTCCAAGAAGAATTAATGTTTCCTGAATATGACCTGATCATCGTCATTCTCCTGCCCTTACCCCAATTTATCAGGGGTCGCCGCAACATATATTTTTCTCCCATACTTCTTTTTTAGTCGTCATAGTCACCTCCTTTCTAACTAATAACGTCATTCACACAGTCGATCCATCGTTTCTTTGGTCTGAATATGACTTACAGCCGAACCCAATAACCTATTTTCAGTTAAAGAAAGATCGCTACTGATCGTAGCCAGTATAATCATAATTGCCAGTATAATAGTATATAATCATACAGATCGCTACTAATATAGATTATTGGCACGTTAAAACCAGAGATAGATAGGTTTTTCTATCTTCAGTATGCCAAAACTCGTAATAGATAGGTATTTGGGTTCGACCGCTAATCGATATAATCATACAGTAATTTTCGTAACAAACTAGATCATAATAACAATACCAATTCAGACCAATCAGATCTCGTTCAATCAAGGCGAACAATGCTAATGGCCCAAATTGTAAGGGCATTCTGTTTAGGACTGCTTACTCAAAATCATACTGCAGGTATTGATAAACAAATAATTTATGAGCATTTGGAGGTTCAAGATTTTTTACCAAGCGATTATGATGACATGGAATATGATTTTGCAGCGCTAACAGCGCTTTTGCCAGCATTTCTATGTTTTCCTCTAAAAGGTAATGTAAAAGGTAAGGTTGGTTTTGCCAATCCAAGTCTTTCTTTTAATTCATATCGTGCGGTTACTGGAAGAGAGTAGAAAATTAAAAGAGTGTTGAACAGGAGATACATTTTATAATCTTCGTGAGGTTATTTCTTTATTATTGAGCTTCTATCATTAATCCAGCAAATATTCTACTCATTTCATTGATTGATGAATGACTGTAATTTATAATATTTGAATTGAATGCTTATTATGTAGCCATTAAATAATTGCGCTTAAACATTTATTCATTCGATAGTGATCAATGGTCTTGGTAATTTAGATCAATCTATCTAGAACATTTTATAGGTGTCAATAGGCATTCAATCAATTATGCGAATAGGCGCTGACTTCTACAATCGAATCATTAATAGTCACGGCTTTGTTCAATGCTGTCTTCCAAGTGGGAAGGCATTAAATGGGACGCATTTTCAATAAGACTAATGTATGATGATGTAATTGCTGTATAGGTACTTATCTGATATTAATTTAAATTATTAAATCGACTACCTACTATTCAATGCTTGTACAAATGTTTAACTCGATACAATGATTTCAATCCAGATTACAACGTATTTTACTTTACCCGCTACCTCTTTCCTCCTATACCACTCTTCCAAAAATCAAACTAATGAATAGTTCAAACATCCTCTGCTGAAAGTTCCGAATTTCCGATCATTAGCCAATGAGATGAGCATACAAATTGTAAGGTTACAGGTGATCCCACTACCTCTAACATAGCTAATAAGGAAGGCTCCGTGCGTGCGACTGATGTTAACTTCAGATTAGTTTGTCCTATTTTTGGTTGCGACATTTTGGTGTTTTCTCTTTTTAGATTGGGATATATAGCTATCGTTTTTACGTTTATAAAGCTTTAAGAGTCAGCAGCTTCTTACTATATACTAGACTCTGTTCTTATTAATAATCAATAATCAACTTGGGTGATTTTTGGTTATAGAATATGTCCAGAAGTGGATGTCTAATAATGTGTCATTCTGATTCTGTTGCGTTTTAGTCTAATGAAGTTTAATTATCTAAATTAAATATTACCTGCAAGCTTGTGTATCACTTATCGATATAAAATTAATCTACAGAATAAACACGATTTAACCAAAATCTATTACACCTACAAAACTTAATTCCTCAAATAAATTTCCAATTTGCACAAGGTACTATCTTCGATCAAATCACTAACTTTATGAACTCAACTTAACACATAAGTTTATCTTTAACGTTCTTAATGTCGACTATTACGTTACCTATTGAAATAGATGAACACAACACCGAAGCTATCAATACCATCGATCCATTCAATATTTCGCTGCGATCGCGACGTAACTCTGCGACAATCGAACGTGGCAATCGCAAGTCTGTAATTCACTTTATTACCAACGCACCACATAGCTCAGTTGCGGAACTTTCCGATAAGAGCTTCCGTGGGTAATCTTATCGCTACTGTAAACAAACCTTAGGAGATTTTGCATGTTTAATGAACATTCGTGTAGCGTTGATTGTAGCCTTATTATTTATTTAGTTTCATGCTCTTTCTTCCGCAGGGGAGGGCAGGGTTCCAACACATGTGAACCACGTACATGACTGACACGAAGACACATTAACTTGTGGTTATATCGTTAATAATTAATTAATCTTTGGTAGCATCAATGTTTCTATACCAATTAGCTTTATTAATGTTATGGTTTGGTTAATATTAACAGCCTTTAAATTTATAACGCACGAGTAATGTCAGTCACCTTTAAACCATTTTAAGATTGTTCGAAACTAAATCGTGTTCGCATAAAATGTATATTATGATAGACGGTTATATAAGTCAGTAATAAAAACACATATAAATCATTGTAGCCACATATAACCATTAAAGTTAATACGAATTTCAATTAATAACTACCTTGGCCAAGTTAGAAGGGCCCGTACCTACAATTATCTTTGATAAATTCTTAATATCAAAATGTACTTTTAAGGCCATATATAGAGGTCAGCTTTGTCAAAGAACTAGATTAAACAATCGTGTGAACTTATAAGTAAAAGTATAAAAATCTAAATGATTTTCTATTTCGTATAAAACTTACTCATTTGAAAAAAGCTCACTAGTATACCAAAGAAGGTGTTGATGATAGAAACATTACGTGACATAAATTCGATAGCGTTTCATGTATTACCGATAATGTAAAAGTTCAAAGTAAACAGATTTTATCAGTAGTTTATCTTGTGCAAGTTGTTAACGTCAATTGAGGCAAGGGTGTTGTAGTAATTGATAACGATGGTCTAGAGGCTCGTCACTTAATAGCAAAGACACTACTTTAAAACACATGTAACATATTTTTGAACTCAGATAAGTTTTATGACGAGAATTCAAATTCTATTAGGAAATGTCACCTCAAAGAGCTTAACGTTGGAAAGAGTCATATAAAAAATTATACTTACTAATAACTTTATTGATTATTGTAAATTAAACAAGACGATAATCAAATAGATAACAAATATTTACTTAGTCAATAAATTACTCTGTGAGTTATAATGGTGTTTTGGATTTTACGCCTTTTGCAATAACGTTTAGTATTATTATAGACTATCCAAAAGTAATTACCCTGTCACATAATAATTAAATCACTAAGACATTTAAATCTCCAGGTCACGATAAGCTTCACGATTAATGGTCCAAGAACACCAGCTGACTCTGATCCTCTAACTGCAATACGGAAATAAAGCCTTGAGAGAAAAGAAAAACTTAGTGATTAGGCCCATGAACACTTCTAAACTCTTCTAAAACTTACAGAGGTTAGACGTTAAGTGCACCCTACGTTACCAAAATTACCTCACAATTACCGGTATCTGAACTAAAATCACAATAACAATCGTTAGAGCTTCTTCTACCATATCTCCTGGACCATCTTCTACACGTGACAAAGCATCGTAATAGGAATTGACATTAGCCTATTTATGCTGTTCCACCTTATCTGATGTAGTCTCTCCTACCGTCACAATTGCAGCCGCTTTTACCGTTGTCAGTCGTAAAAAAGCTACATAATAGTTTTTGGTGCCGTCCGTCGTTGAGTAAGATTCTGATAAATCCGTGACCGACTTCCATATCTCCTTAGACGTAGTTCAAGTCATAAATCTTGTTTTATCAAAACTATCTGTCATATAATTGGATGGAAAGTTGGGAACACTCATTGTCAAGAGAAAGATACGAATTGTTTATATTGTAACGAATGGTTGGGCACGCGATAAATGTTTAATACGTAACAGACTATAGGTTTTATTAAACGCTCGCGATGAAACGATGGAGAGTTCTCATAAAATAAACTGTCATTACAAATTATACCAAAATAGTTACCCGAATAAAACAACCAAAATAGAATGCATCAGCGACGATTTACAAAATAAAAACAATCCACAAGAGGTTCACTTTGAACTTTAAACAATCTGTCACATCCAACAAAGCTGCAAACGTACAATAAATCCCATCACAGTTTCCAAAACGTAATCAGTTTCACTTCACGTATGCAAATGACATTAAGGAAAACAGTTTTCACAAACGCGGTATCGTACGCAACGCGGCTGGGACGCCCGGGTGGCAGCGACCGTCCCTCACGACCGTCCGACTTTAACTGTCGCGGCAACAAGGGACCTGTGGGGGAAAGAGACGCAGGGGCGAGAGGGAACCTCTCCAACCGAGGAGATAACTTTTGATCTTTTTGGTGCCATAGAAGATTTTAATGATGCACTCACATCTGGAGATTCCACAGAAAAAGTGCGCGTCGATGTTAGGCGTTAATGCATGTCAAGGGCTTAGTGGAAACGACGCCGACGTGTCAAAAAAAGCTTAGATGTGCCTGCGGGTGACATTTTTAAAAATAGTCCCGATAGACAAACTGTCGGTTCGATCCGAGGTGAAATTCTGAAATTGTAACTTCGCGAGCTTTTGAGATTAGAATCTTCGTTGAAAACTGAAAGGGCCTGTTATACTGCAGGGATATTTTGCTTTATATTCCGTGGTATTATTTTCACATCATACGATGTCTTGGGGCAGACAATATTGCGCAAGGTTTTTGTCCCTGCCCCGCACATGTAAGGGTACAAAGGGGCGAGGAGCAGAGCAGGTACAAAAGATCCCAACCCCGCTTCAAGTTACAACGGCCATAGATTAATGACGGGAACATTGTGGAGTTAAGAACCCAAAAATTTACAACTGCATTGTATTCGTCGCACAACAAAAGAGTACAAAAGATAGGATCGGCTTCTGTTATTACCTTATCGTTTATCTGAGCGTTGATTTCTCTCACTTTTCGAGTAATACGAGTAACATTATAGATGCGGATTTCTTTTTTCTGAGCTACTACAGATGTTTAGAGGGCGTTCCGTTATTGCATACAAATAATCTTTTTGAATCTCGAGTATTCTTACAAATTTTAACAGTTCAATGGGTTTGGGTACAATGGCAACTTAAGATATATGTGTCAGTAATAATCTGTAGGGAGCTAATCATTCTCCAATTTATAGCTTCCAAAATTTATTATTACCATTTCTATATGTAGTGCTTCCTTCCTAAGCGTCATGTTGAATTTTTATTTAAGTGTGATTACCGACGTAGCTTCTTGTATGATGATGTCATTTAATCCTAGTCCTGCATGTTAATCATTGGATCACTTTTCAAAGACCATGACTATTTCTTTAGCTATTTTATTTAACATTATTAATGGATTCCTTTTTAGGTTGCAACTTCGCTCACGTAGGCTCTTGATTTAAGCAAAATAATTGACTGCTTGGAGTTTTTATTGTTACTAAGAATTAAATTCCATTTACACTTTAAACTTTAAATGTTAGTAGGATTAATTAAATGTTAACGTTATTTTGAATTTAGAAAATCTTCGCTACTAAACGAAGATCTTCTCAAAAAATCTCGCAGCATTGAAATGAAACGTAAGTAACGTCGCTCTTAGATGAGCTTTTATGATAAACTGTACACTAACAAGCTTAGATTCTAGTCACAACGAAAGTAAGACTCCTCAAACAAAACTGATTGATAGCTCAACTCAACAATAAAAATACGACGACGCATAAATCATTGAAAACAGTAGTGTAGCGCTGAAATAAAGGCCCCGTCACACGGGCAAGTCACGGCTTGTAATGAGTAATGGGCGAACGTTCATTACTCAACGACGACGCCCCGCAGTTTACGCGTCATCTGTCGTCATGTCTCGTGGGTTAGGGCACTAACTTCAGAACTGTGAAGTGTGTGTGAAATGGGGAAAGCGATGTTTTTTGGTCGAAGATTGATTTTTGGGTTTAGTAGTTTATGTGGTGGATAAGTGGAGTTTCCTTTTAAAAGATGTTTTGTCTTTAAGATAAGTTTTTGTGGTTTTGAAAGTGTCAAGAAGAATTGTTAGGTGTTAGGACTTTAATCTCAAAGTGTAACAAATTTTTGTCAGTCACTTTATTATCTAACATCTATCTCAGTTGAAGCAGATGTATTTAAAAAAATAAATAGTTCAGAATTATGTTAAATTGTTTACCAAATATATCATGTCATCAGCATTTTATAACCACACCGTCCATATTACCGTTACGTATGGCTTATGTTCTCACTAAATCAAGCGTCGACAACGCTCGTTCCACTGCTTTCCCCATAAACTCACCCAGCGTGAAGATAACGCCATCACAATGGCAGCGAAAGCCAAAAGGGTTGACAATATTCGAGCTTTTAAAACACGTCCATCAATTTTTACGAGATTGTCGTCTTGCTCCTGTGAACCATAATTTTTACAACCGCTGCCACCAACTGTATGCCATATGTGCGATAGTAATCTTATGGTGGTCGCGAAGTTATTGCTGTATGGGGTCCTAATTTTTGGGTGGGTTTTGATTGCAATAATATTGTTGTAAATAAATTTTGGATTCTTGTGAACATAGGGTCATATGCTGTCTGTATATTGTTTGGGATAGTGAATTTAAAAAGTTGACGATGACAATGGCGAGAAGATGGGCAATGAAATGAAATCGTTTAATTCTAGATATATATCCAACTTAAAACCTATACATAATTGCAATGAATCAAGACGGATAAATAAAAGTTAATTATGCGTCAATAATTAAAATCTGGAGTAAAATATCCAAAACGAATCTCAAGTTTGACTATTTGTAATTGAAGGACGTTAAAACAGAAGGAGAAAGTAAAATGCCGACCCCAATTAATTTGTTTTGCTAATTAATCCTATAAATCTCTTGTAGGCTACAACCGCAGTTATGATTGCCTGTCCAGAGGAAAGATTTACATTACCGAATTCATTACGTTGGTTGTCGCATGATTATCATTGGTCTAAAAATAGAAGCGAATTAATTGGCGTCGAGTAATCAAACAAAGTAACAAAACTATTCATATTATGTTTACTAACATAACATGTCATCATGCCTAGGCTGTATATAATCCCCGAAGGGTTACTATGTATTTTGTATTTTGTGTCAAACCCAAGTTGGTTTAATAAAAAAAAAATCGTAATAATGTCAGTTTCAGGTTTGCCTGAATTGTAAAACCTAAAGCACAACCTCTTCCTTTTACTTTTAATTTTCTCAAGTCTCCTAATCCATCCATATATCACAATTTTACCTTAAGAATTTTGCCATCTCATCCATATTCTTTTTTCCTTTCCCAAAATGAAGACTAATTAAAACGGCGACCTCAATTCGTTCTCGCTAATTAATCTTCACAAATCGTCCTGTGGGTTCAACCACAATTCTGATTGGCTGCGACCGCTTCCCGCAACCATCTATTTGTTATTCTAAGAACGTGCAATCCCTGTCCATCCGTTGCAGCGTGCACCTCTTAGATGTGCCCCGCGCTTGCGACTTTTAGTCGTGGAATAGTATTGATGCGATTGTTGCAGTTCGAGTAATGAATTATTTATTAAATTGATATTAATCGAAGTATGATCAGTTGTTATAAACGGGTTGATTATAATTTTATGTGCATCAAATCAAGTTTATGGTGCAGTTTTAATTTAATTATCGATAAAAACTTTATGTATGATTAATTTGCTTATCTCTTCATCAATTATTGCAGCAGTTGTTACTAGTCTTTCTTGGTTTTGTGTAGAATGCAATGGAGCATTGCTTTGCATTTAACATCCGTAATATTATACTTACGATTGTGTATTTAAAGACTTTTACTGTATAGAGCTATAGACACAAAAAAGGAAAATTCGTATCGATTGATACACCAGTTTGTCTATCGCTATAGAAACATTATCCAACTACATATATATTTCTACAAGACTGAACACCTACTTCAAAACTTACTAAATCATGACTTTCAACGACTACTAGACAATATGTGCGACACCTTGTTCATACTCGAAGCGTTACAATCACGTTCACGTTCAGTGCTGACGTATAAAAGTTCGTTCACGGCCAATTTACGCTTGTTTTCGATTGAACTGGAAGAATGAAGTCTTGAATCTTTACGACTAGAATCTGTCGTGAGCTGAATTGTAAAAAGATAAGGTTGATCAATGCGGGGAAATAAAACGACGTACTTTTTGTTGGTAGAGGTCGGAGTTATTATTTTTATCATGGCAATACTGTTTTTCCAGCTAATAACGAATATAAAACGGAATATAAAACGTAAATGAAAACAACAAAGTATGAAATAAAATAATTATATTGTAGGTTTACAAAGGGCAAATTGAAAACGTGAGTCGTTCAAGCAAAAGTGAAATTCTATATTCCGTAATAGCTTTTTATTCTTGCCAACTTGACTGTACACAAACCAATGATTACCTAAAATTGCCTCAAACAAAAAAAAGATGATGTTTTGAATTTTAAACAGAATCTCGCAAAAACGAATACAACACTCTATAAGAACGTAGAAAATGCGGAAAAGCATAACCGTTACGAACGATTTCTCTCTAACAATAGGACAAGGTACACGACACTCGATGAAAAAAAAGCTCGACGTGGCTTAATGGAATCTTTACAAGTCGATCTATTATCACTCGAAGAAGTCACGTAGAATATTAGACGCCCGTTGCTCGATATTCGATCCCAAAACACGATCTGCTAAGAAGTGGATTGCAAAGCGAACGGTTAACGATGTAAACTTAGGATTAATTTTCTCGGTGTTTGAGTTGTACTGAGCAGTGAGCGATGGACTAGCCCGCGGCGAGAGTCAACAGTCGCCAGAGATATAATTTCAAAGTTGCTAGGCCATTACACTGAATGCCTGACGCGGCTTGCAAGTATATTTTAGAATTTGCTGTCCGTAAAGTAATAATAACGTTGCAAATGATATTATATTGCGCTACAGAATCACCATGATTTTCAGTATTTTGATATGTGAGACGCAATTGTAGCCGTTTTACAACGCCACTTGGATCCATAGATATGTTTGCAGTTATTTGAAGAAGTATTTTACTCGCATATTGGTTTGGCACTATAATAAATTGGGTGTAAATAGTTGACGCTATCTCAGTTGGAAGTTAGTCTGTTATTGTTATTATTATAAATGTAACTTATATATTTTGCCTTTAGAACCAGGTTGTTAAGACAACTATGTCCTTATTTATCGATTAACTTTATTAAAATGGTTTAAATAATTTATAGTTAAATTTAACTGTTGTAGGTTTTGAACTAAGGACCATTAATTAAGGACATACTCTGATAGCAGTAATTACTTCTTGTTTCAAATTCTATCTAATTTTAAACCATATAATAATAGTCCAAGTAATTGGTCCCTTTGGTAAATTACTAGTTTCTATTTCGGTAATATTGCATCAACCTTTATCAGTACCTTATCTGCGGTCGTGACCCTACACAAATTTAAGTTATGTCTAAAATAATGTAACCTCGTGTTTACAAGTGAACCTTTTATCTTTGATTGTTTACTTGTCAGCTACTTACACTTTTGTTGAAGGCCTCACAATCTTGAACAAACAAAAATATTGCCTAATTTAAAACGTATAATTTTGGCCTAAACTTTACTCTACTGTTTCAGATAACACAATTCTTGTCAGACGAATTTGAAAAATTCTCCTATGTAAGATAGAAAATTTTACGCTGACCAACCCAATTTTTATCATCGTAAAATACGGCAAACACTAACGTAACCTAGTGTTCCTAAACGCATTCTCCTGGAACAAATAAAGTCTGAACCTCCTAAATAAGAGGTTTCCTGGGAAAGGACATAAAACTGGCACAGGATCTTTTATTGTACCTAATAAAACCTCCCGAGCCCGATACAGGGGCTTGTTTAAAATATAAAACGATATAGATGTAGAGTACATGTGAGACCTCACGAAGCAATTTGTCTTGTGGCGTACAATTTGCATGTTACATTACACACTTGGTCTCCTTTAATTTTGTACGTGATTAGCGTTGCTTTTGCTGCTTGAGCTGTTCGGTTTTAATGGAATTCAAACAACCGTCTTCTTTGAATTAACATCGAATATTTTAATGGCTTCAAATCATGTAGATCTGTTGGCTTGGATTTTTAGATCATTAATTTTATCTTCCTGGACATTAAAGGAAAAACAGCGAATATCAACTTACAAAAAACCCAAAACTTTTCCAACTCAACGCACAATTTTTCCAAACTTTTTTATTTATCAGCGTCTCCAAACAACCCTTCCAAAATCCTTCTTAAAACTTTCAACATGAACTCTCGTTCTAAATCAATTCTTAATTTTGCCTGAAAAGCTTCATACCCTACATCATCGGGTGCCACTAGGAATATAAACACGAAAGCCCCAGGCGGACGGGTTCGTGTGCTACCGGTGCGGTCGCTTCACGACGCCATTTGTCTAGCCCCTGCGGCCGCGGGTCGTGCAATTTGCATCTCCTGACCACGCCTAGATGCTTCCACACCGCGTACCATTGTTTCTTCCAGAAATGCCCTATCTCTGTAATCAAGTGCTTTAGCGTCTTTTTTGTGTTCTATATTGGTTAGGTTAATGTTCATCACGATTTATGATGCTTTGTGATTGTGTCCTGGGGTTTTTGGCGTGGAATGGAAATTAGACTCCTTTGTATAAGGATTGCGTTGTATATTTGTACTTTTTTCCGGGAAACTTTTAATGATAAAAAGTAATTAAGGCAGAAATATTTATTACTGATTCACATGCACATATGAATAGGTAGAATATTATGATAGAATACAGTCAAAATACCGCAAAATCCAGGAATTGGATGTATCATCACTCTTCCCACCATTCAGACCGGTTCTAAACAGTTAGACACTTAGATCAGATCCTACAACTTGTGTGGTATGATAATCAGCCGGCAAGGAAAAACTTAATGCGTCAGAATTACGTTTTTCCTTCAATCTCAGTGAAACATCCTTTACTACGGATACTGTAATTGCTCTTATAGTTAAAGTAATTAGAGTTCCGTTTTTTCTTACAATTAAGATCATTGGTTTCCATTACTGTTTAATGTTCCTGGACTCACAGTGATATAGCTCGCATCTGAGAACTATAGTTTCCAGAATTAGAATCTTCCTGATGTTTATCAAGTTAGTGTGAATTTTGCTTTCATTTTTTAAATTGTGTGAAATGTAAAAAGATCGCCCCTGCAGTGTAAACTCAAAGCGTTAAGTAATCAACTGGTTTAGAAAACTCTAGTAGGCAATCTTGATTGCATTAACGTCAATTTGCATCAGCAATTACATATTTACATTAAACATTACGAAATCCAATAATCTCATGCTGAGTAGCATAATCGGCACCCATATCAACATCCATATCAACGTCCATAATTATTATTGGCATAAAAATTAATACACGAACCGTAACGCCGAACGCCAATCACAAGCTGTCAAGTTGCCATTATCGTAAACTTTCCGAATTCGTGTGTAATCAAGTATTAATTACATGTATTGATATACTCTACGCCATTCGTTAGTTCATGGTCTGCTCGTAAAATTCTTGGGATAACCAAAAGCTTCCCGCAGTGAGGCGATTTACATAGATTATGAAATATAGATGAGGCAAGTAGACTATGTTTTATTTATTTATCTGCCGGCATTAGTGTTTGCTGTTTCTATGCTGGTTCACATTCGTATAAAAGATTACAAATTAAAATGTATCACATATTGTAATTTTGGTATACAATAGATTCTACATGGCTATCTTTGAGTAAAACCTAATTAGTTTTTTTCTGCAGTCAATCTGTTCAGCTTGCAAAGTACACACAACTTTGAACCTTAAGTAAACCTTAAGTTTTCACAATCAACTTTGAACTTTATGCTTTAGCGATAAAGTTGAAATCTATTAAAGAAATTTGACAGATTGTAGTACCTTGATATGTTGGCTTCTGTACCTAACGAATCTTAATTTCTAAAAAAAATGCATGCATGCTAATATGTTGGCTCCAACGGCTACTTCACTATCACCGGCAATATTTATAATTCTATATCCTATATCCTGTAATAAACCACACATTTACGTGAAATTAGAACCATAAATCTTGTCATACAAACAATAAATGCATGATTTTATAGAATGCATTTTATTTACAACAAGCCTCGACTATTAATAGTTTTAATTTGTAATTTACACACATCGAGACCGTCTCATCTCCTTCCGGCCTAGTCTATGTAAATGCTTCGTTCCCTTACACTACGTAGAGTAGAATGACATTTAAATTCATAACAACTTTAATGGTGAAGCTATGAGCTAAAGCTGTGGTTGGGTGAGCATTTTTATATTCTAAAGAGATGGATTTTTAAGGCATTTTGTGCATATACTTTTTATACTCAGCTACAATTTCATATGCGATTAGTATAGTTACATGACTTTAACAAAAATAATATGATTCTAGCCTACACCTGGTTTATATAATTCTATTTAAAAAAAAATTCGTTAACATCAAACACTATCAAACTCTTGTCAAAAGATTTGAATGCCTATTGATATTTCAGTCAGTTAATCAGAATGCGTGAGTGAGTTTTACACGATAGCAAATTTTGTGTTGATTGGCTTTTCAGTTTCAGAAATCAAGAGCGTGTGTTGTTAAATAAATAAATCGATTTAGGGCTGATTTTTCAATCGACAGATAATTTTTATTCGTGGAATAAAATTGACGTCTGACAGATTTCGTACGGAAGAACTGTCAAAAATTCAAAATTATTCCTCGAATAAAATTATCTGGCGTTGGAAAAATCAGCCCTTAGTTCAATAACATGTCCAATAGTTGTCAAATATATAAAATCAAAACAATGGCTGCTTTATTAATTATGTTAAATTCTTTTATACTTATTAAGATTTGGATATTGTGTATCACATTGACAGTTTTCAGAGGCTCATGGCTAAAATATAACAGCCGCACGGGTCCATCGAAGGTTAAGCTTCGCTTGCCGCGGTCGGTTCGTAGATAGGTGACCATCCATTACATATCGAAAGCTGTCCGTGCCTCGGAAGGCACATTAATCTCTGATCCCGGCTTTCTTGTAGATCTTTGACAGACGTTACGGGTAGCGAGAAGACCTAACGTTTGACCCAGAGGTATCGTGTTACCCTACTAACCTAACTGGGTTGTGGAGGTCAGATAGGAAGTCGCTCCATGAAAAATACTGGTAAAAAATACTGGAAGCCGATCCCAATATAGTTGGGAAAAGGCTAACCAGATGATTTCGGATATCTGAAAATTAATTCGGAGATAATGGTGTAAAAGTTGTCATTATTTACAAATTGATGAATGGCTCCCGGGGAATGGATTTTTGGTACCGTAAAATATTTCAGTGGCAAATTATGAGTGTGGTTGATAAATCAAAATTACGGTAATAATACGTTAATTAAATTATATTATGACTTTAGTTATGATATGGCTAGAGCCCTGAGTAAATATACTCAGAGGACGATGTATACAGGATGATTTGTAATTTGACGTATTCCTTCCAGGAAGTGATAGTGGATCCATTTGTAACAATTAAGGACCCCATAAAGTCTAGGCGAAAAGTCATGGAATTCGTTAAAACCCAATTTTCATGTATTTTCTTAATTTTTCCGGATAGTGTCTCTGTCCGTTTTAAACTTTCTCAAGTTCATTTGACCGCTGTTTTCAAGCATATTATTATTATATTTATACAGCGTCCAAAAACTTTGAATTCCTTCTTTTAAATTTTGAACACTACTCTGGACACGCCATTACGATTATACTTTACGGAGCAATTGCAGTTCACACTTTATTGCCCGTCGTTTCCTCCACGACACGTTTGCTATGAAATATGCGATTTTATACCATCTTATTATTAATTTTGTAATCGTTTTCACGCACCTCGTTAGAATTTAAATGGCTTGATGCTTTTTTGTTAGCTTCTGCATAATTGGTTACGGATGTATAGTTAAGTGCATATGTTATATCTTGTGTGTGTGCAACTGCATTTACATAAATTGATTCTATCGAGGCTATTTCTGTTTTGTAATTTGCTTTTATTTAATAAGCAATTCTTGGTAGTGAAAAAATTGGTACATAAATTGTGCTCTTTTTATCGTCATCTACTAAGTAATAAGTTCTAGTTTTGTAAAATTACATATTTTTTTTGTAGAGAATCTAGAAAATTGGTTCTAAGCTGTTTCGAGTACGAAGTTATAAATTTATATGTACAAATGAATATAACAAGATTACTCACGATTGATAACACAAATCTTCAAAACCACAAGGGTGGTAGCAGCATCCGTCCCTCTACTGATAAAATTATGCGACGTCTGTTCTCTATGCCACACTGGTGGTCAAACAGCAGTCGACTACGTGAAACCGGAAACTAACCACATCCTGGATGAAGGGACTGGCTGACCGCTTACTAATGAGAGCACGATCAGTTCCTTTGAGCAACACGGAACCTAGGACAGGTCAGGGAAATGTTGTGAAGAAGATTAGAAACGTTTTTAATCGACTTGTCTTCGTAGAACATTGATGATATAACAACATCTCTGTAATTATGTGTACAATAACGAAACTAGTAACTGAAATCGTTTGTAGAACACACTAAAAAAAGATAGACTAATGGTTTACTTGTAGCAAAATGTCACAGATATTCATACATTAAAATTGCCAAAGCAAATAAATATTACCAAGCTTAAAATGACCGCTTCAAAAAACTTTCATAAAACAAATTCAATCCTGCACCCTAATTGCGTAACACACTATTACTGTCAATTTGAATCATTTTGAAGCTTATTGCTAATCCATTGCTTCAAATGTTCGAAAAATGTGTTTGCTTAGCAACGTAAATAACGCAATGAATGTTGTTAAACTGTCGAAATGAAACCCATTGCTACTGATAGTGTGTTACGCAATTGCCCTGCCGGTTAAAAACGGCCGCGTACTAGAATCTAAAATAGTCTCATTAATATCTGGGTTAAACTCCTTCAGTGAGATAAAGCAGGCTGAGAATGAAAAAATAATAAAAAACAGGATATTTACTGCGCAAGCGTTATCCCGAGAGTTGCTAGTCGGAACGGGTTTCTATATAGGACATCGGATAACAACCTGTCTATAGCTAGTAAAAGATTTCATTGTCGACGATAAACTAGATAATGTTATTGTGACTACCGCATTGACGATGTGGTTTCTGCTGTTAGGTTTATTAATGATGCGCCAGACGGTCTAAATGTTACAGAAACCGCAAGCTCGCTTTAAGAGCAAAAAAAAAGGGTAATCCCTACGGAATATCCCGTCTATGTGGAAAATTGAATAGACGTAAGCCTAATGCCGCTTGATTCTAAGTTGATAAACAGAATTTTATGAGCACTTGGATTTACTACAGAAAGAATTGTAACTACTCAAAATAAGAAACAAGATGAAATAAATACAAGAGTAAATAGAAAGAAAAAAGAAAAATGGTTTATTCTGCACAAACAAAACGCACATTACAAATAAAATAAAATAAAAAAGACATAAAATATACACATACAACGTAGTCAAAAGCCTCGTACTCAAGCTTAATAATAGTAAAAATGTTGACAAAAAAAATCAAGTACTAAATGTACTTGATTTTTTTATATATGATACCAACGATCGCTAGTCTATTTATAAATCCTGAGCAAAGCCTGCATTAAATTCAGTCGGAAATATTCCAGACTTTACTATTCCTAATTTAAGATATCTCTACGTTATCACAGGGTTCCCGTCAAAACGGTATAAATCATAATACAGGGCAGCTGGCCCGTAGCCGTAATACTTTTATTTGACGGCAAACATTCATTTTTCATACAATGAGGCTAAAGATAAAAATGCTCTAGTAGCGTTACATGATATGAATTTGTGAGACTGACAATTTGTTATTGCAATTTATAATGATTATGCCGTGATGGGTGCGGGAAATTGTATATCAACGTAGATAGTGATGTGAATAATAGACGATCCTTTAGAGAAATGATTTGTTGTACTGTGTGCTCTCCAGGAATTTAATTTATTTAATATTGAATAGCTATAGAATAAATACGTCCATTATGATTCAGATGTAAAAATCTGAGATAGTGCTAATAAGAGAAATGAGCGTGTGAACATATTTTGGGAGCCACTGACTCATAGGTTGCAAGAACTTTGACCGCGTAAATACATTAAGAAGAGAAAGAAAGAACAAGAATGCAAAATAGGTCTACTGCACAAATAAAAATATTCAGTTGATTCTTTATCTGAATTCTAGAAAAGGAAAAGCGAAGGGTCAAACATCAAGTTTTGATCAACGAAACAACAAATAGATGCCAAAGGTGCGAACAAAATTTTCTCCCAATTCATTGTCGCTCAAGGCCTCAATCCTCGATCCGAAATGAGGTCCAAACCTGTAGATAAAGGACCAATTTTTCGACAACAACGGGCGTCGCCGAGGCGGATCATGACTGAATGCCCTATTTGGAAGGCAGGGGTATTTGAAGGACGTACCTTCCCTGAAGGGACTACTCAGTCCGGGCTCTGTCACGTAGGGTCCCGTTATGTTCCAATTTTTCGTCCTTGACAGTCGGTATATATCTTTGGAGTTTGGTTGTTGTTTTTCTTGTTTTTTAACTTGTTGTGGGTTTTGTGAAAATATTAGGATTTGAAGACTTTAAAGCCAATAGTTTGTACAAATATTAATACAAAGTACGAATGAGATTATATTACTTAATATTGTTTCCATGAAGTGAACTTTAAGTCCATACTTTATTCGCTTTTTGATAATGATGTTACAAATTAAATTAGGTTCGGTATAACTGCTTTTAATAATTGTAAAACACGCTTGCCCATGAGAAAAGCATCAGATTAGTTACTTTCAAATTGTAACAGGCCCATGTTACCGTAAGAAATGCCAATTAAAATGTAATTAATTATAAATATTTTTATCTATGAAGATGTAGCAGATGATAAACTACCATTGTGTGAAGTGGGTGTAGGTATGATTAATTAAGATTTTATTTTAATCAATGTTTTTTGCTGGAGCAATCATTATAATGAACTTTAGCTTTTTTTGTTTTCAAGAAATCTTGTGCTGTTTTTAGATCATCAGTTGTGAATTTAACGAAACGAGACTGTTTAACCTCTGTGTAACTACATGCTTACTTATTCCTTAGTTTTGGAATATCTTGTTTCAGAAGGCCAGCTCCCGTAATTAACTATGTTCAAAATCTAGTCACAATCTCACCTCAGCGACTAATCTGAATAGTCTGAATCTTACTAAATAATATCTGTAAAAATAATTCGGCATCAAAATTCAAAAATAAAAAACGTTGGCACGGATCAAGGAACGACAAAAAATGGCTTCCATAGCCGTTGGCTACAAGTAAATATATCGACCCTTTGTCCCATCCAAATATGCAATAAAAACCATCTTAGACTCAACTGTTTTCTTTTCTATTTTGAAAATAAATATTTTTGTTGTTTTGCTTCTTATTTCATAAGCTACTGTTATGTCAAAACAACATAGATAAATGTATATGGAAAGAATTTGTCTTTCAGTGTTGTCTTTTTCAATTTCTTCTTTGACATCTTTGCGAGAACTTGTGAACCTTATGATATTATGAATTTTTGCAAATAAAGCTCTCAGCGAAGTGGATTCTAGTTATATATTAAGGAGTTCTTGTTATTACGGGTACTTATGGCAACTCGTTTCATTGTGAGAAATCATTCTAATTTTATTTTCTTAGAAATCCTCGTTACCTACTGCGGGGTAATTGCGTAACACACTATCAGTAGCAATGGGTTTCATTTTGACAGTTCATAAACATTCATTGCGTTATTTACATTGTTGAGCAGACACATTTATTGAACATAAGGAGCAATGGATTAGCAAGATACTTCAAAATGATTCAAATTGAGAGTAATAGTGTGTTACGCAATTAGGGTGCTGGTCATTATGAGATTTTCTGCAAATAAAGCTACTAACGCAACGAATTCTTGCTAATCACTATTCAATTAAGTCTTGTTATTATGAAATTAATGGAAGAGTTTATACTTAAAAGGACTTTGGACCTTGTCCTCTTTTTTCTTCGCGAAGACTAGAAATAATTTGGTTTTACCTCTATACTTAGAGCTTTTTCGAGAAGTCGCATTTACACTACTTATAACTTCTGTTGTCATCAAAGTACTGTTAGTGACTATAAAAATTCCACAACTATGTAACATTTCGAAACGTTAAGGGGCTACATTTAAATTCAATGGCTATATTTCACCGTCTTTTCCAGTGACGCATCTCAGGTAAATAAAGATGTCATGGCCTGACCCTAAGTTCAGACTAACTCGCTGATTGAAATCTTGATAGATAAAATGTTCGATGCTTGTTCCACGTAATTTGTTAGCGTAATGTAACTTACTTTGAGTATCGTGTTCGGTGTTTGTAATAGTTGTTAATATATCTTCAATATCTTGTAATTTTGTGTCATAATATTGTTTGAGGTCAACTTTAGATTTATCATCGGTGACTTGGTCTTTGTTATCATTTTCTTTGATGTGTTATTGTTTAGATTCTATTGCATCTTGGAACTGGTTGAATATTTATGATTTGTTATAATAGGGTGTGATATAATGCGAGCAAAGTCTATTGACTAGATGAATCCTACAAATATTTTACGAACTGCATATTATTATAATTTATCTTGAAAAATATGACGCCTTTTATTTTCGGATATTCTCATATGGTCGGTGTTGTGAGTCTATATACTTAAGTACTTAAAGCAAGCACCCGTAGATTTACTACTTACTATTTAAGTTACACAACTGGACGCTAAGCAGTTTAAGTAACCTTTTGACATTATGCCGAACCGACAAGGCACGAACTAAACCCGTTTACGTTAGTATTTCGAAAACTGGGCTTAATGTTTGTGAATTTTATAATAACGTCCATTTTAATATACTGGTATGGTGCTTTAGTTTAGACTAAGCTTAACTTAAAGTAATTTTAATAATTAATAGAATTGACGGTACATCAATTCCCGAATTTAATTTCCAAAACAATTCCAATAAAATGAAAAATCCTGACTAACTTACTGATTGACTCATTAACACCCAGCTTTCGGAACGATATGTTGACTATTATGTAGACAAGGAATAAGGATTCTTCGAAATTACCATGGGTTAGGAAATATAGGGCGGACGAAGTCGCTAGTCGCTAGCAAAGTACTAACAGTACAATATAATAATAGTAACAGAAGAATTATTTGAAAATGTTAAAAGTTAAGAAGCTGTAGCAATAATGTAGTTTACACTGCCACTAAAGAATTTCAAAGGTGTGTTGTTTGACGTCTCACGCAGCCATATTAATCAATGTTAAAGGCAAGACAACAGCTCTGTTGCCTAATAGCTATTCAGAACTGCCAATTATAAACTTAAATGGACAAGTATTATTGACGTTAAAGCCTGCAACCTTAACTTTACCAGTAGAATTAGGACGGGATATTTTTATTGTAACCAGTTATATTTATTGATAATAATAAAATAACAAAGCAAAACGTGACACATAAAAAACATGAACCAAAACAGAAATAATTAAAATTTATCAAAAAAACATAATTTATAAAAACGCAGCAACCCGAAAACAATCGATGAATCCCCACAGATATCTAAATGAAGAAACGATAAACTTTAAAAAGATTTTTAAACCGTAAATCCATAAAAAGTATTTATACAATCGAAAAAAACAATACCCCTGCTATGTTTCTCATAGTTGTGCTTGTGCCATAAGGTTCAATCAATCAATGTCCTTTGGAATAAAAAAAGGTGAGCATCCACGACCCACGTAAAGTTAGGGGCTCCAAAAAACTTTGACTTGTATATTTTTTGTGGGCCAACCACGGGAATTGTTTCTGATGGTCTAATAGATGTGGGTTTGATTCTATTTCTGTTTGGTCGTTTATTGTTGGTGTACGCGACTTTTGTATAACTATGCGTTGTAGTGATGTACAGAAATAAATATTATGTGCTGTTTCTTAATTGGGAATGTTTTGACTACTTCCGATTTATCTGGGTCGCCATTATACAGTAGTGCTGATATTTTCTCCAAACAGTAATTTTGTATTATTAATATTTGTTTGAAATATGGTGTTATGTTTTCAATCCATCATAACAGCTAGATAAACAGTTTGTATGATATGGGTATTTAGATCGGATATACGCTTTTACTCCGGTAAAGAACTTGGAAAACACGTGTTTTTGAAATATGAATCAAGAAACGAGATACACCAAAATTTGAAAACTGCACAACCTTAATTAGCGTCAATGATTTATGCGACCATATATCTCCCAAGATCTTAGGAGCGCCTCCATTAAATATAAAATATGCCACCGATTTAAACTCCGAAACATAAGCGTATGATAAAAAAGTTCTTCACATTATTTATCATGCTGTAATCTCATACATTCCCTGCACATTCATCAGAAAGCGTCTCGGATGTAAATTTTGCCTCGTTTCACATACGCCCAAGATTCTCCATAAAAATTATGATTACTTTCCTCTTTGACAAACCCCATATCTTTGGCACTTAGCCGCCCCTCCGCTACACCGTGATCCTCGGAAGAAATGAATATTTATAGAGGACAGAGAACATTTTTATCGTTTTCCAACCCAACATTTCGTACCTGCAAGAATGAAGGGAGATGTCCAAAAAAGCGGTCGGTTTCATTAGAGGTATAAATTAGAATGCACGTGTGGACTCCGCTCTCCCAAATTTGGAGGCCCTCAGTCAGACGTATTTTTGTGTATTATACTTTCAAATTGTGAAATTCCTGCAAACGACCAGTGCGGTTTTGGATCGACATCATTATACTGACGGTTTCTTGTTTGTATTGTCATCGGAGCAATCGGAAAGTTAAATCAAAATAGTCGATACGTCCTTTGCTTCTGAGTCATACGAATCGATTGCATTTATTTTGAATAATAGCAATAACTATAAAAGCATCAAAGAGGGCGGTGTTTATCGATACATTGAACCAGTACGTGCCTTGAGTTTTCAACATGTGTAAGCTATTTAACTGGAATTTATCACCAGCTTGAAGGGAAACGTCACGTTGTCGTAATGAAGATACTGCACACTTAAATGAGTTCTTAACGGGAGTCTCATACTGATATGTCACATGTCGCCATGGGCTAAGTTGTCCAGATACATACTATGATGGATGGTTGAAATAACGGTATTTTGCTTTTTCAGGTCTCCATAATTTTTAGATTCCATTTGTTTCTTTAATTTTTCGAAAGACAGCGCATTATTGTAATTTATATGACATAAGCATGATTTATATGCTAATAATTATACCTATTAAAAAAAAAAAACGTTTAGAAATATGCTGAGCTTTCAGACTTTGGCGGATCGTCAAATTCAAAAAGATTCAGTAAGAGCAACCAATTGATATTAACATGAAATTACAAGAAATAAGTTGCTAAATAAAATAACTTTCTGTCGACAGTTAGGTACTAAGAATAGATAGTTTAAAATAAAATAAAATCAAATACACTTATTCTAAGTAAAACAGTTGAAAATACATAAAATACAGCAGGAATATAACCATGAAATTGGTGGAATTTTACGTCATTCTATACGAGCTCTGCAAAAACTATTATCTTCAATGATTGTTTTAACGTTTAAAGTCCCTCTATTCCTCGATAGTTAGCGTTGGTGTTGAATAGTTATTTATCGACATTCATACCTTAAGATGAAATTAAAGATACTGCTCTTCAGATTCAGGTACTTGATAATAAATAAATAATAATTGTAGGCATAGAAGATTTTATATCCTCACGTAATTATTTACTTAGCTATTCAACAAGCATTTTTATTGGATTAATACTCCGGGTTACATTTTTTTGTGAGTAAAAACAATAATCTATACATATAATAAAATCGTAGGAAAGTCAAAACTGTACATTGAATATTTTTTTAAAAGAATATTTGGGGCGTGATCTACAATCGATTTCGAAGCCGAAAATATAATTTTTAGAATTTTTGTCTGTTTGTCTGTTTGTCTGATTGTCTGTCTGTATGTCCGGGCTAATCTCAAAAAGTGCTGCATGGATTTACATCAAATTTTGCATGAGTATTACTAAGAGGTCGGGTCAACATATAGGCTACATATTATCACGCTATCACCTACGGGGGAGGAGCTGTGAATCTTTATTTTTCTTACGCATTCTGTGACAGCGTGTAATCTAACGACGCATATTTAAATGTTATTTTTGAGTAAGCCATGCTATTATCTAGCTTTACACTATAAAAACTACGCCATTTAAGTAAAACTTGGGCAGAGAAACATAGTTTAATGAATGTTAGTAGTATAAAAAAAATTTTGAACCAGCGCCATCTAAGAGATTTCATAAAAATCAAATCAAGTTACATGTTAACAATTTTTGGAAATTAATAATTTAAATTTGATCATGTTGGCGAGGTTAGTAGTTAGTTATTCTTAAAATTCATAGATGGTAATGTACATTTTCTTCATACAAGTTGTATCGTATAGTTCGTTTTGACAAATTCAAGGTCCAACAAAACCCTCAAAATCTTAAGCAGAGTTGAGGAAGACAATTTAAAAAAAATGCGGTGTTAAGGGGCCGGCGGAGGATGAATTCTCCATACAAACGTAGTTCTTAAATCATTTGCAACTCGAGCATATTTCCACCATATTATGCTGATATTCGGATTTATACAGTATTTATCTAGGTTCATGTCTATTTTTTTTTCCAAAATACTTGCCCAAAATGAAATTTAAACGAATTGCATTTCGCACATATTGACAGCGTAAATTACATGTTTTCATCATATTTTTGCTGTATTAAAAACAACAATATTTGAAATATTATTCGAGCGGAAACATAGCTAACATTGTCAAGTTCCAAATTGTAAAAAAAAAAATTGAAAAATATTAAGTTTTCATTCAACATTTTTAGGATTACGGATTGAGTGCTATCGCGTCAAGCAATTGTGAGTAGGCGGGGTGGCACTGCTCACTCACGATGCGCTAGTGTGTGTGCATATACACGACGACACGCGACACCCCGCGCGGGCGCGGGCGGTGGGGTTCGTTCGAATCGGGACTTTGTTGTCAGCAGCGTTAGACTATTACTTTACTTTATTTGTTTGCTAAATAATAATTGTATTGTAATATTTCTGACACTATTGACCTATGCTACGAACTTGGATCTAGATTTGCCTTGTGATTTGGTATCGAGTAACCTACATTCTTATTTATTATTTATATATTCTTGGGACACAGCTGCCTCCTCTCAGTGAGAGGGAGTGGGCCGTAATACACCACCCGGGCCCAGTGCGGGTTGGCAGATGTCGTCTTCGAATTTTTTGATGTGAAACATCTATAGCCGCACGTAAAACCGATTTCTGGCGTGGCGACGCATGCCGTGGCGACGCGTCGCCACGCTATATGATGGTATATATATACGGTCTATATGCAGTAGTGTGTATGGTGTGGCGACGCGTCGCCATGCGCAATCGACTGTGCGATTTTTTATCATTATGACATATTTAGTTCCTACCACAATCTGTTCTTTTCTGCATATTACTTTTACAAAATAATGTCGATGTTTCACATCTGCCAGCCGTCCCGTGACGGCTCACAATTATTGATGTGAAACATCTATAGCCGCATGTAAAACCGATTTCTGGCGTGGCGACGCATGCCGTGGCGACGCGTCGCCACGCTATATGATGGTATATATATACGGTCTATATGCAGTAGTGTGTATGGTATGTCGATGTTTCACATCTGCCAGGCGTCCCGTGACGGCTCACAATTTTTTTTTTAAAGTTGAGACCACAAAAAAATAAACCGGTTCTAAATAAATAAAGACAATAGGTAATAATAATAAATATGCCAATAATTTATGTTTACGCGACATGCGTGCAGCGTGTGACAACTCTAGGGGCCAGGCCACACGGTGCGGCACCGCACCGCATCGCATTACTCCGCACCGCACTGGCGGCCACACGAGCAGTGCGGCGTCGCAATGTTCTTACGGCGCCGCTGCGGCACCGCAACATGCTTGGCTTGGCTTGCCGAGTTGACGCCCTATGCCGTATAAACAACTGAGCGGCGCCGCTGCGGCACCACACTGCTTGCACCCCTCCCCGCCTCGTCTGCCTCGCGCCGTTGTCCGGTGCGCCTGCGGTGCGGCGCCGGAGCCGTGCCGGACGTACCGTATCGCATACCATACATTTTTATATGTAGGAAACCGTTGTGGCACCGCTCAGGCGCCGCGCCGGAGCCGCACCGCACCGTATGGCCTTCATCGCGCTCGCGTCGGTCGGTCGCGGTTTGCCTTTGAGACTACGCGCAATAACGATATATTGCCAATTGGACCATACATTCCTTATCAGTTACATGTAGGTACATTATTGATACCACTGAAGTAGTCAATGTGCTCTTAGTATAAAGATTATCACTACATAGTATAAAACAAAGTCGCTTCCCGCTGTCTGTCTGTCCCTATGTATGCTTAGATCTTTAAAACTACGCAACGGATTTTGATGCGGTTTTTTTATAATAGATAAAGTGATTCAAGAGAAAGGTTTATATTTATAATACATGCATAATATAGTAGAGAAACACTGATAATTTTAGAGGTTTTTAATGTGATGTCGTAAATAAACACATTTTTTTGCGCTTACATTGCAAACGCTGGCTGCCCTACGAGATAGATCAAAATAATGTACTACAGTATTGTACACCTTAAAAAGGTCTACAAAAAAGTTGCCGATGGTATATGTTTATCTCCTAAGGATAACCCACTGTAACCATTTTTATCTTTTACATATTACAGAAAAAATATAGGTTATTTACCAAGCTATTTTAAACAATACAGTATTATTCCTTATCCAATTAAATACATTAGATACGTTGTGCGTTTCGTGTAGATCAAAATTGCCCTTTACAGCATATCATTACAATGAATATCTTAGAAGATATCAGAGATTTAAAAAGCGGGGGCAGAGCGGCTGGCGCGGCGGGGCGGTACGAAGTTCGCCGGGTCAGCTAGTATATATATACTATATAGGATAATTGAAAAACCTGACAAATACCTTGTGTATGACGTATCTACTACATTTTCTCTACAAGCCCTAGATTTCGAGATAATTATTCCATTTATTCCAATATGTTGAGATATTGGCATTGTAAAGAAATTTCCAAAAAACGCATTACTAGTCTGTACATTCACTAACGATTCCCCAAATTAGGCAACAAAAATAAAGCAAACAATGAACATACCTAATTATAATTACCTACCTACTAATAAATAGAAATGCTTTGCAGTGCCTTCGGGTCGTTCTCGTTATGAATGAATACACACACACGGCTGCGCACCGTGTCCCTCACTCGCCTACTTTTGCGAAACAGAGATAGCAGTATTCCGGACGAATTTTGCCGTCGCTTCGAATTGCATTTGCGAGCGGCCTTCGCCGGCCCCTTAAGTATTACAAGAAAGTTATGTTCATTGATGATGATCATTTCTTCATCAATTTCATGTTGTTAGTACAAAATAAACATTGACTGTTAATACTTTTGTTCGGTATTTATCTGTGTGATTATTGCTTGGTAATTAATATATTTTCATGTCGTATACCTAATTTATAAACTTAAATGTGATGTAAAACAAATCCCTTACGTATGACGAGGTGCCTTCATATTACACGTACGACAAGCAAAGGGGTTTATTTAACCGACGTCGACGAGGAGGTGCTGTAGAAAGTTTTCCAGGAATTTTCAAGGACACCGCATTGGGTAGGGTTTATACCGTGCATCCGAATAATGGCGAATGCTATTTTCTGCGGTTGTTACTTCACACTGTCCGAGGCCCAACGTCTTTCGCCTTTCTGAGGACATTTGATGACGTGGAGTATCCCACTTACCGCGCAGCCTGGGTAACACGTGACCTTCTCGACAGTGACCAAAATTGGGATGAAACCCTCGCGGAGGCGAGCGTCAGTGACAGTCCCAGCCGCATGCCGTCATCTTGGTGTTTTGTGGAGTCGCGAAACCGGTAGCTTTGTGGGAGAAGTATCGCCATCATCTGTCTGAAGATTTTCTACGAGCTTTAAGGCGTGCTACTGGAGACGAAGTCGAAGTAACTGATGAACGCGTGCTGAACACCTGTCTCAGTTCACTTCAAAATGTGGTCATTTCTATCGGCGGCAATCCACTGATCGAATATGGATTACCAGCTCCCCAATCATCACCGCATCAAGACCGTGGAAATCGGGACTTTAAAATTCCCATCGATTCTGTTCCACAGTTCTGTTCAGTGGCGATTTCCGGCAAACGCTTTCCGTGGTGACGCGGGGATCGAGGGCTGACGTGGTGAATGTTTCGTTGAAATGATCTTCGTTGTGGTCACGAGTTCGTACGCTGCGCTTGACCATTAACCCATCGTATGCCGGAACGTAGATCTACGCGAGACACAATGGCTTTTTAATTGTGTCTGTAATTACGACATTCAACCGTTTAATATGAGAGCTCGGCTCGGCGGCAATGCACGTGCTCAAGAATTCTCCGATGTCCTTCTAAGTCTTGGCGAAGGCACTCTACCAGAAGAGAGAGGTGGACAGGTGGTGCTTCCAGAGTCTCTCGGTAGAGTGGTATCCAGCATAGAAGAACTCATTCGCTGTGTGTACGGGGACATCAGTCGTATACCGCACCAGCAAAATTCTTGGGTGTGTGAGCGGGCCATTTTGACGCTTAAAAACGATCAGGCTGCAGCAATTAACGAATGCATTCTCTCGGAAATTGAGGGGAATGAAGTAGACTACACCTCGATAAACACTGTTGTCGAGCAAGATGACGCCACACATTATCCCGTGGAATTTCTGAACTCCCTGTCAGCAAGTGGACTTCCAGCGCATACCATCAAGCTGAAGGTCGGTGTCCCGATTATGCTTCTTCGGAACCTATCTCCTCCGAAGTTGTGTAACGGGACCCGCCTTAAAGTCATCTAGCTCCACAGACACACAAATTGAGGCGGAAATTCTTACGAGTTGTGGCGTTGGCGAGGCAGTATTTATACCACGCATTCCCCTCATACCTCATAACTTCCCGTTCCAGTTCAAGCGCGTACAGTTACCCGTGAGTGTTTGCTTCGCGATGACCATCAGAAAGTCGCAGGGGCAGACACTGAGGGCAGCGGGTGTCGACCTCAGGACGAGTTGCTTCTCACACGGGCAACTGTACGTCGCTTGCTCCCGCGTCACCAGTCCTGACTCTCTTTACATTTTGGCTCCTGGCAGCATAACTACCAACGTACGTTATAGGGAAATGTTGTAAGGTATGATACCTTTGTACGTATTTTTACTCTTTTGTGTCCTGGAATGTATTCCTGCATTATTTTCTCTATTTCCTTCAGTCACATCTTATGACTGAACTCAGCAGGATTCCAATATAACTCTCTTCACTTGCTTCGCTTGCAAAAAAAACTTATATTTTAATGCTATTTTAAAAGTTGTTTACTTATAATGCTATAGCGACACTGGCATCTTAGGTATTTTTGGTGCTGTAGAGCCTTCACGCAGACGACGTCGCGGGCAGCAGCTAGTAATATATATTATTGTTGACGAAAGACACCCCTATCTAGCGTTAAAAATAATTTAATTTTTTTTCAATTTAGTCTGAGAATCAGAATTTTTTGAACGTCAAAATTACGTATAAGACAGTCCCTCGAAATGTGCGCCCTTCACCTGCTTCCGATGCTTTAGCTAGAAAGGAGAAGAGGCGCAACTAAACACTCAGCAGCACACAGCTGTCTGTTAAGGTAGAAGAACAATTTATGACTTAAAAAAATAACGAAAAAATAAGTCTCTTACAGGTACCTACAGAAAAAAAACACAACAATGACTTAAACAACAGATCCACTCATCCTAAGTCCCGTTACTTCCACTTCAAAAATATCTCACTATTAACTATTTCCACTTTATATAGTGATGACATTTAAACACAGGGCGACGCGACGGCGCCGAACGCGTTGCCCTATAATTTCGTTATCAGATCATCTCGGGCTCTTAGTTTTTGTGCCCACTACACTATCTCACGGAACGTCATTGTTTCCATTTAGGCTTGAGTGTGCTTTTTACCTTTGTCCTTAAAAAGGATTATGGCATCAAAAGGATCAATATTAATTTGGTTTTTGTTTTATGGGGATAAATCCTACAAAATATTTTTAATTTGCTGCTCAGTGGTAGTCTACGTGAATTGTAAATTGTAATATGTATATTTATCTGGATAATCACGAGTATGATGAATATGTGCATCACTGACAAAAAACGAGACCGGGGCAAGGCAAATTCTAAGTGAATGTGGTCCCTAGAGATTTACGCCCCTTCTGTCTGGCTACCCCGGAAGGGATCTAGATAGTGAATTAACTATGATTCAACATTATTCGTATTTCTGCGAAACAGAGTCTTTATACATATTTTCTCCACTTGCCATGTTATCTACTTTGATTGTTTTGGTATTTTGCCAACTCTGACATTCATATTGTTTTCATAATAAGTAAAATCGCGTATCAGATTTATTATAGCAATAACAAAGTGTTTACCACTACTTGAATCGAAACTACTGGAACTAGAGATAATTTCTTAACAATGTAAAGGTGTTCGAGTTTCGAGTGAGTCGAGGCGAAAGTTGCTTCTGTGAACGGATTATTAACCTTAATAAAATCCTCCTTAATCGAAGTCAGCTTCCTGACACTCCCTTTCAAGATAAAAACACACATTACATCCAATCATCATCCATATTTCTATAGACATAATAACGGCTTTCCACCAAAACACGGTGTGAAAAAAAATCTCTCGGGAACATCTTTATCATCATCCGGACCCTAATCAAACATGGTCTGTCTGTTTTATAGACATAGTGTTGGGTTGACACTTTATGGCGTAATTACTTCCGACGTACAGGCCCTAATTGTTGGTGTCGCGTATCTGGATGATGTATCGGCGAATCAGTCAACGTCAAAGGTCAAAGGGTTAGAAGAGCTTTCTGTAATTAAATTTGAAGCTAATTGGAGGCTTGTAGTATATGAAGATTAATTGTAATTACAGTGCAGTAATGATGGACAAGGAAATTAGAATCTATCGACTAGTTTTCATCGAACTAATTGCATGAGTCATCGTGGCTTGGCTTTTGAGCTAAATAAGTGATAGGTTACACCAATCTGTCAATGCGAGCTATAAATCATGTCTTGATACTTCCAATTCAAACGGCTTATTCAGAGTTGATGCACTTAACTGTGTCAAAGATACAACTGCCGTTTCAAATAGTATAGATATGAAGAACGTAATTGTTTGTAAAGCCGTCGATGGAGATACAAATTTTAGGAACGAAGTCCGTTACTAGTTTGGAATGTTGAACGCACTCAACTAACCAAAAACAGTACAGACTAAAATCTCTATAAGCCAAAAATCTCGACGAACTACAAAGAAGAGTAATTTTCAAACGCAAATAATAATGAAATTTTTCACCACGAGGCTTAAACAGAATACTCTTGCACTAAAAGAGAAACGTTAACACCGGCCTGGTTTAGGTCTTTATGATGCACGCGGCTTAATTGGACGCATTTACGCCGATGGCTTTTAGCCGATAGCGTCACTTTCGACATTTCCTTTGATAAGGCACGTTCAGTTAAAAGGGTGCTAAAACAACACAACACCAGTTTACAGATTTAATTAAGATCGCACGGGAAAAACTGTGGTGAAATAAAGTGTAAATTTACAGTGTGTGAATAAATGGATTTTGGATATGAGTTGGGTGATAACAATTAGTAATGTAACGGCTCGTGAATGTAGTTGGATACAAACCTTTCTCGTTTCAATTCGGGTAATGGATTTTGGTAATTCAATGTTACAAAATTTTAGTTAAGTATTAATGGAAAGCCTTGCTAGTCTTCTTTTATATACTAAACTAGCGGCTTGTGATGGGATGAACCTGAACAAACTTAATGAGATCGCCCCAAATACTATGCAGATGGTGCTAAATAATCGCGTTACTCTTGGCTCACTACCGCTCAACAGTGTGGGATAATCCCCTCGAGATTTAATACGATACCCACGTGAAGAGAAATGGGATATAGACCTACCTAATTATAGAACAATAGAATTTACTTGTCCAGCTATTATTCTTGTGCACCGATTTCCTCAAATTCTCCAAGTTAGTGTTCCAATTAAGAATCCAGAACAACCACTTTTTCTATAGCATCGTTACAACGAACTCTCCACAGCGAGATATTATTTCCTTTTTCATTGGTATCTTGCCAAATATTATAGCGTTGTTGGGTTTTTACTATTTGCGAGAAATTGAATTTCTTAAAATTCCGCTTGCTTCAACTGAGTCTCGTTTAGTGGTGTCCTAGTTTTGCTATTGTAACGATATTTTGTGACGGTCTTCTCTGCAATCGTTTGGCAGGACGTGAAAATGTTCTCTCTTTACACTATAATGTTATTATAATATATAAAATCTCGTAAGAACAAACTGTGATTCACAAGATAAGCTGCATGCAATGTGATGCTGATTTACAAAGATTTTGCGGAAATTGTCCTGTACCTACTATTTGTCTACCACCCTCTGAATTGATAGCTATTGTTTAAGGAACTTGGTGATAGAAGACATTTGGGCACAGCTCCAAACCCATATCTGATTTATTTTGCTATAATCTTAGCCAAGTTGTGTTCAAAGGATATCCGTCCCCAGTCGTGCTTGCTACAACTGGAATGACATGATGTGACTAATGCAGTCATAGCTGTACTATGAAAGCTTGACAGTAATCTTAGGTATATAAGGTTTCAGGTTTATAAATGGTTTATTGACAGAATATATTGATTTTGTGTATTACTATAATTTTTTTTATTATTTTATTTTATTTATTTTTATTTAATACTTCAAGCACAAAATGTACAGAGGCGGACTTAATGCCATAGGCATTTTCTACCAGTCTACCTTTGGGTGATGCAGAGACAAACAGTGGTAGGTGCAAACATGAAAATTGAGGAATAAATATTTTAAATATAAAGATACACATAAACCTATTAAAACTATGAATATAATATAAACCTAATTACATATAAATATAAGCACAAATAAATATACATAAATACATGAATATACTTCCTAACTAACTAAAAAGAAATAAGAAAAACAATGAGAAAATATTACCGTTGTGATGATCCTGCCAGCTTCAGCTGCTCAGCTTTTTTGAAGAGTGACTTTATGATACCATCTCATGATACCTTTGAAGTTATTCCAACATTAAAGCTGTCAACAAATCTAAGGTTACCAATACTTAGGCCCATCGAATTGCTGATAAATCCATTGTACATAAAAATAAATGTCCGATATTTTTGACGAAATTAACACTGGCATATCAAATTCAATTTTATGTAACGCACTCAGCAATAATTTTGTTGTATGTCCCTTTGTAACCATACACGCGTGTCAAGGGACTCATTTGGTCAACAAATTCAATATTTTCAATGACCTTCCTCATAAAGTTTATTATTAAATTCTACGCTTTATTATTACACGTTTTTTCATACTTTGACATAAATAATTTGCATTTTTAATTTAATTTTTTTATACCAATATTGCTTTTGAATAAACCATTTTTTCTCATTAAAACGATGAAGTTTGCGGGATAACCTGGATACATTCTACGTGAAACGGTTTAATTAAAAGTACTCCGAAATATCTTCATGAAATATTCAAACATGTACCCGATATTGAGGCTAAAAGATTCAAGCCTATGAAGATGAACTTAATATAAATATACGTCCAGCTGTATCGCTTTAAAAAGTTGAAGCAGAAAACGACAGGATACTCACCGATAAGCTTCTATAGTCATCTACTTACAAGAAAACAACGTTGTTTTTCTGAGACGATTTACAAATTTTGGGTAAGATTTTCTCTTAATCCCCGAAAACAGAGTTAAAAGGCGAAGGAGGAAAAACAGCTATAATATCAATGGGCTGCTATTACCGACATCGAACACCCCGTGCCTTCCTGACCCATGACGAAACAAAATAAAAATGCGCTTAGACCAGTTTTTGAGTGTCTCAAATGCGATTTACATTTATTCATCTTTGGTCGTCCCCTTTTTTGTTTGTCTGCCAGCATTGTTGGCTGAAACAATAGCTTGCTATCCGGAATTTATCATTCTAACACCATCAACGGAAACGCTGGTTGATATGTGTTTATAATGTGGAATCATGGCGAGTATCATGGCTATTTTACTCTATAAATGTTTGTATAGACCATAACAATGATGTAAGCGATTGTTTTGTACTTGGATCGCATACTGATCGTTAAATACTTTGTATGGTGTGGTCTCGAAGATGGGAATCTTTGTTGTTTGATTTTATCGCAATAAATCTGTCATTGTATGAAATATAATAAACTTTCATGGCGTTCATAACCATGAACCTTAAGAAGAATTGTTGATCATGTTGAAAATATTTACTAACTTTATCCTACATGGTGTTTAGTACAAACAATATCTTAGAAAATTGAAGATTACGTACTTTTCAGAGAATTAAATCCAAGGTGTCTTCTTTTCGATCATATACCACCACAAAAACCTGAAACAAAACAAGCGAGATTTAATAAAAGGCTATTGAAATAGTCAGATTATTGAAATAACAACAATATCTTACGCAGGTAATACAAAGAGAAAAGAAAGAAGAACTGTTTTGTCTCAGTACATAAAATCGTTTCAAAATAAATGGATCTGATCTTTGACACACGTTTCCATATACCAATTTTTATTGTTGGAAGTCAATTCAAATGGGATTTTTATAAACTATAAATTTAAATTTAATGATATTATGACAGCACAAAATCTTTTAAATAGAAATATGAAAATTATTGTTATGGCCCATTTAAAATTGAAAACTTCTTTTATCATAAACGCCTACGAACGTACCACCTAAGCCGATGACTTTTCACATCCTTCTGCATAAACAAGTGAATTTTATAAATATACACTTACTGGTAACTGACAACAAGAATTTGGTTAAAAATATGAACAAAATCAAAGAGTCCTTAAAAAAAATATCTGGGTGACTCATAACAAATAATTTGCTGACTCACAAGGGGCATCGTATCTCTTACAACTTGTTAAACAGAAGCTTTTGTCAAACGTTGAATTACCATGGAGCTGATGGAGCGATACATTCTGAATCAAAGGTTATATTAAAAGAAACACAGCTCGTTCCAACAGCAATATACCCATCAACGATGAACATAAAACTAGTCAATATTATGAAACTACCGAAGTTAATTCCAACAAAACTGAACATGTTTATTTAAAAAACAATACTAGGGGTGGGTGCTAAAAGTTTGTGTTTGTGCGGGACACAGTTTTACGATCGGGACGTCCGCCCACGGTCTGGAATCCAGGCGCCACAAGCATTAGACAATCCGATATCGGAATCTTATTCGACATTAACTAAACATAAAAATGTTTAGCGTCACATAAATTATTGACTAAAGGAGCCGATTCGTTTCACAGATCCGCACCACTAATGTTTTATTACTAATGGATGTCTATTGACTGCGTAATTCTAGATAATTTATTAGACGATCTGTAATTTGATTTTTATTATGGTTACGGGAATCGTAAAACTCTCTGTGGTGACGTTATGAATGGTAAATATATTTTAAATGGTTGTAAATGCAGCCCTTAGATTTTTTTAGCCCACGCGGTGTCTTGTATGGTCGATGTCTCTCCAACAATACTTTTACACGGGGCATGATTTGGAGGACCCTGTATAAAGTAGGTCCCAAAGGACCAACACAATGCTTTGGGCATAATAATAGTTGTAGATTTGAAAGTGATTTGAATATGAATGGGCACCCTCCCGCGCTGGCTCGTAATAACAAATATGAAGTGTTGCTTTTATGCTTACCCCTCATGATTTTGACTCTGTTATAAAGAATTGATTTAGTACTGCTACAGTTTTAAGTAATTATAGATCTGGTTTTAATTGTGTATTTTATGTTTTGTTGTGATTTGTGCGGTCATTATTTAGATCTCATGTTTCAACCGATGCAATGTTTTGATCGGAATGCCTTTGTTTGAATATTTATTAAACTTGTGTAACTTGAACGTTACAATTTTAGTACCGTTACTGTAGCTCGCCTAAGGGCAGAAAAAGTTCGGAAGGATTGAATAAATACCCATCATTTGCTTACTTAAGCAGTAAGCGTTTAAGTTCATTTCTACTGTTTATTTAAAAGATTTAGTAAAATCTTTTAGGATTAAACTTAAGGATTTGTTTGAAAGACACCGTCAGGTTAGTACTAATAATACAAATAAAGTCGCAGCCAAACGAGGTTGGTTACCCAAATAGAAGCCAAAAACACGAAATATCAATACCACTAGACAAAAAATAAAATTCAAACGTTTTCAAATATGGCCACAATCAATACACTCAAAAACGAAATCTAAAACGAACCCTTAAAAACCGATCATAAATAACTACAATTAGCCCCCTACATACACATATCATTACATATAAATCCTATTTATTCAGCAGGGGCGTTAGTATGGCACCCTTCGGACACTGGACAGATATCGATCCAGTGAATTTTTGCAGCACGAACGTCACATATGGCCGTTTTCCATATGCAAATTAGTGTTTCCCCTTGGTTTTAAGTGTGTTTGTTTTTTATGTCTCCTCCTACATTTATTTGCACACTTATTTATGATCAGGGCTCGCGTTTTGCTGTAGCGAATATATCATCCAAGTACACGAACAATATTTTTGTTTGACCATAATTTTGAGCTGAGGTAAACTTGTTTAATGCGTAACTTTTTTGGTTAAAATTTCAGGTGAAACAGTCGCCTCAAATTATTTCTATAAGTATGTTTTTTAAGTATGTTGTCAGTATCAAAATTAATTTAGCTTTAGATAATACTTGCAGATTACGGCACTATCCTTGCAAACACTTTAATCGAAATGTATTTTTTTTTATTTTTTATTTCGCAAAACATCTAACTTCACCAACTTTTAATCCACACCAAACGTTTCCTCCAAACCAGGACGGTAGCGGTACGACCAAAAAATAATTATTTCACAGCTATTAATATCATGACAGTACCACCAAACAGCGTTAGGGCTGCGACACGCTAGAAATAAGCTGTCACGCGCCATATCAAATCGAGTGTCATGGTAGAATAGGACAGCGCGTAATTTAGGTGCGTTGCGCGCGACAGTCCTGACTTTCAGCTTTTGTAACAAATCGAACTGAGTACGGCATTCGGTATTCCGTATCGCGATATGGTTTTAGCAATTGTTTTGCGTGTTCAGTTGGACGTGGGGAATTTAATTGTGTGTCTGTCATGTTGATGTAGGCATGGGTAGGTGTGGGTGTAGATAAGGTTTGTTAGTTAGAAATCATTAGTGATTTAATTGAATGTTTGGTAATGGTTAACATAGAAGTTTGTTTAATGTTTATCGTTATGAACTACAAGGTACAATTTTATTGTGAAATAGATCGCTTTTATTTGTGTAATTTTGCAGCACCAAGTAATAATCATGAAAAATGCTAGTTGTTTGTAAAAAATTACCAGATAATATGTACCCAAGTAAATTCTATGAATTTTCCACTACAATGGACGTTAGTAACAGAATAAATATTGTGTATGTGACGGCAGTCAATCCTGCTGCTCAATTTTATTCCACACGAGTGACACCAAAACGAATGCAGTTTGTACTGAATTAATGTTTTTATAAATTCCACTTTTTATGTCACCTGAATTATATTGTATGAAAAGGATTTATTGCTTTTCCCTGCTAAAGCTTTAAAGCCATACAGCGCATTTTTTTCCTTTTGTTTTTATTGAAAGGATTTCAGGTGTACAACAATACGTGATGGATCGTCGATTTTGCTGAAAACATGGATTTTTTGACGTGATAACGTCTTATAAATCAAAGAACGCCGGCTGCACGATCGAAAAAGCATGACTCATTGTCACGTTCCACCTGTTTTTTTTTTAATTATTATTGACGTGTAAAAGTGTTTGTAAATAAAATCATTTATCATTGTTCTCCATATTACTGCTAAAGAGAAGCTGATTTACTCTTCATGAATTCAAAATATCTTTTGACTAAAGTCTGATAGTAGAAATAATTACGCTTAGCCAAGCATCATCTAAAGTGCCTCGTCTTAGTTGATATGCCAGCGTGACACGCGACAAACCGTTGATTACTGGCGTGACAACCAACTAGATGACGGCATGTGTAATTAATGTGTGAGATGTTGATCAAATTTGGCTTCAGCTAAAGACGAAGGAAGGTAGCTGGCCTAATATTATAGCTGCTTGAGAAAAATATAAAGATTAGCTGCATGATACGATAAACTAACAATTACACTTTCCAGAGAAAAGCTTATTCAGACAATAACTAAAATAAATATCGTCAGGCACTATCTAAGAGATGAAAGTAAAACGTATCCAAAAACAGTACCTATCATAAAATGCTTTGAAAATGGAGCTTGTTTTGTCTTACAAAAACTGAAACAAGAACATAAGCATCGTCCACGCTGCCCTGTCTGTTGATATGCGACGTGACACGTGACACGCCGTTGATTACCGACGTGACGACACAACTAACCGGGTGACGCGACATGTAATTCTTGTGGAAGATGTTAATCTTATGTTGGCGTGTCAGAGGAATATATGGGTGGGAAAAAAGTGTATGTCTAGAATCATAATGATATAAGAAAAAATATAAGAAATACGTTGTAAGCAATATTAAAGTACATAGGAATATAATTTAAATATTGTGCCGTTGCTACAGATGTAAATAAAAATCACTTGAGATGTTTCTATCGATGTAAAACTTAAAGGAAATTGCCTAGTAGCCAATTAAGATTATACAGCCGATATACATTGCAGCTTTGAAACAATTTTATGCATTAATAATATCCGAATCGCAGTTACGTCGATAGAGCTAGTGCTTTAAGTATATTAAAAACATTGGTTGTCTGTAAAGTCGGTTTACGGACGATAATTTTACGTGATAACGTCATAAGAAAACATCCGATTGTGCCTCTCTATCGCTTGTTCCGCGCTCTCGCTTGCACACTCGGCTCAGGCGGAACGTGACAATGAGTCATGCTTTTTCGTGCGTGCAGCCGGCGTTCATCGATTTATAAGACGTTATCACGTCAAAAAGCAAGCATCCATATTCTGGCCATATCAATTCAATGTTTTCTCCATCTGGTTTTATTTGTAGCAGTATATTCTCAGAAGCAGCCTGGAGTCTAGATTCGTGCCCGGTTGATGGCAATAGGCTCGCCTATTTCATGGAACTTAAATATAACTGGCGAAATATTGGTGTTCTATACATATGTACAGCATAATCAGCCTATAACGTTCTCACTGCTGGGACACACACCTCTCAGTGAGAAGGAGTGGGCCGTAATCCACCACGTGGGCCCAGTGCTGGTTGGTAGATGTCAAAATCAAACCATTTATTTCAATTAAACCATTTACAGGAACTTTTGAATGGTCATGAAGTCGGTCAGTCAGAAAATATGAAGCTAGTTGCCCATTCCAAAGCGTAGTACGTACCTATGGAGAAAAACGGGCAAGAAATATGGACACTCTTTTAAATTATATTTTTACAAAAATATGAGTTACATCATTAATGTTCAATTTATAATTATATATGAGAACGATGTAAAAAAAGAGTCTACTTTAGTCAGTCTGAAACCTGGTTAAACTAATAGGTCCTTATTTCTGGTACTATAATTATGAATGATATCGTTATGTCTTCTAATGTTTGGTTCTAGGACATACCGGTATCCTCACGACGTTTTCCTTCACCGTTTTGGTATAGGTACACCTCTGCGTGAGCCCTCGGGGAATACAGGCGTTATGTCCAAATATAATTTTGGTCTTACATCAGGGCAAAGGTATGCGCGTCATGAAATCTATCTCCTACTTACAAACGTGAACTCGTAAGCATAACCAGTTCCTTACAGTAAATGTACATAATTTACCATTTCATAATATTATATCATTTGACTGACATCTTCCGATACTAATACGAGTGAAGTTGACTCAGGTCGTGGTCTTAGGTCTTGCTTATTATCTCAAATAATGTATTATTATCTAGAATATGAATCACTTCGTGTATTCTATTTATCTGAAAGTGATCACTCACTTCGAGGTCCAGTTAGAGGCAATTTTACTTCGATCTTGGTTAAGGACAAGTTTCTAGGATACTTTTCTTTGGAAATTGATGGAAATGGATACAACGATGGAGAAATATCATATTTCATTACAATGTTAGACCAACTGGGTGATAATCATTGTCAGAAGGAAGTTTTGTCCTGCAGGGGAAATTGTAAAATATTATAACATAGTACAAAATGTATGTACTACTTTTCTTATGTTCAAAAATGTCTCGTATGTAACTTACAATTATTACACAACTAAATATTTACACTAGGTACTGATACCTAGTGTAAATAATTAGTTGTGTAACAATTGTAAGTTTTCCCCAATATGAAATATTAAATTAACTATTTATAAACAGACAAGAAGAAAAAAACAATAAAATACATACAAAAGTGATGCTTATTTCTAAACAAATCACGATAAGAATTATGTGACCCTTATACAAGGTTATTGGAAAAACACCAACAACCTCTTAAGAGGTACTCATCATTATGATCAACTTTTACTATTGGACCAAAACTGAAATAACGAAAAAAAATAAGCTGTGTTTCATACATTTATTTTCGTATAACCCGTCAAAATGTAGGGAACAGCAGATTTTTTTTTTCGCTATTTCAGGTTTGGTCCCATAGTATAAGTTGTTCATAATGATGAGTACAATGACCTCTTAAGATGTTGTTGGTGTTTTTCCAATAACCCTGTATAAGAAGCAAATTCTTTCTTCAAATTGCCTACATCAGCTGATCTTACCTATATCAATCTTACCTATAACCATAAGTTATATTGACATGTTACAGCACCCTTAACCCAAAACAAGTGAACACCGATAAATTAGTCCCGCAAATTATGTCCAAATAGATCTGTTAGCGTCCCCAACCGCACATTAAGGCACATCTAGGTCAATTACCTAGATAAAGACCGGCACGAAATTACCGTGTAATCAACGGATACTCATGAAGGTACGCTCAATCGAACTGATAATTTTACCCCAATATTAACACTTCTAGGAAATCATTGTAATTTGAACAAAGATAATCAAACAGAAGCTTGTATCGATATCGATAATGTTGTTTTTTTTTTGCCACCTTTTTGGCGTGTGACTTTTTTTATTAAATCTTTGACACTTTTGACAGATGTGTCGGAGGTTTGATAACGTCGTATCGAAAATTAATTTTGCAATGATTTGGGGTTTGAAGTGTAAAGTAAATTATGTCAAACATGATTGCTTTTGATAATATTGTGTCCACGCGGCGGTTTTTGACGAAAATGTGTAATTTTATGAGAAAAATCGCCTTTATCACCCTACCTATTTGTCGAAATAGAGTAAGAAATGTAGGTTGGCAACTTGTCATTGTGTTGTTATTTAACTTAATCGTATTATGAATGCTTTTATGGGAAACCTTAATTTTTCAAATCAACTGCGAATGAAATCAACTTACATGGATTTGGATTCATCCGTAGAAACTTATTTTTCCACTTCTGATGTGTCAAGCAAAGGTCTTAAACACCAGTCACGAACAGCCATCCCAAGTCCTTACTCTAAGTATCAGATAAATACTGTCATCTTCGAACACCGAAATACTTGATATATCCCTCTGACGAGAGCCGTATGCAAATAATTGAAGCATCCGCCCTTGTCAGAAATAAAATGTATGCTCGTCTCGAAATCGTCACGTCGTCTGTCGAGGCGCGTGGCACGCGATTAGGAACACGTGACGTGCTTCTGACTTAACAAACACCCTTTAAATGTAGTGCGAAATGAGAACAGCCTGCGAAATGTTATGTAAAAATTTTTGACAAGGCTGATGTAGTGGGGTAAAAGCAAAACGTTTATCTATGTGTGCGTTTAATGTGTTTACGTGTGAGCCATAAAGAGCGATGGAAATCCAAGACATAAAATAACCAATATCGATACTACTTTAAAATTCAACCACGAGACTGAACGATTTCTCACTGTGATACAATTTTTATGAAACTAAATTTGAATTGCATCAATGTCGGAGCGGCGTCGCCGACAGTGAAAATGCTCTTAAATATTCTTTTAAAATATTTATCGTGGTAAAAGCAGTTTGAGTTAACACTTTAGTTTGAAATCTTTCCTCTAAAAAGAATAATAATTAAATTTGTATCCTATGTAACCGTTCTTATGTTGTCTAAAAATCTAATATATTTTTTATAATTCTTCCTTTCTAAACAAAAATTACCATTCAATCTCTAGTAGAATGAAAATTCAATGTCTCTAGTAGAATGAAAATCTACACAAAATCTCTAGTAGAATGAAAATCTACACCCACATGTTTATTCGCATTTATTAAAACGTAAATTTACTTAAAGATAACGTTTACCATTATCAGGCACCTGCGCGCTATCAGCTTGTGAATTAATATGTTCAAATTGGATTTTCTATAATAATGTGGACGATCGGTTAGCTAATTCGTTTAGTTTAGATAGTGTATGTTGTATCGTAATGAGGTTTGCTCTTAAATTATTCCGTTTGTGGTGGGTATATTAGAGATTTTGCATTTATTTTGTCATCTATAAAGTTGTAGGGTTTCGTTTGTTTAATATGCTCCTATAGTGAGTCCACTATATGAGTAGCATCTACACTCTACAGCAATCATATTGATGATACCAGTTTTCAACATCTAGTAGAAAATAAATTTCAACCATAAATTATTTTCTTTTCTCCAATCTATCTTGAAAATTGTTTTGATTACTATACTTGCTGAAGACCTCACAAAGTTTCTTACTTCGATAAAAATATTTCTTTAACTTTTGCTTGGAATCTGCAATATTAATTAAAGTCTGCAGATTGTAAAACTCACAATATTGACGTAACAGTTTCTGCTGGAAAAAATCCAATAGTTATTATCCGAAAGATTGAACGAGACTTAATGAACTGTGAACTCATTATAAAGTTGCGAAGAGTGCCAATTTGTGGTACAATTCAAAAGCGAGTGGATATTGGTCGTGATTTTTAAACTGTTCTGATCTTAACATGGTTTTCCATTTTCGTCACATCTCGCATAGGCATAATTTTAGTTATCAAAACTGCCGACTAACACTAATCCTTTATTTATTTATAAGCATTTTTAAATCAACTGTATTAATTCACATATTACCGTACTTATTTTTAATGGCGCTATTTTATCCACAATTTATTGATTTCTGGATGTAGTGATTGATTTTTGATGTAGTCTTAATTAACTTAGTAAATAATAATAATAATAATAATAACTCTCGCAAAGCAAAATAAATGCAAAATCTCTAAAGCAGTACTTCTGGACACGGCTCGCATTGTCAGGAGATTCCTCTCTCTGGAGCCCTGACCACCGGTAGCTTGGACCCTGTTCCCGATACCGGTGGGCTACTATTTTTTATATTTTTGAATGTTTTTATATATTTTTTTTATATTCTAATATTTAAAAATATAAATTATAAATGTATATAGACGAATAAAGGAAATAACTCTCGTAACTTGGACCAAAAACCAGTTCTCACACGTGACCGTAAGGGTTCCACCGCTAATTAATTGAAGGAGCCTTTTCATTTGTCGATTGAATCCATCGTTAGCCGGAGTCACCTTTGCAAGACTGAGGGTGTAAAAATCGTGCACGTGGCCGGGTGCAATTTCACCCCTTAGGGGATGTTTTGGGTAGCATAAAACAATCAACACTGATTGTTATGGTAAAAGGTTTGTTGAATTGTGTGAGTCAGTGTTGTTCTTGGGTTGAATTTTGTATTTTGTTGTGGAAATGACCTCGGTGTTTATTATTATTTCATCCTCTCTAGTAATGAGAATATCTTTATTGCAGTAACCATCCATTTAATTTTGATTAGCATATTAAGGTATCTACATTCATCCCATATTAGTCAGGTGATTCTGCAGTGAATATATAATTCAAATCAACCAGTAACACCTCGGTTTAATAACATCATTTACGAAAGTTAGACACTAACAAACACATTTTGGACCCACATTAATCACATATAACATTTCAAATACACCGTATTCAAAATGTCCTCAGCATAGCAACTAATACGTATACCTGTGCATGCAGTAACTTAGTTTTTGAACCTTTAAATGAATTAATCCCGGTGAATTTTGCAGCTACAGGATATGCTGCAACAGCTCTGCATAAAGTAAGCATAAATAGCAGGAGGTCTATAGATAAAGGTGTGAACTTTGTAGATGAAGAACAGCGGTAAAACATTAATAAAGAAGCTAAAGCTGTTACAACTCTTGGTAAAAATCTTTAAGTTATAGATAATTTTGTGCTAGAATATAAACACAACACTGTTATCATTGCTCACAGACATGTAAATAACTCTATTCATGCAATTTTATCAAGTACAACCAATCTAATTTCATAATACTTTTAAGATAAAGTCATTTAACATTTAATTCTTGCTTTTGAAACTGACGAGAAAATAGAGCAGGCTGTCTACTATAATACAAGTTACTTGAGAACTCAAACAACAATTGCAATTTACGTGTAGAAGTTTATTCGTGTTGTTTTGTAACATTGCTGCACCGTTGTAGAGCACTTATGTAAATGCTTTATATGTACTATGATTTAAACCTGATATATTAAGGGCTTCAGTTCACTTAGTTGATGTTATAGCCGTTCATTGAGGGTGACTAGTTGCTTGATGTCATTGTCCAAAGGTATTTCAATTTCCCATTATCCACCAATACCGAATTTTCCCCAAACGCAATGAATATTATTACATTTTTGACAATTAAACGTCTCTTAATTTTAAGCAACTTTATAAATAAACCCTAAGAGTGGTAAAAAAAACAAATAATAAAAAAAAACAAAATGAATGAATGTTTACAAAAGTCATTTACACGTGCAATGACAACTTCAGAACTTGTATCGAATCACAAGATGAAAACAATGATTTCCCTTGACATAATAATAATATTTAAAATAGTACGTTTCTCATACCTGCCGATGAAGACATAACTTTAGAACTAGGATCAGTAAATAAGAAAGTACTTAATTCATTAGAACCATGAGAATTCATTGATAAGCTGAAAGTAGTCTCACGCCATTTGAGGCGTAATCTTTCCCATTGTGTTCTTGGAAGAACAATGCTAGTGCTAACTCATCAATCAATTATTTATCACCTATTAACTGTGTAGTGATTATCATAAGCTTTTTTGTTTCATTGTGTTCCTGTTTCAGATTTGAATATATTTCTAGTTTGTTGGATTGTATGACTTTCTAAGTTATCTGTTTATGTATAGTGCTGTCTGCTTTCTACTAAATGTTTACGAGCCTATCTAGTATCTGAATGTTGTTAGATCTCTCGATGCAATGGATGTTTTTCATTTTCATTAAATAATTTTGAAGCCATTTCTTCTACATCATCGTCTTCATATTTCAAGAAAACCACTTTAAAATTCTCCTTTAAAACCTATTTTAAATTCGACCCCCCAAAATAAATCTTTAGTTTTTTAACGATGAATCCTCTATATCATCACGCGCCTCCCTTGACTGTGTTCACCATCTCTCCTACGCCCGCTCGAGGCCGGTATATTTCACGGGCGGTCTGCATTTAATAGCCCAGCGGTTCCCCGATAATTTTATTATTGGTGGATTTTTTTTCTCTGCCAATGACGTGCCAGCCATTCTCATTGAAATAAAAATAATAGCGTTAGTTTAGTCAAATATCTTGGCGGGGGTTCGTTTTAATGGCCTGATGTCTGTGGTTTTTTTTTATTCTGGTCTATTTGGTTTTGTGGGGCGGGCCAGGGTATTAATTTTGTAGGCAATTAGCCTGCTAGTTATGGGTTTTCGGGTGTGTGGAACTGATTTTAGCAGTATATTTTTGTTTTGTTAATTTAAGGATGTAGAAGCTATTTAAACACCGCAGATAGATGAGAAAGACAAGCAAACGATTGTGGTATTTGCAAACTTTTAAGTATGTTATTATTATTAACTTCATTGCATAAAATTCAAAATGTGCCAATTCGTACGAGTCGTCTATAGGAAAAGTAATATTATTTAAAAGTGACGATTGACCCTTATCGTTCGAGTAAATTCGTGCAGCTGATTGAGAACCTTCACAAAGTTTACAAAACAAACCAACCAACCAACCAACCATATAAAAGTAGTAAATAATTTTTTTCACCCTTTATTTGCAAAATAATATTAATTACCCCTTGTAAACATTTCATCTTCACATCGTATCATGGGAACCTAACAGTTTTTTAAGCGTAATTCGAAACGATGACTCCATTTTCTAAATTAACAAACATGACACAATCAGGACCCTTTTCTCAAATAATTTTTCTTTCCATAATGTTTGTATTATGAACCTAATTTTTTGAGTCATAAGGGTTAATATAGTGTGGGTAAAGGGTTTTTATGGTATTGTACTGCCATACAGGGGTTCGATATGAGAAATGTGGGCACGAACAATAAAATAAAACGGTTGAATAGCCCGATACGGTGCTGCGGGGTTCAAATCGATTAGTGCCGTGATAATAGTCTTATGAGAGGGTGTCAAACTATTCATGTTGGGTTGAGACTGTCCGGGATTCAAACGGGTTAACTGTAGTGTAAAGATAATATTGGAAATTCTAATTTAAAAATAAAATATTGGCACACTACTTGTCTAATCGGTGCAGTGGCTTGATTTTTGGCTTCTTCTTCTACTTTTTGATGACCAAAGAGTATTATTTCTAGTGTATATCAGTGTCTAAAAATTGCCTAGGCTTAGGACAACGTTCTACTTAGTTTTCAGTAATTATCTTATTAAATAAATAATTGTTGTAAACATCTCATTTTAGTCTATTCATTCATCAATAAATGCTGTGAAAGTAGCTTTCATAATAGAATCAAAATACCTCTATTTACAAATTGAGAATTCTATGTGATTTGGAAATAAAATATTAACAAAAGGCACACAATTTAATATCTACTACTAGATAATATTAGTTAGTTAGACAATTTCATTCTGCAAAGGTTTTACTCGTAAAGCTTCTTAATAGAAATGTCGCCTGCGTCAGAATTTCAAGCCGAACGATGGTCTCCCCTAATCCTCGTTTGATCACTTGATCAATTTGCACTAAGCCCCGTCTATCTTACAAAAGCTATTTCGTAATCGCATTAGTATTTTTGTTATTAAGTATGCTATCATGAGTTTTTTTCTCTTTTTGATTGACTAATTTATTGTTTTATTTGCGTAGATTGTGAGCTACCATTTCTTGCGTTTTCTTTTCGACGTTTTTTGTGTTTTAAATCGGAGACCTTTTACCAATTTCATAAAATGATAAGCTTACATCCCCGCCTTACACTTCCTTTCCATTTGGGAAGGTAGAAACTACAGAAATCCAACTGATACGATCTTTACATACTCCTTTTGCTTTTGTTTCATAAAATCACTATTATTATTATATTTTTTTAGTAACAAATCAATAAAATAAAAGAAACTCAAAACAAAAAAAAAAATATCGGGTTATTTTTATATACACATGCCCAAAAGGTTTCCTGCATAAACTGTTAGGTATCTAACGAAACAAAATTGACACGTTAACCAAATTCAGAACAAACTGAACTCAAATATTCTCGATCCCAATTAAAACACCATTTGTCATCTCCCAAACATTTTACCACCGACATATTTGGGCACAACACAAAGGGAATTAAATGGACTAGTACTGTACCAAGCACAGAATAAAAATAAATCATTCATAACACTCAACACTTCGCAACGAATCGATTCAAAAAACTACGTTCATTGAATCGATAACAATGAAAATCGCTATAACAAAAGCATCCGCTTCGTTTCATTTGAGGGATGAGAGGAGCGCGAGGATCCTTTGAGAGATTTTTAAACCTGTTACTAGGATTAGCTAAATATTATAACATGAACCTAACTGAGGCTAGAAAATTGATATGCTACATACCTACAGAACAAAGACTTATGAGCAAAGATAAACTTTATCTTACAAGGAGTAATTAAACTGGCTGGAAATCATCATTATTAAACACTTTTACCTTTGGACTAATCCTGACATCACGAAGAAAAAGTTGCTGCTTCATACAGGTTCGCATAACTCGACAAAATATCCCTGGTACAGCTGATTATAATTTATTCACGTTTTCTGGGTTGGTCCCTGGTCAAGTTGTTCTTGATAAGACAACGAACTTAGGAGTTCTTCAGTTATTTTAATTACACCTTCTATAATTAGTTATCTTTTATCACCTAGCGAGCCAGGAACATAAAAACCGTCAGGTCCTTTCGGACTACTTGCGTTTAAACCCCGATTTCTCCCTTTATTATTTTACTATTAGGATTGTCTAATGAATCTTTAATCTAAGCAAAGTAACATCTAAACTTTAAATATCTACAATCACGTCTCTCACAACTTGCGCCAAGCATCTATAATGAAAATCGCCATAACAAAGAGCTAAGCTTTGTGCAATAAAAATATAAATAAACGGCGGAACAATAACTCTTAAACGCATTGTTCTATAATGAACAATGAATGCACTATTAAATAGTCCTATAGTTCTAGAGACTTATTATTAAGATGTCAACGTTGTATATAGATACTCGAATAGTATGTTTGACGGGAAATGTAGGGCTAATTGTGGCAATGGACAGGCATTTGGCAACAATGCAACTGTTCTACTGCCTTATTAGGTCGTCTATTCTCTATTACGCTTGAATGTTACCAGGGTTAATGAATTAGCAACCAGATCGCCTAGACATAGTGGCATTATATCAGCGATAATGATTCGATAGGGATTTATTCCGGTCTGATCCCCTGAGCCCCTCCTCCACCCCCTCCTCCTCGATCCCCCGCTAGTTCGTCTTCTGTTTTAAACTTGGAATGTCAAAAATGTATTAGATTGACATAAGCTACCTTAAAGGTTGTGTCCATTCTGTTTAAAGTCGTTGCAGAAACACGGAGTGTTTTGAATGCGATTGTCACTTGTTAATTCAGTATTCACTTAGGACTATCATTATGCCACTAGGTATAAGTGAGCTGAGGTTATCCCCTGAAAACTTATTGAACATAAGAATTGTAGTGAACGTAAAAGAAGAATAAAAACTTCCTTGTGCACGTAAAAAGAAGGCATATAATGCTGTAGCAATTAACAAAAAGAAAAACAAAGATCTAGACCATACCACAGAAGTAAATACTTGAATACAAAGTCACGAACCGAACCACAAACAATGTAATAAAACGGACAACTTCTTTGAAAGTTTCGCGAACAAATAATAAGAATTAGCGACATTTTACGACACCCAAACATGGGCTTATGGTGTAAAATAAGAAACTATAAAACACAGAGTTGCGAGTTGTTAAGGGCCTTACTCTCGTTTAGTACCGTAACACGGTCACTTTATGAAGCCTATTTCTCATTAACGGCTTGGTTAGAAGTTCTGAAAAAAATATATGTTTGCTATAGATTCATGTACAACATTTCTGAAACAGGATTTTTTCGTATGGCTAATACTTTTGCCTTAAAAAAATATTTACCAAACCGCTATTTTTGGCTAATATTCCCTACTACTTCTAAACGGCTTTGAAGTTTGGAAATCTTTTTACACTAAAAAAATTATGGTTAGAGGTACTACATACATGAAACAGATTTTGTAAATCAATCAACATTTTCAAAGAAAATGTCCAATTTTGAGATAGAGGTAAAGACGTGCTCTGCGCGGGCGCGGGCGGCAGTCGTGCTTTAGCATTGAGACGGGATGGCTGTGTCGCTCGCTGCTCCGCCCCGGCTATCGAACGACTACGCGCGTTTGTTTGTGTTAGTGCAAATATTTACGAACGAATTGTATCAGTGTGCGTTTATAGACTAGCTCGCTGCGGAGGGCCCATTTCTATTGTGCGCGTGGACGCTTTACTTATTAGTGGTGCCATTTCTAAATACTGTTTTTGTTTATATTGTATATTGTGTAAATATACGATAATTTGTAAATAAGTAAAAATGCCAAGGCAAAGCAAGTCAAGAAAGACTTCTCACGTATGATTTTAACCAAAAACAAAATTTCCGCAGCAGCTATATTGGATTTACACTTTGACCCCACTATCGACTTTAGCACCATCGAAAATTATGAAAACGACACCCGTGACGAAAAATTCGAATATTTTCGCAGCCGCCATCTTTCAAAAAATATATTTTCATAATAAAATATTAACAATTGTTAATACAAGGTATTATAAAAGACGGAAAAGTGTTTTATATAACAAACTAAAGTCAATAGATTGAATTTAAGCATTTAACCCTTTAAACAAGAAATAATAATGAAAAAAAGAGTGTACCAAAACCGCGTATTAATAAAAATATAGTCAATCAGTATTACAAATAAAGATATTTGTCGTATGCAAGGTACTCTTTAGGTAGTTTTTTTCGTGATATTGATTTATTAATAGTTCATTATACTCTATTTAGTTTGAGGTGGCGCGGCCAGGAAGCACTGCCTGGTGGCCGGACCACATAAATTGTTAAATAAAAAGATATCTCTTGAGGTACTAAAAATATATATATATTCCGATGAAAGTACTAAACTGTGGTCCGGCCACAGAGGAACACACCAGCGCCAGTGGTGTGGTGTCGCGAACCGCAGAGTTCACACGTGCAAAAAAAAAAAAAAAATTTTAGTTTTTAGTTGTACCTACTCCACACAAATTCAAATAACACTAGTGCATTGAGGAATTGAAGACACCGACTAGAAGAATCATCAAAATTCGCATAGAAATGCCGGAGATGCAGTACATTTATGCATATAACATCGTACATAAGAATAAGTACATAGTGTATTATATACTAAAACCTTCCTGAAAGTATGTTGATCACATTAGTGAAAGAATTATTAAAATTGATTCATTAGTTTTTGAGGAAATCGCGGACATACAAACATACATACATACAAACATACATACATACGGGTCGAATACAGAACCTCCTTTTTTGAAGTCGGTTAAAAATGTCGACTATCGGTAGTGTTGTCCGACATTCTGTCTCGCACGAAGGTATTGGTGTGACTGAGGCAAGGTTCTATGCATTGTGCATTGTGCAGTATTTAATGAATTTTATTTTAATTGCAATTGTAATACGTTATTTTTTTTAATTTCAACACAATGTATCTACCTATATTGTTATGAAATAAATTATTTATGACTTAAATAAATATATTTTCTTCCACATAAATGCTAAAAAATAATGTCCAGAAAAACTTAAAATATACGTAACATAAAGTAATAATAATAATATTTTTTTATATTTTTATATATTTTTTTATATTCTAATATTTAAAAATAATTATAATTTATATGTATATAGACGAATAAAGGAAAATAATAATAATACATATAATAATAAAACGTAATAAGTATCTATCTATACAAAATATATCAGCCTTGCATCCGCTATTCCCTTCTGGAATCGTAGGCAAAAATACCGACCTACGTGCGGCATGTCTGCGTCTCTGCATATTCTTTGATCTTAGTTTTAGTGTAGTGCGCCACCGCGCGCGTTTTAAGTATTCGGGAGTAGGGCGTTTGGCTCCGCCCACATGCACAAGGTCAGTGGGCCTTCTATACACCTTAAGTATTTACAGTGAAAACATCAGCATTTTGTAGCTGTTTAATGAATAAACATTGAGACTTGAGAGACTATTCTACTATACTTCGATGTTATGCAACTGCGAGAGTTGTACAATGGTTGATTATATTTTTAATTATTATAAACTTCGTTCGAGTGCATGTCGGAGAAAAAATTGATTTCATGGGTATTTTTCTTTAACTTTTTTTTTTTTATAAGTAAACATTGCCCAAGTTACTCTTTATCACATCTGCCAGTGAAAGTCTCGTCAAAATCGATCCAGCCGTTTCGCAGACTAGCCTGTACAAACAAACAGACAGACAAAAACATTGAAAAATTGTTTTTAATACCATAATTATTATACAATTAAGTAAAAAGCTGTTATTTTTACATTACATAGACTTCAATTTTATTTATTTGTATAGATATCAGGATCCTAACCAATTGGACGGAGAAGGCATAGCACAAGCAAATGTGGAAGAACATGGGGGAGGCCTTTGCCCAGTAGTGAGACAGTAAAGGATAACGGAAAAAAATTATATGGACGGAATTTTTTTCAAGCAAAAAATTAAATTTCCCGTCGCTGGTGCAAAAGATTGGGCAGGCTTTTTTTAATCTTAAAACAACCTCTGCAAGCATAAATGATTGATTTATGATTGCAGCTGATCAAGTTACCTAATACAAAAGCTAAATAAAAAAAAAAACTTTTCTAAAAATAACAAGTAAATTACCATCTCAAATATTTTATTTTCGTGACAGTTCTATTTTAATGACACTGACAGAAAAGTGACAATCTCTCGACGAAGTGAAAACATGCAAATTCCAGCTCGAATGTTTTAAGTTAAATAATAAGCGATCTTCAAGTTCTCTCACACCCACAAGATTCCCATCGAACCAAGCATTTGTACAACAGTTGCAAACTATTTATCTATAGGTCAGCAAAAGCAATAAAACTCTACAAATAATTATTCACAGCACTAACATTTGCATAACGTTGTCCTGGCACGCGATATCGCCATAGAACCGCAGCTTTACTAAAACGGAAATCCATTAATGTTTTTAGTCGCTCACATGTCACGCTTATCAGTTACGAGGAAGCAATGTATGTTGTACAAGCCGGTTCGGTTTTGAATGAGGTTGGATTTCAGCGAGTGGTAGAGTTGGAACGGGAAGCATCTGCATTAATGCGAAAACATAGTAAGAAGGAAGGTTGCTCGAATCGTCTGTATTTTATTGGTAATCAATGAACTATGTTGTTCAGAGAGGCGGCTCGATTCGTGAATATTCATAAGCGAAAATACTCTGTAGAGGAATGAAAGGATTGTTAATCAAGTGATCTTCATTAAAGACAGGCGAATACGATTCGACGATACAGTTAAAATAGTAACAGATATTCGCAATTTTTCACCGTTCTGTCTTTGCCTACAGTTTGTTTTTGTTTTCAGCATCATGGAGTGCAAAATTTTTGTTATAATAATGACTGCTCGTTATCCTAATTTAGCCGTTAAGGGTCGTCCATCTACCTTTTTAAGTCCATATGTGGGTAAATAATTAAATTTTAATTAGTATTGCAACCGGCGCAGCTCAACCGTCAAATCGCGTATGTTTCCATGCGAATGTTATCGCGCTCTTATCTGGCGCTTACATACGCACCATGGAGCTTCGCTAATCGCCTCATCGCTTTACTCCCCATAGATGCCAGCATTGATAATAACCTAAGGGTTTTATATCCGGATTCGAAGGGAGTTGCAGATTAGGAGCAATTTGCCATGGCCTAAAATAAGATAGCTCCTATAAAGGGGTTTAACGATGAATGGAATTGGTTACATTTTATAGAGTAGATCTGATATGGGATTCCGGTATGGTGTTTAGAATATTAGTGTGCTGCGTAAACAGGGACTAAATAATCGTACGTAAATACGTTCGAGATTTCGGACTGCTATTTGAATGCTGACAATGAATATAATACTGTTGTGATGGGAATTAAAAACGTTTAGTAGTTTTGGTGATAGTTTGAATCTTGTTAGCCACATAGGTTAAATTAAATAAAAAAACCATCGAGATATTTAACTTTTTTCATTATATTGTTACAATTAATAGGACTTGAACAAATCCTTTGACTATCGATACCGACGGACACTACACTCACACTGCACTACACAACACACTCACTAAATACATTCACTACACGCGTACATACGGTCACTACATTGCTGTACGAAACACACAAAATTAAAAATGTACTCTGTGGTAAGCACTATTAAAGAAAATGCCACACCAAAAAGAAGAAGACAAAATCTAATATATTGTAGCGGTATCTACAACGCCACATGCGAACAACGCCTCATACTGACGTCACGCAAATCCTGCATCTCGCAAGCAGAGTTTACTGCTCAACCAGCATAGATACAACGGCCCAACATGAATCATTGGGCAGTTGCCCGCCAGACACAACACCCTTCTGGTCGAAGGATCCTCCCCTTTCTATAAAATATGAGTGAACTTTACACCCTGTTCCTCATACCTCTATAATATTAAATAAAACACAAAACTATTACCAATCATCCCCGAAGCAGAACAGCACACGTAACCGAAAATCTACCCTCATTACGCAAACGTATTTCATTCCGGGCATTGTGCCAAACATTCCTGGATTGATTCGGATACGTAGCAGGTCGAGTCGAATGCATAATACATGTGACCTTACGATCATGGTCCCTGAATATGAGAGCAACTGGCATGGCCTGAAGGGTTTTGACAGACTTCGTTGTATTATCCTAGCTACAATTCACATGGAAATTTTGCCAGAATTTCTGAGCTCGGGTACAGAATAAAATATTCGTGTGTTCTGTATGTAGCTTTGGAGTGACGCATTACCATATCTTTATTATTTGATGAGTAGAATTATTATGCAACGGCTGTAGGTAGGTGATACAAAATGCATGTTAGAAAGGCGGGCAGTTTTCATTTTATCTTATATACAACTTTCACTATGGGACCAACTCGGAAATCACGAAAAAAAATCAGCTGTTTAAAACAAAAGTTCAATACCTACTTGACCAAAATGTACCTATGATACAGCTGATTTTTTTTTCGTGATTTCAGAGTTGGTCCCATAGTGAAAGATTTTCATATTCATGAGTAGAACAACCTGTAAAAATTTGGAACCGGTAAAAAATATCACCCTGTATTTTATACTTGGCCCACAAAATTAAATTCGTACCGTAATCCAGTTTTGTTATTTTCTCTTTACTAGATTTTGTTGGCACGAGAAAATTGGAAAGAGAATCTAACAAATTCTATACAGCACAATGTAGAGTGAACAGTTTTCTAATGCGAAATGCATCTTGGCAATATGCCAACAAAATGCAATGATAAAAATAAATCCTTGCATTCATCAGCAGAACAAAAATTCACTGACAGAAACAAATGAGCGCGGCGCTCTTCAATTGTCATTTCAAATCCCCAGAGCTATAAACAGGATCAACGAATCACGTCACATCGTCAGCCTATAACAAAATGGCCACCCATAATTCAAAAAGCAAAGTTTCAAATAATATCCTGCCACGTTTTTCAAACAACTTGGAACTGTTTAATCATATTTCTCCTTTGATATTCCACGGAACAAAATCCCAACTAGCACAAAAGCTTAGCGCTTGTTCAAAAATAGTTTCTGAACAAAAATTGCATAACAAGTTTCCTGTTCGAGAATAGTTGCATATGATAATGCGTTTCTTCGCAACAGCCCGGATTGTTTTAGTTCAAGCATTTGCTACAAAGGTTTAGATTCAAAGCTGAAGTATTCTTATGTGCATATTTTGTTTATTCCGTCATTTCCTTTGTTTATCTTCGCAATATTGAATGTATGAGATTGACTCAGAGTGTTATTGCAAAGGGATATGAAGAGGTGGATACAAAATACAATAATCTTCATATTTTTATCCCCACTCCTCGTCCCACAGCCAGAAATCTCTGTCTCCCAAGTACCATTAGACAAATCTAACGCACAAACATAGACCCGGAAACAATATCTATAGGCTTTATAAATTTTGCGCCGATAAGAAAACCGTCCCGATAGCACAAGCGGACGATCCCCTTTGTTCCATTTCGATCTACAATTCAGATATTCAGAGCAATAACGAAAGAGAAACGATATCAATACAAAAATATTCAAATAATACTGCACTTACATGGTGCATTGCATTATAGTGACCTACTAACCCGTTCCTCATGCCTGGTTTTCATGTTGAACCGAGGCTCGGCGCGTTGCAGCAGTGCTTGGCTTATAAAAATGGATGACACTGTTTTTTAAAATGGAACTCGGTTACATGTTTAGTCTGCAACACGCGTCGGTTGTTTTAGTTAGTATAAGGAATGGATTAAAAAGGATATTAATATGGATACTGGAGTACTGTAACGCTATTCTGTAAAAATCTCACCGTGAAAACATAGGTGAAGTGAGCTTAAAGTGAGCTGTCAATAGTGTCAATCCCTAGCATCAGATGGAATGACAGCTCACTTTAAGCTCACTTCACCTAAGTTATCACGGTGATCTTTATACAGAATAGCACCGCTGGATACGAAGTGGTTTTTTTAACAGCACTATTATCAAGTTTAGGTGTTGATGTGATTATGTAGCTACAGGAGCAGAGGTGGCTCAGTGGTAACGGCCCCGACTTACGACTTGTAGGGCGTGAGTTCGAAGTTCGAACCCAGGCAGGCGCTTTACTTTGTGTAAATAATTTCAACACCATTGCTCTCAAATCAAAAGGAAAGGATCGTGAGGAAACCGATGTCCGAGAATCAAAAATTCGAAGACATGTGACATCACTAACCCACACTGGGCCCGCGTGGTAGATTACGGATTTACGGCCCACTCCCTATCACCAAAAGGAGGGCTGTGTCCCAGTAGTGGGAACATTGTAGGCTGATTATGCTACTGATAAGTTTAATTTTTGATGTGATTTTTGTTTCTGAAGTCTACAAAATGAAATAATCTGTGTTTTGATTGATAAGGTACTTTAATATAATATAATATTCTCATTGAATAAAAGAAAATACCAACAGTCCAAAATAGATCACAAAGAAAAAACCACGGAAAGCCTACAACGCTACACAGATAAAGGATTCACGGCCAACATATCAAACTAATGAGAAGGTCCCGGTTTCGCATTATCATTGCCCTAAAAGATAGTAAAAGACGAAACAAACGGAGCTTACAAAGGAATTTCTGGACCGTTGGAAACCGGTTTCCGAACTGTTAATTCCTAATGCGGATAATGAGGGTGGTTAAAGGTCAGATGCTGAATCAAATAAAGGAGCCAAGGTTTTGGCCAATGTTTTTGTTAACGCTATTAAAATTAGGTGTCGTTTAGTAGGTATTAGATCTTATATTCATTAACGTGACCCAATCTTATAATTAACTAGCTTCTGCTAGCGACTTCGTCCGCGTGAAATTTCGGCCCCGACCCATCGCTCGCCAGTGCTACTACTTCGTTTTTGGTTAGCGTTCTTTCTGACTTTTTTCCTTTTGCTCGGCTCCAAAGGTCCAAAGGGTCGGGAGATTACCACCTATATCTACTTACAAACAACTTTATAATATTAGTATATCGACGATGAAATGACAAGAACTCCCCTAACTGACATTTTTTGCAATTTTACTTTTTTTACGTAGATAGAGTACAAACGATTATTTAAAGTCTATCTACGTAAAAAAAGTAAAATTGCAAAAAATGTCAGTTAGGAGTTCTTGTCATTTCATCGTCGATATGTTGATGACAAAGGATTAAGTCTAGGCGTCACAGGAAAATCAGGAAATACAATAAATGTAGAAATCAAAACTAAGTTGAAGGTATAAAATAATGTCAATTTGATAATTAAGCACTAAAAGTTATTTACAGTAGCTATAACTTGAAACTTGGTGGAATGTTACAATTTACAAATATAACTGGATATATCAAGTTAATCTATACAAAATATTTGGATGTTCTTCTAAAACTAAATTTAGAAAATATTATTAGTAAAACTTGGCTCAAGGGGAATGAGAAAATTGTTAAACATGAGACGCTTACTCCATTGAGAATTTTACGAAAAGCTATTCCGTTATCCCAAGTTAACGATGTATTTATACCTTCTTCAACAATTTTCTCTTTAAATTGTGTAGTAAAAGTTGATAATATAGAAGCAAATAAGATTGGCAATGATAAAATTCCTAGCTTAAAATATTCAAGTATTACTCAACTTTGAGAGCTTAAAAATCAAATAATTTATTTCAAATAAGCACATAAAAGGCGCTTTTGAACATTAACATTTACAGAAAATAGAATTGATTCTAGTCACCGTAATCTAGAACAAAAGGTTTATGATAAAATACCAACAAGAGAAATCTTCATAAAATTTTATCGTATTTAATCACCTCAAAATAAGGAAACAAACTTTCAAACCAACCAAAACAAAACGTGACTTAACTACTGCATCCTGATCAGACGATAACCATGTTTAGAAGCAAAAACATCTACCACGACTAACCAACGGCTTTCTCCGCAGCATCCAATCAACCAATTATAAAACTTTACGGAGAGGATTTAGCCCATTATTTCATTGGAGGAAATTAACAATTGTGTCCAAATAAAGTTGTTGAGTAATTCCGTCATGTCAGTTATCGTTTGTCTTGTGTTGTTAAGAGGACGGGTTGATTGACTTATTTATTGGCTGTTGGACTAAATGATCGGGAATTAGCCTGTATGATGTTTTGATTGAAGGATTGTACTGGAGTTATGTTACGGCTTTGTTCGCTAATACTTCTATAGTGAACAAATATAGAGACCATTTGTTCAATTGCTTTTGATTCAAATAAGTCATACTTGGCTTTTCAAATGATGTGAACTTTTTAATGAATGTTGAAGTTATTTTGTCATGATTGTCTATCTATTGGATTTTTATATTATTGTGTATAATTTTGAATAGTTAAAATTCGTAGCGTTTTTGCCACATTTAAAGACATATCTAATCATAACACCAAAACAAAACCATCCGATTTAGCAAAACGAACAGCATCCACCCACAAGAAAACAATTTCGCCCAACTGATAGCGAAAAAAGAGAAACATTTCGCTACCATATATATAAAAATAATTTATCCCTTTTTACGGGACGTGGAAGCCATGAAAGTTGATACATACAAGGTGGCCGGTGAAGCCACCTGTTCTTTGATCGTGATCTGAAACCAAACAGTCAGGAAACTGTTTATAGAAAAACGCTCTACGATCAAATATTAACGGCTTACTTATTTGAATCAATGGCGCTTGAACTTTGTGAGAGAGTTTGTTACTCAGCCTATGGAAAAGATAAATATAATTTTGGATGTACATAAATAATTTTGTTAGTTTTTTTTAGAGGAATGAAAGAAATATATGGTTTTATGGGTAATAGTCTGTAATTATAATAATAAATTCACTGTCAAGAGTTTTATTGGTTGTGGATTTTTCTATTGATGTCGATTTCTGTGTGGTCTTGTCTAAGGTTTTTTCTTATAGTTTTCATAAAAGGGACATAATTATAACGTATCATGAGGTACTTACTACATGGGAGCCTGATTTTTTCTGGTAAACAGACGGTTATGTATACTTCACTACTTTAAAAAAATATTCTTGCATTATGGATATGGTTTAGAAGTGCACAATTCGATTCTGGCGTCAATGAATGACAAAGTATGTACAAACTATGTATCTAGATAAGTACTATTTCATTCATGTCCCATGCAATACTATCAGCTGCATTAGTTGTAATGATTATTTAGCTTGTTAGCAGTTCGTTGTCTTAGCCCACGCGTATCAAGCGATTTATTTGCTGTTTTGGTGGCGTAAGTGACGTTTGTAGGCAAAACAATAGTTTTGTTAAATTAACTGCTTAGCACGGCTAATAATATTAGTCCGCAACTGTCTCAATGCAAGCTAAATTCCTTATCTAATACAGATGTGGAGTGAGTATTGATTACTGATTTTAGACTTAGTTTTTAGGGTTTCATATCTCAAAAGGGAAAAACGGAAACCTTATAGGATCACTCGTGTGTCTGTCTGTCCGTCCGTCTGTCACAGCCAATATGCTCCGAATGTAATGGACCGATTAAGTTGAAATTTAGTATCTACACTAATCCCTGATGAAGAAACCCTATAATACTTTGTCCGACCTGGGTATCGAATTCAGGACCTCTTGCTCTGCAGTAGCGCTTGCGACCTCTAGATCAACAAGCTAACGCTGTAATGCACAAATACAAAATTGAGCCTTTGAATGGTTGCACAATATTTTCATTTTAGTTTCTTTGTAGGTTACAGCAATAAAAAAGTTACACGAAAAACAAAATTAAATCCCAAAAATGATACCAACAAATACAGATACCCCGACCAATTCAAAGCTACCCAATCGCTCAAAACAAACGCTAACTCCAAAGTTTTGCCGCGACTTGTTCAAGTCATTAAACTGTTAAATTGTCAACTCGCCTTCATTGTGGAAACTTTAATGCATAACTACACCGGAACATTGTCAGTTGCGAGTTAACGAACGAAAGTTTGCCAAGATAAGTGGGTCGTTACTTGTTATGAAACGACTGACATATCGATCTTGGGAGTTACGAGTGATTTGGTGAATGAAGAATTTGATTTGGGGGAAATTATAACGTCCAAAGTAAGAGAAATGTTCAAACACGTCTTGGTTGGTTTTGATGCTGAACCTCAACACTGCAAGTGTTGATAATGTAATATTATTATTTTATATATATTTGTTTCATCATTTCAGCTGAAAGACGTCCACTGCTGGACATATAGGCCTCCCCAAGCACCTCCACTTCGACCGGTTCCTGCGACCTTCACAAGGTCGTCGGTCCACCATGTGGGAGGCCTTTCAACGCTACGTCTTCCGGTACGCGGTCGCCACTCCAGAACCTTTCGGCCATGGGGCCGAAAGGTTCTGGAGTCTGTTCTGCGAGCAATGTGCCCTGCCCACTGCCACTTAAGTTTGGCAATTCTTCGGGCTATATCGGTTACCTTTCTTATTCGATCACGCAGAGAAACTCCAAGCATATCCCTCTTCATTGCCCTTTGGGTGACTTTTAGCCTTCTAATAAGGCCCATATTTGTTTAACATAAATAAATATGTTCCAATATTCATTCACAATAGGTGAAGGTGTTAGATCACTAAGCTCCCTTCAAAATGGTTGACCTGAATGGTGCTGATCTATAACGTCAGGTTCGTGAACGGGCGCCGTCTATAGGGACTGATCATCTCTTAGCTGCCACGGCTTATTTTAATTTATCTTATGTTTTGTTTTTATATTTTTTATTACGGACGCTTGTAACGTGAACGTTTTTCTACAACGTTCTCACATGTCTAATTCTTACATGAATAATGTAACCAATATTTTGATTTAAAAGAGTGTCCATGAAGTTTCTTGCCCATTTTTCTCGATAGGTACTTATTTCGCTTTGGAATAGGCAACTAGCGTCATTTGTCTGACTGACCAACCCCTTGAGAATTCAAAAGTGCCTGTTATTGATTTATCACACTAATATTATAAAGGCGAAAGTTTGTGAGTGTGTGTGTGTGTGTGTGTTTATATGTTTCTTACTTCTTCACGCTCAAACGGCTGGACCAATTTTGATAAAATTTTGTATGGAGGTAGCTGACACCCTGGATTTATATATAGGCTTCTTTTTATCCCGATATTCCCACGGGATCGACATTTACGCGGGTGAAACCGTGAGGCGCAGCTAGTTCGAAATAAATGCTTTGAGTCTGAGTTTGATAGCTTGTCTGTTTAGTTTTCACTTCACATCTTTAGTTCAATTTTGGTTAACGGGAATGGACCATAATGAGCAGAGTTTGGTACCTGTAATATTTACCGCTAAAGATCACGGTCAGAACTATTCTATTGTTTAAAAGGGTCGGCATCGGTCTGCACGGCCTATTACTTCCTGATCGCCTGCCTGCTTGCTAAGCTCAGTAGCTTAAGTATTTTAATGCGTGTTCGTGACATTGAACGCACGACAACGTCTTAATTTAGTCGTTGACGTAAATTGTAAGTTAACTTGCCTTACAACCATGAAGAAAGAGATCACCAATCGAAAATCCAAACGTGATGATTATCACTTATCAGCTTCAATAGACGAAGGCCTGAATTTAGGAGCAGATGCAGCAGAACACGAATTTAAAATATGAAACATCTCAATCAATAAATGTCAAGGAACAAAACCCATTGTTTGCTGTTGAATTAGTCAGTCCAAGAGGATGTAAACAAACACAGGAGCTATATAACTAACAAAATCACTGATAGAACTAGCTTCGTTACTCCAGAAATCCTGTCCTTTAGACAATGCTAGTTTGTTACACAGTTAAACGCAAAGGCGCCAAGGGAGGCACGTTAATCTGACAAGCAACAACACAGAGCTGCGGCCACTGGCTGACTTAACGGCCCCTGTCACTCCACCAAGTAACTTTCAATTAGGCCCTACCCCGCATTGGAACCGCAACGATTCCATCACAGACGTGAATCTCGAATTCAAACCTCTACATCGCTTGTTCAATACCCGATTAGAAAACGAAGATGGTAATGAACTTGGAAATGGATTCGTAAGCACAGTCAAGAGAAATTAAAGTCGTGTCGCAGCGTAAACGTGGCTATTCTTAGCAATTAGACAAAGCAGAAATTAGCAAATGGCAACAGTACTGTGTGGGTGCTCTCTGGAATCTTGTTAGGGGTCGAGTGAGTCAGTTAGTCGAGATTACAATGCCTAAGCGTCTCGTCCTTGTTTTGTTACAAGGAGGAAAATTTGGTTATAAAATTCCAGCCCTCATGCTCGAGTTTAAGCTGAGGTAATTTTGTTGGAACAATTTGGCTAATTATGAGAACTGGTTGGCCTTAAAGTATGAAGGGCCAGTAGAAAGCCAATTAAATATATTTTATTAAAGTATATTTTGGTGTCGAGAGATGGAATGAAATTATATATATTAGTAAATTTTACTTTTAACAATTCGTTGATAGTGTTTTTACTAGCTCTGAGTCTGTGTTGATTTATTCTTAAGCAATCAATCAACAGCTATATAGGTAAAGTGAATTGGTTATAGCTGAGTTTAAAAACAATTCGGCCTTGGGTTACATCTGAGAAGATATTATAATTCATAGCACCGCATCCTATCAATTTTGCACAGATCCAACGCAAACATTTTACAGCAAAGATTGACACTTGCGGACACAAAAAACGCCCACCGAAATTCATCTCGAATATTTGTCAAACACCCATTCTAAGAAAGTAATCACTTCCGAACGAACCGAGTGGAGATCAAATAATCTCCTTTGACCAGAATCAATATTTGAGTTCCAAATGGTACGGTTGTAAAGGATCGATGTGATTTGAATAAACATAGGTACTGTACGGGGAATGTTTGATTCCAATCGATAAAATTTGAATCTACATGATTTGGTTGTTGATTTTCCCGTTTTGTCTATTTTGAATTGCTAAGATCGTGTCAATGCGAATAGCGGCAGTCTTTGTGCCGCGTTCTTGGAACAATGTTTTCAAATCGACTTTGTAAATACATGTAGCCATGATGAAATGCAAAACACATCAATTGAAACGAACGCTGTTGGTGGCCAAATAGAGCTTAAGTACATAATTTACACTTGCTGCTACTTCGGTTGTGATGTCTATGATACCGAATAAACTCAAATTCTCAAATCTTGAACTGAACAGAACGTTAACCAATTTAAAAGCCACCATTACCATACCATTTTCTTTCTCAGAACTCCCCGCTAACTTAGAAATACTGAGAACAAAAACCGTTGAAAATGTCTGACCATTAAACAAGGCGTCAATATTGTAGCGGGATCGTCCGAAAGGGTTACCGCTGCCCCGGAACATAAAGGGCTAAGGAAGGAACACGGGTGGGTTTTAGTCAGTAAGAGTCTGACACTCCCTTCCGCTCCACCCAGAGCGGGAGGAGTCATTAGATGATTTCCCATCCACAAAAAAAAAAAAAAAAATAAAAAAAAAAAAGGCGTCAATAAGCTCTCCTGGTCATGATGGACTCAGCATCGAGCATCTTCAAAATGCTGGTGTCCACTTGCCAAGAGTATTGACTATGTTTTTTAATCTATGTGTAGCGCATTCTTACCTACCACAAGAGATGCTGGATACATTAGTTGTACCTATTGTGAAGAATCGGACAGGAGACATAGCAGACAAAGGTAATTACAGACCAATCTCACTGGCAACTGTGATAGCCAAAGTGTTTGACAGTGTGCTTGACACGCACCTCAGTAGATACACAAAATTACATGACGCACAGTTTGGCTTTCGTGCGGGGTTGTCTACTGAAAGTGCAATACTTGCGTTGAAGCACACTGTCAAATATTATACGGACAGAAAGACACCAGTGTATGCTTGTTTCCTGGACCTTTCCAAAGCCTTCGACATGGTTTCTTATAGTGTCTTATGGGAGAAGCTTCGCGGGGCGGGAGTACCTGCTGCATTGGTGTCAACATTGGCTTTCTGGTATGACAAGCAGAGGAACTTTGTCAAATGGTCCAATGCATTGTCTGACCCGTATAAACTTAAATGTGGTGTTAGGCAGGGAGGTCTTACGTCCCCGAGGCTTTTCAATATTTATATTAATAATTTGCTTGTTGAGCTCAGCAGCGCACACGTAGGATGTCATATAGATGGAGTTAGTTTAAACAACCTAAGCTATGCAGACGATATGGTGCTGCTGAGCCCCACAATAGGCGGAATAAGGAAATTGCTTGCTATTTGTGAGGGTTACGCCGAGCGGCATGGGCTAAAATAGAATCCTACTAAGAGTACACTGTTGGTATTTAGAGGCAGAAATAAAAGTCCCTCAAATGTCCCTCCCGTAGAACTGAATGGTTCACGTTTGCAGAGGGTAACATTATTTAAATATTTAGGCCATATTGTTACGGAGCATCTTAAAGATGACTCGGATATGGAAAGGGAACGAAGGGCGATGGCTGTGAGGGGAAACATGTTGGCTCGCAGGTTTGCTGGTTGTTCAGTCCCAGTTAAAATAACACTTTTTAAGGCGTTTTGTCAAACATTTTACACCAGCAGCCTGTGGGCTAATCATACCCAAAAAACAGACAACACCCTTCGCATTCAATACAACAATGCCTTCAGGGCGCTGTTGAGGCTTCCTCCGTACTGTAGTGCGTCACTGATGTTCGCTGAAGCGCACACTGATGATTACTTTGCGATCATGCGCAAGAAAGTGGCATCAATAATACGCCGAGTGAGAGGAAGCGACAATAGCATCCTGAAGGTATTTTCTGAAAGGTTGGAAGGGCCGACAATGGATAGGTTTATCAAGCTACATGCCAGACATGGGGCTTGATAAACCTTCCTGAAATAGGGTTTTGCTTGTTATCTTGTAAGAAAAGATTGTATTTGTGTGCCTACGTTTTTTATCTACTACCTACTAACATAGATTTTTAAGTTACTTGTAATACTAACACGCTATGGGCCTATGATGCCTGCCAATAAAAGATTTTTATTTATTTATTTAATATTTGCATTTCTATGCGTTTGTACAGCTTCCCGGCCATAGTTCCACTTCATAAATTAATTGCTCTCTGTAGCTTTAGATATGTCATTGAAATAAATCAATGAGCAATAATCGTTATAATACTAATTTATCTTCGCACCAATCACTTAATTAGCACGAAGCAAAGGCAACAAGAATTAATAATGAATTATGATCAGTGTTTTTAACACCTCTGGATAGGCTGGTTATAGACTCGATAGAAGATGCAATAAATTGAACGCAACTAACATACGATTAAAAGATAAAGAGGAAGACATACACATAGGTGTGTATTTGTGTAGTAGATACGAATGTTGCGAATGTGCAAGAACGATCACATGAAAATTATACCCTAAAACTTTTCATACATTGCAGAAACTGTGATATGACTAATTCGCAACAGTCAGACGATGAAATAAGGTCAACGTCGTCAATTACAAGCGGGAGCGATAACATGGAGTAGCTGCTGCATAAAGCCCTATTCAACAAGAAAAAGATGAAGCATCAACTATCACAAAATAAAAACAGAACATAGTACAAGACAGTACAAAAGCAATAAAATAAGGACAATAGCATCCAACATCGAACAATGAAACCATTGTAAGAACGCCATTCACGTTAAATGGCCAAGCATTAATTGCAAATTCAACTGATAATAATGAACAACTGCTTGTATGACACTTTCTCGGAGATAGCGATGTCAAATGTCAAATGTTGGAAGATAAAGGTGCAATATGTTTGTCCGGTCCAGCATTATCGTAAACAATAACGCTTTAACATTAAGCAATGGAAGATAAAGGAGTGAAAATTGATAGTAATTTGTTTATAATAGTTCGAATTTACGAGGCTTGTTGGGGAAATTGTGGGGTGTGAGTAAGCTGTTTCAAAACGGCTGATAATAGTTGCTAATAGGATCTGAAACTGGTATACTGAGCCTGCTTATTCAACCAAATTCAACCTCAAACGGTACTAAGTCAAAAACATCACCCAGATCCATGTTTCAACATTTCAACACATATAATAACCTAATACATATCAGTGTTAGGGATCTTGACCATAAAGCGATCAACATCGCTTCAATCCAAGCTGTCACCACATTGAACACACGCTGGAAGCGCTTTACACAGCGACAATGTCCTGCTGTCAAGAACTAATTTACCGTTTATATATTTTATTGTTTTAGAGCCTTTTAGGGTCAATAGCGCATCGTATGCATGATAGAGGGCGAGCTCGGTGACACATTTATGTCGCTAAGCAATTCATCAACTATTCTTTACTGATAAACAAAATACATTATACTGAAACTGTATATTATAGGTATGGAATTGCTTCTAAACAGATACAAATCGTTGAATGATCGACATTCCAAGTTTGTCAGATTATGATTGTCTATAAGTGCTGGCAGGGTGCTAAGTCATCGTTTGTAAGTCAAGGATTGATAAAGCAGAGAGCACAATACATTTTCCTTAAATGACTTTCGCAACCGGTGTGGTGAGGTGTGGCGCGGTGTGTTTTGACTGCAGCGTCACAAACAAAAGTAATGATGCGTTTCATTGCAATTCTTGTATGAAAGTAAAACAGGATCAATTTGTTTAATTATGTTTGTAGAATGTTGAAATAACTGCTTAAATACTAATCAGCCTACACTGTTCCCACTGCTGGGACAGGTCTCCTCTCTGTGAGAGGGAGTGGGCCATAATCCACCAAAGGGGGCCCAGTGCGGGTTGTGCTTGTACCAAGAAATTAAACAACGCACAATCTATGAATATGGAAACCACAATGAAGAAATCCCTATACATATTCAAAGCGGTGAACGAAAACACTAAATTTTCGTCTAAAAATAAAACATCTAACATTTATATTTCTCACATTACTCTATTCGATTATACGGTTCAAATGGCCACTTACAAACGAGAATTCATTATGTCATGCTTCGACACATTTCAAAGTTATTTTGTTTCGTAGAACCGTCTCCGTTGCACACAATCGTTATAAATCCACGTTCGACTATGGGTATTTCTAGTGCCAGTTTAATTTGAGCTTCCTCTTTCTTCATTACCTTGGCTTTAAGAGGTTTTATTGATCGGTCGTAAGTTCCTACTTCATTGGTCATGGTGACCGCTTCAATGGTTTATATACTCTTGGTTCGCTATGCATAGTTATTTCCCTCACGTATATCGGAAAGGGCGTCGAACTTATATTGTTATTAGTACTGATATGGCAGTCTTTATAATAGTTAAAGCTATTTACATGATCTCATTTGCAAGTATGTTACTTTACTCATGAATGAATCATGTTGGTGACAAAGATTTTTTCTGTTTGATCGTTTCAAGGAAACTCTTTATTTGCGGTGCGGACGGACATCTCTGTCTTCGCGAATAACTGTCCGAATTTTCGTGGTAATTAATTTGTAATATATGGCTTATTTATTTTTGGCTAAAGCATATTTTTGTAAGAACTTGGAACAAAACAAATCGGAAGTTCCGGGTAATCTATTCTTGTATATTTTTATATTTTAATGTTTGATATTTATATGAAATATCAAACTCATCTTCAGCAGAAATAGTACAACAGAATTGGATTATTAAAAGTTGATCAATATTGCTGCAGGATTTAACCACCTAAATCTGTCTAGCCTCAAAACACAGCCTTAAAATTAGCGCCATCAGATTGAGAAGTCTGATACAGAAAATGCAAATCAACAGTAAATTAAAATGTTGAATTTTTTATAGAACAGTCTTCGTTTAGAAATTAATAGATATCGAGTTTCTGTTGCAGTTCTCATTATTGATAACTAAGCTTAAAGTAGATTTTGAAGACCTAGCCATATGTATTTAGAAAATTTTATATTGCGCACCTGATTTCCCTAAAGACTGCACTGCAAAGGATCAGACCAGACGATAGTCGCAAAGGCTATAATATCATGGACGAATAGACAGATTAACGATCAAGTTTATTGCTATAATGGCACTATTGATTTTAATGAATAGATAGAATCATAATTTATTCATGTTTAAATTTCAGTCATCAATTGACCATAAATTGTAAGTTACTTATGAATGCCCATGTCTCGACAACCAGACTCATATTGCCAATACAAGAAACAAGCTAATACACAACTTCAATTATAAATTAGTTTCAGTAGAACACAATTTACTAATAAACCTTATAGAAAGCGGCATCTGTTCAATGGTCTATTCATTCTATGAATGCTATCATTAATAATCTTTTCTGTTTCAATGTATTCAGTTCCCGTGTGTCCATTTGTTAATTTGACGTGTCTGAAATTAGAAACATGATTGCTTTTATTTATTTTATCAAATGTGCTTTGCCAATGTTTGCGGCTTCGTGATTGATTATGGTTTTTGCATCTTCTGTTGTTTTTATTACTTTTGTGACGGGATCCCGGTTTACAATAGCTTGATAAGACAAGTTGAGGATTATTTCAAACAGGGCCAATATTCAATTGATAGATTCCGATGCACTTATGGGTTTCACAATGCAGCTTCAGATTGAATAGCCACTGATGGTGTCACGTTCTAAAATATTTTATTTGCAAATTCTAGAATTGATTCCTTCTACAACTAGGGACGTATTTTGCATTTACTTTTATGGTAGTGGCGCCTCAATGTAGACACATTTAAATATGTCAATGGAAATAGCTGTCCATTGTATTCCTAATTGATGCATTTAGCACTTGTCAATAGCTGCACATTTACGATTTCCGACACCGAATGTATATACATTATATTAAAAATCGAAGTGTAAAGAGGAAGTAACTAGTCACGAAACAAAAAAACAATAAAACCTCTTTCCCATTCAGTCCATAGGAGGTGTAATTAGTCGTGTAGCGTTAATGTTAATTATCGCCATGGGAAGACAGTACCAACATAGTTTATTGATCGAAGTTCGATGCCTGTTAACTATGTGGCGTGCATGTTAAAAGGTTTTTTTTTTCTTTTGTGTCAAGTTCGCTTGAAGCGTTTTTGTTTGAGTAGATGATAGATATCGTTGTGTGATGGTCGGGTTTGTTGTTTTTTAATGGGAATTGAAGTGTGAATATGAGGTGTATTGTTAGTCAGTTGATGTTAAGTTATGAGTTTAATTTTGCTGCGTTATATTCCCGATTACTTTGACCCTTTGCGGATCCAGTAATATTGATTACTTCATGGATAGGCTTGAAAAACTCTTACAGCATTTCTTCAATAAATTATGTATAATTTGCGGTGACTTCAATATTAATGTATTAAAAGATGACACGAAACACAGTTCTTTTTTATCGTTGTTAACGTGCTACAACTTCAGGTATCTAATAAATACTGAACCTTCAAAAGGAATAAATCGGAATCATGTATAGACAATACTTTAACTAATTTACCAGACGCTCTTATATAATGTACAAATGTTGATCACAATAAGTGATCAGACGGTCACGCGGGTCTGGTGGCCTACCATGATCTAATTAAAAACGATTCAAAAACAAGACATTTCAGTTTAGGTTCCTAAGCTGCATCGCTTGAGCTGCTCTATGGACGTTTTGGTACCAAACAAGTATGAATGAAACCAAAACTTGCGACTCAGTTTGGGACAATCGCTGTCAGCAGATGGCACAGTCTAAACTGAATCGTTAAACTGACGTCATGGTACGAATTAGAAGAACAGTTCAGTTTAGGTCCTAAAATGGATCGCGTTAAGAGCTTGTGGTAGGCCTCCTGTTCTGTACAATATGCTTAGAGAAGGTTGAGTTTAAGAAGCGGATAAATTATATGCGTCCTTGCAGAATTCAATATAATGACAAGAATAAAAGTGACTATAGAGCAAAGCTGTTAGAGACTGACTGGAGCACAGGTATTAACACTTTTATAGGACAATTCAAAGAAATGCATACATCATTCTTTAAGAAGTGTAAATTAAAAGTTACTGTTAAAAGGAATATGGGGTCTAAATGGGTAACTAATGGAATTAGGACATCTAGCAGAGTAACACGTTACCTTAACACCGTAGAGAAGTTATGATATAAATATCTTATGACTTATGACTCCACGCTAGGCTCAATGGCTTTTTAATTGTTTCTGTAATTATGACATTCCACCGGTTAATGTTGATCTAATAGCACTGAGATATAGATATACAGTATGTTAACTAACAGAGGGCGTGCCCGTTAACCCGCAATAATATAGCATCCATACATGCTAAAAAAAAAATACCATTCGAAAATGAAATGTTTTTATTTTTTTTTATATTAAAATATTTACTAAAAATGTTAAATTGATACGTAAAAGATCGCCGCACACGCGGCCCGTCATTCATAAATAAATTGCGGCGTTGCCGTCCTTCAAGTACGCATGTACAGAGTGTTTCTTTTACGTATCAATTTAACATTTTTAGTGAATATTTTAATATAGAAAAAAATTTAAAACATTTTATTTTCGTATGGTAATATTTTTTTAGGATGTATGGATGCTATACTATTGCGGGTTAACGGGAACGCCCTCTGTTAGTTAATATACTGTATAATTATGTATATCCATACAATTTTACTTTTGTTTTTAATTTGCTCATGTCCTTACAATCATAACAATAGCCTTTACATCACCAATTCACCACTCATCTAATATCGTTTATATATCTTTCCGCTGCGCTCATATAGGTCGATGTAGTAACAAATTAACACATGCATACGCCATCGCCCTTGGTTCACAATGCATCATTGTTCTAACTGTATTAATTTGTTTATTCACAGAACGAACTTTCGGGGTCGTAAAATGGAGATCACGACTCAACTGGAGCATTTTGGTTGGGTTTTTGGTGTGAAAAAGTGTTGGTTTATTTTTGTCATGGTCAACTTTTTTCTTTTGGTTTGAACTGGTGGCCTACCATGATCTAATTAAAAACGATTCAAAAACAAGACATTTCAGTTTAGGTTCCTAAACTGCATCGCTTGAGCTGCTCTAGGGACGTCATGGTACCAAACAAGTATGAATGAAACCAAAACTTGCGACTCAGTTTGGGACAATCGCTGTCAGCAGATGGCACGGCCTAAACTGAATCGTTAAACTGACGTCATGGTACGAATTAGAAGAACAGTTCAGTTTAGGTCCTAAAATGGATCGGGTTAAGAGCTTGTGGTAGACCTCCTGAGCTGTAAACAACTCGCTCCTGCGGTCTGAATGCACTTCAGATGCACAGTATTTAGCCTTATTATTATTTTATTCTGTATCTTCTTGGTATCGATCTGTAATCTTTTTTGAAAGCTTTCCAATTCAGTGATTAGCTTCGTGGTTAATACAGTCATCAGATGGATTGGTTGAACAAATTAGTAAGAAGATGCTTCTTATGGTGCCCACATTTTTATATTATAATTTAGGGCAAGATTCTCAGATTGCACTTTGAATTTTACTTTGCTATATAAAGTAAGTGTTTCATACTAATATGAACCATATTCTTAAAAGAATCTTTATATTATATTCGCATAAGTGTAAAAAATGTGTGCTTAATTCGTATGAAGCACACATTTTTTACACTTGTTTGCTAGGCATCCTATTATAACGTAAGGTTCATATTCGTAATGAACCTTATCAGGTTAAAAATAAGGCTAACTTTACTTAGAACAGTAAAGTCAAAATGGGATCTGTGAATCTTGCCCTTAGTATCACAGTATTGCTTCAGTAGGCACCGTTTTCTCCAAGTACAGGTTAATACTAGGTAGCTTGGGGAACTACGGCACATTTATCTTTATACATCTCACTTTACGATCGTTGCTCTAACATTCCCTCAATCACTGCTTACCCTTTCAAAGTATTAAACTTGCGTAAAGGGTAGTAAAATTCAAACCAGTAGTGTCTAACAAATCAAGTGGAAGGAATCAAAGTGTCTATTGTTTGTTCTCTTAGACAATGGAGCTCAAGTTATGCGTAATAGATCTTTAAGCTGAGCACTTAGGTTTAGCATTAGCAATGAAATGAGTGTTCATACACCTGACATTGAGTGCTCGGAATAGCAACGCGGTGTGTGGTGTGGTCTAAGAACAATTGATATGACTGGCAACAATAGTCACTTGACTGATGCCCGGTTTCTGACGTTTTTAAACGGAGTTTATCCATTCGATAGTGATTATTGGTCCGATATCGTGTTTCTGAACAAAATTTAATTTTATTAATAGAAAACAAACAGCTCATTTATCAAATTAAATTTCAGTCGACAACATCCATCGGTTTCTTACTAAACTTCAACCATATCCGACGATCCTGCATACTTATCTCTTTTGTTGACTGTAAATAATAAAGTACGATACATTCTTAAAACCGAAGACCACTTAAACTCTTTTTTCATCAAAAATAATGAGTTATTATCAAAATTACCAATCAAACTTAGACACAAATTCTATAATGACAGTAAACCGGTGATCGATTGCTCGTTAGGGTCATTTAACAACTAATTCTTCAAAACTTGCTGAAATATTGAGTTGTTCGAGCGTTCGTTGGAAGTTACCAGCTACGCGACGTAGGCGGTTAATTGTTAGAACCCAGGACTCCCCACTAATGAAGGAGGGAAATTAATTTTAACTCCAAGTTAAACCGTTCGTTTTGTTGGAAATAATGATTCTATCGATCTTGGTGCATTGAGATTGGAAATTGATATTTTAGAGGAATAATTGAAGGAGATATTTTAATATTGTGTTATAAGTAAGTTCCTATATCATGAATAAGAAAGAAGTCGAAACCTTGAAAGAAAACATCGTGAGTAAACTGGCATGTCCTAGAACCAAATCTTTAAAGACATGTGACATCTACCAATCCGCACAGGTCCCGCGTGGTAGATTACAGCCCACTCTCCACGAGAGGAGGTCTATGTCCCAGCAGTGGGGACATTATAGACTGATTTGTGATACCATAGGGTGTTGTTTTTTTTCCCTACGCCAGTGTTTTGGTGGCCTATTATAAATCATGAATGATTTCGCGTAACTAGTTATTATTTTTGTAATAAAATGGGATACATAAAATAAATGAGAAAGAGTATAAACTAAAAGTAAAATTTAATAACAAATACACCTCATGCTATTTTACGGCCGTCCTAAATGACGGAATACCTAGAAAATTGTATGTTTAGTGGATTTGGGCTTGCCTATGCAATAACAGCTAGGAGCTTGTGGATAAGTACCTAATAACTGACGCCCAGGTCGACCGATCAGGTTAAGCTACGCTTTTCGCGGTTGGCCCGTGAATAGGTGACCATTTTTACATGCCAAGACGTCCAAGACGCCTTCGTGCCTCGGAAAGCACGTTAAGCCGTTGGTCCCGGCTATCATTCGTGGATATTTGACAATCGTTACGGATTTTCGGAAGTCCGAAAGTCAGACAACCAGTCTAACCAAAATGGTATACCCAGTAACTGGGTTGCGGATATCAGATAGGCAGTTGCTTCATGTAATATACTGGTATTCAACTGCATCCGGTTGGACTGCAAGCCGACCCCAGCATAGTTGGGAAAAGGCTAGGCAGATGATGATGGGCTTGTCATTATCTGAATAAAATAATTATGCCTCCCAAGTATTTTTAACGTCGTAATTTTCCAAAAATGGACAGAACACCTTATCTTACATCACGTTACGTGTTTATAGCTAAACGCCTGTGTTCTAAAAGATTAATCGATAAAAAAAAAAATCTTAAAGATAGGAATATAGAAAGTGACTGTCATGACTCATGTCAGGATTTTATTGGCTATTGCCAATCATAGTTAGCAATTAACGTGGTGTTGATTACTATTTCAGAAACCATGAGGTTTAAGGGGCTTACAGGACCTAAACGCAAAAAACGCAAGTTTTAGAAACAATAAAAGTATTTGATCGACTACAGTAAAAAAAATCAAAAAAATATATGATATTTTTCAGGATAAATGCTAGGAAGATAGTGTGTTGAAAACATAATACAACTTATTTGGTACGATAGAAAAAAATCATGAAGATACCTCTAAAAACTTTTTTTTTACAACAAAATTCATACTAATATACATACAATCATTATGATTTTTTGTCAGATTATTCTACAAGCAACATACTAAAACTATAGTGTTTTAGTTTTTTTTGTCCAAACACTGACTGTCACGTGAATTGCTTCATATTTTGCAATAAATTACCAGCGTTGTGGCATCGCGCTTCTCTTTCTTTTCTATGTAGTCCGACAAAGACCGCGCTTTAGGTCATGTAGTCCTCTTAAATGTTTACTTGTTTTTTGTTTTATTACTCTTTTATAGTGACACTATTATATGACTTATTCCTCGTAGATACACTTTCCTTGTAGAGACACTTTTGGAAATCATTCACTTGTGTTCCTGTCAGATACATTTTTAAAAATCCTGAACAGTTATTCTTCTTAGACACATTTTTAGGTACAGTTGTGCACTAAATATGTCATTGACTGTCCCGTTGGTCTCGTGGTCGCAAGCGCGATTGCTGAGCGTGAGTTCCGGAGTTCGATTCCCGGGTCGAGGAAAGTGTTATTGGGTTTTTCCATTGGGAATTTCTTAGTAACAGGAGTTTGGATCTTGGCGGTGTGATGCCCCCGTGCCTCGGAGAGCACGTTAAGCCATTGGTGAACTCTCTCCGGTCGTGTCGGATTGCCGTCCCATCGGACAATGAGAGTGAGGGAAGAGAGAGTGCACCTGTGTATGCGCACACACTTGTGCACTATAAAATCTCCCGCGCCGGCTGGTCTCCGCTGAGATTGGTCCCCATGACCGAAATTCAGTCTTGAGGAGATTTATGTATTATGTTATGTGACTCACCCTCTCGATTCGTGTATACTGTTCTTTGTCAAAGAGACATAGATAATATATATCATATATATTATCAATAATATATATCATCGTCGTCGTGTACAAAAGCTACGATCACTGAAAGAATTTATACAGGATGAATGTCGGAGTTCTCTAGCTTTATGTTCTGTCGTAGACGAAGCACTTAGATTTAACGAGTTACATAGGTCAAGGCAAATATTTGCCTGTTTGAGAGGTCTGGTAGATGTTTGTGAGATACCAAAAGCTTTGGAAGACGGTACACCGATTAGTCGTTGAGACACATTTACCAATTCTTACTAGGAAGTTAGGAAGGTAGCCATACCTTCTGTAATTATTAACTTGTAAAAACTTGTAATTTGAAAACATTGTAAAAGCCAATTATTTTTAAAAGAGTAACCGTGCAGTTTTTTGCTGGCTTTTCTCCGTAGAAAACGACCAATTGGGGGATTTCACCAACACGAGAGACTTGTGTCCAGTTGGTGGAACTCAAAATTAGTATCACTTACTATTTCGTCATCTGGACACGTCAAGATTTTTACGTGTGTCCACATAGTGAAACTTAAATTAAATCACATTTATGTTTTCGCCAACTGAACACACCCAGTTTGGAACCGTGCACCTAGCTTCTGACGTTTCATAAGTGCCCATGAAGGTTTCTGTGACATAAAACATTTATATTTTTATTTTACCTATTAAAACTCTAATAATACCTTTTTTTTGGCTCACACATTATTCTAGTGGTCGCAAGCGGTACCTACTGCAGGTCTTGGGTTCGATTCCCAGGTGATCTCAGGATATTTTCATCAGGAATTTCTCAGCCTGGAGTCTGGATTTGTGCCCGGTTGATGGCAACAGGCTCGCCCTCGATTACATGAGACTTAAATATAACTGGTGAAATGTGGGTGTACTGATACACCTTCACACCTCTACCTATCCCTTTGGTGAATACAGGCGTAATGTATGTTATGTTACATCTCTAATGAATAATCGACAGTAAGTGGACGACACAAGATTGAATATCGATTAAAACTGACGCGTAGGTAACAGTTAACCGCGTGTAAGTACAGACGCCAGCACATCAACCTACTACAATCTGTCAGATTTCTGTTATAGATTTTCAACTTTATCGCTAAAGCATAAGGTTCAATGTTGATTGGGAAAATTTGACAGTTAGGGGTAGGTTGATGTGCTGGCGTCTGTACATAAATGTGCCCTAATTTTCGTAATTAAATACGATTTATCAGGAAACATTTATGAAGATTTATGAATGGTAATAAATTTTATTGTAATAACTTGCATGTGCTGCTCTGACCCAATACAACTATGTACGGTCGGAAACAGAATTTATAAAATAATTAATATTATCTAAAATGTTGGTCTTATCGTGGCCCTATTCGTTTGGGAGGACCGATTACAAAGCGACAACTGCATGCAGTTGTCACATAAATCAATCATTTAATCAACTTTTTTGATGTAATATAATAATATCCCTCACAAGCTCTTGTCTCTTATAGCGTTCGGTGATATTGTGCAACGCATTAGTTATGTTTTTAACACTATGTTGTAGTAACGAACACATAACATAACATCAGGCCTATAATTTGGAAGGGTTTAGGCAGAGGTGTATCTATAGTAGGTACGTGGGCTACACATCAAGCTACACAGTTCCAGTTTTAGCTGACCTCGCATTGTACAGGTTTTTCGTACAGTCAAAAGTCAGCTTATACTGGTTATGTATAGCTTGATGCGTAGCCGTGTGTACAAACACATTTTGCCAGTTATGTGTTATAGTGGGTTGGATGGCTCGCCCAAATTCCATCAACCGGGCACAAATCCAGACTCCGGGCTGCCACTGAGACATTCCTGATGGAAAACCCAATAGCACTTTGAAAGACCTGCGGGGCAATTGCGTAACACATTATTAATTGGAATCGGTTTCATTTTGACAGTTCAACAACATTCATTGCGTTATTTACGTGTTGAGCAGACAAATTTTTCGAACTTATGAAGCAATGGATTAGCAATTTGCTTCAAAATTATTCAGATTCCGATTGATAGTGTGTTACGCAATTAGGGTGCGGGGAATCAATCCTTTGATATTATTTCTTACATAATTATATTCATCGGTGAGTTTAATCTTTAAAAAAACTCACCGACCAAATTCGCAACACCACAATACGCTCCAAGACAGGTATCGCCGATGTTGGCGGCAAGTCTGTGAGGCTGAAGTGGGACTGGGCGGGTCACACTTATAGGATGCATCCAGACAGATGGGCCAAAGTCGTCACACAGTGGTTGCCTGAAGACGGACATCGTCACCGAGGCAGGCCTAAGAAACGCTGGCGTGACGATTTAGGCTCATTCCTAACCGACTGGACGGAGAAGGCACAACACAAGGAAATGTGGAAGAAAATGGAGGAGACCTTTGCCTAGCAGTGGGACAGTACAGGCTAACGGAAAAAAAAAAATATATATTCATACTCTAGATGATAGGATGTTTGTATGTGTTAACTGTACCTATTACTAAGAAATTCTACTGCGAAGCTCATCGTGCGTCATAAATGTTTTACAACGGTTTTTTTTGCAAATCACGAGATATTATCCAAACTTGGTCCTCATAAAACACATCGAAAAGCGTACATAGTTCTTCAAAGTACAAACACATAATTAATCTTTAGCCTTCATGTCCCACCGTCAGATATGTGCCCACCACACAATGGCCCATGACTCGCCACTTCTTCACCAAAGAACTACAGATATAATTAGTGATACAAGTTGTGGAGTAAAAAATATTAATAGTACGAATATTTTTAATTGCCAAATGTGTTAATATAAAAAGCTTTGATTGTTAGTGTCTGTATTAGGTAGGTATTCGTGTTCGCTTTGAAATGTTCCGGTAAAGACTTTTAAAGCTAGGAATACATATGCCAGTAACTTGCACAAAAGTATGTAAGGTCCGGCGTTTCTAAATTTGCCAAAGATGTAAACAACAATGTCTAGTTGTTGTTATTGTTGTGAGCATGTTTCCCTTACCTTCTTTTTTTTATTTTATTTTTGTGTTCATGTTCATTTTTGCGTCATGTTCACCGCAAATAAACGTATTTTCTTTCTTTCTTTTTCTTTCTAGTTAGCTCGGAGATTTAGACGAAAACAAATATTACTTAAAATAAATGTTCTTGTATATCGATTTTATTCAATTTCGAGCGGCCATTGTTGTTTACATCTTTGGCAAATTTAGAAACGCCGGACTATAGCTAGGAATAACTTGCACAAAAGTATGTAAATAGCGTGTATGGCATTGTGACATGCCCATAAAACACATAAGTAACATAAAATCACGCCCGTATTACCCAAGGGGTTAAGCACAGGTGCACCTGTAGAATACCCGCATTTCGCCAGTTATGTTTGAGTCCCATGTAATAGGGGGCGAGCCCATATGACATTTTGGGATGCATGAAGAAGCCTCCTCGTGTAGCGCAGTTTGTTCCGCCAGTTACTCAACTGAACCGAGCGCTCGGCGCATCCTGGACAGTCACACCCAACACCTTACTTGACTGACCAATTCTTCCCTTGCGGTGGTAGGGCTAACGCCCGCCTAGTTTGCGACCGACCTCCCACTGGAGTCAAGCAGGCTACTGTGTTTCGTCGATGCGTGGGAGTTCCAGTGCCGTAGGCATCTTCTGGGCACGCTCGTTTCCTCATAGACCTCATCCATCGCTTTCCATCAGGCGTGATCGAGGTCAAGAGCGTGCCCATTGAGCAATAAAAAAAAATTACATGCCCATATCACCAATCAGATTTTTTGTAGTACGAGTACTATGGCATATAAGCTACTCGCATAGGTGCCTTTGTGCAAGTTGCTAAGTTCTATATGCTTAAAGGTTCTAAAATAAATTGTGTCGGCCGATTTGGTTACTTTACTATGTTGTAAGATAGTCCTTGCATAGTTTATTTGAAAGAAAAATCAAAACAAAGAAAATACGTTTATTTGCGGCAAACATGACGCATCATGAGATGAGAGCAGAGGTGGCCAAGTGGTAACAGCCGCGGCCGTAAGAAAACATCTCTGGCAAGACTGTAAAGAGGCTTCCCCGAAACACAACTGCGTAAGTGTGCAAGGCAGCACATGACCACTGTGGGCCGTCTTCCCTGAGGTCATTCAGTGGGCTGATAGAGTCCCCACTCTAATCACCTGCGACCCCAAATTACTGAAGAACCAACTTAATATTTTAAGACCCTTCGAAACAATATTTACACAGTACAAAGCCACAGTTTATTACATTCAACACACAATTAAAATGCTCCGTGTCAACGAATCTTAAAGTTAAGATACCTATTTTAGTACCCATCTAAAGAATGAACCAAAGTACCTACATTGTCCCACAACATTAACGTCATTGTACCTACAGGGTGAGGCATTTTACAACAGCACGTGTATTTAGCATTTGTTAGCCAATGTTTTATTTGTTAACAGCCAGTATTAATGTTTAAGCTTGTAAGCCGTTTCAACAACATCCTATATGGTAATTTAGATTTTGGAATGAATCGTAAAGGTGTTAGCATTTAAAATTACCTGTTGTTCACATGAAATAAATCATCACGCCTGCATACACTGAAGGGTTAGGCAGACGAACCTATTTCTTTTTTTTCCCCGGGAAACTTTCAAAAGGCACCCGACCTCCGGGGTCGGGGAGTGTGGGATTTTTACCTCACTAAAACCAACACGGTGATCACCATTAGTACATAGAGCTGGTCCCGGTTCCTCTTAAAAGACCAATTCCGGAACCCCCCGTGCAACGCCTGTAAAGCACATCCCTGGGGAGACTGTAAAGGGGGCTCCCCTGAGGCAGACGTACATGGGTACGTCTGCCTCAGGGGAGCTACTATAGAGTAGGTACACCCATATTTCGCCTATTGTGTTTAACTCCCATGTAACCACAAATTAAAAGGCTACTGAGAAATTGAAACAAAACCAATAACATTTTGCCCTACCTAGGAATCGAATCCAGGAACTCTAGGTCAGGAGTAGCGCTTGCGACCACTAGACCAACCACGAGAAGAAAGAAAAAGTATTTATTAGGTTACTAGCTGACCCGGCGAACTTCGTACCGCCTAAATGTATGAGAAAATGAATTATCTTCATTATTAATTTTTTCGCGAATTTTTCCCATGTTTTAATAGTTATTTTGCTATTCGGAGCGGAGACAAATCAATCATCATAATAATCGGTCCAGCCATTCTTGAGTTATAAATGGTGTTATGTAACTAACCCGACTTTGTTTTATATACAGGGTTATTGGAAAAACACCAACAACCTCTTAAGAGGTCATTGTACTCATCATTATGAACAACTTTTACTATGGGACCAAACCTGAAATCGCGAAAAAAAATCAGCTGTTCCCTACATTTTGACGCGGACATAAATGTAGGAAACAGCATATTTTTTTTTCGCGATTTCAGGTTTGGTCCCATAGTAAAAGTTGTTCATAATGATGAGTACAATGACCTCTTAAGAGGTTGTTGGTGTTTTTCCAATACTGTATATAGATTATTATTACGAGGCAGTTCTGTTGTTGATTGTCAAGATAAATATTATCTAAAGTTAGGCATATTATGGTAGATATATTGAATATCATTGTAACTCTTTGTAGGTTCCTTTGCAAATAATAATGAGACAATGTATTATCATGGTATTATCTACGTCGCGAATCTCTTGTCACTCAACCTTCTATAAATCAATCACGTCTAGCACAGTACGCTCTTGACAGACGCCTCTCTTATGTTGCAGTAAGTAGCTATAAGTACTATACATACCTGGTTCTCCGTGTTAACCATTATTTGAATCTAACATTTTATAAATATTAAATCAGAAACAGATCAGAATGTTATGATTTAATATTATAATGATTAAATTCTTTGGCAAGTCTTCTTCAATATAAATAAATTGAAAACATGCCTCTAATTTTTGTCAACGACACTTTTCTTTAAAGCCTCTATAGGTACCATGGTTCACATTTCACAACATCAGCAGTGTTAAAACGTTGGTAACAATAAAGCATATTTTTCTATCTATCAGATCAGTAACGTTTAACTATCAAAAGATTTACATAAACACTTAGGTATTTATTGATGCTTTCGTTAAGTTCTGCGTCGAGCTACATAACTACTGACAAATGCTAGCACTGACTGGACTGGTCCACTTAAAATCTGCGTGATTCTTTCCTCAAAAGACCATTTCAGACATCAATCTACTACTGTTGATCTGACCAAGATTTTGTCTGGACTCTAAAAGAGAGACCTCTGAGTTTGTTTCGGCCTTTCTTCTCAGAGTAGTCAGATAGGAAACGTCGACCGCATCTAACTTATTTTTTTTTTTTATAATGTGATGTGTAAAAGTGTTTCCAATATCCTATTTACAAAATAAACATTTCATTTCATTTTTCTGATCAAGTTTACAATGGGGTAGCCATTGTAAACTTGTTGAAAAAATTATGAGACTTGAACAGTCATCGGTTCATTTGTAAACAATACGAAAAAATCGTGACGTCAAAGCACGACAATATAGATTAGAAGGTATACTTCCGAGCTTAAGAAACATCTTCGAAACACAATGTGTATTAAGTAAAAACCATGGCAATACCCACATGAATATCCCTAGTTGCTGATTATGTACTGGAAAGAAACAGACATAAACAACAAAATGGATTCTGATTAAGTTCGCTTTTCAGTAAATCTACCATCTAATTGTGTGTAAACTCCTATGTTGACTATAATAAAGAAGAAGAGGTTTACAAAAAAAAAAAAAAACAAACATTCATCCAACAGAACTGGAACTTCAGAGGTAGTAAAAAAATAACAACATATAACGTTACAAAGACCTTCTTTGATTATTTTCTTAACACAGCAAAGTTAATATGTGGAACCGTCCCTTTTCAAAGCGTTTGAAATGTGTAAAGCTGTAAGTTTTTCGCTCGAAAAAAACATATATTTTTATTTACAACTAGAAAAAACAAAATCCAATACTCACATTCACCATTCATTCAACAATATCCTCAAACTTTTACCGCAAAAAAAAAATCACAACACTATTCCACTTTGATAATACAGTTAAATACTTTTTGTCACACTGACACTTGTGAAAAAAAAGAATGTTTCTCGTGATCCAAAGTCGGAGCAAAAAGGTGCTCGTGCGGGCTCGGTCGACAGAAGCTAGGAAACGACTGGCGATTCCGTGGAACTCGAAAGCACCTCGGTTTGTGAAACACTGGGCTCTGTGTCGCACTGTGTTTCTCTTTGGCACTGTTTGGAATTTTGCGCTAGGTTTTCGAGTGTTTGAACGATACATAGATTATAATTTTATAGTAAGGAAATAGTTTTAGAATTTGTGAATTCGTTCCGTGTTCAAAATAAGGTTTCATATCGATAATTCTGGTCAAACATTATAAAAAAGGTATTGATGGTCGAAATGTTATTCAGCAAAATGTTAAAGTTCAGACATCTCATGTTACGATCTGAAAATGATTGCAATAAATTGCACGTCAGATAATCTGTCAAGATTGATGAATTAAAGCCTTTGTTGTCTGATATCGAATAACAATTGACGAACTTGAAAAAAAATATGAATAAGGCTATGGTGGAACCACCTGCAATAATACTTTACACTTCAAGTTAATATTACAGATACACACAGACTTGAAATAGCACCTAAATCGACCACAAAAGGTAAAAATCGTGTCCATACAAAAGTACGTGACAAATATAAAAATAATCCAATCCAAAAATAGAATAAGCGACAAGAATTCAAAAAGAAGTTTACAATAAAATTGTATTTCAAAATTAACACAGAACTTTGTAGAACATAAACTTGTTTAACAATAGTAGGAAAATAAACTTGAAAATATAACACAGTGTCTCCAGTTGGAATACGCAGTGTTCAATGTTTTTACCGCCGTTCGGCGCGTGCGCGGTGTGAGCTTTGATATGGAAAGACGAAAGTTCGGTTCTGTTATTTCAAAGAAGGTGAGCCATTAACGTTCATGTTCTAAAGGACGGGGACTATGAATTTAGGTAATTAAAATCGGCACTAAACATTGGTTTCTCCTAGACTGTTAACAATTCTTAGTAATGGTAAAATAACGTTGTTTTAAGGGGGAAACTTGATTAAGTTATTGATGTTCAAAACTGTACATAGATAGTTATTTTATAAACCAACATCATAAAGTTTAATGTCTTAGTTTCACAGATCAACAAATCTAACTTCGAACATCCACGCATAAGAGATATTATAAGGAGACTATCCACGATCTGATACCAAAGAATTCTCGGTTACTTTGGTCACATTGCCCGTCGTGAACCAAATAATTTTGACAATTTGGTGGTAGTGGGCAAGGTAGATGGGAAAAGACCTCGCGGCCGGTCACCTAACCGCTGGTCAGACCAAGTAACCGCACTCACTGGACTCTGACGACGGCCCTGAGAGAAGTCAAGAACCGATGAAGTGGAGGAACATCGTACATAAAGCTACGAAGGCCTTTCAGTGACACGAACTTCATGAACTTCGTAATGAAGAACGCGACCAAGAAGAAGAAGTTCCATAGATGATTCGGTCAAGACATTGCCTGGGCTTTTGAAAACTAAGGTCTTCAACCAGTGCGTCCTGCCCGTCATGACATACGGTGCTGAAACGTGGACACTGACGGTCGGGCTGGTCCACAGATTCAAGGTCGCTCAGCGCGCTATGGAGCGAGTCTCTTTGAAGGATACAATCAGGAATGAAATTATCCGGAAAAGAACCAGAGTTGCTTGCAGAGTAAGCTAACTGAAGTGCCATGTCTGTCGAAGGATCGATGACCGGTGGAGCAGCCGAGTCCTGGATTGGAGACCGCGTATCAGCAAGCGTTGTGTGGGACGCCCCCCGGCTAGATGGACGGACGACTTACAGAAGGTGGCTGGTGTAGACTGGATGCGGAAGGCGGAGGACATATTGTGGTGCAGTCTGGGGGAGGCCTATGTCCGGCAGTGGACTGCGATAGGCTGAGTTGATTGATTGGCTGAGACGTCTTATTGTCTTCCAATGACATCAAACTGTCTCTAAGCGTGATGATTAAGGCACATGATAAAGACCTTGTTGTAATATTTTATATTTATGTTATTTATTCGGGAAAATAAACAGTTATACATTAAAATCTTATACTAAGTAAAATAAACAAGAGTTACAAATGTATAACCTACGACATTTTCCACAACATAATATTAACAGTTATATCTAACAGTGCGCTATTCTAAGCTGTTAAAACAGAAAAGTGGTTAGAAGTGAATATGCAAGTGAAGACGAAGACAAAAGCTAGTAACCAATAAAAACAGCTTCAATCAAGCGTTTATTAACATTTTTATTAGCTCTCTTTATTATCTCGTTTCGTCCAACAATAAAATTGGCAATCGACCTTATTTAAAAATAGGTATACAGGATGCGAGAGCAGTGGTGGCCCAGTGGTAACAGCTACGACTTACGAGTTCGTAGGTTCGAACCCAGACAGGGGCTTTACGTTATGTAAATTATTTCATCACCACTGCTCTCAAAAACGGTGAAGGAAAACATCGTGAGGAAACCGGCATGTCCTAGATAAGAACTAAAAATTCGAAGACAGAGAATAGAAATTAGACTGCAGTAATTTTTATGTCAACATCGAAAGGATAGTAAATTATCCACCAGAAACCAAGAGACACGACCATGACCACTACAACGAACAAGCTTAGACAACAAGTCACCACAGTTGTCCACCAAAACCAAAACAAGGCATATTGACAAGAACAGCACTTCATAAATAAGTGTCAGATGACTACAATATTTGCTAGTGTTGTACCCATTTTGGCCAACAACTAAATCTAGGCATTATTTCACGGTACCAGACATTTCTCCTGCGAATGAGAATAAACTAGTAAATACTGGCCCGTGAGATGTGAGAACTGTAGAACAGCAATAGATGGTGTTTCAAATGTACAGACGCCAGCACATCAACCTACTACAATCTGTCAGATTTCTTTAATCAAATTTCAACTTTATTGCTAAAGCATAAGATTCAAAATTGATTGGGAATATTTTACAGTTTCGGGTAGGTTGATGTGCAGTGCTGGCGTCTGTACTAAAGTTTCCCATTCACTGTGCGGGAAAATTGAAGCGAGGTTTTAGTCGGTGCATTTTCATGGTATCGCTGCGCCGCCGCCGATGCAATGCTGTTTTGTTCGAGCATAAGGTTCAATTATTTTATTAGGTTTCCCAGTGATTGGTAAAATTATTTTGAGTATCGCGCAGTTACGCAGATTTATAGAAAGTCATACTATTTTGAATTGTTTTATCATTAATATTTTTTGGTATCTTTAGGTAGAAAAAATTATTGACTAAAACTTTTGCACATTACTTAAGACCAAATTTGTTTTTAAGGACATTTATTGTACCTGTTCCTCTAGTAATAAAGAATTTATTCCTTTAAAAAAAATGAAGCCCTGTTTATGAGTAGTAAATGTATAATGATAATCAGACACATACAGTACTTGTGATCATGCAATTACCTTCCTTTGTATCGAACAAAGGATCGGACAAGCACAAACACCATCTCATGCACACCATAGCAGCTTACCTACTCACTGTTAGCTGTTGCATATAATTTATGATCATCAAATCATTCCAAAAATACCAACAAAAAACACCTTTGAAAAACATGTATGTGATTCCCCTATCATTTTCACGACCCCTTCTCTCCCATACACTGCGACACAACTCACAAGTCATAACGCAAAAAATCGCAACATGAATGCTCACATCTCTAGCAGTTATTTAATGCTTCGTCGCTCTCCAAAGAGTCGGGAACTCTTGTAGAGCCAGTTACGTTGTAGAGTAGGGTCGCAGTTGATGAGCTGGCTCTATCACGGGTGGATGAAAGGGGGTAGATGCAGGTGTACAGAGGTGGATGAAAAAACGATCGCAAAAGAGCCAATTTGGAGTTAGGTCTTGATTGAAGGAGGGTGTGAGTTGATAAAGAAGGTGTTAGTGAAGAATGATATCGTAGTTTAAGAGTTATGTACTTATTTGATGTTTGGCGGCATCTTCATCGCCACATGCGAACTACGTATCACATTGACGCCACACAAAATCCTGCATCGCGCAAGCAGAGTTTACCGCGCGACTAGCATGAAGAGATACAACACATTTTTTATGGAAGATGTGTGAATTTTACACCCTGTTTCTCATATCTATATAGATGAAAATCAAACAAGTTAATGTTATAAAGTTTCGGTTTTCATTTTAAAGTCGAAACCCTAAAAACGGCGTTAGTTTATAAAATCTAATAAGAAAGAGATATAAAAGCAACCTATAGTCTAACCCCTTACTAATAAACGTATTATATCAGATGAATAGTTACACATCGATTTCTCTCAGTCAGTAATTTGACTTTTGAAAGAAGAAGACAAAGCGTTGTGGAACTATACAGACGTTATACAACGTTTCTTAGTAAGGGAGTAAGGTTGTTGATTTCTCCTATCAAGGATAGTGGAACATCCCTACTTATATCATCAACCTTTAAACCTACCATAACTGTAGATAGTCCAATGAAATTAAATAAATAACTTTAAGAATTATATGTGTGTTTAAAGACAAACAAAAAAGTAATCTAATAATGGTTTCGTTTTTCTTTTAAGTTATTAACCCTAAATACAACGTTAGTTTATAAATTATCTAATAAGAAAAGACATGAAACTACTCAGTCTAAGATTGCTGATTTTCCCTACAAAAGATAGTAGAACTTCCCTTTCACTTATACCACCAACCAACCTACCTACGTACCACTACAAACTGTCAAATTCACGAACTATCAAATTCAAAGCATTTATTTGAATGAACCATTTACCCGATTTCAGAAGGAGGTCAGTCGTCAAAGTAGGTTCCTATGGAGAAGAACAGGCAAGAAACTCCATAGAAACTGTTTAAATAAGTAATCGTTTATATAAATAACTTTAATTAGGTACTTACAGCTCTTCAAAATAATGGTTCATAACATTTTATACTTAAAGGTAATAATTAATCCATCACCATTAATCAAAATCATAATCGTTTATTTGCTTAGAAATAATATACAATAAAGGTGGTTACAAAATTTTGTGATCCCTGCAAAATCTACCTTAAATTAGGCCTAAAATCATTGTAAAGAAATTTTCACAAAAAAAAAAAACAATTCAGTCAAATTATACATGTAAAAAAAAATATCCTAGAATTTAAACCAATCATTAAAACAAAGAGTAACTCCTTTACAAATCAGAATAATAGAAGTACGTACTTTCTTTCAATATTTGTATAATTTGAAAGCATTAAAAAAATACGAAAAACATGACGGATAATAAACTTGTGGGTACGTTAAGTAAATAGCCTTTTCATCCTACGTTACGGGTCAAAAAGGTTGAAATGTAAATAATGAAGTTAAAATTACCTGAAACGTTAAAACCTCTCCTTTTAAAAATAACCGGAGTATTAAAATGCTATTATGTTTAAAATGTTTTTATAAGCTTCAGTTTAATATTTCTAACTACCTGTCTAAAGGCTACATATTTCAATATTTCCATGTCAATTACCTGCTTAATAAGTCACATGGAGAATGTGGCGCGAAGACTGATATTTATAGTTTTCCTTTATCATAAATATCATGTGAATAGTACCAATTTTTATTAATTATAATTAAAAATGTAACTTTCTAATCATAGGTAACAGACGACAGACATCCGATTTCTTGAGAAGTTGAGTCGCTCGCGAAATTATATTTCATAGAAATAACATAATTTCGTGAAAATTTAAAGATTTCCATCAAATATAATTTCGACAGCTATATTGATGTTTCAAATTATTATAAATTGAAGTGATAATTTTATAAGAATTGCCACTTATTGAATTTTCTTCAACACACAACTGCAATTTGCAAAATAACTTATGTAATTTTTTATTTCGCGGCTGCATAGGAAGATGTAGCCCGCGAAATTAAGGAATACCTAAGCAGAATTTGAATGATGCTGGCACAGCGTGGGGATTGGCGCAAGAAAAGAGGCATATAAGATAGAGAGAGAGAGGTATATAGAACAGTTGGTGAAGTAAGGTTGTGGATGACGATGATGATGAAGTACAGTTTGACAAGTTCTGTACTTCAAATTCTCAATTTAGCAACCGGTTGGTAGTCTAAAGAAAGATCACAAGGTAAGGATTATCTCCTACCTATATTAAGATTAAGCCTGAAATTAAATACATCTATCTTATCTCCTACGACCTTTACCATAAGGCTATAACCCCGACTCTTGTACGAACTCTTTGAGCTTCTACAATGGAGTATTTATATCCATATTCACCCTTTATTACAATCATTTACTTAAGTAACTTTAAGATACTATCTAAAGTTACTGAACAGACATTTAACACAATCTAAAAACACGAACTGTGCATTAGTTAGCAGCCAAGTTATCTAATAGCTGAAAATGGAGTTTATCGTCAAGTAAGGTATGCAAAAGGTACTGTTTCACTGGTATTGTGAGTTTATACTAAACTGTAGGAATTTTTTTGTAGATTTGCGTTTAAATTCAAATTTTTATTATGACATGGAACTGGTTCGTTGGTCTAGTGGTCTGTGCTGCTGACAGCTTAGCATGAGGTACTGCGTTTGATTCCCTGGTCGCGAAAGTATTAATGCGTTTTCCCATTTGGAATTTCTCAAAAGCAGCCCGGACTCCCGGAGTCTACATTTGTGCCTAGTTTATGGCAATAGGTGCGAGCCTATTACATAGGACTACTAGACTAGACATAACTAGACATAACTGTCGTAATGAGCGTACTTTTGTTGCAACTCTGCCTTACCCTTCGAGGAATAAAGGCGTGATGTTATGGGACTCATCTTTAGGCAAATATCTGTCTATATGTCCATCTAATGACGTCACTACATCGAGGCTTTCATTATTTACTAGACATATCATAATTTGTTGTTAAGATCTCATAATTTGATCAGGCCCCAAGCATTTGTATGTTTTTCAAAATGTTTGTCTTCCTTGGTCTATTTATTTTGACTTTTGCAAGCTGGAAGGAAACTTGACGGAGGGTTTTGTGGCTTGGATGGGTGACATACTAAGATCCCTACGTGCCTCGGGAAGCACGTTAAGCCGTTGGTCTCGACTGTCATTCATGGATCTTTGACAGCCGTTACGGGTCGTCAACAGCCCAAAAGTCTGACACCGAGTCTGAGTATCGTAGTACTCAGTTACTGGGTTAGTGAGGTCAGATAGGCATTCGCTCCATATAAAATGCTGGTATTCTGCTGCACCCGGTTAGACTGGAAGCCTACCCCAACATAGTGAGGAAATCGTTTGGCAGATGATAAAGTTTGAAAAAAACTGGCAAGACTGGCGAAAAATTATCAATGATTTCAATAATAACTTTTTGTTTATGGACTGACAGCTTCAATACAAATCATAACCACACTAGCAATAAAAAAAGAAAACCAAGAGTCACTGACCTCTTCAACAAGCATATTGAAAGTAAGTACATTCAATCATAATTACTCACTATTGTATTACAATACCGTCCGTATCTTAGATCGATACCGGCTCCATATATTAAGCGTAACAAAAACAAATCATGCCGCGACAGATACAAGATAACCGATTTCGTATGCGTCGTAAATCTGTACGTGTTACAATTAAACGAGTGTTCTGTTAGGGGCTTGTTGTATTTGTACGGAGTGGCAAGTCTAGCTTAGCTTGAGTCTAGAACTGTAAAGAGATATAAAGAAATGTTGAGAGCAAAGTTAGTATTGCCAGTGATTTGTGTATAAAATCGAGTCTCTTTAAATTTTAAACTATTTTTGTTGTGTGCTCTATATATGTTTTTGACATTCTTAAGCAACACTTCTTGTTTGTTTTGTCGGTGTGTGAGCAGTGCAAATTCTTCTTTATTTCTTGACTTAGTTCTTTCATTATTTTGATCCTTTTTACCCGCTGTTTTTAACCCAAAAGGACGGTAATCATTTTGGTTGGTATATTTTATTAATTTCATATCTTTCATCCTAAATCTTGAGGCCGATACTTGTAATACTTATGAATTTCAAGTATCGTCTTTCACAGAATCAACGTTGTCATCTTTGCTAAGCCTACTCGTGCAACCTGTGAAAATAAACAAGGAAACCTTCACAAATATTAAATCAAATCCCATTATTCAAGAATTATGAGTCACACGTTTAAATGTGTCCGTTCTTTAACATTAAAGCGGAGTGACTGTACAGCTTGTACAGACGCCAGCACATCAACCTACCCCTAACTGTCAAATTTTCCCAATTAACATTGAACCTTATGCTTTAGCGATAAAGTTGAAAATCTATTACAGAAATCTGACAGATTGTAGTAGGTTGATGTGCTGGCGTCTGTACCTGTACAATGTAATTGGAACGTCAGTGGATATTGATCGAGATAAATCTCGATTGAGTCGACCGGTTCTATCAAATGTGAAACGCCAATTTATTCCTTGTTACAAATCCTGGAGATATGTCGGTTTTCAATTAAATTTCTGACGGCATTCGGCTTTTGTTGTGGAGTTATGTTGCATGTAAATTGTTTGGTTATTTGTTGTTTCCTTATTGGTTTGTTTTTGTTGTGAATTTCATAAGAAAATTGGTGCTGCAATGAAATAGGATAGCTGTATAAAGCTACTTTATGTTGATGAGGTTTTGAACTCAATTAGTGGCAATGATTTCGTAATATATATATAATCGGGACTTGAACATAACTGGCGAAATGTTGGTATACAGTGTGGGTGTGTGATACACTTCTGCCGAACTCTTCAGAGTTTTCAGGCGTGATGTTATGTTACGTGATTTCGTTAAAGTCACGTTGTAAGGAAAGGTGACCTCATTGCGCGATTATGTAAAATGGTACGTAAATAAACCGCCTCATTGATGTTGTCGTACGCTTTTTTTTTTTTTTTTTGAATGGGAAATCATCTAATGACTCCTCCCGCTCTGGGTAGAGCGGAAGGGAAGTGTCAGACTCTTACTGACTAAAACCCACCCGTGTTCCTTCTTTAGCCCTTTATGTTGACTAACGTATACGGAGTATGATTCTATGTAGATCTGGCAGAAACGACAACATGTCACTTGCTACGCTTGCTTGCTTACATCCTTTTGTTTCGTTTGCTTTTATAATTCGGAGTTATTATAACCTTCCCTCTTAATTCTTACCATCATCATCATCTGCCTGGGTCGGCTTCTAGTCTAACCGGATGCAGCTGAATACCAGTATTTTACATGGAGCGGCTGCCTATCTGACCTCCACAACCCATTTACTGGGTAATACGATACCCCTTCGTAAGACTGGTTGTCAGACTTTCGGGCTTCTGACTACCTGTAACGACTGTCAAAAATCCACGAATGACAGCCGGGACCAACGGCTTAACGTGCTTTTCGAGGCACGGAGGGGTCTCAGTATGTAAAGATGGTCACCCATCCACAGACCAACCACGGCAAGCGTAGCTTAACCTGATCGATCGACCCGCGCGGCTGTTATTATTTAGACGCGGACCCCTCTCTTAATTCTTACCATTAACCAAAAATAAACGTAAAACATCATCATGTTGTGATCACGGATTTTTCTTTTGGCTCACTTTGCTATGATTGCTACTTACAAGCCCTTCTCCAAAAACAAACATTCCCTATCTCCCAAACTGATAAAAAAACTAATAAAGAATTCACGGCGCAATGCCCATCGCGGGGTCAAAGGCGTGACCAGCAAACATCAGCGAACAAAAAAGCGAAATGTATTTTAACACTTTTTTATCACATTTCATAAGCCCTACTTAAAATGTGATAGCGTATTTCAGAATACTTTTTGTTGGAACCCGATCACATATTGTAAGTACGGATTTTATTGCATCCAAGGTATGAAAAAGAGTAAATTGAAGATGAAATGTATAGGAGTTTTGTACAGTTAGTAGGTAATTGCTATTGGAGAAATGGTAAAAGGAGATTGTGTAAGTATTTCGCTGATCTCTTTATTACTTCTGTTGTTAATGTCAATAACATTTTTATCATGTCAAGTAGAGATGAATAGTCCCAAGTGCGTTGATGAATGAATGAATGAATGAGTCCTACGCAGAATCTCATGTCTATATAGGAGATACATACCTAACGCACTGAGGACAATATAAGTGCTAATAACAATCTTATTAGTCAAGAAACCATCCACCATAATGGTTGTAAAAAAAACAAAACACTGTTTTAATGTAAGAACCTAGTGACGTAATACCGTAATTAAAAACATTCAAAATCTGGTCGCAATCTCATCTCAGTGACAATCAATGTCAAAAATGTAGGGGAATTGAGATAGATATTCAATTAAATTAATTAAAATTTTTATTCAGTAACAATTCACATTGCGTTCGAATATAATCCAGCATGAAACATTAACAACATTATTGGATGTAGGCACAAATATATAAGAATACATGCAATTCAATTTAAATTCGAAAATATGATTTTATAAAAAAAATATATACCTAGAGGTATTTTTGACAGGTTGCAAATATGAGACTGAGATCAAAATGTGAATGTTCTTGAAATTACGAGAATTGCCCCTGATCTCAGTCTCAATCTGTCAATAATACCTTTAATTCCCCTACGTTATTGACAAGTTTTGAACGATTATTGTCGCTGAGAACATTTTGAATGTTTTTAATTACGGGAATTTGCCTTCATGCATGATAAGAAACAAATGAAAGCGTTCAGCTTCGACGGTTTGAACCCAAATTGTTGGTTACTGAAAGTGATATGTAATATATGTACACCTATAAGTATATGTCTATATAATAACTTTATTTTAGACCATCCCTTACAAAACATCCATATTTGTAAACGTAAGTATGTACTTAAGAACTAAGTTACTAAACCAAAAAATAAAGTGGTTCATTCCGTTGGAATTTACGAAATTGAAAACGATTACTGGTGGCCGGCCTACCATGATCTAATTAAAAACGATTCAAAAACAAGACATTTCAGTTTGGTTCCTAAACTGCATCGCTTGAGCTGCTCTATGGACGTCATGGTACCAAACAGATATGAATGAAACCAAAACTTGCGACTCAGTTTGGGACATTCGCTGTCAGCAGATGGCACGGCCTAAACTGAATCGTTAAACTGACGTCATGGTACGAATTAGAAGAACAGTTCAGTTTAGGTCCTAAAATGGATCACGTTAAGAGCTTGTGGTAGGCCTCCTGAATATTATATTGGATAAAACTGCTTAAGTATCAATTTGTAATGTATGATTGCATCTCATTTTAACCGTAAATTCATATCAGTGTCAGTGATCCTGGTGTCATTAATCATACATTAGATCAAGTTAATGATACCTAACCGGTTAGGTAGTCGCAATTAATGCAAGTATGCCAAACTTGGGCTCAAGTACGCTTAAACTTTGCTACTCGTACTACTTGAAACTTAGTTTGGCATAATGAATAAGGTTCTAAGTTTATAGACAGCTATAGGGGTACTTGTGTTCGTTGGTACCTTTAGTGATTGGAAGTGTCGAAGACCGTAAGGTTCGTAGTTCGATTTATGTGCCATGCGAAATTAGGTTATATGTATATTGGGACTGTAGCTGGAGTTTGAATTTGTGCTTTACAATAGACTCACTTTCTTCGCTCACTTTTTGGAACGAAGTTCTTTAACTCTGCTTGCTTTAAGAGTAAACTGGTAGAGTGAAGAGAGAGTGGACTTGTGTCTGCGCACACACTCTTGCGCAATAATATCTCCTGCGCCGAAGGCCAGTCTCTCTTGAGATTAGCCGGTATGGCTGAAATACGGTCTGGAGGTTAAACTGGTAGAAATCGTTACGTACGTAATGAAAAAGCGTTACAATAGAAAGAGACAGAGGTAAGAGATATTCTTCATGGTTTTCGAGGGTGCTGAAGCCAATAGTGAGGTAAAATAAAAATCCAAGATGGCGGCTGCGAAAACCTTCGAATTTTTTGTCATGAGTGTCGTTTTCATGGTTTTTGAGGGTGCCAGGTCAAAATGAAAATCCAAGATGGCGACAACTTTATGAGAGCTTCTAAAAACTTATATTAGACGGCTATGTGATTAAAAACACGTATTAAATTCACAATTTCTCTCTCTGTCTCTTTCTATTATATACGAGTGTGCTTTCGTGCGAGTATAGCGTCACCACACTACCTTTTGTCTTTCTTTTTTCTAGGAAATGCCGGCGCTATCTTGATTAAAATTATTGACCAAAAAAATTACGTGCGTGTCTTACAGAAATAAACATCATTTCACTTTTATTTAGGGTTAATAATGCAACCTCAGCGTAATTAATACTATCTATCATTAACAAAATCTTGTCTGTAATTCTTCCTCTCTATAAATAAGTTATCACTATAATCGACTCATCCCAACGCTGTTCCCTCTTGCCCCAAAATCCATCCAAAAATACGTAATAAAAAGTACCAACACACAACCTTTTATTAATACACTAGCTGCTGCCCGCGACGTCGTCTGCGTGAAGGCTCTACAGCACCAAAAATACCTAAGATACCAGTGTCGCTATAGCATTATAAGTAAACAACTTTTAAAATAGCATTAAAAATTTTTTTTTTTGCAAGCGAAGCAAGTGAAGAGAGTTATATGGGAATCCTGCTGAGTTCAGTCATAAGATGTAAATGAAGGACATAGAGAAAATAATGCAGGAATACATTCCAGGACACAAAAGAGTAAAAATACGTACAAAGGTATCATACCTTACAACACTTCCCTATAAACTACGTTGGTAGTTATGCTGCCAGGAGCCAAAATGTAAAGAGAGTCAGGACTGGTGACGCGGGAGCAAGCGACGTACAGTTGCCCGTGTGATGTCTCTTTTATCACACTCCTGATCGACTAAGAGAACGGCTACCTCATTCGTCGTTGGCGCATTATACCGCCCCGGATGGGCTGCGATCGGCCTTCTATCTGCGCTGATGACAAACTTAAAGCGGTTGCGCTCGTTCTCAGGCACCGACGCCAGGGCGGCTTTGAAGTTGCTAATGTGCGGATTAACGTTATGCAACATACTTTGCAATCCTCTGACCAGACCAGAGTCCAAATTGGGGATGTGTCTACTTCGCAGGTTTGCTTGTTCTTCAAAATCGCTTACAAAATAAATTTGCAAAAATTTTGGAATGTCTGTAGGTAGCAGCGAACCAATTTGATGGTAGACTTGCCCCTGGACTTTGAATGTCGGCATGAACCCTGCTTCAACGATATGATTTGCACCAAACGAAGTCATCTGGAAGGCGCTGTTATAGGCTCGGATGTTTTTAAAAAAATGGCTGGACTTCGGATGCTCGCCATTTAATAAGACTCTTAACAGATCTGGCGGGTCTTGCATATACTCCAAGCGTACCTTACCAGATGCACAACACATCCCTTTGGGCTCCCCTTTCCATTTGCGGGCTTGGCAGTGGGCACACACTTCTTCTAAGGCACCAATATCTCCGTAGGCGGCATAGTTAATCGCGACATTGTAGATAAACCCACTTCCTTCTTTATTTAGCCACGGTTGCTCGTCGATATCGTAAACTATGGATTCATCATCAGATGTCGAAAGTTGATTTATTTCACGACGCAGGCGATCGTGTTCTACTTGTGCCGCACGCTGTTCGCCCGACCAAGTTCCCCGAATCTCTTGGATTCTGTCACGTTCTTGCGATAAATGAGCTTCAATGTCACTACGCATTTCGTGGTACCGCTGCCGAGCAGCTGCTCGACGTTCTTCACGCTGCTCGTCTATCTCCAACGAACGTGACAGAGCATGCTGAGAGCGATCTGCCCTCAAGCGAGTCTCGCGCTCTTCTTGATCTTCGAGCGACCGAGCAAAAGAAGTACGACTCCGCTGCGAACATAACCTCGCCTCTCGCTGTGTGTAAGTCTCAGACGCACGAGACTCAGCATGGCGCTCCTGATCGCTTTCAAGTCGAGCTTCTCGCGCTTCAGCACTCTCGCACGATCGAGCGGCATTAGTGCGGCTGCGCTGCGTACTCAGTCTTGTCTCTCCTTGCGTGTACGACTCTGACGCACGAGACTCAGCATGGCGCTCCCGATCGCTTTCAAGTCGAGCTTCTCGCGCTTCAGCACTCTCGCACGATCGAGCGGCATCAGTGCAGCTGCGCTGCGAACTCAGTCTTGTCTCTCGTTGCGTGTACGTCTCTGACGCGCGAGACTCAGCATGGCGCTCCCGGTCATTTAATAGCCGCATCTCGTATGCTCCTGCACTTTCAAGCGACCGCGACAATGCTTTTTGAGTGCGCATAGTATCTAATCGCGACTGGCGCGACGTACTACTTTCTCCACGTCGAGTTTCCGCATTGTATTCTCGAAGAACAGCCAACCTTGCCTCACGCTCAACGGCGGTATCAAGAGATCGAGCTAACCTTTTCCTTCGGGAATCATTTGAGGATTGAGATAGGTTAGACCGTTTTCTAGGCATTTTGATTAATTTTAATTTGAAAGACTAAACAAACAAAGATAACATAAAAATAAATTACACACCCAGAATTATGCAAAGTATACCTAAATACGAAAAATTTGATGAGATGATGATAAATTAATCAGTAGTTCGATTGAATAGCGAAGTAAGTAATAATTATTTACTGAACAAAATATATATTTCCACGTAACCACGTTAAATTCGACCAAGCACACAATAACTAACAGACAACGCAGGTAACCCCCGTTTCCATAGGTTGAAGCGGCGACATCGGTACCCATAACATTACCTTTTGTGAACGAAACCATAGCGCGATCTAATTCGACGCCAACACCATCTAGTTAGGAAAAAGGAAACATTTTTATATGGTGAAAAATTATTATGACTTTACACTATTTTAACATAAAATAAATGGCTGTGAGTGAGTAAAATTAAATCCAGCTAGTTTTACATCACATTTAAGTTTATAATTAGGTATACGACATGAAAATATATTAATTACCAAGCAATAATCACACAGATAAATACCGAACAAAAGTATTAACAGTCAATGTTTATTTTGTACTAACAACATGAAATTGATGAAGAAATGATCATCATCAATGAACATAACTTTCTTGTAATACTTAACACCGCATTTTTTTTAAATTGTCTTCCTCAACTCTGCTCAAGATTTTGAGGGTTTTGTTGGACCTTGAATTTGTCAAAACGAACTATACGATACAACTTGTATGAAGAAAATGTACATTACCATCTATGAATTTTAAGAATAACTAACTACTAACCTCGCCAACATGATCAAATTTAAATTATTAATTTCCAAAAATTGTTAACATGTAACTTGATTTGATTTTTATGAAATCTCTTAGATGGCGCTGGTTCAAAATTTTTTTTATACTACTAACATTCATTAAACTATGTTTCTCTGCCCAAGTTTTACTTAAATGGCGTAGTTTTTATAGTGTAAAGCTAGATAATAGCATGGCTTACTCAAAAATAACATTTAAATATGCGTCGTTAGATTACACGCTGTCACAGAATGCGTAAGAAAAATAAAGATTCACAGCTCCTCCCCCGTAGGTGATAGCGTGATAATATGTAGCCTATATGTTGACCCGACCTCTTAGTAATACTCATGCAAAATTTGATGTAAATCCATGCAGCACTTTTTGAGATTAGCCCGGACATACAGACAGACAATCAGACAAACAGACAAAAATTCTAAAAATTATATTTTCGGCTTCGAAATCGATTGTAGATCACGCCCCAAATATTCTTTTAAAAAAATATTCAATGTACAGTTTTGACTTTCCTACGATTTTATTATATGTATATTAATACATTGTACCATAATCGATTACACAATTGATTCCATAAATCGATTTATTATCCCACCATTGTCATGCTCGTTTGACATCGATCAATCATTTTGTATTCTCAGTAAATATGGTGCGAGTGATAAAAATATCAAAAGCCGCCCCGTGACAGTAATTGAGTAGTTATTGTAGTATTGATAAACTTCGTTTTGTATTAATATTATAGACTGGTTTTCTGTTTCGTTGGTCTTGTTTTCCATAAAATAGGGGTGGGCTCTGATATCTATTGGGTAAAGTATGTCGCGATAACTATCGATGGAATTAGTAAACCGTTCATAAGTAGTTAGTGGAAATACAAAGTTGTTATTTGCTAAGATTTTATTTGCAAGAACGTCAATATTGAAAATAACTTTAGGATTTTCTTTGTTGCTTTCCTTAAAAACACGTACAATACAACGAGTAGGTATAGGTACAGTTTTTTTTTTTTTGGATGGGAAATCATCTAATGACTCCTCCCGCTCTGGGGGAGCGGAAGGGAGTGTCAGACTCTTACTGTCTAAAACCCACCCGTGTTCCTTCCTTAGCCCTTTATGTTCCGAGAAGCGGTAACCCTTTCGGACAATCCCGCTACCCATAGGTACAGTCCTTCCACGATTATTTTACCTTTGATTTTGTATCACTGTCAAAATCACAGTGATCTTTACTATCATTGTAATAAGGTTGCTGTTCAGTAGTTTCCATACCTATACAAGTCTGCCAAAATCACAGTGACCTTTATTCTCGTTACAGTTGCTATCGGGTTGTTGCTGTCAGCAGTAAAATAACTATGAACGGACTTTACATGAAGTTCGATGTTGACATTCATTGATACTGATTGACTCTTGTCTTTAAAAGACAACCTCTTTCACAATTTTCGCAATGGTATCATTGAAAATCCAATCATTATTGAAGTGTAAACTTCTTTAGGCGCGTTGGGCATTTTTTGAGACGGGAAAAAACCATTTAATTCGCGCCACTGTTACCGTAACCGACACCGCTTCGGATGTTTTCGGCTGTCCTCGGGATGTACCCGGTTTTAATGTATATTTGATTTATGTTAGTGAGTGAAGGCTAAGTATTCTGTATGTGTTTTGTTTTCACTTCTGTCGGCACTCCCGGAGTGCCACTGTTTTTTTTTTATTTTCTACATTTGTACAAGTACGTTTATTTACTACGTGTTACCCGTAGTAAATAAATCCTAATTAAAAAAACAACACCCCGCCTCTAATTTCTCATAACACAAAAGACTACTAACATCATTACGCCTCGCCCGCATGGGGGCGGACAGCACTATTACAATTGTCATCGACTATTAACACCATGTTTAACAATTAACAAGATTAAGTTGCCCAATGCGTAGTGAGGGCGTTTTGGATATTGGTGGGAACGGAATAATTGGATCAATCGTTTCTGTAGCTATTGGTTTTCTAAGTTAATAAATTGCTATTTTGATCAGAAAATAATATATTCTTTCCTGGTACTCAAACTATCTCTATACCAAATTTCATCTAAATCTGTTCAGCGGTTTAAGCGTGAAGAGGTAATAGACAGACGGACACAGTTTCGCATTTATAATATTAGTATGGATTAGGAAATCAAACCCAGTGCTTTGAGACCCGCGAGACCCGCTAGCGTTTTTACCCACACGTTTTCACCTATAAGGCAACAATACACAAAGAAAAGTTAAACAACGTAAAACAATCAAACTAAATAAATTAACGAGCTCATTGTATTCGAATTTTCTAAAAAAAAACTATTGAATTTTGAATAATCGTTAACATTTGTAGGTTTCCGTGCGCACGCGCCGATCCGACATCAAAAGAAGCGGCGTTCTGCACTGGCGGCAACACGGCGACAAACACATAGAGTAGATCGAACTAAGAATGGTAGATGCGTCACTTTAAATATTTGACAAATTAGACCTAGAAGTCATTATAAAACATATAAGTACGTATAAAAATGAATGTTGGTATATCTCTCAGTATATATTTTTTAAATTAACAGATTTCGACCTCGTTTGAGGGATCACCATGAAAGTGGGCACATGTAATATATATTTTTATAGGGTACTATTTACCGACCACCACGCGGGCGATGCTACGGTCAAAAGCTAGTAATATTTAATGAAGAAAAAGATTAAAAAAAATCTCTTTATAATCGATGACGATAGGGTAAATAAAGGTAATTTGACAAGCTTCACATACTTGCATTCCTTCCTTCCTAAAATAAAATTCCAAGACAACAATCTACTAGGAAAGTTATTGCAGTATTTTTTGTTAGTTGTTGTTATTTTCCCCTAACTTGTTATTTTATTTGTGTATGTGTTCCTTTTAAGCGTCATTTTTACCGTAAATAAACGTATTTTCTTTCTTTCCTTTTATGTTTCAGTGCGGTAGATGCACGCTTTGTAGAGCTTTTTCACAGCGTTTCAATAGTTCATGCTGCTTGCCGTAATTTTCTGCAATCCTAACTAAATTTCCATAACTATGTAGGCACAAAACGTTCCTCCGTTATTTTGGTCTATCTGTTGCATCGACTTACTCTACCGATGACCACCACAGTCGTGATAAACGTGACGGAAGTCCGCCTGTCATTTTATAGAAATGTCGCCGCTTTGTGGAAACTGTTAATAAACTGAATAATATCATTAAAACATCTTTGGTTTGTGTCAAAGCCCCCACACGGGTATTCTATACAGATTGATGTCAATTCTGTTCAAAGACCAATTAGTAGATTCTGAATAACGGTACGGTTTTATTGATAGTATAATTTTTCTAACTTGGAAGCTGTTTTCTTGTTTCTTTTCCTTCGTCGTGAAAAAGAAATGGTGTGTTTATTTGACGTTTATTATCTGAAAACCAGTTCTTTGTATAATGAAGAGCGATGCTTTTATTTGTGCAGAAATTTCTTGGAAATAATTACCTATGGCAAAGATTAGCCAGGTTATGTTATGTGTATCTCTTTTTTATACTATATATTGTAGCAGTTTGCTGTTACTCTTGAATAAAAAAACATTAAATAATGTTTATTGTCAGAGTTTACATTAGGTATCTTACTTTAGTTATTTTTCCTTCTACTACTCCTACATAATATATGACTTCGTTTCTATCTTCTTGTTCATCAATAATGATTTTGTCATCATAATTCTCTTACCCTTATCTGCATTTTTTGGAGTCTGTCAGCTTGTCTTCTTCTTTCATTGGTACATCTCTATGAGCCGTCGTTTTAGTATTTACCCTTCATCCAATCTTTAACGCAATCCATCCGTGATGTCTTTTACTATTATATTATAAGCCTGTGTTGTCCAGGGCAGGGCAAAGACCTCCCTTCCCTCTTTCCACTTTTCCCGGTCTACTGCGATTGTGGGCCAATCCTTTAAAAAGGAGTCCAGCTCTTGAGCTCTTGAGTTATCTTTTACCCCTTTGTAGCCATATCATCTTTCACACATTCCATTTGTCATTTGTTCTGTCTCTCACTGATTAATATTTTCCATCCTAGGTTCTTAAACAGAAATAGAGGAAAGTGAATAGTGTATGAACAAAACATCCCAAAATCATCACAGCACACGAAATCTTCCTCTAACCACAACCGCAATCCGCAAGGGTGGCTCAGCCCCTAAAATTAAATTTATTCAACGTTTGCAGAGGACGCTCGGCAAATAGGACATTGTCTCAAACATCTACAATCACATCTTAATGTGTGTTTAATGTATTAATGAGTTGAAAGGGATGGGGGATAGTGTTGCAACGTTTAGGATTTTGACTCGGTTTGTGGGAGATTTAGAACGTCATTGAAACTGGTGACAACTTTTGTAGTAAAGAAGAAATAAAAGAAAAAAAACGAAGAAAAGAGTATTAATATATTTAAAAGAAGCTATTTTGACAAAAATGAAGACGATAATTGCCATGTAAGGAAAGCCTGCAAAGAAAATGCTACAAAAGTCAAACTGAGAGACATTGAAAATGTAACTGAAGATCAAATGAATGAGCATTGAGCAAAGCTTATCTTTCTACAGCTTGGATTTAGTTTTCAAAAAGCTATAAATCTATTTGTTGGAATTACTTCTAATATTTCTCGATGGTCTCGAATCATACATTGTTATTACCATCTTCAAAGGATCCTACTAATATTTCTAGCACAGCAACCCCGAGAACCCTTAGGACAGCTGAGAGCCCAAACTTACTTCGGCACGTTCTCGCAAACCTGTTTGTTTTGTGTTTAATCGTTCCGACTCAATATTGACTCGCATGTCAAGTACCGGCCGTTGTCTTACTATTGGATTGAACTAAGATTATAATGTCCTTTTGTCTATTGTTTGTATATTATGTGTTTGAGAATCGTTTAGAGAATTTAAGTTTGTTGTTGTTGTAACTATAGCAGGTATAATATTGATATTTTGTTTGTTTCATGTTTGGAGTCCTATATCCCTATTCAATATGAATATACTGTTTATGAGATCAAATCACAGGGAATTCCTTTTACTGAATCAAAATCAATCTACACAAAAACACATTCCAATATTTAATATCCCACTTTCCACTTTATTTCAAGTTAGCTTATCACAGTCCACTGCTGGATACAGGTATCTTCGAGGTTGTGATACAGCACTCGGTTCCCCGTCTTCCACACCTATTCTTTCTGAGCCGCCATTTTAACCGCCTTTCCCTGAAAGGTCATCTTCAGTTCATACATCTTGTATAGAGGCATCCAATGTCACGCTTGCTGATTTGCGGTATCCACTCAAGTTATTGTCTGCTCCAAGAACAGTCATAGGTCCTTCGATAGACTTGGCCGGCTCACTGCCACGTCAACTAGCTAACTCACTTATGCAACACTATAATTCGCCATGAAACTAAACATCAAAAGACTCCGTCTAATTACAAACAGGTGGTCCAAACATCCTTTGATTCTTATCACTAAAACAACCAGATACACTATCACCCAGAACAACTTAAGCTTTGTCACACAGACCTAGTGTGGTCGAAACTGTCTTTTTCACACAAAACCAAGTGTGGTCGCGTCTGTCTTTCCGGTGGTCGCAATTACAAAGTGTGTGGTTTGATAATAAGATGGAGATATAGTTAAGACCACAAAGTGGGTGGGAATGCGGCTTTTGATTATTCCGACGATCGAAGCCAAGGTTTAGAGTTTTAGATTCATTAGCTTGATTGGTATTGGATGCAGGTTGTAAATTAAAAGTTTGTTTCGTAATTATGTGACTGCTTTTGGGAATGAGGTGTGTTTTGTAATTAAGTTAAAATCGCGTTTGGATGTAGGTGTTTATTCATTTTGAAAACGGAATTTCATATAGGAATTTATCAATAAAATTGTTAGCATTTATTAGTCACAGACAGTTTTGGTCTATGCATAGGTATTTTAAGAACATTATAATATTTGTCGAAATAACATTAGAATTTCTATCTTTATATTACCAATATCATTCTTCTTCCCATGAGGGTAGGCTGAAATTACAGAACGCTATCTGCTAGGATCCTTCAATACTCCTTTTGCTACATTTACGTAACATTTTAGTTAAGTTCAAATTAATAAAATGAAATGTGACAATCATCTGTGCCAAGTGGTTACATCCTTCAAAAATTGTTTAGGTTTTATGTACACACGGGCGCATATATTTTGCTTCTTCTTCATCTAAGCATCAAAAATAGATTCAATCAAAGCATAGATGTAACCATTCAAAAGCAAGTAATAATTTAATTATTCACAACAAGAATCCGATAATCATTTAAAATATAATGACGACCTACCACGCGGCGAATTATAATAGATTGAGTGAGGAGGCGTACCACCAAAAAAACCCCGGGCTCAAATTAAAATTTAAATCGCATTTGCGACTTTTTTCCGCCGAAATATAGCAATGAAGGAAATTCAGAAGGCTCACTCACTACTCCCTACCAAAATAGACCATAAAAGCAAAATTATTTTTGCAGCAGACATGCAGTTGGATGCAGGAATGTTACAGTGCTACCACTGTAGCATGTGCTTATACCTAATTATTATTTATACCTCCAAAAGGCTACCCTTTTAGAGGTATAAATAATAATTAGGTATAAGCTTCGTTTAGAATCTGAAAGATATGCAAACAAAAATAAGTTATTCTGTCTACTGAAGAATTTAACAGATTTAAGATTTTTAAGATTTATTGAACCAAATATTACTTTATAATTAACTTAACGTCGGTCTGTAGCTGTTAGCGATCATCATTTGGATCTTTACGGCGGTCCCCAAACTAGGCAGCGCCTGTATCTTGGGGACCAGAACAGACAACCAGAATCAAATTCCACGGCGATTTTATTTTGCTTAGTGATTATTTTACAAACTGAATGGTTACCATTTCAATATTACCTTTTTCTATACCGTAGCAGGTTTGTTTTTGACTGTTACTTAAATATAAAAAACTGGGCCTTCTGCATCCATTTTTACTGTAGGTACCCAAAACGTTCGGTAACTTTGATCTAGAGAGATATGTAAAAAAGGCTCACTTTGTTCCGCCGGAGTTAGGCGATGGTCACAAATTATGGCGCGTGGCGAATCGAGAAAAAAAGTATAATAGTTTCGGTCACGCAGTTGCAAATAGATCGGCGTCTTATTGTTAGAAATGTAGCAGGATGTTTAGGAGAAAGATTCTATTTTGAAACATTAGACACAAACATCTATTAGGCCGATTAGCTAAATCTTTAAAATATCTAAGTATTGATTAAGTAAATACCACTTTCTAGCTGAATCATAGTGTACCATGATGATACTGCTACAAATCAACATTCAATCAATCTGCCTAGCCTTTTCCTAATTCAGTTGGGGTCGGCTTCCAGTCTAACCGGTTACAGCTGAATACCAGTATTTTACATGGAGCGACTGCCTATCTGACCTTTACAACCCAGTTACTGGGTAACACGATAGCTCTTGGTAAGACTGGTTGTCAGACTTTCGGGCTTCTGACGACCCGCAACGACTTTTTTGCTACAAATCAGCATTATTCTTCTTAAAATGTTACATTTGAAAGACTATTATTATATTCATTGACTAATATTTTACTTAAAGTCTATTCGAACTTATGTTTCAAATTAATATTATTTCAAGTTAAACAAATACAAACTTTATTTTAATGGTAGTTATGTTGATTTCAGAGTGACTAGCACTATTGAAAAAGTTATAAAAATGTTTGAAGTTGTAGCGAAAATTGAACTTTATTGTGTAGGATTTAAAGTTATTTTTCCATAAACTCATATTTGTTTACATTTTTGCCAAATAAATCGCGAATGCAGACTAAATAAACTCACGCCTTCCCATGGGTGTAGGCAGAAACAGAACGCCACCTGTTACAATCCTTAAGGTGCGTCTACGCTAGACGAGCGGAGCACAAATTCGTGTAGCGTGGACCGACTTACGAGCCTCGAACGAGCGCGCTTCGAGCATTTGATTCGTGCTCGACTGTGCTCCGCCAATTGTCAGTTTTTTGACGTACACAAAGGGATTTGCATCGCGCTTGAGGACAGTCTGTGATCGTTGTAGGTTCGTTGTACAGACGCCAGCACATCAAGCTACTAATCTGTCAAATTTCTTTAATAGATTTTCAACTTTATCACTAAAGCATAAGGTTCAAAGTTGATTGGCAAAATTTTACAGATTCGGGTAGCTTGATGTGCTGGCGTCTGTACGTCCGTCCTTGACGCCGCGAACATGATGCTCGGCTCGTGCTCCGCTCGTGTTCGGCTCGTCTAGCGTAGGCGCACCTTTACGTACTCCTTTTGATTCGATAACATTCACAAATCTGGTCACACACACACGCGAGTACTATGTACTATGCACCTGACCTTTCTGAAGAACATCACCTATAAAGTCACCATATTATTATGCTCTTAAACTACATATCTATTATTTATTTATTTATTTATTAAAACTTTATGCACAAGTAAAAACTGTACAAAGGCGGACTTAATGCCTTGGGCATTTTCTACCAGTCTACCTTAGGGTGATGCAGAGACAATTCACAGCAGGTGCAATAATAGTGAAAAAAAAAATTTGAAAATATTTATAAAAGATATAAGAATATAAGAATAAATACATATATACATACATACAACAATATATATATATATATATATATAAAAAAAAAAAAAAGTTATGAGACATAAACAAGAAACCCTACGACAACTCAATTCTGAGACGAATCTGCCAACTTCTTGTGTATGTGTTCTCGAGCTTTCACTTTAAATGTGAACCGATTGGTTACCGTCCTGATATTCTGAGGGAGCGCATTCCAAAGGAAAACCGCCTGGACAAAGAAAGAAGACTTTATAAAACCAGAGCGATGAGAAGGACAACGAAGCAGACGATTATTCTCGGACCGAAGATTCTTGCTGTGTGCAGAGCATAAATATTGACAAAGAGAAGTCAGATAAGAAGGAGAAGTGGGTTTGTGAAGAAGAGAAAATAGGGTTGTCAAAGCCCTCAACTCTCTGCGCTGCCGGATAGGTAACCACTTTAAAAGTGATCGATGTGCGGACACATGATCATACTTGCGAATATTGAAAACGAATCGAATGCAGTTATTAAGAAGTCGGTCAAGTTTATTGAGGAGATCTGCATTCAGGTCATAGTAGCACACATCACCATAGTCAATTATGGGGAAGATAAGGGACTGTACAAGCAATGCCTTAATGTGTGATGGGAGAATATTTTTCAAGCGATAGAGCGACCGCAACGTTCCAGTGACCTTCTTGCTCACAATCGCGACCTGCTTACGCCAGTCAAGGCAAGTGTCAACATGCAAACCCAGATCCTTGACGTCAGAGCTAAACGGAATCACTGTGCCATCAAAGATAACCGGTGGCACCGTTAGACCATTCAGCCTCCTCAAGCTATGGGGGCTCCCTACAATGATAGCCTGACACTTGGTTGGGTTAACCGCCACACCAAAGCGATCAGACCAATTTTTGACAGCTCGTAAATCCCGATTTAGCTCCTCGACCGCACCGGATAAGCTGTCAACACCTGCCTGACAGTAGAGCTGTAAGTCGTCAGCGTAAAGATGATACGCACACTGAAGCTCCGAAGTTATGAGATCTATAAAGATAGAGAACAAAAGTGGAGATAAAATGCCGCCTTGAGGGACGCCAGTTTCAAGATCACACCAGCTGGAGCTAGAGTCACCAGCGAGAACTGATTGCTGACGCCCCCGAAGATAGGAAGAAAACCATTCCAGAACCTCGTGAGAGACCATGCGATAGGAGAGGATGGACAAAAGGACTTCGTGACTGACGGTATTGAAAGCATTCGAAAAATCGATCAACACCAGAACTGTAACTTTAGTGTCTTCCATTCCTCGCCTTATATCGTCAGTCACTTTAAGGAGAGCAGAAACAGTACTGTGCCCAGGCCTGAACCCGGATTGGAATGGACTGATGAGGGAGTTTCTGTGAATGAAGTTGGAGAATTGTTTATGTACACAGGCCTCGAGTACTTTGGATAAAAAGGGAAGGATGGAAATTGGACGAAAGTGACTGAGAAGATTGGGATTAGGGATTTTAGGTAGTGGTCGAACATGGGCTTTCCGCCACAGGGAAGGGAAAACACCGGAGTAAAGGGAGAAGTTAACTATATGGGAAATTGCAGGAAGAAGCTGATCAACCGCTGTCACGATCATGTGTCGACTGATATTATCACAACCAACAGCTTTGGATTTGATGGACAGGATAATCGTTTTGATCTCTCCCGGGTCGACTGGGGTGAAGGCAAAGGGAGTAATATTGGGTCGCGTCAGACCAGCAAGGAAGTCAAGGGTTTGACATTTGGTTGGATTATCAAGGGAAGGAACAGTGGAGAAATGACGATTTAGATCGTCCAATCCAAATGCTTTAGGAAGGTCTGAATGCCGCGATTTGCCGATACCTAGAGTTCCAAGGAATTTCCAGATATCAGCAGGAGAAGCAGAAGTGATGTTGTCAAGAATGTGGCGACGTTTAGCATTGCGTATCATCTGATTACAACGATTGCGAGCAGTTTTGAAGAGGGTCCAATTATCATCCGACCGATCCCTTTTAAACTTCCGAAACGCGCGGTCCCTCCGTCGCATCGCCATCCGGACTCCCACATTCATCCATGGCGCAGGTGGGCGCTTTAGCTTGACTCGCCTGATAGGAGCGTGGGTGTCGTACAGCTTAACTACAACATTATTAAAAATCGTAACTTTATCGTCAACTGTAGTGGCTTCCTCCAGGGGTGCCCAGTCAATATTAGAAGCATCTTGTGCAAGTTTCTCACAATTCATCCGCGCAAAGGCACGCCTGTACTGGAACGTAGGTTTGGGTTTAGGAGATTTAAGGACATAAGACAGGAAAATAAGGTCGTGATGGGAAAAACCAGGAGCGTCAAGTTGACCATGTGAGGAGACTAGGGAAGGATTTGAGGTGAGGATCAAGTCGAGCCAAGTATCATCACCGGCAGTGTTATGATGAGTTGGTTGGAGAGGCAGCACATGCAGACTAGCTGACTCGACCAGATGCAGAAGTTTACGGGATCGATGGGAGTCGTGGGCAAGGAGGTTGGTGTTGAAATCCCCCAAGACTATGTGATGTGCATACTCCGAACCTAAAGATTCTAGGACCGATTCGAACTCAGTGAAGTAATCAAGTGCGGGGGGACAATACACAACACCAAGAACGGTTTTAGCTCCTTTGACACAGACCTCTAGAAAAAGAAACTCAGCCGAAGTATTACAGGAAGAAGTAGAGAGAACTTTGAAAGGAAGATCAGCACGAAGGTATATAGCTACACCACCCCCTCTTCTACCGACTCGGTCATTCCGCAAAAGAACGAATCCTGGGAGAGAGTAAGAGGTAGATAAAAGTTCAGGTTTTAGCCAAGTTTCAGAAATCAGGACGGCATGGACGTTGTTGTTCGAAAAAGTTTCATACAACTCATTGTAATGGCTTGGAATGCTTTGAGCATTTATATGACAGACGTTAAACAGCCGGCCAAGATTATGGCTGAAACTTAGACGTAAAAGTTCACCAAGGCTTTCCGTAACAGAACAAAAGCTCACATCACCAGAAGAGGCAGTGGATTCGTTAGCAGAGAAAAAAGATTCGCTATCAGATGTTGTCATGGATACAAATTTAAATAAATACAATAAAAACAAATATAGATACTAAATAAATATAAATATACGAATATACTAAATATAAACCTACACGAAATACTGGTAGAACGTTTGCATCTCTGCACCACCCGCCAGCTAACATCATCATTACAGATAGTGAACACAATACGATAAAAAAACAAGAAAAGTTACATACATACAAATTACAAAGTAGTAGCGATAAAGGAATTCTTCAGCTAATTTTAATAATTCCGAACGCACCCATTAAGCATTCAAAAGACATTACATTTTCCGCGAACGTATCCAAACTTGTAAAAAATTTCATTTATGATTATGACGTTTACTTTGATTGACAATGACAATAGTTGACAATGACATTAGAAACATGCAAACTTAAGATAAATGAAAACAAAACGTGAAAAATAAATCCAGTTGAGGGTAAAAATCCGAAAGTATGCGTTACTAGTATAATTATTGTCAACTCAGAGACCTGCGAAGAGAAAGAGAACAGAGACATATAATTTAGTACCTACTATGCAAGAATACAAGGCAAAAGTAAAAAATAACAAACAGTGGAAGATAGCAAACTCTTAAGGTAAGGAAATCCTAAATACTTAATGGGTGTCTAATGCGTAAATATTAAAGTGAAATGATTAAAGATTGATACCATAACTAACGCGTCTTGTTTTTCAGGCTATCTCCAGACGTTTGAACCCGGGGATACTTCACCAGCAGCGGACTCAGTTCTTCAAACGATGTCACCTTATGTTTGCTGCCATCAGGGGCTTTAATAACAATGACACCGTCTTGAGTCCAACACGACCGCATAGAAAAGTGAAGCCGCGCCTTCCCAAAGATGGATTGTCGGGTCTTAGTCAAAAACTCCTTGACAGAGATAGATGACCCCTTCAGACCTGTCTTCGCTCTCCATACCGCAGACCTGTCATCATAGCTGGAGAACTTGACTAGGATGGGCCTATGGTGATCCTTTTTGGCTACGCCAAGTCTGTGGCAGACTTTTATGGAGGATGCAGTGATAGTTTTAAGGGACAGCTTCTCGCTTATCACCTCCTGGATCACTGCGCTGCTGACTTCCCCATCAACCTCTGCTATGCCCTGGAAAATGAGTGCCTTCCGCCGATGCCTGGTCTCCAACCCGTCAACCTGTCGAGCACACTCACTGATCTGCCTTCTCAGCAGACTCAGCATGCTGAAGATCAGCTCCCTGAAGGTGCGAAACTCTTCGGCTACCCTCGCTACGGTATCCTTGGCCGGTCCTGCACACTGTATTTGCGCTTCCAACTCACTCATCTTCCGGGTAAAGCTATCCTCTAGGGTCTTCTGTGCTGATATTATCTCATCAAATTGAGACATTGTAATAATAATTATCCACTTGTGTTTGGTGAAGTGAATATAGTATTATGACGTGATGAGCTGGCAGGTGGTGCAAAATAATTGCTTAAGTCACATAAACGTGCTGCAAACGTGAGTACCCGTTGTGTATAGGCTATAAAGTGATAATATATAAAAAACTTTTGAAAATACTATTAATTACTATTTTAAATATAAAAACAATACTAGAGTACGTATGTCTTCTTTTTACACCTACCCGAGCCTATTACTTCTACTAACATTTTAGATTCCACATATTTAACCAGAATAGTTCTTATTGGGTAGTATATTTTTATATTCAATCGTAATGTTTCACATTATGTTTAAGATCTCTTGATGATCCAAATATTTCTTTAACTAAACATATTGCTACTTATTTCGAACGTTTGATTTTATCTTTAAAAAATAAACTAGATGATCAGTTAATTTAAATACGTAGTTCATTTAAATTCGAAACTTCATTGATACAAGATTAACATTTATTAACATTAAGTATAGAAAGTTAAGCTTTAACATATTCTTACTTAAGTTTAACGTTAAAAGTCGAATAAAATAACGAAAAATGACCCACTATTAATCAGTAGGATTACATACTTAACCCCAACTTAGACGCAAGTTATATTAAGTTAAACTGCAGTCACTGAAGAAAGTAAGTTATACGATTAATCTTAATATAAAATATAGTCTGTGGAACTTTTTTTTTTAACTAGCTAACTACTAACTTGACACGGTATTTAGACAAGATTTTTTTTATTTACATTGACCGAATTTTTTTGTGCTTATGGATTTGCGTGGCTTTTTAATATCTATTTTCTGTACCTACTTCAATTTTGTTTGAACCAATATCCGTAATATTTCGGGTAATACTCGTATGTCATGATTGTATGAAATGCTGATAAGAGAACAAAACTTTTTTAAAGTTCTTAGTCCCTAGAACCGAGAGTAACCTAAACTAAACACGCAAACTGAAGATTAAAGACAAACAAAGAAAGTATAAATTACCATTACTGTCAGTAATAGAAAAGACAACAATTCTAAAACTAGCACAGAGCTCACAGACTTGAACAAGACTGTGGAAAGCGATAAATTGTCCTAAATAACAGGTAACATTGATAGAGAAAGTATTCCCAATACTTATTAAAGAAATCATTCTGTAAGCCCTTACATAACTAATCCAAGACAGCCTATTAATCGAAGTTCACCCAACGTAAACGTTACGAATGCATCCACTCGAAATTACTTAAATAAAAATAATTGTACGTATAATTTAAAACGTCAAACGAATCGTGACCAACGCGTTACAGCACCACTAAATATGTATGAGAGAATTAAAATAATACCAAAAGGGATATGTTTGTTGGAAGATCTTGATCGGTACTGAGGAACATTATTAGCTATTCTATATTTAAATACGCGATCCATTGCCTTTCTTCCTCATTAAACTAACTAAAGTTACAAATCAACGCATCAGTGGAAAGAGTATAAGAATTCTGGTATTCATTAGTTGGGATATCATAGTACATGTCATGGGTTGGTCGGGTTATTTGAATAAAACAAGGCTGGTACCTTCCGGACATAGGTGCATTACCATAGAACATGGGAACTGTTTACCTTGTGGTCAATTTTTTTTCTTGTAAAGATTTGTAAATGTAGGTTGTAAGAAAAAACCAGGAAAGTTTGGTGACGTATAAAATGTTTTAGAAGAATAGAATGAGGCTATTACTACGGCTATTCAACTAAATATTTCGTTTTGGGCGTTACAACTTTCTTTTCAACATGAAACAACTGTCAATAAAAAGAACGTAACAATAAGGTTTTATTCTAAACATAATACCAAATGTTTTACAGAAAAAGAAGATAAATTATAATAAAGTTCAAATTAAGAACCTGACTGCACTAAACGACAATGAAAAAAAATAAAGAGGCAAATTTATAACATGGGTTCGGAGCATTTGGTTCGATTGCCGAATCTGGCGACTGTTCCCAAACGCAGACAATCGATCATTCGGCGGGACCATTAAATAAATAATGTGCGTGTACTGTACGTCCCAAACGGGATTTGTTAATTAAAAATGTCAATCAAGTGTGTCGAGAAACAGCCGATTTTGTATCTTTTTGGGGCAAAGATTAAGTTTAGTTTGTAATTAAATTAAAGAATATTACCTATTGTTTCGGAGAAAGATGTAATTGTACCCGTCTAGATATCAGTAACGCTAGATCAAAATTCCTGTTGATCCCTTATTTAATTTGTCTGTCACATATAACAGTCAGCTTTTAAATCTAAAATATATTTTTTCTCATTAGGATTGTACATGTAATTTGTTCAGACAAAATACCCCACTGGAAAATATGGGTAGTCGACCAGTCGGTGGTAACACTGAGCTTGAGCTGGCCTAGCGTAAGCGTAGTACGAAGTTTCAATAGAATAAGAGATCAGCTTATACTGGTTTTGTTTACTCCTCATACAGACTGGTCAAAAACTCGTGGATCAAACGAAATAGAGAGATATAACAGGTCATTTCCAACGCTTTTAAAGTGAGAAATAATAATTTAGGTAACGCTTCAAAATTTTTGGAAAAAAATTAATTGCTCTTGAAATTTGGAACCCAGAGCCGTAATAGAACTTGTGTAGTGCTGATACATTATCTAGTAATAATACAACACCGTATGTTTTATATCACTATTTTTTGATTAGTCTAATTGTAAAAGAACTCAATATACAAAAATATTCATATCTTTTAGGGCAATTGAATTATTGCCATGCTGTAGAAAGAGTTTTTGTTGGAAATGACCTCCTTTATTTCCCTATTTCGTTTGATCCACGTCTTTTTGACCACCCTGTACAACTTGACCTTCCATTTCTTAATGTTCTTCACTAACATTACTATATTATATAACATCACTGGAGCATCCTTCAAATTCAATTCTTGAACTTAATCTATGCCCATCCGGAGTTAAGTTAAAACAGATAAATTGTCAAATTAAAGTCAATTATTTAAAGCTTCACAGTTTACCGCTTCAAAGGTAACCGTTAAAGAGCTAACAGATTGACACATATTGTTGGTCAAAATCCTTTGTACCTACAACTTAAGAATTGTCCATATTAAATGACATTATGAGAAAATGAGGAACAATATTAGAAGAAAAAGCAACAACAGATTACAACAGTGTGTTGAATCGTAGGTTAAAGTTCATAACTGTTTCTGTTGTACGACAAGCTTTTACTGCGCATTTCTGCTTTGTCAATGACGGTTTTATTCGTAGACCTACCAATGATCGCAATACAATAAAAAAAATATATATAGGTATTATATAGGTATTTCGTCCGCTGCAAAATATTCTTCCACAAAGTTGGAATGTTTTTGCATTCGAGGTTCACATTTATTTTGACGGCACTGAACAGCGAAATAAAAAACATATCGGTTAAATTTTAAATTTCGTAAAATTAATAAATCCATCGTTTTCATTGAATAGTAATATATAATGTAATGGTAAAAAATAAATCGCCAAATTAAAATACCCATTCGACTCTAAAATTCCTTGCTTCAGCGACACCAAAGCTGTTAATGAGTGGACAGCTTTACAGCAAGACTTATTGTTATTTGAACACCCACGAACCAATATAACATTTTATTAGATATCATTATTTGGAGATACGACCCTAATTAATTGTTTGAAGACACAAAATGAACGTAAAGTACGACTTTAGCTATGGTTTTATCACTTGAAACTTTAGATCTGAGAGCCGATAGACGAGCTGTTTTTGTTGCATTCATCGACCGGTAACTTGCAAGCTAACGTTGAAAACCTTTCATTTGTCCATTGCCTTATTTTGTGATAAACGTCTTCCTAAATTACTTTTCTCCTAGATAGGAACACTGTCATTATAATTTCTAGACTCATGAACGCAGATAAATTATTTCCTTCTCACCGATTAAGTACCTCCACCATACTAAGAATCCAATTTGTAGATCAATTCATAGCTGCTGTTACCAAGTTTATGCTAACAACATGTAAGGCCCATTGAAATCTACCCGTAAGTAACTGCCCGTCTGTTCCGAGCCCAAGGCATTAGATACCTGTGCCATTGCCAGTCGCAAAACGAGTGTTGAACGTGTTGGGTTAAAAGATAGCAGCAGTTTGCTTAAACGTTTACTTGTCTTAACGATGGTACCTATTTCCGCAAGAAATCTATTAACAAGTGCCCGAGGTTCTTGTAAGACATTTTCTTGTTTGTTCGTTTGTGCTTGAGGGCTTTTATTTTCTATACGTGCTGTTATTAAAGCGACATTTTCGCTGGTTCAGTTTACTTTGTTAGCAGTGTAAAGTGTAGTTTTAGTAGTATTATATTTTGTTACTACAAATAATACTGTAGTAGTCTGTAGTAGTTACTACTACTACAGATTTCTCTCCTAGATCAAAATTTACAAATATTTTCAGTGTTGTAATGTTAGTTTGTTGTAAAGGTCAAATCTTTGTAGGAATCAAATATTTATTTTAGACAGATTGCCAATGGTAGATGACATTTTTTTATAAGAAAACTGAGAAAGTGATTATGAATGATTTTTGGGATAACACGATATAAAATTAAAAAGAATAAAGGTGGTTAGTAAAGTTGTACGTTTGTGCTAGTGTTAGAGTTGAAAAGCTGTTTCACCGAAGCACACAATTTCCTTTCAAATATTTGAGCTTTTGAGCTCCATGCACCTCTTCCATCATTCTACATTGTAAAGATTTACAAAGTGCACTCAACTTGTTATAAATTTATGAAGTAATAAATTTTTGATAACGCACGGTGGCCTCTTACGTAAATTGATACGGCCATGTTTAAGTTTCTGAATTTATTGGTTGTTGTAAAAATGGTTATTTGAACGATCTTGGGTAGAATATTGATAAAGGTGGTTATGAAATGGATAGTGTGTATTTATTAGACAGATTGATATTTTTTTTTGATGTCCGTGGAAGAAGATTGAATATTGTTTTTCACATTAAACAATATAATATAGAATGCCAGACAAAACGTTGCAACTTTGAAATTTCAAGTCATCCTAAATCCTCTAAAAACCAAAAGCTCGTTAAGCCTACAAAAAACCCATCCATTATAATTATAACTTTATAAAGCACACACCGGCTGCATAAGCGTGGTCCGCAAAAACGTTTACTAAAAAACTTTAATACCGAAATAACCCAAAAACGTAATTCACTAAAATGAGAAAAAAAATAAACATTTAACACCGCGAATAAAGATTGATGAAGAATCAATCGAGGCATGTCCCGCAGATAAAGGCAATGTCCGCGCAATCAATTTTAATCTGGAAACTTTTCTCCCTCTCATCCATAATCCTAAAGCTATAGGGAAGAAAGAGACGAGTATATGTCTCCCAGTTTTAATGCACCTTAGCTATTACGGCGATGACGACGCCAGCCTACTTACAGAATTAAAGTCTGCTAAGGAAGATTGAGGAGGGCACCTTATCGGACAAGACAATGATGTAACGAAAACACTGATGGATATTGTAAAAAATGTTGCTTGTAATAGAACTTGGATCATAGAAAATAATCGAGTTCCCACGAGGAGCTATTTGTCATTTTTAAAGAAAAGAATGATTAGATTTGATGTGCTTAACTAGGTACAGTATGTTTACTTTTTGTACCAAGACAATAGCCACGGTAATAGCTGTCTAGATAGATATTTACGATAGTCCTTACATACAGCACATCAACATGATTGCTATGTTTATTCTGATATATCTTCAGGTACTAGTAAAGGTTTCAGAAAATGTCTTTTGAATTTTCTTAAAAAAGTGATGGCAGAAAAAAAAATCTTAGATCTATAAATATTCATTATTGTGGATATCATAATATTATTGTGACCAAAGAAACGATGGATGTACTCTGTCAATGATGGTATTATTATGGTTAGTAAAGAAGTGACCACCGAGATGACGACGAATAGAGAAGTATGGAAGAAAAAGACATGTTGCGCCGACAGGCAGGCAGGAGAATGATGATCTAATATTATTGTGGATGTATCTTTATTGGTCGTAGCAAATGACCTGGAAACTGCTATCACATAATAATCGTGTAAATTAACACACAAGTCCAAATACTTTAGCTAATCTTCGCTTTTCAAAGATCACTTAATATTAGAAGATGGATTAGGAAGCCGAACAGCTGTGTATCAAACGCTTATCTACCTACATAAGCCGTAAGTTAAGCGAAGAAAGTAGGTTAATACCTTGCTGATAAGCATGTCTTGCTAGAATTTTTAAATAGTGTTCAGTATGGCCTAGCTTGGGTGAAATATAATAGGCATTATGTTATAGAGATTAACTATTCGTTTTTGACATGAATAGTATCACGAAGACGAGGCCATTTTGTAAAAAAAAAAACAAAGAGTTCAGTACCAACGTATAATATTTAAGTGCCCTCCCTTTAATTATTAACTTGATTTTATTTTTATTATTTGGTATTAAAGCGGCCTTAGTGTGCACTGCTATGGCCGCTTTAATAACAAATTTCAAGTGTCTACCTAATATGGTTCAAAAGTTCAGCCCTGTGACAGACGGACGGACGGACAGACAGTGGAGCCTTAGTAATAGGGTAGGGTCCCGTTGGTTCCCTCTGGGTACTGAAAAACTGATGGTTCATATTATTACAATTTCAAATCAACGCAATGAATTTCTAGCACTATTCGTTCTTAAAACTGACGTCTCAATTAGTAAGAACATTTGATCTATTACTTAGTTTGGTGGACACAAGAATTTATAAGAAGTCATCATCATCTGCCTAGCCTTTTCCCAACTATGTTGGGGTCGGCTTCCAGTCTAACCGGATGCAGCTGAGTACCAGTATTTTACATGGAGCGACTGCCTATCTGACCTCCACAACCCAGTTATTGGGTAATACGAAACCCTTTGGTAAGACTGGTTTTCAGACTTTCGGTCTTCTGACGACCCGTAACGACTATCATAGATCTACGAATGACAGCCGGGACCAACGGCTTAACGTGCTTTCCGAGGCACGGAGGGGTCTTCGTATGTAAAGATGGTCACCCATCCACGGACCAACCGCGGCAAGCGTAGCTTAACCTGATTGATCGACCCGTGCGGCTGTTATTACTTAGCCACAAGCCCAAGCCACAAGCACAAGCACAAGCTTTAGCCCAAGAATTTATAAGAAGTATATGGGGAAAAAATGGTTTTACGTTTTTTAAACATTTGCCTGTGGCGTGCTTCACTGTTTATTATGAGAACTTCTATCAACAATAGTAAACAGAGTATTTTTTTAAACAACTATTCCACTACTTATTACTGCATCTCAAAACATAAATACGCCAACTCTTTCAACACTTGAACATCAGGAAACATACTATAAATTACATGCTTACAAATCTGATAGGATTATACCTATTTCTTACTGGAACCAGTTACACCAAGTATTTGCTCACTGTATTGAAGTGTCAAGCTATATGATTGATGATGCCTCACCTTACTCCATGTCGGGTAGATGAAACCAAATCTGCCAACAGAAATTTTAGATAAACCCTAAGTGAAAGACATAAGGTTGATAATTGAACAGCTGGAGGGTCTGAATAAGACGCATTTGTTTTTTGCATCATCATTGGAAGATGATATTGTGGTGAATTATATTGATGTATTGCTAGCAACAATTAAAGTATTGATGATTACGGTAGGAAAGGTCGTCAATGTGCTTACAAGAAGTTTCATAATATTTCACAAACACATCAAGATTAACTTAACTTGACAAGAAAATTAAAACATGATTGAATAGAGAAGTGACAAAGTTTACTTAGGTCGAGTTCGATGTTCATCTTGAAATAGATAATGACTGTTATGGTATAATTACAAATTTTCAAAATAATATAATTTGATCTTAAATATGACATTTAGATAGATATAATAGGTACTCTTTATTATATACACCATAAAAATCGTATATAAATGTAGAAATAATAGTACCAAACTAATTACACATAGATTTGAGACAAGAAGAAGGAACACAGCTTGAAGAATGAAACTTTAAAACAAAATACGTTAAAAAGAAACAACATTTTGCTACGCCAAACAACCTAAACACTGATCAACAACCTAAAACACAAAATATAAAAACGAAACTTTGAAGTGACAAAAGCATGGTACATACATGCAAAGATTATGTAGTTCATCAACAACAAATTGCTGACCCTTCCGCTTAACATCACAACCCGAATGCCTCAAACGATACTTATCTACATTGTAAACTCAATTTCAACAAGTACACTGTCAAGCCCAAGGCATTCTTTACCCTCCGAACCTATAAAAAACATCATCAATACAAACCAATAAAAGTTTGTCAGAACTTCCCTCGTAAACCTACAGAACACAAAAACGCAGAAGGCTAATTCATGACAACTGAAACCACAATAAGTTAAATAAGCTGCCTCCGTTTCCAGATAAGGATTTCTTAGTGCTATAAGCGAACCGACTGTAACCATTACACTATTTGCCGATTAGAGAACGAAAATTGACGCAAAAGTAAAAGCAAAACAAATCTTTTACACCCTGCAGTATGAGAATGCTCTCGCTTTGTGTCATCCTTGCACAAGGTTTGCAATCGAAGTGAACATTCTGCGTTACTCTACTTCGTCATAAAACCCACAGAATGTCTAAACAAAGACATCGATATTTCCATAAATATTGTATGGTGTTCCGTACAAATTAAAGGCCTCGGGCTGTTTCCTGGCTTACCGTTGCAGGTTTTAACATTTCGTTTGCGCGTAGGACCCTTGAGAACACACAGATGGTTCTTGTGTTGTGTTCTGGAAGTAGGATGTGATGGACGAGTAAGTTTAATACGATAGTAAAAATATCTCCGGAATCCCAGAGATATTTTTAACTAGCCTGTATATCAAAAATTTCTTGATTTCTTGTCTTTTGCTACGTACCCGGTTTTGGTGGCATTGTCCATTTCACAAGTGAATCTTTTACTAAATTTTTATGTATATTTAATGGAATTAATGAATGAGCTACCTATAAGCAGCGAACTTTGATTATATAATGTCTAGATAGAGCATCAATTGCGCGCAAACGTGTCAAAAAATACCAGCCAACTGTTGGACTGTAAGTACTTACCCGCCGATTAGTGCCGATCGTACCGCTTTGGTGTCACTACGTATTACGCGCGCTAAGTAATAAACAAATAACAGCGATAAAATGACGGTATGTGCTATTAAACTGTGCCGAAATTATAAAGGAAGGGTAAAAAAACACCAAACACATCACATATCATCAGTAAGTAACCAAAAAGACTACGTATTTGTTTTTTGTTTTTATATTTACCAAATTACGCCCTATTACGCCATATTTTATCAGTGTTGCCAGTTTCTTTTTCCATTCTCCCAACTTAACGTCCTTTTTTTGTGGGTATATTCGTTGCTTTATGGTTACGTTTATATTATTTAGTTGATGTACTTTTATTATTCGATTTCAAAAATGGTGAAGTTTTTCAATTCGTCTGTACTTTTTTATAATAATATAATGTTCGCGTATAACTTTTTTGTTTATGAGCCCATTTTAATGATTATTGTTGCATTGGGTCCAATAAACTGATTTCAAAGGTGCCAAGAGTAATTTTAATAAGATTAATTTATTCCATTCGTATTATCATTTGTGATCTTTAATTTGAAATTTCCAAATACAAACTGCCTAAAAAGTTAAATATTCTAATTGAATTAACTTAGCTGATTTAATATAACACAACATTCACACACACAACTCTAATTCAATTAAATAGTGTTTTTTATTTATAAATACAAGTAAATAAAGTCACTACTAAAACTGAATAATACTACAAACATACACCTAAAACTTACTTATATTATTTGTATAGTCAATTTTTTTAATATGTGATTTATGGGAGAATTGTAGTAGCTGGTATCATTATTCACGCACACAGAGACATAGATGCACAGTGTAAAACACCGCCCGCACGCACACATGTTTGAAATTGTTGCCTCGTTTTCTTTGTTTTGATTGTAGGGCGACGCTCTATCTAGACATTATATAATCAAAGGCAGCGAATAAGTAATTTTATTCCGAACAGGCATCCATCAGCTGAAGTTTATTTGTATCTTTTTTCCGAGAGAAAGAAGGCTTGACAACTATACTGTTTTTACTAACTATTTACACTAACTACGTACTAGATTAAATGACTATCTAACTACATAAATATACAAATAAACACAAAAACAAGAAGAAACTTAGGTTTCCAAGTATTCGTCCGCATCGCTGTTGTCCGGAAACGTGCCCAGAAGTCTGGCAGTATTGCCATGTTGAGCTAATTCTTAGATCTAAATTTGCAAGTGGCTTCAGCATTTCACACAACTCCATGCCACATCATAATTTCTTCAATCCTGGTATGGCGATAGCGGCCGTCGTTTATTAGTCTTTTCCCTAGGAAGGCGGTGTTTTTCTAAGGGGTATGGCGCCCCATGCCATAAAAAATTTACACCTGCACAGTAGCCTTTGGTTAGCAGTGGTTTTTCTTTACAGAACCTATTGTGGGGATTCCAAGTTGTGAATTTTTAAGTGCTTCAGAAATCGAATGTCAATTTTAAATGTGTATGAATGGTAAATGCGTTTTGTGTTATGTTTTATGGGTTTTTAAGTTACTGTGCGTATTCTCAGAATCTATTGAATTTATAAAGGTAAGGTAAGAGTAAAATCTTTTTTGCTTTCTGTGGTTGTGATTTATAGAAATATTGATACAGCACTGGGTGCTGATGTCTAATGCTATTGATAGTGTAGGTATGTAGGTATTGTTGGTAACTATGTTTTTTCATTGCAGTTCAGTCTTCTTATAAGCTGATGATCATTGATCATCTCTCTAAATAATATTATGGTATAGGTTTACCCATAAGGTACTGCACTGATAAAACAATTCCCTTTATAAGTTACTAGCTGCTGCCCGCGACGTCGTCTGCGTGAAGGCTCTACAGCACCAAAAATACCTAAGATGCCAGTGTCGCTATAGCATTATAAGTAAACAACTTTTAAAATAGCATTAAAATATAAGTTTTTTTTGCAAGCGAAGCAAGTGAAGAGAGTTATATTGGAACACTGCTGAGTTCAGTCATAAGATGTAACTGAAGGAAATAGAGAAAATAATGCAGGAATACATTCCAGGACACAAAAGAGTAAAAATACGTACAAAGGTATCATACCTTACAACATTTCCCTATAACGTACGTTGGTAGTTATGCTGCCAGGAGCCAAAATGTAAAGAGAGTCAGGACTGGTGATGCGGGAGCAAGCGACGTACAGTTGCCCGTGTGAGAAGCAACTCGTCCTGAGGTCGACACCCGCTGCCCTCAGTGTCTGCCCCTGCGACTTACTGATGGTCATCGCGAAGCAAACACTCACGGGGAACTGTACGCGCTTGAACTGGAACGGGAAGTTATGAGGTATGAGGGGAATGCGTGGTATAAATACTGCCTCGCCAACGCCACAACTCGTAAGAATTTCCGCCTCAATTTGTGTGTCTGTGGAGCGAGATGACTTTAAGGCGGGTCCCGTTACACAACTTCGGAGGAGATAGGTTCCGAAGAAGCATAATCGGGACACCGACCTTCAGCTTGATGGTATGCGCTGGAAGTCCACTTGCTGACAGGGAGTTCAGAAATTCCACGGGATAATGTGTGGCGTCATCTTGCTCGACAACAGTGTTTATCGAGGTGTAGTCTACTTCATTCCCCTCAATTTCCGAGAGAATGCATTCATTAATTGCTGCAGCCTGATCGTTTTTAAGCGTCAAAATGGCCCGCTCACACACCCAAGAATTTTGCTGGTGCGGTATACGACTGATGTCCCCGTACACACAGCGAATGAGTTCTTCTATGCTGGATACCACTCTACCGAGAGACTCTGGAAGCACCACCTGTCCACCTCTCTCTTCTGGTAGAGTGCCTTCGCCAAGACTTAGAAGGACATCGGAGAATTCTTGAGCACGTGCATTGCCGCCGAGCCGAGCTCTCATATTAAACGGTTGAATGTCGTAATTACAGACACAATTAAAAAGCCATTGTGTTTCGCGTAGATCTACGTTCCGGCATACGATGGGTTAATGGTCAAGTGCAGCGTACGAACTCGTGACCACAACGAAGATCATTTCAACGAAGTATTCACCTCGTCAGCCCTCGATCCCCGCGTCACCACGGAAAGCGTTTGCCGGAAATCGCCACTGAACAGAACTGTGACACCACCCATCAAATGTTCGTTCCTGCGGATGTCCTGCAGGGTTCTGTCCACGGCCTCAACTGCCTTCCTATTGGCCATCGTACACTCATTCCATTCGATCAAAGAGCAATCCTTGAGCACGTGTCCCTTATCGCTGTTACGTGACACACCACAAACAGGCGTTTCGGCGCTCTCTAAATCGATGGGAATTTTAAAGTCCCGATTTCCACGGTCTTGATGCGGTGATGATTGGGGAGCTGGTAACCCATATTCGATCAGTGGATTGCCGCCGATAGAAATGACCACATCTTGAAGTGAACTGAGACAGGTGTTCAGCACGCGTTCATCAGTTACTTCGACTTCGTCTCCAGTAGCACGCCTCAAAGCTCGTAGAAAATCTTCAGACAGATGATGGCGATACTTCTCCCACAAAGCTACCGGTTTCGCTACTCCACAAAACACCAAGATGACGGCATGCGGCTGGGACTGTCACTGACGCTCGCCTCCGCGAGGGTTTCATCCCAATTTTGGTCACTGTCGAGAAGGTCACGTGCTACCCAGGCTGCGCGGTAAGTGGGATACTCCACGCCATCAAATGTCCTCAGAAAGGCGAAAGACGTTGGGCCTCGGACAGTGTGAAGTAACAACCGCAGAAAATAGCATTCGCCATTATTCGGATGCACGGTATAAACTCTACCCAATGCGGTGTCCTTGAAAATTCCTGGAAAACTTTCCACAGCACCTCCTCGTCGACGTCGGTTAAATAAACCCCTTTGCTTGTCGTACGTGTAATATGAAGGCACCTCGTCATACGTAAGGGATTTGTTTTACATCACATTTAAGTTTATAAATCTATATATATAAAAGGAGAACTGACTGACTGACATATCAACGCACAGCCCAAACCGCTGGGTCTAGAGATTCCAAATTTGGCACGTACGTTCCTTATGAGGTCTAGGGGTGCACTAAGAAAGGATTTTTCAAAATTCATCCCCTAAGGGGGTGAATGGGGGGGTGAAATTTCACGCGGACGAAGTCGCGGGAAGAAGCTAGTTAGGTATACGACATGAAAATATATTAATTACCAAGCAATAATCACACAGATAAATACCGAACAAAAGTATTAACAGTCAATGTTTATTTTGTACTAACAACATGAAATTGATGAAGAAATGATCATCATCAATGAACATAACTTTCTTGTAATACTTAACACCGCATTTTTTTAAAATTGTCTTCCTCAACTCTGCTCAAGATTTTGAGGGTTTTGTTGGACCTTGAATTTGTCAAAACGAACTATACGATACAACTTGTATGAAGAAAATGTACATTACCATCTATGAATTTTAAGAATAACTAACTACTCACCTCGCCAACATGATCAAATTTAAATTATTAATTTCCAAAAATTGTTAACATGTAACTTGATTTGATTTTTATGAAATCTCTTAGATGGCGCTGGTTCAAAATTTTCTTTATACTACTAACATTCATTAAACTATGTTTCTCTGCCCAAGTTACTTAAATGGCGTAGTTTTTATAGTGTAAAGCTAGATAATAGCATGGCTTACTCAAAAATAACATTTAAATATGCGTCGTTAGATTACATGCTGTCACAGAATGCGTAAGAAAAATAAAGATTCACAGCTCCTCCCCCGTAGGTGATAGCGTGATAATATGTAGCCTATATGTTGACCCGACCTCTTAGTAATACTCATGCAAAATTTGATGTAAATCCATGCAGCACTTTTTGAGATTAGCCCGGACATACAGACAGACAATCAGACAAACAGACAAACAGACAAAAATTCTAAAAATTATATTTTCGGCTTCGAAATCGATTGTAGATCACGCCCCAAATATTCTTTTAAAAAAATATTCAATGTACAGTTTTGACTTTCCTACGATTTTATTATATGTATAGATGGCACCAACATTACCGTTTCGCTTGTCCATCCTATGTTGAAAGGCGTGCCCTGTGAATATGTCGAAGTGCGTTCTGTTATGTTCCCCTCTGCTCTGGCTGTAAGCGTTCTCCCATTCTAGTTTTCGGAAAAAAACATGTGTAGGTATGCTATTACAAATATTTTGTGAACATTCACATCAGAATTAACCTACGTTTTGGCGAAGGTCACGACGCCGACCACGTTACGTGTATTATAGTCATAGCTTTAAGGTTTTTAATATGTATTAGTTTATTATAGTATAAGATTATGTTGTGTATTTTATCTATGGGCCTTAGCTGCCTGATAATAAAATGATTATTATTATTATTCCTTTATTTAATTATTTACATATAAATTGTATTTTTAAATATTAGCATATAAAATATAGAAAAACATTAAAAAATATAAAAAATAGTAGCCCACCGGTATCGGGAACAGGGTCCAAGCTACCGGCGGTCAGTATTATTATTTCCTTTATTTCATTATTTACATATAAATTATATTTTTAAATATTAGCATATAAAATATAGAAAAACATTTAAAAATAGTAGCCCACCGGTATCGAGAACAGGGTCCAAGCTACCGGCGGTCAGGGCTCCAGAGAGAGGAACCTCCGGACAATGCGGGCCGTGTCCAGAAGTACCGCTTTCTGAATCAAGCCCTTGATCCAGCTGCCCAACGAGAGCCTCCTTAGGTGTTGGTCGAGACTCTTGGCTATTAACCCATTGGCAGTCACGACTATCGGCACAATGATCGCTGAGTCCACATCCCACATGTCGACAACCTCGCGAGCCAAGTCAAGATACTTGATTTGTTTATCTTTTTCGGCTTTCACGAGGTTCTCGTCATGTGGGACGGTTATGTCAACAATCATTGCACGCCGCTCTGATCGATCCACCACCACTATATCAGGCTTATTGGCAATAATAGTCCTGTCAGTGATGATGGATCGATCCCAGTACAACGTGATATTACCATTTTCGAGAACTGGGTCGGGCACATACCTGTAGTACGGCACCTCCGATTCCACAAGGCTGTATTTCAAAGCAAGTTGCTGATGAATTATCCTGGCTACAAGGTTGTGTCTATGCAAGTACTCTCCATTATTATTATTATTATTAATATCAAAAATCATGTCTTCAACCACGTTATCACGACCACGACGTATGGTGAACTAAAAAAAGGGAAAAACTAAACGCGCAATTTATCAAATTAATAAAAAAAATAGTTTCCTTTTGATTTATATGAGTTATATTACTCATACGGGGGTCCTTTACATTTATCAATTTCACTGCAAAACATTATTTAATATAAGATTTACAAAATATCAAAAAAAGCCTGCAAACCACAGCCGCAAGCGCCTCTAACCATCGACTAAATTGAATACCCCAGACCCCGCCCCTTACCTGTACCTCATTATGCCGCACGAATATTGAATAGCGTATAGAAAATACACATCGTGTAGTCAGACCGATTGGACAATTTACTGCCCATGTTCTGACAATGTAAAGTGTACGGTGAAAACGTATTGATTTGATGATTTTCGATCTGTGTTTTGTGAACATAGTTGATGATAATTATCAAGCTTTCAATAAAGAAGACAAATAAGCTGATGAAAACAATATCGAGAAAAGTTACTTTGACATCTAAGCAAATCAGCCGTCCAAAATGAAATGGGCAAAGTAGGCTGATAAATTAAGTAAATGACGCAACTGTTAAATTGCTGATATGTCGTCGAATGATGATACAACGAGAGCATGATACAACATCGCTTTTAGAAAAAGGTATAACAATAACAGCAAAGAAATAGCAATGAACAACGACACCAATGGCGATGATGAAGCTGCAAAATAAATGTCTATTCTATTCTATTCAAACAACAGTAACGATAAAGCTGGTGACAAAATATTTTTTGCTAGTTAAATATGCATTACAACAAGTTTATACTACTACCATGTCTGTTACTATCATAAATTCTGTTCGCATAACTATAGTCTTATCATCGTTATACTTCAACATTCCTGCTCTTAACTGCTTATAATTTGCAACTCCATCAACATTGCCAGCATAAATATTTATGTCACTTAGGTGCGTGTCACAATCAATCTCTTTACATAGGGCGGTAAAGTAAAATCGACACGTATCGATAAACCGCATACATTAATGGTGGGACAATTATTACGAGTGGCGCCAAAACAAATTACTCATAATATCCACTTGCAATATTTGTAATAGAAAATGTTGGTGCAGAAGTATCATTACATACGATGCTTGTTAGTATCAAATCCGTATCGAGATCCTGAACAAATCCGTTGTTTTTTCATATAGATACTTAAGCCGTCGATCAAACCTTCGAACTGGGTGCGCTTTACTTTGCTATCAGCGAGACTGTCTTTAATCAGCGAGTTTTATATGTTCTCTAAGAAAGACTTTGCTGTATAATGCCCTTATGAGTATACCATCCTGTATATATACCCGGGTGTCGTTAAAAGTGGCTTACGGGTTAAGTAAGAAGGGTATTGCAATCCTCTTTTCTGTTCATATGATAGGAGTACATATAGGTACCTCTATATTGGTATCACAAACCCGTTTTCGTACGAAAAAATTGTCATTCCTCTCTTACATTACTTTGCAATGGTATAACCGGAGCCTCATCTTCAGTAGTAGAAATAAAATAGTCTGACATGATAAGTTAACTTTCTGAACGGCTCTATTTTACTGTCATATAGTAACTAGACACTGGTCGTGATTTAAGCGCTTTAATTACAGTAATTACGATATTATTACCATAGCCGCGTAAACCACGCGGGCGTAAACGACTTTTAAGGTAGAACGCGTAAATTATAATGTATAATTTGTAGTATAAATTATACGGGGCAATAAAAAATGTATGATATGATGAATTGTAATGTTTTGATGTTTGCGGCATCATTATGGGATGTAATAAATGTTTGTTTCATTTGTGACGTTTATGATGAAATGCTAGAACGTGGAACATGGATATGTGTAGTAAATGTCGCTAATATAAGCTTCATGATCGTTTTGATAATGCATGCTAAGCGAATACTATGTGACCGAGCTTTATAGTAAGGAAGAGGGATCTCAAACTCAAAGCATTTATTTCAATTAAAACATTTACAGGCACTTATGAATTGTCAAGAGGTCGGTCAGTCAAAAAAAATGAAGCTAGTTGCCCATTACAAAGCGTAGGTACCTATGGAGAAGAAGTTCGACAAGCTCAAAAGCTTTGATGATCCTGATAATGCCAACATAATTATGAGAATACTCGTTGAATGACAGGCTTGTTAGATGTGGTCTATTTTACAGGTATATATAACGTTCGGTCCTATGATAACTTAGGAACACGCATGTCAAGACAGCCTCGAAGGATATGAAATAATATATATTTTGCCAGCTGTTCATACTTAAATAAATAATTCAGTATGTACAGCTGGAAATAATAATGATGATATAATATGGCCTATCTATATGTAATATTATTCCCACACAATTCCTTTACAACAATTCAAATTACAATTTCAAACAACATTAAAAAAATCCTCAATCCATTTTGTAGTTCCACAACGTTCGCGCTAACGGCCTATTCGCGCGAACGATAATTAAAACGATACGGAATTTAACATCGAAATTAATTGAATTAGTGTTTACCGACTATTAAATGGCCTCCGAGTAATTTGGAATCGGTTTAGTATCGATGATATAATTGTATCGGCTGTACATTTTATTGGTATTGGTTATATCTATGTTGGTCGCAGTTTCCTGTTGCTATCAGATGAATTTGGAATTCATCCGTGCTATTTTGGCGGTAAAATTGGTTTGGATAGCCGGATTTATGGATTATATTGATTTTTAATGTAGCTTACATGTTTGTTGTGGCGACTATTTTGATTAATTTACCTACACTCTTGCCTGAAAGTATATGTAATTAAAATAAAATATATGACGAAGCTGTCTTTGCATCAATAATATTTTCTTAATTTTCTACAGAGACGGAATATTGGATACTGAATCATTAGAGAACATCCAAAACCTCAATATTACCATCTTGTTATTTACCTCTAACATACATAACATAACATAATCAGCCTATAATGTTTCCCACTGCTGGGACACAGGCCTCCTTTCGGTGAGAGGGAGTAGGCTGCAATCCGCCAAGCGGGCCCAGTGCGGATTAGCAGATGTCACATGTCTTCGAATTTTTGGTTCTGGGACATGCCGGTTTCCTCACGATGTTTTCCATCACCGTTTTGAGAGCAGTGGTGACGAAAGTAATTTCCACAAAGTAAAGCGCCTGTCTGGGTTCAAACCTGCGACCAACAACTCATAAGTCCCGAACGTTACCACTTGGCCACCACTGCTCTATACCTCTGCTGTGTTTAAAATGGCAACTATTTAAATTCTGCCTAACTTTCCTCTTTCTCTAACAGTAGAAACATCTTCAAACACCTTCGTAATTCTTTTGATCTCAGCACTTCAATTTATCTGTTTTTCTATATCGACACCACATTCTAAACCCGCTCCCCTCAATACCACCATCGCTATTCTCAGATAAGACTCAGCATCCTGTTTTGTCACGCCGAGATTAATTCACTTCACTCGTAATCTCAGCTAAGTGGCTTACTTACGATATCTGATGCTATGTAGGTGGCACCTTATGTAACATCTAGGGAAGTCTCAACTCAATTGAAGAAGTAGAATGACTTAAATACTGAAGTGTAAACGGCTGTTGATAAGTCCGTGAATGAATTTGAAAAGATTAAAGCCGTAGCTAGATATAAATTACTCAAAGTTTATCTAGCTTTAGCTAGTGCGGAATTTGATCTTGATTAAGTTGGAAAACTTCATTGGTTCCGGTTGTTATGTAGACACTTGACTCCATTTATGTCAGGAGCTACCTACTGCTTGAAGTGAAATACCATCTTTGATTTATTATTTGCTTTCTAAAAAGTTTCAAGTTTTAATGAAGATGAACATACCGCCATTTAGCAAATAGGAATTTCAACAAAAAGGAATCCGATGTTTTTTTTAATGATGCACTTTTATACATATATATACTACTACGATTTTTACAAACAGATGCAGACGTCATAATAAACAGGGTCGCAGAGACGTCGACGCGCAGCCGTTACGACGGATTCAGTACATGATTCGAAACACCCTAGCGTAGACATTTTTCGACGGTTATAAAAAAAAAATCTGCTGTTGAATAGAAAAGTGCAATACCTACGCGGTCAAAATATATGGAGCAGATTTTTTTTATAATAACTGATAAAAAAAATTAACGCAACGAGGGTCGGACAGAAACCTGCCACTCTGTAATATTATTTAACCTAATCTTCTAACCACGTGCACCTACATATAACTACTTCACGAAACCCTTTTCTGTACAAAACACGAATGACAAATAAATATTCAAAGACCATTTAAAGTTATTATTTACGGTCAGATAATAAAGTTATATTGCGAGTATGTCTTTGCTACAATATTACTGAGACCAATTCCTTTCTGATCAGTAGCCTGTCCTTGTACTAAAATACTATCAGCGCCATTATCTTTGTTAATAATTTTATGATTAGTCTATTTTGCCTGCAGGTTCAAATTCACACGGCATCGGCATTAGATTAGGCAAGTGGTTCCGTCTAGCTAGTTTAATATATATATTAAAATGTATTACCGAGTTGAGTTGCACGGTTACTGACAAATGCGTGCACTGACAGGACAAGTCCACTCAATCAGTGTGGTTCTTTCCTCAAAAGACCATTTCAGATACTAATGTACATGATCTTCACATGATATGACCAAGATTATATCTAGACTATAAAAGAGACTGTGACCTCTGAGTTTGTTTCGGCCTTTCTTCTCAGAGTAGTCTGATAGGAAACGCCGACCTCATCTAGTTTTAAAAATATGTTTGACGTGTAAAAGTGTTTGTACAAACCTACTTACAAAAATAAAAATCTTTTACCATTTTACTATGTCAAACGCTTTCAAGGAATCGTGCATGTCAACCGTAGCTCGTTTATGGTTCAAAACTTTAACTGTTGAAGTTGTAACAATATTGTAGGTATTTATTATTTGCATTTTAGTATATTCTTAGGTATCTAGGTTTCATAAAATTGTTAGCTTCTTAGTGAAATTTATATTTATGATTAACCATTTATCGTCAGCCGCACAGGTCGATCGATCAGGTTTTTTCCGTCCATTGTTCCGCCAGTTAGGGTCGGTTCACATCTGACGGAAGATGCGTCGCGTATCATCGGTCGCGTAACGCCAGAACAGACAAATGTATAGAAAAACACTTGACCGTTCACACTTAACTGATGATGCGTTAGTGCGTCGAGCGAATAAATAGACGCAATTGAAGTGACGCCCGACGCATCTTCCGTCAGATGTGAACCGACCCTTACTCAACTGAACCGAGCGCTCTGCGCATCCTGGACAGTCACACCCAACACCTTGACTGGCCAATTCTTCCCTTGCGGTGGTAGGGCCCGCCCGCCTGGTTTGCGACCACCCTCCCACCGGAGTCCGGCGTCAAGCAACCTGCTGTATTTCATCGATGCGTGGGAGTTTCAGTGCCTTAGGCATCTTCTGGGCACGCTCGTTCCATCATAGACCTCATCCATCGCTTGCCATCAGGCGTGATCAACTAGCTTCAACTTTCTGAATAACTGACCGACTATTTAATTTTGACAATTCAAAAGTGCCTGTTCAATGTTTTAATTGAAATAAATGCTTGGAGCGGGCCATTCAGCAATAAAAAAACATCAAGAACATCAGTAACAGCGTCATTTACTACACTCCTTACCTATGCACAATATTTATGTTCTAAGAGGAAATCTATGTTGTTAAAACACGAAACCACATCTTAAGCTCAATAAATACATAACACAAATACCTAACTAATGTTATTCCAATTTGATTAACCATTTATCTCTTATTGCGGTCGGTAGCGGGAATTCGGTCACGGCGTTACATTTTCTTTGATAATACACGCTAGTTATGGGTACTTCATACCGACAGTTTACTTGTTATAAATGTAGCTGTTGGCTGGAATTCAGCCTTGGTTTGTAGGAGACAAAGCAGCGTTGATAACGGTAATGGTTTCTGATGGATTGTGCGACAGGTTGCTGCTGTTGTAGGTAAATGGACTGTTGGTATGAAATACGCGTTCATTGATTGCTTGTGTAATATTAGGAAATATAATAAATATATACAGGGTGGGCAAAAAATTGTGGATCAAACGAAACAGGGCGATAGTTGGGGTTATTTGTAGTAAAAAAAAAATTTTTGCGAGAACCCTAACTTGATCTCCTTAAAAGTTATGACAATTTGAGTGTTTACAGTAAGGTTCTAATGTTAGCAATTTTTTTTTTTGAGCCTTAAAAGATATCGAAAGTGCCAATATACTGATAAATCATGGTACCCACTGTCATAAAAGCACTGTTGTAGTGATGATACTTTTTTTTTTAACGTTAAATAGCCTCAACTATCGCCCTGTTTCGTTTGATCCACGATTTTTTGCCCACCCTGTATAAGTTTAGGTGCTGTGGTAGTGAGACGATGCTGACTGACTGAGAAGAAAGTGTTTGGTAAAGTTTTTTTTTTGTTTTGACTACCCGAAGCTCAGCGTTGTAATCTAACTTTCAAATGGATGGTCGATGAACCTCTTATTCATCAGGAATTTCAGCATCGACCAGTCTTAAAAATTGTATGGCAAAATACGCAATAGGGTTGCCTATTGCGTATATTGCAACACAATTTTTGTCGTAAACAAGAAACACTTTTGTGGTTGTACCTACTCAAACCTTACAACAACTGACTAGGTGCGGTATCAAACCACAGCTACAATGTCGTATGTAAATAAGAATTGCTTCACAAGTCTTTCAATCATAACAATAAACCTCAAAGCTTTGCAACTTGCGCAGGATTGGCTTAACTCAACTCTCTGAATAGTTTACCTAGTTGTAATAGTAACACTTTCTCTGTCCGCGAAGCAGACACAATAGTTAAACAAACGCAATGAAATATTGCGATCACGAGCAGGCTAGAGTTAGTACTTGATTGTGTCTAAGATTTCAGGAAACTAAACGACTGAAGGGCCAACATGGCCAGAAATCAAATAAGACAAGTAGGTCTGGAGGGAAAAATGGGAGGCCTCTGCCGAGCATGGGAAACAAAAAACGATTTAGTTCTTGGCAACTCTTATCCAGCTGCTACAAGCCACCTTGCGAAGATCGTCGCTTGTCCTAGCCTAAGAACGTCCTACCTTAGGTTTGTCTATACCCTGAATGCTAAGTATGAATGTGGATGGATGGCTATAATAAAGAGGCAGATCAAAAAAGATATTGTTAGATGGCGAAAAATATGATAATATGGGTAGGAAGGAAATGAAGACTGAGCTGAAAGAGATTTTGTTTAGAAGAAAATGAACCTAAACACTTATACGTCAAGAGCAAAAATTCACAATCAAATAACATAATCTGCATTCGAGATTTATTTGCCAAAAATGTAAACAAATACGAGTTTATGGAAAAATAACTTTAATTCCTACACAAAGTTCAGTTTACGCTACAACTTCAAAAAATTTTGATACTTTTTCAATAGTGCTAGTCACTCTGAAATCAACTTAATTACCATCAAAATAAAGTTGATATTTGTTTAACTTTAAATAACATCAATTTGAAACATTAGTTTGAATATACTTTAGGTTTAACCGTTTATAAAATGTTAGTAGATATTTTGTTCAGCCAAGTTGAAGGCTGTTACGCTGAAATCCGGTTACTGTGTTATCGAATTAAGTCAATTGTCAATTTACGACGCACTTTAAATAGTATTGTTCGGCATCTAGTCGTAAATACGGATATTTGTTTTGATTGAATTAGTGGTAGTGATGGGCGACGCTTGAAATTACGATAAATAGTTTTGGGGATGTCCTGCATAGCGTATAGTTAGCGTCACGAAAGATGAGACTTGACACACCACGTGGTTTGACTAGCGCAGTACACGATTTTAGGTCTCTTTAGCGATATGAGCGCGGGACGGGACCGGACGTTATAGGGGCGGCGGAAAGAGAGCGGGAGGCGGGGTCAAGTCTCATCTTTCGTGGCGCGCATCGTATGTAATGAAGTGAGGTTTTTGTGATATGGTGAGAGGGAGTAGTCCACGCCTGATATTTCTGATACTAGACAATGCGAGATCGTGAAAGCTTTATTACGATTCATAGAAAAGTAAGTCCACGGACAGGTTGTTTGTTCTGTCGGGTTCTCGGTCTCGGGTAGCCAGAAGCCAGAAAACCGGACGACCAAGTCTATTGTAACACTAGCTTTTGCCCGCGTGAAATTTCACCCTCCCCCATTCACCCTCTTAGGGATGGAATTTCGAAAAACCCTTTCTTAGTGGACACCTACTCTTCACAAAGAACACACCCTCTAACTTTCATGTCTCTAGGACTAATGGTTTAGGCTGTGTGTTGATATATGAGTCAGTCAGAACTTTGAATTTTATATTTATATCGATTTTTGAAACTGTTAACCAGTCCATTTTCAGGGGTCAGACGACCACTAACAGAGTGATTGAAATCATTTAGACCTCAGCAGTATTTTAGTCGGAAACAAAAAACAGACGATGCGACAAAACGATGGTCTTCTATTTCGGCAAACGATTAACTGGAAGCATGACCACCATCAATAATAATGACACAACCTTCCTTTCCGCACATTAGGTAATTCCAGACTGTTCCCATCACTAGACCATCACGAAGCCCATTAATGTCCATGATAACCATAAAGATAACGTACCATTTCGCAATGGTAGTAAATACGCCTTCACTATAATGAAAGTAAGCTCACTGATATCTTTGTTTAATACTTGGGTAATACCGATCTGTTGCAGTTTATTAAGTTATATTGCTGTTTTATTGAGGAAGTGTGTTAATTATGTCATTGAAGTGAATTATGGTGCTTTTAGAGTAAACTATTTCACGGTTTATAAATCAATAAACTACACACTGTAGGTACTATTTCGTTATTAAAATTTTTTGAAGTGAAAACTTCTTTAGGCGCGTTGGGCATTTTTTGAGATGGGAAAAACCATTGAATTCACCGTAACCGACACCGCTTTGGATGTGTTCGGCTGTCCTCGGGATGTAGTCGGTTTTAATGTATATCCGATATATCAGTGAGTAATGGCAAAGTATTCTGTTTGTGTTTTGTTATCACTTGTGTCGGCACTCCCGGAGTGCCTTTGTTTTTTTTTCGTAATTTTTCCTCCGTCTCAAACATTAATACATGGGGACGAGTGGATTACAAACCAGCAAGTTAAATTTGTGAGCAGTGGTGGATTGCAGCTCATTTCCTCTCGAAGAGAGGAGTTCGTTGTCCCAGCAGTGGAAACATTGTAGGCCGATTATGCTACATAAATTACACACTACACTATTTCGTTACTGTAATTTAAAAAAAAAAAATTCAACAACATTATAGGCTGATTATGTTATGTATGTTGTGTAGGGTAAGCATTTGGTAAGAAAACAGACTGACTTAAAATTAAAAAACTACAATCACCACACATGATGAATCATTAGTAAACCAGGTACAAATTATAACTAACAAGACATTATAAACTAAAACAAAAAACGACCAACACCTTCGCACACGCTTTGCAAATACGCTAGATAAATCAGTCGCTGACAAATCCATTACAGGCGCATAGGATCTGAATAAAAGCAAGGAAAGAACTTAGTGCAGTGACGTTAGTTAGAGCGGCTTGTACAACCCATGTCGATTAGCGATTGCGTACTGGAGACCTGTTTAGTACGGCGAGTTCAGTTTGAGAAAGCTTAAGAAAAGAAAGTACTGTAAAGAAAATGTTGGTTCGCAGTTTTTTGTAGATTGAAAATTGTCTAAAAGAGCGATCGAGGTTTTTTGTTCCACATTCTCAATTTCTGCAAAATCGTCTTTGAAGTTTGCACCAAAAAAAAAAAGGTTGGGGGTCGTGGTCAAAAACTTGATCAAGGTTTAATACTTCATGAAAATAACTGTTACCAAGTAATTTTTTATTTTAATTTAATTATTTATAATAAATATTTATATAATATTATAAGCTAACATATAAACTACAATAATATGTACATTTATATGAAAAAATAAGCAACATATAATCATAGTGCATCAAAGAATTCGTCCGCATCGCTGTCAACAGGAACAGTGCCCAAAAGGCTGGCAGCATTGCCACGTTGTATGGCAATGCTAATTCTTTGGCCAAGAAATAGGCCAGCCCTCTGGTCACCAAGTAATTAAGTATCAATTTCAACTATAACATAATAATATAATGACTACTCTAGGAACAAATCTGTAGACTATGTAGAAAAAAAAGTTGAGTTTATAGTTTCTTGATACAATGCTGACCTTGTTACCTACTATAATGTAAAGTAGAAAGAACCCTGGCTAGTCAACTAACCCATCCAAACGGAGCACAGATCTAGGTACACTTCGTAGCTGGTTTTAAAGTCAAAGCAATAAACGTCACTGCAGCATTGCGATTGTAAAGTGGCGCTTTTAAAACTGAACAAATCGCATTAAAGCGGTGCAAGGTGTGGAATACACGCGATCGAAGTTATGAAGAGGAAACGCGGTCACGTGTTCGTTGGCGGTTTTTTCAAGTGAAAACTTCTTTAGGCGCGTTGGGCATTTTTTGAGATGGGAAAAAATCATTGAGTTCGCGTCACTGTTACCGTAACCGACACCTCTTCGGATGTGTTTGACTGTCCTCGGGATGTACTCGGTTTTAATGTATATCCGATATGTCAGTGAGTGATGGCAAAATATTCTGTTTGTGTTTTGTTTTCACTTTTGTCGGCACTGTTTTTTTTTCAAATATAAATATGATTACGCTTAAAACAAAGTATAGGGAACCGACACGCGGCAGTGGTAGATATAGTACATTATGTCGTAAAAAAGTATTTGGACTCGTATCAGGAGGATACCGAGAAATACATAGGCATGGAATGAACACTAAGGGTCACGTGATCACATTTTCTCTTATGCGGTAACCTTGAATTTTGCAGTGCAAACTTCGGTTTCAAACTCTTGCACAAAGTTTAAGCAAACAAATACTACAAAAACCACAATTTTAGGACATACGAGTATTCTGTTTGATGTGAAAAGTTCCAGCGACATTTTTGATCGTTTAAATACTTTAAATGGATTTTCACGAATAGTGTTTATTTTCTTGATATTTTACACAGCTGTGTTAATTTAAAAATATAATTGTCATTATACAAATATGCATTAGGAATATAATTAATTATACAGCTGCAGCTTGCACAATACTCAATAGTTTTTTGCATTTCACAAAGCTAAGTGGTTACTTAAAATTTTATATGATCATTATGGACCCTGTCGGGCACAGTAAAATAGTAGGAGAGAGAAAGGTTTGCTTTGGCTATTGAATCTAGTTTCCCATGACAAACGCGTGAGCATAACAGCTTTCTTTTTCAACTGAAACCGCTTACCGCTTACAATTTAAGCCAGTCTTGTTTCCCGTTTATCTGTCGACTTAATAAGGCAAGTATTTGCATTGCAATTGTTTTTACTGCTTGTTTTTAATTGACCGATGCAAATTGATTAAATAAAACTACAATTTACATAGCTGCCCTTTTTTGTGTTTACGTTAGCCATCGTTGATAAAATCATGAGATTATGGGGAGCAAGCATGAACTGATAACATCTTGTTCTTGGCTTTTTCTTTTTTGATGGACGCATGTATGTAGTTACAGATATTAAAACGAGGTACTAAAAATGTACTCTGCTGTGTGAATCAATTTTAATAATCCAGCAGGGCAATTGCGTAACACACTATCAGTAGCAATGGGTTTCATTTTGACAGTTTAACAACATTCATTGCGTTATTTACGTTGCTAAGCAAACACATTTTTCGAACATTTGAAGCAATGGATTAGCAATAAGCTTCAAAATGATTCAAATTGACAGTAATAGTGTGTTACGCAATTAGGGTGCAGGTGTTGATAGCACTTTTCATTTACATCCAGTTTACTAGTTGTGGACAATGAGAAATCAAGAGATGTGAAGATGACTTACCAAAAAGAAGGAGGAGATAGTTCGTGATAAAGATGAGTGGAAGAAACTAGGGGGCCTATGTCGGAATTATTCCAATCTGTCATCCTCCTTTGTCCCCTTAGGGGGAACAGATCGGAAAAAAAGTTTTATCTGTCCCCCTGTTTGCAACGAGGGGACATGACAGTTCGAACTTTATTCACTCCTATTTTTATTCCTGTTTGTCCCCCATAGTATTTAATATATTAATTCTTAAAAGTAATGCCACACATTAAAAGCGACATTACATTAAATAAAAGATTAGTGGTTTGGGTTTATAATCATATGTATTTAAATAAATTACATTTTTTTTTTGTTTTTCTATCAATCAGCCACAGTCCCATAAATTACAGTAGGTAATGCATATATAATAACAATCAGTCTTCTGATTTGACTTCATACAACTTAGACACAATTACAAAAGACTTTTAAAAATTAATAAGTATATTAAATTCTATGGGGGACAAACAGGAAAAAAGTTAAAGATAGGAGTGAATAAAGTTCAAACAGTCATGTCTCGTTGCTATATAACAGATACACACGGAAGATCAAACTTTTTTTTTCGATCTGTCCCCCTAAGGGGACAAAGCAGGGTGACAGATCGAAATAATTCTGCCGGGAAGTGAAAACGGTTCACTAACATGTCTCAGCGTCGAAATTAAAAAAAATCAACAGCGTGCTTTCGTTTATTCATTCATTTAGGCTTGTTTTATTTCTTTTTCAGGGTTTAAGTATTTTTATGTGACACAGTAAAAATTAGGCCAGTATACATACATAATATATACAAAGAGTCACTTCTTTTCCCATGGGTGGCCAGAAACTAAAGAACGCCACCTGCTACGATCCTATACTCCTTTTGCTTCGTTTACATTTTATACATTTGATCAACAAGCACACCGGTTGCGAGTACTACCTACGCACCTGACCTTTCTGAAGAACATCACTAATAAGGTCCGTTTATGACCTTCTAAGGCGTCCCCTCCCGACGTTTCCACTGACAGCTGCCATGTAAGTACTACATAATAATAATATAAAATGAATATAAATAATATATTAAAATAATAAAAACAAATATTATTACATTTTTTTTTTATATTCTGATATTTATGAATATAATTTATATGTAAATAACGAAATGAAGAAGAAAATATATAATATTATTTAAGGCGGGTATAGTTTTATAAAATAAACTTATGAATGAAAAATACTTACATAAAATTTTCACATCGTTATTAGTCCATTAGGTACGATGCTTGTATCTGAATTTCATAGCAAAAATTTTCAAAAAACAGATCTTCAAGGGAAAAACAAAGCCCTGCTCCCGATTTCTCTCCACATTACTTGTAGTAAACCACAACAAATAACATTTAAATCCCACACCGAACAGGCCCGAGCGCGATCGATAAAGACCGAAGGTGTCCTGTTTCGTTAAGTGAGACATTTCGCTGGTGGACCGCGCCTGCTCGTGGGCGAGTGCAGTGGGGCTTATTATGTGGTCCAAGAATAATCATAATACATACGTTTTTATTGTTTAAGATAAGACTATGTTTGATACTTGGACGCTGAATTTTTGAACAAAGTAAAGCACTTAGGAGCGATATCGATCAAAAATGCATAAATACGTACACAAAACAAAATACATTTTGACATCAAAATGAAAAACTATATAAGGAGAGATTTTCCAAAGAATCTTAGCATAAACATTGTACTGTTTCAAATTATTTTGGCACGCAAGTTAGACACAGGACTTACAAGAACACCAAGATAAAACAGACTGATAGGTACAGACGCCAGCAAATCAAGCTTCTATAATATGTCAAATTTCATTAATAGATTTTCAGCTTTATCGCTAAAGCATAAGATTCAAAGTTCATTAGGAAAATTTGACAGTTTCAGGTAGCTTGATGTGCTGGCGTTTGTACATATACAGGGTGGCACACTAACACCGGTGGGACATCGACGCGCTACCTGTTACCATGGATTCAGTACATGATTCTGAACCGTAAAATTAGCTGTTCCATACATTTAGAGTGCGTAGATATTGCACTTGTTAGAAAATGAAGTATAATATATCTATAAAAGTCTATATGTATACATATTTATATTACCCAAATATAAAGCTTTGAATATCTATTTTAGAAACAATTAATTATACCTCTTGGACAATGGTCCAAGAGAACTCGGAATAATAGCAACATAATAACAATATCTAGGAATATTCCATTATACACTTTAAAACATTGGCATTATTGGCATATTATTAAATTTAAAGAAACCATAGTTATCAGTAGGTAATAATCAAGATGATAATAATATCAATTAACTTACATGACATCTGGTCTATCTTCGATCTATTCCACATAATAACGTCACTAGTACTAATCAACTGACTGTAGGCCGGAGCTCCGTTCTGGTCGATGCCTCGAACAAGAATGATCCCCTCCACTGGGAGCTCCCCTATTTATAGTCGTGAACAGAACAACTTTGACGTTTCTATCTACCGTCATTCAAAATATTAACAACATAAAAGGTGGATATCCGTTTGGAATATTTTCTATGTTTTGCTACATTATTCCTTAATATTTAGGTTATGCAAAACATTACTATTTTATCAAGTTTTAACAGTAAAATGATAACAATAACAATACCTATAATTAGGATAATCTATTACACTTTTCTATGAAACGGCAGATTTTTTTTTATAACCAACTAAAAATGTCTACTCTAGAGGGGTCTAGAGTCACGTGCTGAATTCATGAGTTCGGTTTGCGCGTCAATGAGCCTGACATCTTGTATAAAAGCAACTTTATTATTTGTGGTTTGCACTAGTCTGACTGTAGGTCACAAAAAACAGTATCCCAGTAAACTGGATTATTATAAGACAGCTGAGCAAAACCCAAGTTCAATCAATAAAGAGCAAAGGTGTCCTGTTTCGTTAAGTAAGACATTTGTTAGGATCGTGGGCGTGTGCAATGAGGCTTGTAATATGGTCCAAGTAGCGTGGAGTCGTGCGAATATTTGAAACGGAGTGATCCGTAATTGATTGGTGAATGGAAGCTGGAATATTTTCGGTAGTGAATTTTGGGATGTCAACTAGGCATGATAAATGTCGTGGAGTTCGGTGGAGGATAAACTTGCTGAATTCTTGCTTAGTCTCTAGAATGCTATAGGCAGACCGTTTAACTGAGGCGTTGCCTGAGGTAGCAGCGCGGTGCGGTTAAGCGGTCGGCATATAGTTTGATAGTTAAAATTTCTGATTTTGTATGTTATAATTCTACAACTTTACCAAAAATAGATATTATTATGTGTTAAACGTAAGTGAACTTGGCTCACCTTTGCTTTGGTTTTAGGAACAAATGTCAAAATTTTATCAATACCCATGCCGGTGGTCCGTGACGGGCTAGCATTTCCTTAATTTAGTCTGCTATTGTAATTATTTCTTCCATTCAAAGGCACTTTTGTACAAGACATGGTAAACCCCTTGTCCTTGAGAAGTAGATTCTTAAAACCACAGCAAAAACATTAATCGTTAGTTATATACTATACTAACAACGCCCTTAAAAGTTCGTAACAAATCGCTTGACTCCTTCAACTTGCTCTTTATTTTCGTCTTCAGATTAAGTTGTAAGTTCATAGTGAACCCAATACTTACATCGAGATAGCTTTTTTACGTCCCTTCTGACCCATTGCGAATAACACGATTGTTCATAATACCGATAAACAGTTAAACTAGTGTATTTGCTGTAATTTATGCGAAGAAAACATGTCTATAAATGTCTGTCGGAGATTTCCAGATAATAATATTCTTTTCCTATTATTATTGCTTGCGGATAATGTGAGTTGATACAATATTCTGATTTCTTTTAGTACGTAATGTGAACTTGCAGTGTAGAAGCAGATTATTTTTGAAGTGAAACTTCTTTACGCACGCTTGACTTGGGGAGTAAGCTGGCGAACGCGTGACGTAAGCGTTACGAAAAGTGTGATCGGGCGAGGCGAACGGGAGTTGAGTGGGGGATATAAGCAAGAAACAGCAGTGCGCGCGCACATTTTCTTTCTCTCTTCCTCTCATAGCCAAATACGCAATACTGAAGTTTCACTTCAGTCGTGTGGTCATAAGCACACTCGTTTTTTTTTAAATGTAATTCTTTCAAACATCCTGCACGCGTAGCATGACGACGTTTTGTCGACGGAAGAATAGACAAAATGACACATTGCCATGCTTAGACGCGTAGAATGCGTACAAACATTGTTACAATCTGTCATTTTGTCTATTCTCCCGTCGACAAAACCCGTTTCTACGGCGGTCATGCTACGCGTGCTGGGTGTTAAAAGACAGGACAACATTCGGAACACCATGCTGCGTTCCAAAACAGGTATATTAATAGACATTAGCAAGAAAGCTGCCAGGCTCAAGTGGGATTGGGCGGGTCACATCAGCCGCATGCAGGATGACCTTTTGGGAGGTTGTTTAGAGCAAGTTCGTGCATAGTTTTAATGTTTTGCTGAGAAACATCAGTCTTGTAATTGAAGTTAAAACTTCTATAGGCGCGTTGAACATTTTTTGAGATGGAAAAAAACCATTTAATTCGCGCCACTGTTACCGTAACCGACACCGCTTCGGATGTGTTCGGCTGTCCTCGAGATGTATAGCCGATATGTCAGTGAGTGATGGCAAAGCATTCTGTTTGTGTTTTGTTTTCACTTCTGTCGGCTCTCCCGGTGTGCCACTGTTTTCTTTTACATTGAGATAATTGAATCCCTAGAATATTGAATGATTTTAGTGTCAAAGTTATAAGCTATTCCAAGCCGCAATTATTTACAGGTATATTCGTTATTATAATAATAAAGACGGCAAACATGGTGTATTCATAGAGATGTTCATTTGTCACGAGAGAAGTCAGATCAACGAAGGTATAGGCGTTCCGTGGGCGATCTTTCTAAGACTACTTAGCATAATATTTGCTTAAGCTGTAATAATGGTAGTTGGTACAGTGAATAACGGGTGGTTTTCTGAACGATGAGTCATAGTATGAAGCTAGGCTTGAGGTAAAAGTAACGAGGGGTTTGTTGACGTCATGCTAGAAGAAATATAGGGGGTGTAATGGATAAAGTAGTATAAATGTACTGTAATGCTATTCTGTAAAAATCTCACCGTGAAAACTTAGGTGAAGTGAGCTGTCAATAGTGTCAATCCCTAGCATCAAAATCAAAATCAAAATATTTTTATTTCACATAAACCAACATGGGCACTTATGAAACGTCAGAAGCTAGGTGCACGGTTCCAATTGGTCGTTTCCTATGGAGAAGAACCGGCAAGAAACTCTATGGTTACTCTTTTAAAAATAATTGGCTGTCTTTTAAAAATAATTGGCTTTTACATCAGGTGGAATGACAGCCACTTTAAACTCACTTCACCTAAGTTATCACGGTGATATTTTTACACAATAGCACCGCTGCTTGTAAAACATCCGCTGGAAAGCCCGAGCTTCTCAGTGATTACCACAACAAGCAACCAAAGGGAACAATGCTCTAACCGCTTTTCTTGGATTGGTGTTCATCGGATGTTGAAGTTACAGAGAATTTGGTGATACTTCCACGGAGTGGTACCTACCTTAAATAGATGAATAATATATTTACGGGATTCAATAAAAATGAAACTCTCGAATGCTGGTTAGCCACTGTATAATATATGTTTGATCCATTCAATGACAATATAAACACACAAACCCTTACTGTAATATACTTACACACTAAACCAGTATAAAACATTTACTTAATGCACACAAAAGACATATCACAACACACAAAAGCATAAATAAATGATAAAAAATTATATTAATATATATAAAAACAAGGTGCCAATATACAAGGAGAAACTAGAACCCTTAGCGAGTATTGCTGATGATGGTTTTACTATAGACTCGATAACAAAAGTGAAAGACTCAGTTAACTGCAGCCTTAATTTCGAAAAAACTCAATCTCTTCACCGCATTCTAAGAATGCAACACAAAATATTCTTGCTCCTCCAAATAAGGCGCCTATCCCATTAATGAAACCTACTTACACGTATTGCCTAACCAACCAGCTTACAAGATTGAATCTAATCCCATCAATAATATAATCTCTGTCCAATATCTACCATGGTGACGTTATTCTACAAAATAGGGCCCTTAATACTTATCCATTTAAGGGCAAGTTTGCACTACAATAATAAACCTCACATATTCATTTGCATGCCAAACATCTTGATATTTGATAGGACTAGTGGAACTTTGCGGTTTCGCCCACTCGGTTAGCGGGAGTTTGTGCATAGGTTCAATGTGAATTGGAGAAAGAACAGTATTTATAGTGAAAGCGTTGATCCTTTGTGAATGGAGGAGGGTTACGTCTACTTATTTAAAAGGTAATTTACAATTTGATTCACAATATGAACACTTTAACTACCGAAATTAAAAGGATAATGGTAAATATGATTTAAGAATGAAACACGACAGCCATGTAAATCACGAAAATGGAAAGACTAATGTTAACTCTCAAAAGATCTAATCCTTATTAGATCTTTTGAGAGTTAACATTAGTCTTTCCATTTTCGCCATATTTTCCATTTTTTTTTTTATATGCGGTTTCCTTAAACAGCATATTATCATAATAGTAAATATTGTACTGTAATAGGAGTCATAGACCAAACACACACAGAACTCAAAACCATAAAGGACTTTTTACTGCCATTGCAGTTAGTCAGTCATTTCTTTATACAAGTGTTTTGACAACGAAATTTTAACATTTAAACATCAACACAAGAAACACCATCCATCCACTCATTCCTTGCGTCCAGTCAGTCTATAAAGATGTCTAGCATTGCTCTTACTGTAAGCAATTTTATATCCTTGTGTGCTTGTGTGTCTATTGGCCCGGTTTTCAATCGAATACTATTGTAAATTTTGTATAAGATTGCATGTTGTTTGTATGTTATCCAGATATGCGTACGATCGTGTTTATTTACGATTTTCATAATAATATTTTAGATAGGTACAAAGGAACTTCTGCTGTATTTTGTTTGAGATAGGACTGGACAAAAAAAAATCGTTACTACATGATTAAAAAGACTTTCTTATATGCATGTATGCATGATTTTCGTTTTTTTGGAAACCCAACATTTAGTTATACCTAAAGAATATTGTTCCATTACTGGCAACATTGATACTGCTTGTCATCTATTTATTCATCTGTCACTTGCTATACCACAATAAATGTGCACGCAATGGATTTTATTCCATCAGTCCACTGAATAAAATAAAAATTACAGAATAATAAAATCCACCACACACGTAAATATAGAAGCAATTCAATGTTACCCACAGAAAGAAAGGAACTAATTATAAGCTGATTCAGAAAACAAAGAAAAGAATTACCGTCGATGTTTACTCGATATAAAAAAAGGAACCTTTATAATTTGATAGCGTAGATAACGTTTTTCATATTAAAACATATTTTGGAGCTGTCTATAAAATTTGTAGATTCGATATTTTAGCTTATCAATACTATGAGTTCAAAAGGCAAAATCTAGTCGCAGTCTCATCTCGGCGACAAACAAACGTCAAAAACTTGTCAAAATGTAGGGAAATTAAAGAAAAAGAAAGAAAGAAAACTTGTTTATTCTGCACAAACAAAACGCACATTAAAAATAAAATAAAAAAAGACATAAAATATACACATACAACGTAGTCAAAAGCGTCGTACTCAAGCTTAAAAATATTGACAATTAGAGATACTTTCGACAGATTGAGACTGATATCAGACTGAACGTTTTTAAAATTACGAGAATTGGTCTAAACATGCTCTGTGGTCTAATTACTTACTGCCATCAGGGTAAAAAGGTGTGATACTTATTTTATTAATATGACATTTAAGACGATAACTAACGAGTGTAAAGAAGCAATAAGTTAGCATAATGTCAGCTAGCGAATGAATTATTGGTTCGGTTAAGCAAATGTGACGGTCGCGTGTGCATATTTGCAAATAAAAACAGTAAATAATTATTAATCTCTGTGATAAATGAGAAGAAAACACAACTGAATAGGTGAGTAATTTGCATTTTTCTGTAATTAAATTACCATTAATATCTTTGAAACCCGTTTGTGAAATGTTTTACAAAATTCTTTTTCACTTCTCCGCCCCTAAGACGACCCACTGACCAAAAGTTCGTGTTTATGCTGTGCGTAGGCGACATAAAATCGCTTTTTATGTTCTAGTGCATAAAGTATTTTTTTTTTTCTAAGACTATGATAATCAGGTCCAATAACCACCACACACGCGCAATTAAACGTCGTATTTTATTTAATTTGCTTTAATTTATATCACTTCCGTGTTTTCTATCGTTAATAATAAGTTTTGTGGCGGGAATTAGCTATTCTCTTCGTCAATTTTGCAACATTTTTGAACAGTGAAATTACTGTTATATACTTTTTGCCTGTTTCATTTTCTCGCAATCGAAATGAAAAGCAGAGTACAGTCTACTATTTAACTTAAATAATATAAATATAACACAAACTCATGCCTTCTTCTCATGGGCCTAGGCAGAAACTGCAGAACGCCACCTGTACGATCCTTACATACTCCCTCTGCTTCGTATACGTTCATACATCTAGTCTGGTCTCAACTGGTCTGGTCACCCTAATTGCGCAATATACAATCTATCACAATTTGAAGGATATTGCTAATCCATGTCTTTTCAACAACGTAAATAACACAATGAATGTTGTTGAACTGTCAAATCAAAGACATTACGCAATTACAAGTAGCGCCATCCACGAAGACGCGCTTGTTAGAAAATGGTGGCAGAATCTATTAAGTCTATTATAAGGTATTGTTATTGTTATCATTTTACTGTTAAAACTTGATAAAATAGTAATGATCATTACCTAAATATTAAGGAATAATGTAGCAAAACATAGAAAATATTCCAAATGGATATCCACCTTTTATGTTGTTGATATTTTGGATGACGGTAGATAGAAACGTCAAAGTTGCTCTGTTCACGACTATAAAAGGGGGAGCTCCCAGTGGCGGGGATCATTCTTGTTCGAGACATCGACCAAAACGGAGCTCCAGCCTACAGTCAGTTGATTAGTACTAGTGACGTTATTATGTGGAATAGATCGACCAGATGTCATGTAAGTTAATTGATATTATTATCTTGATTATTACTGATAACTATGGTTTCTGTAAATGTAATAATATGGCCAATAATGCCAATGTTTTCTCGTATAATGGAATATTCATAGCTATTGTTATTATGTTGCTATTATTCTGACTTCGTTTGGACCATTGGCCAAGAGGTACAATTAATTGTTTTTAAAATAATGATAATTTATGGCAATACAAGAAATTTGTTGATAGAATACTTTAATACTGTTTCCATGGAGTTTCTTGTCCTTCTTCTCCATGATGACTTGGATTTGGAACGGACAACTAGTTTTCTGATTAATTACTGACAAGCCTAAATTGAAATAAATGTTCTAGTTTGTCTTTCCGTGCTTTATTTCATAAAATCCTTTCCCTGCATACCATATGCATAGTTACTTTTACACATATTAAATAACTAGTAACCATTCTGATATTCAAAGCTTTATATTTGAATAATATATGTCTATATATAAACTTTTATAGATAGATTATACTTTATTTTCTAACACGTTCGTCTCGGTCGCACTTTAATTCAGTATAGTGTGTACAAGAGCTTTCTAAATATTCTTTTCCTAAAAGGATAACTCTCAAAACGGTGAAGGTAAACATCATGAGGAAACCGGCATGTCTTAGAACAAAAAAATCTAAAACGTTTGACATCCATCAACGCGCACTGGGCCCACGTGGTGGATTACGGCCCTCTTACAGAAAAGAGGCCTGTGTCCCAGCAGTGAAAACATTATAGGCTGATTATGCAAAAGGATAACTAAATTCAGACCACTAGAATATTCTTTTTAAACGACCCCACAGAAGTATTAGTTGTTTCAATTCGTTGAAGACATTCTCAAGTTTCAAGTACCTAGCTACTAAAAATTGTTAACTCTTTCCACGGAATTCTAGGACTAAAGTTATTTTGTTGAAACCAGTAAATCTTGGGGTACAAAGTAACCGAGGTTTATTTTGGAACGTGTTAAAATTCAAAACAATAGTCGCACTGTTTGCCTATTGACAGCTGCGCAGGGTTGTCTAAACGAAGATCTATGTTGGTTTAAGTTCATATTTCTTGAACATAATAAAGTCAAAAACTTACCTAGAGGACCATTTTTAACTGGCCTCAAATAAAGAGGAGCTTATGCATTCGGCCAGTTTTTTTGCTAAACCCACTCAACTTAATTAACTAATGACTTAATTACTTTTTTATTTATTTTTTCACAGTTAGGTAGTTTAGACACTGGCTCCATAGCATACACAAGTTTCTGTTTTAAAGTATGCATAGTTATAGACATGACTGGTAAGTATAGTAGACATACAACAATACATTAAAAAAAAACAGACCAACAGTAAAAAACTTCGGTAACTACATCAAAATGTAGCAACCCTATATCAAGCACAGAGCACCACAAATTATTGGTGCCAACATGTTGTAGAAACAGAGCAGTAATGAGACAACCGGTGACATGTTCACAGCTCCCGCAAACAGAACATGTTTAACAATAGGTCGGGTGCTAACAACGTGAACAAGGAAGTTACGACAGGAAGCTGATAAAATAATCAAAGGAAGAAAATACAATGAATAAGACTTCGCCACTAAGATTTTTTTTTCTAGTGTTGCAACTATTATTATCGAGTAAAACAAATAAATATCACGGCAAATTGACGTAGTGACTAGTGTGTCAATTTGATAAACAAGCTTTTCCAATTTACTTTAAACATTTGCAGAATAGTCGACATCAGATTTGAAAAGATATAGAATAGAAAATAATTTCCCAGACAATACTACCTACGTCATTCATAGGAACGCATAATTAACTACCCAGGATTAATTCGCAGACACCTGCATCAAACGTCTAAATAATTTCACACATAATATTATACTCGGTACAAAAAACTAACTCCAAAAACAATAACAAAAAATCACAGTGAAACTGATCCCAAGAATCGTATAACACTACAATCAACTCCTCAAATAGCAGAAGCTATCGATTTGACTCGCCATTCTAGCCGATCTATTGAATATTGCATGAATCCACGCTGTCATTTTCAAGACAGACTTAGTATAGGTACAGTAAAGACTTTTATGTGTTTATGTGGGGACGATCGAATCATAAGGGATATATATTGTTTATTGTAGTAGTTTTGTGGCTACTGTATAATGTGATTGGTAGAAAGTGTATGTAGAAAAAGAAATGGTAGAAAGAGCTTTGAAAGTTTGTATGTTAACAAGAATTTTTTTGTTACTAATATAATATTCCTGTTTACCATCTCAGCTTGTGCTTTATAGGATCATGTCAAGAGTACAACGGTTAGGGTTTGTATTCACCAGCTCACAACTCCTCCTATGCAAGCTCAAAACCTAAGACATTGGGATATAACTGCTGCAATTGCATCTTTACGATGACTTAATCTTTCCATTACAAAGTGCTAAGCGTCAAAAAAAGGTATCCAATGAAAGTAAAGATAGATTTTTTGTTCTTTAGTATGTTGTGTTTAGAATTTTAGTACTTTTAGTTTTTTTTTTTACAACGGGTAACAAACTACGCAACTTTTACTCTTTTATTCAATCACAGTTGAATCATCCTCAGACACACATTATTAAATCACACCTCGCCTTTCTAATATCAATAAAACTTTTAAAACAATGAATATCATCATCTATTCTTGGCTCAGTTCAAGAACCTCATACTGCTTGCAAATTGCACACAACCTACTCATATGTGTATTCCACCATATGCTGCATTCACATGATTCCATATTCAAAATGATAGGCGCCATCTTTTAATTTCTATTCCTAGATTCTTGGACAATTGCCGCGGCACTTTGATGTGTTATTATTTTCCTTTGCGACGCTTTGGTTTGTACGTCGTGTTCTTTGAATAAGTTAGAATGAAATTATAGGGTTTCAGTAGCTGTAGCTTTTGGTTTTAGTAAATTGTTGTGTTCTAGTTGGTTTTCCTGTGTTGTGGGTGATTCCCAAAGGGTTGTGTTGTGTTATGTCGTACGATGGGTGAAGATTGTACTATGTTTTTTCTAGTTTAGCTTTCTATCCTAATTTAAATAAAAATTAAGCGAAATTACCAATTGATGTTTCAGGTTTTTGAGTAAAGGGTAATAAAAGAAGATAGATAGATATTCAGGGTAAATAATAAACGAATAAATAACAACACATAAACAAGATTTTGTAATAAAAATATGACTTAGAACTCATGAACCGGTAAACGACTACGTACTAAAATAAAAATAGTCCCCTTACAGAAAGTTACATCAAGCTAAAACACTTAACTTCAAAACACAAGCACTCAATACTCGTCATCTAATAAGAGACACTGCTCACCTAACTGAACTAAGCACTAACTACAAAATAACAGACGCAAGTGTGTGAGAGCATGTTGTTCCATTACACGCAATAATAATAGACGAGAGAGCTGGAAGCACTCATAATAAAGCACTTGAATGTCCGCAAACAATTACAAATGTACACATGTTCGTGTTAAATGTTTTTGTAGTTAATCTGGGTTGAAATTTGTGTGAATGTTATGACTTGTGTGCATTAGTATATACAGATGTTGTTATCGCATTATGCAATATGCATTCTTCCTCGTCGTGTGTATTTCTGTCTTGGTATGACGTAGTGTTTGAATTTGTGTTAATTTAGCTCTATGATTGAAAGAATGTTTACCATCATTGGTTACTCTTAAAAAAATACTTCCTATATACATAGCTGCAGCTTTCGACATCATTATAGCCTTTATCTGGAAAAACGTTCAGTGCTGAAACTTGAATTTCTTTACATTAAACGTACAATGCAATTCAAGATGTTGGGCATCTATATGAATTCATGTCACTTTGACGTCTTCAAAAAGATAGAAAACCCCTAGATAGGTGACGAACAAAAACGAGGATACTGCTAGGCAAGTAAAGAATGTAGGACATATCCAGCTATGGCTAATCTTGTCCGAGATGATGATCGTATTAAAATATGCGGCCGTAAGCATAAGAACAGAAAACCAAAAGAAACACTGCCAAAATTAATTTTAAACCGTCCACCTCTAAATTCACTGTTTGATAGAAGAAAATAAAATGATAAAGCCTAACAAAAGCCAACTATACAAACAGCGATTACCGATGACGTCACGCACGCTCCGGCAAGTATGCGAGTAAATATTGAACAGTGTCTCGAGTACTGCGCAAACTTGCGCTAGACGCTATTATCTGATTTGTGTACTGCACGAATATCGGAATTTTGTTCAATGACGGTTGCAAATAGTTTACATGTGGCTAAGGGGGAAATGTGTGAGTTGTAGTATCGTTTAGACGTAATAGGAAAATGCGAAATGGAAATAAAGCCGACTTGTGTTTGTATCCCATAAAGAGAATACTTAAAACAATATCGGAAATAAAGCGTTTGAATTGGAAAACTATATTGAAGAATTTATCATTATGATTTATCACTTAGACGAAATTGCTAAAGACGGAAAATTAACCCTTGACTTGTTAAATTTCTTGACAAGCAATGAAGAGTTTTGCAGAAACGTTACTTCCACGAAAACGTCAAACTTTTACACAAAATAATTGAATAGCCGAATTAAACAAATTAATTCGCAACTCCCAAAAGGTTCGTATCATTTTTGATCCGCTGTCTACATTTCAAACGCTGTACAACAATTTCAAAGAGAATCAACATTTTAAAAGTTTTTGAACTGAAAGTGAAAGTAATTTCTCGAATCGCTGATCCCAAAACATTGCTAGGAGCCAAACTCAAAAACAATAAACAGATTCCCGAAGCCTGCCTGCAAAAATTCCAAGATAATTTTCCCTGCCGGTAAAGCATTAAGTCGGAGGCCTCCAGTTTTGGTAAGGGTATCGTTCAATTAAGCCGTATCGGAGGACCAGTTACGTTTGGATCAGAAATGTTTGTAACTTGTTGGCGATAGGAATTACAAATTAAAATTAGAAACTGTTACGATCTTAATTCATTTAGAATTGAAATGCATTCATTCTAGAGGTTGTCTAACTGAATAAGCACAAAAAAAATTATATACAAGTAGTCCTCCAGATCGTATTTCGGCCACGGCGGCCAATCTCAACGGAGACTAGCCTTCAGCGCGGGAGTTAATATTGTAGTGCACAAGTGTGTGCGCAGACACAGGTGCACTCTCTCTTCCCTCACTCTCATAGTCCAAAGCCAAAAAAATTATATAGTACCCCAAAGACTTTGATACATTGATACCGATATCTTTGCTCAGTTCAACAACATTTATTGCGTTATTTACGTGTTGAGCAGACTTTTTCAAACTTATGAAGCAATGGATTAGCAATTTGCTTCAAAATGATTCGAATTTCGATTGATAGTGTTACGCACTTAGGGTCCAGGTCTGTACAAATACTTTTAAGCGTCAATCATATTTTAAAAACTAGACAAGGTCGACGTTTCCTATCTGATTATTCTGAGAAAAAAGGCTGAAACAAATTCTGAGATCGCAATCTTTTTTAAAGTCCAGACATAATCTTGGTCTGATTATGCGATGAAGGAAAGAACCACACAGATTGAGTGGACCTGTACAGTAAATGCACGCATTTGTCTGTAATTGTGCAGCTCGACTCAAAACTTAAGGAGTCCAATGCAATAAATGTTTCACGTCAGCAAATAAATCTGTCACAAAATTAAATAGTTAAGTAACACATGCAGTCGTGCGCCCAATTCGATACAAACATTCGTTACGCCCCAGTCGTCATCAACCTCAAATATTTCTTAATATTCCCGCTGTGTTCCTATACAGATTTAATCTTCAAAAGGATTGTTTACAATAAACATTTTGATTCCAAGTTAACTGAAGGATCGAGGGGACCAAACAGCCGGATAATTTACAATTCTAATTAATCTTTAGGCACCAAGATGAACGTCTTACCATTTTGTTATAACTAAATTGGACGGACAGAATTGTCCGAGCTTTGCATTCTGATGTACACGAACGAATTTCGTTGGTGGAATACTAATTGTGGTTTAGTATAGTCATCTGTTTTTATTATCGTTTCCGAAGTCAGAATTTCACGAGAAATTAACATTGTTTTGGTGTAAGTAATTTGTGAAAGTTATAATTTAGCCTGATAAAATTCAAGGAAAATGTGAGATGTTTTAATTAATTTTTATCTCTGTTAAGTAAGAAATGTGCTCGGTTTACTTTTCCTGCACTATACAATCCGTGCACCTATACAATCAATCGTCTATGGTAGCAATTTGACTTTGTCTGTGACTTAATGTCGTACATCTAAGAGTTTGTAGTTCAAAAGAACGTCAGTTGTATAATTCTAGAAAAAACATATTTGCAGTTCACAAAACAGTTTTTCCAAGTAAAAAATAGAACATTCCAGAAATATGTCTACCGTTGGTGTCTGAAATAATGAAAAAATAATTTTATCACAAACACCAGAATCAAAAAATCAGCTGTTCCCTACATTTTGACGAGTTATACGAACATAAATGTAGGGAACAGCTGATTTTTTTTTCGCGATTTCAGGTTTGGTCCCATAGTAAAAGTTGTTCATAATGATGAGTACAATGACCTCTTAAGAGGTTGTTAATGTTTTTCCAATAACCCTGTATAGATGTAGTTAGTAACTATCTTCTTGATCTAGTTAGTAACAACAATTCTAGTCAAAACTACATACATATTAACCTCGACATGTTCTAACATAAAATTACTATCACACGTTATACAGGATGGCAGGGAAAAATGTATAGAACAGCAATTTTGTTTTTAAATACCGGCAAAAATTTTCAACGCAGGAGGGTTCATAATTATTATACTGAATCCATCCAGTCCCTGATGGATTCAGTATATGATTTAAGTTTCGCCGGTATTTAAAAACAAAATTGCTGTTCAATACATTTTGACCGTGTAGGTATTGCACTTGTCTATGAAACAGCAGTTTGTTTTATAACGGACTAAAAATAACTACGCTAGGGGCTGCTGAACGGTCAGCGGGATTGTCCGAAAGGGTTACCGCTGCCCCGGAACATAAAGAGCTAAGGAAGAAACACGCGTGGGTTTTAGTCAGTAATGGCGTTACTAATAAACGTTGCTTAAAGTTAAGTAGTGATTAGCGACTGTTTAACCATACATTTTTGACGTTTTAAGTCTGGCATAACTTTACAACAAGTTTATTAATAAGGGGGTAAGAGTCTGACACTCCCTTCCGCTCCAGCCAGAGCGGGAGGAGTCGTTAGATGATTTCCTATCCAATAAAAAAAGGGGATGCTGAATTCATGGTTTCGCAGTTTGCGCGTCAATGTCCCTGCCACCTTGTATACTCGAACAATAAAATATAATATATCGTTAACACTTTCAAGTGTACTATACGGCTATAACCGTCATAACAATAAAACTTCTAATGTCTAAAAGATAACCAACACCAATAATATCACATAAATAAAGTTACTAGGCACATGAAAAAACCCCTCAGTGCATCCAAGTCTTGGTACTGTATAACACGCCTCACTAATTGGCAGCCATTGTCCCGGCGGTTGCATAGTAAAGCGTTCGTGACCGCCATACTCACACAATTGGTTTACGTGATTAAAGGAGCTGCTGAAGTTTCACAGGACTTGCATCTTGATTTGTGCTTGGAGATCAGGAAGGTACGATTGAAAGTGTAAAGGAGAATAGTGAGGAAGGAAATGCATCATCATTATCATTTCAGTCGCAAGACATCCAGTGCTCCAGCACCTATGACCTATGTCCACATAAGTCTCCCCCAAGAATCGCCACTTCACTTCGATCGGTTTCGTGCTTCTCGCGTTCAGTGGATTCTAACTCATTCGGATTCGGAACTTAAGTGGCAGCACAAAACATAGTACAAGTAAGCGGCATTGAGCAGGGCACATGGAGTCGAAAGTTTCTGGAATGGCGACCGCGTATCGGAAGACGTAGCGTTCAATCACCTGGTGAAGGTCGCAGGAAATGGTGTGCATTATTGTGTATGCAGGACGTGTGATGGTGATGAGACATGCATATCAGAAGACATGCAGAGATGAGCACATCCAATACAACATCGTCATGGAGTTGTAAGACATAATCGACTCTGTAATATACAAGGAATTGTCTCGAAGCATCCACAGATAACTGTTTGCGGGAAGCACACAATTGGTCAAAGTGGCGGTGCTTGGGAGGCCTATATCCAGCATTGGACGTCTTTCGGCTGAAATGATGATGATGATGATCAAGATATTTTAGACAAAAAATTAAAGGTGGATACACAGGAGACTTGGAATTATAATATTAATATCAATAAACCCATACACACTATAATGTACTACAAACAACTAAAATCAAACGCTTGTCCATTTACATGGTAGAAATTGGTGACCTAATATTATTTACAGCACAATATTTCCTATCGCGCCGACCCAAGGCCATGAAAGAAATTTTACGATGAAACAGTTCACTGGGATGCATTGCAATAAAAAGTACAGGTATGTACACAAAATACCGTGTATCCAAAAATGTGAATTTCTAACGACGTTCACGTGAAACTCGGATCTTGATAAGTCACTTTCCGATATGAAACGTAGGAACACAGAATTTGGGAACTCCCGTTATGGTTGTTGCTTTGTACCGCCGAATATATTTTCTCAAAGCTTATGTCAAAGGGCAAAAATTTTCCAAATATTCGAACCTAACAAAATTGTTGTTGATAAACGTGATATTATTAAAGTGATCCGAAGAACAGAGCAAGTTCAAAATGAATGTTGGTGACAAATAATCGTGTCCTTTAAAGTGACATAGGAGAGAAGTACATAAAAAGGTAGGTAGGTACAACTAGCAGTCCACCAATCAATAGACTCAGATTATTGAAAAAGCAACACCTTTTTCCTCTTTTATCTTCGTCATCATCTGTCTAGCCTTTTTCTAACTAAGTTGGATCAGCTTTCAATCTAACCAGATGCAGCTGAATACGATTATTTACTTTTATTTTCATGTATTTTTCTTCATAAAGTGACCATAAATATAAAAAAAATATATATTTTATTTTATTTATTTATTATTTATTAAAACTTTATGCACAAGTAAAAACTGTACAAAGGCGGACTTAATGCCTTGGGCATTTTCTACCAGTCTACCTTAGGGTGATGCAGAGACAATTCACAGCAGGTGCAATAATAGTGAAAAAAAAAATTAGAAAATATTTATAAAAGATATAAGAATATAAGAATAAATACATATATACATACATACAACAATATATATATATATATATAAAAAAAAAAAAAAAAAAGTTATGAGACATAAACAAGAAACCCTACGACAACTCAATTCTGAGACGAATCTGCCAACTTCTTGTGTATGTGTTCTCGAGCTTTCACTTTAAATGTGAACCGATTGGTTACCGTCCTGATATTCTGAGGGAGCGCATTCCAAAGGAAAACCGCCTGGACAAAGAAAGAAGACTTTATAAAACCAGAGCGATGAGAAGGACAACGAAGCAGACGATTATTCTCGGACCGAAGATTCTTGCTGTGTGCAGAGCATAAATATTGACAAAGAGAAGTCAGATAAGAAGGAGAAGTGGGTTTGTGAAGAAGAGAAAATAGGGTTGTCAAAGCCCTCAACTCTCTGCGCTGCCGGATAGGTAACCACTTTAAAAGTGATCGATGTGCGGACACATGATCATACTTGCGAAGATTGAAAACGAATCGAATGCAGTTATTAAGAAGTCGGTCAAGTTTATTGAGGAGATCTGCATTCAGGTCATAGTAGCACACATCACCATAGTCAATTATGGGGAAGATAAGGGACTGTACAAGCAATGCCTTAATGTGTGATGGGAGAATATTTTTCAAGCGATAGAGCGACCGCAACGTTCCAGTGACCTTCTTGCTCACAATCGCGACCTGCTTACGCCAGTCAAGGCAAGTGTCAACATGCAAACCCAGATCCTTGACGTCAGAGCTAAACGGAATCACTGTGCCATCAAAGATAACCGGTGGCACCGTTAGACCATTCAGCCTCCTCAAGCTATGGGGGCTCCCTACAATGATAGCCTGACACTTGGTTGGGTTAACCGCCACACCAAAGCGATCAGACCAATTTTTGACAGCTCGTAAATCCCGATTTAGCTCCTCGACCGCACCGGATAAGCTGTCAACACCTGCCTGACAGTAGAGCTGTAAGTCGTCAGCGTAAAGATGATACGCACACTGAAGCTCCGAAGTTATGAGATCTATAAAGATAGAGAACAAAAGTGGAGATAAAATGCCGCCTTGAGGGACGCCAGTTTCAAGATCACACCAGCTGGAGCTAGAGTCACCAGCGAGAACTGATTGCTGACGCCCCCGAAGATAGGAAGAAAACCATTCCAGAACCTCGTGAGAGACCATGCGATAGGAGAGGATGGACAAAAGGACTTCGTGACTGACGGTATTGAAAGCATTCGAAAAATCGATCAACACCAGAACTGTAACTTTAGTGTCTTCCATTCCTCGCCTTATATCGTCAGTCACTTTAAGGAGAGCAGAAACAGTACTGTGCCCAGGCCTGAACCCGGATTGGAATGGACTGATGAGGGAGTTTCTGTGAATGAAGTTGGAGAATTGTTTATGTACACAGGCCTCGAGTACTTTGGATAAAAAGGGAAGGATGGAAATTGGACGAAAGTGACTGAGAAGAGTGGGATTAGGGATTTTAGGTAGTGGTCGAACATGGGCTTTCCGCCACAGGGAAGGGAAAACACCGGAGTAAAGGGAGAAGTTAACTATATGGGAAATTGCAGGAAGAAGCTGATCAACCGCTGTCACGATCATGTGTCGACTGATATTATCACAACCAACAGCTTTGGATTTGATGGACAGGATAATCGTTTTGATCTCTCCCGGGTCGACTGGGGTGAAGGCAAAGGGAGTAATATTGGGTCGCGTCAGACCAGCAAGGAAGTCAAGGGTTTGACATTTGGTTGGATTATCAAGGGAAGGAACAGTGGAGAAATGACGATTTAGATCGTCCAATCCAAATGCTTTAGGAAGGTCTGAATGCCGCGATTTGCCGATACCTAGAGTTCCAAGGAATTTCCAGATATCAGCAGGAGAAGCAGAAGTGATGTTGTCAAGAATGTGGCGACGTTTAGCATTGCGTATCATCTGATTACAACGATTGCGAGCAGTTTTGAAGAGGGTCCAATTATCATCCGACCGATCCCTTTTAAACTTCCGAAACGCGCGGTCCCTCCGTCGCATCGCCATCCGGACTCCCACATTCATCCATGGCGCAGGTGGGCGCTTTAGCTTGACTCGCCTGATAGGAGCGTGGGTGTCGTACAGCTTAACTACAACATTATTAAAAATCGTAACTTTATCGTCAACTGTAGTGGCTTCCTCCAGGGGTGCCCAGTCAATATTAGAAGCATCTTGTGCAAGTTTCTCACAATTCATCCGCGCAAAGGCACGCCTGTACTGGAACGTAGGTTTGGGTTTAGGAGATTTAAGGACATAAGACAGGAAAATAAGGTCGTGATGGGAAAAACCAGGAGCGTCAAGTTGACCATGTGAGGAGACTAGGGAAGGATTTGAGGTGAGGATCAAGTCGAGCCAAGTATCATCACCGGCAGTGTTATGATGAGTTGGTTGGAGAGGCAGCACATGCAGACTAGCTGACTCGACCAGATGCAGAAGTTTACGGGATCGATGGGAGTCGTGGGCAAGGAGGTTGGTGTTGAAATCCCCCAAGACTATGTGATGTGCATACTCCGAACCTAAAGATTCTAGGACCGATTCGAACTCAGTGAAGTAATCAAGTGCGGGGGGACAATACACAACACCAAGAACGGTTTTAGCTCCTTTGACACAGACCTCTAGAAAAAGAAACTCAGCCGAAGTATTACAGGAAGAAGTAGAGAGAACTTTGAAAGGAAGATCAGCACGAAGGTATATAGCTACACCACCCCCTCTTCTACCAACTCGGTCATTCCGCAAAAGAACGAATCCTGGGAGAGAGTAAGAGGTAGATAAAAGTTCAGGTTTTAGCCAAGTTTCAGAAATCAGGACGGCATGGACGTTGTTGTTCGAAAAAGTTTCATACAACTCATTGTAATGGCTTGGAATGCTTTGAGCATTTATATGACAGACGTTAAACAGCCGGCCAAGATTATGGCTGAAACTTAGACGTAAAAGTTCACCAAGGCTTTCCGTAACAGAACAAAAGCTCACATCACCAGAAGAGGCAGTGGATTCGTTAGCAGAGAAAAAAGATTCGCTATCAGATGTTGTCATGGATACAAATTTAAATAAATACAATAAAAACAAATATAGATACTAAATAAATATAAATATACGAATATACTAAATATAAACCTACACGAAATACTGGTAGAACGTTTGCATCTCTGCACCACCCGCCAGCTAACATCATCATTACAGATAGTGAACACAATACGATAAAAAAACAAGAAAAGTTACATACATACAAATTACAAAGTAGTAGCGATAAAGGAATTCTTCAGCTAATTTTAATAATTCCGAACGCACCCATTAAGCATTCAAAAGACATTACATTTTCCGCGAACGTATCCAAACTTGCAAAAAAATTTCATTTATGATTATGACGTTTACTTTGATTGACAATGACAATAGTTGACAATGACATTAGAAACATGCAAACTTAAGATAAATGAAAACAAAACGTGAAAAATAAATCCAGTTGAGGGTAAAAATCCGAAAGTATGCGTTACTAGTATAATTATTGTCAACTCAGAGACCTGCGAAGAGAAAAAGAACAGAGACATATAATTTAGTACCTACTATGCAAGAATACAAGGCAAAAGTAAAAAATAACAAACAGTGGAAGATAGCAAACTCTTAAGGTAAGGAAATCCTAAATACTTAATGGGTGTCTAATGCGTAAATATTAAAGTGAAATGATTAAAGATTGATACCATAACTAACGCGTCTTGTTTTTCAGGCTATCTCCAGACGTTTGAACCCGGGGATACTTCACCAGCAGCGGACTCAGTTCTTCAAACGATGTCACCTTATGTTTGCTGCCATCAGGGGCTTTAATAACAATGACACCGTCTTGAGTCCAACACGACCGCATAGAAAAGTGAAGCCGCGCCTTCCCAAAGATGGATTGTCGGGTCTTAGTCAAAAACTCCTTGACAGAGATAGATGACCCCTTCAGACCTGTCTTCGCTCTCCATACCGCAGACCTGTCATCATAGCTGGAGAACTTGACTAGGATGGGCCTATGGTGATCCTTTTTGGCTACGCCAAGTCTGTGGCAGACTTTTATGGAGGATGCAGTGATAGTTTTAAGGGACAGCTTCTCGCTTATCACCTCCTGGATCACTGCGCTGCTGACTTCCCCATCAACCTCTGCTATGCCCTGGAAAATGAGTGCCTTCCGCCGATGCCTGGTCTCCAACCCGTCAACCTGTCGAGCACACTCACTGATCTGCCTTCTCAGCAGACTCAGCATGCTGAAGATCAGCTCCCTGAAGGTGCGAAACTCTTCGGCTACCCTCGCTACGGTATCCTTGGCCGGTCCTGCACACTGTATTTGCGCTTCCAACTCACTCATCTTCCGGGTAAAGCTATCCTCTAGGGTCTTCTGTGCTGATATTATCTCATCAAATTGAGACATTGTAATAATAATTATCCACTTGTGTTTGGTGAAGTGAATATAGTATTATGACGTGATGAGCTGGCAGGTGGTGTAAAATAATTGCTTAAGTCACATAAACGTGCTGCAAACGTGAGTACCCGTTGTGTATAGGCTATAAAGTGATAATATATAAAAAACTTTTGAAAATACTATTAATTACTATTTTAAATATAAAAACAATACTAGAGTACGTATGTCTTCTTTTTACACCTACCCGAAAAAGTTTATTATTTTAGTTTCTGTATAGTTTTAATTAAGTTAAGGTTTAATTATGTTATTTTTAGTATTAGATATACATAGATATTATATTTGTATAGCTTATATTATGTAAATACTTAATTTAAAAAAATTTATCTGCAAGCAGATTACCTACGATAGCAACTATTTTAATTACATACCCACCGCATTTTTGCAGTTGATTAGTATGACCTGACCTTGGTATACAAAAGAAATTAGATACATCTTCCTTAGTACCGAATCTATTATCCTTACCGGAACAACCAACCTATCGTTCCCAACCCACCTTCCATACATACTTCATAGCGAGTTTATGCCTACAAGCGCGCGCCTAGAGGGCCAAATTGAATGGCCCTGCGTTTTTAGGTAATTGGAATCCAGGCCTGAATACTCAGCCAGATTAATATTGGCTGTGTCGGTGTTATGTGTGCCAATGTATGGTTAAATGATTACTTGCCCAATGGGTTAATAATAAATATCTACGTATCTTGGAGAAAGATCTTTTCGCCTACGCAGTTGGGAATAACTGAAAAGTTCTTGTATTCCCGTTGTCCCCGTGATCCGTGTCCCCGTTAACGGGGACAACGGGAATTTAATAAAATAAATAAAATTACTTCCCGTTGTCCCCGTTTTGAATAAGGATTTGGAGGTTATCCTTTAACCAAGGAAGTACTATTAGTTATTTTGTGACCAAGGTTAGTCTTCTAAGGGCTGATTTTACCAAAGTCATTAGCTTTTATCCGTTGAAAGACTTATTCAGGTATAAAAGTTTAGTAGGATTCGCCCTAAGTGTAAATATAATTAAGGTTGTGTAAGGATATTTTTTAGTTCTAATAAAATAAGGAAGTATCAAGTTCTTTTGAGAAGTTTCAGTTACCAGGAATCCAATCCAATTAGATCCAATCTTCCCATTGAAAGAGTTGATTCCACTTGTCGAGCAAAAGTAGATAATTGTATAAAACGATCCGATTGACGAATGCATTTAATAAGTAGTGAACTGCTTTCTACAATATGAGTCACAGAAGAAATTTTTGATAAGTATTCTTTTGGCCATTAATTTCTTTCAAGTCTATACTTTTGAGATTTATCAATAGCTATCGTTGTTAAAAATCTAGACCACCACTAGACAATATTTGAGTGGCATTGATTATGCTAGCACGAATTTATTCACCCGAAACGGGCGAATCGTCACTTTTACTAATATTTGTACGCTGGAAACAGCAGAATATTATGGACATCATATTACGTGTAACACCTTTGTACAACATTATTCTTACAAATAAATACATTTATTAAGTATTTTATTATTATTTTTTTCTACTTCATTGCATAAAATTCAAAATGTGCTAATTACCTAAAACATAATTCTGAAGTTGTCACTCGCCCACAAATAAATTAACTTTATAAAAATCATATTATTTAAAACTGACGAGTCGCCCGTTTTGGGCGAGTAAATTCGTGCGAATCGACTAATAAGCCAAAATACAATTACCAACAAATAATTAAAAATAGAAACGGTTAAAATACACAATCGCGATATTTATCTCGCTTATCTTTTAATCTCAATGTATACGTATTTCAATTATAACTATTAGTTGCTTGTCTATGCTTTATCGCTTCTGTGTTGTCAATCAACCATAGACAGGAAATGTTATTGTGCTTAGTGCAACAAGGTTATTGTGCGCTGTTAGTGAAACCAAGACGTTTCAAAATAATTAATTGATTGTTCAAAGCAACAATTATCGAAGGATTCAATGTAATCAAAATATTGTTTATAGATTGCCCATGACTTCGTCCGCGTGATCAAAAAATCTTTTTCAAAACTTCAAAGACAGACAAACGTGCTATGAAGTTTAGTAAATAGGTATAAGACTTGGATTGGAAGTCAAACCTTCGGCCGACTTCGGTCAAAACTTCTCTGATATTAAATCCAATCAATACCCGAAAGAAAATTAAATTTCCTAAGAAATAAGCAGTACCTTTGTACTCAAATCTTAATTATGTCATATCTTTATGTATTTTACTGTGTGTACATAAATAATAAAATAAATAAATAAAATTCCTTTAGACATTTTCCAATTCTTAATTTGAATTAACAAAAAGATATTCAATACATAAGAATCGTTGCCTATTACCTCGATACTCCAGAAACTCCTTTGAGAATTTAAAAAATGGCGATAATTTCAATAAATTTTAATATCGCGGAACCCTTGCGAACGAAAAAAGGTAATATCACTGATAGCTTTCAAGAGGGAGTCAAAGGGACGCAGCTGCTTTGGTTCCGTACGTCGCAATTACCTTGCTTTGAATAAAACTGTATTCTTAAGAGCTTTGTGGAACCCTGATAAACGTGTTGTGACGCGAAATGGGATTTCAGATGGTGTGATGAAAAAAGAAAGAGTTTCTATTTAATTTTATACGTGATGTGAAATGAGTATTCATTTCTTTTTGAGTTTATTGAAAATTGAAAATTATGGGCAGTCGAGTTTATGGAATACTAGCTGCGCCCCGCAGTTTCACCCGCGTAAATGTCGATCCCGTGGGAATATCGGGATAAAAATTCGAGACAGGTTACTGTCTCATGTAATTTGTGTTAACAAAGCGCCCGCCCTTCACCACATCCTAGTGCTTTAGCTGGGAAGAAGAAGTGGCGCAACAAACTCCCCAGCAGCACAGCTGTCTGTTCAGTTAGCAGAATTTTATTCTATACAATAGTTAGTAATTAACATTACGAAACAAAAACAATTATTTGCCATAATATGTCAGCTAGCACACGCCAATAATCTACGCTTAGCTTCAAGGATTGTACTATTTCGTAAGTAAAAAACGCTATCCTAAATTCCACCCATTAATTCCTTCTTCAATAGATAGATATTGCAGAAGGAATGAATGATTCGTATTTCTTCTATTTTTATTGTTATTAGTGTCACAAAAAGTTCTTAATTTATTACCAACTCCCATTGCTTTTAGATCATCATTCTACACACCTAAATCAATCACCCACTTAATCTAGTACTGGTACCTACTGCACTCTCATACCAACATTCTTTGAACCGTACTATATCATACACCGGGCCCATAGATTACTGTTCTACACTTAAACCATCTATCTTCCTCCAAAAGTAACGGTGAACCTCTTAATTGCTCGCTAAATGGCGCCTTAAATAAATCTTAGTAATGTTCCTTTAAAAAATTAAGCCTGAGATGAATTGGGTCTGTGATAAATAATGTACGTTAAAGAAATTGGAGTGAAAGTAAGTGATATTCAATTATCTGGACTGTAAATGGTACTATTTATTATGATAAAGTGGTAGGAAATGATTTTATGTTTTTTTTTAGAAATGAAGTTCTTGAATTTATGGTGTGGGAACGTGTCAGCAAAAGCTCATACATTGATTGCCTTACATGGATTGATTGATTTGAGAAGTAATTAATTATTTTCATAAATTCTATCAAAATTGTTTTGGTATAAATAAACCTATAGCTTTAAAAAAGTACAGTGATCAATTTAGCCCACGCTTCTAAGAAAACTAGTTTCAGGCTTTGAACTCAAACTCAAGGCCTATATATCAATGATATGTGACAACGATGTACAAAAAAAGACGTACGCGTTAAAAGCGGCCAGAGTACAGCAAATAGTAACAAACTCAAACTCAAAGCATTTATTTCAATTAAACCTTTTGAATTGTCAAGAAGTCGGTCAGTCAGAAAATATGAAGCTAGTTGCCCATTCCAAAGCGTAGGTACCTATGGAGAAGAACGGGCAAGAAAATCCATGGACACTCTTTTAAATTATAATTTTACAAAAATATTAGTTACATCATTTATTTTGAAAATTATATGTGAGAACGATGTACAAAAAAAAGACGTACGCATTAAAGGCGTCCAGAGTACAGCAAATAGTAACAAAACAACAATCCAAAAATAAAATAATTAAAAATAAGCTGAGGCAGCTAAGTGATGACCAGCCCCAACTGACGGCGCCCGTTCACGAACATGACGCATAGATCAGCACCATTCAGCTCAACCATTTTGAAGGGAGCGAAATGATCCAACACACATGCCACCGTCAGCGATACATTGAGTTATTTCAATCTATTATACCTTTTAAAAATGTACGCTTTTTTTAAACGACTATTTTATTTTCTGCAAAATAAGAAGACGATCCAAGGAATTCATCTACCTAATAAAAGATATTTAACAGCCTGCTGGCAGGTCCATCAGTACCTATATAAAAAAATAGGACGAAGGACAAATGTCAATTTATAAGAATGCAATAAGGAAGCGAAGGAAATGAGATGAACTTCAAATGCCTTGTGTTAATTTCTTCCCCAATTTTTTTTTATCGAATTCTGGTAATTACCTATTTGGGTTTTGATTAGGAAAAAATATGATATGGTTGAATGTAGGTTTCAAATGTTCTAGCGTATTGTTAACTCAAAATAAATAATTACTATCTTAATTATTAACCCCCTAACTAATAAACGTTATATAGCGTCTTTATGTATAGTTACACAACGCTTTGTCTTCTTCTTTCGAAAGTCAAATCACTGACGACTGAAAGAGAGAAATTGATGTGCAGCTATTAATCTGATATACTCGTAATACGTTTATTAGTAAGGGGGTAAGTATTTAATTTAGTATATACCTAGTGTAAATAGTAAAGTTGTTATAATTTAGTTTATAACTGTTAATGTACCATACAATTAATTATCTATTATAATAATCCAATGCAAAACAAAAACTTGGTGTTTCTTATTTTGAACGATGTTGAAGTTGGCTTGAGTCAAAGCGGTGTTATTTTCTAAAAAAAATTTCAAAACTTTCTAATCAGATTTTGCGCGAGTAACAACAGAATGCTACCACGTTTTTCTGCTCAATATTTTTCCAGTTTCCCAAATTTTACGACATCGTTGCATTCACTTCAAAGTGACGCACAAAATACGTGAATTTTGTACCATACACTAAAGAGTTTGCCGAAAAAGTACCAAAAAACACTTAAACTTCAGCGAGACCAAATATAAAATCCAATTAAACGGGCACAATATTTACTTTAGCCGACACAAGCATAACTATAAACGAGTAAGGGTGTGTCCTGATTTCGTCGTTTCGGTAGGTAAACAATACTGGTTTTGTTTGGTTCCAGTTTTTCTGGGAAAGCGGGAAAATAGTATATCTGAAAATTCAAGAATTGATATGAAAAGCGAGTTCAGGTAAATATTTTATTAACTTTTATATTTACTTTTGATAAATAAACTTTGAAAACCGCAGTATTATACTGTTTCGTTTTATGACATGGGGTTATTCAACAGAAAGTTAGAGAATATTCACTTCAATCAGCTTATAATGTTCCCACTGCTGGGACTCAGGCCTCCTCTCGGTGTGAGGGAGTGGGCCGTAATCCACCACGCGGGCCCAGTGCGAGTTGGTGAATGTTCATGTGAGAGAATGTTCATCGCACAGAAAAAATGCATCCGTGCCATAGTGGGGATACGCTCATGGGACTTTTGCAAACCGTTTTTCAAAAAGTTCAAGATACTAACCCTTCCAAGTCTGTATATCTTTGAATGCGCTAAATTTGTCAAAATGCACCCGGAGTTATTTTAAAAAGCTCATGAAATGTATTCAAAAAGTATAGGCACAAAAATCCGATTATACTGGAAGCCAACTGGGGTTGGCTTCCAGTATAATCGGATGCAGTTGGGACACAGTTGGGAAAAAGGCTAGATGGCAGAAGAAAGGTAGGTTGGAAAGGCAGATGATGATGAGGTGCAAGTGGGCCTAAGCATGTAGTTCTACTCAACAATAAATTGGTTGAAATTATTTAATCCAATCCACATGAGATAACTTAGAAAAAAAATAAGATTATTTGCGGTGAACATGACGCAAAAAAGAACACAAACACAAAAAATAAAATAAAAAAAGGTAGGGGGAAACATGCGTAACACAAGACGGCTATCGCTCAGCATTATGCTGCGACCCTATGCAAGACAGAGCCCCAGCGCTGGTTTTCAGCCACAGCCGGAGCTGACGTAATGACGTCGTCCGGTGCAGCAAACAATTATTAGGACACTTAGGCAATTCCTTACTTCACCAGTCACTATGGAAACTCGCAAATAAAATCGAACAACAAACGTTCGCGCTCGCACCGAACACCCACCAAATTAGGACACACCCTAACCCTCATACCGTAGTCATTAGGCATTCAATTAAGTAAAACGCATCGCTGTTTGCCGTACACTTGCGCGGCTCGATATTTGTCGACGTTTCAATGTGATGGCTTAGATTAGGACACCGTTGTTAGTAACAACGAAACGATTATACGATAATAGGTAGGTGTTGTGGTGAGAAAATCACGTTTGTTTTGTGAGGGTAAATAATAATTAGATATGTTAAGGGTTTTGGAGATAAACATATTGTGAAAGTAAGTGGGATGATTCAAATTAAGCTAGAAGTGAAATGGAATAAATTATAAATGTCATAAATACACATGCTAGCAGGTAAATCGACGTGCAAGTGGTAACCATGAATTTAGCACGTTATTCTAGACCTAGAAATTTTTCGTGGGTTATTGTAAAAAAAAATTGCTGTTCCATACATTTTGACCGCGTACGCTTTTATATGAAACAGCTGTTTTTTATCGACGATCAATAGGGATGACGACTAACTTTCTTTTCTTCGTCTATCAGGTAAATTATTAAAAAGTATTGGGCACGTATTTTTTCTTTTTTCACATAATCAAAACATTACAGAGATATATTGATTTGAAATGTCGCAAGACGTCACGTTTTGGTACAATTTTTACCTAAACGTGACGTCACGAGCCCCCACTCCCAAACTTTGACACGCTTTATCTTTGTAATTTTTTGGTTGATTGACACAAGAAAAAATATGTGTCCATTATTTTTTGATAATCTAACTGACGGACTAAATAGAATTTCGTTTACTTTACCACGTCGTCATCCCTATTGTCTTCAAAAGTATCTTGACAGCTTACATTTTCTCCAATGCGATCGTCACTGTCTAGGCTCTTTACTGGAATACTTTCCAATTGAAGAACGTCTTCGCTCTTTCATCATTTCAAATCCTGGTCATATCCTAGTGGTTTCCTGAGCCTGAAATACTGTTCTCCCACAATCTTCAAGTCACGTATACGCAATAAGCCGCTGTAAAGCGCTGCATATATAATAGAACAACACTATTCCTGCATCTCCTACATTGAATTGCATACATGTGTTAAATGCGGTGCATTGCAACGGATTATTAGGGAGGTTCTACACACAACGACCTATTAAAGAGCGTTTACGACGTACGGCTTTTCGTTCAAACTTTCAAGCCCTTGTTTTTCGAAATGAATGAACTGATTTTAATGAAAATTCGTACGCAAAAGCAGGATACAAAAAAGTTAGTTAAGAACATTTTCGAAAAATAGTGTTACAGCCAAATTAGACCGATTTTAAGTTTTACACAGAAACAGAGATTTCCAGTTATCTTTTTTTAAATAAGACATTTCGAAAATGATCTTTACTAACTTTTTAAACCTTTGTATCTTGCTTTTGCGTGAGAAGTTTAATTAAAATCGGTTCATTCATTTTGAAAAACAAGGGCTTGAAAATTTGTATGAAATGCCGTACGTCGTAAACGCTCTTAATGTTCTAGAAAAAAAGAGACATTTTATAGCTAGGCACCTAATACAAAAACCTGGAATTTAGGCCACTCGTGTCTTGATCATTCCTACTTTAGTCTGTTGTAACAATGAAAACGCCATTAATGATACTTCGGCATAATTATGTAATTACCTACTGCACTTATCACAGAATAGTCTGTTTAGAATTTGATTTTTGTTAGTGATACAAACATGCGATTGTCGATTTGAGCAATTTATTATGGACAAACACTTCGAGATTTCTACCAAAACCTATAATTAGTAACATTTTGCTAAAACTCCAAGAAGATTCATCTTTTTTTTTTATATATTTAAAGATTTTCTATAAGTATAAAGTTTTGGAAAAAAAAACATACATTATAACTAAACAGTGTACAGTCCCCTTTACCCCAAGTGTCATTATTCTGAATCGATACACACAGAGCTTGTGAGTGTTGAATCAGACGGAACACGAGACGGGATGCATAATAATATGTTTAATGGAAATCGACACTTTTGTATTCAATTAAATATTGTAATAATACAATCCTTAGACTTGATAAAAAATGCAGCCTTGATCCAGTTTGTTACTTTTTCCACAGTTGATTAATATATTATCAACGTAATAATTGATATGAATTTATATATACTTTATTGTACCTACACCACAAAAATATATAACAAAAAATAAATCGAACACTACAAAATATAAAATAGGGTCTTATCGCTTTCTGCAATCTCTTTCAGGCAACCTTGAAATGTCTGTGATTTGCCTGGACAAAAAACATTCATCTTCTAAATTAAGTATTGGTCTATGCTATGTCGATTATTTTATGTTACTTGCCTCTTTATTAACTATCACCTTTTTGGGTTTGACATAGCCAAATATAGCTGATTCTGTCTGATTACACCCCGAGTACACAACGTTGTGATTTCGGCCATCTCCACTCATTACTTAAACCAACAACGCTGCGTTTTCATTCATCCTACAATTCGTAAGTACTATCAAAAGTAAGCATATAGAGATCGCGGGTGTATTTATATCCAAGGACCACCCAACACTACATAACCCAGTAAAATGTTAATCAGACAACGAAATATTACGACTGCACTCCAAATTGTTCATTCTTGCTCTTTAAACTCTCATTAATGACATGACAGATGCTGCCCTGATTACATCTGTACGCGGCAGATTGGTTGGAGATACCAATGTCGGGACGGCATAATATCTGTCTGTGCCCAGTTGGTATTTAGAGTATTTTTACTGCAATGCCGATGGTGACTTCTGGGTAGTTTTGTAATGGGTGGGTAGAATATGTTTCTATTTTTTTATTTAATTAAGGTTCACCAACAGTTGTTACAGATATTACCTATACAGATAGGAACATACAAGTAATTGTGTCTTAAATCTAACTGCACAACCAATTACAGGCAAACACCACATGCAAAATGCACTTTGTAATTATAAATTTAATTTAAAGACTTAATGTACTTAAATCCTAGATAATTATAATAAGTACTAATACTAATTACGTCTGACAAACGTCGATATTGAATCTGCGTGGACGTTAACCCGGTTCTATATGTCATCTGGATAGAACAACGGACCCTATTTGGTAAGATTATAAAACTGAATGGATGGTTGAATGCGAAAGGTACAGTATAAAGACACTATGTCCTCTATAGTTATTAAAGCACGAAATATTCTTTTGCAGTTTAGTGCCATAGTAATCATTGTTGAAAATAATGTTCCTGCAATAGGACTAGAGGTGTGTACCACAAGTGGTACAAAATTTGTACCAGCTCGTCCCTACAAGGTATGGGTACGATGATTGCATTTGCAAATACCGCCAACAAACTTTTGTCAATCACAATTTTTAGTCATCTTGCAGCTCAATGTGAGTTACAAGATTACTGTTTTGTCGTTTTAGCCCTCTACTAAAATCACAACGTCATTTCAATTCTCAATGTAACTAAAACTCATTAACATTTCAACTTCAATTCTCTTACAAAAATAAACCGCCGACAGTTTTCAGTTACCCCCGCTGACATCAAAACAATGAACTTTATATCCAGTCCGATCTACTTCCACAAAACCATCACCAACTTGTTGACAAAAAATATTCCAAAAAAGAGGATTTCCTGCGCTGTGACATCTGCCATGTTGACTTCGTGACTTCGTGTTAAGTTGGATCGCGTCCAGAATCCGCGACAATTGTCGCGTCAACTGGGACAATTGTCCTGGTTTTATTTTAAGGGGTATTCGTGTGTCATTTACGGGAACTTATGTGGGTCGTAAAAATTTAGTACTTGCTTAATTAGGATGCTGAGTTAAGGATTTGGTCTTAGGAAAGGTGATAGCGTGTTTATTGTGGAGAGTGTAGACAATACTGAATGCTTAAGCTTTGTTGAACGATTATTTTTCCTCAGAAAAGAACCCTTCGTTAAGGCCAATTTTGAAAGTCCAGAACTAATAATAGGTCAACATTTTCTGATTGGCGCTCGAATAGGTGAATCTCAGCGCAGCCGGTAGGGTGCAAAGCGTTCAGCTACTGCGCCAACCGGGTAATCGATATCTTACTTAACTATTCAAAAGCTGCTAAGGATGGAATCTTGCATTCTCTCATCGATCATTCAGATGCTTTTTCTATGATTAAACAAATCATTTTAATTATAAATTAGAAATCTATGTTTAGTGGCAGTTACTATATTGATGATATAACGAATCAGCAAGCGTAGATCGAATCAAATGGTCCATCTAGAACATTTCCATCAATTTAATCGGAAAAACGTGACCCCATTTCATAAAAACTTAAGCCACATTTTAAAGCATATTTATTATATCCCGCTTTTACCGTAGCCTTTACCGAGATGTAACCAAGATAGCGATTTTTAATTGACTATGCACAGATAAGCCGTCTTATTGATGACTACCAATTTGCGGCTGTTGCAGCCTTAATTACGAACCTTAGGTGGAGTTGTGTGTCTTTAATCTTGGTTCTTGGGAATGTGCACGGATGCCCAATCTGAGGGGCTGATCTAGTGATTCTACTGATCGGAATGTTTACACGTAGATTTACCCAATAGTAATCATGTGACTAATAGATTTTATATAATAAATATAATCTATATTATATCATCATCTGCCTAGCCTTTTTCCAACTATGTTGGGGTCAGCTTCCAGTCTAACCGGGTGCAGCTGAATACCAGTATTTTACATGGAGCGACTGCCTATCTGACCTCCATAACCCAGATACTGGGTAATACGATACCCCTTGGTAAGACTGGTTGTCAGGCTTTCGGGCTTCTGACTACCCGTAATGACTGTCAAAGATTCACGAATGACAGCCGGGACCAACGGTTTAACGTGCTTTCCGAGGCACGGAGGGGTCTCGGTATGTAATTATGTAATCTATATTATATATTGATGTAAAAGTGCAAGTACACTTCCGATTCGTAATTTTCCTTCCAAGATGCATTTAAATAGCTACAGTTATATATCATAACTTCAGAATTTTAACCACTTGTTAAAATAGGTCTTCAGATGTAAAACATTAACTACTTAATGCTAAAAATAAGGTTTCCGAGAAATTACTGCTACAAGTAGGTGTCTAAGGATAACAGCTCTTGCTTATAGTTCTAAATCGTTTGTTCAACCCAATAACATCATTATTCGTTACATCGTATATCATAAAATAACATCCTGTAATCACTTATAAAACTCCACTTAGTTTAAAACCCTTTCAAGTTTATTTACCCACTTACTATCTCCGCCACTATATGACAAATTTAAAGCCATCAAGAAAATTTCTCAACGTTCAGACAATGGCACTATTGTCGACAATTTAGGTTAGGCAAGTTCACTCAACTCCGGCCCATGCTCCCGCAGGATATACAATCCCTTCGCTATCTACTAAGTTATCTATTTCGTGTCTTACCGTATCTACTACACCACTTTATACTCTTTCCATTGCACGTTTAGTTACGTCGTCTTCTAATTCGTTTATATTAAAAGCAGCAGTGGATGCGTCTACATCCGTTTCCACTTTATTTATGTTGGCTCGGTGGTGCATCAGTAACGCTATACCACGGAACCTCATGCGGTTTACACAGTAAACACAATATGAAGTGACTATTGACTATTCCTGTTCTCAAGCGTGGTTCGTCTTTTTAATTTTGCATTTTCTATATACAGGATAGGTTTCGGATTTCAAAAGCTTCTTTGAACTGTCTGGTTTTAACCTTTTATTATGAAATAATGAGAGCCCACGGGATCGTATTACCGCTCTTTATAATTTTGATTGACATTTCATCGATGTTCGTATGCTTTTGGATTTCCTTGTTATTGAAGATTTTGGGGTGAGTCAAATCAATGGAATGGTTTTTATTTCACTTTATTTTGGTTGTTTGTGCTATTTTTGGAATGAAACATATTTTTTTTTATTGAAACACATTTCCATGCTAGCTTTTATCTAATTCGAATGTTATTATTCAACCAATAAAACTACAGTAATTCCTTTTCAGAACCATGTCCAAACAACGCAAATGGTTCACACGACGTTACACTTTCCCCATAAAAAGATTTTAGACACCGATTACATCGAAATTATCAATTTATAAACCGTAAAATCGAAATCACTGGTTTTATCTGTGTTTATCTGTTAGATAAGCAAATAGGCGAAGTGTCGATGCCGGCGATCGCTGCAGATAAGCTATCTGATGAGGAAGTAGCGATCAGATAACGATCGTATGGTGTGTGGAAATTATTGATTTGTGGACGTTCCGATTTGATCGGAGTGAATTGAAATGCTTGTCAGAAACTATTTAGATTTCAGTCAAGCATTTGATTAGATTGATATGTAAATTTTTAATAGGGTTTTCATTCACGTTTATATTTTTTTTCTACCTTTAAACTCTATCAAAAGCCAGAACATTTTTATTTAACTTTGGATTTTTTTCCTTGATATGACATGATTTCGCCTAAAGATGTCTTTGAATAATAAAATTTACACACAGAGCAGCTGGTATCGCCAAAGTATGTTATAACTTAACCATGTTCCCCTAGATATGGGAAATCTATGGAAACATTCACAAAGATAACAAAAGGTAACCTTAACCCTTTCACCGCAACCAAAATTGGACTTTTCCAAAAATCAACCCTTACCAACATGGGGTCGACACTGTGGATTTTATTTATTCATGTAGGACGCATGGGTATGTTGGACCGAATTGTGCATGTATTTTAAATGGATTAATTTGTGTCGCGCCCATGACCCGCATCACAGAAGGGTTACGAGCAAAATTAGGGGCGAAATTGTTGACGTGGGTCATTTTGGCAACATTATATTCTTTGGTCCATCTCGAACACTGAAAAAAGAATGATTTTGGGTACGTTGATAGGATATTTTCACAAAAAAGGTGTTGGTCAAAATGTCGTTATGGTTTCAGAGCAGATGCTTGGGTCATGTTCGCGAAATGTCAAGCGTCACAATTCATAATTTAGGCACAATCATCCTATTTTGGTTGGATTTTTTTTTGGTCACAGCTTTGCAAAATTGTTTATCATACTTTTCGTAGTGCCGTTAGCTTACATTGACGACATCTTACTTATAGTCAAATCAAAGCATTTATTTTTGAATATTTTCACGTTCTACAGATTATTATTAAAACACTTTCATGTAAGTTATTTACGGCCTATAAAAAAATAATTGAAAAACGAAACTAAGCAAAAAAGTAACATCAAACTTCTCGTAACAACCTGTCCACAATCAGCCTATAACAATATTTTTCAAAAACCCGTCATAAATTCTTTTAAACTAGAAGAAGAAAAGTTGTAGAATACATAAATCATAATTATACCGTGGTTTCACACGTGCGTACTATTTATATTAATTAACAATATCCCCGGGGCATATTTCTAGTGTAATTAGACACACCCTCGGATGTAGATGTTTGCATGTGTCTCCAATTACTCCTCATATTTAACGGCCGTGAGAAATTGACGAAGAATATTTTTTGAATTATTAAGGAAATTGTTTTTTGGACAAGTTATGTGAGAAACTTGAAGCTTTGAATAAGGAAGTTAAGGATAAGAAAGGAAGTGAGGAATCACATTGTTTCACATAAAAAAGAAGTTGTATTAAAGATTTTAAGAAAAATATATGTGCCCGATTTGATGGCAATAGGCTCGCCCCCTATTAAATAAAAATAAAGTCCTCCAGACCGTATTTCGGCCACGGCGGCCAATCTTAATGGAGACTAGCCTTCGGCGCGCGAGATATTATAGTGCACAAGTGTCGCGCAGACACAGGTGCACTCCCTCTTCCCTCACTCTCATAGTCCGATGGGACGGCAATCCAACACAACCGCAGAGAGATCAGGCGCAGGACCAACGGCTTCACGTGCTTTCCGAGTCACGGGGGTATCACACCGCCAACTTCCAAACTCCGGGCTAAGAAATTCGTAATGGAAAAACTCAATAACATTATGCCCGACCTGGGAATCGAACCCAGAACCCCATGCTCAGCAGTCGCGCTTGTGACCACGATACCAACGGGGAAGTTACGCCCCCCCCGCGCCCCCTATTACATGGTACTTAAACGTAACTGGCGAAATATGGGTGTACAAGAGGTACACCTCTGCCGCACCTTCGAGGAATACAGCCTAGGCGTGATGATATTTTACGTTGTGTCATTTTAATACATGATAAAAAACCACGAAATATACCAGTGATTGTTAAAAACCATTTTAAAATCCAGAAATCTAAAACCAAACCACCATTTTAATTTTCCCTAATTCAACCCTTCTGTAAAAAACTTAAACTGCTGTTACATTCGACGCACAAAAAACCTTTGGGTACTATACAGGGTTAGTCTTCAAAGACCAGCCTTTAAGGGTGTGGTACAGACCATCAAACTGAACAACTTTCTCCATGAGACCAAAATCGAAATCACGAATAAAAATTCAGCCGTCCCATACGTTTAGGTCGAGTAGGTATTGAAGTTTTGCAAGGGACAGTTGATAATTTTTTTGCGATTACGATATTGGTCCCATGGAGATAGTTGTTCAGTTTGATGGTCTGTACCACAACCTTAAATTTGGCTGGTTTTTGAAAATAAACCCAGCGGGGCAATTGCGTAACACATTATCAATCGGAATCAGTTTCATTTTGACAGTTCAACAACATTCATTGCGTTATTTACTTGTGGAGCAGACAAATTTTTCGAACTTATGAAGCAATGGATTAGCAATTTTCTTCAAAATGATTCAGTTTCCGATTGATAGTGTGTTACGCAATTAGGGTGCTGTATGGTATTAAAGTGAATAACAGCAGTAAGTACTCCATTCACATTTACCGACCTATCTAAATCTATTTATGTGGACAGAATTTTCCCTTTAATCTCAAAAACTCGGGCGATCCAATTTCGCAAATATCAGATAGGTGTTTCTTTCCAACACCGTTTCTTTTTTTTTGCATTAGGTCGTGATTCGTTTGGTAGTGAAGGGAGCACATGAGGTGCATTTATTTGTATTTGACATTTCAATTTAGGTTTGAGACGGTTTTGGGGGAAAATGTCAGTGATTCGATTTGAACTGTAAATGTGTACGTACTATTACTTCAAGTATTATTCTATATTGCTTTAAAAAAAATTATAATCATCATCCACTTGACCTTATCCAAATTGATTTGGGATTAGCGCAAAATACAGGATTTTTTTTTTAACCAGTGCGTAAACTAACCATGAATTCAGCATAAGAATTCTAGACCCCTAGTGTAGAAAATTTTCATCGCTTATAAATAAATAATAATAACAGTTTTTCCATACATTTTAACTGCGTAGGTATTACACTTTTTTATGAAACAGCTATTTTTTTAAGACGAAATATTTCTACTCTAGAGGATTTAGAATCATGTGTTGAATTCAGTGTAACAGTTTTCGCACTAGTTAAAAAAAATCCTGTATATTTCTCTTCCATACTTCTCCATTAGTCTCCTCTAGAAAAAAAACATGGGTCATAAGAGTTTATAACAAAGTTTATATATATAAGAAGGTTTATAATTCATTGTTTAATCCACCAAATTTTCTATATCGGTGACGAAACTCAACAGCCCTCTAGCTACTACTTATGATTCACAAGATTAGACGAGATCTTTTCTTATAAATATTACGAGTTGACCTTGCCCTGGTTTTTAGAATCTCGAATATTCTACCTATAACTTCCCAAAATTATTACTACATTATTGAATGAAAAATTATATCCTATAATATAAATTGTATTCATGAATCTAATGACAGTCATCATTTTTAACCGACTTCAAAAAAGGAGGCGGTTATCAATTCGGTTGTTTTTTTTTTATGTTTGTACTGCAGATTGGTCCCATAGAAATTTCATCAATATCGGTTCAGTAGTTTGGTTTTTAAACCACAAATTTTCAAACGCTATATACCTAATTCAAAGAGACGGAAAGAAATAAAATTCGTTTATTTGCGGCAAACATAACGCAGAGAAAAATACAAAAAATAACAAGTTGCGGGTAAATATGCGTCACATCCACGAAAAACGGCCATCGCTCAGCATGATGCTACGACCCTATCTATGTAAGATAGAGACCCAGCGCTATTTTCAGCGACAGCCGGCGTTGACGTGATGACGTCAACCAGTGCATTAAACGATGAGAATAAATAGCATAATAAAAAATTCAAAAACAAAATAAATAACATCAGAAATACTTCGCGTTTACAAAATGTTCCAGTAATTCCCAGTGTGAACAGAGCATTACCCACAACTTGACGCGATGCACTGAAATATTGGCAGTATGAAGTGTTTCATACTCAACGTGGATGCATTTGTTTTTCATTTTCGCGAAAATTTCGATTGACTTTCTGTGTTGCTTTGAAATTTTCGCCGAAATGAAATGGTTCAGTATTGGCTCGGTTTGGGAGCTCGATAAATGGTATTGCTTATTTGGCAATGGTGCTTGTGTGTTCATGAGTGTGTGTGGTTTTATTCACGTGCATAATTAATGAAAACTGGGAACGATTGAATTTTAAATAATTAAAATAAAACTTGCGTTATTGACTATCCAATAATTCAGGCTTAACCAAAACTTTTATCCGTGTTTTTTAATATATTATTTTTATAGGATGGGGATGAGATAATATAATGCTTTACAAATATACAGACTCAAACTAAGTTTATTAAAAAAGGATGACATTCTGTAAAACGCCAATTTTTACAGCAAACCTTGTTTTGACAGCGCTGTTATAGAATATTTCATAACAATGAAATCATTCCAACTTTTGTTTTACCCTTTCTTCACCTTCCATTAGCTGTACATCATACTCTTCACCACATTTCGCGGTTACGACATTACCTTCGGGAAACTTCAGCAAAAAAAAGAGTGAAACATCCCAGTAATCGACAGAGACGGTAGTAAATCTTCCGACCAATAAATGCTCGGCACCGGCGGCGAATCGAAAGGTGCTGCAATTAAATCCCACGAGATTAAATGGACTCCATCCATTTGTGGTCTTGATGCTGACCGTGGGGAGAAGTGGTGAGCGAAATGCGTTTTGTGACTTTGCTGCTGCACTGTCTTTGACCAATCAGAATCTTTCCACAGTCGATCAATGCGTTTGAAATATTTTACTAAGTATGTACCTAGTGATCTCATACTTCATCGTCATCTGTCTGATCTTGACTCATATTGCTTGGGGTTGGCGCGGCGCTACGCGTTTTCTTATTCTGTCACAGATAATGATTCATGCGATTCAGAGACCAATCCATACTAATATTATAAGAAATGCGAAAGTGTCTGTCTGTCTGTCTGTTACCTCTTCACGCTTAAACCGCTGAACCGATTTAGATGGAATTTGGTATAGAGATAGTTTCAGTCCCGGGAAAGGACATAGCATAGTTTTTATCCCGATATTCCCACGGGTAACTTATGCGGGGGAAACTGTGGGGCGCTGCTAGTTTGAATTATATTTGATTTTTGATAGTTGAGATTAAGTAGGTACCTATCAATTAAATAAAAACATGTGTTTGCAAATAGTTACGTTTCTTTATTGTCGTGATAATAAAAAATATGTACGTACAGATTTAGACCGATCCACATTTAGATGGTTTCGCGTAGAAATCGCCAGAATTCAAATACAAATAAAATACCGAAATAATCGAACCACTTCAGCAAACCGCTGTCACTACCAACTTAACCCCGCAGTCCCCAGCAATGTCCAATGGCTAAGTAATTAATGCTTTCATGTAACTTTCTTATGTGTAACGCTACTGGGGACACTGCACGATTGGTAACAGATAAAGGATGCTCCAACTCCAACTCTTCAACCTTTTTTTCAATTAAATTAAGGTAAAGTAAAAAATAAGGAACCAAAGAGATTGAATCTGAGTTTTGGTCTGGACTCGTTAATAGTGATGAGTTCTTGTAATTGAAAAGGACAACAGAAGTATATTCTTTGTTTTTGGGTTTGTTTCCTTTGTAGGATAAACAATACGGGCAGGGAGGGGGGTACCAAAAAAGGGGAGATTTTTTGGGCCTGAAGTGGTTCCGTAATCTTCATTCCCTCTTAGAACTTTTCATTGTTCTAAGTGGCTTTATCTAGCCCTCTTCATTTCTTATTTTTTCCCCAGTTTGTGGAAATCTCTTCTATACTATGGTCTATTAGGTACTGGTAGGTTCTTCTACTACTTTTCCCAACATGTTCTAATCACCTCTCTAAATTCATTATTTGTTCCTTCAAAGACTAAATATGCTTCTTACTTATCATAAGTGATTACTAAAAGGTTACGCGACGTGAAACTTCTTCCGTACTTCAATTAAACATCAGCATTTTAATTCAGTAGCAAAAAATATACACGCATAAGTAATGTTCCCTTACTGTTTACATATTCATCATTTTCGCTATCAACGTCGACAAACACACCGGCATATAAAAAAAAAAAAAAAAAACAAACAAAAACATTGAAAATTAAAAAAAGGCTTTTACATAGTTAACGCTTACATTAAACGGTCAGGCGGCATTTAGATTACTGTTATACCAAACTACGCCTTACCGTCACATCCACCTTTTCAACATGGAATAAGGTTGAAATTACTTTCATTGACGCCTTTTTACAGATTGGTAGTAACTTAAACACAAATTAGCTGTCTTTTGCAATCGTCTTGAACTTTATTCCTTACGCGATAAACTTCAAAATCGAATATTTCGTTATACTGTATTCTTGCACAACTTTAGCATAAATTAGCATGTGGCGAGTAGGGAGACAAGCCGTATCAATCACGATAAATACTATTTTGTAGTGACACTGGCCTCAGGGTGTCGTGCCTGATACTCCTTAACGAGTGGCTTGCGATTTTAAATGGCGTCGTGAAAGTCTGCGACAATTGACTACTTGTATGTAGGTGAGACTATTTAATATTAATATTTAAAACTGATGTGTTGTCATGTTCTATTTTGAAAGCAAGCTGTAATTTCGAAGACTAGAAGCTCTGCTCGTCACTCGTGTGTTTTTACTGTCTTTTTTTCGTGTTTTCTTACTTCAAGTAATTTTTGAGCTCGGCGTTGTTTTAAGTTATGCAAATTTTTGTAAAATTCTCTCATGATATTCTGGAAAATTAAGTTGGTTAACAAGTTTTCAAAGTAAACGGATAGGTATATAAACATATGTACCTTAAACATATTGAAAAAATACCCATTTAAGTAAATTGGAGGTTGCTTCTGATAAGAACAAACAAAACCAAAACTGATTATGTTGAAATTCACGTTTAATCTTTAGAAACAATTCTACTCTGAATATTTTTAAAACCTGTCAACTTGTGCATTTTACAATACGCTGTGACCGCGGCCCTAGTTTGACCGGTCTCAGTTGCCTGACCACTCTAGCATAAGATAACAAAGATTTTAGAAGAGATTGTAAAATACTGTCTTTACTCATATACAGGCTGTCCAGTGGCAGAATTCAAAATTTGAAAAATTAAAACTACACCTATAATACAAAGAATGTTAATTGTTATTTAAAACAATTAAATGCGTTTTTTTTAAACCACGTTCTCCAAATGGTGACTATCGAACCTTTTTTTTTTTTTTTTTTTTTAACGTGGAGAAATGCTCATGCATTCTGCACTATCACGGGGAGATAGTGCAGTTATGTGGGACTCTAACCCACTAAAACTCCACGGTATCCTCCTCTGCCGCTTACGGCGGGAACACGTGACTATCGAGCCTAGCACACTCTTAAAGTCTAGTCTCTTAAATGTTTTCAAAAACGCGTTTACAGAGCGACTGAATCGTGTAAATCTTGAACGAATTGAAATTACGTTTGTTCAAACTTTGAAATCTGCCACTGGACACCCTGTATCAAGAAAATTGCAGCACCAGCTCATTATCTGCATTATGACACAAAAACAAAGACCTTTTCATTTTCCCACCGCCGTAGGAGGTATTAAACCGACACTTAAGAAATCCTAATCACCTAATACAAATAACCTAATTAGGCTGTTATCTCACCAGAATGTGCTTTGCTATCAATTTCATTATCTCGAAAGCGTGGGACAGCATTCTTTGTGAGCAGCCTAATCTTATTTATGGGGTGTTTATCAAGTGTTCAGATTCTTATCATTGTACTTCGGAGCGGGTTGCGCCATTCAAATATTTTGATCGTTTTTGAATGACGGTCAAGATGGAGAGTTTGGAATGGGAGCTCAGCGTTGATTATTATCTAAATCGATGCTATCTGTACCTAAATGCTTTAGTTTCATTTGGTTTCTTATACTTTGTACCAGATCTTTAGCAGGTTTTGTTGTTATTATGAGCGACCATGGACTGTAATGAGCGCTTATAGTCAATTTCACATTCACTTAAATTGACGAAGCGATTATGTTGTGATAACAAATTCCGTTTGTTAAAGACGTCTAGTATGTCTAAGTAAAAAGTAAAACGTCGACCTCATCTAGTTTTTAAAATATGATTGACGTGTATGAGTGTTTGTACAAACCTACTTACAGAAATAAAATCATTTACCATTTAAGCTATTATGAGATGGATATGCTCCCATGTAGGTACAGTCAACAAAAGAGATAAGTGTGCAGGATCGTCGGATATAGTTGAAGTTTATGAAGAAACCGATGGATGTTTTCAAATAAAATTTAATATTATTAAAAGAAAACACACGTCTTATTTATCAAATTAAATTTCAGTCGACAACATCCATCGGTTTCTAACTATTAATTCAGCACATGATTCTAGACCCCCGTCTAGAATCATGTGCTGAATTAATAGTTTCAGTTTGCGCGTCGACGTTTATCCCTGCCATATTAACCTTTGCTAAACTATCAATAAATCTACTGACTGACATATTTTTGCCTATTTAGTTTCAGTTTTTTAATGCATGATATTTTCTAATAAATTTAAACAGTATTTTAATATTATGTAGCCATACCTCAATATTGTATTTACTCAATGCACTTCAGAAGAGCGTGTAGTCATTCCGGTGATTTTACTTGAAAAAAAAATTACATCAACAAAATAAGTAGTCCGAAATCTATAATCGAAATCCGATAAAAGATAAAGAACGGCCAGAAATGTATTTTATTAGTCATTGATGAAAAAAAATGACATCAACAAAATAGGTAAGTAGTCTGAAGTCAATAATCCAAATCCAATAAAAGAGAAAGAACGGACAGAAAATGTATTTTATTAGTAAGCAGAAAGGAGATTACAAGCAAGCTTTAATTTTATATAGAAATAACTGTAATGGTACTTGTTCATTAGAAGCAAGATGAGAGAAACTCTAGAAATTGTGTAGGATACTTTATGAGGGAAGGGAACGATGAAATAAACTGATATAAATGAATGGCTGGTCATGTTGAGTTGGTAAATATACGATCTAGGGAACGGGAAAGCTTATTATAATAATTGCCCTGTAGATGAAACGGGCGAACTTTTCATTTGACCGTTACAATGTTAATAACTAATCGTGTTTTGTTGTTCTTAAAAGTTCAACGTACTGAAACTTTTCAACTATGTATTTTTACTCTGCAACAAGCATTTTTATTATAAGGACGAATCGGGAATGATTATATCAATCTATGTATATTACTCGTATAAAAGAGGTAAAATTGTATGGTTGCAATTTGGTATGTAGGGGTAATCTAAGCCATGGTCCGGGGCGAGAGGGAGTGGGAGGCGGTCACCTCCTTCTGCAAAGCAGTCATGCTAGCGAAGGAGGTGGCGGGACGGCTCAGGGAGAGAGCCGCACGCCTCAGCCGCCGCGGGAGACGCTACGGGCGTTGGGAGCCGCGTGACGACTCCCGGCCACCGTAGGCGCGGGCCTGCGGACGGAGAGTAATGGGTAGCTCTCCATCCGATCAGGACCAGGCCCGTGCCGGACGGCGCGTATGTGTTCCACGCGCGCCTCAAAGAGATGTCAGCATAAAGGAAGGGGCCCGCCAGGGCCGAAGCCTGCCGGGGTAGCGGGATCGTCCGAAAGGGTTACCGCTGCCCCGGAACATAAAGGGCTAAGGAAGGAACACGGGTGGGTTTTAGTCAGTAAGAGTCTGACACTCCCTTCCGCTCCACCCAGAGCGGGAGGAGTCATTAGATGATTTCCCATCCAAAAAAAAAAAAAAAAAAGGGGGTAATCTACACCAATCGGAATCACTCTACCAATCTCTACCAATCGGAATCGAAAAATTATTTTTGAATTTGATAGCCTTATTCTTGAGGACGGCTATAAGCTATATTATTTTTTTTTTTTTTGTACCAGAAGTCGTAGCGTTGGAATGCCTCCCCACAAGGTGGACCGACGACCGTGTGAAGGCCGCAGGAACCCGTTGGATGCGGAAAGCACAGAACCAGTCGAAGTGGAGGTGCTTGGGGGAGGCCTATGTCCAGCAGTGGACGACGACGACGAATGATGATGATGAATTTGTTTTTAATGATGACGAGTCACTACTTCTTGTATGGAGCAAAATTATGGTGACCATTCGAAGCAGTGACGATTTGAGCATAAAACGTAAAATAAGCAAAGCTCTAGAAAGACAAAAGAATATCGATGTATAGACCAAGAAATCAGGACTTGTGGCTAAGTAATATCAGCCGCACGGGTCGATTAATTAGGTTAAGCTACGCTTGCCGCGGTTGGTCCGTGGATGGGTGACCATCTTTACATACCGAGACCCCCCGTGCCTCGGAAAGTACCTACGTTAAGCCTTTGGTCCCAGCTGCCATTAGTGGATCTTTGACAGTCGCTACGGGTAGTCAGAAGCCCGAAAATCTGACAACTAGTATTACCAAGGGGTATCGTATTACCCAGTAACTGGGTTGTGGAGTTCAGATAGGCAGTCGCTCCATATAAAATACTGCTATTCAGCCGCATCCAGTTAGACTGGAAGCCGACCCCAACATAGTTGGCAAAAACGCTAGGCAGATGATGATGTCAGACAGAGATTACGTACTTACTAATCTGCTTCATATCCCAACTTCCTTCCAGAAATTTCGATGTATATCTACTACAATATTCTAGTACCTATCAGATATTGATTTCGTATCCGACGTCCTACGAATGTCGGAATCGGCTCGAGCGTTAAATCGCAGCGCTGTTTGAGAAGCGTGAGACTTGTTCCGACATCGGTGTCCAAAACTCTCTGAACAATTTAGTGATGTGCTTTGAGATATCGATGAAACTGTTTTTTTGTTAAGAATTTGTTTTATGTGAACCATAATAAATAGTAGTTAGATGAAATTACTCTTTTTTGTGTAAGTAGGTACTTACCGAATAATATTACGTAACATGTCCCTGTATATATTTTTTTTCATTAAAAATTATTCTTCTCGTCTGTTAGCACAATGGTAACGAACTGACTGCGCGGGTGTAATATGCGTATATTTGGGTATCGTCATTCGTTGCGAAAAAAAAAATAACTCATACATTAAGCACCATATAGATTTGTTGGGCCGTGATTTTTCTCTAAAAAACCAAAACCACTTAAAAGTATCGACAATCTTCAAACGAACAAACTTTTCTCGTGCCTAGCTGAAGAGTTAGCAGGATGTGTGACACGGCCTCTTGAGGTAATTGCCGCATTTCACACTGCACTCGCTCTTCGCCTTATTTTGATTGGAAAATGCGATATCATTCCGAAGTCACTTGTAGGAATCAGGAATACTGATCGTGTAACCTCTTTATTTACCTATTTTCTTTTTTTCTGCAATTTTATTTTTCTTATGAAAGAAAGAAAGAAAATGCGTTTATTGGCATTACAGCAAAATAAATACACCTTAAAACTATAAAAACAGAAAACAAAGATTATAATGCCAAAAGGGCCTCAGCTCAGCATAATGTCAGATGACAACACAAGGTGTATCATCTGACGCTGATTTTCAGCTGCAACCCACGACTATATAACTGTTTAGAAAATTCTTCACATTGACAAAATCACCAAGCTTGAGGCTCGGACTGGTGAAAGCAATTTGTTACTATCATTCATGACTATTTGGCAACTTCGTCTTGATAGAATTTCTAATTTGATTTTATTTCTGACAGTAGCCCTTCAATTCATCATTTTTTTTTAAATGGGCCAGCTCTTGGCTTCGATCTCGCCTGGTGGAAAGCTATGGATGAGGTCTATGCTGGAATGAGCAAACCCAGAAGATGCCTTTTCACTCTTGGTTTGACGGTTGACGGGTTATACATGGTAGGGAACACAGACGCCAGCATAGAGTTCCACACTATGGCCGTTCCACACTATATCTTGTCATCATCCAGTGTAATGATTACTTTCTTTATCATCAGTATCTTCTGTATTGCCACCCTCTCTCCGTTTTTGCATCTTTTTGTCACCCTTTAATCATTACCATTCCTTCATCATAATCTTCGTAATTTTAACTGTAAAACATCCACTGCCGAACAAAGTCTACAACTATCACCGCAACAATTCTGGCAAATATCTCAAAAATACCAATTTAGCTATAAATCATTGCCTTCCTTAACGGTTTCCTTTACATTTTCCACGAAGTACCAGAATACGCCCGCGACATCTAAGTCTGCCTTCGAATTTCTCGCGTGGTCGAACCTAATGAATTAGAAGTCGTAACGGCTCGTGGCAAATTGTGGTCGCAATCACACGTAGGTACGTGTTAATTAAACATGTTTGCTAGTCCATTTCCTGCGTTTGACTTGTTGGAATATGACTGAGTCACGTGGTGACTTCGTTTTTGATTTGGAGTGCTGTTTATTTCGATGTGTTTTGTTTGTTATTGGTCCAATTTTGTTTTTGAATGATTGTTTTAAAATAAGGGCTGTTTCTTCACTAATTGACTTTTAAAACGATTAGATAAATTCAAAATTAGTACTAGTTAAAGTCGAAGAAATTAGAGTCAGCAAGCTTGGAGACTTTTAAGCTTAACAAGTCCGTAGCCGACTGCCAGCAGCAGCAGCAGGCGACATCCCCGCGACACTACTGGTTCCTAAGTATTTCTATGAAATACCTTTCGTTGCTGGCGACACGTCTGCCACGTATTTCATAGAAGTACGTAGAAACCAGCAGACGTGTCGTGGCGACACCTTATCTTGTTGTCTGCAGTCGGCAACAGACTTTTACCTTTACCTATTATATGTATATCTAACAATGAAATCAGTTTATTATAAGGACAAAATATATAATCACTTCAGAATATAGCTACCTGTGTTTGTAAATTGAAACAAACACAATCCTTTTGCAAAACATTTCATTACGTAATCGACTGTAAATCATGTTTTTATCTTAATCCAATATTTCGTATTGGCTTACGAAAGCGCGCAGGTTTTCCTCAAAACCGAGGGAAAAAATACATATTTGTAGACTTTGTATCAAATTTCTTAAAAGATTACAAACTTAATAGCGACAGGAGACAAACAAAAACCTCCCTTATAACGATGAAGACAAAGTGTACCTTAAATGAAGAAGTAAATTAGATTTACAGTGGGGTGCCAGAAATATGGCGTTCGATGAATAGGAAATTAGATCGTGCAATGGGAATGAGATATTATAATAGATGGGATTTTCCTATAGCTACGGAAGATTTCTTTTTCTGTTTTTATCAATTCCGTTTTGTTTTTACGAACGAACGAAGATTGGTACTTACGTATTACAGACGTAGTGAATTCAATAGGAAGAGATTTACTTGTTGCCAAAGCTGAGAACTTTTGTTATCACACTTAATATTATAAAAGGTATGTTTGTTACTTCTTTACGCACAAATGGCTGGACCAATTTTGATAAAATTTGGTATGGAGGTAGCCTGGCATCCTAGATTAATATATAGAAAAGGTTTTATCCCGATATTCCCACGTTATCGAAACTTATGCGGGTGAAACCGCGGGGCGCTGCTAGTAGGTACCTATTTTAAAGAGCCGGGCATTTACCAAATACGCCAATCAATTATTATTATATGACGTATTACAGTGTCACAGTCTTAGTATTGTAGGTACTATCAGCAATATTGTGTGGAGGCGTTAAATAATATATTTATTGTGTTTATTCCAAGGAATTGTAAGCTAATTCTTAATTTATACTTAAGCACGTTAAGCCGTTGGTCCTGGCTGTCATTCGTGGATATTTGACAGTTGTTACGGGTAGTTGGCCGAAAATCTGACAACCAGTCTTACCAAGAGGTACCTATCGTATTATCCAGTAACTGGGTTGTGGAGGTCAGATAGGCAGTCGCTCCACGTAAAATACTGGCATTCAGCTACATTCGGTTAGACTGGAAGCCGACCCTAACATAGTTGGGAAAAGGCTAGGCAGAATGATGAAGATGATGGTCGAATGTAATCTTACTTATTTTTCCAGCAGCCTGCACGACGACGGCGACATAAGGTCGCTTTTTGCAGACAACTATCAAGTCATTGCAAGAAATGACCTATTATAAAATTCTCACCGCGCTGTTGTTTTTCTCTTAGAAAAATAAATGCGTAGGCTTTCCTATTAAAGTATGTTATATCCTTCGATTTGGCATTCATACTTTTCTTCTTGTAGCCTTTCAATCTGAAGGCCAGTTCTCGTGTTTTAAAACGTTCAAAATCTAGTCGCAGTCTCATCTCGGCGACACACAAATGTCAAAAAAATTTCAAAATGTAGGGAAATTAGAGGTATTTTTGACAGATTGAGACTGAGATCAGACTGTGAACGTTCTTAAAATTACGACAATCTCAATTGTCCTTTATTTGACGTTGCATTTTATGTTATTACTAGCTTCTGCCCGCGACTTCGTCCGTGAAATTTCACCCTCCCCCCATTCACCCTCTTAGGGGTGGAATTTCGAAAAACCCTTTCTTAGTGGATACCTACTATTCATAAAGAACACACTCTCTAAATTTCATGTCTCTAGGACCAGCGGTTTTGGCTATGCGTGGATATATCAGTCAGTCAGGACTGTGAATTTTATATACACGTATATAGATAGATTTTATCTACAAAACCAAAAGTCAACTTTATTAGTCATCTGCCATCATCTGCCTAGCCTTTTCCCAACTATGTTGGGGTCGGCTTCCAGTCTAACCGGATGCAGCTGAATACCAGTATTTTACATGGAGCGACTGCCTATCGGGCCTCCACAACCCAGTTACTGGGTAATACGATACCCCTCGGTAAGACTAGTTGTCAGACTATCGGGCTACTGACGACCTCTAACGACTATTAAAGATCCATGAATGACAGTCGGGTCCAACGGCTTAACGTGCTTTCCGAGACACGGAGGGGTCTTGGTATGTAAAGATGGCAACCCATCCATGGAGCAACCGCAGCAAGCATAGCTTAACCTGATCAATCAACCCGTGCGGCTGGTATTACTTAGTCAAGAGCATTTAGCTATAACGATAATTTAAATTTTTTAATTATTACTCATTTTATGTTGACTATCAATTTTGTCTCCGTATTGCAACTTATATTAATAATTATTATTAAAAGCCTGTGATGTCCCACTGCAAGGCAAAGACCTCCCTACTCTCTTTCCACTTCCCTCTGTTCAAAGCTGCTAAGGAACAGTTCTTGTTGTAAGGTGTCCAGCTCATCCCGCCATCTCCTTCGGGGCCTGCCGTGATGTCGCTTGCCATTAAGAGGGATCCATTAGGTCGTAAGTTTGGCCCATTGGTCGAGCAAAATTATTTCATCACCATTGCTCTCAGAACGGTGATGGAAGATATCGTGATGAAACATGACCTAAAACCAAGACATCAGAAATTCAGCGATTCAAAAAGATATGTGACATCCGCCAACCGGCACTGGGCCCACGTGGTGCATTATAGCCCACACACACACTGTGGGAGGGCCACAGAGAAGAAATAGTGGGAACATTATAGACTGATTATGCTAAACAAAAAAATTAGTTTTTTTTTAACGACTCTCGTTCGCATAACAATCTTGAAACACATTAACCTCTAATTAACCAGAATGTACTTTTCAAAGCTCTATGATTGTATCAACAAAGCTTTAACAATCACCTAACACGTAATAAAAATACACGCTAAAGCTGAAAACATACTTTTAACGGTACAGCGACAACGCGTCAACAGAAAATAACTTTTGAACTTTAAAACGCTTTTGGTTCCACAGAATCGTAATTTTGTCGTCAAATTAAAGAAGAGTCGTGATTTTAATGGGATGCAACGGTGTGTGAAAGCACAGAATAAATATGTATAGAATTGAATCACCTACTCGAAACACATTATACGAGTATATGCCTACGGTCGATCTATTCTGCTAAATGTCACCGTGATAACATAGGTGAAGTGAACTGTCAATAGTGTCAAATCCTAGCATCACGTGGAATGACAGGGAATACTCTTTATTACTGTAGGTACAGACGCCAGCACAACAAGTTACTACAATCTGTCTAATTTCTTCAAAAGATTTTCAACTTTATCATTAAAGCGTAAGGTTCAAATTTGATTGGGAAAAGTTTCGGGTAGCTTGATGTGCAGCTGGCGTCTGTATATGATATAGATTATTCTATTCTATACAGGATGGCAGGGAGATCGACGCACAACCTATTAACATGGATTTAGTACATGATTCTGAACCCTCCTGCGAAATTCGACGTGGGTTATTTAAAAAAAATTGCTGCTCCATACATTTTGACCGTGGAGGTAGCACACTTTTCTGTGAAACAGAAGACTTTTGTCTAGAATCATGTGCTGAATTTATATCCCTAGTACCCTGTATATAAGATATCAATATAAATTCAATATAAATTGCAGATATTATAAAAGATCGGGATCGTGCGGATAAAGAAATGTCATGAGTTTCGCTTCTATACGATTTTCTTAATCTATGGTAAATGTAACAGTCATCTCTATATTTGGCGAGTATTGTCAAGATCAAAGGAGTTTCAAGTATTTGTATTTTTGTATATTCATGTTTTTCTTTTGTTGGGTGTGAGGTCAATTTGATTGATTTTCTGCGCTTCCCTTGTCCTGAACAGAGTTTGTAAGTAATGTAATTCACTAAAATGTCATTTTGGTTCGGAGGAGGCCTTTTCTTATTTAAAATACTATTTAATTTTTTATGTCCATCAATAGCATAGCACACCAAAAAAGACCAAATTCGCAAAACACGTATTCGTTTGTATGAAACTAAAAGGTGTCAAGAACGCGTTCTCTCGTCGGCCACTCTGTAGAAATCACAAAGAAAAACTGATTACTAAGCACTCGAAAAACGCAAATAAATATTCTATTCTATTCTATTCTCAAAAGAAAACCTTTATCTCACACAAAAATAAAATAATAGGTACAGACGCCAGCACATCAAGCTACTACAATCTGTCAAATTTCTTTAATAGATTTTCAACTGTTCAAAGTTGATTGAGAAAATTTGACAGTTTCGGGTAGTTTTATGGAGTCCGCGTATCACTGGTCAGTTTCCCTCAGTCGTCAGTTTATTTAATTCGCCAGTTTCGTTGATTAGCCAGTTTCACTGATTCGTCAGTTTTCCCGATTAGACAGTTGTGTTTACTCGACAGTTTCCAGTGTTTGCCAGTTTTCGTCGATTCGTCAGTTTTATTCAATTCGCGGTTTCACCCGCATCAGTGTCGATCCCGTGGGAATATCGGGATAAAAAGTATCATATGTGTTATTCAAGCTATATTACTGTAAAGATTCATCAAAATCCGTTTGGTAGTTTTTGCGTGAAAGAGTAACAAACATCCATCCATCCTCACAAACTTTCACCTTTATAATATTAGTGTGATAGTAGGATTAAGATCTATTTGATAACTTTTAGCCATATTTATGGAATATTATACAAACTCATCATTTATTATTACTTATTACATTTAAAAACCTTTTCCCTTGAGTGTACCAAACTGACGAATCGACGAAAACTGGCAAACACTGGAAACTGTCGAGTAAACACAACTGTCTAATCGGGAAAACTGACGAATCAGTGAAACTGGCTAATCAACGAAACTGACGAATTAAATAAACTGACGACTGAGGGAAACTGACCAGTGATACGCGGACTCGTTTTATGTGCTGGCGTCTGTACTCTTTAGAACCATATTTAACGCAACACAACAAGAGTACCTACTTACCATTATTTAATTACTTAAACAATGTTAAAAAATAAAGAGTGACTTTCAATTATTTATTTACTTATTTTTTTAATGTTTGTTCTTGAATAAGTATGTTGTTTTTGATTAACAAGATAGTATTAAAAATAAACGCTTGCTCATTTTTAAATTTTGTGTTCCATGTTTTTTAGAGAACGATATAAAAATTATTATTTATTAAACTATTATTTTATTTTAAAATGATTATCATAAACAGCTAAACGCACTTGTCGCAACTTATACTAACTTATTGCAATTTTTTGCAATTTTACGTGGTGGATTATGTTAGGTTCATTTATCTGTATTTTTTAAATCGACTAAACTGACGTATCGATTATTGAGAATAATTATTATGTTTCGTGGCAACACCAAGAGGTGACGGTTGACAAGTGGTCAAGGAAGGCGCGATCTGGCAATCGATTCGTTCACTTGGTTTTGGAGCGATCTACGGATTGGACAAACTTGCGAATTATAAATAATTATTGTAGTTAGTTGATTGAAGTTGTAAATATTGTTAAATTGGAGTCATTAAATAATAATTATTATTTTTTTACAATTACTCTGACCAGTGCACAAGCAACAAGTCCCCGCTTCTTTTTAAAATCAATTTCCCACTTTTTACAACATCTTTGCCAAAGAACCTTGTTATATCCGGAAAAGAAACTTCCCTAGAGTGGGAATATCCGGGTCAATTGCTCCGGGCACTGTGAGTAAATAAATTAACCGCTATCGGATATCCGTACTTTTTGCCCCAACCTCGGGAATCGATGGCATATGGAAAAGGATTTGGATGTAAGATTTCTATCCGGTCCGGGTCTAAGAAATGTGTAGATTTTTTCGTATGGATTGCAAAGTTGTAGGGAAAACATATTGACTGTTTTTTTTTTTTTAGATTTTGTTTTTTGCTACACGTAGTTAAAATTATTTAAGATGATAATGGTTTGCTGTCGATCTCATTATGCCTTAACGGCAATAACAATGGCAGAATTCTCAGTAGTTCGGCTGCCCCACGCCAAAACTTAACAATGGTCACATAAAAAAGAAAAAGTTGTTTAATTTAATTTTCATAGTAAGTCCCATCAGATCATAAAGACACCTGTGTTAAAATTTAAGCAAATAATGTCGATATAATATACAGCTAAACCTATAAGTAAGTGTTCCACAAATCTCTCAAAACATTTCATCAAATTTTTGATGTTGATTGTCCGTGAGATGAGATTGCTACTAGATTTGTAAACGTTTTAATAACGGGAATGATTGGTCTTCAGTTGTTGTTAGCAACATCAAATGTCTTATTCTACGAGAAATAAGAATGATCCCAATTAAAGATACCTACTCTTTGTTTCTTTGTTACCCTTAAGAGATAGGGTGAAACTATTTCCCTTGGGGTGGAATTGTGGGAAATTGTATCGGTTGTATTCAATTACTTATGTGATTGACGGGAGGAAGAACAAGCCCTATTAGTTAGGAAATAAGAAGAGGAAATAAAAAGTATTTGTATAGGATATTTTTGTTTTTTCTTCTTGTCTACACGACTATGAGAAATGTTAACAAAACAGTTGGTTAAGTTTTATTCAGTTTTTCATCGCTCATTCTCTGCAGGTAGGTATGGTATGCATGGTGGTAGGTACATACGCCAGCACATCAACCTACTACAATCTGTCAAATTTATTTAATAGATTTTCAACTTTATCGCTAAAGCATAAGGTTCAAAGTTGATTGCGAAAATTTGACAGTTTGCTGTCATGTGCTGGCGTCTAAAAATGTACCTATTCTAAAAAAAAATCATTCGTCGGTAATTTATAAAATCTGTATACGTAAAAACCAAACTTTGAAACATCACAGTTTGGCTTAATTCCCACCCGCCAGAGGATGGTGTACCTACTTACTTTTTTTTATTACGAATTGACGATTTTATCCACAAAAATATACATGTCTTTCTCACCATGGCAAGAAGTAAGTATTGTTGTATGCTCAAAATATGTCAGGCATCAGAATTTATAAAAAAACTGCGAACTTGTTATTTACAGAGTAAAAATACGGTCTCATTATTTATTGAAAGATAATAGCAAAAATCGCTTTATAAAGAGAAAATTAAAAAACTGTCTATAGAAAATTGGGAATGTATCGTCATATGAGTATCGTCTTAGTGTCACTGTGCACAGGTCTCGGCTATGGGGTTATCCACGACTAATAGTAAATATATAATAATATAGGAAATATTTATGTGGTCCTCTTATAACTTATTGACCACCTAATGATGTACGGTTTTTTTAATTAATGACACTCTTAAAAAATTTTTTTGCTTCTATTCTTCACGCTTTTTTTATTAAATGTGCCTCTTTTATTTTCCTGGCCTTCTCGCACAGTTGGTCGCTGTAACTAAGCTAGACCACCCCGACCAAATCTCACGAGCCAAATTGGTCACCGAAACTAAGCTAGGGCACCCCGACCAAATGGGAAAGGTAAGCTTAGAACGATCACTATTATTATACTCTGTATAGGTATCTACTAATGAATGCATGTTTGCAAATTTCATGCAACTAGCGCTGTCTTGTTACTTAATGGTACACAGTTTATTCAATTGTTTTATGATCGATTGAAGTAAATCAATCAATAAATGTGATCCCAATCGTGCTACTAGCGCCATCTCGTTTCTCGATGAAGTACCGTTTGTGTTTTGTATGATCTAATTGGAGTAAATAAGTTAAATAGCTACAAAGGATTACAAAAGAAACGCCGGGAGCCGCTAAGGACGCCCTAGAAGTACATAAAATATAGTGGCATTATTGGTGATGTTTTTCATAAAGATTAGCTGCGTATAAACGTTTGCCAAAATAAAGTTGAAGCATTTATTTTTATTTTTTTATACTATTTTCCCTTTTTCTAAATTTTTTTATATAACATTTTTTGTGATGTTTTTATCAATAACGGCTGGGTTAGATGATTTTTCAAAGAGTGACTGACAGCAGCTGCATGAGGTGTGACTGGAGAGTCCTACAGCAGTATGTAAACTGCAACTGATGTTGATAATGAATTAGAGTTTATACTGAGATATACATAGGTACACAGATTATATGCACTTGAATGATAGCTTTATCCACATCATAACCAGCCTATAATGTTCCCACTACTGGGACACAGGTCTCCTCTTTTTGAGAGGGAATGGGCTGTAATCTACGACGCGGGCCCTCATCCACAAGGGAGAAGCAAACTTATTATAATTAACTTCAATAATGTAACTACCATCCCCCTTACTAATAAACATATTATATCAGACGAATAGTTACACACTGATTTCTCTCTTTCAGTTGTCAGTATTGACGTTCGAAAGAAGAAGACAAAGCGTTGTGTAACTTACAGATGCTATACAACGTTCATTGGTAATAGGGGTATATGTATAGCTATTTTAATTATTATTTTTGTTTGTCGTAAATACAAACGATGTATATTGCATAAAATTCAGAACCTACTGATTGGGAGAAGACATTGTCACCTGTACCACAGGGGTTGGCTAGCGCAAGGGTCAGGGCTTCACTTTGTTTGTACACATTTTTATGCCAATAAATTATTATTTTCTAGCAGCGCCCCATGGTTTCACCCACATAAGTTTCGATCCCGTAAGAATATCGGGATAAAAACTATCCTGTGTCCTTTCTTGGGACTCAAACTATCTCTATACCAAATTTCATCTAAATCGGTTCAGCGGTTTAAGCGTAAAGAGGTAACAGACAGACAGATACATTTTCGCATTTATAATATTAGTATGGGTTAAACCAGAAAACCTAGAGGTATTCTTACCTAATAAGGAAAACCGCGAATAACACAATTAGCCCACAATCCCCAAAGCAATTGGTATCAATCGCACATAAACTAAGGAAGTATAAAGAAATAAAGCGGCTTACAAACTTTCTATCCTTAGGGATACCTCGCACTAGCGTGATTGAATTAGTTCAAACAAGTTCGGGTATCGTTTGTATCCTGCCGTTGATTTTGTGGAGAATTTTATTACATTGTTTTTTTTTATGTTTTTCTGGAATTGAATCCCGTGAGGTGTGTTGAAGAAAACATAACTCTTATCTGTGTGGTATTTTTATGTGTTACATTTTTGCGAGGTTGTTATGCCTCCCCAAAGTCAATTGCGTGGCATAAACACAGGTAGGTACAGAGATAATGTGGCTGAGGATGAGTATTTACAAAGGAAAGGACAATGAACATTTTCGATCAGGATAAAACAGAATTTGTTAATGTTCCATTGTAATCATTGGATATCATTAACTTATTTTTAAAACGTAGAAAATAGTGGATAATCCTTGGCAAACGAAACGACATAACGACATATATGTATCATCAAGTTACGTTTAATTAGATTTTTCTATTCCAAGCATGTGAGAAGAGTGGCCATTTTTCTTTGATTACTTCAAAACAATGTTATATTTAGCATAACTGATCTGATTTTCGGTAGAAAAAACCTAAATCCAAAAATAACAATCATAAAACTGTCGACACGACACGACCAAGAATTCAGTACTAGAAGATTCCAACTTTACGACAGTTTTCAAAAATGATGGAGAGGTGGAAAACAAAGGAGATGTCAAACCAACGTTTAAAGACCGAACTAACCAGGGAACGCTGAACATTCGTATTCTTACCTCGCAGAGCTCGTGACTTGAATCAAGCGACGTCTTCATTTGTTTTCCAGTGGCCGTCCATCTTGTTTTTCAGTGATCCTTGAAGATTTTTGTTTTGAATCGTTCCTAACTTTTTTCTATACTTTTTTTTTAGAAAGAATTATGGATTTGCAAGTTACGATATAACTTTGGTTTAAATTTTGTCTTATCATTTTAATAAGCCAATCACCTTCGGCCTGGCCTTTTCTATGTCAGGGTCGATTCTTTGTTTAGGCTAAAAAACATTGGTATTAATTAAGTTCCTATTTGGTAACCGGTCAAGCTCCGCGCGTCGCCTATCGGCGATGAAACAATAGAAAACCAATCGTGTCTCGTTAGCGGAGCTTGACAGATCTATTCAGTAAAAAACCTAGACCCGACCGACGTTGCCCTGTCCAAATTTTAATTTCCATAAAAAAAGTACTTTACGTGATTTTCCTCAATTTAACATTATACAGGCAACTTAATTTTTTTCCCTCAAAACCTTATATGGGCAACTAACCTCATTTAAAAAAAAATACAAAATCGGTCCAACCGTTTTCAAGTGATAAGCTTACCAACGAACACCATATGATTTTTATTCATATAGATAGATAAAATAACTCTTCCATAATATCAATTTCCTACAAATAAATTATTGACACGTGAAACCGATTGGTCGCATCATCTGTTCATACAATATTCTGCCACGCCTCCTCAAATGACAGTGCTGCCATGTCTGACGTCACAGCATTTAATATATTTGGCCTGTCTTTCCGTAATTACGGCTTCAGGGAACGCTGTCATAATATCTGTAGCTGCGGATTCGTGGTAGCCAACCTTATTTTTAAATTAGCTAGAAATTGCTGTCTTTCTAATTTTAGTACTGAAAGGATAGTAGGTATTAGTGGAATGAATCGAAGTATAATTTATTTTATAGTGGCTTACAGTGGAGGATATTCTGTTTATACAATACTAGCATCCCGCCCCTGCTTTGCCCGTTTTTTACAACTTGACAAAACATCGTGATTTCTTTATTATACTCGTTTATGTAAGTTTAATATTAATAAAGAAAGAGAATACGTTTATTTTCAGCAAACATGCACGCAGAAAAAAAACACGAAAAGAAAATAAACATGGTCTCCCGTAAGTAGACATCAAACCGGAATCGGGTAATAGGCCAATTCATAATAGTTATCAGAAAAATATTTAAAAAAATCTTTGGAATAAAAAAAAAATATAAAAAAAAAATATTTTCAATGCTTATTAATTGCGCCAACTTTTAATGTTACTTGCCAAACTCGCATAGTACATTTTTTTCAGTACAGAAAAAAAGTTTGGCAAAGTATTAATTTTGAATATTTGGTTGGGCAAAAAGTGACATTTAAACGCCAATAATTTTAAAAATACACAACTTAGATTTTTTAAATGTTTTTCTGATAACTATTATGACTTGGCCTGGCCTATTACCCGATTCTGGCTTGACGTAGACTTACGGGACACCCTGTATATATGTAATAATATATAAGAGAAAATATGTGTCACATCCACGCAAAACGGCCATCGCTCAGCATATTGCTAACTTGATGCACTTGTTCTACATAAACCTTTCCGGCATAAATACTCTACACAACGTTGAAAATCGCATCTAAATTCGTTGCGTAGTTTAAAAGACCAACGCGGTCACACACTAAGACACTAAAACAGACTTTAATTTATAATATATATATATATTATAATTATCTATAGTGTCTGTAACTTACCTATGTATTTTTTTTAGAACCAGGATATTTTGTGGTTGGACTTATTCTGATGGATAAGAATCACGGAATATATTCCCTTACTATTCCCGTTGACGTAACACTTTAGTCCATTAATGCACCTTTTAATACATACAAAAAAATGTGTGAACATGATTTTCATGTAAAAGAAACATCTACAAAGCAAAAAAGTTCGTACGTGTGCGGCCACATCCTCGGAATAACGAAAAAACCTTTACATGTGACATTTAACAGATTTTTCGTGTAAATTCGGAGGTCAGTTGGGCGTGACCCACATAAGCCCCTTATGGGACATGCGAAAAGGGTGACTTTAATACACGAAATGCATATTTGATGATCCCATAAGCTAGGAGGGCGTCGTTAAGCCACGTAAACTAAGATAAGCCTGGTGTTAGTTGTAACTACATGGGCCAATATATTAGTTAACTTTGTATAAGTCAACCCTGGAAATCTGCATAGTGTATAATATATGTAGATAGATATACTGTTCAATTTACATAAATGTTTGAGCCGTTTGGGCTTGAAACACTAGGTCTGAGTGCTCACTTAGTTTTTCGAGACATCGCCAAGCGGTTGGTCGGCTCGTCACGTGACCAGGCTGGCATATTTTGTGGCCAAAGAATTGATATGATAGGACTTTTTGGTTCGGACCTGAGAGGTTGATTCCAAGAATTTCGAATATAGCAATAAATTGAAGTTCGAATACTGAAAATATAGACAGAATAAAATACTTCATAAGTTCAATCTTTTTAATCTGGCTATGATCAAAAGGAGAGTAATGTGTTCATAATATTTTGCTGCTCCTGCTTTAAATTTTGTTTATGAGTTTTTTAATATCTCAATAATCGAATGATTCTGCAATTAATTTAGGTTCGCTGTTTTAAATCCACCTTCGAAACCAAAATGTTGAATCCGCATCAACATCATTGTCAAACTTACCAGAACTTCTTCCGAAAACTTTTCCATTATGAATCATGGACAAGCGGATAGATTTCTTTCACAGTTATTATTAATGATAAAATTTAAATTGTAACGCTTTCAGTCGGAACGGAGTGTTGAAGCCAAAGAGTTCCTTCAAACTTTTCGAAGTATAGCGATAACTTATAGTTTGATGCAAGCTATAGATGTAAAGCGTTTTTGTTGTGGATATCTACTGATGCAAAAATGAAAATAGTTGAAATGTTGATGAAAGAAGGACCTCAATTATTGAAGTTAGTTATAAATATCTCTGAGTAAGAAATAATAATAAACGAAAAAAATACATTTATTTGGAGTTAACATGACGCTTCAAGAAAAAAATCAAGTACACAAAATACAAAACATTACAAAAAAAGTGTACAACGCCGTTAAAGAAGTTTTCACTTCAAAAACGTAAGTTCGTTTCTAAAACAAAACCATAAATTTTATTTATTTATTTTATTTTTCACTTTTTAGTTGTACGTCTACCCCACATAAATTCGTATATCAGTACTTGCTATGTAAATATCAGCGACAGAAATTTATTATAACATCGTCAATATAAACTAAGTGGAAAAAATACGTATTGTTGAAGATAACTCAAAAATTACCAAAGCAAAGTTAATAAAAAATTATATGGGACCACTCTTGAGGCAAACACTATCCATATTTTTTTTTATATCGATCCACATTTGCCGGAGATATCGCGTAAGATAAATACAAAAAAAAAAGAAAACACAGTCAAATTGAGAAGCTCCTCCTTTTTGAAGTCAGTTAAAAATAAAAATTTAAAATTACAACATGACATAGATCAGTACAATAACAATGTTGTGTATCTATACAAATTGTGTTTACCTTTTTTTTATAATGTGAATTTGACACGTAAAACATAGAAATGAACCATTTATTTATTTTTGTTCACAGTAAAATAATTAATTAACTAGGTACTACAAAATATACGATTCCTTCTCCTCTTTTTGCCATTTGTACTGCAACCTCATCTAATCCAGCCAAGTTAGTAACAATAGGGATAACAAACTGCCCTTCAACCGCTTATAGCTTGCACCAAAAGTTTAAAGACAATACAAAATTTAATTAAACTTTAGTCTGGATAGTTTATTGGTTCCTTGCTGAGGTTTTGTTTTATAAGACTAGTTCTCTGTCTTTTCTTCACTTACTTTGAATTTTTAGTGATGCTCACCATCTCAGCTTTGAGGCGGTGAAGTTGCCCGGTTTTTTGTTAGCGAAACCTTGTAAGCAGGGTCCGTTTACAAGGTTTCGTTAACAAAACACCAAACACTGAGTCTTGTCTCGCCTGTCTATGGAAAAATTATTTTCTTCTACGATAAAGTCTAAATTGGAGAAAATAATAAAAATTTGTGACTCGCATTTCGTGAAATGATAACGGTAAAGTGAAAATTCAAATCGAAGACGAACAAATTCCTCTGTCGTTAAAATATACAGAGAACATAAAAATTGTATGAGATCTAGGAGAAAACATTTTTCAAAATCTCGGCAGTCATAATAACAAAAATGAAATAAACAATTATGACACTAAAAGTAATAGAGCTGTTGTTAATATAATTGATTGCAACACAGCTACAAAAAAAAAACAAGGAATAAACACATTAAAGAAACGACGGCAATACTGGAAAACTAAAAAGTATCCATGACATCTTGTCTCGAAACATTACTCAAACACTCCGGTAACAAGTTATATTTTTCATTTGGAACCGTCTGCGGAGCACAATGGAGCCTTTGTGGCTGCTCTAACGAGAACCTTCTATCGGATGCCTTCGTCGCTTACACTTTGAGAAACTTTAGCCGACTCTCAAGGAAGCGCGGCTATCAAAGTGGGTAGGATGCGTTTAATGTACCATCAAGTTTATTGTATGGCTGAATAGTCGCTTTGTGTACGGATTCATCATTTTTGTTTTGGAAAGTAGTGTAATTAGAAATAGTCGTAGATCTTGTTTCAAGAATTTCTTTAGCACCAGATTTGTCTTTTACTGTTTGTAATAATAATACAGAATACTGTTCTTCTCGATACTGTACCTCTTAGGCATGAGTGAGTGATGGTGGATAGTCTGTTCATGTATGGTAAAAATATTAGTCAGTTAGCAAAATAGTAGCGAAGCTGAATGCTCAGGGTGCTTTTGATACACATTTAAGTATTATTATATATATACCGTCTATATGCTATCTACACACATCAAAAGTGTCTAGGGATCAACATATATTTTTGCAATAACTTTTCTCCTGATTGATATTAATTAAAATTTTCTTTAAGGATTCATCAAATAAAGTGTTTTCGTTTGTCACAGTAACGATAAACCAAGTCACCTTTGCATTAATAAAGAAATTTGCCATTTTCCTAATAAAGGGATTTTTGACATTTGAACCACTAACACAAAAGTTCGAAAAAAAGACTGAAATAACAGTTTTCTTTAAAATTTTATTGGGTAACTTAAACAATTAATAATCCGTGTTTCTACCGCGAACACTAACAACACAAGAACATCGGTTTGGCATACTCAAAATGAGTTCATCCAAATCACGCTGTGGAATGGCAGCCCATGTTCGTTGCAACAACAAAAAAAGGTCTTCTTGCGACTGGATACCCTCCATATTCGGCAGAGCTCTTCTCTGTAGCATATCCCATGCATGCTCAATCGGGTTCAAGTCTGGCGACTGAGCAGGCCAGGGCAGGACATTGATGTTAGCTGCGGCGAGAGTCTGTCTTACAACTCTTGCGGTGTGCGGTCGTGCATTATCATGCATTAACTGAAATAAGGGACCGATTTGCACTTGTAGAGGAACGATGACGTCTGATACAATCGTCTCAGCATAAATTTGAGCGTTGAGGTTGCCTCTGATCCAAATCAACTCAGTTCTTCCGCCGATCCAAATACCCGCCCATACCATGATGGTTCCACCACTATAAGGATGGACTTCCTGGCAGGATTTTAATCGCTGTTGGCGTCCAGGGGTTCTCCAGTGTCGTATACGTCTTGTATCCGGTCTCATACCAAAACGAGACTCATCAGAAAAGCACACGAAACGCCATTGTTCTTCTGCCCAATTTCTGTGTTCAAGAGCCCATTGATATCGAATCCTACGATTGTGCATTGCTATAGGTGGTACCCGTAGCGGTCTTCGGGAATGAAGGTTCACTTCATGCAAGCGGTTTCTGACTGTTTGGTCGCTAATTAAGTTCCCTGAAGAGTGATGAAGCCTCACGGCTAACATCATGGCGGTTATTGTTGGAGCTCTTCGAGTTAAGATTTGAATGTATCGGTCTTGTCTCCGTGTGGTGCAGCGATACCGTCCTCCATGGCGCTCAGCCACGGTACCAGTGCTTCGGTAACGTGTCCAAAGTCGACTGATAACACTCTGACTTGTATTCAGAGCTAAAGCCACAGTACGTTGCCGGGAACCAGCTTCTATCATTCCCACGGCTCTGAGCATTTCTTCCCTGCTTAAATGACGTCGCCGCTCCATAATAACGTTGGTTTTAATCAGTAGTAGGGAAACAGTAGCACTAATAATGTCTTCAATGCGTTGTATGTTTTTATAGGGAAAATATTGACAGCTGATTTTCATCTTTTACTCGAATTTGATTCACAGTTCCTGATTCAAATTATGAAATGCACCAAAAAGGATCCATATAAATTTATAAAATCATAAATTTATTACAAAGCCACATCTCAATCTCAAGAAATCCGCATAAAAATGCTTGATCCCTAGACACTTTTGATGTGTGTATAATGTATTGTCTGTGTGGTGCCGGACTTAAAGAATAGCACCTACCCATACTTCCCGTGGGTATCGTAAAAGGGCGACTAAGGGTCGTACCGGAGAATGAGCAGCAACGTTCTCTATGCATTTCACCACCATACTGCGATCGCCAACCCGCCTGCCATACGTGGCGATTATGGCAAACGCCCCCACTTGGGGGAGGTCTATGTCCAGCAGTGGACGTCTTTCGGCTGAAATGATGATGATGATGATATATATACTCGTGGCGGCTCCTGTGTAAGATGTAAGTATATCGTTTCAAAGCAGCCCATTTTGGTGCAAACGAAGACTGCTGGCATAGCGTTCATCATATTATGATTCATCTGGAGATACGACCACTTCTATATTCTTTAAAAACATTTGAGCAAATGCTGCATTACACTAAAGATTCACGTCAACTGACATAGCTTAAGGGATAACGTTCTCGTACAATAGATCTTGAAGCAACTGGTGGATGAAGTTTGTGTTCGGTTTGTGTTGTGTGTTTCACAGTAGATATTTACACACAACCATCAAGAAATTAAAAGTTGTGGAGATTCTGTAAATACTTTTTGGCAGCTTTTTGTTAACTGAATTCAAACTTTCTTCTTAAGATTTTCCCAATTCAAGAAACTTCATGTGTTTTATTAGGGAAATAATAATAATATCAACCTAACTGTCGCACTGCAGGGCTAAGGCCTGATCATGCAGAGAAAGCATGAGCTATGATCAACACACTTCTAATATCAGTGAAGGAAAAACGTCTTGTGAAAATCTGGAATCTGAAATCGCCAGAAATTCAATAATTAAATTGTTTTTTTTTTTTTATATAAAACAATTTAACCAACAACATTAAGTTTTAAAATACGCTGACACAATCCCAAATCTTTTTCAAACAAAGCTTCGGAACAAATCCGAAGTACATCGAAATAAATTCAGTAGAAAGCGAATATAAAAATTCTCTTAAAAAATTCCGTAACATTTGTTACAGACACAACACGAAGAAATTTTGGAAGAGGACAAATTTATTCTGTCCCTTAAAAGAGTAAATAACATGAAATATTATCAGAGGCAAAAATGTTCGCGGGAAAGTTCTAGAGGGTAGGAGGGTAGTACAAAACAAATTGGAATTTTCTTTGGTGGAGTTGTGCACAAGTTTGCTTGAGTTGTCTAAGTAGGAATCATGGTGCTTGATTGCCAGTCCTGAGACTTGATTGCGAACCCTTTGTTTTGACAAAAGTTGCATCAGTAATAATATTTTTGTCATTGTGTTTTTTGGGCTTGCTGATAAATTAGCAGGTAAGTATTTGATCTAATTTTTTTTTAAGTCGTAAATATTTGCTTTAGTAAAAAAATATACCAACTTTTTATTCCCAATGTGTCGAGAAATTACATCAAAGTATAGACTCGCTTCTAATAGCACTCCCTAAAACTTATCGTACCTACCAACAATAGCAAAATTGTCGTGGATAATAATTAGAAGTCAATCAAATGTGCGAGGAGCTACGTCACGTGCTAACCGCACTTATGAGCAGCGACAAACAGATAATTATAATAGCCGTATGTTAGAATTGCGTTCTAGAGTTACTGAAAATGAAGTGGATAGGCTTAGAATGAAAAGTATTTATATTTATTTTGTTTCACTCCAACACCGTTCAACCAATCACGATGAAAATTTGAATGTATTTTCGGTTTTCTGCAAATTTTTAGTTATTGAACTTTGTCACATTATTTAATTCTGAGGCGGTACGAAGTTCGCCGGGTCAGATAGTTAATAATAATTATGGTTGTTAACTACAAAGGTTTTTTGTATGAAACGTTTCCAGCATATAATATTCACGACCCCTAACCAAAAGGGTTGATTCTCACTCGTGCAAATACGTAGAATTAAATTTTAATGAATGTCTGCTCGTGTATTTTCAAACTTTTCGTATAAATAATTTTGTACGTCGTCTTGTAATTCATTGTCATTACTTATCCATATACTGTGATTTGTCGTTTCTTATACGTTTCTTCTCGATCGAGTTTTATTTTATTATACTGTTGTATACTTTTAATTAGCTTCACTGGTTATGCTCAATTAGGTTACAGATTTATTATAAAATGTCGACGTAAAAAAATCTATCCTTAATAAGATTGTAAATTAAAGTAACTTTCATTTGTTTGTTACTATTTCACGTTTGAATAGATGAACTGATTTCGATGAATTTGGCACACAGGCAGACTATGGCGCGAGTTAGGATAAAGGATACTTTTTATCACGGTAGTACGTTCCTTTTTCGTTATTTCCCATGTCTACCCGGGAAGAAGCAAAAGCTAGTAGTCTTCATTATTCTCCTGCCTTTAGCCCAAAAGCTAGTAAATAATTTATAAACAAAAAAAAAAACTTCATCATCATCATCATTTCAGCCGAAAGACGTCCACTGCTGAACACAGGCCTCCCCCAAGCACCTCCACTTCGACCGGTTCTGTGCTTCTCGCATCCAACGGGTTCCTGCGGCCTTCACTAGGTCGTCGGTCCACCTTGTGGGAAGCCTTCCAACGCTACGTCTTCCGGTACGCAGTCGCCACTCCAGAACCTTTCGGTCCCATCGGCCATCTGTTCTACGAGGAATGTGCCCTGCCCACTGCCACTTAAGTTTGGAAATAGTTAAAAATAAAACTTGTTAAATGTAATGACCCCATAACAAAACATCGGGCAAGACCACAATCAAAACCTATTTGTCCAAACAATATTAAATATCACTTTCTACCGGCTGTCGCATAAATATTTGATCAGGATTCAGGACAGTGTTGTCAAAGCTACGTATTACGGTAATTACCGGGAATCCCGCAGACTTGGAGTTGCCGCCCCTCGGTTCCATAATAATGGAGGCACATTACTTTAACTAAACACACCTGAAATATTCCCGTTCAAATCTCGGAATTAAAGGAAAATATGGGGTTCAAGAGGCGTCTGTTGTGAATTTTAGAAATCAAATATAAACGGATTGGTATTATGTTTCTAATTTACTGTTGAGTCATGAGTTAAAATGAAACGTGGAAATTAATTGTTATTTACATCTGATTTAGGACTACTGACAAAATGGCAATTGATGATCGTAAAGGTTTTTTTTGCAAAATTGATGAAAAATAATCGTTAAATTATATTTATTTTTGTAAATTGGTTCAAAAACACATGTACGCGTTAAAAATATTTTTTTTTTTAAACTAGACGAGGTCGATGTTTATAAAAAGCGGCTAAGTGCAAGTCGGACTCGCACACGAAGGGTTCCGCAACACAATGCAAAAACGCCGTAAAAAACGTTGCTTGTATGGAGACCCGTTTAATTTTTAAATTTAATGTTATTTGTTGTTATAGCGGCAATAGAAATACACACTCTGTAAATTTCAACCGTCTAACCTATTACGGTTCATGAGAAACAGCCCGCTGACAAACAGACGGACGGACGGACAGCAAAGCCTTGGCACCCTTCGGGTACGAAACCCTAAAAAGCATTTGTAATACGTACTCCTTATATTAAATTTTTCCTTCCCATTTCAACTCACAAAGGCAATATCGCAAGAATTCATATTGCATCAAACATTTTCGAAGTAAAACTAACAATTCAGTATAAATGAGACACAATGAAAGGATCGCCTTTTGTGAGTTGTGAGGCACATCACTTTGTTTCAAGAGTTACCTAACAAAGACTGGAGCTAGACAACGTTAAAAATATCAAAGAACTTGCGAAAACACACTTTATTAGTATAGAAATAAGTAAGAATTTAGAATCAGATAAAAGTTTGTGTCTGTAGTCTACGTTATTTCAAAGGAGTCTAAACAACCTATCAAAGCTTTACTTATATTGTACGACAAGAACATCGACAAAATCTAAGGAAATGAAATATTGTCTTGAACTTAAATCCAAGTCACAGTAATTTATTTGCCAGAAACACAGTACAATAGTAGTAAATAAATTGTAACTACATTACAGAATGGGTTTATTTGTTACCTTAGGTATCTTTCATGTTGCTGTTGTTACTTTCAGAATTATTTATTTTCCCTGAAAAATCTTGAGAGAAAATAGCTATTAGCTAGCAACAAAAAAAAAGAATCAGTGAGCTTTTTAGTATAACTATATTATCAACAGATGGTCGATGGGGCCGAAAGGTTCTGAAGTGGTGACCGCATAGTAGAAGACTTAGCGTTGGAAAGCCTCCCTGACCTTGTGGAATTCGAAGTGGAGGTGCTTGGAGGAGGCCTATATCCAGCAGTGGACGTTTTTCGGCTGAAATGATGATGATATTATCAACAGGTAAGTCGAGTAGGATATTTCTAGTATCCTTCTGTCTGTCGTTAAGAAAAATTCTGAACCACGAAAAGAAGTTGCACCCAACATCATACTCTCGCGGTTAGTGACGTGAATCGTTCCTTCAAGTTATCGATATAACGTTGCAGGTCTAAAGCCAACGATGCTTCCTAGAGAAGAACATCCTTCAAAGAAGCTTAAACGTAGATCCACGCGAGACACAATGGTTTTTTAATTGTGTCCGTAATTACGGCATTCAACCGGCTAAGGCCCACAACATTATCTAGTACAAATTGCTGGACGAGCAAGGAAAATGTTCGTTAAAGTTAACATGAATAAAATTATTTTTGATGACAACAAATGAGTGAAGTAGTTCTTGGGGAAAATAAAATCCTGTTAGAGAAATGGTTTATTATTCGTATAAGAATCTTATAATTATCATGTTCCTTGTGTTAAAAAAAAATAATCCAATAAAAAAATGCACTATAACCTAAAACATACATATTTATTTTAGAAAAAACAGTATATACGTTTATCATTCCTCCGCTACAGACTCGGTCACTTGCACACGCCCCCTTTTAGAATTATACAACGGATTCCTAAAACCAGTATTACTCCTAGAACTGATCACTGAATCTCTTCTCGTCAAACTCACGACACTGTCCGACCTCCTTTCGAACCGCGAAAATATGCTGCCAGTCATATTTCTAGAAACTATCGGGAACCTTAGATCCGGAATCTGATAATAGTACACGTATAACGCCCCCAATGTCAAAATCACCGCGAAAAACATGGATACAAAGATTTTTCCACCCAAACCCGACTTTGACAAAGGACTGCCGCTTATCTGGGCAACCTTATGCCCTTTGACCCAATGGTCGCGGAGAGCATAGCTAATAGAATTGATCGTTGCTGCGCTTAAACCTTCGTATTCACCTTTGTCAACTACTACCAGTTGAATTCTTCTGAACTCTATTTCTGGAGAAAACCCCACATAATATTCAATACGGTCTTTCCCGTACTCATTGACAGTATCTTCAACAAGCTCACCGAAAGTTTTCATATCGAATCCTTCATCCGCATCAAATAATAAGTATCCGCCACATATTTCACAACAGAACCCAAGAGGTTTGATAGGATGCACACACGGAGCCTTCGGACAAAACTTTGAAGCACAATCTATTGTCATAGGTCTGAGTTGGCATGCACACCCGAACTGCGAACAGTGCATTGGCTCACCGACCTTGACATTGCTCAAATATTCGGTTAAAATAAATTGTTTTGTATCATCATTTTTTTGTGACAATACACGCATATAGAAGTATCTAGTACTAGTGTAACTGTGGTTTCCAATTTTGAGTTCTTTGACATATTGTGGCAGATTTGGCAGCTGTAGAGTAAATTTTGTATCTTCTGCAAACTCCACTACATCGTTGAAACACGGTACTCTGTCTGAGTCCGGAGTAGCTTTGTTGAACTTCGACGAGCTCCAAACATCGGCTTGATTCCAAGACGTTACTGATTTATCCAAATAATAAGCGTTTCCTTCTGTGCAGTTGGTATCCGAGGGATTGTCTCCAAAAGTTAACAAGCCTTCTAAAATCAATTCACCATTTTCTGGCAAAATGAATCCGCTAACTTCAGTTCCAGGTGCAATTTTGACTGAACCGGCAATCGATTGTGGAAACACGACTGTTTGTTTAGAACACGGAAGTTTTTTGTCTTTGAAGTTCTCTGGTAACTTGAAGCTTGAGTTTGGAAGCCACTTGACAGTTGCCGCTGATATTAAAGTTGTGCCGAATATAGCGAGACACTGTAGGACCACAATTGGTGACATGTTGCGACCGAGGTATGTTAATGAATGCCAATCTGGTTCAGTTAGAGTGTAATGTGACACTAAAATGTATGGTCGCTTATTATCTCTGTTCTGTTTAACATGTATGACGTATCGTCACTATCATAAAGTAATTTGAGTCTAGAATAACACTAAACTTAGTTTGTTAATTAGTAGAATTTGAATTGATTATTGTGATAGAGATGAGTACAATATTTTAACGGATGGTTGGTAACTGTATTTCGTGAACAATTTTTCCATCCACATTATTCATACCGCCTACTAAGTACATAGTGTTTTAACTACAGCGAAATCAAAGAAAAAGCCTAGTACAGTACAAAATGTACTCTCTCTTCTTCATAAGCAATACGTACAGCAGAAAGGGAGCATTTTAATCATACAGAGATTCTTTAGCCCTAGTCCTGACAGGAGTGAGATATTAAAGTAAAACAAAACTCTTTTGTTAGCCCCCTCGCGCGTCCCCTTTGCCTCGCGTGTGTAATTATTCGTTATTTTTTTCACATCCGCCATTTTTTAAGGCGTTTTTTGATAGTCTTTTTGCGCGTTCCGTATTATTTATTGTGTTTTTGCTGTTGAATTTTTTTGGTGAGTGTTAATTGTGAATGGGGTGTGTGAAACGTGTTATTTTGATGTAGTCACTGTTCAAAATTGTATGTTGTGTTTTTTGTATGAGCTTGAAAATTATTGGAATTATATTAATGATAGTATTCTATTTCAGAGAATTTGTAACGGAAAGTAAACCCTTTACCGGTTTTAGCAACATTATACGTCGTTGTTACAGTATTATCGTCTATATTTCTAAGAACTCCAATAGCTTCTTCATAGAAACGTGAAATGTGTACATACGTACAAGCATAATACATATCTAGGTTCTTTCCTCAAGTTGCGACAAAAGAATGGGATTATCTTTTTTAATTTTTACATTAATCGTATTCGAAAGACTGCCAATAATATCACCGCTCAAAACAAATACAGCTGATCGTTCAAAAACCATAGTCAAACCAGTGTTCTCGAAAACTACAAATGCCATACAAATCTTTCATAGTCCCATAATTTCGGTAACAAAGGTAGGCAGAGATATCGCTGGGTCACTAGGTCCTGCTAATCAGCTAATCTTTTGAAAAGTAATGGAGTGGAATAAAGGCATCGTTTGCGGTGGGTCTAAAGTGGTGTGCACATTTAGCAGCGATTGTGTTTTGTTTAGGAGCATCGTTTTTGAGCACTAGGGGGCTAAAGAGCTATTTGAAGAAGGGATTAGAAAAACGGTCTTAATGTTGTTTAGTCTGTGATAATTATGTAATTTGAGCTAATATTTCTGTTTTAGCTTTTAAAGGCTAGGATCTTTGTTCTTTTTTTGTTGGTATATTGGCGTGTGCTGGCTGACATAATATGGCAAAAAAAAATTAATTTCATGTTTTGTGTTTCATAATATTAATTACTTAATATCATTTGCAGGGCCAACATGGCCAGAGATCGCACAAGACAGGGAGGTTTGGAAGAAAATAGGCTAACAAAAAAAATGTTAATTACATACAATTGTACAGAATCAAGTTCTTCTAACTGAACAGACTGCTGTGCTGCTGGGAAGTTTGATGCGCCACTTCTTCCCAGGTCAAGCACTAGGAACTGGTGAAGGGCGCGGGCGTTTTCGGGGACTGTCTTAAGTAATTTTGACGTTCAAAAAGTGTTCGCGTAGTTTGAAAAAATGACTTTTGATTTATTGATTTTCTTTATTTTAGCCACTATGTTGCGATGTTAAATATCAATCTAAATAGATATAATACGCGTTATTACATTATATTTCTCTCCTTTTTTAATTTAAACACTTTAGTAAACATTATTGGCAAAAAAGGGACGAAAATTGTGTCTTCTTCATTATACAACTTTGTCTATTAATGTTTTACTAAAACTTTTAGAAGTAGGTAAATTCGTTTGTCTAGAATTTATTCCCCTCGGTTTTAGTCTGAACTCTATTTATGAATTATTAATAGGCGAACTTCGTACAAATGGCAGGCATTTTAAGTACTTACATAAAAGCAATGTTATTACAGCCTGTCTGTCTAGACGACTTCTTCATCAAAGATATAGCAAGGTCAAGTTGATTTCAAATAAATCTAATTTTGCTGAAATTGCGTCTTTTTAATGTTTAATTTGCGTTTCATGATCACAAAGTTTTCGCTTATAATAAAAGTAACCAATGATCTCTAAGTCTAATTAGGTCATGATGTTAAAATCTGGTTGTATTTTTCGTTCTTTCTTCTAATCCTAACTAATATATTAGGGTGCTTCTTCGAGTAAGGCATTCTTTGGTGATTTTCGTGGCAATTTTCAAATTCAATTTTTTTTTTAATTTGATATCAGAATCTTAAAATATACGTAAAAGTAATATTTTTTATAAAATAGGCACCACATAGAGCGATATACTTACAGAGATAATCGAGGTTAAAAAAATGAAGACCACGCTAATCACAAAACACCTCACGAAACTGAAAATTTTAATTTAACTTTCTCAAATCAGTTACTTATTGTTACTTCATATTGAAAAGAAGTTATTTTATTATAAGGTAAAAAAAATAGGTAGGTTACTAAGGCAGAAAACGTTTTTAGTAGAATCAGTCCAACATTATTTATTATTTGTTAAAGAAATTACAAAAATATAACACTAATTTAAACATTTCAAAAAAATAACACTATATATAATATAATCAGTCATTTGTTAGGAACATAATCAGTATTTTTAATTATCACAATCATTTACTTGCTTATTTATACAAATTCTTAAAAAATGTTCAAATCGGAATCGCTCGACGTTTCGTCGGCTACATTGTCTAAAGAGAAGAGAGAAAAGATTTAAACGAATTTACATTTAACTAAAGTAATAAAAAATATTTTCATTAATAACTAGTACAAAACTCAAAGTTATTTCATTTGCATGGTCAAAAATTGATTTGCGTGGGTCAAAACTACCACGTAAACCACGCAAATCACGACCACGGAAATCAAAATAAATCCTTTATGCTAAAAATATACAAAAACCTTTTAAGCAAATAAACTGTGTTGTGATCATAAGTTACGTTACCTTATATTTGTTCGCTACAATATTTTATTAAATAAATAAATTCACAGACACCGGAGATAGTTGTACCACACAAATCAAAGTTTTGAGAAACCAAACCCACGCAATGAAGTTCTTACCACTATTTTTTGAAAACTCGATGCACCATCACACATACACTCTGCCCAGCCGTCGAAGCGCGACTAGTTGTAACTTGAATTAGGATGACACATCATCGGGCCGCGGATTTAGAGATGTGCTTGTGAAATTATAATAATCCACGAAAATCAGCAATTACCTCGGGACAGTTACATTTAATTTTTTTTTAGGAAATGTAGTTCTTTTAGAACTATAGTCCAATTTTTCATAGCATTGTAAACTTCTTAGGGCTTAATGTTTTTTTTTTGGTAAGCATGTAGCGTTTAGTTTAAAATATATAATTTACTTAGTGACCAGATCGGGGCTTAGGACACTCCACGAAAATCAAAGAATGGGGGTATTTTATTTTTTAATGATATTTAATTATAAAGATAATTGTATAAAAATCAGTAACCCAGTTAAGAGAGGATCTAAGGCTTGCGCGAAAAAAAAATTGGCTTGCTGACTTTTCGATTTGTATTATGTTTAAGTAAAGCCGCTTGAAAAACCTGTCCAAAAGAATGACCCATTATATTATCTGTGCTAATATTATAAATGCGAAAGTAAGTTTGTTTGTTACATTTTCACTCCCTAAACTACTGAACCGATCACCCTGAAATTTTGCGTAAACGTCGTCAGGTGTACAGAAACGGACATATTTTTCAATTTCCTTTCATCCCGAAAAAAAGTGCTGTTCCCAAGGAAAACAACAATAACGTTATTATGATAATAGATGGCGCCACGTGTCTATTGAACTTTGTAACATTATTTAATTCTCAGGCGGTACGAAGTTTGCCGGGTCAGCTAGTGTATATAAAAACTCTAGCTTCTCCTCGTGACTTCGTCCACGTGGAAATCAAGTATACCACTCATTAATAGTGCAGCTTTCTATCGGAGTAAAACTTCTTTAAATCGGATCAGTTACTTCCTCTTACAAACAAACAATTTTACTTCGTCATAATATTGGTTCAGATAACAATGACAGAGGTATACTTATATTGTAATACACCCACATTTCGTTAGTTATATCTAGTTAAACAAGGCGTGACGTCATGACACGTGTATGTTATATCAATGAAAGAATGACGCCTGTATTTTCTAAACGGGATAGGTAAAAATATTGATTGGTGCTCAAATGGGAATACCTTTGGTGCTCTAAAAATAGGTGCTCAATCGGGAATACTCCGATTATTTCGCCATTTATGTCTAAGTGCCATGCTTGTTCCTCCTGGGGAGTTTGTTGCGGCACTTCTTCTTCCTAGCGAAAGCACTAGAAAATGGTGAAGGGTGACTTTCGGGGATTGTCTTATGTAATAAGACAGTGACAGTGTGAGGGTGTGTGTGTGTGTGTCTGTAATTTTGACGTTCTAAAAGTGCTAATTCTCAGCTTATTTTTAATAAATGACTTTTGACGTCAAACTTATTTCATTTTTTTAAGTGAAAACTTCTTTAGGCGCTTTGGACATTTTTTGAGATGGGATAAAACCATTGAACTCGCGACACTGTTACCGTAACCGACACCTCTGTATATAAGTTTGACGATTCAAAAATACACAAGTAATTATTCAAATTTTTACTTCTGTCGGCACTCCCGGAGTGCCACTGTTTTTTTAAATACTTGGGATTAATTTTCATAATAAGAGCTATTTTTCAGCAATACTTTATCCCTCTCAATACAACATAATTTTATTATTTTCTACTCCAAAGTTGTATCCCAGTTTGCAGAACTCTCATCCAGTGTACATGACCCTTAGCAAGGGCCCGTACCTTTAATTAACGATCGGTCAGGGAAAGCAACTGAAATAATTTAACTCCGGTAAATTACAGTTATGATAATGACTATTATTTGGTTAAAACCTTCGTTACTTTCCACTTTGATATTTGTAGAAGTTTATGAAATATTAGTAACTAGCTGCTGCCCGCGACGTCGTCTGCGTGAAGGCTCTACAGCACCAAAAATACCTAAGATGCCAGTGTCGCTATAGCATTATAAGTAAACAACTTTTAAAATAGCATTAAAATATAAGTTTTTTTTGCAAGCGAAGCAAGTGAAGAGAGTTATATTGGAACACTGCTGAGTTCAGTCATAAGATGTGACTGAAGGAAATAGAGAAAATAATGCAGGAATACATTCCAGGACACAAAAGAGTAAAAATACGTACAAAGGTATCATACCTTACAACATTTCCCTATAACGTACGTTGGTAGTTATGCTGCCAGGAGCCAAAATGTAAAGAGAGTCAGGACTGGTGATGCGGGAGCAAGCGACGTACAGTTGCCCGTGTGAGAAGCAACTCGTCCTGAGGTCGACACCCGCTGCCCTCAGTGTCTGCCCCTGCGACTTACTGATGGTCATCGCGAAGCAAACACTCACGGGGAACTGTACGCGCTTGAACTGGAACGGGAAGTTATGAGGTATGAGGGGAATGCGTGGTATAAATACTGCCTCGCCAACGCCACAACTCGTAAGAATTTCCGCCTCAATTTGTGTGTCTGTGGAGCGAGATGACTTTAAGGCGGGTCCCGTTACACAACTTCGGAGGAGATAGGTTCCGAAGAAGCATAATCGGGACACCGACCTTCAGCTTGATGGTATGCGCTGGAAGTCCACTTGCTGACAGGGAGTTCAGAAATTCCACGGGATAATGTGTGGCGTCATCTTGCTCGACAACAGTGTTTATCGAGGTGTAGTCTACTTCATTCCCCTCAATTTCCGAGAGAATGCATTCATTAATTGCTGCAGCCTGATCGTTTTTAAGCGTCAAAATGGCCCGCTCACACACCCAAGAATTTTGCTGGTGCGGTATACGACTGATGTCCCCGTACACACAGCGAATGAGTTCTTCTATGCTGGATACCACTCTACCGAGAGACTCTGGAAGCACCACCTGTCCACCTCTCTCTTCTGGTAGAGTGCCTTCGCCAAGACTTAGAAGGACATCGGAGAATTCTTGAGCACGTGCATTGCCGCCGAGCCGAGCTCTCATATTAAACGGTTGAATGTCGTAATTACAGACACAATTAAAAAGCCATTGTGTCTCGCGTAGATCTACGTTCCGGCATACGATGGGTTAATGGTCAAGTGCAGCGTACGAACTCGTGACCACAACGAAGATCATTTCAACGAAGTATTCACCTCGTCAGCCCTCGATCCCCGCGTCACCACGGAAAGCGTTTGCCGGAAATCGCCACTGAACAGAACTGTGACACCACCCATCAAATGTTCGTTCCTGCGGATGTCCTGCAGGGTTCTGTCCACGGCCTCAACTGCCTTCCTATTGGCCATCGTACACTCATTCCATTCGATCAAAGAGCAATCCTTGAGCACGTGTCCCTTATCGCTGTTACGTGACACACCACAAACAGGCGTTTCGGCGCTCTCTAAATCGATGGGAATTTTAAAGTCCCGATTTCCACGGTCTTGATGCGGTAATGATTGGGGAGCTGGTAACCCATATTCGATCAGTGGATTGCCGCCGATAGAAATGACCACATCTTGAAGTGAACTGAGACAGGTGTTCAGCACGCGTTCATCAGTTACTTCGACTTCGTCTCCAGTAGCACGCCTCAAAGCTCGTAGAAAATCTTCAGAGAGATGATGGCGATACTTCTCCCACAAAGCTACCGGTTTCGCTACTCCACAAAACCCCAAGATCACGGCATGCGGCTGGGACTGTCACTGACGCTCGCCTCCGCGAGGGTTTCATCCCAATTTTGGTCACTGTGGAGAAGGTCACGTGCTACCTAGGCTGCGCGGTAAGTGGGATACTCCACGCCATCAAATGTCCTCAGAAAGGCGAAAGACGTTGGGCCTCGGACAGTGTGAAGTAACAACCGCAGAAAATAGCATTCGCCATTATTCGGATGCACGGTATAAACTCTACCCAATGCGGTGTCCTTGAAAATTCCTGGAAAACTTTCCACAGCACCTCCTCGTCGACGTCGGTTAAATAAACCCCTTTGCTTGTCGTACGTGTAATATGAAGGCACCTCGTCATACGTAAGGGATTTGTTTTACATCACATTTAAGTTTATAAATCTATATATATAAAAGGAGAACTGACTGACTGACATATCAACGCACAGCCCAAACCGCTGGGTCTAGAGATTCCAAATTTGGCACGTACGTTCCTTATGAGGTCTAGGGGTGCACTAAGAAAGGATTTTTCAAAATTCATCCCCTAAGGGGGTGAATGGGGGGGTGAAATTTCACGCGGACGAAGTCGCGGGAAGAAGCTAGTTAGGTATACGACATGAAAATATATTAATTACCAAGCAATAATCACACAGATAAATACCGAACAAAAGTATTAACAGTCAATGTTTATTTTGTACTAACAACATGAAATTGATGAAGAAATGATCATCATCAATGAACATAACTTTCTTGTAATACTTAACACCGCATTTTTTTTAAATTGTCTTCCTCAACTCTGCTCAAGATTTTGAGGGTTTTGTTGGACCTTGAATTTGTCAAAACGAACTATACGATACAACTTGTATGAAGAAAATGTACATTACCATCTATGAATTTTAAGAATAACTAACTACTCACCTCGCCAACATGATCAAATTTAAATTATTAATTTCCAAAAATTGTTAACATGTAACTTGATTTGATTTTTATGAAATCTCTTAGATGGCGCTGGTTCAAAATTTTCTTTATACTACTAACATTCATTAAACTATGTTTCTCTGCCCAAGTTACTTAAATGGCGTAGTTTTTATAGTGTAAAGCTAGATAATAGCATGGCTTACTCAAAAATAACATTTAAATATGCGTCGTTAGATTACATGCTGTCACAGAATGCGTAAGAAAAATAAAGATTCACAGCTCCTCCCCCGTAGGTGATAGCGTGATAATATGTAGCCTATATGTTGACCCAACCTCTTAGTAATACTCATGCAAAATTTGATGTAAATCCATGCAGCACTTTTTGAGATTAGCCCGGACATACATACAGACAATCAGACAAACAGACAAAAATTCTAAAAATTATATTTTCGGCTTCGAAATCGATTGTAGATCACGCCCCAAGTATTCTTTTAAAAAAATATCCAATGTACAGTTTTGACTTTCCTACGATTTTATTATATGTATAGATATTTTATTATAAGGATTAAAGTGAAAATTATAATAAACCGTTTGTATCTAAACATAAAGTACGTACCTAGCAAATTGAAATACTGAAAGTAGCAACCAGAAAATAAAATTTGTGATAAAAATACTATTGTATGTAACCAAATAGAATAGAATACTCTTAACAAAACAGTAGGTACTTTACTCGTAATTATTTGTTTTTATAATTATAGTTTCTTTGAAAGGTATTATAGGTATCTAATCTCAAATATAATGACTGCGCCTCTTTTTGTGAACCTAAAAATACTAAATAGTCAAGTAATTGCGATCAACTTGGATGAAGCGCTCGCGTGGGTATCCGGCGGTTGTTTGGTCGAGGTACTCTAGCTTGAACAACTACTTCGAACAACTGTGAGAAAAGGCCAGAAAGTTAAAAAAAGGCTCAATAATTTTAAAAAGTGTGCATCATTAGAAGGGCAAAAAGGTTTTAGAAGATCAATTAAATATTGCCCTATTGGAAATCTTTAAGTAGGTATAAAATTAAACAATACATGTCACATCCAACTAGCAATACTCTCCAAATAACATACCATTCCCCATCATCAAGTTACCGTAAAACTATAAACACAGACGTTTCGCAAATAGTACATTTATGAAATTGTCCATTATTAATCAGCAGTGTTTGATCCCAACTGTTTGTAAGAGTAACATGCTAATTAGTGATTCGATTAAGTGATATCGTATTGAATTGTGTTGGCATGCTGTAAAATTGATTCGCAATACTGAAAATGAATATTGTAATGAGTGTAAAGCCCATCACAGACGTAGCTACAACATATATTAATATGAAATAAAATACGTTTATTTACGGCAAACATCATCATCATCATCTGCCTAGCCTTTTCCCAACTATTTTGGGGTCGGCTTCTAGTCTAACCCGATGCAGCTGAATACCAGTATTTTACATGGAGCGACTGCCTATCTGACTCCCACAACCCAGTTACTGGGTAATACGATACCCCTTGGTAAGACTGGTTGTCAGACTTTCGGGCTACTGACTACCCGTAACGACTGTCAACGATCTACGAATGACAACCGGGACCAACGGCTTAACGTGCTTTCCGAGGCAGTCACTCGAAATTATTGAACATATATCGTAATATATAGATATGATTAATATTAATATTATATTATAGCTACGTCTGTGAAGGGCTTTAAAAGATTTTACATTTTCATTTTGAGATTAATGTGTTTGATAACATGTATTGTGTTGTGATGCTGGCTGTGAGAGCGCATTAATGAAATTTTCTCTTCAGTTCATTCGATTTGGTGATTCTGTATTGATACTTCCGCATCATGTATGTTGGGTAAATGTGTGTAATGTTTTGCTTATCAAATAATTGTTGATATTGATTAACAACCAGTCACAGTGTTTTCTGACAACCAGTCTTACCAAAGGGTATGGTATTACCCAGTAACTGGGTTGTGGAGGTGAGATAGGCAGTCGCTCTATGTAAAATACTGGTATTCTGCTGCATCCGGTTAGACTGGAAGCAGAAAAGGCTAGGGATGATGATTGATTAAATTGCAAAATGAGCAGCATCAAAATTAGATTTCGTAGGTAATATCTTTATGACTTATGGAGCCGTAACGTGAAGTCTCACTCACGGTACGGCTGGTCCATAATTTGAAGGTCGAGCGAGCTATGGAACGGGCTATGTTGAAATATCTTTGAGGAATATAATCCGGAACGAGTTAATCGAGAGAACCAAAGTTGTCGACAGAATAAGCAAGCTGAAGTGGCAATGGGCCGGTTAATTAGCCGTAGAACCGATGACCGTTGGGGTAGACGTGTTCTTCAGTGGAGACCACGAATCGCCAAACGCAAAGTAGCACGTCTTTAGGCTGGGTGGAGCGACAATCTTCGCAGGGTGGCTGGTAGCAGCTGGATGAGAGGTTCCTTTTATGTCGAGTCCCTTTACGTCGAGCCGAGAACCTTGTCTCGCTTCTATTACCCGTCGAGTCAACGATTTCTGTCCCGTTTCTACTCCCTTTGTCGAGTTTCTTTACTCCGCTTCTACTACCTTTAATAATATCATATTTTGAAGTACAGTCAGGTTCACATGTTTTATGTGTTATTGTATTCGAGTCTACAGAATTACTAATAATAACATACAGCTTTTAAAATTTAAATAAAATGTATATCAGTTGCCGAGAATTGAGCTGAGACCGAGTCAAAAATGTATAAAATTAATTAAAATATATTTTTTAGTTTTTTGTCTAGGAACAATAAAATAACGCTCATCTTTTTTTGGAAAATAATAATTATGATAATTTTATCTGTTTTGAATACATAGTAGATAATTAACTCGCAACACAAGCTAAAAATAACTTAAATTATAACAACAAAAGTCGATTGTACAAAAATAACAAATTTTTAAAATCCAAAAGTGCACGACTGATATTGCTAATTTGATCGTATAAAAACCATACATACTTGTAAATATTATATTAGTTAGTTTTTTTTATTACTTATAATTAAACTACTTTAAATAAAAGAGCCATTTTCAATAGGAGGACCTATGGGTGAAATCAATCTATAAAATAAAAATGACTCAATTAATTGATTTTTTCGCAAGCTACAATATTTTCAGGGTTCACACTTGATTGACGGGATTTTTTTTAGAAATATTTCGATGTATTTTTCGTTTCTACTGCATTAAATAAATTTTTGAAAATTACAGAATTAATCTCCATTAAATTATCTATACAATGGTATATAAATTAAGTAGGTTCAGTGTACTAGCAGAAGTATAACAATAGAAATAGATAGTTGCAGAAAGGAGGCAAAAAAAAATTCGTTCGTAAAGTACTCTCCAACTATTGCTTCGCATTATGTTATGTATGAGTCGTGCAATTAAAACTAGTTGTCTAAATGATATTCTCAGGTTTAGATTGTATTATTTTTTATAAGGAACCTACTCGTATGTCCTAAAACTAATAGGTATCTATCTTTTGGCTAAGAACAAGCCCAGATTACTCTAAGGCCCGTCCTTCAAGGCATTACTAAAAACAATCATCAATGAGGTAGGTAAGTCCCTACCAAACACAAAAAAACATCGTTTTAAACTCGCATAAAAGCAGATAATTAGATGCACCATCCACTCCCGCGTGACCACTTTAAAACCTAGTAAGTCTTTGGACTTGCTAGGTTTTTAAATGTTCGATGCACCTTACAAGGTTTTTGAAATCAAGACCAAATACGAACCAAATAATACGACCAATTATCATTAGTAAGGGGTTTAAAATATGTAATATACACATGTATTAAAATGTTGCTAGTACTATGTGTTCATTTTATAGTATTTTTTTACAACCAATAGCATTTTTTTACCTAACATAAATACTTTTTATAGGCTGACCTATTTTACGTTTATGCGCTCTCCTGTAAAATTTCGTTTTAAGTCCTTACTACGTTTTGAAATGGGGCAGTCGAGTAGCCAGAACGTCACAGCACTAGTATTTCAATAGCGGCCTGTACACAACGCAACTAATCACAACCTAATTAATAACGTGTGAGTAAGTCGCGTCGTGTTCAGCCTACAGAACAACAAAAGCCTTTGCCGGTCTTAAAGATCGGCAATCACAAACCATAGCAATTTCACCGCACTCAAAAAAAGATAACACACGAAACATATTACCGCAAATTGAAATCCAAATAAAATTACATATCATACCTTCGTTTCTAACAAGCCATTTCATCTGAAGATACAAAATTGCGAATCATTCCTAAAGTATTTTTCATCGGAAGATTTCACGTGAGAACCTATACATATATACCTACATTTATACACACTGCTATACATACATACGTATATGTGAGATGTTTGCCTAATACATTAAGCGGCTGGCTAACTCAATTTTATGGATGAAACGAGTTTCGAGGGAGGCCACGAAATTGGCTTTTCAAATTATGAGGATAGACGGATTCTCAAGAATATTGTCATTGTTGTGAATGTTGCTTTTATCTATTGAACAGCCGGTATCATTATAAATATTACATTCTTTATAAAGGATAAAATAATAATAAAAAACGGAGTAAAAGAAGAAACAAATAGACTGTTGTTTGTGACAACGTTCACAGGAACCACATAAACGAACAGAGGGAAAAAACTTGAAAGAATCATTACTTTTGTCGATACTGAACGATAAAGTATCTACTTCAAAAATACATTTAAGAGAAATAATGACGAAATTATTAAGAAAAAAACCATTTTATCAATTTTATCAATTTATTGCTCTACGCCAAATCAAAGACAAAAAAACTTACCTAAGTGTTTTAGAAAACTCAACAAAACAATACAGACGGAAAACGGTAAAGAAAAATAAAGAGATAAAAAAAGTTCAAAGGCTGCCACTAACAAGGGATAGATGTAAGGAACACACTTAAGCTCACTCATAGCAAAGGTACACCACTCAACAGATAGATACCGAAATAACATAGACTCCTGTTACTATGCAAATATTCTTGTTTGACGACGGGAAAATTTTACTGTCAAGCAATCCTCTAAAGGTAAATCTGAAGGCGACGACAAATCATTAGATAGGCGATAAGGTGTATATGAGTTTGCTTTGGCAATCTTTAAGATGGATGTTTTACATCTTCATTTCGATTCTCAAGTTGGCATGTAAAAATTAAATTGTATGTTATTTGATTTTTCCAAATTTCTTGTCTTGAACTCTTCTTGATAACAAAGTATAATTTGCTATATCAAACTACCAGAAAAATATCTTATTTTGAGATCTCATATTAGTTCGGGTTTTCAAAAGTAAGTGGGGCTAAAAGGACCGTTCCTTTTTAGTCCGATTTTAGTCCAAGGTCAGGGAAATAATTACGCGCATCTGAATATAGGAAACAGCCTCGTCTCGGATGGACTTAATAATCTAATCGCCTACAGCCTTCAGGGACTCAAACGTGACGCACAAGATAATCCACATCAATAAGTGCTTTTACTAACCCACTTACAGACTGCCCTAAAAAAACTACGTGAGAAGTTCCCTGAACTATATTGCGGCCGCGAATAGAACCGCAAATCGTATTAAGACTGTATCTGACATTACTTGAAGTAGTCCAACATCAAAAGGGTTCGTGAATGGAGTGTTCTTCTTGGGCAAAACAGTGCGTAAAGAGGAGCGACCTAAATCAATTGAGGACGGAAAAATTGTATTGGGAACATCTTTGTATGATTACTATGGGTGGCGAAGTTTTCTGTTTGCTTAGCAAGATGTTGAGGTGTAAATTAAGGTGAGATTTATTAGGACATCTAAGGGTTGTATATAACACTTACAGGGACACGTTCTGGTCGTAAAGGCACTTTTGGCAATCTCAATATTCTCGTGATTTTTTTGACCAAAGCAGTATTTCGTAGCGTGGCGTTCTAATTAGAAATAATTTTAAAAAATTACATTCATTCGATATAAAACAAAAAAAAAACATTCGTGTCAGTTTATGAAGGTGACTTCTTGCGGGTTGGTCCTCGGAGTAAACGAAAATCGTTTGGAATGTTTCTAAGTTCGATCTTTACCCAACCCAATTAAGTCTAATAATACCAGGACAACATAAATAAAGAAGACATTTCAGTCTATTCACGAGAAAATTACTCAGAATACTCAGATGCACGTCATTGCAAGTCACAGTACATTATCAAAGCGTTACGCGCAAACTGAAACGGTAATGAAGTGAAAAATTATTTCAAACAGTCGACAGTCGCTTTGAACGCTCTTTTGTTTCACAATGTATGTTGAAAGACGCTCTTTGAAACGAATATTGTCTAAGGAAGTTGTGTTTTTAAAAATATATTCAGATGTGTAGGTGTAGGATGTAGGTATGTGACTTCTTCTTATTGTTGTTTTGTTTTGCACCATTCTTGAGATTTAAAGGAGAATCCCAGTTTTTTAAACATTGTTTTAATTTTCTTACATGTTTGAAAGATTATATGCTAGTTTAACATTAGACACTAAGCTTACTTATATAGTGTCCTTAGATTTGTGTTTGTAGAAACTATTAGGTTTGGTTTTAAATATTTATTATAGAATGGGGTAATATTTGTTGCTACAGGTGGTTAACAAATTAAGTTAATCAAAATTGAAAAGTATCTTTACAACATAACTTTTGGGTGCACAATAATAAGAAAATAAATAAAAGAATATCCTTACATGGATGAACGCGTTATATAAGGAAACATAGTACATAAGATAGGAACTATGTATAAGGATATTACTTTTGTAAATAAAACCATAAAACCACATTTTCGTTTTTTGACACCGACTTCTGAAATTAAAGTAATTTTTTACTTTATAGTGTTTTCTTTTTTAAGTCAGTTGGTTTTTCTTTTGTAAAAAGTTTATATTGTTCACTTTTCAGTTGTACCTACCCCACACAAATTCTTATAACACTACTTGCTGTGTAAATATCTGTGAAAGGAACGTCATCAATCTATACATATAATAAAATCGTAGGAAAGTCAAAACTGTACATTGAATATTTTTTTAAAAGAATATTTGGGGCGTGATCTACAATCGATTTCGAAGCCGAAAATATAATTTTTAGAATTTTTGTCTGTTTGTCTGTTTGTCTGTTTGTCTGATTGTCTGTCTGTATGTCCGGGCTAATCTCAAAAAGTGCTGCATGGATTTACATCAAATTTTGCATGAGTATTACTAAGAGGTCGGGTCAACATATAGGCTACATATTATCACGCTATCACCTACGGGGGAGGAGCTGTGAATCTTTATTTTTCTTACGCATTCTGTGACAGCGTGTAATCTAACGACGCATATTTAAATGTTATTTTTGAGTAAGCCATGCTATTATCTAGCTTTACACTATAAAAACTACGCCATTTAAGTAAAACTTGGGCAGAGAAACATAGTTTAATGAATGTTAGTAGTATAAAAAAAATTTTGAACCAGCGCCATCTAAGAGATTTCATAAAAATCAAATCAAGTTACATGTTAACAATTTTTGGAAATTAATAATTTAAATTTGATCATGTTGGCGAGGTTAGTAGTTAGTTATTCTTAAAATTCATAGATGGTAATGTACATTTTCTTCATACAAGTTGTATCGTATAGTTCGTTTTGACAAATTCAAGGTCCAACAAAACCCTCAAAATCTTGAGCAGAGTTGAGGAAGACAATTTAAAAAAAATGCGGTGTTAAGTATTACAAGAAAGTTATGTTCATTGATGATGATCATTTCTTCATCAATTTCATGTTGTTAGTACAAAATAAACATTGACTGTTAATACTTTTGTTCGGTATTTATCTGTGTGATTATTGCTTGGTAATTAATATATTTTCATGTCGTATACCTAATTTATAAACTTAAATGTGATGTAAAACAAATCCCTTACGTATGACGAGGTGCCTTCATATTACACGTACGACAAGCAAAGGGGTTTATTTAACCGACGTCGACGAGGAGGTGCTGTAGAAAGTTTTCCAGGAATTTTCAAGGACACCGCATTGGGTAGGGTTTATACCGTGCATCCGAATAATGGCGAATGCTATTTTCTGCGGTTGTTACTTCACACTGTCCGAGGCCCAACGTCTTTCGCCTTTCTGAGGACATTTGATGACGTGGAGTATCCCACTTACCGCGCAGCCTGGGTAACACGTGACCTTCTCGACAGTGACCAAAATTGGGATGAAACCCTCGCGGAGGCGAGCGTCAGTGACAGTCCCAGCCGCATGCCGTCATCTTGGTGTTTTGTGGAGTCGCGAAACCGGTAGCTTTGTGGGAGAAGTATCGCCATCATCTGTCTGAAGATTTTCTACGAGCTTTAAGGCGTGCTACTGGAGACGAAGTCGAAGTAACTGATGAACGCGTGCTGAACACCTGTCTCAGTTCACTTCAAAATGTGGTCATTTCTATCGGCGGCAATCCACTGATCGAATATGGATTACCAGCTCCCCAATCATCACCGCATCAAGACCGTGGAAATCGGGACTTTAAAATTCCCATCGATTCTGTTCCACAGTTCTGTTCAGTGGCGATTTCCGGCAAACGCTTTCCGTGGTGACGCGGGGATCGAGGGCTGACGTGGTGAATGTTTCGTTGAAATGATCTTCGTTGTGGTCACGAGTTCGTACGCTGCGCTTGACCATTAACCCATCGTATGCCGGAACGTAGATCTACGCGAGACACAATGGCTTTTTAATTGTGTCTGTAATTACGACATTCAACCGTTTAATATGAGAGCTCGGCTCGGCGGCAATGCACGTGCTCAAGAATTCTCCGATGTCCTTCTAAGTCTTGGCGAAGGCACTCTACCAGAAGAGAGAGGTGGACAGGTGGTGCTTCCAGAGTCTCTCGGTAGAGTGGTATCCAGCATAGAAGAACTCATTCGCTGTGTGTACCGGGACATCAGTCGTATACCGCACCAGCAAAATTCTTGGGTGTGTGAGCGGGCCATTTTGACGCTTAAAAACGATCAGGCTGCAGCAATTAACGAATGCATTCTCTCGGAAATTGAGGGGAATGAAGTAGACTACACCTCGATAAACACTGTTGTCGAGCAAGATGACGCCACACATTATCCCGTGGAATTTCTGAACTCCCTGTCAGCAAGTGGACTTCCAGCGCATACCATCAAGCTGAAGGTCGGTGTCCCGATTATGCTTCTTCGGAACCTATCTCCTCCGAAGTTGTGTAACGGGACCCGCCTTAAAGTCATCTCGCTCCACAGACACACAAATTGAGGCGGAAATTCTTACGAGTTGTGGCGTTGGCGAGGCAGTATTTATACCACGCATTCCCCTCATACCTCATAACTTCCCGTTCCAGTTCAAGCGCGTACAGTTACCCGTGAGTGTTTGCTTCGCGATGACCATCAGAAAGTCGCAGGGGCAGACACTGAGGGCAGCGGGTGTCGACCTCAGGACGAGTTGCTTCTCACACGGGCAACTGTACGTCGCTTGCTCCCGCGTCACCAGTCCTGACTCTCTTTACATTTTGGCTCCTGGCAGCATAACTACCAACGTACGTTATAGGGAAATGTTGTAAGGTATGATACCTTTGTACGTATTTTTACTCTTTTGTGTCCTGGAATGTATTCCTGCATTATTTTCTCTATTTCCTTCAGTCACATCTTATGACTGAACTCAGCAGGATTCCAATATAACTCTCTTCACTTGCTTCGCTTGCAAAAAAAACTTATATTTTAATGCTATTTTAAAAGTTGTTTACTTATAATGCTATAGCGACACTGGCATCTTAGGTATTTTTGGCGCTGTAGAGCCTTCACGCAGACGACGTCGCGGGCAGCAGCTAGTATAAACTAAGTGGAAAAATCGTATTATTGAAACTAATTCAAACAAAAACTACCCAAGAAAAGTTGATAAAATTTAATGGGACCACCCCCCTGAGGCACCATATCAACTAAAAAAAGAATTTTGTAAATCCGTCTATATAATATATTATAATATATGACGGAGTTATGCCCGAACATACATAAAAAAACATATAAACATCCAAATTGAGAACCTCCTCCTTTTTTAAGTGGGTTAAAAAAAGACTTATTTGGTTCAAAACAGCTTTAAAAGATTTATAGTTACATTATATCCAAAAGCACCAAGGTTTTGCAACAAACTATTTACCTAAGCCGTGCATAGAAGCACAAAGTGATACGGTCGTATAGCCAACAAAATCAATATATCCATCGCCCTCAATAATGATAAATGGTTGTCCTGTATGATGACTTGCTAACGGCGAGCAGTGTCATTTTTCATGGCTTATTACTTTTTATTGTCCAACTTTTTCCTTATAAGTCGTATGTTTAATCACTGAAAGTTGACAGACGTTTAATGCGATGGAGAAAGTAATGTTGATAAGGGTATATGGACAGTTAGGGGGGTGGGGATCGGTAGCCTTAATAGGAAGTTATTGATCTACGGTCTTTTGTAACCGCAAAGTAACGTGTTTCATGCTAGCTTGATCCTCATGTCTTCATCTTCAAATCCGTTCACAAGGCACTTTTACAATTTCTATATAAAGTTTCCGATTTTGTGAAAATTGAGCCATCCTCTCGATTAAGAAAGATTCAACGTTGTCCTGTTATCTTGTACTTAAATACTCTTGTATTAGTTACTATCATAGATTATTAGTATCTATTTATCAAACACTCCTGACATTTTTTAAACAAATGTTTTGTGAAAACCTGACTTTCCGTTAAAACAAGAAATCAAAACTTTGATTTATGTTAGAATATAATTATACCAGCATAAGCTCGGATTATTGACAGGAAAGTCTCTCCATCAGCAGCTTTTCCAAAATTAATTTGGCTACATTCTTTAGTGGTGGGAGGTGAATGAAAACATCTTGAGGAAACCGGCATGTCCTAGAACCAATAATTCGAAGACATGTGACATCCGCCAACCCGCACTAGGCCCGCGTGGTGGATTACGGCCCACTCCCTCTCACTGAGAGGAGGCCTGTGTCCCTGCAGTGGGAACGTTATAGGCTGATTATACTTAACATTCTTTATTGCAACGAAAAAAGTACTCAACAACAAATAATAAAACAATAATTTTCTACCAACGCAGAAAAAATACCCCAGCACTTGAAAGCTAATCAAAAATCAGAATCAATAAGTTTCCGCTCGGTCACCAGTACCATTACAGTGCTTTAGCCCAATATCACCCCGACCTTAAAGATTTTCCGCACAAATAAGCAATATCGTAGTTTGTCCAAACACTTGTGTGCCAATAACCTGCACGTGTTGGCTCGTATCTCAATTTGATCGCACACTTATTGCCCTCGAAAATCCTTTCATCATCAACCTGAATTACTCTCTCCATCTTCACGACAAAGTTCAAATCTCTTTGACGTGTGCTCAGAAGGTTTATCAGATATTTCCCAGTTCAGTAGATGAATTAATATCAGATGAAAATGACAAGTAAGATTTTGATGCGGATAAACACTTATGAATATTTATTTCTAGTTAATAATATCATGTGTGTTTAGGGGATTGTACTCTGGCTTATGACAAATTCATCCTTATTTATACATGAGTGGTTGTCGTTTGATTAAACGTATATGGCTTACTTAGGATTTCGATTATTCGATGAAATAGTTATCATACTTACTGTGTCACATCTCTATGAAAATGAAGTAGGTAAATTATTCTTCAGTTTGAAACCGTTCTTCACACAGGTTTGAAAAGTAAAGGCTTGGCCACCACCTTTCATCACTTAAAAACGTTTTGTCACAGTAAGACGTATTTTATATCTTTTGGCTCTTGACTTTGAAAACCAACAGAAAACTCGAAAATTTGAATAACATTCGATCCAGACACAGCCATTTCATCATGCACAGACAGCAGTATTTTGACGGTCCTTCCCTCTGTATTTCGTCACATTTTTTCACAAACGACAAGCCAACTGCTACAATTTGTCACAATTGTTCCACCCCTGCGTTTAATATATTTCAGCGGTCTCTCGTTGGTCAGCACTTGCATGTTATTTGGTATCCCTACACCCGGGAATATTTGATTAAACATGGAACCGTTCGTCTTGGGATTACTCTTGTTTTCATATTCTGGATTTTGCTGTTACTTGCCTGTTTATGTTTAGAGTAGTCATTATCTCATTTGTTGTCTGTAACAAAGTATCATCGGCTTCCAATTCTACAAGTTCCTTTATCATGTGTAGTTTCTTGCATTGTTTGCTTTTTTTAAGATCTTATATATTTTTCCGTTGCTTGCAAGAAGTTCCAGATGTTATTGAATACATCCATGACAATGTTAAATTAAATAATTATACAGAAAATAAGAAGAAAACTCACCACCAAAACACAACTGCGTTTACCTTATATCAATATACCAATCCAATACCTATACTATCCAATTCCATATAGTGGAAATCACACATTCATGGTACAATCAACATATGCCCGTTCCGCGTCGCCTCACTAATTGTCATCAATTACAGCTAGCATATTAATTTGCCGGCTTCCCTGCGTTCAATATATGTAACGCTAGAAACCTTACTTTGTGCTGCTAACTTGATTGAAGCTGGAATATTAGATTATGTGATAGAATCAATTTTGTTATAGGAATAACAGTAGTTACTTTAAAGGCACGGATCGTTTAAAACAATATTAATTTAAGTTTTCCTAAATTAACATGATGCCGGTGAATTAACAAGTTTTTTTATAATAGATTAATGAATTTCATGATTGTTTATGTTCTCAGTGGGATATTCAAAATATTATTCCTCCTTTGTGTTCTACTCACCCAATTCCGGATAGGTATCTCAATATTCCAATTAATATCAGTCATAAATCCTGTAGCGTAAGAGGGATAGCGCATAGTACTGACCGTATTGTGAGCTATACCTGGCTATAAATTACAGGAGACGACGAAATTAAAATAGCCGTCCATTTTAATATCCACACCGATATTAAAACTGTCTGAATTGCTCGCTCTAGAAATAAGATTTATTTATAAATTGTTGATTTCCAGACTGATTCTTTAGAAAACATTGAATTATCTTTCTCTAGGTTTTTATAGGGATTTGCGAGTTTATCCTCATTATAGTACTTCTTGTATTCACTTTTATATTTGCACATCAGTTTTTATTTTTTTCCGTAGTGGTAATTGTTGTAGATCGCAAGGAAGCACACATTTAGTGTGATGACGATGACGATGTTAATAATAATAGTAACCAATTAAACACTATTCTCATATTCTTCTTAGCGTATCGATGCCATCGTGGTGAAAGGATTAGCCAATCAGCGTGGAAACTTGCTGATTGCCCAGGGTGCGCCGGACATTTTTAACCGGTAAGAGTCGTGATGCGTGAGGATTTCGACCGCGCAACAAAAAAAAAGTGTGCGCCGGACGTATAGTGACTTGGAGACCTTTCATTCTTATATTGTTTTTAATTAATGCAGTTGTTATTTATTTGAACACATTAGAAAACACCATCCAAATAGAGATAGAAATAGATAAATACACAATATATTCTTGTCTTCTAATGCTCTAGGAAGTTGAATGTATTGCACCGTTTCAAAGTGAATTGAGACGTTCGTCCGACGCTTGTAAGCAATGGTCTGTGACGTCAAATGTTCCGTTGTAGTTCCGATCTATGCTCTGCTGTTCTTATTTATGATGTGTCAAGCTTATTTTAGATTTTGAAGTCTATTGTTTTTGTTGCCTTTATTCATTTCCTATAGCATTGTTAGAGTTCTACGTTTCTTAAAAATTGTCTCTCTTTTCGATTGCGTAATATTGTTTGTATTTAATCAGAATTTCATCCAAAATATAAAGAATTCTGATCACGAGAAAATCATAACAATTTTTGCAAAAAAAAACCTGCTTGGCAGTAAAAGCAAATATTCCTGTGATCGTTTGTAGAGGAATGGTAAAGCAAATGTAATAAAACGGTACAATTGACTAGATTATGTAAATGCAGTGTAAGTTAGTTAACCAATCGCTAGAACAAGATCAATCCATTATCCTACTTGACTCCTAACTTGCGTGAGATAAAACGTAACTGATTGATATACACTATGTTTTCACTTATCTATCCATTTATCTAACACAGACATATTTATTAACACAAATAAATTGTTTACTATGCAAAGCTAAGTTCATTAATTTTCCTACAATCAAATCCCGATCGACATTACATACTAAAATAGTCCATTACATGATATACATAACTCCTTAACTGTACCACAAAATTGGCATTAATCTACATAACTTGCCTATACAACTGTCATTAACCAGTGCACAGAGGTAGGCGCCTGAAGACAACTTATTGCCTATTCATAAGCTTTTAACAACATTGCTAATGCACTTAGCGTACGAGAACATCTTACCAACTATCTTTATTCCAGTAGCAATAAGTTTCAAATTAAGCTTACCAAAATTTTCCGATCCGCAAATAAAGTTTGCAAAAAGGTGCCAAATGTTTTGCAGTTACACCAACTATTGATTAACAATTTTGACCCTTATCTTGTTCAGCGTAAGGTGTTTTTATAATAAGTTTTTGCTTGCGGTTTCAAAAGAATGTATTTATAGTAAAGTCGGCTCTTCGGCTTGTCATTAAGAGATATTTGCAATGGTGCTCACTTTAAATTTATGTTTTCATGAATATTTTATAGTAAATATTTCTTAGTTTGCCGGGCAGTCATCACCGGTCGTTATGAAGCGGGCTTTGCTTTTTAATATTTGATATTATATATGGATGAAGACGTTTAAGTATTTTCTCATCCTCAATTTCACGCCTCAGCGCTGCAATTTACTGAGAAATTACATGTTGCCCACTTTTTCATCTTGGCATGTAAAAAATCTATAATATTATAATCGCTTCGTCAATATCGAAGCCAATTTCTTGGAGCTACGTTATAATAACCCTAGTAAAGTCTTGACTATTAATACAATTAACAACATTTTCAATATTATTTGCATTTTCTACAATTTTAACTTTAGCATCAGCAGTATTCTTATTTATTGCGTTAAACTTTCTCAAATCGTTCATATCTCATGTTTAGCATATATGAGTAGACAAACTGCAAACGGAAGCATTAATTATTTTACCTTTGTCATAGTCATGTTTTACTTTGACTAACGCCCTTTGCAATGCTGATGAAATAGTCTAGACTTCTGCAGATATTAGTCATAACCTTAGTTATGAAAGTGAGAGTTTCTAAAGGTGAAATCTCTCTGATTCCAAAACAGCCACACATAATCATAGCAAGATTAGCATATTTCACCGTGGGTTCTATACTAGGAATTAATTCGCGCAGTACGGATACTGCGTAGAAATATTAATTAAAACCCTCAGTGGGGGGCATAGAGCAGGCCGGGTGAGATGTGTCCTAATCCTAACGTCGCACGTGCGCTACGCTCTGAAAATGCCTACTTGATTCGAAACTCATTGATGCTTATGTTCGTTTATACAGGATGGCAAGAACATCGATGTGCAACCTGTTACCATGGATTCAGTACATGATTTCGACGCAACCATTTTGTTTTTTTTATAACCGACGAAAAATTTCTACGCTAGGGGTAAGCTACGTTCACATAATTGAAACAGTGTCAGTGTTGTTTTCCAAATCCAATACTGACATATTTTTATGGAACTGGGCCTAAAAAAGTAAGGTTTGAGAAAAATCCAGCAAGCATGATACTGATTGCTTTAGCCACTCAATAACATATCACTAAACAGAGATCAACGGCTCCAAATTGGATTTCGAAAATAATGTTTAAACTCTTTCAAACCATCGCAATTAATTACCGCATTTTATAAACTCCATTCTAATTGACGACACCATAATTTGCCCTTAATATCTTCATTATTTTAATAAATATTTCGAAACACAACAAAACAAAGAAAATATTTAAAAAAAATTATGATGTGAAAGTAAAAAGTCCTTTGTATTATGGCTGTGCGAAAATGTACTGGAGATTTGGGTAGGCACACAACTTCAAACATTGTTCTGCTCTTTTTATCTTAATCTTTGCCCTAAGGGATTCACAGCAGATTTGCATATTTCTAAATTGTGTGGCGAACGCTGGAAGTGTTTATGTTATCGTCAGTGATCATTTATCTGTGCTATGATACAGCATTTTGTTGCTTAATCGTATCCTAATAGACCCTTAGCAAAGTTAGTTTGTATACATCAATTGAGGAGAAAATTACTGTTTTCTAAACAACAATAATGGGACGAAAGTCGGATCATAATCAAAACTTTTGCTATATTATAATAGTTTTTTGTGCAATAATTTTGTTTCTTAACATTATGGAAATTCAAAACCAACTATAGAAGGAGTTATTTATTAAAACTCTCTCTGACATAGAGATGGTTTTTATTAATTCACAAACAAAATAATTTTTATATTTGAAGTTTCCTGAAGGTTATTATTGAATTTGATGCTGGCTGCTTTTACAATAGGTACTCCTTTCACAGTTATTTTACCTCTGACCGCTGGAACCCAACAGCAACCTTATAATAACAACAATAAAGATCACTGTGATTTTGACAGTGATGCAAAATCAGACGTAAAATAACTTTGTATTCTTCTATAATGTGCTGCTATCACCAAGCGTGCTTGGGAGCGGTGAATGCTATTTGAATCCCGTACCCCCGGCCATAGGCAGAGGTGGAACACCGCGGTGGTTTTAGCCGGTAAGAGTCCAGCATGCCCCTTTGTCACTCCCACGATGGAGGAAGTCCACGAGGATTTACACCGCGCACCAAAAAAAAAAAAACGTGCTTGCTTGATTTTAAACATCGTAGTCATTTGGTTTTATATTTACATACTTACACATGAGGCAGTCATTTTCTATTTACCTCATATTCTCTGCAATACTTTATAGTGAAGAAAGAGCATCTTACTTCAAATAAAACTACACTATTTCCCATTCAAGACACTCCTAAGTTCCTGACAATTGAAATATACTAACATTAAGTCTGATGGTGTTTCGATAGAGATATATGAAGCCCCGCTGTTTCTCCGTTGGGTGTCCTGGTTAGATATGTGTCCGTGTCAGGACGCCTTAGTCCTGTTTCTTTAAATTATGTCCTTTAAGTGGTTATTGCGTTTGGTGTTAGTGGATTAATGTTAGTAACTCTGTATTCGTTGTACTTTAATCTGTTTTAAAATTGGAACAGGTTTCTGTAAGTTTGTTCCAGACCATAATCGGTTGATCTTTTTCTTTGATTTTTAAGTCAGCTGGTGTGATTCAGCATCAAAATTACAATCAGCCTATAATGTTTTCACTGCTGGGACACAGGCCTCCTCTCTGTGAGAGGGAGAGCTGGGGTGTTTGTTTTACCAAAATTGACATGTTTGCCAACGCATTTAAAAGTATCGTTCAACAGTTAAATGTAAATAAATAAGCATCTATTATTTTTTGAGACTCACGCAGAATGGTAGGCACTGAGGCTTGATAATGTGCTTACTTTCGAACCCAAAAAAAAAATACAAATAAAATTGACGATAATTTTCTATACAAATTGTAACACCCTTTTAAACCCCTAAATGTAAATTCATTCTATGCTATAAAGGTCATCCGTGTCGCGTATTTGTGAAACCCCCTCACGTAGAGACCAGCTATGTTCCCCAAATGTGTATCGATTTCCATACGCTGTGTTCTGAATTTTAAGGGGACAACCAAACATTGTCTCGTATGTCGTGTATGCTTTTTGCCTCTAATGTATTATGGAACCGTATGTACATTAACGTGGCCCTTATTTTCAGTGAGATTTTGGAAGATGGGATTGTTAATAGCAATTTTACGTGGGTATTGAAGATAGCTGTTATCGTAAACATGTACGTTTACGAAGGCACTTGTTGTTTTGAATCAGGCAAAATACTTTTGGGTAAGTCGAGAATAACCGAGGATAGTTTTACGGTTAGTTTTAGTATCTATTATGTAGGTACAGTCAAGTCAGTAACAAAAGTCGATTAACACTTTAGTTTTATAAATCTTAAGTATGAAGCAAAATAAAAAAATAAGCCGTAACAGAAGTAAAATTTAAAGAAATAACTATTGGCTATTAAACAAAATTTTTAAAAGCAATTTGTCGAAACATTTTGTGTCATTAATTTGGTGATGTGTAAACTTGACAGTGTTAATGGACTTTTGTTGCTGACCGTATCTAATTCTAAAGCGTGACAGGTAGCTAATTCTTAAGTTACCATCACATCCATCCATCTACCCTAAGGGGATACTGGCAAATATCACAAAAACGTAAAATTTTGACATTATTGTTATGTCATCATCATCATTGCAGCCTAAATCACCCACTGCTGGGTATAGGCCTCCCCTCTGTTCTGCCATAGGTACTTATGGCTTTCGGGCAGGTTTTTCCTGCTACTTTAACGATTGCGTCAACCTAACGCTCTTTTGGACGTCCTTTCCACCGGAGTCCGGCATCAAACAGCCTGCTGTGTTTCGTCGATGCGTGGGAGGTCCAGTGCCTTAGGTATCTTCTGGGCACGCTCGTCCCATCATAGACCTCATCCATCACTTTCCATTAGCCGTGATCGAGGTCAAGAGCGGGCCCAATCAGCAATAAAAAAATAAAAAAAAAAACATTCGTTTAGCGATGACGCTAGTAGAAAATCCAAAAAAAAATGTATGGAGTTGACATAAGCTGCCGAAATGTCACGTGATCATGTCAATGTCACTTTGAAGATGTAGCGATTGTAGAAGTAGAATCGCTCCGAAGCGAATTCCATTTGTCTAGGCCCTCTGGTTTCTTTGACTGAACCTTAGCCACCATTCGGCTATTCGCTTATTGTGACATAATTATCTACCTACTACGAGTAACAGTCTTCAATAGTCTCTATTTATATAGACATATATCTATATATTTAAAATTCAAAGTCCTGACTGACTGACATATCAATCCACAGCCTAAACCGCTGGTCCTAGAGACATGAAATTCGGAGGGTGTGTTCTTTGTGAAGAGTAGATGTCCACGGAGAAAGGGTTTTTCGAAATTCCACCCCTAAGAGGGGGAGGGTGAAATTTGACGCGGACGAAGTCGCGGGCAGAAGCTTCTTTATTATATTTTTGCACACCGTTTTATCCAAGATGACTCATTAAAAACTGTGCACAATATTCCAATTAGCGTTGGATCCTGAACATGTCCAAAAATAGAGGAAATATTTTTAATACAAATAATTACATCCTCTTTGCCTTTTTTAGCACTAATCATGAAAACGAATTATTACTATTAGTTTCACTTGTAAATATTTGTTGCAATTGTAGCATCTATACATATAATAAAATCGTAGGAAAGTCAAAACTGTACATTGAATATTTTTTTAAAAGAATATTTGGGGCGTGATCTACAATCGATTTCGAAGCCGAAAATATAATTTTTAGAATTTTTGTCTGTTTGTCTGTTTGTCTGATTGTCTGTCTGTATGTCCGGGCTAATCTCAAAAAGTGCTGCATGGATTTACATCAAATTTTGCATGAGTATTACTAAGAGGTCGGGTCAACATATAGGCTACATATTATCACGCTATCACCTACGGGGGAGGAGCTGTGAATCTTTATTTTTCTTACGCATTCTGTGACAGCGTGTAATCTAACGACGCATATTTAAATGTTGTTTTTGAGTAAGCCATGCTATTATCTAGCTTTACACTATAAAAACTACGCCATTTAAGTAACTTGGGCAGAGAAACATAGTTTAATGAATGTTAGTAGTATAAAGAAAAATTTGAAGCAGCGCCATCTATGAGATTTCATAAAAATCAAATCAAGTTACATGTTAACACTTTTTGGAAATTAATAATTTAAATTTGATCATGTTGGCGAGGTTAGTAGTTAGTTATTCTTAAAATTCATAGATGGTAATGTGCATTTTCTTCATAAAAGTTGTATCGTATACTTAGTTCGTTTTGAAAAATTCAAGTTCCAACAAAACCCTCAAAATCTTGAGCAGAGTTGAGGAAGACAATTTAAAAAAATGCGGTGTTAAGTATTACAAAAAAGTTATGTTTATTGATGATGATCATTTCTTCATCAATTTCATGTTGTTAGTACAAAATAAACATTGACTGTTAATACTTTTGTTCGGTATTTATCTGTGTGATTATTGCTTGGTAATTAATATATTTTCATGTCGTATACCTAATTATAAACTTAAATGTGATGTAAAACAAATCCCTTACGTATGGCGAGGTGCCTTCATATTACACATACGACAAGCAAAGAGGTTTATTTAACCGACGTCGACGAGGAGGTGCTGTGGAAAGTTTTCCAGGAATTTTCAAAGACACCGCATTGGGTAGGGTTTATACCGTGCATCCGAATAATGGCGAATGCTATTTTCTGCGGTTGTTACTTCACACTGTCCGAGGCCCAACGTCTTTCGCCTTTCTGAGGACATTTGATGGCGTGGAGTATCCCACTTACCGCGCAGCCTGGGTAACACGTGACCTTCTCGACAGTGACCAAAATTGGGATGAAACCCTCGCGGAGGCGAGCGTCAGTGACAGTCCCAGCCGCATGCCGTCATCTTGGTGTTTTGTGGAGTCGCGAAACCGGTAGCTTTGTGGGAGAAGTATCGCCATCATCTGTCTGAAGATTTTCTACGAGGTTTGAGGCGTGCTACTGGAGACGAAGTCGAAGTAACTGATGAACGCGTGCTGAACACCTGTCTCAGTTCACTTCAAGATGTGGTAATTTCTATCGGCGGCAATCCACTGATCGAATATGGGTTACCAGCTCCCCAATCATCACCGCATCAAGACCGTGGAAATCGGGACTTTAAAATTCCCATCGATTCTGTTCCACAGTTCTGTTCAGTGGCGATTTCCGGCAAACGCTTTCCGTGGTGACGCGGGGATCGAGGGCTGACGAGGTGAATGCTTCGTTGAAATGATCTTCGTTGTGGTCACGAGTTCGTACGCTGCGCTTGACCATTAACCCATCGTATGCCGGAACGTAGATCTACGCGAGACACAATGGCTTTTTAATTGTGTCTGTAATTACGACATTCAACCGTTTAATATGAGAGCTCAAGAATTCTCCGATGTCCTTCTAAGTCTTGGCGAAGGCACTCTACCAGAAGAGAGAGGTGGACAGGTGGTGCTTCCAGAGTCTCTCGGTAGAGTGGTATCCAGCATAGAAGAACTCATTCGCTGTGTGTACGGGGACATCAGTCGTATACCGCACCAGCAAAATTCTTGGGTGTGTGAGCGGGCCATTTTGACGCTTAAAAACGATCAGGATGCATTCTCTCGGAAATTGAGGGGAATGAAGTAGACTACACCTCGATAAACACTGTTGTCGAGCAAGATGACGCCACACATTATCCCGTGGAATTTCTGAACTCCCTGTCAGCAAGTGGACTTCCAGCGCATACCATCAAGCTGAAGGTCGGTGTCCCGATTATGCTTCTTCGGAACCTATCTCCTCCGAAGTTGTGTAACGGGACCCGCCTTAAAGTCATCTCGCTCCACAGACACACAAATTGAGGCGGAAATTCTTACGAGTTGTGGCGTTGGCGAGGCAGTATTTATACCACGCATTCCCCTCATACCTCATAACTTCCCGTTCCAGTTCAAGCGCGTACAGTTCCCCGTGAGTGTTTGCTTCGCGATGACCATCAGTAAGTCGCAGGGGCAGACACTGAGGGCAGCGGGTGTCGACCTCAGGACGAGTTGCTTCTCACACGGGCAACTGTACGTCGCTTGCTCCCGCGTCACCAGTCCTGACTCTCTTTACATTTTGGCTCCTGGCAGCATAACTACCAACGTACGTTATAGAGAAATGTTGTAAGGTATGATACCTTTGTACGTATTTTTACTCTTTTGTGTCCTGGAATGTATTCCTGCATTATTTTCTCTATTTCCTTCAGTCACATCTTATGACTGAACTCAGCAGGATTCCAATATAACTCTCTTCACTTGCTTCGCTTGCAAAAAAAACTTATATTTTAATGCTATTTTAAAAGTTGTTTACTTATAATGCTATAGCGACACTGGCATCTTAGGTATTTTTGGTGCTGTAGAGCCTTCACGCAGACGACGTCGCGGGCAGCAGCTAGTTGGAAATATCTGAGTCATTGGTATTACGCATTCCTGCGAATTCATAAATATGAATTTGTTCTTGAAAGTTTTTCTGCACAAGGACGGGACGGTCTGGGTTGTGTGTATCCCGTTAGTTACAAAAGAATTTGGTTTCAAATTAATGGTCTTTTCTTTTTTTAATAAACGTAGGTAATTCAATTTGCAAAGTCAAATCATTTTCGTTCTTTATCTAACTTGGTTTGAACTAAGTTGTTTTAACTGGTTGAATGCCGTAATTACAGACACAATTAAAAAGCCATTGCGTCACGCGTGGATACACGTTTAAGCATACGAAGGGTTAAAGTAGCCGTGTAATAAGGTGTAAATTAGAATTCATACTAAGAAATTGATTAAACTCTTTGCATTCATTCTGATTTTTGCCTTACGAAACATCTGACTTTCGATTAAAACCTTTAACTCACCTGTAACCTACAGTCTTCACATGATTGACCACACACATAGGTACACAATAATCACCCAATCACCATTACACGCTTTTTATAACCATTTTTTATTGTTTTTTTCTCCCTTGTTAATCTTATTGCATAAGTTTATAATAGATTTCCTCCCGGGAGAGGGTTGGCTCTTGTATCGCAGGCTATCCGCCCAGCGTTGTAGGCCTTGTAGCCTGTAGATTTGTAGACCATTTTCTATTTTTTTAAGTAGGTACCTGCACCCTAATTTTGTAACACAATATCAGCCACATTCTGAATAATATTGAAGAATATTGCCAACACACAATAATATTGCACATGATTATGTAATACATGGTTCAAGGTTACAATGTATGGCATAATTTATTGGAACCGCTCCGTTCAAATGAATTATGTCCCAGTTATTAATAGATTTGCATAATTTTGATACATAGGTACATACTGTACCTTCTTCTTGTAGTCAAGTTTTTTTTACGTGACGAATATTGATTTCTTTTTCATCTGCTTTTACAGAGCAACTAGCTGAAATTCGTAAATACAGAATCGCAAGACTTCTTTGTGACGTCGGAGACACAGTTGAAAGGATCCAACCTCAAATGTTCTTGAAAGCTGGATACGAGTAAGTGCGCTTTCTTTATGATTGTTATAATCATCGTCATTGGCCAGCCTTGTTCCATCCACTGCTAGCCTCCATTTTGTGTCATTATTTTCAAAATATTCTGTATTTTTATAGAACCTACTCGTAGGTATCTCAGCACTAAGTCACTTGGGGAAATGACTATGATATTCATTAGTTGTCGCTGAAGGAAAAGAACCTTTCCTTTCTTTCAGCAAATTGGTTCTAGCTTTCCGAGATCTTTTCCCCTTGTGATCCACTTCTATTAAAATACCCCTTACCTCTTTATTTTATGCGTTTTATATGACACACTTTTGAAATTATTATTGTTTTAAAATTGTTCACAACAATATTGTTCACACATTGGTTTTTTATTATCTATATTTGCATTTTGATTAATTTTTGTTTCAGTAACCAAATGTGCTCCTGTGACCAAATAATCAAAATAGATTACTCTGCTTGGAAAGATGCGCGGTGTTGCCCTCAAAAGCCTTGGGCGACATAATTATGTCTTATACTAGAATTTAGTGAAAATAAATTACGAATTATAAAATCGAATTACGAATTCGAACGAATACGAATTTTAATATAAATCATAAGGTCTTTGATCTAATAAATGGAAACCGGTTCAAGTTTGCGAATGGTTATGTCTAAGACGAATATTTTATATCTGACCTTCAGATTATTGTTTGTTTTAATAAAAACTAATATAATTTATAATTCTGTATTTTATTAATATTTGCTACAGTTTTAATATTTAGATTTTCTATCTAACCTTCAGATTAATGTTTGTTTAAATAAAAAAAAAGTTATATAATTTATAATACTGCACTGTGTTTTATTACATACTATTTATTACTGTTTTAATATTTAGATTGTAACAGCTCAGTACACATATTGCACGGTGCGGTGGTACAAGCGCCCTACAAGCGCGGTCATAAATACCTTACTTTATTAAATTTGTTAAATGGGTTTTTTTCTGAAGGGTAAATAATAAAAAAATACTTCACAAATGTACATTAATGCTTTATTTACATAATTTATTACACAATATACAATAAATTGTACAATATGTACTGTTTATATATAAAATATATAAAAAATCGCTACAATATATTGTAGCGAATGAAAAATGAATGAATAAAGAAAAACAAACTATCTTCGCCTATATACAATATGTGCTACAATATGTACTGAGCTGTTACAATCTAAATATTAAAACAGTAATAAAACACAGTGTAGTATTATAAATTATATTAGTTTTTATTTTAAAAAAACATTAAAATAATCCTTATGACATGCAACGAAGGCTCAAAATATTATTCATATGACACAGCTCCAATGGTCCCAATAAAATAGCAATTTGGAACAAAAATCCTTTGGCAAACATACAGTTATTAAATTCAGAGTTTGCTTAGCGTCGGGATCATCAGAGTGAGGACCAAATATTAAAGTTGGTCTAAAGAAATATATTGCGCGGTAACCGCAGGATTAACTGGATGTCAACACTGTCCCGCTTACTCTGTACACTACCGTGCAGAATAACTAGGTCACTTTTTCTACAAAATCTTCATTTTTCTTAAGCAAATAATAACTAATACTTAATTAATTAATGAAAATAACAAAATGACATCCTTACTAAAACTATTTACAAACTAAAATATAACATCGAACAATTCATAAATACATATACTACAAAAAATTTTTGGTATTTTAATAAATATAGTAATATTGTTTTTTCTTATCTTAAAAGACAAGTAATTATCGTAGACAAATAAGTGTCTAGTTTTAACTTAACGAATTACATGTTACACTTGGAAACTAACAAGCAAAATATATTTATGTTAAAAATACTATTTTATTTCAATGATAAATAGGTCATTAATTCAAACCTAATTTTCAATAATTATGTATAAAACTAACTAGGTATAAAAACAATATTAATTCGTCTCCCTTTGTTTATTTTTATTTGCTAATTGTTTTACCTATTCCATTTTAACATAATTTGCCATAAAAACATTAATTTGTCATACTTTTTGTTTACTTAGCTATGTCATCAATCTACTTTAACAATAGTTGTAAATATGTGAGCACCATGTATCTATCACATAATTGATTTACCTGTCATTGCTTTATTTTTAATTCTTTTTACCTTTTGTTGGCAGACTAATTTTTATTCTAGATGCATCGTCTTCACATATAATTATATAATTAATGTACCTATACAGAACTTGTAAAACATTTTAAAAGAGTAACGGTGGAGTTTCTTGCCCATTCTTCTCCATACGAAAACTACCTTTTGGAATGGGCGACTAGAATCAATTGTTTTTACTATAATTTTTGACGTTCAAAAGTGCCTTTACTGTGCCTAATTGAAATAAATGATTTGACTTTGACTTTGACTTTGACATCCTTTGTTATTTAAAATAAGCATTTTAAACATAAGCAGTAGGTTATAAAACTAGCGAAAACAATTTTGGTTTCAATGGGAAAAATATCACAGTATTTTATTGTAATATTTTATAGGATAACGTATAGAGTATGTAGAAACATGACACTCGTAGCTAACAATACACATAAGAAAGCATTTTATAAAACAACTGGTCACGCTATATGACCACATCCACGCTATACCTGCACCAAGGTTCTGTTTTAAAATCCCTACAGCTCAGCGCAATTTGAGATGCTCTTCGCTTTCGTAGGACATGATTAGTTTTTTTTTTAATTATCATCCTATCAAGACCATCCTTCAGGTAATTTTTGCTAGTGTAAATGTGCGCAAAAAAGAGTACCCGCAGTTTGCAAAATAAATGGCAACATTTGCGAGTTCGAAAGCTACCACTTTTTTTGCACGGAAGTGTAAGAGGTTTACACAAGGGTTTAACTAACTGACGGTAGTCTGGGTTGATTTATTTGTCTTTAGCTGTAATTTATATTCTACGCTATTGAAATCAGTGTAGAACGGAGAAGTTATTGGCATATAATGATAAGTTCCTCTTCCTTTGGCAATCGTATCTCTTCTGTTTTTCTCACATACAATTTTTATTTCTTAATTACATACCTTACTTTATTAAACCACTTATTTGTCATTTACAAACATAATTCCAGGACAATTAGGTTATCTCTTTCGTGAAAGATTTTTCATAATACTAAGCGTCAAACTTTATGGTGGCTCTGAAGTGCGCAACTTGCTGCGCAGTACTTTACCTCTCAACCCCGCTGTCACGTGAATTTGTTACTGCGCAGCGACTCGCCTCATCTTCTGAGTCACCATAAAGTTTGCATCGAGTAGTACCTACCGCCGAAAAGCAAAAAAATTATATGTCATGTACTTTTTAAGGTGCTACCTCGAAAATCTAAAATCCTCGAAACCTACTAAGCGAGCGAAAATGATGCAATTTTTGAAACGCAAAAGAAGAGCATTAAGTCCGCCTTTGTACCTTTTTTGTGCGAAAAGTTTAAATAAATAAATAAGAGTGATGGTTATAATGTGCGTACGCTCGGAATAAATCGACTTATGCGCCAAAACAAATTTACTCCTTTAAAAAAAAAAACTATTTTGAGTAAACTTTGATATGATAATTATCTATGCTTTAAAGTAAATTCTATTGAATAACTCTTAAGCGTTACTCCGTGATGTCGATAAAAGTAAAAAAAAAAAAAATAGATATAACTTTGCAATTTTTTTGTATCAAGAAAAAATAATTGAATCGCGTATTCCTTTTACATGATACTAGACCAAAAAGTCAAAAAACATACACCAAAATGTTAAAGCCCTATTCCATATACTTAACAAGTTCGTAGATTTCGGACTTATCATTTACCAAACGAACAGTATCTTGAATGAATGGGTACTAGAAACAAGCAGTTCCAATAATAGTACCTACAGGTAATACTTCAAGTCTGTGAGTTTCAAAAACATATTCCCAGTAATACCTAGTACGCCAAATACGTAAGGCTTTTAGGTCCAGTACAGGTACGATTGCGGCTTAATGTCATTCTTCAGGCTCAATTTCAGCTAGAAAAGAAACCTTACAAATAGGAACGAAAATATCTAGCGTTGTTAGGTAAAAACGGGTGCTCTAAATTAGGACCCGACAGGGGTTCTTTTTTTATGCAACGCAGTGTTACCACGACTTAGTTTGCACACAAATTACCCCCTGGTATGTGTGGGTGGAGTCTCGATTAATATATTTTTCGTGTAACCTTAATGTAAAGGCTACCTTCAAAACTAAACGATATTATCTTCAGTGATCTGAAAGTCAGAGCTAATCCGTTTTATACTAATACAAGGTGTAATTAAAATAACTGAAAATCTATTAAGGGGACATTGTATTCATCATTGTGAACAAAGAGTACTAAGGGACCAATCCTGAAATCGCGAAAAAAATAATCAACGCTTCACTAGGTATACTGTAAAGGTTGTCTGCAAAGGGCGACCTTACATCGTTCAGGCAGAAATATAACTAGTTGCATTCGGATTCGGTCACTCAAGCGAATATGGAATTAGCTTTTAAAATAAATTATTAGGATTTTGTTTTGATAAAACAAGTGAGTGATATATTAGACGCGGAGAAGTGAACACTTCTTCTTGAAATAAATATAATATTATTTATTATTTAACACCCTCACATAACATTGTTCTACTGTTAGCACTCCTCCATTAAAAGAAAGAAAAAAGTTTTATTTGTTCACAGTAAATTTATGTTCGCAGAACTTGACAAAGTGTAGGGAACACCAGTTTTTTTTTTGCGACTTCAGGGTAGTTCCCATTATTTAGTAATAGTTGTTCATAATGATGACAAAAATGACTCGTAATTTTCAGTTATGTCAATCACACCTAGTAGATACGTCCTGCAATAAAGTCTGCGCCTGTAAAAACGCACAGAAACTAGTCTATTAAACTGTAATCTTTGTCTGAAATGCAAATCAGTTGAAAAGACGCGAAGTTTTTATCACACTTTTATCACAAACTTTTATTAGACCACTTAAAATGCTAATGGCCTGGCAATTACATCATTCACGACTCTAAGGAAACTATAAAGTTTAGTAATTATCTTTAGGATTAACTAGGAGTTGGGTCTCTAATTTTCAGTAGAAGAGTAACTGTTTTACGTAGAGTAAATTCATGTGGTTTATGGTAAAATGGTATCGTTTATTCTATAGACATTGTAAACAATATTGCCTTAAGGCGACGGCGAAGAATAATACCAAAATAATTTGTAAATCAAATCTAACTATTAAGGTAGTGTGTATTTATTCCGATTGGATTACAGAATATCTAGATTCCCAAATATATATTTTGAAAGGACACTGATATACCTACTTAAAGACGAGATGAGGAATTTAAAATTTCTATAGAAAACTTATTTTTCTCATAACTCGTCTTTATATCAGTGTCCGTTTAAAATATATATTTTGGGTAGGTACCTAGATATTCTGTAATCCAATCGGAATAAATACACACTACCTTAAGAATATGTTTGATTTACAATTTATTTTGGTATTACGTTTCTATGAACGCATGCTCCGCCGGCCTCTTAATTCTAAAATCAGTGCTTACTTAAAATGATATGCTCACCTATTCAATCTGCCTAGCTTATTCCTAACTAATTTGGGGTCGGCTTCTAGCCTAACGTGATGACGTAATAGTGAATACCAGTATTATACATGAAGCGACAGGCTTATCTGAGCTCCACGACCCACTTACTGGGTAAAGTGGTCCAGCACAGGCTATGGATGTCTGTGGTAATATACAATCTGGCATTACGCGGCCAGGTATATTTAGTAGGACATAATCACGCGACGCTAGGTCCTAAATATACTCCAACTCGGGTATATTTAGTAGTTAGAAATTTCGAAAGCCTCATGCTAACTATACCCGACCAAAACCCTATGGGGAGTTTCCACCAGGTACATTTAGTAAAGGCGCTACTGGGTAACACGATACCCTTTGGTAACACTAGTTCTCAGACTTTTAGACATCTGAGTACCCGTAAAGACCACACTTAATATGCTACGATCCTTACATACTCCTTTTGCCTCGTTTACGTCCATATATCTGCCCGTACAAGCACGCCGGTTGCGAGTACTACGCACCTGACCTTTCTGAAGACCATCACCAATACGGTACACTATAATTATGTCCTCCTAAGGCGTAAGCAGTGGTGGCCAAGTGGTAACGGCCGTGACTTACGAGTTGTAGGTCGTAGGTTCGAATCCAGACAGGCGCTTTACTTTGTGTAAATTATTTCATCACCACTGCTCTCAAAATGGTGAAGGAAAACATCGTGAGGAAACCGGCATGTCCTAGAACCAAAAATTCGAAGACATGTGACATCTGCCAACCCGCACTGGACCCGCGTGGTGGATTACGGCCCACTCCCTCTCACTGAGAGGAGACCTGTGTCCCACCAGTGGGAGTATTATAGGCTGCTGATTATGTATGTTTGTATGTAAGGCGTCCCCTACCTGCGTTTCCATTCACATCAGGAACCCATACTCTTTGACCAGATGGTGTTTTAACTTTGTCTCCAAAGTCGTCGACAAATCAGGAGACCCTGTCAAGAGTTTGCCTAACGGGTGTTTGCAATGCGATAACGATGGTTTCATTGTCTCTTTACCAACAAAGATTATACAAGAAATCGTGTGAGTAGTTACAACAGCAAACGATTTAATTACCGGTGAACCTTGACAAACGAACTGGATGCCTTGGAAACTAATACATTCGGCATATTATATATACACGCTCCTTATCTTGTAAGAGATCTCGTTTATTAATAAGAAGTTACCAAGTTTAACTATTTTTTTATTCTTTATTTTAAAAAAACCTGGTTCTTAATAATTAATTTAATATTTAATTAACAATTTTGCCTATAAGACTAATAAGCAAATTTAATCTAACTTAATTTTTCACTTGATACCCTCCGTAGTCGGGTAAAAAGGATAGTTAAGAGGCATTAGAAAATTAACTGTTTTGCGGTACGCGGCGGGTACCTGAATTAATGAATTTGGTACTGGTACCGTCTGGAACCGGTACCCAGGTACCGAAATGTCAAGAGCCGCTAAGTACCAGTACAGAACCTGTACTTTTGTACCAGTCCCAAGCCTTCCACGTGTCTACAAGGCTAGGTAATTACCACGGTCACCCAGCAGATGAGTAACCGCTATTTACACGTTAAGGGGTCTTTAAAAAGTAGGTATATACTTCTGTCAGTCGTAATCGCATACGCAGCATTCTAAATGCTATTGCTGCTCGTTTGGTCTGTACTCCCCAAAATCAGTGGATAAGGACCACTATAGGCATCGGCTAGGTATAGGTACGTTCGCGATTTATTTGCCAAAAATGTAAACAAATATAAATTAATGGAAAAATTACTTTAATTCCTACACAATTAAGTTCAATTTACGCTACAACTTCAAACATTTCATAACTTTTTCAATAGTGCTAGTTAGTCACTCTGAAATCAACTTAATCATCATTGAAATAAAGTTGATATTTGTTTAACTTGAAATAGGGTGGGGGTGTGCAGCACTGCGCACTTTTACTATAATATATGGAATTTTCTCTGAATTAAATAAATAATTATTATTAAATCATGCACTACAGTCCAGCCGTCGACAGAATGCCTTACTGACACCTGTCAGGGTGAAAATTTTAGTAGGTAGCTAATAAAGATCAAATTCGCAAAGCACGTATTCGTTTCTATGAAACTGACAGATGTAAAGAACGCATTCTCTCATCGGCCGCACTGTTGGTACACCGAAATTGCCCAAAACAAACCGGCTGTGCAATAATTTCAAAACCTAGCAAGTGACAAAAACACCGATTTTTTTTTGTCAGTTTCTAGGTTTTGAAATTGCACAGCCGAAACGTTAGCATGATTGTGTGTAATTGTTATAATTATTTATGACCATAGTTATAATATTCAGCTTACTAAATGCTTGACTTCAGGAATTCGCAGAGACAATAATTCACACAAAAAAAAACATACCTATCAGTATTGCTATTTTTATCTATAAATCAAGCGATGAAGGCCAATTCTCGTAATTTAAAACGTTCAAAATGTAGGGAAATTAGAGGTGTTTTTGACATATTGAGACTGAGATCAGACTGTGAACGTTCTTAAAATTACGAGAATTGCCCGTCAGGTGTTACTTGAACATCTACAATATTAATAGGTACTAGTGGTTTTTTCCACGATTAACTTCAATGAACAAGAAATTGATATGCGTGCCCCAAATACCACTATGTTAAGGGCAAATCATTTATCTAACTGAAAAACAAATGAAATATTCGAACAAATGCGATTATGATTAGCTTAATTAACGGGACTGCACCAGTTTTATGTTTTTGTATTGTTCATTCGATAATTATAATATCGTGATAACTAAGTATAATTATGATCTATGTTTTGTATTTATTTATGTTACCTATCGTTTAAAATAAATAATCGTGATGGGAAGAGATGTATACTGGCTGACATTTTTTACCGATTTTTAAAAACAGGGTATAAAAGGTGAACGGAGAAGCCTATGGCACAGAATCTCTTTTTTTTTTTCAGAAACCTAAAATGAAATTAACTAATCAATTACTTATTTGAAGTAAACTTTTCATACGAAATAAAAATCGACAAATAATATAAAAATGGAACTTATTATATTAATTATGGGTGCCTAATGTAGGGTTACCGACTTTACGCGCGGAAATAATCAATTAATTCGAAGCGACATTTATTCCATTGATTGAAACCATCGGTCTACATCAATCGAAGTAAAAAAACAAGAAGGGATTTTTTATGTTAATTTTTGTGGAAAAAAAAATCTGTACCATAGGCTTCTACTCTTTTAACCTTTTATACCCTGTTTTTCTAAAGGCACTAAAAAAAGTCAGCCAATATATCCTAACTAATAGTATAACGCGCAAGTAAGTTTGTTTGTTACCTTTTCACGTCTAAACCACTGAACCGATCATCCTGAAATTTTGCACACAAGTACGTTATCAGGTGTACAGAAACGGACGTAATCGTACCTTTCATCCCGAAAAAAAGTGCTGTTCCCGAGGAAAACAACAATAACTTTATTACAATAATAGATGGCGCCACGTGTCTTTCGAATCATGATTGAATTATAAACGAAACTAATGCGGGTGAAACCGCGGGGCGCTGCTAGTTTGAAATATAAATTTCCAACATCAGTTTCCAAATGAATGTCATGGAACTCAATTTAGACTATTAGTTACTAAAAGATGGAGGCATTGTGAAGACATAAAATAATGCGAATAATAAATTATAATTATTAATAAGTTGAACACAAATGGCGAAGTTTAACGCGTAAATTATTAACTACGATGGGAAACATTTATCTCGGAAACTTTGCAATTAACACCGAAAAGAAACTTCTTGAACAATACAACGTAGACAGGTAGGTACCTACAGACGCCAGCACATCAAGCTACTACAATCTGTCAAATTTCTTTAATAGATTTTCAGGGTTCAAAGTTGATTGGGAAAATTTGACGGTTTCGGGTAGCTTGATGTGCTGGTGTCTGTACATCGATTTTTTTATGCCCGAATAATTTAAGTAGCGATTATTACTAGAAATTAGGTCGTAGGTTCGAATCCAGACAGGCGGTCTGCTTGCTTTAAGACTGTTTCATATCTAAGGATGAAACTAAGTGACTAACTAATAAAACAAAATCGCTCAATTTTAACCAAAATGCTTTTCGATTCAAAAACTGTTCATGTAATGTTTAGTCGTGGGTTTTTGGTAGTACAGACGCCAGCACATCAAGCTACCCGAAACTGACAAATTTTCCCAATCAACATTGAACCTTATGCTTTAGCGATATAGTTGAAAATCGATTAAAGAAATTTGACAGATTGTATTAGCTTGATGTGCTGGCGTCTGTACCTACCTCAGGAATCCGGCAAAGCTATAACATAAATCACGTACGTGAATGTATCAACGAGTAGGTATAAGTAATTGCGGTTATGTTACATTTTGCATCCGTTTGACCTTGCTCCTACATTCTGGTGAACTTGGCTTAGAAAGGTTATGAAATCTGATCCTAGTCGTGCACTGAGGTTCCGTTACTTATGCATAAGTAATTAAATTAGTATGTTTAGGTCAAATTAAATTAATTATCATTGAAGGGGGTAAAACCTTGCGTTCCAATTGCATAACACACTTTCATCACAATTCGAAGGATTTTGCAGGTATATGCTAATCCATTGCTTCACGTTTAAAAAAATTATCTGTTCAAAAACGTAAATGACGCAATAAATGCTGTTGAATTGTCAAAATGTAAGGTATTGCCATTGTAAATGTGTTACGCAATTACTCCACAGGTCTCTCCTGAATGCAGTGGTGTCCAAATACACTATGCCGAAGGTAGGTACGCGACCGAAGTTTCGCGGCTGATTTTACGCTATAACGCAACGTAATTTC